>CAVMJV010000006.1:1476380-2952760 GCA_963681835.1 Meloidogyne enterolobii
GGAACCAAACCAAAAATTTTCAAATATCTGAGGGTTTTTCGGTACCGGATACCCGGAACCTCAAATTTATTAGGAAAATAAAAGATAATATGACAAAAAAGAATAAAAAATATAATAAGACAACAATAAAGAGACTTTATTAGAGACAATATAGACCTTTGAGTTGAATGGCGACTTTTAATTGTCTGAAATCATATTTAATTAAACTCCGAGGTCGGAGTTACGCTTTAATAATTCTTATCAAAATTAAATATCGGGATCCCGACATTCTTAATGTTAAAGAATATAGAGGAATTGGCAAAAATCTTTTTCTCTGCTCTATCATAGAAAAATGTTAATGATGACGTGTCAACGATGGCAGTCATAACAGAGCCATCAGCTATGAAATGGCTATTAGAGGGACTTCAAGATTTCTTCCTTTTTCCCTAGTTCTTGGAACCAAACCAAAAATTTTCAAATATCTGAGTGTTTTTCGGTACCGGATACCCGGAACCTCAAATTTATTAGGAAAATAAAAGATAATATGACAAAAAAGAATAAAAAATATAATAAGACAACAATAAAGAGACTTTATTAGAGACAATATAGACCTTTGAGTTGAATGGCGACTTTTAATTGTCTGAAATCATATTTAATTAAACTCCGAGGTCGGAGTTACACTTTAATAATTCTTATCAAAATTAAATATCGGGATCCCGACATTCTTAATGTTAAAGAATATAGAGGAATTGGCAAAAATCTTTTTCTCTGCTCTATCATAGAAAAATGTTAATGATGACGTGTCAACGATGGCAGTCATAACAGAGCCATCAGCTATGAAATGGCTATTAGAGGGACTTCAAGATTTCTTCCTTTTTCCCTAGTTCTTGGAACCAAACCAAAAATTTCCAAATATCTGAGTGTTTTTCGGTACCGGATACCCGGAACCTCAAATTTATTAGGAAAATAAAAGATAATATGACAAAAAAGAATAAAAAATATAATAAGACAACAATAAAGAGACTTTATTAGAGACAATATAGACCTTTGAGTTGAATGGCGACTTTTAATTGTCTGAAATCATATTTAATTAAACTCCGAGGTCGGAGTTACACTTTAATAATTCTTATCAAAATTAAATATCGGGATCCCGACATTCTTAATGTTAAAGAATATAGAGGAATTGGCAAAAATCTTTTTCTCTGCTCTATTATAGAAAAATGTTAATGATGACGTGTCAACGATGGCAGTCATAACAGAGCCATCAGCTATGAAATGGCTATTAGAGGGACTTCAAGATTTCTTCCTTTTTCCCTAGTTCTTGGAACCAAACCAAAAATTTCCAAATATCTGAGGGTTTTTCGGTACCGGATACCCGGAACCTCAAATTTATTAGGAAAATAAAAGATAATATGACAAAAAAGAATAAAAAATATAATAAGACAACAATAAAGAGACTTTATTAGAGACAATATAGACCTTTGAGTTGAATGGCGACTTTTAATTGTCTGAAATCATATTTAATTAAACTCCGAGGTCGGAGTTACGCTTTAATAATTCTTATCAAAATTAAATATCGGGATCCCGACATTCTTAATGTTAAAGAATATAGAGGAATTGGCAAAAATCTTTTTCTCTGCTCCATCATAGAAAAATGTTAATGATGACGTGTCAACGATGGCAGTCATAACAGAGCCATCAGCTATGAAATGGCTATTAGAGGGACTTCAAGATTTCTTCCTTTTTCCCTAGTTCTTGGAACCAAACCAAAAATTTTCAAATATCTGAGGGTTTTTCGGTACCGGATACCCGGAACCTCAAATTTATTAGGAAAATAAAAGATAATATGACAAAAAAGAATAAAAAATATAATAAGACAACAATAAAGAGACTTTATTAGAGACAATATAGACCTTTGAGTTGAATGGCGACTTTTAATTGTCTGAAATCATATTTAATTAAACTCCGAGGTCGGAGTTACGCTTTAATAATTCTTATCAAAATTAAATATCGGGATCCCGACATTCTTAATGTTAAAGAATATAGAGGAATTGGCAAAAATCTTTTTCTCTGCTCTATCATAGAAAAATGTTAATGATGACGTGTCAACGATGGCAGTCATAACAGAGCCATCAGCTATGAAATGGCTATTAGAGGGACTTCAAGATTTCTTCCTTTTTCCCTAGTTCTTGGAACCAAACCAAAAATTTTCAAATATCTGAGGGTTTTTCGGTACCGGATACCCGGAACCTCAAATTTATTAGGAAAATAAAAGATAATATGACAAAAAAGAATAAAAAATATAATAAGACAACAATAAAGAGACTTTATTAGAGACAATATAGACCTTTGAGTTGAATGGCGACTTTTAATTGTCTGAAATCATATTTAATTAAACTCCGAGGTCGGAGTTACGCTTTAATAATTCTTATCAAAATTAAATATCGGGATCCCGACATTCTTAATGTTAAAGAATATAGAGGAATTGGCAAAAATCTTTTTCTCTGCTCTATCATAGAAAAATATTAATGATGACGTGTCAACGATGGCAGTCATAACAGAGCCATCAGCTATGAAATGGCTATTAGAGGGACTTCAAGATTTCTTCCTTTTTCCCTAGTTCTTGGAACCAAACCAAAAATTTTCAAATATCTGAGTGTTTTTCGGTACCGGATACCCGGAACCTCAAATTTATTAGGAAAATAAAAGATAATATGACAAAAAAGAATAAAAAATATAATAAGACAACAATAAAGAGACCTTATTAGAGACAATATAGCCCTTTGAGTTGAATGGCGACTTTTAATTGTCTGAAATTATATTTAATTAAACTCCGAGGTCGGAGTTACACTTTAATAATTCTTATCAAAATTAAATATCGGGATCCCGACATTCTTAATGTTAAAGAATATAGAGGAATTGGCAAAAATCTTTTTCTCTGCTCTATCATAGAAAAATGTTAATGATGACGTGTCAACGATGGCAGTCATAACAGAGCCATCAGCTATGAAATGGCTATTAGAGGGACTTCAAGATTTCTTCCTTTTTCCCTAGTTCTTGGAACCAAACCAAAAATTTTCAAATATCTGAGGGTTTTTCGGTACCGGATACCCGGAACCTCAAATTTATTAGGAAAATAAAAGATAATATGACAAAAAAGAATAAAAAATATAATAAGACAACAATAAAGAGACTTTATTAGAGACAATATAGACCTTTGAGTTGAATGGCGACTTTTAATTGTCTGAAATCATATTTAATTAAACTCCGAGGTCGGAGTTACGCTTTAATAATTCTTATCAAAATTAAATATCGGGATCCCGACATTCTTAATGTTAAAGAATATAGAGGAATTGGCAAAAATCTTTTTCTCTGCTCTATCATAGAAAAATGTTAATGATG
This sequence comes from Meloidogyne enterolobii, assembly GCA_963681835.1. Taxonomy (NCBI): domain Eukaryota; kingdom Metazoa; phylum Nematoda; class Chromadorea; order Rhabditida; family Meloidogynidae; genus Meloidogyne; species Meloidogyne enterolobii. The sequence goes on from CAVMJV010000006.1 coordinate 1,479,762, forward strand.
ACGTGTCAACGATGGCAGTCATAACAGAGCCATCAGCTATGAAATGGCTATTAGAGGGACTTCAAGATTTCTTCCTTTTTCCCTAGTTCTTGGAACCAAACCAAAAATTTTCAAATATCTGAGTGTTTTTCGGTACCGGATACCCGGAACCTCAAATTTATTAGGAAAATAAAAGATAATATGACAAAAAAGAATAAAAAATATAATAAGACAACAATAAAGAGACTTTATTAGAGACAATATAGACCTTTGAGTTGAATGGCGACTTTTAATTGTCTGAAATCATATTTAATTAAACTCCGAGGTCGGAGTTACACTTTAATAATTCTTATCAAAATTAAATATCGGGATCCCGACATTCTTAATGTTAAAGAATATAGAGGAATTGGCAAAAATCTTTTTCTCTGCTCTATCATAGAAAAATGTTAATGATGACGTGTCAACGATGGCAGTCATAACAGAGCCATCAGCTATGAAATGGCTATTAGAGGGACTTCAAGATTTCTTCCTTTTTCCCTAGTTCTTGGAACCAAACCAAAAATTTCCAAATATCTGAGTGTTTTTCGGTACCGGATACCCGGAACCTCAAATTTATTAGGAAAATAAAAGATAATATGACAAAAAAGAATAAAAAATATAATAAGACAACAATAAAGAGACTTTATTAGAGACAATATAGACCTTTGAGTTGAATGGCGACTTTTAATTGTCTGAAATCATATTTAATTAAACTCCGAGGTCGGAGTTACGCTTTAATAATTCTTATCAAAATTAAATATCGGGATCCCGACATTCTTAATGTTAAAGAATATAGAGGAATTGGCAAAAATCTTTTTCTCTGCTCTATCATAGAAAAATGTTAATGATGACGTGTCAACGATGGCAGTCATAACAGAGCCATCAGCTATGAAATGGCTATTAGAGGGACTTCAAGATTTCTTCCTTTTTCCCTAGTTCTTGGAACCAAACCAAAAATTTTCAAATATCTGAGTGTTTTTCGGTACCGGATACCCGGAACCTCAAATTTATTAGGAAAATAAAAGATAATATGACAAAAAAGAATAAAAAATATAATAAGACAACAATAAAGAGACTTTATTAGAGACAATATAGACCTTTGAGTTGAATGGCGACTTTTAATTGTCTGAAATCATATTTAATTAAACTCCGAGGTCGGAGTTACACTTTAATAATTCTTATCAAAATTAAATATCGGGATCCCGACATTCTTAATGTTAAAGAATATAGAGGAATTGGCAAAAATCTTTTTCTCTGCTCTATCATAGAAAAATGTTAATGATGACGTGTCAACGATGGCAGTCATAACAGAGCCATCAGCTATGAAATGGCTATTAGAGGGACTTCAAGATTTCTTCCTTTTTCCCTAGTTCTTGGAACCAAACCAAAAATTTCCAAATATCTGAGTGTTTTTCGGTACCGGATACCCGGAACCTCAAATTTATTAGGAAAATAAAAGATAATATGACAAAAAAGAATAAAAAATATAATAAGACAACAATAAAGAGACTTTATTAGAGACAATATAGACCTTTGAGTTGAATGGCGACTTTTAATTGTCTGAAATCATATTTAATTAAACTCCGAGGTCGGAGTTACGCTTTAATAATTCTTATCAAAATTAAATATCGGGATCCCGACATTCTTAATGTTAAAGAATATAGAGGAATTGGCAAAAATCTTTTTCTCTGCTCTATCATAGAAAAATGTTAATGATGACGTGTCAACGATGGCAGTCATAACAGAGCCATCAGCTATGAAATGGCTATTAGAGGGACTTCAAGATTTCTTCCTTTTTCCCTAGTTCTTGGAACCAAACCAAAAATTTTCAAATATCTGAGTGTTTTTCGGTACCGGATACCCGGAACCTCAAATTTATTAGGAAAATAAAAGATAATATGACAAAAAAGAATAAAAAATATAATAAGACAACAATAAAGAGACTTTATTAGAGACAATATAGACCTTTGAGTTGAATGGCGACTTTTAATTGTCTGAAATCATATTTAATTAAACTCCGAGGTCGGAGTTACACTTTAATAATTCTTATCAAAATTAAATATCGGGATCCCGACATTCTTAATGTTAAAGAATATAGAGGAATTGGCAAAAATCTTTTTCTCTGCTCTATCATAGAAAAATGTTAATGATGACGTGTCAACGATGGCAGTCATAACAGAGCCATCAGCTATGAAATGGCTATTAGAGGGACTTCAAGATTTCTTCCTTTTTCCCTAGTTCTTGGAACCAAACCAAAAATTTCCAAATATCTGAGTGTTTTTCGGTACCGGATACCCGGAACCTCAAATTTATTAGGAAAATAAAAGATAATATGACAAAAAAGAATAAAAAATATAATAAGACAACAATAAAGAGACTTTATTAGAGACAATATAGACCTTTGAGTTGAATGGCGACTTTTAATTGTCTGAAATCATATTTAATTAAACTCCGAGGTCGGAGTTACGCTTTAATAATTCTTATCAAAATTAAATATCGGGATCCCGACATTCTTAATGTTAAAGAATATAGAGGAATTGGCAAAAATCTTTTTCTCTGCTCTATCATAGAAAAATGTTAATGATGACGTGTCAACGATGGCAGTCATAACAGAGCCATCAGCTATGAAATGGCTATTAGAGGGACTTCAAGATTTCTTCCTTTTTCCCTAGTTCTTGGAACCAAACCAAAAATTTTCAAATATCTGAGTGTTTTTCGGTACCGGATACCCGGAACCTCAAATTTATTAGGAAAATAAAAGATAATATGACAAAAAAGAATAAAAAATATAATAAGACAACAATAAAGAGACTTTATTAGAGACAATATAGACCTTTGAGTTGAATGGCGACTTTTAATTGTCTGAAATCATATTTAATTAAACTCCGAGGTCGGAGTTACACTTTAATAATTCTTATCAAAATTAAATATCGGGATCCCGACATTCTTAATGTTAAAGAATATAGAGGAATTGGCAAAAATCTTTTTCTCTGCTCTATTATAGAAAAATGTTAATGATGACGTGTCAACGATGGCAGTCATAACAGAGCCATCAGCTATGAAATGGCTATTAGAGGGACTTCAAGATTTCTTCCTTTTTCCCTAGTTCTTGGAACCAAACCAAAAATTTCCAAATATCTGAGGGTTTTTCGGTACCGGATACCCGGAACCTCAAATTTATTAGGAAAATAAAAGATAATATGACAAAAAAGAATAAAAAATATAATAAGACAACAATAAAGAGACTTTATTAGAGACAATATAGACCTTTGAGTTGAATGGCGACTTTTAATTGTCTGAAATCATATTTAATTAAACTCCGAGGTCGGAGTTACGCTTTAATAATTCTTATCAAAATTAAATATCGGGATCCCGACATTCTTAATGTTAAAGAATATAGAGGAATTGGCAAAAATCTTTTTCTCTGCTCTATCATAGAAAAATGTTAATGATGACGTGTCAACGATGGCAGTCATAACAGAGCCATCAGCTATGAAATGGCTATTAGAGGGACTTCAAGATTTCTTCCTTTTTCCCTAGTTCTTGGAACCAAACCAAAAATTTTCAAATATCTGAGGGTTTTTCGGTACCGGATACCCGGAACCTCAAATTTATTAGGAAAATAAAAGATAATATGACAAAAAAGAATAAAAAATATAATAAGACAACAATAAAGAGACTTTATTAGAGACAATATAGACCTTTGAGTTGAATGGCGACTTTTAATTGTCTGAAATCATATTTAATTAAACTCCGAGGTCGGAGTTACGCTTTAATAATTCTTATCAAAATTAAATATCGGGATCCCGACATTCTTAATGTTAAAGAATATAGAGGAATTGGCAAAAATCTTTTTCTCTGCTCTATCATAGAAAAATGTTAATGATGACGTGTCAACGATGGCAGTCATAACAGAGCCATCAGCTATGAAATGGCTATTAGAGGGACTTCAAGATTTCTTCCTTTTTCCCTAGTTCTTGGAACCAAACCAAAAATTTTCAAATATCTGAGGGTTTTTCGGTACCGGATACCCGGAACCTCAAATTTATTAGGAAAATAAAAGATAATATGACAAAAAAGAATAAAAAATATAATAAGACAACAATAAAGAGACTTTATTAGAGACAATATAGACCTTTGAGTTGAATGGCGACTTTTAATTGTCTGAAATCATATTTAATTAAACTCCGAGGTCGGAGTTACGCTTTAATAATTCTTATCAAAATTAAATATCGGGATCCCGACATTCTTAATGTTAAAGAATATAGAGGAATTGGCAAAAATCTTTTTCTCTGCTCTATCATAGAAAAATATTAATGATGACGTGTCAACGATGGCAGTCATAACAGAGCCATCAGCTATGAAATGGCTATTAGAGGGACTTCAAGATTTCTTCCTTTTTCCCTAGTTCTTGGAACCAAACCAAAAATTTTCAAATATCTGAGTGTTTTTCGGTACCGGATACCCGGAACCTCAAATTTATTAGGAAAATAAAAGATAATATGACAAAAAAGAATAAAAAATATAATAAGACAACAATAAAGAGACCTTATTAGAGACAATATAGCCCTTTGAGTTGAATGGCGACTTTTAATTGTCTGAAATTATATTTAATTAAACTCCGAGGTCGGAGTTACACTTTAATAATTCTTATCAAAATTAAATATCGGGATCCCGACATTCTTAATGTTAAAGAATATAGAGGAATTGGCAAAAATCTTTTTCTCTGCTCTATCATAGAAAAATGTTAATGATGACGTGTCAACGATGGCAGTCATAACAGAGCCATCAGCTATGAAATGGCTATTAGAGGGACTTCAAGATTTCTTCCTTTTTCCCTAGTTCTTGGAACCAAACCAAAAATTTTCAAATATCTGAGGGTTTTTCGGTACCGGATACCCGGAACCTCAAATTTATTAGGAAAATAAAAGATAATATGAAAAAAAGAATAAAAAATATAATAAGACAACAATAAAGAGACCTTATTAGAGACAATATAGCCCTTTGAGTTGAATGGCGACTTTTAATTGTCTGAAATTATATTTAATTAAACTCCGAGGTCGGAGTTACACTTTAATAATTCTTATCAAAATTAAATATAGGGATCCCGACATTCTTAATGTTAAAGAATATAGAGGAATTGGCAAAAATCTTTTTCTCTGCTCTATCATAGAAAAATGTTAATGATGACGTGTTAACGATGTCAGTCATAACAGAGCCATCAGCTATGAAATGGCTATTAGAGGGACTTCAAGATTTCTTCCTTTTTCCCTAGTTCTTGGAACCAAACCAAAAATTTCCAAATATCTGAGTGTTTTTCGGTACCGGATACCCGGAACCTCAAATTTATTAGGAAAATAAAAGATAATATGACAAAAAAGAATAAAAAATATAATAAGACAACAATAAAGAGACTTTATTAGAGACAATATAGACCTTTGAGTTGAATGGCGACTTTTAATTGTCTGAAATCATATTTAATTAAACTCCGAGGTCGGAGTTACACTTTAATAATTCTTATCAAAATTAAATATCGGGATCCCGACATTCTTAATGTTAAAGAATATAGAGGAATTGGCAAAAATCTTTTTCTCTGCTCTATCATAGAAAAATGTTAATGATGACGTGTCAACGATGGCAGTCATAACAGAGCCATCAGCTATGAAATGGCTATTAGAGGGACTTCAAGATTTCTTCCTTTTTCCCTAGTTCTTGGAACCAAACCAAAAATTTTCAAATATCTGAGGGTTTTTCGGTACCGGATACCCGGAACCTCAAATTTATTAGGAAAATAAAAGATAATATGACAAAAAAGAATAAAAAATATAATAAGACAACAATAAAGAGACTTTATTAGAGACAATATAGACCTTTGAGTTGAATGGCGACTTTTAATTGTCTGAAATCATATTTAATTAAACTCCGAGGTCGGAGTTACGCTTTAATAATTCTTATCAAAATTAAATATCGGGATCCCGACATTCTTAATGTTAAAGAATATAGAGGAATTGGCAAAAATCTTTTTCTCTGCTCTATCATAGAAAAATGTTAATGATGACGTGTCAACGATGGCAGTCATAACAGAGCCATCAGCTATGAAATGGCTATTAGAGGGACTTCAAGATTTCTTCCTTTTTCCCTAGTTCTTGGAACCAAACCAAAAATTTTCAAATATCTGAGGGTTTTTCGGTACCGGATACCCGGAACCTCAAATTTATTAGGAAAATAAAAGATAATATGACAAAAAAGAATAAAAAATATAATAAGACAACAATAAAGAGACTTTATTAGAGACAATATAGACCTTTGAGTTGAATGGCGACTTTTAATTGTCTGAAATCATATTTAATTAAACTCCGAGGTCGGAGTTACGCTTTAATAATTCTTATCAAAATTAAATATCGGGATCCCGACATTCTTAATGTTAAAGAATATAGAGGAATTGGCAAAAATCTTTTTCTCTGCTCTATCATAGAAAAATGTTAATGATGACGTGTCAACGATGGCAGTCATAACAGAGCCATCAGCTATGAAATGGCTATTAGAGGGACTTCAAGATTTCTTCCTTTTTCCCTAGTTCTTGGAACCAAACCAAAAATTTTCAAATATCTGAGGGTTTTTCGGTACCGGATACCCGGAACCTCAAATTTATTAGGAAAATAAAAGATAATATGACAAAAAAGAATAAAAAATATAATAAGACAACAATAAAGAGACTTTATTAGAGACAATATAGACCTTTGAGTTGAATGGCGACTTTTAATTGTCTGAAATCATATTTAATTAAACTCCGAGGTCGGAGTTACGCTTTAATAATTCTTATCAAAATTAAATATCGGGATCCCGACATTCTTAATGTTAAAGAATATAGAGGAATTGGCAAAAATCTTTTTCTCTGCTCTATCATAGAAAAATGTTAATGATGACGTGTCAACGATGGCAGTCATAACAGAGCCATCAGCTATGAAATGGCTATTAGAGGGACTTCAAGATTTCTTCCTTTTTCCCTAGTTCTTGGAACCAAACCAAAAATTTCCAAATATCTGAGGGTTTTTCGGTACCGGATACCGGAACCTCAAATTTATTAGGAAAATAAAAGATAATATGACAAAAAAGAATAAAAAATATAATAAGACAACAATAAAGAGACTTTATTAGAGACAATATAGCCCTTTGAGTTGAATGGCGACTTTTAATTGTCTGAAATTATATTTAATTAAACTCCGAGGTCGGAGTTACGCTTTAATAATTCTTGTCAAAATTAAATATCGGGATCCCGACATTCTTAATGTTAAAGAAAATAGAGGAATTGGCAAAAATCTTTTTCTCTGCTCTATCATAGAAAAATGTTAATGATGACGTGTCAACGATGGCAGTCATAACAGAGCCATCAGCTATGAAATGGCTATTAGAGGGACTTCAAGATTTCTTCCTTTTTCCCTAGTTCTTGGAACCAAACCAAAAATTTCCAAATATCTGAGGGTTTTTCGGTACCGGATACCCGGAACCTCAAATTTATTAGGAAAATAAAAGATAATATGACAAAAAAGAATAAAAAATATAATAAGACAACAATAAAGAGACTTTATTAGAGACAATATAGACCTTTGAGTTGAATGGCGACTTTTAATTGTCTGAAATCATATTTAATTAAACTCCGAGGTCGGAGTTACGCTTTAATAATTCTTATCAAAATTAAATATCGGGATCCCGACATTCTTAATGTTAAAGAATATAGAGGAATTGGCAAAAATCTTTTTCTCTGCTCTATCATAGAAAAATGTTAATGATGACGTGTCAACGATGGCAGTCATAACAGAGCCATCAGCTATGAAATGGCTATTAGAGGGACTTAAGATTTCTTCCTTTTTCCCTAGTTCTTGGAACCAAACCAAAAATTTCCAAATATCTGAGGGTTTTTCGGTACCGGATACCGGAACCTCAAATTTATTAGGAAAATAAAAGATAATATGACAAAAAAGAATAAAAAATATAATAAGACAACAATAAAGAGACTTTATTAGAGACAATATAGCCCTTTGAGTTGAATGGCGACTTTTAATTGTCTGAAATTATATTTAATTAAACTCCGAGGTCGGAGTTACGCTTTAATAATTCTTGTCAAAATTAAATATCGGGATCCCGACATTCTTAATGTTAAAGAAAATAGAGGAATTGGCAAAAATCTTTTTCTCTGCTCTATCATAGAAAAATGTTAATGATGACGTGTCAACGATGGCAGTCATAACAGAGCCATCAGCTATGAAATGGCTATTAGAGGGACTTCAAGATTTCTTCCTTTTTCCCTAGTTCTTGGAACCAAACCAAAAATTTCCAAATATCTGAGGGTTTTTCGGTACCGGATACCCGGAACCTCAAATTTATTAGGAAAATAAAAGATAATATGACAAAAAAGAATAAAAAATATAATAAGACAACAATAAAGAGACTTTATTAGAGACAATATAGACCTTTGAGTTGAATGGCGACTTTTAATTGTCTGAAATCATATTTAATTAAACTCCGAGGTCGGAGTTACGCTTTAATAATTCTTATCAAAATTAAATATCGGGATCCCGACATTCTTAATGTTAAAAAATATAGAGGAATTGGCAAAAATCTTTTTCTCTGCTCTATCATAGAAAAATGTTAATGATGACGTGTCAACGATGGCAGTCATAACAGAGCCATCAGCTATGAAATGGCTATTAGAGGGACTTCAAGATTTCTTCCTTTTTCCCTAGTTCTTGGAACCAAACCAAAAATTTCCAAATATCTGAGGGTTTTTCGGTACCGGATACCCGGAACCTCAAACTTATTAGGAAAATAAAAGATAATATGACAAAAAAGAATAAAAAATATAATAAGACAACAATAAAGAGACTTTATTAGAGACAATATAGACCTTTGAGTTGAATGGCGACTTTTAATTGTCTGAAATTATATTTAATTAAACTCCGAGGTCGGAGTTACGCTTTAATAATTCTTATCAAAATTAAATATCGGGATCCCGACATTCTTAATGTTAAAGAATATAGAGGAATTGGCAAAAATCTTTTTCTCTGCTCTATCATAGAAAAATGTTAATGATGACGTGTCAACGATGGCAGTCACAACAGAGCCATCAGCTATGAAATGGCTATTAGAAGGACTTCAAGATTTCTTCCTTTTTCCCTAGTTCTTGGAACCAAACCAAAAATTTCCAAATATCTGAGGGTTTTTCGGTACCGGATACCCGGAACCTCAAATTTATTAGGAAAATAAAAGATAATATGACAAAAAAGAATAAAAAATATAATAAGACAACAATAAAGAGACTTTATTAGAGACAATATAGACCTTTGAGTTGAATGGCGACTTTTAATTGTCTGAAATCATATTTAATTAAACTCCGAGGTCGGAGTTACGCTTTAATAATTCTTATCAAAATTAAATATCGGGATCCCGACATTCTTAATGTTAAAGAATATAGAGGAATTGGCAAAAATCTTTTTCTCTGCTCTATCATAGAAAAATGTTAATGATGACGTGTCAACGATGGCAGTCATAACAGAGCCATCAGCTATGAAATGGCTATTAGAGGGAAGTAGTTAACTAGTCCCCAATCGCTCCACATACCCAAATCGCTCACCCCATTTGATGAACTGTCACATCAAACCTGAGCCTATAGGGGGTATTTTCTTTTGATTTTGCCGACAATCCTAAGGGATTAAAGGGGTTTTAAGCCTATTAATCATTCTTCAGGTGATTAATTACCATTAGTTTGTTTTGGAACAGCCCAAATCGCTCTCCTCCAGAAATTCACTCCTTTTGATGCCTTTTTTATTTAATTATGCCGCCGATCTACACCTACTGAAGAGGTTCATCTGAAATTAATAAAGGAGGGTAATTAATCATATTTAAAATGATTAATTACCTTTTGAAGGTAGATGGTGATAGCATGTCAATCAGAACCTTCAAGTAAATAGAAAACATCTGGAGAACATCTGGGATAAGTACTAATAGAGAAGTTAAAAGCGAAATAGTGCGCTATGCTGGACTCTAGAGTAAAATTTACTTGTTAGAGAACATCTGGGATGAGTACTAATAGAGAAGTTTAAAAGCGAAATAGTGCGAAATGTTGGACTCTAGAGTCTCAGTCCATTTTTTCAAAGTTTGTCCAAAATGACCGGAAATACAAATGCAAGAAGGGTTTAACTCATTATTTCGAAATACCACTTTCAAAATGTCAAGCGACAAAATTCCAACTTTCAAAATGGCAAAACGACAAAATGCAAATCTCAAAACGTCAACTTCAAAATACGTATTTGAGGGAATTTTGAATTTAAAATCTTCTATAAATTTCGTATGTTGTGAATTTCAGTCTGGGACTGGAATATTTGAGTCTGATAATTAATTAAAAATGAAGAAAATAAAAAAATATATTAAATAAAAATAAATGCGGAGAAATAAAGTTTACAAAATTTTACAAAAAATTTTAAATGATTTGCAAAATTGCCGCAAGTCAGAATGTAAGGGGAACTAACCAATTATTTTAAAATGTCAACTTTCAAAATGTCGAGTGACAAAATGCCAACTATCAAAATGTAAAGTGACAAAATGCCAAATTTAAAAATGTCAACTTTCAAAATGTAAAGTGACAAAATGATACACTTCGAAACGTCTATTTAGTGTCTAATTTTCCATTAATAAAAACTTATAATTATTATTAAACTAATAAAATATTATTGTTAATAAAAACTTGAACACCATTAATTAATTTGAATTATTCTATTTTACAATTTATCCCAAATTTTTCTATTTAAAATTTTGTTCGTCAAATTTACGAAGATTAATTTCGTATTTTTACTAAATAAACTTAAACTAAATATGGTTCATATTCCCTTTGATCCGCGTACTATCGGATATGATGATCATCATACGACTATCAGTCAAATAGGGGGAGGAACTGATGAAAATTATTATTATTTTCGCGGATTTAATCCTTATCAGCGTGGATACGGAAGACAAACGGGTGGTGGAGTTGGAGATGTACTTAGAAATTTTTGGCGTTTCCTTTTACCTTATGCCAAACGCGCGGGAACAGCTGTAGCTAAGGAAGCATTGGATACTGGTGGAAGAATTTTAGAAAGTGTCGGAAACCCAGAATATAACCAGGAAGCATTTAAACCAAATTTTAAACAAACAATGATTAATGAAGGAAAACGTGGATTAGATAGATTACTTGAGAAGGGTGGAATGCCAAAGCAGTTTGGAACCGGATTGCTAGAGAGGGATAGTATAAAAGGACTCAAAAGAAATCGTAAACCCCATTCATCATTTTCAAAAGAAAAAAGTCATCAAATCATTATTGGTAAACCGTCTCATAGTTCAAAAAAGAAACGTCAAAAAATAGATACTTTCGGTCTTTATTAAACAAAAATGTCAACTCATCAGAAAATTGATCGCGATTCCGGCAACGCAATAACAAATGCTTTATCATTTTTCGAAACTCCTCATACAAATGTTAGTATTAGCAACTCATCATTTATCGAATTACTCACACTTAACCCTGTAAATATAACTCCTTTTCATTTCAAAATCCATGCAAGCACAAATTATATTGACCTATCAAAGTGCTATATTTTTACCGAGTTAAGAATTCGGAAAGAAGATGAACATGGACGTCTAACTAATTTGGAGGCTGCAGACAACAATGTTTCCTGTTGCCAACTTATTGGACATACTATTTGGAAAAATTGCCGTATCAGTATAAATGGAACCCAAATCTTTGAAGGAAATTCGCTTATGGCATATAAAAGTATTTTCGACTATGAGCTTACGTATCCACAGACAGTAAAAAATTCATACTTATCCGCCGCAGGATATTACGATGATGGTGATATGGGGCTTAATGGTGTTGGTTTTGAGAATAGAAGAATCTTATTTGCACCATCAGCTGATGGTACACAAAAATCTGCTCAATTCATGGCAAAATTAGACGTAGACATTTGCAATCAACCTCGGTATCTAATTAATCAGTGTGAAGTAGATATTGAACTTTTGCCCAATGAATCAAATTTCCTTATTGTTGCTCCAGGAGCGACTAATCATAAATATCACTTAGAAGTACTCGCATGCAAATTATTTATCAAAAAAATTGAGCTAATGGATAGTCTTGCTTTCGATATAGCAAAGAAATTAGAATTGAAACCAGCACGATATCCAATGAGAAAAACTTCGCTAAAATCATTATTCATAAGCGAGAACAGAACAGAATTTAATGCTAATCTATGGATGGATCAAGTACCGAGGAGAGTGGTCCTTGGAATGGTTAAGAATGCCGATTTTGTTGGATCTCAAAAGACGCATCCTTTTAATTTTCAACATTTTAATTTACGAGATATTTCCATAACTGCTGGGGGAGTTACTTTTCCAGCTGCCCCTTATTCTCTTGATTTTCCAAATGGAAAATATGTGCGAATATATCATGATATGCAGGAGGCTATAGGATACGCGGGGACCTTAGAAAGTAATGGAATTTCAATGCAACGTTTTTCAAATGGGGGATTTTGTCTGTTAGTATTTAATCTTACTAATAGTCAGGAAGATAATGGACCGGAGATGTTTGATTTGATAAAGAATGGTACAACTAGTATAAAAATGACCTTCAATGAACCGGTTCCAAATGGTGGGATTGTGCTAGTAGCTATGGGCGAAATCGATTCACTTCTTATGTTAGATAGAAACAGAACAATTTCCACAGATATTTCAGTATAAATACTCTAAATTTTTACTCATTTTTTATTCACCAATTTCATTAAAAATGTTCCATATTACTATTAAAATTGAATTTAGCTTTGTTTGTATTATTTTATTTTTCTTTCTGTATAAATTATCACTACAATATTCTATGACTAATGAAAATGATAATATTGAATATAGAGAAAAATTAAGGGAACGTATAGGCTATTACGCAAATACAATACCTCCTAAATCAATAGTATTTATCAATTCGTCCTCAACAAAATTCCCACTAATTCCGAATTTTTCATCTATGGAACATGTGAATAATGTACAATTTCCTTCACTTTGCAAGGAATTTCCATCATTAGGAACATCAATCGCTCAAACTATTTACTGCATATTATTGATTATACTCTGGCTATTATTGTTAGCTATAGCTTTAACATATCAACTAAGAAAATTAATAAAGAATAAAAACAACAGCAAGGACGTTGAACTTGGAGAAGTACAAAGAGAGATATAAACATCTCCTTCATCAACAAAAATGGACACTTTACAAATCGAGAAAATTTTAAGACACAACAGAATAACTAAAAGATATTTTATTGGATGCTTTGCAGCAGACAAAATCCCACAAGAAATTCAAAAATATCCTTGTTCAATGGTCGTCAACCTAGAAAAGGCTTCTCAAAATGGATCACATTGGATTGCATTTTTCATAATGAACCCTGAGAAGATACTTATTTTTGATTCATTATTACTCCCCAACCCACCAATTTCAATAAAAAATTTTATTTCAAAATTTCCAAAACGTGTAATTAATAATGTTCCCCTTCAAAACCCTTTTTTACCTACTTGTGGTCAACATTGTATCGCCTTCATTTATTTTATTTCTTCTGGATACACTTATAAAAATTTTTTATCACTATTATTAAATTATCCAAATCCAGACGAATTTGTTTTTACTTTTATTATTAAAATGATAAAAAATATATAATAAATTTTCAAAATTTAAATTAAAATTTAATCATTCTGTTAAACATTAGAGTAATAATTACAGTTCCATGATCAAATTTCACAAGACTTCCATTCATCCATCTTAGTTCAATCTCAATCTCATTAATCTCTCTAGGCAGCACTGGTATGAACATTGGTTGATCATACACTCTTTCAACAACCCCGCCAGATTTATTCTCGACAGCTACAATTCTAAGTAATGAACTGACTGAATTTCCCATAATTACAGTTCCCGTTAACCCCTTTGAATAGACAGCAAAACTTGTGAATCCTCCTTTAAGATCAATTCCATATTTTCCAATTTGTCCGTTTACCAAAGGGCCCATCGGAGATATTGTTATATTTCTAATCTCAGGATCATTGAAAATTACTCTAAAGCGATCAATGCTGTCCAAATATTCAAATTCAATGTCCGAATGTAAATCTCTTAAGTGAGATTCCTTTTCATCAATCATTTTAACTGTCTTTTCTTTAATTAGATCATCAGTATTTTTCTCATCCTTTTGCTCCTCAAATATCTCTTCAGTTGGTATAATTTCTTCTTTTGAATCCAAATCTAAAACTGGACTTTTTCTGCTTTTCTCCTCCCAATCTTCTTGCTCTTTTTCGAAACTTTCTTCCTCAGTTAAATCTTCCTCTTCAGCACTTTGCGAGTCAAGTGGTATAGGTTGTTCATGCTTATCTATTCTTCTTGCATGCTTCAGTTTCTCCTTGCTTTCTTTCAGAGCTTTATCTTTTATTTCATTTTCCTCTGATTCTCTGACCTTGTCCTGCTCATATCCATGTCTGTCCTTAACAACTTCAAGCATTTCATCTGTAATTACGGGAGCAGGAATTGGCACTGGTTTGCCTTGATCATCTTCTTTTAGGGCATTCTCTATATATTCTGGATGAGTTTTCTCTTCAATTTTTTGCATTTCCTTAATTTCATTTTTAGTTGGTGGAATTGGCAGCTCAAAATTTTTCCATTTCTTGTAGGCCGCATGATGTATCGCTGTAAATCTATTTCGTCTGTATGAAGCCAATTTATTTAAATTGTCAATCTCCTTATTTAATTTATTCTTTTCTTCTTCATCTTGTTCTTGGGAATGTAAATCTCTTTTTTCTCGAATTTGTCTGTGTAATTCCTGCAGATCACCTAAATTTTTCTTCAAAGCTGCCCAATGATCTTCAGGGTGGTCGTCAAAAAATTTTTGGACAAATTCTGAGTGAGTATTTGAATTTTGCTGATTAAACTCATCTCTAGTAATTTTCAACTCTCTTTCAATTATTGCTGATTCGAGTGCTTCCAAGTTTTTTCGCATACGTTTTATTGAATTAATAAACCTTTGAATTTCTTCACCAGAGCGAACATTTTTACTACCCTCTTCCCTGCTCTCTTTAATTTTATCTTCTAGTTCAATGTATCTTACTATGATATTTATCTCCATCTTTATTACTTGTTCGTGATAAGCATCTGGATGCTGTTTTAGAAACTGATTTGCTATTAGTCGATCATCAAGCTTATCTTTCTTATTGGCTTCCTCTGTTAAAAGACGAATTTCCTTCTTCTTACCTTCTGAAAGGGATTCTAGGTGTTCAAGTTCTTGCTGAAATTCTTCCTTCTGTATATCATCTTTCTCATTAATAACTTGTTTTGTTTTTTCCTCTACTTTAACTTTATGTTGTTCTAACTCTTGCTCATAATCGCGTATGGCTTCCCAGTAATTGTGAGGATACTGGTTAAAAAATTCCTTTACCCATAATGGTACGGTATCTCTATCTGCCTCTCTCTTTCTTCGTTTCTTAACTGGGTCCGCCACTAAATTAATTTCTGGGTCAATAATAATTTCATCCTCTAAAGTATCGATTGATACATCACGTCTTTTCCTAGGTTTCTCTTTATTGGATAATACAAGTTTTAAAAAGAAGCTGAGTCCATTGGGTGTTAGCTGTGTTGTTTTGGGAATTCCTGTTCTAAATGGTTTTTTGCTTTTGTAATTAATTTCGATCCATTGTTTAACGTCGGTGCCAATGGTTGCAGCCCATGACTGGGGGTATTGGATACTGTATAGCCCACATACCCAGTTTCCACCTTGAAATTCTATTGGCTTAGGGAGATGCACTCTGTATTTATTGGGTTTATTATCTGGGTAATCGCTAACATTACTAGGAAGAACAACAAAGAATGTATTGGCCATTATTTATTTCAATAATAATTATAAATTAAACAATAAAATGAAAATTGATTTAAAAAATGTAAAAATGATTTATGGGGAATGAAAAATTGGCCTTTTATACAAATTGATTTTTATCTATCCAATGGGGTTGGGGATAATCAAAAAATTTTACAAGATATTCTTTTCCTCCATCTTTTTTCTTTCTGCTCTTAATAATCTTCTCAATTCTGTAACTAGTATTCTCGTCTTTCTTCACTCGTGTTAATTCCTCAGGGTAGAAATATCCTTTGAATAATTCTCCATTATCGTCTCGGACACGGTATCTATTGGGATTAGCCTTATTTTTAACAAGATCTATCTGAAGAATTTCATCACTGTAATTTGGGAGATATCCCTTTGAAAATATATTTTTACTTCTGCTCATACGGACATAATCATTTTCCTTGAATCTTGGATTTTTTCGAGGTTTATTTTTGCCAATAGGACCAAATACCATTTCTCTGATTTCCTTTGCATTGTTAAAGCTTACATCAACTGGTCTTAATCCTCCTAAAACCCTACACTTTGAATGATTTATTGCGTCAACTATTTTCGGTAATGCTTCTGCCCATTTTAATGTATGCTTCTCACTCATAAACCTGTACAATCTCTGTTTAATGTTCCGAATACATCTTTCAGCTAGAGATGCTTTGACTTCTGAGAAAGTTGCCGTGTATTTTTCAATATCTTTTTTTCTAAAAAAGTCCATAATTTCTTTGCTGCAAAATTCTGTTCCCTTATGGCTAAAAATTCGGTGGGGGTGCATTTCCATTCTTGCCAAAATTTTTTCAAAAGCATCAATCATATCATTCGATTTTTTAGTGCGCACAGGTTCAGCGAAAACTCTTTTACTTAAAACATCTATTGCAACAAGTGCATATTTCTTTCCATTATTTTGCCGCGATAACTTTTGAAAATCTGCCAAGTCGCACTGAACATCTGTCATATATCCAGAAGGATATGTTATTGATCTTTTAAAATGTATGCGTCTAGGACGGTGAATTGTATAAGTTCTATTTCCTTCTAAATATTGCTGAACATCCTTCTTTTTAATACTTACATCTTTTTTTCTAGCCTCTGTCCATAATTGGTTTACACCAGCAAATCCTGCAGGATTCGCTGGATCATTGTAAAGTCTATCTAATATCACTTCCACTCTGTTGGAGGTCTCCATTTTGATTCAGCTATTTCCTTGGATTCAGGAATTTTTCTTTTTTGTTTTGAATAAGTTCTTTTTGGTGTACAATGCTCCCTAGCCTTCTCTATCAATGGCCAAATTTTATGATCACTTTTTAGTTTATTTTCTAAAACTGATGTTCCGGGTGGTGTCAATTCACCCCATCTCAATTTCCCACTTATTCCAGTTCGAAGAATGCACTCTATAGATTTTTGAGCATTGCTTCCCTGTATTTCTTTTCCTCCCTTCTTACTTAAAATCTTTCCATCTGTGCTTACGTCATATTTATCTAGATTTTCCTGTTTCATATTTTCAAAAATCTCCTTTGTTTTTTCCTTTATTGTTGTCTTTTTTGGCTCACTCTTTTCATTGGAATCGGGAGATTCCTCCTCTGCCGTGTGCATACTAAGATCATCCTCATTTAATTCAGTAACTTCTTCTAACGGGGTCAATTTTGGTGTGGTAATATTTTGCCTAAAAGTCTTTTGGGGGCTTTCGGTTACTGTACGGTTTTCATTGGAGCTTGTTTGTAGTAGGGGAAGTAGTTTTTTAATTTGCTCCAGGGCTGGATCTTGCATTTGTCCTATTGAAACATTCATTGGTCTATCATTTTGTTCCTTCAACATGTGTAAATACCGTCTCAATTCCTGATTATAATTTATATTTTTTAATTCTGTGTTGGCATTTTGTCTTTTAATAGTTTCCAAATTTTCTCGAGTAAAATCCAAATTGATATTTCCAGTTTCTGGTGTAGGTTGAGTAAGTAATCCACGATATATATCCTCAGGAATTAATATAAATTTATTTGCCATTTTTATAAATTGTTTGTCAATGTCTTTGTTAATTCAATAATGATTGGTGTTAGTAGGGCAGGAAATAAACCAATTGGTAAACCGCTTCCTTGTTGTATTACCGTATGCCGGGCGCCTTTTTCTGTTTTTAATCTACTCACACGGCGAACAAAATCAGCGAATGGTATAAGACGAGATTTTTGCCTTTTATTTAGTTTAAATTGATCGCGTACTATATTAAAACAAATTTCAGTGAGGGAGAGTAAATGATCTGTTGAAGCTTTTTTTAAAAGTTTTCTTCTTTTTGATAGTGAGCGTGTTTTTGCGAGTTGTTTGAGAAATTGCAAATTGTCTTTAACAATTTGACTAACATTCGTTGGCATGATTTAATTTGATGAATTTTTGGGTATAAATATAATAGGTAATGAATAATAATTGTCTTCTGTTTCTTTGTTTTTAAATATATTGGTTCTTAGTCTAAGTGTTGGATCTGATGATGGGTGTAAATCAATAAAAAGATATGAATAATTACTGCTCCTTGTAGCTTGTCGATATGCGTCTAGAAAATAATTTAATCTTCCTGGGAATAATTGTACTCCCAGATTTCGAACGGCCAATGCACTATTAGGTGCACGAGTTAATACAATATACATAGAATTTTGTCGTGCGACCCTAAGTTTTTTCTCGAAGAGATTCTGAGTGATGAATATTATGCCAAAATTAAGATGATGAGATTTCTTTGTAAAAAGTTCGGATAAATATTTTTCGTCAATTGAGTACATTAGGTCGTCAAGAATGACTAGTGAAGGTTGTTCTTGTTTCTTAATAAGATCCTCAGGGGGAACTCCGGAATAGACTGAGACTCCAGCTCGCTGTAGCTCGGGTACAAGAGAATTATATTCCCCATAGCAGTAAAGAATGGATTTTGGAATAGGTTCAATAAGTTGATGAGAATTAGAAATTAATTTCCGGACAAAAGTACTTTTCCCAGTTGAACTTGGGCCGCTAATAATACAACCGAATGGAAGTTTTAATTTTAAATCTTTATTTGAAAATATCTGATAGTTCATGTCTGAAAATGTATTGAAAATAAAAAATAAAAAAATTAATGATTAGTAATTGTAATTGAATTATCTTTTCCTTCTAATATATTTTCTTTATCATTTTTCTTTTCTTGTGCTTCTTCTATCTCTAACTTTGTTTTCTTGTGTGAAAACTTCGATAAAAATTCTTTGATATTCATTTGCCCACCTCCTTTGATAAAATCTTTTTCGTTCCAGTATGGCTCCTTGTGAATGATATTGAAATTCTTCCCTCTTGATTTAACGCGAAAAATACATTGTTGTGGAATTTCGTAGATATGGTCAAACATTACAACTTTTTCTGATTTTAGGCGATTGCAATATAGGGTTACATCCTTTGGAGTAACAATAAAATCAATGTCCACATTTTCCCCTTTACAACTTTTACATTTCCCTGCCAAGTCAAACTCCACAAAACGTGCTGTCATGAGCCGTGGTGAAGAAATTGTCACCCCAGACGAAGACACCGTAAATAAAACCTCAGGGATAACTTTTTCCAAGAGTTGGCTGTTATTATCAATTACTGACATTTTTAAATAATTTCTAAATGAATTCAAATTTTTAATGATAGTTTGATAATAAGGAATGTTTCAGTATTTATACACTAAAGAGGGCGTGGCTCTTCCGAAAAAGGGGATTTTAAATTATGAAATGAAAATTCCTTTGTTAACTAATAATAAAGGTAATTCCAGAATTTTTATTTCAAATTAAATTATTACATTTATTGAAATTCATATTAAAGTAACAAGTTTATGGAAAAATATTTTCTGAAAATTTTAATCACATTTTAAAGTGTGTGACTTATTTCATCCCAATCTGAAACAAAATCTTTGAGCCGTATATTTAATTTCGCGCAGCCTTCACAAATTTCAAAACAAATTCCAATATTTCCATTCTCCTTCTGAGTAAATTTATTTTTATCATAATAAAGCGCATTTGCACATTTTTTGCAAATTCTTATTTCAATCTTTGGGGTATATTTCATGCGCACAATTTTCCACAGTATACGCGGATTTATTCCATGTTTCTTCTCAATTTTTGCATTGCTTATTTTAAATGAAGGAGATTTTTCATTATTTGTTGTTTCCGGACCCTTTTCTATCTCTATTTCAATAATCTCTTCCTTTTCATTTTTTCGATTATTGATTAATTTAATTTTTGGGATTTTTTCATTTTCCAATCCGCTCATTTTTTATTTCTTATTTCAAATTTAACTTTCAATGAATAAGTGAAGAAAAAAATGGAAGTTGGGTAATATATTGCTTTTTATACTTTAACAAACCCCGCCCTGTCCGAGATTTCGTAATAGTTGCCTAAATTTTCATATAAAAAGGCAAAATCTTCTATAAACTTATTAGTTTAAAAGTCATTTGCTCATTTAAGTAAGAATTCTAAATTAATCAATAAAAATGAATTCTATTCTGGAAGATATTTCAAAAAAATTGAACTGCCCAATTTATATGGTAAGATATAGACTAATGCATCAAGAAAATGCAGATTTGATTTCAAAATTTTTAAAAGAAAATGGAAAGCTAGAGACAACTTATTCAGATAGGAATGGATTAAACTATACAATTCGATGTGACGGAATTACAACATCAGGGGCTCATTTAATCAAGGCCTACAACGATTTAAGTTATCCATTTAATATATCGGTTGCGGCACATTTCTTTGCGCATCACAAAATAAAACTCCAATATCCGTTTCATCAATGTGTTATAGTAAGAACAAGTACAAAGAATGGAATTTGCGAGAGATACTTCCCGCTTGAGCTTGTATGTTTTGCTCCTACATCACCTCCGTCACCCCCATCAACAATAAGCAGTTTAACATTTACAGCACGGCAAACACATGCTGCTTCGTCTACATCAACGACTAGTCTAGATAGTATTCCATTAACTGTCGGAAGCCTACCTACACCCACTAATGGGAAATCTAGACCAGGGATATTGTGGATTGAAATAGAAGGTAAACCCAATCAATGGGAAAAACGCAATATTTTGATTAATTAATTTAAAATTTTTATTAAATATTAAACAATTTATAAATTAACATAAAAAATGATCATTAATATCAAAAATAAAAAATTATTTTTAAAATTATTTACAAATTTTTGAAAAAATCTATAATATTTGAAATGGGAGGTTCATATAAAAATCGCCATCTTGAATACATTATGTAATCTGATCTATTATGTTTTCCAAATTTGAACTTGTTGTCCCAAAGGTCCCAACGTAGAATCCAACGCCCCATATTTTTTATTTCAACTTTTCTTGCTATATCGCTCTTCTTCAGATGGTAGATGTCCTTTACAACCCATTTCATAAATAATGTTTCCCTTCCATCAGTGTTATTCAATGAACTATTGTTTAATTTTCCACCTCGTCTGAATTCCCCTGATTTATTTATATCTCTGTTAGGAATTATTGGTGGTGGTGTTCTACGCCATATTGGTATTTCCACTGAATTATTTTTATTTCTGTTAGGAAATATTGGTGACGGTGTTCTCCGCCATATTGGTATTTCCACTGAATTATTTTTATCTATTCTAGGAAATATTGGTGACGGTGTTCTCCGCCAGATTGGTAATGGTGTTTTCCGATATAATGTTGTCACTAATTCTCTCTTCCTGGGTTTATCGTTCGAACTGTCTACCATTAAGGACAGAATAGATATTAATATTATTGAAAACATAAACATTTTTAAAATATTTGGTGTAATAAAGAAGGTATTAAAGATTTATTCAAACGCCTAGTTTTTAAGAAATTTTTAATTTAAATAGCGATATTTTATTTTTCAATACTAAGTAATGAATGTTTATGTAAAATGATTTTTTATTATAAATTAATTTTAATTTTCAGATGAGGTACAAAATACCTTTTCAGGTGAGAACTTCTCACATACTAACAACCTCACTCTACCATTTTTGTCTATTTTTACTTAACATATGTCATATTCCCTTAACTTTGCATCAATTGTATCTTTTAATGCTTAACATTGCATTAATTTTATCTCCTAATGCTTAACTTTGCATTTTTACCCCTAAAACCTGAATCTTCCATTAGTTAACTTTGTAATAATTGTACTTTTTATACATTAACATTGCATTAATTGCATCTTCTTGTTCTTAACTTTTAATGAATTTTATATTTGTTCCTAAAATTACAGCAAATGTCATTCTTAACTTTAACCCAGAATAGTGTGTGCGTACGCACATTAGAATTGTCGCACACATGCACCCCATACGCATGCCTTAACATGCAAAGTTGGCATTTTTAAATTTGACATTTTTAAATTTGGCATTTTGTCACTTTACATTTTGATAGTTGGCATTTTGTCACTCGACATTTTGAAAGTTGACATTTTAAAATAATTGGTTAGTTCCCCTTACATTCTGACTTGCGGCAATTTTGCAAATCATTTAAAATTTTTTGTAAAATTTTGTAAACTTTATTTCTCCGCATTTATTTTTATTTAATATATTTTTTTATTTTCTTCATTTTTAATTAATTATCAGACTCAAATATTCCAGTCCCAGACTGAAATTCACAACATACGAAATTTATAGAAGATTTTAAATTCAAAATTCCCTCAAATACGTATTTTGAAGTTGACGTTTTGAGATTTGCATTTTGTCGTTTTGCCATTTTGAAAGTTGGAATTTTGGAACTTGACATTTTGAAAGTGGCATTTTGTCGCTTGACATTTTGAAAGTGGTATTTCGAAATAATGAGTTAAACCCTTCTTGCATTTGTATTTCCGGTCATTTTGGACAAACTTTGAAAAAATGGACTGAGACTCTAGAGTCCAACATTTCGCACTATTTCGCTTTTAAACTTCTCTATTAGTACTCATCCCAGATGTTCTCTAACAAGTAAATTTTACTCTAGAGTCCAGCATAGCGCACTATTTCGCTTTTAACTTCTCTATTAGTACTTATCCCAGATGTTCTCCAGATGTTTTCTATTTACTTGAAGGTTCTGATTGACATGCTATCACCATCTACCTTCAAAAGGTAATTAATCATTTTAAATATGATTAATTACCCTCCTTTATTAATTTCAGATGAACCTCTTCAGTAGGTGTAGATCGGCGGCATAATTAAATAAAAAAGGCATCAAAAGGAGTGAATTTCTGGAGGAGAGCGATTTGGGCTGTTCCAAAACAAACTAATGGTAATTAATCACCTGAAGAATGATTAATAGGCTTAAAACCCCTTTAATCCCTTAGGATTGTCGGCAAAATCAAAAGAAAATACCCCCTATAGGCTCAGGTTTGATGTGACAGTTCATCAAATGGGGTGAGCGATTTGGGTATGTGGAGCGATTGGGGACTAGTTAACTACTGAGGGACTTCAAGATTTCTTCCTTTTTCCCTAGTTCTTGGAACAAAACCAAAAATTTCCAAATATCTGAGGGTTTTTCGGTACCGGATACCCGGAACCTCAAATTTATTAGGAAAATAAAAGATAATATGACAAAAAAGAATAAAAAATATAATAAAACAACAATAAAGAGACTTTATTAGAGACAATATAGACCTTTGAGTTGAATGGCGACTTTTAATTGTCTGAAATCATATTTAATTAAACTCCGAGGTCGGAGTTACGCTTTAATAATTCTTATCAAAATTAAATATCGGGATCCCGACATTCTTAATGTTAAAGAATATAGAGGAATTTGCAAAAATCTTTTTCTCTGCTCTATCATAGAAAAATGTTAATGATGACGTGTCAACGATGGCAGTCATAACAGAGCCATCAGCTATGAAATGGCTATTAGAGGGACTTCAAGATTTCTTCCTTTTTCCCTAGTTCTTGGAACCAAACCAAAAATTTCCAAATATCTGAGGGTTTTTCGGTACCGGATACCCGGAACCTCAAACTTATTAGGAAAATAAAAGATAATATGACAAAAAAGAATAAAAAATATAATAAGACAACAATAAAGAGACTTTATTAGAGACAATATAGCCCTTTGAGTTGAATGGCGACTTTTAATTGTCTGAAATTATATTTAATTAAACTCCGAGGTCGGAGTTACGCTTTAATAATTCTTATCAAAATTAAATATCGGGATCCCGACATTCTTAATGTTAAAGAATATAGAGGAATTGGCAAAAATCTTTTTCTCTGCTCTATCATAGAAAAATGTTAATGATGACGTGTCAACGATGGCAGTCATAACAGAGCCATCAGCTATGAAATGGCTATTAGAGGGACTTCAAGATTTCTTCCTTTTTCCCTAGTTCTTGGAACCAAACCAAAAATTTCCAAATATCTGAGGGTTTTTCGGTACCGGATACCCGGAACCTCAAATTTATTAGGAAAATAAAAGATAATATGACAAAAAAGAATAAAAAATATAATAAGACAACAATAAAGAGACTTTATTAGAGACAATATAGACCTTTGAGTTGAATGGCGACTTTTAATTGTCTGAAATCATATTTAATTAAACTCCGAGGTCGGAGTTACGCTTTAATAATTCTTATCAAAATTAAATATCGGGATCCCGACATTCTTAATGTTAAAGAATATAGAGGAATTGGCAAAAATCTTTTTCTCTGCTCTATCATAGAAAAATGTTAATGATGACGTGTCAACGATGGCAGTCATAACAGAGCCATCAGCTATGAAATGGCTATTAGAGGGACTTCAAGATTTCTTCCTTTTTCCCTAGTTCTTGGAACCAAACCAAAAATTTCCAAATATCTGAGGGTTTTTCGGTACCGGATACCCGGAACCTCAAATTTATTAGGAAAATAAAAGATAATATGACAAAAAAGAATAAAAAATATAATAAAACAACAATAAAGAGACTTTATTAGAGACAATATAGACCTTTGAGTTGAATGGCGACTTTTAATTGTCTGAAATCATATTTAATTAAACTCCGAGGTCGGAGTTACGCTTTAATAATTCTTATCAAAATTAAATATCGGGATCCCGACATTCTTAATGTTAAAGAATATAGAGGAATTGGCAAAAATCTTTTTCTCTGCTCTATCATAGAAAAATATTAATGAGACGTGTCAACGATGGCAGTCATAACAGAGCCATCAGCTATGAAATGGCTATTAGAGGGACTTCAAGATTTCTTCCTTTTTCCCTAGTTCTTGGAACCAAACCAAAAATTTCCAAATATCTGAGGGTTTTTCGGTACCGGATACCCGGAACCTCAAACTTATTAGGAAAATAAAAGATAATATGACAAAAAAGAATAAAAAATATAATAAGACAACAATAAAGAGACTTTATTAGAGACAACATAGACCTTTGAGTTGAATGGCGACTTTTAATTGTCTGAAATCATATTTAATTAAACTCCGAGGTCGGAGTTACGCTTTAATAATTCTTATCAAAATTAAATATCGGGATCCCGACATTCTTAATGTTAAAGAATATAGAGGAATTGGCAAAAATCTTTTTCTCTGCTCTATCATAGAAAAATGTTAATGATGACGTGTCAACGATGGCAGTCATAACAGAGCCATCAGCTATGAAATGGCTATTAGAGGGACTTCAAGATTTCTTCCTTTTTCCCTAGTTCTTGGAACCAAACCAAAAATTTCCAAATATCTGAGGGTTTTTCGATACCGGATACCCGGAACCTCAAATTTATTAGGAAAATAAAAGATAATATGACAAAAAAGAATAAAAAATATAATAAGACAACAATAAAGAGACTTTATTAGAGACAATATAGACCTTTGAGTTGAATGGCGACTTTTAATTGTCTGAAATCATATTTAATTAAACTCCGAGGTCGGAGTTACGCTTTAATAATTCTTATCAAAATTAAATATCGGGATCCCGACATTCTTAATGTTAAAGAATATAGAGGAATTGGCAAAAATCTTTTTCTCTGCTCTATCATAGAAAAATGTTAATGATGACGTGTCAACGATGGCAGTCATAACAGAGCCATCAGCTATGAAATGGCTATTAGAGGGACTTCAAGATTTCTTCCTTTTTCCCTAGTTCTTGGAACCAAACCAAAAATTTTCAAATATCTGAGTGTTTTTCGGTACCGGATACCCGGAACCTCAAATTTATTAGGAAAATAAAAGATAATATGACAAAAAAGAATAAAAAATATAATAAGACAACAATAAAGAGACCTTATTAGAGACAATATAGCCCTTTGAGTTGAATGGCGACTTTTAATTGTCTGAAATTATATTTAATTAAACTCCGAGGTCGGAGTTACGCTTTAATAATTCTTATCAAAATTAAATATCGGGATCCCGACATTCTTAATGTTAAAGAATATAGAGGAATTGGCCCAGAAGTCACGTCTGGGACACGAACTGGAAATTAATATTAATAAATTAAGCACCAAATATTATTCAAGAATCTGATGGCGAAGAAAGCGAGGATACTGAATTAGAAGGAATATCAGATCCTGAATTGGATGTGTAAACGAACAAAAAGAGTATTTTAAATTTGATGCAAAACAATCATGAGTATTTGTTAAGAATATCAGCTCATTTTATTAGTCTACTGATATTCAATTATACAACCAAAAAGTAGCAAATCACAGTTATAGAAAAAGCATAATTTTAAATTGTTTTCTGTGATTAAAACATTATTTAACGCATAAAATTTTTTATTTTATTGTTGGACTTTATATTTAAAGGACTCGTTTGTCATTACTTTTAAAGAATTGTCATTGACCTTAATCACTTAATTAAAATACCGTTGATTATATAGATTTCATAAGATTAGGTGATAGGCCTAATGCAGAAACTGGTGACCGCCATGGTTGCTCTCTCGTATGATCTATGACCATCAGTGACCCATAAGTTTGCCATTTTTCCTTGTCATTATAAGTCAATGTCGTTTGGAGAGTTAGGCCCTAGAATAAAACCAGGCATTTTTCATTACATCTTAACTTTTTCCCAATTATCTTTGGAAAATTTTCTCTTATCTTGTAGCACAATCAATATTCTTTCATGTCATATAAGCCAGATTCTATAATTTAACATTTTTCCAAAAAAATTTAGCGAACTTATAATTGCAACACCTCCCAATTTCAATGAAATAAGGTATACACATAGAAAAGTTATTTTTGGGGAGTAAAAAAACCAACTTATGTTTTTAAAAATTTCATAATAAAATAATTTTTTAAATAAATATTTATAAATAAATTTAAAAAATCAATTGACATTCTAATTATAAACATGTCCTTTATCACACGCTCATTTTTAAATTTTATTTCAAAATTTAGCCTTGTCAATATATGCCCTTTTTGGATACATCTACAAAAAAGAATTGTTAGAAGCAATTCATAACATTTGTCAATAACATAATTGGTCACTAAGGGAAATTTATTTTTTTGACGATTATATGTATTTATTTGGTTTAATTTTCCGTGTAAATTTTAATTTTCTTTCAAATAAATGAACTAGTACCGAACCTAATTAAATTTCCTAGAAAATGACGAGCGACATAAACTTATAAGTAGGGAGTGGCAAAATATGCACGAAAAATCCCAAAATATGCGCATATATATGTACCGAAAAAGCCCCAAATATGCACCAAAATATGCCAAATTTGCCGAAATATGCACAAATATGCAGCAAAAATAATAAAAATGTGCCTTAAAAATCAATATTTATTTCAAGTAAATTAATACTAATTTACCATTTAAATTGCAGTTTAAGGACACTTCTAAAAGATTTTATTAATTTAAAACTCAATTTAAAAAATTTTTTAAAGAAATTATTCCCGAAAAATTTTTCGAAAAAATTTTTTCGACAAATTTTTATCAAAAAATTTTTTGCACAAAAAATTCCAAAATTTTGAAAATTTCCAAAATT
Organism: Meloidogyne enterolobii; assembly: GCA_963681835.1. Classification (NCBI taxonomy): domain Eukaryota; kingdom Metazoa; phylum Nematoda; class Chromadorea; order Rhabditida; family Meloidogynidae; genus Meloidogyne; species Meloidogyne enterolobii. The sequence continues at coordinate 1,507,594 of CAVMJV010000006.1, forward strand.
TTTTCCAAAATTTTGAAAATTTTGCCCGATTTTTACTAAAATTTTTCAAAAAAATGCCAAAATATGCACAAATTTAAATAAAAATATGCAAAATTTCTCAAAATATGCCTCGATATGCAAATATGCACGAAAGTACCGAAATATGCAAAAATATGCTATAGGAACTCGGTCCCTAATGTTCGTACCGACCTAAAAACACCATTTTTGAGCGTTTCAGCTCATGGCATATCCGCATGCAAAATATGCATTTGCATGTTTTGCCACTCCCTACTTATAAGCATTAGTCAGGAACACTTATATAGGTAGCTCTTTTCTAAAATGGCACTTCCTAGTGTCAAAATAAATTTTTCGATAAATTTTGATAATTTCTTGCTTTTCAGTTTTATAATTTGTTCAAGAAACTCAGAAAATTAAAGTTAGAAAATCATTTTCATTTAAATACTATTTATTCAATTCCCGTTCTGTTATTTTTTTTATTTTCTTCAGTATTCTTAGTTGTTTTATGTAACAGGTATGACATATATATTGTTCAGGTTTTGAATGACGGTACCAATTTGATGTTTTTGTTGCTCCGCAAGTAATACATTTCCGATCTTGTGTGATTCGCTAAAATATTTATAAAAATAGGCTTGAATCTAGTCTCAGATCAAAAAATTTTTAAGGCTATTTTTCTAATTTTTGACTGACTGATTATGTCTAGATTTATTCTAACTAACTTGTTTTTTCTGTCTAAATTTACGTTACTCCCAAGTGGCAGAAATAATTTTCTTGTAGATAGCTAGGAAAATATTGAAACCATATACATAAGTAAGATCATAATAATGTCATTTAAATGTGCTCGAAACATTTAAAACTAAACATATACTTTTATAAAAGCATTGTTAATTATAATGTCAATAAAATTAAACCATGTTAGTTTGATAAGAACTGCCTTCAGGTCTCATTTTGTCATTATATATTTTATAATCGTGACATGCTTTGCACAAATAATGTTTTTGTAGGTATCTATACCATTTTTTGGTAATTGTAAATTTACAATTGAAACAGTTTCGTTTATTTCCTTCAATTATTCCTCCTATAATAATAAATATAAAAATGTATTTTTAAGGAATATAATCAAATAAAAAATTTAAAAAGTATTTACGTATTTCACTGCCAATTGAAATAATTCTGCTTTTTAATTCCTTCGGATATTCAAATTTTTGTTTTTCTAACAATCCAATTTTATATCCAATTAAATTAATTTCCGTCCAATAACTTGCCAAAAGTTTGTCTTTGTAATTTTCTATATTGTCTTCAACCGAGCTGAAATTATTTTCACTCTTGAACAATATCGAAGTTTGATAAATATTATTATTTTCACTAAAATTGTTATTTCGAAGTACCTTAAATTTAACACAAATTAGAGTATGTTAGAGCGGCCGCTTTTCATTTTATTGGTATTACTTTTTTTCAAGCTATTGCGACACTATGTAATGGAATTTATTTATAAAAATATACCATTTTTTCAAACCCAGGCAGAAAATTTTGAATTATTTCATTATTAGTAATTTCAATCAAAATTTTCTTTTTTAATTGATCAGATGGAATATATTTTGATTTATCATTTATTTCAACATCAAACATATTTTTATCTAGATTTAAGTCAATTGAACGTAAATATCCTTCTATGTTTTTATTAAAACCATCATGTTTATTATTAGTCTTTTCAATTACTTTCATTACAAAGCGATTCTTTATTTCAAAATTTTTTAAATAGATAAATTCTCTTTTTTCTTTCCAATCATCATTAATTCTCACTTCCACACTAATAATTCTCCCTGAACACTGAATTTTTAAATAAATATATGAAAATTATATAATTAAATTTAATCATCTGAAATTTGAAAATTAAAGCTGCTTTTTTGTTGCGGACCCATAAGTGAGGACCGAACTAACGGTCCGTCAGTTGAGGACCCGAATGAATTTTAAAAAATTTATGTAAAAGGCATCTATATTTAAAAAACCACCTCCTACAAATTTTTTACATCTGATTTGGCATCTGATCTGGTTATGAAAAAATCAGGACCCAACGAAAAGGCCGGGAATCACAAAGGTCGGGAGATCAAGATAGGATAGACTTAAAGGGCGGTCATTTCTGGATTTACTCATGAAGAAATTTAAAATAGAAGTTTTATCCAACGTTATACGTATTATATGAGACTAAAACTTAAATATTTCCAATTTTTTTAAAGTTTAATTAAATGCTAAGTGTATACAATATAAAAAAACAACGAGTACATACAAATTTTACTGATTGACTTTATTAATTGTAGATTTTGTACTTTTATTAAGCGGGAAAATAAATAAAATAGGACAAATTTTGAAATTTTTGTTGACCAAAAAATTACAAAGTACATATGATTAAATTCAAAAGAATCTGACCTTTGAGTGTAATTGTACTCTTATGTACAATTTTATGTACGAATTTTTGCCCTTGTCACGAGTCAAATTCGCTTAATGTTTGTGATAGTCTAAAAGAATAGTTTAAACATATAGTTATTTAATTCATAAGTTATTGCAGGAGGCGGTTGATTATGTAACACATCATTCCAGTGAACATAAGAAAGATTTGCTAAAGGGAAATAGTTAGCCTATTTTATCCTAATTATTTTTAAAGTAATTTAACTATTATAAATCATTTTTATTCTTTTATTAAATGTCTAATAAAATCATTTTCTCGATTTATATCCTCGTTACCGCGTGTAGAACCCCAAAAATTTATGAAAATTTTCAAGGATCCTTAACAACATTAGGATATATTTAATTATTTCATTTAATAATTCAAAAAATCTTTTATAGGCACTTGAATATTCTTAAAGGCAAACAAATATTAAAGGCAAACAAATTTTTAAAGGCAATAGCTATCTCAGAGTTAACAAAGGGGATAGGGATGAATAGGTAAAGAAGTCGTATTAAGGGAATTAATATTAAGACAGGAAGGATAGAAAATCTTTTAAAGATTTTTAATAATCAGGAGACACGTGAATGTAATATAGTCGTGAATATATTATTGAGTGGCAAAAGAATGGATAGAGGGAAGAGAGTGAAGAGAGAGGAGAGATTTAGTAGTGAATGGTGGAAATTTAAGACTATCTTTATTTATTTTTAAATTTATAAGACATTAAAAAATAAATATTTGCACTTTATATTTAATGGAAAATTCATATGATTAGTCCACATGTCATTAAATATTTTGAAATTTACTTTTTATTTATTTTGTCAATCGGCGGGATAAAAAAATTCTTTTAATTGACTCGTTTAATATGATTAGCTTTAAATATTTTGAAATGTTTTATTGACTAATAATGTGAATTAGTATTAATAAAAAGTGCAAATATTTATTTTAAATGCCGGCTATATTTCAAAATAAATAGGTAAAGAAGTCGTATAGAAAGGTTATTTAATGGGAAAAAATTTTGATAAATATATCTTTTATTTTTATTTTTAATAACCAGTTGTTTTTTTCTAAATTATTTTCAAATAAAATTCTAGAAAACGTAAGAGCTTTTACCCCAATAATTAATAATTCTTCATTACTTAAAGACATTGTCTAGGACGTGTTGAAATACTATATTTTTAATATTAAAATTAAGATGATTAAATTTATTATTGTTTCTCACCTTGTTTATTTATTTTCCTTATTGAATATTAAATGTGATGGGGAAAAAGTTAGTATTGTAGTAAAAATCAAAGACGATTGGAAAGATAAAAGAGAATTTATTTATTTAAAAAATGTTGAATTAGAAGAGCGTTTTGTATTGGAAAAAATTGAAAAGAGCAATAATCGATATGATACTAGCTATAATTATAATATTGAGGGATTTTTGCGTCGAATTGATGTAAACCATGAAAAAAATATTTTTGACGTTGAAATGAATTATGGTTCAGAATATGCTAAAGAATTAAAAACGAAAGTTTTGATTAATATTGCCAAAAATAAAATTCTTCAAGATATTCAAACTGGATTAGAGAAACAGGTATTTTTGCTTGATTAAATAGACGTAAAGTCTAAAAATCATAAAACGAATAAATTAGTTACTTTTTACTAATTTTAATCTCATTTAATGCAGGCTTAGTTTAGCTTTGAAAATATTGTACTACTTTTCTTTGTGTTAATTATTCATATTCCCAAAGAATTTAGAAAAAAATAAAAGTTATTGCTTGACCAAATAACCAGAAAATGGAAAAGTAGTTAATAATTGAGACTCAAATAAGGGAGGTTATATACAAAAAGTAGTCAACTATTAAGAGACTAGCATTAATATTATTTTATTCATAAAAGGTGCTCAGATTTACTGAATTTATTAAGAAAGAGAAGAAATATTATGAAACTTCTATAATAGACAAGACTTTAAAAAATACAAAAATAATTAAAAAAGAATTATTAAAAGAAAATATAGAAAATTACAAGGACAAACTTTTGTCAAGTTATTGGACTGAAATTAATTTGATTGGATATAAAAAAGAATTGTTAGGAAAACAAAAAGTTAACTATCCGAATGAAGAATTAAAAAGTAGAATTATTTACTTCGGAAGTGAAATAAGTATAAAGTTTTCTTTATTTTTTATCTGCTAATAAATATGCAAAAAAATATACTTGTTATGTTTTAATATTATAGGAGGAATAATTGAAGGAAATAAACGAAACTGTTTCAATTGTAGATTTACAAATACCAAACAATGGTATAGATACCTTAAAGAACATTATTTGTGCGAAGCATGTCACAAGTATAAAATATATAATGGAAAAATGAAACCTGAAGGATGTTTTTGTCAAACTAACATGGTTTAAATTTATTTGAATAATTATTGATAAAATTTTAAATAAATTTATGAACAATGCTTTATAAAAGTATATGATTAGTTTTAAATGTTTCGAACATATCTCTATGAAATTATTAGGAATCTTAAATATGTATATGGACTTCAATATTTTCTAAATATATACAAGAACATTAATTTTCCCACTTGTTAGAAATAGAAGCTTAGAGATAAAAAATATGTTAGTTACAATCAACTCTGGACAAAAGCATTTATTCTAAAATTATGTAGAAATATAGCTTAAAGGATTTTATCTGAGATTAATCTCAAACATATTTTTATAAATATTTTAGCGAATCACAAATGATCGAAAATGTTTCACTTGCGGAGCAGCAAAAACATCACAATGGTACCGTCATTCAAAACCTAAAAAACATAAATGTAAAAGCTGTTACAATAAACAACAAAAAATGACAAATGTTATAAAAAAGCAGACAGAACAGGAATCGAATAAATATTAATTAAATTATTATGATTGGTTAACTTTAATTTTCTGAGTTATTCGGACAATAAAACTATGTAAATTATAACATATGTAATTTCAGTGTAAAACAAAATTCTTTAATTGTTACCAAATAAATATTAGCTAGATTTATTTTCATTCTTGTATTTATTTTATTTTACGCTAAATTATACAGATTTTTATGCTAAATTATACGGATTTTAATATTAAAATTCTGAGGGCAGACATCAAATTATCTTCTTTTTCTTCCGAATTTTTTTAAAATTTTTCTGATTTTTCAATCAGCACTCTTTAGAAAACATTGAAAATTCCTTTTTTCTTTCAATCTCCTTCATTTTCCCAAAATAAAAATACACTAAAAAAATTTTCAGGAAAAATTATAATATTTTTTTATAACAAAGTCCATCAAATAAATCTACTTTATTACACATTTAAAAAATTAACTAATTTTTTATTTTTCTATTATTTCAAAAAAGTTTCCCACAGGAATTATTACTATAAGCCACATTAATCTCTTTTCAGTGATCTAAAGTCAAGTTTACAATAAAATTTCCTTCCTATTAATTTTTATGTAAACAATTCCCAGATAGTAAATAATATTATTAATTTTACAAACCTCTAATCTCACTTCTATAAATAAAAGCTAAGTCAATGGGAAAGCTGGGCTTAAAAAAAGCTGAATCTTTGCATCCTAATCTTATTTATATCCTTCCATTCATTAATACTTTCATCATTGGGTTGTTTCTCAGATATTAATTCATTTTTTAATTATTTTTATGTTATTTATTTTTAATTTTTTCGGGTTCAAAATTTTTTTATTATTAATTCCAATCTCAACTAATTCAATGTTTTTTCTTCCTTATGAGGAAAGATCCTCACATTCTACAAAAAACAATAATACAATCAAAACTCCTGCGGGAGCCATTAACGAATTTAAGAAAGATCCTGAGGGATTCCATTATATTGGTATGCTCTCGACAGAAAACGTTCCTACATGCACAATTTTTCGGGGAACTCTGCAATTGAGTTTGTACGCTGGGCCAAGAAATTCAAAGATATAATCGAATGTAATGGTAAGGGGATGAAACAGACAAAATTGTCCGTCTCAAATTATGCTTAGACGGGAAGGCAAGAAAAATATTTGGCAATCCAGGAGAATTGGGGTTTCTTCGAAAAAAAACATGCTGATTACGAATCTGAGCTCATATTTTGAATAAGTCGAATCCCGGACCCGAAACAAATTTCGAACCCTGAACACGAATTTCGCCTATACAAATGATAGCTCATTCGAAAGATAAATTAAAACAAAAAAATATAATTCTTTATTTTACATCATTTTTATTTTTGCATATCAATCCTTATTGACAGAACATATGCTGCTTCAGTGAAAAGTAGTGTTGGACAAGACCTGTTAATTTTTGCCTGTAGCGACGCAAATAGAGATGAATAAGTGTAATTAACCCTCAACTGGAAAAAATTAACAGATCGTGTTAAACCTCAAAAAATCCTCAGCTATTTCTATTAGGGTTGGTCGGGATCGGGGTTTTTTAAAATTGGGACGACTCCGGTCCCAATTACGTGATCAGGTTTGGTCAAAATCGGGATTTGGAATGATAAACTCAATCCAAAATCGGGATTAAAAAATCGGGATCGGGATTCGAACAAACCGGGATAATTTTCGAATAATTTCCCAAACCCGCTCAACTCTAATTTCTAATAGGATGAACATTAATTCGATACCCTTTTGTACTTTAATTTTTCACTAAAGCTTAATAAAATGTCTTTTACAATCAACTTTTCTATCAAAATTTTTATCCAATTTTTTAAATTAAAAATTTTTTTATTAGAAAATATTCAAGAGGTATTCAAAATCAAATCGATTTCTATTTCTTGACCGGATATGTTTGATTGGATGAGTATGACAGTTTCGGAAGTATACATGTTGAATGCCATTATTTCCTTTAATTTTATTCTATTTCAATTAAATACAATTTACCAGGAATATGAAGTAATAGATAAGGGCAATTATCTCTTGCTTTGGCATTTCTAGTGCATGCATAGCGGATTCCATAGCCTACATGTCTATTTTTTGAGACCTGAATTTTCAGATTAATTTCAAAAACAATATTTTCAAAAATTACTTGATGCCGACGACGAAGGTCATCAAACTCGCTCATTGACCGTGTTGAGGTTAAATAATTCCTCGTTATTCCACAACGGGTGAAAAAGTCGTTTTTGTTAATGTCCTTTACAGAAGGCATTCCTTCTAAGCAAAGTTCAGGGCCTGTTGAAGTAATGAAAATAATACAAATGTATTTATAACAGAAAAATAACAGGAGACCCCACAATGAGTTAAGCTATTTAAGCCTGGGAAATCTTCGGATATCCGGTCCCTGAACTGATATTCTCACCAGAATTTGCTGATAACTCCTCGAAATAGCGAGGAGTGGATAACATTAATTTTCCCCAGAGCTTATACATATGTATTCAACGTCGCAATTTGGTCTAAACCAGAGATAATGCAGTATATATCCATTGCATAACAATAATGTACTCCTAAGGCTATGCAGGAAGTGGCGTGTTTGATATTTAGCTGAATAACGTTCAGCTTCCAAAAAATAACTCCCAAAACAACCCAATATCGTTTAGAATAATAAATTGAAACCTATATAAATGAAATAATAAGAAAATAAATATCTTTAAAAATCTTATCAGATATCAATCCCTTCATGACTAAATAACTTAATTCTAATGTGCCTTTGCATTAGATGAAGGAGAAATAACTAGCCCAATTAAGCTTAGATCTGGAACATGATCCCTTTTTTGAATGAAGTAAAATTTAGACATACCCATTTTTAACAATATTATCCATCTTCATTTCCTTAAGCTGCTTCAGCTGCCCAATTCTAATCAATTCCTTGGCCATTGCTGCTTTTTCAGCAATAATTGCTTGACTAATTAGTGCCATATTCTCGTTATTTTGCTGGAAAATTTGTTGCATCTGGGCCAAATGTAATAGTAAAAGTGAATTTGCAATTTGAACTGACATTTGAACTGGGCTGTTGTTTGGGGACGTGGTTGGTTCAGAAATAGTCATGTTTAAATTAGATATGTTGAAAAGTTCAGAATTATTAAGAGAAATATTTAAGATTGAGAGAATATGAAGGAGAGATGGTGCTGCTATTAGTACTTTCAATTTCAGAAATCATTGTCAAATTTAATGATTTATAAATTTCCCTGAAAATTATAAAATTGCAAAATATATAAAATTATTTTTAAGAATATTTAAAAATTAGTTCAAAAAGGCTATCAACACCAAAACCATTTCTGTTTTTATTTTTTAAGCCTATGCTGTGCATTTGCTAATGTAAGGATGATTCACCTAGCAGCATTTAAAACGCTTAGGCGGGGGATAAACGATCTAAAAAGGAAAAAGAGAAAGCATTAGTCGACGCCCCGGTAGCTCAACGGTAGAGCTCCTGCATATAGTGAGCGAAAGCCTAGCAACAACTAGCAGGTGGTCGCAGGTTCGAATCCTGCCCGGTGGCTAAACTTTTGCAAACTCTTTCTCTAATGATATTTAGTGTGTAGAAGGTTTAAGCATTACTTAGAGGGTTTTAGACTGCCATAAACTAGTCTTTGTGAATTTCAATATTAACTATTGGAGATCGGACATGGAGTGTCATAGAGAATCGAAAAGATTGACAAATTATAAATTTTCTAGAGTTATAAATTTACAAATTATCTAAAATTATTTTTAAGAGCATTTAAATAGAAGTGTACAAAATCAGGATAGCTCCAATAGGCATTTGTATATGCTGATTTATTTTTGTAAGCCGATGCAATGCATTAGCTAGTGATTGGATTAGAAATTCTAACTATATCAACCTCGATATTTGAGATTCTTGTACGAGAACTCATCTCGGTATTTTATAATAAGAACTCGATACTCGAAATCCGGCCTGTTTTTGTACCCGAAACCCGATACCCGAAAAGAAAATTTTCCAACCCGAAACCCGTGACCCGAAATTGGTTAAAACCCGAAATTTCTACCCGAAAACTTAGCCTTACCCGATTTTTTAAAACTTTCTTTATTATAACTTTCTTTATTATATTGATCGGTGGTTAAATATGTAGGTAAGGAGACTGGTTCGATATTTTCATAGGATGGGTTCGATTCCAGGGCTGTTTTTCTTTTTAAAAATAAATGTTTTTAAACTTTGATTTTTATTTTATATTTTTAAATTTAGTTTTTTAAATATTTTAAGCTTGAAAAAGCATTAAAAATTTTAATTTATTCATGAATTTTGCAGAATTTTCGCCTGCGGCGCATAAAATTAAGAGTTTTGGCTTAATAACCAACTAAACTTCAATAAAAAATTTTTTGCCTGCGGTTTTGCCAATTTAATTTTTCTCAAAATTTTCGTCTCCGGCGATGAAAACGTGAGAACATTGGAGGCTTTAAGGGGGATAAAGCGGAGAGATATTAGCATATAGTGGGATTTTACCGGGATATCCCTCTTCATCCCCAAATCCCACAATGTCTCTTTAATCTATTCAAATTTGCCTCTCTCTATATCACCCATAATCCTATTACATATGCAACATAGCTTGTCTCCATACAATTTTGTTCACCAATACCGAACACCCGAAAATAACCGATTTTTCTCCAAACCCGAAACCCGTGACCCGAAATGAAAACGCTCCAACTCGATACCCGAAACCCGTACCCGAAGATTTTTTGTACCAGCGGCAACCCTGGTTTATACGCATATCACCAACACAAAAAAGTTCAGTAATAAATCACACTGAGGTCACACTGTAACTAACAATATCAAAATTAAATTATATATTCTTATATTTATAACGTAAATATTTGTGGACTCCATTATTTGTTATTTTCTTTGCATTTGCCCAGTATTTTTAAAAGTTAGGTAGCTTAATTAGGTAGCTTTGCGTAGACGTTTTATGCAACATGAATCGGGACATGCCCGAGTAGGCGCGGGCCAAGTAGGCGCAAGGGCAAATTTCTTAATTTTTATCAAAATTTTTTTGTTAATCTTCAACTAATTTTATTAATTAGTTGGCTGAATAATCAAGCAACTTTATGTGGACACTGGATCGGCGATACTGAAAATCGGCGATACTGAATCCTACTTATACGTATAACACCAATGGGGGTTATATGATTGTGAGGCAAAATTTTTGAAACGAGTCTCAAACTCTAATCGGCGAACCTATCATATATTAAAATGATGTTTAGTTGGTATCCCCAACTTCCAAAAAATTAAGCGAATCGTTGTGTTGGTAATTAATTATTATTTCACCACTTATATTAATGAATTTAAATTGAAAAATATTTATGTTGTATATAATATCAAATAAGAATTATAAACACGTTCTTAGTATATCAGGCAGCCTATGAATTCAGTCATAATACCGGGATATCTATCAGAAGAGTGCCGGAAAAGATTTTAAAAAGCGAAAGACATATCTAACAAGTTTTAGGATAAAAATCGATTGAGTAAAATTTTTAAGATTTTGTGGATAAAATACTCTAATTGACTCTAATTACTCTAATTGAATGACTCCTCTATTTGAATGACCCTTCTAATTGAATGACCCTTTTTTTGAGGCTATTGAAAAATAAATTGCCCCGCTAGTAGTTAGTCCCCGAGAAGTCGTCAGGAGCAGCGGGGTATAGACTGGGTATGCTTTAATTTATGTACAGAATAGAGTAACATAAAAGTAATAGAAGATAGAGAGTAAGTATGACTAGTACATATACTAGTCATTATACAAGTCTTGTTTTTGGCTACCAAAGTTATACCTTTAGTCGTAGCTTTTGTGATAAAGCAAAGTTTGTTTGTCAAAGCTTTCTGTTGTTTGTGGACATAAACCCAAAATGCGTCTCTTAACTCAGAGTTGAGAGCTAGCTGAATAAACTTCAGCTTCCAAAAAATAACATTATGATAAGAAGAGAGGAGCATCCGAGATAAATATAACGAATATTTAAAAACAGAATAATAAAATAATAGATATTATGTATATTATGTAAGAGGCTTCGATGTCTGCTTTTAACAAAGAATAACAAGATAAGACAGTAACTAACAAAATATGCTTTATCTACAAGAATGAATACAATAGTAACTAGTGGGCGGAATTTTGAAAAAAACGGGAAATGTAAATTAACCGGCGGGACCCGGACCGGGAAAACCGTGATTTCCCGATCCCGCTTCATCCCAGCATCTTCAAAAAAAGTCGAGAAAAAGGACGACAATAGAATTTCACTTCGACATTAAGACTAAGACACGCATGATTAAAGCCTCAGCCTTTAACACACTTCAATTTACTTGCATATGCATTTATTATGAAAGAGATTATTACCTTTTAAGAGATCATTACAGCTGAATAATGTTCAGCTTCCAAAAAATAAAAATGTTTAATGCGGCGCTGCGTTTAATTCAATAAATTGAAACTAATAAAATTTAAATAATAATATTAAAGTCAATATTATGTAACGTAACTGACAAAGTCTTTTAATTGTATACATACAATCAGCCAGCTTTGATTGGCTATTAGGGATCGGTCTGGATCTGGATCCAGTCTGGATTTTTCCTAGATCCAAAGTCCAGATCCAGGAATTTTTTGATCCCCCTGGATTTTTTCTGGATCTCTATTAGCTATAAGTTTTAATTTATAAAATTTTAGCCTGTGGTGCTAAGAAGGTGGAAATTTGTTTCTTGACAGTAGGAGAATTCAAACTATCTCATTAATGTCAATCTATGTGCCGTAGCTTATCTTTTTCCTTGTAGAAAAAGGGATCATAGATCAAAATCAGCGATCCAGAACCTGAGGATTCTGTGAGGCCATAAGCCAATTTTCTTTTTTTTCAGAAACGGAGGCGAAAATTTTGGAGAAACCATAGAGTAATATTTCTGACTGTATTAACAGCCATACAAAAATAAGTAGTATTAACGTATATGGTAAAACAGATAATATTTAAAAGAGATACTATTTTAAGGAAATAATTTTTAATAATTCATATTGTGTACAAATAAAGTAAGACCTTAATGCTGTTAATCGAAGAAAGACCGTTAACGGTTTAGTAAAAAGCTTTTGTACTTAGTTGATCCCACTTATATATTTAGCTACACACATGGATAAAGGAATTAAAATACCGTATTTCCTAAAATAGTACTCCCGGGAGTACTATTTTTCAACCTTCCTCCAAAGGGGAGTATTATTTAAGGGGGGAGTACTAATTCAGGGGGGAGTACTATTTTTCAACCTTCCTCTAAGTTTATCATTGGCAAATTTATTTAAAATTTCTAAATGTTTAAATCAATATTTAATTCTATTGAAAAATCGCTCTCATATATTTTATCTTCTTCAACATCAATTTCTTCTATTAAATTTAAATTTTCAATTGCATTTTCGTTTCGGCGTTGTCGTAACAAAGTGATTCCATTGCTAATAGCTCCCTCCGGCTATAATTTTTAAACGTTGGAATTAAATATTATAAAATGCTAACCTTAAAAACATGAATGTGTTCGTCTAGTTTACCATTTTCATCAGTTGTCATTCCACATGAAACAAATGATTTTATTATTAAATCTTTGGAAAGTGAATCCCAGGCTGAACTAATCCATTCAAGATATGTTTCAATTGCTGGAGCTTTCAGATTACCAGAAGAAGTTGTCGGCTTTTGGCCATGTATCATCCAGTTTGTATGTTGCTCACGAATTGAATTTTTGAAGGGATGATTCCACGAGATGTCAGGTACCTTAATTTGTATTTTGTAAGTTTTTATTGATAAAATTCTTACTTGTATATACTTTGTTGTACCTCCTGGAACAACTGCTGTGTGAATTGAAAGTCGCTTTAATGTTTGTTTGGTTTCTCCACTAATATGCGCCCGGAAACTATCCCAAATCAAGAGTCGACTTCCAAATAAAAAATTTCCAAAAACCTTAAAAATTACAAATGAAAATATATTTATATATATATATATAAAACCTCCTCCAGGTATTTTGATATCAGTTCATTGTCCATCCAATTTTTTCCGCACCAAACAAGTTTCAATTTATTTTTAAAAAGTTTTTCAATTTCTGGTATAGGCCTTTTACGGGGAAGAAGAACGAAAGGAGGAAGTTTGAAGCCATCTGATCTAGCTGTCAGCATGACTGTAACATGGGTTTTTTCGTGCCCAGTGCTTTTTACAGTAACGGTCTTCGAACCTTTTTCTGCAACACATAATCCACCAACCGGGTCTAATGAAATTGAAGTTTCGTCGGCAGCATAAACGTGTGTGAAACTAAATATGTGTGAATAAATTTCATAAATTAATAGGAAACTAACTTGTTTTTTTTCCAAAGCTTTTGAACATACAAAATAAAATTTACAATAATTTCTGCAAACTCTTCTGGTGTCTTTTGAGCAACCGATGTAGGTCTTCTCATTGAAAAATTGTGTCGCTTTAAAAAGTAATCGAGCCAACCATTACTAGCCTAAATAATTCAGTAAATTTAAAAAAAGAATTTATTATTACCTTAAAATTTTCAAGTCCTGGATAACTAATACTGATTTTTTGTGCCTCTAAAACGATCATGTTTCTGGTCACTCTTAATTTTTTAGATCTAAGTTCGTTAATCCAACTTTTTAAGGCATTGTCAAAATCTGAATCTGCTAATTTTCTACCACCTCCAATCGATCTTTTCCTGGTTGATGGGTTTTTCCTAAAATTAAGTGGGTATAGTTTAAAATCCGTCCCCCAACCCCTCACATACATGCTTTTCAAAGAAGATTCTTGCTTTTTCCAATTTCTTATTGTAACTCTATCAATCTTGAAATGCCTACTAGCTTCATGAATAGATGTATTACGAGCAAAATCCAAAATATCAATTTTTTCAGTTATTGTATAAGCTCGTTTTTTTGCCTTTTTCACTTGTTCTTTCACATCAACTTCGTTATTTCCTTCTTCACTATCTTCAATGTCATCAACGTTGATGAAACAGTCTGAACATATAACATTTGCTCCGTAACCTTCTTCACCACAAGAAACTGAGCATAATTCTATAGCGTGACAAGGTTTTTCGCAGATCTTACAACTGTGTCCACCAGAAGTGGGTTTATTGCAAGAACAACACATTAAAATATTCTTTTCAGCCATTTTAATACTATTAAAATAAACAAAACTAAAATAAACAAAACTAAAATAAACAAAATGGAAATAAAAAATAAATTAAACGGTACAAAAATAAAGTAACAACAAACAAATAGAATAAATAATTCAAAGAATAAATTTTATTCTCTTTTACAATTTTTAAAAATATAGGGGAGTACTATTTTAGGGGGGAGTATTATTTTAGGGGGAGTACTAATTCAGGGGGGAGTACTATTTTTCAACCCTCCTCCAAAGGGGAGTATTATTTAAGGGGGGAGTACTAATTCAGGGAGGAGTACTATTTTAGGAAATACGGTATATTAAGTGGTATTGGATATTTGTAGGGATATCGGGGGATTTTTGGGATTAACAGAATTAGGTCCATTAATTTCATGATCGATAGTCGTACCGACCCGAGTATATGTTTATTAGCATTTTATTATAGCATGATGGTGTAAACAAAAGATCGAGGTGGGTCTGGACCAAGGCAGGGGTTTTTCCTGCACCCAGAGTCCAGGTCTAGGTATTTTTTTCCTTCCTGGGGTTTTCTTGGGCCTGGGTTTCTTCCTGGACTACAGACTCAGGATCCAGACCAGGTTAATAAAACAAACTCCAGTGTCCAGGAACAGGTCCAGGCTTTTCAAAAATCTCGATCTCCAGTGTAAACCGAGATTCTTGTATATTTTTGAGCCAAAACGGAAGGGTCGATTTATATTTTTCGATAAATATCGAACAAAAGACAAAACAAAACGTTTTTACTAACACTAAGATAAAAGCAGAATAATATATAATATTTCAAGTTAAATCAAATAATAGTGAATAATCATAAACACAAACAAAGCCTGGGTGCACCGAAGTATCATTCGAAATTTTTTGTAAGTTGGTAAAACCAACTAAAAAATGTCAATGTTGTGTATTTCCTTAGTGTAAAAGGAAGAAGTCTTAACAAGACGGTGAGTTAGTTATTCGAATGACATTCTGTTAGATTTTACAGTCAGATAGCAATACTTATTTTCTAGCGACATAGCTTACTCCTATTGCATAACTTTTATTTAATTTTTTCTGACTCTTCCGAATCCGGCCTCCAAGTTCTTAATCGAACTTCAAGTGCATTGTCAAGTAGGAATAAAAAATAACTAATCAAAGTGGGAATTTAATAAAGGAGAAAATTCTACATAATGATAATAATTTAATTTTAATTCGTTAAATGTTATTAATTGTAGTAGGTTGATCAGTAGTTCGGCTTGCGGGACATAGTTCATTTTTTGGGAGTTGGATATTCCAACTAAAATTGGGATTTAGGAGCATATTCTTCACGCTCCCAACTCCCATTGATTAATCGACAACAAAGGTTACTTAAAGACTACCTCGCCGACGCTCCATAGGTTTACATGGAACATTTTGAACCTACGGAAAAAAGAATCTCCGGAAAAAAGAGTGGTGCCGTTCGACTCAGCTCGTCGAGACGAATTGGTATGGGTCTTATATCAATAAGTTCCACAGGTATACTATATCCTTTGGTTTTTTAATATTTTTAAATTTTTTTTAAATTTTTTCAAAAATTAATATCTGCAAAAGTCGGAACTGCAAATGTCTGATCTGCAAAAGTCGTCTGCAAATGTCGGGTCTGCAAATGTAATATCTGCAAGTGTCGTATGACCGTATGTAAGAATAGTATCTAATATAATACAGCCTATAATATTTCAAAGAATCTAACAAATTTATCGCAAAGCAGCAATCAATAGAACAAGCGAGACTATATGACGGCTAAGACAACAGATAACACTAAACAAACGATAGAATATCTCCCGAATACTAAAAGGCCTAACACATGTTCCACAATAATTTCACCGCTCTCTCTATCTTCCTGTTTTCCTTTTATGAACATACGGGTTTACCTTTGTAGAATAAGTTCGGCACTCGTTCTCTAGTCTTCATTAAAGTACAATTCAAAAATGTTGAAAATATAAGCACGGTAAACTCCAACTTAATACCTGGTTCATTAGCTGAATAAGGTTCAGCTTCCAAAAAATAACATGTAACATATCGTTTCACCTCCATCTGTGTGTTTGATTGAGGAGAATTAATAAAAACAAATTAATAAAATTTAATATTATTTAAAACTCGGTTTGATATACTGTATATGCTCAAAAAATTACCCTCCCAACCAATTAGCACTCTAGCCAAGTGATAAAACAATAATTATACCTAAAGCACTGTTTAATTGACTGATAATATTCAGTCATCCAAAAATAATAAGTGGCTATATCATCTCGAAGGTAATATTACGATTATTTCTTTGATTTTAATAAAAGATTAATGTATAATTAAATATTAAGTTTCTAAATATTAATATGGTAGTTAAATGGTTTTGTTAGTGAGCTCAGCCACGTGGGGGCTAAAAAAGTAAACCATCTTTGAATTTAAGTGGATCCTGATTGGAGCTTTTCCATAAAAACATAGTAGCATTTCTCTATCAAAAACATTTAAACCTCCATTGTGTATTATTTAAAAAAGATTATTTGATCGTTTGATTAGGGATCTGATTTTAAAAATCGAACGTCGGGCTCAAATCTAGAAAATTAGATTCTGTACGAAAGTACGATTTTCATGATTCCAAACACTTTTAACGACTCGTTTCTCAAGATATTGGTCCGAGATGATCGAGTTATAATTTTGTTGTATATTATGTGAGTTAGTTAGGCACTCGAGGTGCGACTCGAAAACGTGAATCTCAGTTTAATTGACTGCTCACGTGCAGTTATCCAAAAATTTAGACAACACCTCCTACCCAAGTACAAATCCTGATACCTTCAATAATCCGTTTTAATAAAATTTTAATATTCAATTTAATATTAAACAAAATTGATTTTTAAGATAGGTGGATCGGGGAAATTCTCAGATAAAGGGCTTTGTCCATAACAGTCTGGGCTGAGGTATAGTTGCTAGTCTCTCATCTCATTTATCTACCATTAGTCAAGTTACTCTGCCTAAATTGTTCAGTTTTACCCTGATCGATGTTCGTATCAAAATTCGACTATAACTTGTCTGCAAAGTTACGGGTGTCAACAAGGACGACTAAATCCAACTTGTTATCAGAGGTGAATCGAAGATGACGAAGTTGCAGGAAATCGGAACTGCGGAAATTGCTCAAAGTAGAAAATTGTAATTCTGATTCAACTCTGCTTGATATTAATAAAAAACGTAAGAAATATCCTTAATTTTTTTCATCCTCACTTTTAGGTGTGAGTGGTCGATTGGACGATTAATCTTAATTTTAACAAGTCCAGTTATTGGTTCAAATGTTAGTAAAAATTGAGGTATTTATAAAACTATCTCCTTACAATACTCTCTAAAGGCTATTTGAAAACCACAAATTTAATTTTCTAAATTAGCTTTGAACAATGTCAAGCTTCCAAAAAATAAAAGAAAAAGAGGAATCAAACACACAAATATTGTCAGAAATTTTTCTTAAATTATTCAAATCAAAATTTAAAATTTAATATTGAGTAGGTAAAGTGAAGGGGTTAGATAAATCCTATGCGTATAAGAAGATTTCATCCCATCATAAATCCCCCGTAAGCAGGATCTCACCTAAGTCTGAATCCAATGCCACATTTAATTTGTGGTACACTTGACCGTATATTCAAAAGCAATACGGCCCTCTTTTGCTATGATATCTATAACTAAGTGATTCATTGAAGCGAAGAAAAATTCAAACAATTCTGGAATCGAAATATTTTCAGAAATTTGTGTAAGGATATTCACCTAGTAGCATTTGAATCCTCAGGGGGGGGGGGTTAACGAGGGAGGTTAACGAAACATTAGTCGATGCCCCGGTAGCTCATTTGTAGAGGGAGGTCGCAAGTTCAAATCCTGCCCGGTGACTAAATTTGAGCAAAACTCTTTCTTTTGTTGATCTATCTTATCAGAATCTATGCGATATTTTTTCCACACTTATGCTACAAATTTGCGCCTTTAACCTCAACAGACGTGCAGCATTCATTTTCTGTTTAAAAAGCTCTAATTTGATGCCAATTTAACATTCTGCATTGTGTTCTGTGGGCACCAGTTGCTAGTTGTTATCAAACAAAGAATTTTTTGAATTATATTCAAATATTTTTGCCTAAACAAAAAACCTTCTACACGTAAAGGAAAAAGGTTAATTATAATTTGTTTTACTCTGATTTTTAATTTGCCTTTTGGAGGTAAAAGCCTAGAAATTTCACTTTATTTTGTGCCGTTAGTTTATTTTTTCATTTTTTCAACAAAAATCATTTATCTCTCAGAGGAAGGGCAGGACGCAGTTAATGTTTCTCTGAAATGCTTTTTCTAATGCGTACAGCCATGATCAAAGGACTTCGGGTTTTCTCCGATCAGCCTAGCACTCCATTAAACTAACTCGCTCTAAGCGCCTATAGGAACGAACACACATCCACACCAGGAATGTCACAGGGACCATCTTCCGGCTGATTCGATCTAAGATTAGATCCAAAATTTTTGAAAATCAACTCGAAAAAGCCTTAACCTTTTCCTCACCCGTGACGTCCCTGATCTTCATCTATTCAAAATTCTTAAATAGGATAGATCCCTATTTAACTTTTTGTTTATGAATTAAGTTGCCTTAATTATCCCGGGGTCTAGCTAAACCGATTGTTTTTCTTTCGCTTAGCTCCAGCTTGAGGAACCCCAATTTAACTAGGTATCAGGGTTGCCGCCCGAAACCCGAAACCCGATACCCGAAACCCGGCCTTTTTTTGTACCCGAAACCCGATACCCGAATTGAAAATTTTCCAACCCGAAACCCGTACCCGATATTTTTTCCAACCCGAAACCCGTGACCCGAAATTGGTTAAAACCCGAAATTTCTACCCGAAAACTTAGCCTTACCCGATTTTTTAAAATAAATTTAAAAAATTATAGAAACGAAAAGGGAAAGGAATATTTATAATTTTTTCCATATTTACATTATGTTGATCGGTGGCTGAATGGGTAAGGCGACTGGCTCTCTATTTTAATAGAGGTTGGTTCGAGCCCAGGTCTGGAAATGAGGCCTAAAAAATTTTTCTTTTCAAAAATAAATGTTTTTAAACTTTGATTTTCATTTTAGATTTTTAAATTTATTTTTTTTGAATATTTTAAGCTTGAAAAAGCATTAAAATTTTTAATTTAGTCATGAATTTTGCAAAATTTTCGCCTGCGGCGCATAAAATTAAGAGTTCTGGCTTCATGACCAACTAAACTACGCAAAAAAAGTCCGCAGAAAGGGGTATGGATAACGAAAAAGTACCAAAATTTTTTGCCTGTGGTTCTGACAATTGAATTTTTTCTCCTAAGTCCTTACAAAATTCTCAAAATTTTCGCCTCCGGCGGTGAAAAAGCTAGAAATCTGGCTTACGGATCATTAAAATTCTCAAAATTTTCGCCTGCGGCGCTGAAAACGGAAGAAAATTGGAGGCTTTAATGGAGATAAAGCGAAAGGATATCAGTATATAGTGTGGCTTTTATCAAGGGACCTGTTGATTAATCCACCGATATCCCTCTAAATCATTATATCTCCCTTAATCATCCTTGCAATTGAAGGGATTTGAATATATATCAATGCCCTAAATTTATTCCTTGATATCCCTCTTAATACCAAGATATCCCTCTTAATCCCCAAATCCCACAATGTCTCTTTAATCTCTTCAAATTTTCCTCTCTTTATATCACCCATAATCCTATTACATATGCAACATAGCTTGTCTCCATACAATTTAGTTCACCAATACCCGAACACCCGAAAATAACACGGATTTTTCGCCAAACCCGAAACCCGTACCCGAAATTTTTGCCAACCCGAAACCCGTGACCCGAAATGAAAATTTTATAACCCGAAACCCGTACCCGATATTTTTGCCAACCCGAAACCCGTGACCCGAAATGAAAACGCTCCAACCCGATACCCGAAACCCGTACCCGAAGATTTTTTGTACCCGCGGCAACCCTGCTAGGTATACTAAAAGTGAGTGGATCAAGAAAGCTAATTAATCTTAGCAACAGCTAAGACTTCCAAAAAATAACAAATTGCCTTTCGGGAAGGTAGAAGCGTATTTAAGGATTCTCTTTGCAGTATTTAATAATTAATTAAATATTTTAATTAATATGAAGTAAATTTATTTATTAAAGATAAGGTTACGGATTAAAAACCGAACTGAATGAGTCATAGGAGAATCAAGTCTAATATTTCAAACAAACTCGATGACCGGGATTTTTGTTATTGAGCTGAAAGCCCTACAGGTTCCATCTTTAATAGTGATGCTCGGGAGAAGAAAAAACCCGGGAATCGGGAAACGGGAGTCGGGTCGGGAAATGACCTCGGGATCGGGAGTCGGGAATTAGCAATAAAAAATTTTTGGCGCCTTCGGCGCCAAAAAATTCCGATATTTTACACCGTGGGTGAAAATATTGAAAATTTTGGAATGTAAAGAAGCTAGGCATCTTCCTTACTAGCGCCGCAGGCGAAAATTTTGAGAACTTTTAGGTTAAGAAGCCAGATTTCTTCCATTTTGAGAACTTTGGAGGTGAAAAATAATACTAAATTTAAATAGTTTTCACGAGAAAAAAAGAGGTTAATCATAATCATCGTCCCAGACTTCCGATAAAATTGTCGGATAGTCGGAAATCCTCGGATATTCAAATCCGATATCCGAACCGAAAATTTTGGACACCCATGTCTAGAACTAGGGTTGAGCGGGATCGGGATCCCGGTCGGGATCGGGCGGGATTATCCCGGGTTTTTCAAATCCCGATCCCGATTTTTCTGATCCCGCTCCCGAAATATATATCCCGATCCCGATCCCGGCCAATCTCAATCCCGAGCCGGGATCCGGGATCGGGATCGGGATGTGCATCAGATCCCGATGCAAATCCCGACCTTATAAATTGACTTTAAGTCTGTGAAATAAAGTTAACAGAAGAGTGGAGGCGTGAATGTGAGAAAAATTTTCGCCTGCGGCGCAGAAAAGGGAAGAGATTTGGCTTCTTGACATCCAAAATTCTCAAAATTTTTGCCTGCGGCGCAGAAAAGGGAAGAGATTTGGCTTCTTGACATCCAAAATTCTCAAAATTTTTGCCTGCGGCGCCGCAAAAATGAACAAAGCTGTCTTTACAACTTTAACGAAATATTGAGTGATTTGGTGTGATATCGAGGGATCAAGAGGGACTGAGTTGAGTATTGGTGGATTTGGAGTATAGAAGTCTCAATCTCAGTTCTTAATCGTCCCCATTTGAACGTAACGCGCTTAATCGTATAGACTTGAACGTTTAGAATTGAATGCCCTTGGCCTTCCAAAATTAAAAAATATCGCCTTGGCCTTCCAACTTTTTCAAAATTTTTGCTTACGGAGCTTAAAATAGAAGAAGCCCAATCCCATTTATTCCCCCTATTACTCTATGCCCCCTTAATCCCCTGAATCAGAAAGTAAATTATTCGTCTATGATACTTAAACTCAATATTTTAGCACCGCAGTGGCAATTTTAGTATTATACTGAGTCGTATGTGAAGAAAATAAAAATTTAAAAATTTTGAAAAAATTTTTTTAGTAAATCCCGATCCCGATTTTTCAATACCGGTCCCGATTCGGGATCGGGACCGGGATCGGGATCTCCAGTCCAAATCCCGATCCCGATTTCGGCCAATCCCGATCCCGTGTCGGGATCCGGGATCGGGATCGGGATCACCATCCCTAAATCCCGATCCCGGGTTTTTCTCTAAATCCCGATACCGCTTAACTCTATCTAGAACAGAAGTTTATATTTTTAAAATTTTTGAGAGTGGCACTGAAAATTTGTCTCCATTGGAGTGAAATAGAGGAAAAAGAGTGACACAGAAAAAATATTTTTACGTTCAATCTTGGTGGAATTTTAGTGATTTAGCCACATATCTCTTCATATCCCCTCTATAGTATTGACACCCCCTATGCAACATTAATCACTCAGATCCATTGATATCTCTTTTTATTAATGCAAATCCCTCATCTCTTCAGATTCACCATAATCCTAGTAAATCACAGAAATCTTCTATACTACAACTCCACAGCTTCTTCCATTTTTAGCGCCGCAGGCGAAAATTTTGAGGATTTTGGAAGATCCTTAAGCCAAAAATCTTCCCTTTTCAGCGCCGCAGGCGAAAATTTTGGGAATTTTGGAAGACCAAGTGGCCAGATTTCTTCATTTTTTATAAATAAAAATATAATTTTGTCAGAAAAAGTCATTCTTAGGGGTGTAAAAATTTCCCGACTTAGTCGGGAATTGACATCGGGAGTCGGGATCGGGAGGCCAAAAACTCGGGAAATTTTCCCGAGTCGGGAGTCGGGATCGGGATACCCGAGCATCACTAATCTTTAACTTAATTTATTACTCTTAGTAGCAACTAAGACTCCAAAAATAATACATGCGACCAGAATCTGCCAAATAATTTGAAGTATTTAATCATTCCCTGCATCAATATTTAACATCCAATTAAATTTTTATTTAATATTAAGCATTCCTAAAAAAATTTTTTAATTTTAAAAATTTGACGTTTGGTGCACCACGATAAAATATTGGTGAATTCTTGCTCCTATATTAAAAAAATTTTTTTAAATTTATTTCCAACTAAATTTTAATTTTAAATTAATTTTAGATTTAAAAACAATCTTTATTCCACCTATCTAAAATTAAAATTGTTCACAAATGGCATTGAAACGAATTCATAAGGAATTCAACAATTGAATTAGATAATGGAGAAGTTTAAAGCAGAATTTTATTATCGCCCAGCTCAGGGTTGCCCAAGCTTTGCTTTGTCATCCAAAAAATAAGGCTTCGCAAACCAAACTCCAATACAGAGACAATAATTGGCATTTATATATATTTAAATTATAATTTAATGCTATGTTTGAAGCACACTATTACTTTACAAAAGTATACGTCACCCCTTTTTGTAATTTTTCTTTTGCAATAACCCAAATTTTCTGAAATTAATTGTATAGTGAAAAAGGTTATTCGCCGGCTGGGAGCAAACCAGCATCTTCAGTAAATGCTAGCCTGGTACTTGCATATCTGTGTCATAACTCTTGTCGTTTTGTTTTGACAATTCGAGCTTTTTGAGCCTGTAAGGCTCGCTCAAATCTGGATAGAGCTTAATCCTTTCCTCGACCCGTTTAATTATTTCAGCACCCTATCGGCACTCACCTTAAAAATAATTTTTGAACAAATTCCATGAACCTAAACCCCAATAATACCAATTTGTTAAAATTTTAAGATTCTTCTAAACAATATTTAATATTAAATATCGCTTTTTCATAAATTCTTAAAGTATTCCTTAATTTTAAGATCCGGTTATATTGGAGACGTTATTTTTGGATGCTGAACGATTTTCAGCTAATTTCAGTTCAGTGCCCGTACTAAAAGAAACAAGTACAGCCCAGCGCAAAACGACCCAAACCCATATAAAGGGGGAGGGGATTTTCGGATATTAGATGAATCCTATTATCTAGGTGTTAACAATATTTACTTAACTTTTATTAAATTGTGTTGGATATTGATGCTTCATAGTTATTATGTTTTTGGAAGCTTGAACAATGTTCATAGCTATTTATTCGTTCCTGTACTTCTCAGATATTATCTTTATTGAATATAATAAATTCTTAGAAATCTTTTATGATAGTTGGATAGATCCAACTTCCAAAAAATAAAAAGAACGGTGGTGCAATATTTTACTATGGTAATTCAATTTAATTAATAAAGAAAATAATTTGATATAATACCTACTGTGGGTATTTGCTTTGTATAAAAGCATTCTTAGTATTTAGCCGTCTTCTTAGTTATTTTATTCTTATTCTATCCTATCTCCAACGTAATCGGTATCAGAGCATCAAAGACAATTTTAAATACTAATTTAGTTTTGAAAATAAAAATTTTATATCCGACTACCGATTTCTGGCGTTTATTTTCTTTCGATCTCTAAAAAATTTTGATTTCAGATTTCCGACGTTAGAGCAAGTTAAGATTTCCTGCTATTCCGATTTCCTACATCTCTGATTGTTACGACCCACCTCTGATACCGATTACGTTGGAGATAGGATAGAATAAGAATAAAATAACTAAGAAGACGGCTAAATAATAAGAATGCTTTTATACAAAGCGAATACCCACAGTAGGTATTATATCAAATTATTTTCTTTATTAATTAAATTGAATTACCATAGTAAAATATTGCACCACCGTTCTGATTATTTTTTGGAAGTTGGATCTATCCAACTATCATAAAAGATTTCTACGAATGCTTTGCTCTTTTTGCCTATAATAGTAAGCCCGAACATGAAGAAATGTTTTGGAACCATACCCCTACTTAGCAATATCAAGAAAAATCCAATTGATTTTTGATTGGACGCATAAAATTAATTCAGCCGATTATTATATCAACAACGGGGAACTGTATTTTCGATCTAACTGACCATAACGACCGATCAAGATTCTCCTTGGAGATCGATCACCCTTTTTTTTGATTGGACATATTGATCATATTGAAACTATTTTACCGATAATGTATCTTCGGATTCTGAATAAATTACGAGTAATAAAAAACAGGCATTTTTTATGGACCACCCTAATAATATAAAAAATTACATATTGTTTAAAAATTTTTTAGAAATGCCTAAGAAAATTAATTTCGTATTCAGCATAGAATGAAAAACTTGTAGTATTTGCTGAAAAAGAAAAATTTTCAGCCAAAAAATAATGTGAAACAAAAGAGAGGCAATGACTAAATCTACTTATTAAAATCGAATTTTAAAATCCAAATAAATTATTAAAAATATTAAGTAATAGCGCATCTGTGTCCAATGTTTGAATAACACTGAAAAAATTGCTTTCTTCAATAGACAGCATCTTCAGAGACCGGACTGATTCATTACACCACGCCGCCTACTGCACCGCCTTAGGAATTAAATAGCAATATGATTTACAAGAGAATCGGCTTTATGATTCCCAACGAGGCCAGGAAAAAATACAGAAATCTCGGCATAAATCCAATTACTAAAAATTCTTAACTTGAATTTAAGTTGCGATTTTCTTTTGAATTATCAGCTGAATACCATTCAGCATCCAAAAAATTTTGACCAAGCACAAAGAAAAGAGCAATACATTAGTGAATACAAGAAAATTATAAAATCAAAAATATAAAATAAATATTATGTAAAATTTTGTGACTTTGTAAATGCGCAGGCTATATACTTTGCTCCTTAATGGGACCGAAGGCAAGTGATTTTGAGGTTTTCAATTAAAAGTAGCCATGAACATTGTTCTGGCTTCCAAAAAATAAAACCGTAAAAAGAAAAAAAATTTCATTAATAAAGACGTGCAAGTTTATTATAAAATTTAAAAATCAAATAAATAACAGGCTATTTAATAACATTTATAGCTATTTAATAACATTTGTACTGTATTTTCTCAAAAAGTACTGCTGGCAGTAATATTCTCCTTGGAGATCGATCACTTTCTTTGATTGAACATATTGATCATGATTGGTGTTTGTTCCATTTTGGAACAATTTCCCTATCTTAAAAAGATTTTCCCGTCCTTGGAATACGTAATTATGAAGTTTCAAAACCGATATTTTGGGTGTCGATATTTTGGGGTGAAGTCAATTATACAATATTAATTAGTTTATATAAATTTTGATTTACATATGCGTGATTTACATATCTTCTTTTATTTTTAATCCAACCTCAAACATTTTACCGTTGATTTGAATATTCAACAGAACAACCAAATATGAGTGAAGAATAATAATAAATTTATTCATCTTAAATTTTAATATTAAAAATATTTCTAAAATACAAATAAAAGTTTACAATATTTAACATAACTTATATAAATATTTTGTTATAACTGGAGTCCGATAAACTTAAATACTGATAAACTTCAAAATTTTATCGGTCGGTGAAATATTCATAGATATCTTACAATATGGCCGTAGTAGGTAGGTCCCGGACTTGTTAAATATAAGCAAAAAATAGAGGGAAAACAAGAAAATTAGAGGATATAAATAGAGGAAAATAGAGGTAATAGAGGTTAAGGAATAATTTATTATAAATAAATATTTTAAATATAAAATTTTTGGCCTAATTAAAATAGAGGCCAAAAATTTAATACTTATTTTAATTATTTGTTTACCCAATAAGTAAATAGGGATTCATTTTGAAATATTTAAAGGCTAAAGGCATTAGAACCTATTCATATTTCGGATATTATTCTGATAATTATTCAGATTTGGGGAAGTATTTGAATTATCCATGATTCGCAGGCAAATCAGATTCCTATTTAGAGAAGACGGCGAAAAAATCCAAATGAAACAATTTTTTAAAAGAATGCTAATAAAATGTCAAAAGCTAGTGAATATTTGAATATGAATAAACTTGTTCCAAAATTCCGGTACCCGTTAAAATTTAGTGTTAAGAGAATTCAGAGGAGTCGGCGTCATCTGACTAGAATCCAAATGAAACTACTATTTTAAATAGAATTCTAACAAAATGTCAAAAGCTCGTAAATATTTTAATAATTTAAATAACCTTGTTTAAAATCTATCAAAATATTATAATAATTTACTTTTGTTTAGACACTATAAATAAATAGTCTTATTTTGACATTTCATCATATGCTAAGTTAATAAGAGCGATTCGAAATTTCGATTTTTGACATTGGCAATCAAGATTTCGACCCGAGTATTTCGGAACATGTCTTAGAGACAAAGGGGGTACAAATCTAAAAACTAGAAAATATTATTTACTAATTATTAGGGTTGTTCCCCGTCCCCATCCCCGAAAGTCGGGGAATTTGAGAGATTTTTTGAAAATTCCCCTTCCCCGTCCCCCCCCCCCCCCCCCCCCCCCGTGAAAAAATAAAAAATTTTCCCCTTCCCCTTCCCCTTCCCCGTCCCCCCCCCCCGTGGCAGAATTTTCCCCGAGCTCCCCCCGAAATTTTTATGCAGAACTAAAAATATTTTCTTTCATTTGATATTTCTTTTTCTCGGTAAGGGAAATACATTTCCTTTCAACAATAACTAAATAGGCGGTTGGTTGAGTGGTTAAGACGCTTGTCTTTATTTAAAAGAGTATTAGGTTCGAGTACCGGTCAGGGGTCTAGACTTATTTTCAGATTATTTTAACTTTTTTTTAATACAAGAGACGATTTTAAACCTTTGATATTATTTTTTGAAATTCAAAACTCTAGATTTTTCAGCTTTAGCGCAAAAAATGGAAGACCGAAGTGCAAATTTTTAAACAAATCGGTGAGAAAATAAATAAAAAAAACATAAATACATTTCAATATTTACCGTCTTATTTTTTATTAATTTATTTAGCCATTTAGGGCATTGTTAAAATTTGCACTTTCGGATTGGAATTTTACCAAATAGTAAACTATTCTTACTATTGAAATTGAAATATTTTCTTGACACAACATTGTTGTATAGGATTATAGAGAGTGCAAATGAGAAATTGGACAATAATTAGAGAATTGAGATATAAATAGGAAGGGAACATCTTAAGTTAACATTTTATGTTCAACCATTGTTTAAATATTGGGGAAGTACTAGAAAGCATGAATTAAAATACAAATTCTGCAAGTTGAGGAGATATAATTTTGATAATGAAGGGAAAGAAATGTTGATTGAATGATGTTTAGATGTTTACATAGTTTAGCGTATTCGGAAAAGATAAGTGACGTAATGAATTACACACAAATAGGAAATGATAATAAATGGACACTATGAAGAAAGAGAAGGTAGTTACTGGGAAAGAATAGGTTAATGATGAGAAATAATAATACGAAATAATTCTTGGCCAATGCTTGGTAAAATAAAATAAAGAGTCCGGGACTAACAATATAATAAATAGACTGGAATTTCGAAATTTATTTAAAGTTTTTTATTTATTTTTATTTATTTATTTTTCACTGAATTGACTTTAAAATTGCACTTTAAGCCAATTGCCGCTTTTAATAAAATTAGTCAATTAAATTTTTGTAGTTTGTTTACTTTTGTATCTTCTAATGCCTTGTGAGTGTCTTAAAATCGTTGATTAAATATAGAAAATCGAAATTACGAAACAGCTCCTTTGCCCTTAGAATTTAATTTAAATGTCAAATGTTAAATTATAGTGTCTCACCATTAATTAAATTATTCTAGTAAATACCCCGGATTTTAAACACGAGTTAGTCTAATTATTCCAGTATTCATCGCTTTATGAAATTTTGAGTCGAATTTTATTTAAAATTTGTTTTGATTTCTATTTGCGCTTTTGTCAAATACCGCGGTTAATATAATTAGTCAATAAAATTTTATATTTGTTTAAATTTGCTCCTCGGCCCTGCTTTTAATAGCTGTTTTGAAATATCCGATTCGAAATCTTTGTTTATCAAATTGAAGTTCGAAATTTCGAATAAGCTCTAATGCTTTAGCTTTTAATTAAATATTTCAAAATGCTTCCCAACTTACCTAATTACAGGGTAAACATAAATTAAAATATTTATTTAATTTTTTGATTTCTATTTTATAAGGCTATTTAGGATTTTTATCTGTAGAAGAGGGGATAGGATTTTTCTTTGAACTTGGATAGTCAACATCGTCTAAAATTATAGTTTTATTTATGTGTATTATCGAACATTAAAAAACATCTCTTTTTTAAATTTTTTGTTCTATACTACCTCGTACTACAAACCGAATTACGCCCCGAAACTATTTGAAAACCACGTACCGTGACACTTCTGACCTGAACGTGTTCCGAGTACCTAATTTTAAAAGATTTAACGTTACTTGCGAGTTATCTCAATCCAGAGTCCAATTTAACTTATTTCCCTGCAGCAAATTTAATAAGACTGCCAAACTCTCACGCTATTTAGACAACTTATGGTCTCCAAAAGCTCATCTTTCATGCCGACTATAAAATGAAATTGTGCGTGGCTTTATTAAACAAAATTTCAGATGATTAAATTTAATTTGATATTTCATTTATATTTAATTATTTTATTAAATTTACATTGCCTAGGAAAACGAATTCATGTTGACCTAAAAATCAAAGATGATTGGGAAGGAAAAAGAGAATTTATTTATTTAACAGATGTTGAACCGAAGGAGCGTTTTGTAGTGAAAACAATAGAAAAGCATAACAATAGATATTTCGACCCTAATAACAATATGGAGGGATTTACACGTTTGGTTGACTTGGATCTTGCTCCAAATATTTTTAATAATATTGAATTAAATGTTGCAAAACTTGATCCAAAAATTTTACTAAAGATGAAAATCGTGATTGAAATTGCCAACAATAAAAATATTAATAAAATTTTCCAAGGATTTGAAAAACGGGTAATATTTTACGTAATAAAATGTTAGCTTGGCGAAAATAAAATTTCGCTCTCAAAGATACAAAATCAGAGCGAAAACATTTTTACGAAACTAATGAAACAAAAAGCCCTAAGTTTTACGAGCTAAATAAAAAAGTAATATTTTGAATCAGTAAATCTTGAGCAAAAAATGTTCTCGGGGTTACATAATCAAAATACAACAAATATTTGCCTCCAGTCCTCTGATATCACTTTAAATTAAATGAAACCAAATTTTTTGTATCGATGATTTAGTAGGTATGAAAAATATCGGACATGCATCCCCCTTAGTCTCTCCAAATCCCTTTATTTTTCCAAACTCCCTAATACGTCCAATAGAAAAACAAAAACGAACAAAATACTTTCTAAACGAGAATGAAACGACGGAGAAACAGAATAAATTTGAAAATTGAACCGAAAATTCCTCTGATCCAGCAAAACATGATTTTATAGAAATACGGAGCAATCGGAAGCTTCAATTTAGAAAGAATTAATGAATTTAAATATAATTTAAGGCACTCCGATATAATAATTTTACTGAAAAGGATAATTATTATGAAACTTCTATATTAGACGGAAATATAGAAAATAATAATAAATCGAATTCAATTAAAGAAAATAATTATTTATTAAAAGAAAATATAGAATCCTATAAAAACAAACTTTTATCAAGTTATTGGACAGAAATTAATTTAATTGGATATAAAATTGAATTGTTAGAGAAACAAAAAGTTGAATATCCGAAAGAACTAGAAAGCAAAATTATTTTCCCTAGCAATAAAATAAGTAAATACATTTTTATTTTTGAATACATTTTATTTACATTTTTATTTAAAATACATTTTTATTTACTAAAAAATTTAATTTTAATATTATGGGTGGAATTATTGAAAGAAATATGCGACATTGTTTAAATTGTGGAACTACAAAAACTATACAATGGTATATATACATAAAAGAAAATTACTATTTGTGCTACAAATGTGGTATTTATAATCGAATAGTTGGGAAACACAGACCAAAAGTATTGTGGAATAAAATTAAAAAGGTTTGTCATACAAATTAGAAAGATAATTATAAAAAATTAAAGATAGATTTTCTGATTAAGTAAATATTTAAATTCTGTTTAGTATTTTCGTATATCTGTATGAATAAATTAATAAATACAGGGCGGGGCAATAGTTCGGCGAAATATGTTTTTAATAAAATCTATTGTAAAAAATTTATTTAAGATAAAAAATGATAAAATATAATTAATAGGATATAATAAACATTTTTTTAAAGTAATTTCTCAAAATGACCGCTCCTGACTGAAATACACGCATCCAAACGCTTACGGATGTTGCTTAATAGAATCAGGATTATTTGACATTCTGTAAACTTTTTGCCCCACCGAACTTTTCCCCCACCTGTATATCTTCTTGATATAAATGAAAATTCAAAATTTTCATACTTTTTTTATAAATATTTAGATAACACCAAAAGATCGAAATTGTTCTATTTGCCACGTTAATCATACATCAAATTGGTACCGTTATTCAAAACCAGGACAATATATATGTAAAGCTTGTTACCAAAAACAGCATAAAATAAAGAAATCTACTAAAAATACGAAAGCAGATGGTTGAATATAATTTAAAATTTAGTTTAATTTATATTATAGATCGAAGTTGAAAGCGGCTACAATTTGAGAAAAGTCGGTATACACCCAACAGATGAATGGATAAAAATTAGTATGAAATAATATACCGTATTTACGCTAATAATTCCCCAGTCTCTATTAATTCCCCAGTCTCTATTAATTCCCCACCCTATGGATGGGTTGAAACAATAATCCCCCAGCCTCTATTAATCCCCCAGCCTCTATTAATTCCCCAGTCTCTATTAATTCCCCACCCTAGTGATGGGTTGGAACCAGAGACGGGCGAAAATAGAATTTTCGCCTCAACGAAACGAAAACGGAAAAAATAAATTCATAAATGTACAAAACGAAAACGAAACGAAAAAATAAATTTCATTTTTACGAAACGAAACGAAACGAAACGAAAAAAATTAAAATTATAGAAATGCCTAATTTATCGCCTAATTCACCTCAATTCCTAATTTATTTCCAATAATAACAATTTTATTGAGGTGTAAGTCGTGGTGAGCAGGGTCATCGGAAGTGACGAATGTGTCTGAACTCGGAACTGTCTGAAATCGGATTAAGAACCCTACTTTCAGGGATTAATGAGGGATGAAGGGATTTGAGGGATACATAGAATTTAGGGATATTAGGATTTCGCGGAATTAAGAGGACACATTTAGAGGCCAACAGGATTGATTTGATCAGATCATCATACAAAAAGTTACAGACAGATAAAGATCAAAATCACGATTGAGCGCATTTATCGAGATATAACTTTTTATAACATGATCTAATCAAATCAATCCTGTTGGCGAAAATAATCCTCACATCCAGGGCTTTCGATTGATATAATAATAATTTAAGTTGGTTAAGAATCAAAAAAGTTATGGCCCAAAATATGGCCAGGTACACAAACGGCCGGTACACAAGTGGGACGTTCCGGAGAAAAAGACGTTCAGAACGCCAAAATCTAATGGCGTATATTCAATCTTCAAAACAATTCCCCACCCTGGTGATGGGTTGAAACAATAATCCCCCAGCCTCTATTAATTCCCCAGCCTCTATTAATTCCCCACCCTAGCGATGGGTCGAAACAATAATCCCCCTGGGGGATTACTAGAGTAAATACGGTAATCATTGTTAGCAAATTTCAATTATATTTTTTAATGCTCGACTTTTTTGCTTTCTTTAACAAAATCCCTTCTCGTTTTTAAATTATTTCATTTATTCAATTCGTTTTTCAATTCATTATCCTTCACCGATCGTAGCATGTTGAAATAAATATTGTACTGGTTTTAATGTTTTAACTACATTTAATGCCAAAATCAGCTTGTTTGAACAGCCGGTATTGAGATATAAGGCTCAAATTGATCAAAAATCAGAATAAATTTAAGGTCAAAAATTCAAATATGCCAAAATTTGGCTTATTCCAACCTACTATTTTAGGCAATTACACGCAGCCCAGAATCATTTACTAATGATAAAAGTATACCTTATTATCCGCTCGTCGAGATTAAACGAATGGCATAAGTCACTCTGAATGTTACACCAGTAAACTACAAGCCTAGCTATAATGGCATTTAATACTGTCGATTATGATTATGAATGATTATCTTAATAGATTTAATCTATATGATTTAGCGATAAATTTGGCAGTAAACGAGCTTATATTTGAAGTCACAAAAATTTTTAATATTTATTCTTCTGTGTCCATTATAAATGTAATCCTTCATAAAATAAATAAAATAATGAAAATCGATATATTTATTTAACATTTATCTTAATAACAATTAAAGAATTTTATTTTTCACTGAAATTACAAAGGTTATATTTGAAATAGTGTTATAATTTGTTTGATAAACTCGAAAATTAAAGTTAGCAAATCATAATCCATTAAATACTATTTATTCGTTTCTTTTTCTGGTTGATCTTTATTTGTTTTCTTATTTATCCTTTGTTGCCCTCTGTAACATGTATCACAATCATAGTGCTCAGGTTTTGAATGACGGTACCACCTCGATGTTTTTGTTGCTGCACAAGTAAAACATTTTCGATCATTCGTGATTCGCTAAAATATTTATAAAAATAGGAATAACCTTAAATAAATTTTGTTAGCAAGATTATTAATAATGAACTTCGTGTTTTATATTGCGGCATATAGTGAAACATGCTGGGTTTGAAACGTGACGACAAAAATGTGCGGACTGAAATGACGTGTACCACCAGTCATCGATAATACTAAAAGATTCCTAGCTCTTTACATATCGGTTGGTCTCTATATATTTACTTTTTCTTCATTTTTTGAATTTATAACTTTAAAATAATAATAAAACGACAAATTCAACAATCCCTACCAAATTTTAGCTAAAGCTTAATTTATTTATCACACAAACACAGTTTTAAGCTAAATATTCCCTAAGCATATCAATTTCTATAAAAATTTTGAATATAACGATATTTCCTTCTTAACATAAAAATGTCATATAAATAAGAATTTGATTGAATTATGAATATTTTAGAATTATGACAATAGTTCTTGTTAAAGGCAAACATTTTTAATATTAAACCACAATTTTCTCGGTCTATGTTTTCCATTATTTCTTTGATTATATATGTAACATGATTGGCACAAATAATGCTCCTCTTTCAGGTATTCATACCAGTTCTTAGTTAGTGTTGTTTCACAATTGAAACATTGTCGTCTGTATATTTTATTAATGATATCTATAAATTTTAACAACAAATATTTAAAATTACGCTAAATAAATCCAAAAATTTAACTATATTTACTTATTTTATTGCCTATATAAATAATTTTGCTTTCTAATTCTTTCGGATATTCAACTTTTTGTTTTACTAACAATTCAATTCTATATCCAATTAAATTAATTTCCGTCCAATAACTTTTTAAAAGTTTGCCTTTGTAATTTTCTATATTTTCTTTTAATAATTCTTTTTTATTTATTTTTTCTAAACTCTCATCTATTATAGAAGTTTCATGATAATTATTATTCATGATAAATTTATTATTTAGACGAGTCTTAGATATTAAATTTGTGTATATTGAAGTCTTAAATTTTGAATTATCAAATATAAAATACCTGTTTTCCCAAGTCTTTCAAAAATTTCTTGACAATTTCATTATTGGCAATTTCAATCAAAATAAATTTTGAACAATGATTTAGTTTGACAATAAAAACTTTTTCGACAGGATCTATTTCAATTTTACAAAACGAATCATTATTTTTATTGAAATAATTTTCAATTTTATTTCCCCGATTTACATTCATTATCAATACAAAACGTTCCTTTAGTTGAGTATTTTTTAAATAAATAAATTCTCTTTTTTCTTCCCAATCATTTTTCATTTTTAATCCAACCTCAACCATTCTACCTTTGATGTGGATATTCGACAGAACAACCAAATATAAGATAAGAATAATAATAAATTTATTCATCTTAAATTAAAATATTTTATATAATAAATAAATAAAAGTTTAAGCTATCTGACATAACTGATATTAAATATCTTGTTATAACTGGAGTCCGATAAATTTAAATACTGATAAACTTCAAAATTTTATCTTTGGTGAAATATCCATAGATACCGTAAAATTGGCCATAGTAGGTACGGTCCGGGCCCTGTTAAATAGGAGAAAAGAATAGAGGGGAAATAAGAAAAATAGAGGGTATAAATAAAGGTAAAAGAGGTAGAGTAATAATAGAAATATTATTATATAATATTTCTGGCCTCCTTAAAATAGAGGCAAAAAATTTAATACATATTTTAATTATTATAGGGATGCATTTTGAAATATGTAAATGCTAAAGTTATTAGAACCTATTCATAATTCGGACATTTTCTTATAATTATTCAGATTTGGGGGAGTATTCGAATAATTCGAAGATTCGCAGGCAAATCAGATTCATGTTTAGAGGAAACGGCGTAATTTGCCAATAATAAATGAAACAATTTTTTAAATAGAATTCTAATAAAATGTCAAAAGCTAGTAAATATTTGAATAATTTGAATAACCTTTTTAAAAATCTATCAAAATATTATAATAATTTAATTTTGTTGAGACACAATAAATAAATATTCTCATTTTGACATTTTCATAATATGCTAAGTTAATAACATGTATTTCAAAACAAGTCTTAGAGATAAAAGGGGGTACAAATCTAACCAAACTACAAAAACTATTTACTAATTATATTAACCAAAGTGCAAATTTAAAATCAGTCGGTGAGAAAATAAATATAAAATAACATAAGCACCTTTCATAATTTATCGCCTTATTTTTACTTAATTTATTTTGCCGTTTAGCGCATTTTTAAAATTTGCACTTTTTGACAAATGCCGCGGTTAATATAATAAGTCAATAATATTTTTTATTTGGTTATATTTTTAACTACGATATGGCTTCACGCTGTTTTGAAATATTTGTGTTGAAATCATAATTGTCCATGCCGCAATTGTAATTTCGAAAATGCTCTCATGCCCTCCGCATGTATTTAAACCTTCAAAATATAACACATTAATTTATATGATCTGTATCAATGATTATTCTATTTAACTATATGGCCTGATTTAAAAAAGATATTTTATATTATTTCATTGTCAATAAGTCTTTCAGTTGGTATTCTGACATGCCGCAGGCTATACAAGGCTTTAGAAATATAGTAGAAAAAAAGCTTAATTTTTTGTGTTGAATTTGAATAAACATAAAGTATAGGATACCTTTCTTTAAATAAGGCAAAGCGTAAGAATATTTTTTAAATGGTTGAGATCATACAAATTTATTGGGTTAAATTTTGAATGTTTAGTTATTTGCGGTGGGCAACAGACTTTTTCGAAATTATGATTGCGGCACGAACAATTAAGATTTCAACCCAAATATTTCAAACAGCTTGAAAGACATGGTAGTTAAAAATATAAACAAATTTTTAAATCATTTTTAAAATCATTTTTAAATTTGCACTTTGTTAATATAATTAGTAAATAATATTTTGTAGTTTGATTAGATTTGTACCCCCTTTTGTCTCTAAGACTTGTTTCGAAATACTCGGGTCGAAATCTTGATTGCCTATGACAGAATCGAAATTTCGAACAACTCTTATGAAATTAGCATATGTTGAAAATGTCAAAATGAGACTATTTATTTATAGTGTAAGCAAGGTTCTTCCTTTCCCAGCGCCGCAGGCAAAAATTTTGAAAAGTTGAAAGGCCATTGGGCAAGATTTCTTCCTTTTTCCATAGATTTTTAAAAATTCGAGATCGAAGCCCTGGTTTAATAGCTATTAAAGTTTAATAGTTATTAAAGTTAAACAGCTACCCAAAATTTATTTTTTTGACTGGGTAAGTTTAATAAGATTTAATAAATATGATTGGGGGCGTGGAAAATGATTAACATCAGGTTTATAATAATCAGGTTTAAACATCAGATACAACCAAACTTGAAAAGAGCCCGTTCAATATCGGGCTACTGAATAGTACCGAGTCAAGACTTTCAGAGTACTGCTGGAGTATTGAACAGTGCCGAACACCAGTCAGAATGATTTATAAACAGCTTTGTACTCTAATTTTTCAAGTGTTTACTTTTGTTGACAAGGAAAAATCTAATAAATATATTTTAGAAAATGGCATGAAGGGATTTCACAAAAGTACCGTATTTATTCTAATAGAAATTCGTCTTTATTTGAACCACGGTCTCTAATATAACCGCACAAAATTGGAGGGTTGAAAAATAGAACCACTGTGGTTCTATTAGAATAAATACGGTATTTATTTATACCTGTCGGAAAAAGAAGAGAGTAATTCCGAATGTAAACCTAGGCTCAGTAAATACACAAATATTTTACAATATTTATTTACGAAAAGAATATTAACAATTTAAATTAATAGAGAAAAGTTAAATATTAGCTTATTGAATAAGCAGAATTAAAAGATAAGGAAAAAGAGTGTTCAGCCAATGCAAGGCTGTATGAAACAAAGAGTAATAAGAAATCAGCTAGTGCGATTACTAAACTGTAAAGAAAGAATGAACACATAAAAGAACTGAATACAGAAAAAGCAACTGAGAAAAGGTTTATAGGAAAAGTTTATATAAGGAAGATTTATCTCTTAAATCTTAGGAATTGTTGGGAAAATTATTTTTTATAAACGACCGGACGGAAAATTAAGCATGACTAATTGGGAAAAAATTAGCAACGCGACATACCGGTGTTTTAAAATATTTTTATAAAAATGTTTTAAAACTATGTTTTTGGCTACTTAAATTTTTATTATTTGGTATCGGATTATTTGAGTTTATAATTTAGAGTGTTAATGTTTTTTAATGTTTTTAGAGTGTCGGGAATCCAGGAAAGAGGAATTATCAATTTTCATTTAGAATAAAAATAGTTATAGCTAAAACAAAAGCGGCTAGAGTGCGTAGGAGTTTGTACTTTCAATCTCCTTTGCGCTCTTTGCTTGCACTCAGGCCATATCCCATGGTTATCTCATGATAATAGGTAAGTGCAGGCATTAAACATTAAAAGTAAAAAGCATTTCTCGATCAACCTCTCCTTTAATGCGTGCCGCTCTTGTTTACGTGTCCCTCTCTTTATATATACGTGCCGCTTCTTAATATATACATGCCGCTACTTAAAATACCCTCATACTTTAATTTTCTACAATAAAAAATATTATGAAATTCGATTGTTAATTTCAAAAATAGAAAATTATTTTATATTTAAATTTTATTGTAACTTACAAATTTCCAATAAATTAATAAAATTTTTAGAACAATTTATATTTAATTCTATTTAAAAATTAAAAATGAACAATCTTTTATTTATTTTCTCAATTCTGATGTTAAATTCTGTCGGTTTTGTTTTATCAATGAAGCCAAGGAATATTCGTACAATCTATGAAGACTCTGGTGAAATCGATCAAGAAGAATCAGAAAACACCGTTCAGGCACAGACCGATCAAATAAGTGAAAACTCTATTATGTCTGGTCAAGAACATGAATCTGATCGATTTAGTATATCAAGTAAGTTATACATCAAATTTTATTATAATAAATTTTAAAATTTTCTGAGCCAGCTATAAAAAATTTTATCTTTACATTTATAACATTTACTTAAATTTTCTATTAAGTTTCGTCATTTGAACGCTCAAGAGATTTAGATGAGGTAAAATTAAGCTACTTGAAACTATTTTATTTTAAAGGTATCTGAACAACGCAACGATTTTTTGAATCATTATGAAACCATTCAAAAGCAACTTTTTCCGGACGATGATCCGCAAACTTTGAGTTATGGAACTGCACAACAAAACCCTGAAAGTCATGAAGGACGGCACCATGTAGTTGGACGTGCACACAGTCATCAACGTTTCAGTGGTGATCGACAAAGTTTAGAGTCCACTTCTTTTAACAATCAAACTCCTCGTCGTTCTCGTGGTAGTCGCCATCGTCAAGAGTTTCAAGCTGATACTACTCGTCATAATTATCAGCATGGAGAAAATAAATGCATGGAGAAAATAAATGTCGCTGTACTACGATGTAAAGAAAAACAATCATGAGAGATGTAATTTTCTCTAAATTTGTAGAAAGAAGAATATTTTAGCATTTATTTAAAATAAAGTAGTTCGGGAAGAAAATTGCATTTCAAAATATTATTGTCGCTTAGTTAGAATTAATTTTGTCAAGTTATTTTTTTCTAAAGTTAAATTCCATTGTTTTTCTCAATTTAACATTATTTTAACGCGCAACTGTTGTTTTATGAATAAATTAATATTCTTATTCAAAATTATTTTTAAAATAGGGACCTATCTTACTTCACATTGCTCCCAACCATTGCTGGGTATGGCTCCGGGAGCTAGCTCCCGGAGCCATACCTTACAAAAATAATCTTCACTTTAAAGTAACTTTTAATGTAAATTATTAAAAGATTTTAAAATATTTCTTATTTTTGTAAAAATAATACGGTGAATTTGTAAATGACCAGCTCCCTGTCCACATGACGCAAATTCTGCAAAAGGGCTTTTTTGCTGCATTCTTCTCCTTTCCTTCTCTTTCTAATGTTTGGTTGCTGTTCGGCGCAACAAAGGGAAGGGCTTGGGTTTAAATTCAAAGGGCTTCAATTTAAATCCAAGGCCCCTTCCTTTATTGCGCCGTACAGTCAACCAATAATTTGAAAGAGGAGGAAAGGAGAAGAATGAAGCAAGGAAGCCTTTTTGCAGTAAGCATACCCGGTGCATTTAATAAAACCTATTTTTTAACCTTGATGCCTTATACTCCAGTAGTGTACTTTTTCATTTAGGGCCAATTTTTAGACCGTTTATGGCCGTGCGCCGTTGTGGGCGTGTGTGTAACATTGGGGTTAAATTTGATATCGTATTAAGTTTTAATGATTATTAAATAGTCTTGAAACTACAAGACTTCTAAAAATTACAAGAATTACGTAGTTACGAATTACGATTACGAAATTTAAAAAATTGCAATCCTGATTCTGAGGGAATAATTAATTCTGAGCTATTTTTTCCCTATTAAAAAATAAAAAGGTGAAATATGTAGTTTCCACAAGAAGAGGGAATATTTTACATCAAGTAAATCGAAATACATTTTTAATTTTTTAATTTTAAGTAATTCTTTTAAAGTTAAAAGCATTGAAAATTTAAATATTCTTTCTATAAAGTTTCACGATAATAATTTTTAGATACAAATAGCTAACTATAATTGCATTCAATTATAGTAAGGAAATATAGGTAATTTTGAAAAGCAACAAAATTTTTTATCAAAAGTGGTAGACTAAGAAAAGACATAATTAAATAAAGTTATCTGTAAGATTATTTACAATCTTAATTTTTGTTTAAATTAACAAAAGTTCGTATAATTGTCATTAATAATTAAATATTGTTACAATTAAATTTATAATAAATCAGACTTTTTATTAAATTTCTATCTATTTAAAACTTTTCTATTAAATTTTCGGCTTTTTCTTCTTTGTTATTTCTTTTCTTTGTTTACAGCCACATGCATTACATTTATAGTTTCCTGTTTCTGAATGACGGCGCCAATATACTGTTTGTTTAGCTCCGCAAATAAAACATTTACGATCGACCTTAAATTACTTAATCAGAAGTTTGTTTTTATCTGAAGGTTTATTCATTGTTAATTCTATTGGTTGAATTAATAAAAATTAATTTCCTGGGTATTATGCGTTTAAGTTTAGACAAAACGTTGATTTATACTAATAAGCCATTGAAGATATTGTTTGCGTGACTCCGAAAATAAAATACCGTAGTATTTTCTCTAAAATAGCCTTCCCCCAATATAATATTTAATTATTTTTTGGCATTGAATATTTTTCAAAGCACAGCACTGTGTAATCCCAGATTTCAATAAGATTCGAAATGATTATGGTGCTATCGGGATTTGAAGGGATATAAGGGGATTCTCATTTATTAAGGGTTAGCGGTGCCAGGATAGGCATCTTAATCCAATCCCTTTCAATATTATTAAACTTTAGGGACTTACTATGTATATACAAGTGAATTATGATTAAAATAAATTCTTAATTAGGAAAAAACCGATGGTTTTTTCCATTTAATGCTAATTTTATTGGTTAATTTAATAAAACTTAATTTCCTATGCATATGCGTTTATTCGCATGAATCTTTCTTTTGTTCACATTGGTCAAAGGCAACCAGATTATTCTATTCACTTACATTTAAACTGATATTCTCCTTTTTCAGAAAAATTAAAATAGGTCAAAGGCAAATAAAGCTTGGATC
Source organism: Meloidogyne enterolobii (assembly GCA_963681835.1). Lineage (NCBI taxonomy): Eukaryota > Metazoa > Nematoda > Chromadorea > Rhabditida > Meloidogynidae > Meloidogyne > Meloidogyne enterolobii. Next base: position 1,548,902 of record CAVMJV010000006.1, read on the forward strand.
GAATTATCGCCTGATATCTCTCAAATTCCTGATATCTTTTAAATCTATTACAAAAAATCAAGTAATTCGGCTGGTTCAGTTAGCAAATAAGAATGTGATAATGGCAATTTTTGGGATTAGACATTGCTATATTTGCAAAATTAAGCAAACAAAAATATGGTTGCATCATTCAGAACCTGGACAATATTTATCCAGTCATGATACGATCGGGGAAAAAATTGAAAGATGGAAAATATAATTTTAAATGAAAAGGAAGCCAAAAAGTGAAATAATTCAGAAACTTATTCGAAACTTCATTTAAATAGTTTCCGAATAAGAATTATTAATATAAAATAAGAATATATTGTTAAGACTAACCTTTGTAGTCTTAGAACATAATTCATTTGATCTAAACTTTCGATATAAGTGTTTATATGCGTTACATTCATTGCACAAGTAAATTTGTTTTAGTAATTTATACCACAGTTTTGTTTTTGTAACTTTACAATTGAAACACTTTCGTTTATTTACTTCAATTGTTTCACCTATAATTATTAAGGAAAATCTTTTAGTCAAGTAAAAGATAGTCAAAGATAAAAATTTATTTACTTATTTTATTGCCTATATAAATAATTTTATCTTTTAATTCTTTCGGATATTCAACTTTTTGTTTTTCTAACAATTCAATTTTATATCCAATTAAATTAATTTCCGTCCAATAACTTGATAAAAGTTTATCTTTGTAATTTTGTATATTCTCTTTCAATAATTCTTTTTTATTTATTTTTTCTAAATTCTCTTCTAATATAGAAGTTTCATAGACATTATCCCACTCAGTAAAATTATTATATCGTAGTGCCTAAAATAAAAGAATAAATTTAACTGTAAACATAGTTTTTCGATTTTCTATTGTCGATGGCTTTACTTCAATATTCGATTTCGAATTTTTGATGATATTTAAGATTTTCAAAATTTTTCAAAAATTTCAATCATTGTCGTATAACTAACATACTTAAAGTTCTGTTTGCTATCTAAACGTAAATTTGGATTGAAAATGAAAATTGAAATGAGGTAGAGCAATATTCTCAAAATCTTCGCCTGCAGCGCGACAAAAGGAAGAAATCTGAAATCTTGGATCATCTAAAATCCCAAAATTTTCCCTGCGCTTTAATTAGGAGTGTACTTTTTATTTGGAAATTTGTCCCTAAGTACTTTTAAATCGAGATTTTTGTACTTTTAATTTGCATTTTGTTGATTGGAACCCTGAATTAACTGAATATTTTTCGATTTTCAATTACCAATATCGATTAACAATGGTTTTTACTATATTGGATTTTCAAAATTTTTCAAACATTTCAATATTTGTCGAAAAACCGCTATTTCAGCGTTAGGTTTGTCCTGTAAGTGCAGAAATAAAACCGTGCAATATATTCGCTTTTTTTTGAATTATTAAAAATGCGATACCAAACCATTAATCAAGAAATTTAGGATTTGAAGACAAAACTAAATACGTTATACTTATCCCCTGATATCAACACGAATACCTTGATATTTCTTATATAGAATAATATGTAAAGCATAACATCATTAGGTGCTTCTAATATTTAATTTGTTACATGTGAAATTCTATTAATAAAACATAAAATACCCGTTTTTCAAATCCAGGCGAAAAATTACTAATAAATTTATTGTTGGCAATTTCAATCACAATTTTCATTTTTAATAAAAATTTGGGGTCATGTTTTGCAACATTTAATTCAACATTTCTAAAAATATTCGTATCGAGATCCAAGTAAACCAGACGTGTAAATCCCTCCATATTGTAATTAAAGCCAAAATATCTATTATTATGCTTTTCGATTGTTTTCACAACAAAACGCTCCTTCAGTTGAGCCTTTTTTAAATAAATAAATTCTCTTTTTTCTTCCCAATCATCTTTGATTTTTACAGAAACATTAATTGGTTTTCCGACGCATTGAATATTCAATAAATTAATTAAATATAAGAGAATGATCAAATTAAATTTACTCATCTGAAATTATTATTTCATTTTATAGTCGGTTAAAATGAGAAGTATTTGGAGATCACTGGGAGACTCAAATAGTGGGAGGATTTACATCGAGGTGCACCAAGCCATTTAGGCATTGTGATTTGGATTCAATTATCGTACCGCCGTATAGTAACACATTTAAATATTTATAACAAACCGTGCAACCTCCCGAATTTTATAATTCAAACAGGATATCGCTCAAATAAAACAAACTCTAAACATGAATTAAATCTTAAACAATTATGTCTATTTAAAGTATCTCTGAACTATAACTCTAAATTTTATAGGCAAGAAACCAAATAAAACTTTTAACTAGAATTCTAATAAAAATGTCAAAAGCTAGTGAATATTCGAATAATTTGAATAAACTTGTTTAAATCTATGTATTTAATTTTGTTGAGACACTATAAATAAATAGTCTCATTTTGACATTTTCATCATATGCTAAATTAATAAGAGCTGTTCGAAATTTCGATTTTTGACATTGGCAATCAAGATTTCGACCCAAGTATTTCGAAACAAGTCTTAGAGATAAAAGGGGGTACAAATCTAACCAAACTACAAAATTTTATTTACTAATTATTTTAACAAAAGTGCAAATTTAAAATCAGTCGGTGAGAAAATAAATATAAAATAACATAAATACATTTCATAATTTACCGCCTTATTTTTACTTAATTTATTTAGCCATTTAGGTCATTTTTAAAATTTGCACTTTTGTTTGTTTTTTTTATTTGTTTATATTTTTACCTACCATTGAAGTTCACAATGTATGGAAATATTTGGATGCTGCGGAATATTGGTAAATACCGTAAAATATGGCCGAAGTACGGTTCGGGTAGAGCTTTATTAAATAGAAGCAAAAAATAGGAAAATTAGATGGAAAAAATTCTAAATAAAATAGGTAGCCTACATATTTTAAAATTCTTTATATTTTAAATATATTTTAAACAAGTTTACTGGGGACGGTCACAACAAGGTTAATAGAGAGTTGAAATAATAAATTGTATAAGGGAATTGGGATATAAAATGAAGAGAATATCTCAAGTTAATTATTTATGTTTAACCATTTGTTAAATATTGTGGAAGTTATAAAAGATTAATTGAAATAAAAATTTTGAGAAGGTTGAGAAGTGATAATTGGGATAATGAAGGGAAAGAAATGTTGATAGAATGATGCTTACATGTTTGAGAGTGTTTGGGAAGGATAAGTGACGGTAAATGAAATAATTACACACAAATAGGAAAATATAATAAATGGGCAATGTATAGACAGAGAGGAATATAGTTACTGGGAAATAATAGGTGTAATGTATAGAAATAATAATGAGAAATAATTCAGGGCCAAGACTTACTAAAATAGAATAACGATTCCGGGACTAACAATAAAATAAATAGACGGGAATTCTTTAAATTTATTTAAAGTTTTTTATGTTTATTTTTATTTATTTATTTTTCACTAAATTGACTTTAAAATTGCACTTGTCAATTGCACTTTTATTAAAATTAGTCAATTAAATTTTTGTAGTTTGTTTACTTTTTTATCTTTTAATGCCTTGTGAGTGTCTTAAAATCGTTGATTAAATATAGAAAATCGAAATTTCGAAACAGCTCTCATGCCCTTAGAATTTGATTAAAATGTCAAAATGATGCGCTATTTATTATAGAGTCTCATCATTAATTAAATTATTCTAATAAATACCCCGGATTTTAAACACGGTGTATTCTAATTATTCCTATATTCATTGGTTTATGAAATTATGAGTCGAATTCTATTTAAAAATTGTTTAGATTTCTGAATTTTGTTTATGAATTTTAGTGTTTCAAAATTTGCACTTTTTGTCAAATAATGCGGGTAAGATAATTAGTCAAAAACAATTTTTATTTGTTTAAATTTGTACTTCGGCTCTGATTTTAATAGCTGTTTTTAAATATTTGGTAGAAATCCTGGATTATACATGTCAAAAATCTAAATTTCGAAAATGCTCTAACGTCTTTAGCATTTAATTTAATATTTCAAAATGCATCCCTATATATCTCTCTCTCCTAGAAATTAGTTAATTAATGTTTATTGTAAATTTCAGATGATTAAATTTAATTTTACTATTCTCATATATTTAATTATATTTTTGAAAATTCAATGCGACGGGAAACTCATTCATGTTGAAGTGAAAATTAAAGATGATTGGAAAGAAAAAAGAGAATTTTTCTATTTAAAAAATGTTGAAATAAAGGATCGTTTTTTGTTGAAAGCAATTGAAAAGAAAAACAATCAACGTGATAGTTTTAATAAAAATATAGAAGGATATTTGCGTTCAATTGACTTAAATCTAGATAAAAATATGTTTGAAGTTGGATTAAGTGATATATCAAAATATATTCCATCTAATCAATTAAAAAAGAAAATTTTGATTGAAATTACTAATAATGAAATAATTCAAAATTTTCTGCCTGGGTTTGAAAAAATGGTATATTTTTAATAAAATTTTAGTTCCATAATGTCACAACTATATAGCTAGCAAAAAACGTAAAATCACTCACTGCCCATTTAATGCTGCCTACTTCACTTCTGCCGAAATCACCAGACACGAAACCAGCCGCTATAACTACTCTAATTTGTGTTAAATTTAAGGTACACCGAGATAATAATTTTATTGAAAATGATAATTGTTATGAAACTTCAATATTGGACAAGAATGAAAAAAATAATTATTTTAGCATAATTGAAAAAAATATGGAAAATTATAAGAATAAAGTTTTATCAAGTTATTGGACGGAAATAAATTTAATCGGATATAAAATTGAATTGTTAGCTAAACAAAACGTAGAATATCATAAAGAATTAAAAAGCAGAATTATTTACCTTGGAAATAAAATAAGTAAAATAAAAATTTTATATACCTATCTGTTTTGATGAGAATATTTACGATGTCATAGCACTCAAAAATCATCTCTAGAAAATAACATTTTATTTTAATTTTATAGGTGTAATTAATGAAAAAAAGAAGCGAGATTGTTTCAATTGTGGTGTTAGACAAATTAAAACTTTTTGGCAAAAATATCTGAAAGAACACTATTTGTGTCATACTTGTGGTGATTATAAACAAAAATTAGGAAAGCATAGACATAAAAGCTTGTTTATTAAGAATAAAAAGGTTTGCTATTATTTGATATTAGTAAGATCGCACACCCTGATTTCATAAGCAAAAAATGTCTAAACTCATTCTTTGTTCATATGAACCATCAGAATTCCTTGATTTTTTTAGATATAGGAGATATCACATTTTATCCCCTACCCCGACTTGAATCCCAACAATATTTTGCTCCCAAGACGACAATTTAAAAACCCCATACTCCCGTCCACTCTCAAGGTTTTCAAAATGTCGGAAAAAATGTTTTGGTGCATTTTAAATCATAAAAAGTTTGAAAAATTGCATTCAAATAAAACTTTGTCGATGATAATAAATATTTGTTATTCCGTTTTGTCGCATTCACTTTTCCCTTCCGAAATTATAAAACGTAAAGTCATTCTTAATATTAATATGCTAAAAAAATTATTTTAAGGAAGATCGTCATTGTTATAAATGCGGAATTATGCAAGCAATAACATGGGTGCGTCATTCAGAACTCGGCCAATATTTATGTAAAGCATGTTACGATCGGGAAAGATATATAAAGAAAAAGTCAAATACAAATAAAAATGGAAATGAAGCCGATAAAAGAAATAATTTGTAACAAGATGGAAATTTTGGCACTATCTGAAAGCAGGTGCGGGATCATATTATTTCCTCCTTCCTTACACAACCTTTCATTTTTCCTTAATATGAAAAAATGGTCAGCTTTTCCACACTCTTAATTTTCCCTGTGGCATATTCAAATGAGGGACATTATTTATTTTTATTTTTTTTATTTATTTATTGAGTAAATCACAAGGTAAAATTACACTTATAGTGATAAAAAAATAAGTAAAAAATGTCTATATAAATTACAAATGAAAAATTTTGAGAAATATATAAAAAAAAATTAAATTTGTCAATTAAAAAACAAACAAAGAAAAGATAATTCTAATTATCTACATAAAATTATATTTTTAAGATTTAATGTGAATAAAATAACAAAATTTTAGTTAAGTTATTTTATGTTTTTAAATTTTAAAAATATAATTTTTGTAGATATTTAGAATTTATTGAGTTGAGATCCTAAACCACATTTACAATATTAGGCTGACATTTTCTCTGAATTTTTTGGACTTGTATATCTTTAAAATATTATTTGGTAGCTTGTTCCAAGTAGGTATAATTCTTGTAAAAAAGTTATTATAGGTTTTTCTACTTAGTTTTCTGTGTTGTAAACAGTAAATTTTTCTATTAGCCATTTTCGCAAAGCTGAAGTATTTTTCCGGTTTTAGATGTGTTTGATTCGTTATTATTTTATGTGCCATTACTAAATCAGAAACATTTCTTCTTTGTTGCAATTCTTTTAAATTAAGACAAAGTAATCGTTCCTTATACTTTCTTGGGGTTAGCCCTATAATTTTAAATAATCTACGAGTAAAATGTTTTTGAACTTTTTCAATTTCGTTTATCAATCCTTTTTTTGTAGGATTCCTGACTTCTGTTGCATATTCAAGTTGTGGTCGAATATATGCTTTGTATGCTCTTAATAAAGTATCACTATCAGTAGGTTGGGGGAGTATGTATATATTCAGATTTGGGGGAGTATTCGATTTATTCGGAGATTCGGATAGCAAATCAGATTCTTATTCAAAGGAGACGGCGTCATTTGACGAGAATCAAACTAAAACTATTTTTAAATAGAATTCAAATAAAATGTGAAAACCTAGTAAATATTCGAATAATTTATAAATAAACTTGTTTAAAATACATGAATTATTATAATAGTTTAATTTTATTGAGACACTATAAATAAATAGTCTCATTTTGACATTTTCATCATATGTTAAGTTAATAAGAGCTGTTCGCAATTTCGATTTTTGACATTGGCAATCAGGATTTCGACCCGAGCATTTCGAAACAAGCTTAGAGATAAAAGGGGGTACAGATCTGATCAAACTACAAAATCTTATTTACTAATTATATTAACCAAATTGCAAATTTATAAATCAGTCGGTGAGAAAATAAATATAAAATAACATAAATAAATTTACCGCCTTATTTTATAATAATTTATTCAGCCATTTAGGACATTTTTAAAGTTGCACTTTTTGTCAATTCCCGCGGTTAAAATAATTATTCAATACAAATTTTTCGGAGCAGTTCAACTGAGTCCGCACGATTGAGTCCCCACGATTGAGTCCGCACGATTGAGTCCCCACGATTGAGTCCCGGCACAATTGAGTCCCCACGATTGAGTCCGCACGATTGAGTCCCCCTTGTATATACCTCAATTGAGTCCCCGTGGATTTAATAAGTTTAAAATTTCCATATCCGGCATGCGGGATTATTCCAAAATTTCTATTTTTTAAAGTATAAATGCCGGGCAGACCACCTGAGCACCCCTGCTGCACCCCAAATACCCTGCGTAGCAGCACAAAAAAGTTTTCCATCGAAGATTCAGTTGATCATAATTCTGTTCAATATCGTCCAATCGAGCTGATTTTGGTATCATTCAACTCAGCTAGTCGAGTCCTTTCGAATGAGCTATTTTGTGTTTATTCGAATTTTTCACCCCAAAAATTCCCCATGGATTTGACCATTTCGAGCCCCAATCTCGGCGAGAACTTGTTCAACCATGTTGATTTTGGTGTCATTCGACTCAGCTCATTCGAATGAGCTGTCATTCAAAAAATCTCTCGATATCCCTCCTAATCCCCAAATCCACAATATGCACCGATATCCCCCTTAATCGCATAAATCTACTTATATTCCTCCATATCCACCGATATCCAACTTGATCCCTCGATGTCGAATACAAGTCCCCTGATGTTCACTTTAATCTCTAAAAATCCCCCGATATCCCTCTTAATCTTTTTTAATATAATTAAATATACGGGGACTCAATTGAGGTATATACAAGGGGGACTCAATCGTGCGGACTCAATCGTGCCGGGACTCAATTGTGCCGGGACTCAATCGTGGGGACTCAATCGTGCGGACTCAATCGTGGGGACTCAATCGTGCGGACTCAATTGAGGTGTACCGCAAATTTTTATTTGTTTAAATTATTAGCTACCTTTTGTCTTTCACGCTGTTTGGAAATATTTGTGTTGAAATCTTAATTGTCTTGGCCTGATTTAGAAAATCTATTCTAGACATATTATGTTTATTCAATATTTAACACTAAAAACTAAGCCAATTTTACTATTATATTTCTAAAGCATTGTATAGCCTGCGGCATGTCAGAATACCTACTGAAAGACCTAATGACTATCAAATAATTTAGAATACATTTATTTAAATCAGGCCAAATAGTTGGTATATTTTAATTATTGGTTGAGATCATATGAATTAGTGGGATCTAATTTTGAAGCTTATTTATATGCGGAGGGCATTAGAGCTTGCTCGAAATCAACACAAATATTTCCAAAAAAAGACATAATACAAGTAAAAATAAAAACAAATAAAAGATTTTATAGTATTACAAATTATATTAACCGCAGCAATTGACAAAAAGTGCAAATTGTAAAAATGTCTAAATGGCTAAATAAATTAAGTAAAAATAAGGCGGTAAATTATGAAAGGTGTCAATGTTATTTTTTATTTATTTTCTCAGCAACTGATTTTAAATTTGCACTTTGGTTAATATAATTAGTAAATAATATTTTGTAGTTTGGTTAGATTTGTACCCCCTTTTATCTCTAAGACTTGTTTCGAAATACTTGGGTCGAGATCTTGATTGCCTATGACAAAGTCGAAATTTCGAACAGCTCTTATGTAATTAGCATATGTTGAAAATGTCAAAAGAGACTATTTATTTATAGTGTAAGCAAGATTCTCCCTTTCCTAAGCCAGGATTCTTTTTTTACCAGCGTCTCAGGCAAAAATCTTGAGAATTTCTGAAGACCAAGTGGGGACACACAAATTTCGGAAGGCCAAATCCCGCGCTATTTCCATAGATCCATTGAGATATCCAGTAATACTAAAATTCAGTAACTTCATTCAAATACTCCTATATACACAAGTCTTCATTTTCAGCGCCACAGTCGAAAATTTTTGGAATTTTAGGTGAACCAAAGGGAATTTTGAGAATTTTGGGAGATCTCTAGGCCAGGATTCGTCAAACAAAAGTTCAAACAAAAACAAAAATTTTGAAAAGTTTGAAAGGCCATTGGGCAAGATTTCTTCCTTTTTCCCTAGTTCTAGGAACCGAACCGAAAGTTTCGGATATCCGGATCTGGAACCGGTATTCGAACCTAAAATTTCCGGATATCTGAGGGTTTTTCGGTTCCGGATACCCGCAACCTCCAACCTTATTTGAGAAAATAAAGGATAATAAGACAAGAATAAAAACAATATAATAAGAAAACGATTAAGACAACCTTATTAGAAACAATATAGCCCTTTGAGTTGAATGGCGACTTTTAATTGTCTGAAATAATATTTAATTAAAATCCGAGGTCGGAGTTACACTTTAATAATTCTTATCAAAATTAAATATCGGGATCCCGGCATTCTTAATGTTATAGAATATAGAGGAATTGGCCAAAAATCTTTTTCTCTGCTCTATCATAGAAAAATAAATGTTAATGATGACGTGTCAACGATGGCAGTCATAACAGAGCCATCAGCTATGAAATGGCTATTAGAGGGACTTCACATGAGGAGGATGATTTTACAGGGGAGGAGTTCATACATATCCTCGTAATTATATCCACTCCCCTTTTTACAACTCCTCCTATCTAAAGCTCCGTTTAAAAGACGGGAAAACTGCCATTAACTTATATTTATTTTAACTTTCATTTAAAATTTTAGTTTTGTTTCTCCATCTTTTTAGATTGTGTTTTGTAGGATTAGGGTCTGAACATGTTTAAATTATTAATATTATTATTGTCTATTCTTTATAATGCTATGCTTATATAAAAAACGCGCGAGTCTTGCGGCAAAAAAGTTAATGGGAAATGTGGAGATAAAAATACACCGTCATGCTTACATTTCAGTCCGCAATCTTTCAATTTCAGTTCGTAAAATTCGGTCACCCTTTGTAGGTCCGCAAAAGATGCTTCCCTCCCTTACGAGAGGTAAGAAATGCCACATTACTCAAAGAAAACGCCTTTCATTTAATTAATTAATTTTTGAGAGGCATTTATACAGTGCCGGAAAAAAAGATAGAGCCAAGGGCTGTTGAATTAGTTTTTATCGATTATCTCTTTTCGATTAACATTTAGGAAAAAAGTTTCAACACAAAAATTGTTGATCTTTAAATTCTCTTTAAAATGAGTATAAATATCACTATGATTTACCAACAAAATTTTGGCTAAAAATTTTTAAAAAATACTACCCCATTTTTGGGGTGGAAAAAAAGATAGAGCCAAATAATAAAAAATTAAAAATCCCAATTTTCGTTCCGTCAAAAATTTTACAAAAATTCCTGCCAACATTTCCATCAATACTGAGTAGAAAAATAAAAAGAATGAAGTCTGCAACTACTTCCTTCATCGAGATCTCAAATCGCAAAAATCAACAGAAAATGCGGGTACAGTACTTTGGAAAATATTTTGACCCCCTAGAGCCTAAACAAAAAATTTTATTTTAGGCTAATTAGAAAGCCCATAAAATTCTCTACAAAAATATCTCAACAAAAAGTTTTCCACCAAAAGATCCATGGAGATAAAGGCCGGGAATTGAGTAAGTTATCATTTTTGGGGTATTTTGGGAGGTTTTAAGCATTTTTAATGTAAAATGAACTTGCGTCAAACTGATATTTTTTTAGAAAAAATAAGTTCATGACTACTTTGTAGAGAATTTTATGGGCTTTCAAATGAGCCTAAAAGAAAAATTTTATATAAGCCTAAGGGGGCTAAAATAATTTTTAAAGTACTGTACCCCAGTTTTCCCTTGATTTTTGAGATTTGAGATCTCGGTCAAAAAAGAAGTTATAGATCTCGTTCTTTTTTCTGTTCTACTCGTTATCGATAGAAATGACCCCAGAAATTTTTGTAAAATTTTTGACGGAACGAAAATTGGGATTTTTAATTTTATATTATTTGGCTCTATCTTTTTTTCCACCCCAAAAATGGGGTAGTCTTTTTTAAAAATTTTTAGCCAAAATTTTGTTGGTAAATCATAGTGATATTTATACTCATTTTAAAGAGCACATAAAGATCTACAATTTTTGTGTTGAAACTTTTTTTCTAAAAGTTAATCGAAAAGAGATAATCGATAAAAACTAATTTAACAGCCTTTGGCTCTATCTTTTTTTCCGGCACTGTACATATCAATTATATAATTATTTAGAATTAATTTTAGGACTTTTTTTTCAAAATTTCTGTCGAGTGTAGAATGAAATTTACAGAGATTTCAAAAATTTTGTTTTTAATCATTCTTTTGATTGTCTTAATTGAGTGTGTAAAAAATGAGGGTAGAAGAGGAACTGGGAGAGGTCGCGGAAGAGGTGGTAGAGGACGTGGTCGCGCACATGAAGTCCAAACTATTCAAACTTCAAGTTTTGGTACTAATTTACAATTAAAATAATTTAATTATTACGATAATTAAATATTCTTTTAGTACCGCCATCTCTTTTGGAATCATCCATCATACGAGAAGTAAATGTTCATGGGCAGTCAGTGGAGGGACCGAATATTTCAGGGGCAACCGCAGAAACATCGAATGTTGGTAGTGGATTGGGAGTTCACGTCGGCGGAGGCCCTTCTGGAAGCGGTTCCCAAGGACAGAACGAAGAGGGAGCTATTGTACAAAGACAAAGTTTGTAATATATTTTATTAAAAACGATGGAGTCAACAATGGAGTCGTTGGAGTCAACTCAATTTTAAAAATTTTGTTGGAAATAATCTGTTTCATTTTACTTAGCTATTGTTTACTATCTTACTGATTTTTAAAAACTATTTTCAAACGTTGTAAAAATTATGAAGGATAAAACATTGGTAACTCTTTCGAGCTATCTTTGCTTTGATACTTTTATTTTTTAATTTCAATTGCTAAGTTTATTATTAATTTTTGTTTTCAGTTCGTCGTCGAGTTCCTTCTCCAAATCCTAAAAGTTTCAAGTTTCCGGGGCATCCTCCAGCTCCATACACTTTTAAAAATAGAAATGAATTTCTGAATTCTACACGCCATATGCAGCATTCAGGTATTTAAAAGTAATTTAACTATCTAATTTTAGTTATAATTTATTTATGGACTGTATTATTTTACGATAATAGGATATTGTTTTCAATTAATATTTTTTAATTCGGTAATACATTTTCTGTCGATTTATACATAATATTTTTAATGAAAATCTGGATCCCTAGCTTGTTTAAAATTAATTTAAAAAACCAGCTTCTGACCCGGAAGTCACGTCTGGGACACGAACTGGAAATTAATATTAATAAATTAAGCACCAATTAATATTCAAGAATCTGACGGCGAAGAAAGCGAGGATAGTGAATTAGAAGTTATATCAGATCCTGAATTGGATGTGTAAATGAACAAAAAGAGTATTTTAAATTTGATGCAAAACAATCATGAGTATTTGTTAGGAATATCAGATCATTTTATTAGTCAACTGATATTCAATTATACAACCAAAAAGTAGCAAATCACAGTTATAGATAAATAGCACAATTTTAAATTGTTTTCTGTGATTAAAACATTATTTAACGCATAAAATTTTTTATTTTATTGTTGGACTTTATATTTAAAGGACTCGTTTGTCATTACTTTTAAAGAATTGTCATTGACCTTAATCACTTAATTAAAATACCGTTGATGATATTAATTTCATAAAATCAGGTGATAGGCCTAAGGCAGAAACTGGTTACCGCCATGGTTTCTCTCTCGTATGATCTATGACCATCAGTGACCCATAAGTTTGCCGTTTTTCCTTGTCATTATAAGTCAATGTCGTTTGGAGAGATAGGCCCTAGAATAAAACGAGGCACTTTTCATTGCATCATAACTTTTTTCCAATAATCTTTTGAACTTTTTCTCTTATCTTGTAGCAAAAACAATATTCTTTCATGTCATAAAAGCCAGATTCTATTATTGAACATCTTTCAAAAAAATGCAACTCCTACCAATTTTCAATGAAATGAGACCCATATAAACCCATATAAATGTTATTTTAGCGGAGTAAAAAACACCAACATATGTTTTTAAAAATTTCTAAATAAAATAATTTTTAAATAAATATTTATAAATAAATTTAAAAAATCAATTGACATTCTAATTATAAACATGTCCTTTATCACACGCTCATTTTTAAATTTTATTTCAAAATTTAGCCCTGTCAATATATGCCCTTTTTGGATACATACGACAAAAAAGAATTGTCAGAAGCAATTCATAACATTTTGTCAATAACATATTTGGTCACTAGGGGAAATTTATTTTTTTGACGATTATATGTATTTATTTGTTTTAATTTTCCGTATAAATTTTAATTTTCTTTCTAATAATGAACTAGTACCGAACTTACTTAAATTTCCTAGAAAATTACGAGCGACATAAACTTATAAGCATTCGTCAGGAACACTTTTAGATTTAGGTAGCTCTTTTCTAAAATGGCACTTCCTAGTGTTACAATAAATTTTTCGATAAATTTTGATAAAATTCGTTTAACTTTTTTATTTTAGTAATTTCTTTGTTTTATTTATTTGATGATAAGTTTTAATGAAGTTTAGATTATAAATATTATCCTTCATAAAATAAATAAAATAATGAAAAGAAATGAATAAATTAATATTTATCTTTGTAACAATTAAAGAATTTTGTTTTTCACTGAAATTATATAGGTTATATTTTGTATAGTTTTAGAATTTGTTCTAAAAATGCTCAGAAAATTAAAGTTAGAGAATCATAATCATTTAATTGCTATTTATTCGATGCTTGTTCTGTTTGATTTTTATTTACCTTCTTTTTTATTCTTTGTTGTTTTTTGTAACAAGTATCACAAATATAGTATTCAGGTATTGAATGACGGTACCACTTTGATGTTTTTGTTAATCCGCAAATAAAACAATTTCGATCAGGTGTGATTCTCTAAAATATTTATTGAATAGTACTTATGTAAGGTAGATTTGACCTTGACAGATTTTAATGATAATATGTATTTTGTATCTACATTTTATGAGGTTTTATTCAATAAAAATTATATCTAAATCTTACATAATTTTATTTAGATTTATAAAAGATTTATCAGAAAAGTTCCTATAAAAATTATTAAAAATCGTCCCAACTATTCAAAAAGATAACCATTGTAGTCTTAAACCATAATTCATTTGATCTAAACTTTCCATATTTGCGTTTATAGTCGCCACATTGTTCGCACAAGTAATGTTCTTTCAGTAAATTAGACCACTGTTTTGTTTGCGTGACTCTGCAGTTGAAGCACTTTCGTTTATTTAATTCAATTATTCCACCTATAATTATCAAGAAAAATTTTTTATTCGAAGGAAAAGATAGCCAAATTTAAAATTTTTTACTTATTTCACTTCCAATGTAAATGATTCTGTTTTTAAATGCTTTCGGATATTCAACTTTTTGCTTTTCTAACAATTCAATTTTATGTCCAATTAAATTTATTTCCGTCCAATAACTTGATAAAAGTTTGTTTTTATAAGATTCTATATTTTCTTTTAATAATTCTTTTTTATGTATATTTTCTAACGCTTCTTCTAATATCGAAGTTTCATAATAATTATTATTCACAATGAAATTATTATATAGGCGATTCTTAGATAAATTTGTGTATATTGAAGCTTAAATTTCGAATAATCAAATATAAATACCTGTTTTCCCAAGCCTTTCAAATATTTCTTGACAATTTCATTATTGTCTATTTCAATCAAGATTCTCATTTTTAATTGTGAGCTAAATTTAGACGTCATATTTAGTTTGACAATAAAAACTTTCTCAACAGGATCTATTTCAATTTTACAAAACGATTCAGATATTTTATTGAAATAATTTTCAATTTTATTTCCCGAATTTACATTCATTATCAATACAAAACGTTCCTTTATTTGAATATTTTTTAAATAATTAAATTCTCTTTTTTCTTCACAATCCTCTTTTATTTTTAATACAACCTCAACCATTTTAACTTTTATTTGGATATTCAACAGAACAACCAAATAAGAAAGAACAATTATAATAAATTTATTAATTTTAAATTTTAATTTTAAAAATATTCTATTAAATACAAATATAATAGATGAATTAAATAATTTTATTAAATAGTCTTAATTTAAATACTGTCTTTATTTATTTTGAAATATATAAGACGTTTAAAAATAAATATTTGCACTTTATATTTAATGAAAAATTCATATGATTAGTCCGCATGTCATTTAATATTTTGAAATTGTACTTTATTTTTATTTGTCAATCGGCGGGATAAATAAAGTAATTTGCACTTTTTGTACTTTGACTCGTTTAATATTATTAGTTTTAAATAGTTTAAAATATTTTTTTATAAATATAAAACGTGCAAATATTTATTTGAAATGCCGCTATTTTCAAAATAAATAAATAAGTTGTTATATGAAGGCTATTTAATGGAAGAAAAGTTTTATGACTATTTTACTTTGATTTTTATCATTATATCCATTATAATGTATTGCAATGGATTGTCTTCTAAATTATTTTCAAATATTATGTCGCGTTAAAATTAGTGGCCGTTCTTTAAATTAAATTTTTATATTGTGTTGTTTTACAAATTTTCTTTTTCATTATTAATAGGCATAAAGAACTGAATCTACTCTTAATTTTAATACCAGGATTAACTATATATGTGTGATATTTTTAAAAGTAGATTTTTGAATTTCACAGCCTCGTAGTGATATTCACAATTATTTACACGAAAAATCATAAATTACCAAAAATGCTACAAAAGAATCAAATAATCTAAATTATCTAGTCAATTGGTCGTTGTCTATGTTAGACATCAAAAAATAGAGTTCAAGCTTTATAAGTAAGCCGTGTAACTCTCAGAAGCAAACATGGTCGAGGGAGATTTCTTTTATACATATGGCCACGCTTGATAGAAAAACGCGGCGAGCACTTAAGGAATGCAAATCAAATGCCCCGTGTACTCTCTTTTGGACAAGTGGAATACAAATGGAAATGGAAAAACGACAAATGGAAAAACGAATTTTTAAAAAATAAACAAATTAATATTTATAACTGATGAAACTCTTTATAAATCATATATAGAATACATCAAAGTTTTCTTTTGTCGGAAGATGCAAAACGTCAAAATCTTGTGTACGTCAAAATCAAACAACCATGGGCGTAGCAGAAAATACTAAAATACTAAATAAACAAGTGTCTCTGAGAATGATTATCGTGAACGGGAAAAATAAAAGTGTAGGTATCAATTCTAGAGTCATATGTATCACTATTTCAAATTTCAACAGATACAACTAATGATAAGTTAAGCATTTAAAATCATGGGAGTTAACCTGAAAGTCGGATAAAAAATTCTATCAACGCAGCAATAGCTGACATTATTAATTTAAGAATATTCAATATATTTATTTATCATCTTAAAATACTTTTGCACTCGGCATTTCAAAATTAAATGTCAAAATATTGCATCATGCTTATTAATAGAGTCACAAAGGAAAATTTAGTTAAATAAATTTAAATCAATTAAAGGCATGAGATTGATTTGCACTTTATGTCGGAATATAGTAAACAAGCATATTGCTCCTCCTCTTTTACGATAAATCCTCCATATTCTCCTCCTTTATGCTACGGCAAATTCTTTTTATAAGAAGAAAAAGTTAAGAAAAATGACCAGTAACTCAAATATGGCTATTGTACTTGAGGATTTCAATTTCATTAATTACTCTTTTTCGTATTTTGTAGGAAATAATCGCGCTTATAAACCCTAATGTATTACTTGCAACCAAAATTTTAGTTTTTATTTACTTAAATTACCTTATACGATTTCAGTTAAGCAAAATTTTATCGTTAAAATCTCAATCTTGTTAACTTAATCTTAGCTCTTAGTAATGAAATAAAAATTATTTTAATACTATGCCTATTTAATTTTGTTGGAGTTAACAGTCGGAATCATGCTGGAAAAGGCGATGGTAAATGGAAAACTTGGAAGAAGTTTGTCAGATTGGAAGAAGTTTGTCAAATGGAAGAAGTTTGTCAGATCATCACTTTTAATCACTTTTTATCAATACTGACCGATAGTCCACTGACGCATTTTCCACTAACGCATTGCCCACTGACGCATTGTCCGGATACGATTTCAACTCCTATTTTTATAAATATTTTAGCTATCACACAAGATCGAAAATGTGTTACTTGCGCAGCAACAAAAACATCAAAGTGGTACCGTCATTCAATACCTCATCACATTATTTGTGGTACTTGTTACAATAGACAGCGAAGAATAAATAAGAAAACAAAAAAATCAACAGAACAGGAGTTGAATAAATAATATGCAAATGATTATGATTTTATAATTTTAGTTTTCTGAGTATATTGTACAAATTATAAAACTAATTTCACTGAAAAACAAAATTCTATAATCGTGTAAACGACAAGTCAAGGAAAAGACAAGCAAGTAACGACTAACTCAAGGACCATATCAACTCAAGGAACAGTCAGACCGAGGAACAGACAATTCAAGGAACGATCAACTCATGGAATATTTTAAAAATCGGAATTTTCTGAAAAATCTTAATTTTATTTCAAATTCTGTCTTAAATTATTCTAATTTTTTGATTCTTATATTTTAAAATTATTCCGATTTTTCAAAAAAAGCTTGTCTTTTCATTGACTTGTCGTTCGTTGATTTGTTGGTGCCTCGAGTTAGCCCGACACGATTTCCACTATTATTAACTGAATAATTTACATCAGCTGAATAATTTAAAGTATTACAATTTTCACAAAATTAAATAAAATCGAAAACTAATAAACGCTAAATAATAATAAAATAAATATTAGTATTTCTAAACTCAATTTTAAATATTACGGTCAAAAATTTGGACGAACGTCCAACATTGTGGACCGAGTTTTAGTTCCCACATGTTAAAAAATCAAGGGTTTGTTTTTAATGAAACATAGAAAATAAATTACATAATTCATAAAAATTCATAATTCATAATTTTTTTAAGTTCACTTTGTGGACTAAATAATTAATATTAACTAAATTTTTCTATTGACCGAATGCTCGAATCTCTTCGTTTTTTTCGTTCAGTCTGTAACTTAATTTTTTGTTGCCTTGAAAATATTTATTTTTCTATTCTTTTTATTTATAAGTGATTTATAAAATAATATTGGATCTTAGTTTGTTTTGTATAATCCTCATATTTTTGCAAGTCCACATACATAGATGGACTAAAAAGGGTTGCACTTTGTACTTATTTTGGACGTACAGTACATACAAGCGACTGGACCTTAGTACTTACTAAATACACCCCAATGTAATATTTCCAAATTGAACTTATTTTTCATACACTTTACATCATCTAGATGCCAGCCCTGACTAAATTATAACATATAATTAAATAAAAAAATTTTTTATTCAGAATCGAATAATTGAATCACTACGTTTGTTTCGTTCAGTATGTAATTCAAGATGTTCTACAATACAGCAATGTTCTTTTTTTTAACAAAAAAGATATTTTTGAAGAAAAAATTGAAACTAGTTCAATTCAATGCCTATTCAAAAATTATATGGGTAAATTAGTTTTTTGTTTATAAAAGGTTTAATACACGATCAGTTATTGGATGGATGCTAAGCGCTTAAGAAGCAACTTGAGTTTTGCGGTAAGAAATAGTATTCAAGAGAAGTAAAAAAAAGATCTCATCTCCCCATTCCCAATGCTATTTCTTCCGTAAAACGTAAGCGCTTTTAATATGCCATCTAATACCCTCCCAGCCTAACAAATAAGCAAAAATGAAAACAATTAGTCGGTGGTGGGTTGGTTGAGCTGTTAATAAACATGCATGGGAGAGCTCCCACTAACAGGTTTTATAGCTAACCTATTTTGTCCGGAAATAATTGATTCAATTATTCTTGACCAAAGAACAAACCAATTCGCCTAAGTAATTCTCGGCTTACAAAAATAAAATCTGAGTAATAAACAAATCTACTACATCAGGTTTAATATGATACCAGATTTTCATGTAAGGAGGATCCAAGTATGCAATTGACTCGTGTAAAAGTCAAGTTGGCGTTACCCACGAAGCGGGGACTGAACACTCGGACTTTTAATGAATTTTATGTCTGTTGGAGATTAAGGCCTTTACAGCTTAGGCAATGGTTTGGCTTCATGCAGTAACAAACTTAATTTGATGGAGTAATCAATTGAAAAAGAAGGGAAATGATAAACTTTATATTAGCCGAGGAAATTCTCGGCTTTAAAAAATATATAAGTGGTCAAGTATCTCATATAATTCCTACCAAATTGGCCTTTATTTAATCACATTTTATAAAATTAATTAATGTTTCAAATTTAGTTTTCAAATTTTAAAAGTTCAAATACATATGATGACCGTGTCAAATACATCGAAGAAAAATTTGCTTCTCTAAATTCCAATCCAAAAAAACTGTTTATTTTTGCTAAACTTGTGCAACGGATACTAATCAGGTAAATAAATAAAACAGAGTTGAAATACGATTTATTACTACAACCAAGGGAAGCGTCAAAGACAAATCTTTTTGTTTGAAAGATATGTATATAATTTTTTATTAATCTAATATATTTCAAAATTAAACACGGATTTATGTTAAACTCGTCAATATTAAGTTTGTCGAATTATTTTTGCAAATTTAATCGTATTCTTGGATTAATTAGCTTATTACAGTTATCTTTAAAAAAAACTAAGTTCGGTAACAATTGGGTACAGAGAAAGAGTTTGATTTAGATGTCGGTGCAGGACGGGATCCCGCGACTGATTGCTATGGAACCCTTCCTTTAAATTTGCGGGATTTCGTCCCGCAACGATTTTTTTTTAAAAATGCAATCAACCTCTTGTTTGATTGCATTTTTATCTGCAGTAGTAAAAAACAAAAATTTTAACATTTCAATTTAAAATTCAATTGATACTTTATAACGTGATTGATTAAATTTAGTATATTTCAGTGCATATTTTGCGCTTTTTCGATGCATATATATGCGCATATTGTTGGATTTTTCGTGCATATTTAGCTGCAACCTTGTCATCATCTTTCATAAAATAAATAAAATAATGAAAATAAATCTATTTTTTATATTTATTTTAAACAATTAAAGAATTTTGTTTTTCGCTAAAATTATATAGGTTCTATTTTACATAGTTTTAAAATTTGTTCAAAAAACTCAGAAAATTAAAGTAAGAAAATCTTGTCCATTTAAATATTATTTATTCGTTTCCTGTTCTGTTTGATTTTTTCTTTATTCTTAATTGTTTTTTGTAACAGGCATGACATATATATTGTTCAGGTTTTGAATGACGGTGCCAATTAGATGTTTTTGTTGCTCCGCAAGTAAAACATTTTCGATCTTTCGTGATTCGCTAAAATGTTTATAAATATAGGAGGTGAAAATAGCTCTCAGGTAAAATTTATGAAGCTATTTTCGACGAACTGAATATGTCCAGGGTTGTTTCTAATTAACTTATTTATTTTTGGTTAGGTTTCCATTTCGCATAAGTGATAAAAGTAATCTTCTTGTATATATTTAGGTAAACATTATCATCCATATATTTAAGTCCCTAATAATTTCATATAATTATGTTAAGACATTTAATACTACTCATATACCTTTATAAATTCATTAATTAGGCAAAATTTTCAAAATTTCCGCCTGAGGAGCTGGAAACGGGATAAATTTGGAAGAAATACTGAAAACTTAAAAAATTTGGGGCATTATTGGAAGTAAATTGGATTACATATGTATTTTTATCTTTATATTAATTTTGAGAAATTGAATAATATTTTAATAATGACCTTATGTGTTTTAAACCACATTTCCTCAGATCTAAACTTTGCATATCTTTGTTTGTAATTGCAGCATATGTGGCACAAATAATATTCTTTTAAATACTTATTCCATTGTCTGGCATTTTTAACGCCACAAATGAAACAATATCGTTTATTTACTTCAATATTTCCACCTATAATAATAAAGAATATATTGAGATGTACAAGTTTGATTGTATTTACTTATTTTATTTGCAATTTCAATAATTGTGCTTCTTATTTCTTTCGGATATTCAACTTTTTGTTTTTCTAACAATTCAATTTTATTTCCAATTAAATTAATTTCCGTCCAATAACTTGATAAAAGTTTGTTTTTATACGATTCTATATTATATTTTAATAATTTTTTTTCATTAATTTTTATTTTTTCTAGACTCCCATCTAATATAGAAGTTTCATAATATTTATTCTTCATAATAAATTCAGTAAATCTTAGCACCTGACATGTATAAATTAATATTAAGGTTAGTTCAAGAGTAATTAGATACGCCGTGGATATACCCCCCTCCCTCCCTCACTATTTAAGTTTCAGTTTTCATTCTTGGATTATTTGGTCAAGCAAAAAATTTATTTTCTACTTACATCTTTGGGGAAAATGAATGATTTCCACAAGGACAAACATATCCTAATTGGGAACTCAAATTAGGATAAGTTCAATAATTTATTAATCTTATGATTTCAAACTTTATATTCAAGTAATCAAGCAATATACCTGTTTTTCAAATCCAGGATGAATATTTTGAAGAATTCTATTTTTGGCAATATTAATCAATACTTTGTTTTTTAAATCTTTAGCATATTCTGATCCATATTTTATTCCAACTTTAAAAATATTTTTTTCATAGTTTGCGTCAATTTGACGTAAGAATCTCTCAATATTATAACTATAGCTAGTGTCATAATGATTATTGCCCTTTTCAATTTTCTCCAATACAAAACGCTCTTTTAATTCAACATTTTTTAAATAAATAAATTCTCTTTTTTCTTCCCAATCGTCTTTGATTTTTACTACAATACAAACTTTCATCCCAACACATGTATTATTCAATAGAGTAAGTAAATAAAAGCAACAAGCAATTATCAATTTAATCATCTAATTTTTTTTAATTTAAATTTTCATGCAAACCATATGGTATAATTAATATATACTAAAAGTGGCTCTGAAAATAACTCGAAATTTTAATGACGAAATCAAAATAATACAGTTTTATAAATAGAATTCTAATAAAATGTCAAAAGCTAGTAAATATTCAAATAATTTGAAAAACTTGTTTAAAATCTATGAAAATATTATAAAATTTAATTTTGTATAAACACTATAAATAAATAGTCTCATTTTGACATTTTCATCATATGCTAAGTTAATAAGAGCTGTTCGAAATTTCGATTTTTGACATAAGCAATCAAGATTTCGACCCGAGTATTTCGAAACAAGTCTTAGAGATATAAGGGGATACAAATCTAACCAAACTACAAAATATTATTTACTAATAATTTTAACCAAAGTGCAAATTTAAAATCATTCGGTGAGAAAATAAATATAAAATAACATAAATACATTTCATAATTTACCGCCTTATTTTTACTTAATTTATTTAGCCATTACGGGCATTTTTAAAATTTGCACCTTTTATTTGTTTCTTTTTATTTGTTTATATTTTTACCTACCATAAGACTTTCACACTGTATGGAAATATTTGGGTGATTCGGAATATTGATAAATACCGTATAATATGGCCGAAGTACGGTTCGGGTTGGGCTTTATTAAATAGATGCAAAAAATAGAGGAAAAGTAAGGTAAAAAATCCTAAATAAAATAGCCTATTTTAAAGAACTATTTTATTTAGTATTTTAAATAAATTTTAAACAAGTTTACCTGGGTCGGTCACAACAATGATAATAGAGAGTAAAAATGATAAATTACATAGATAATAATTAGGGAATTGGAATATAAATCGGAAGAGAACACCTCAAGTTAATTATTTATGTTCAAACATATGTTAAATATTGTTGAATGTATAAGGGATTAATTGAAATAAAAATTCTGAGAAAGTTGAGGAGTGATAAATTTGATAATGAAGAGAGAAAATGTTTATTGAATGATGTTTACGTGTTTTAGTGTGTACGAGAAGGATAAGTGATGATAAATAAAATGAATTACACACAAATAGGAAATAATAATAAGTGGACAATGTGAAGATAGTGAAAAAGGTAGTACTGTGAAATAATAGGTGTAATTAATAGAAATAATAATGAGAAATAATTCAGGGTCAAGACATTGTGAAATAAAATGACAAGTCCGGGACTAACAATAAAATAAATAGACGGTAATTTTTAAAATTTATTAATGTTTTTGTAATTATTTTTATATAAGTCTGTTTAGTATTCCGAAATTATACCATAAAATTATAGGGTCTCATTATTAATTAAATTATTAGCATAAATACCCCGGATTTTAATTCATAAACCAATGAATAATGGAATATTTAGAATAACACGTGTTTAAAATCCGGGGTATTTATGCTAATAATTTAATTAATAATGAGACCCTATAATTTTATTATTTGGCATTTTATTCAAATTCTAAGGGCATTTGAGCTGTTTCGAAATTTCGATTTTCTTTATTTATTCAGCGATTTTAATCACTCACATGGCTTAAATGTAAAAATAAATGTAAACAAACTACAAAAATTTAATTGACTAATTTCATTAAAGTGCAATTGTCAAAAAGTGCAATTTAAAGTCAACTTAGTGAAAACTAAATAAAAATAATTACAAAAACATTAATAAATTTTAAAAATTACCGTCTATTTATTTTATTGTTAGTCCCGGACTCGTCATTTTATTTCACAATGTCCTGACCCTGAATTATTTCTCATATTATTTCTATTAATTACACCTATTATTTCCCAGTAACTATCTTTTTCACTATCTTCACATTGTCCACTTATTATTATTTCCTATTTGTGTGTATTTCATTTCATTTAACGTCACTTATCTTTGCTGAACACTCTAAAACATGTAAACACCTTTCACTCAACATTTCCTTCCATAATCATCCCAATTATCACTTCTCAACTTTCTCATAATTTTTATTCTATTAATCCCTTATGCCTTCCACAAATTTAACAAATGGGTGAAGATAATAATTAAATTGAGATGTTCTTTTCCTATTTATATCCCAATTCCCTAATTATTATCTATGTAATTTGCAATTTTTACCTATTTATTATTCTTGTTGTGACCGCCTCTGATAAGCTTGTTTAAAATTTATTTAAAATACTAAATAAAATAGCCTTTTAAAATAGGCTATTTTATTTAGAATTTTTTACCATACTTTTTATATATTTTTTGCTTCTATTTAATAAAGACTAACCCGAACCTTACTACGGCTATATTTTACGGTATTAACAAATATTCCGAATCACCCAAATATTTCCATACAGTGTGAAAGTCTAATGGTAGGTAAAAATATAAAAAATAAAGAAACAAACAAAAGTACAAATTTTAAAAATGCCATAAATGGCTAAATAAATTAATGAAAAATAAGACGGTAAATTATGAAAGGTATTTATGTTATTTTATATTTATTTTCTCAATGATTAATTTATAAATTTGCACTTTGGTTAAAATAATTAGTAAATAATATTTTGTAGTTTGGTTAAATTTGTACCCCCTTTTATCTCTAAGACTTTTTTCGAAATACTCGGGTCGAAATCTTGATTGCCAATGTCAAATATCGAAATTTCGAACAGCTCTTATTAACTTAGCATATGATGAAAATGTCAAAATTAGACTATTTATTTATAATGTCTCAATGAAATTAAATTATTATCATATTTTCATAGAATTTAAACAAGTTTATTTAAATAATTTGAATTTCACTAGCTTTTGACATTTTATTAGAATTCTATTTAAAAATGTTGTGTTTGGTTTCTCGCTTTTAAATTTATAGTATTGTTTAGAGTTATTTTAAACAAATTCAAAAGGTTTTAAGATTTAATTTATGTTTAAATTTTCTTTTCTTTGAGAAAATTCTGTTTGAATTATTTAAATTAGTAAGATCTATTACAAATAGTGTCTGTTACAAATACAAATATATAGTTATTCAAACACCAAATTTAAAAAGAGATAACAATTTTAAAATCACAAATCTTGGCTTTTATCTTCAAATTAAATCCTTAAAGCCGTTAGAACTTTTATATCTATAATTATTCTCTCGTTTTTAAAATTAAGGTCTTTGATAACAAATTTAATATTAAATTAATAATAATCTAATATTATATTTTTAGTATTTAAATTAAGATGATTAATTTGGTTATTGCTTCTTCCCTATATTTACTTACCGTATTGAATATTAAATGTGATGGGAGAAAAGTTAGCATCGAAGTAAAAATTAAAGACGATTGGGAAGAAAAAAGAGAATTTATTTATTTAAAAAATGTTGAAATAAAAGAGCGTTTTATATTGAAAAAAATTGAAAAGTGCAATAATAGATTTGGTAGTAGCTATATCTATAATATCGAGGGATTTTTACGTCAAATTGACTTAAACCAAGAAAAAAATGTTTTTAATGTTCAAATATATAATAGATCAGAATATGCTGAAGAATTAATAAGAAAAGTCTTGATTTATATTGCCAAAAATAAAATTTTTCAAAATATTCATCCTGGATTTGAAAAACATGTAAATCAATTTTATTATTTAAAATATATTTCATAAAACAAAAGAGATATTAACCATTAGCAATTATAATAATACACAAATTTTTGTATTTAAGATTCGCCTAAATAATAATTTTATCAAAAATAATTATTATTATGAAACTTCGATATTAGAAGAAAGGTTAGAAAATACAAAAATAAATAAAAAGGAATTATTAAAAGAAAATATAGAATCTTATAAAAACAAACTTTTATCAAGTTATTGGACAGAAATTAATTTAATTGGATATAAAATTCAATTGTTAGAAAAGCAAAAATTTGAATATAATAAAGATTTAGAAAGCAGAATTGTTAATATCGGCAATAAAATAAGTAAATAAATAATTATTTTTACAATATTTATTTGATTGAAATAAATTTGAAAAATTCTTAGTCTTAAATAATTTTTAGATAATATCATTAAGTCAAATAAACGACATTGCTTCAACTGTAGAGATACACAAACAATACAATGGGGTAAATACCTAAAAGAAAACTATCTATGCCACGCTTGTTACCGATATAATCGAAGGAATGATGTGAAGCATAGACCGATGAAATTTAGGCTTAATGCTAAAAAGGTTAACTTTTTGCTAAATTGAAAAAAAACATTTAGATAGAATGTGATAAGAAATTATAAAGCCTCCTTAATTTTTACTCGTTTTCTATGTTCAAGTTGTTTCTAGGTAACAACATTCTTGGAGAGAATACATGAAAAATTTTGAAAAAATTCTGACTCTATCTGTTTTTATCAACATTTCTCTCAAAAAGGGGTGATCAAATAATATATTCTTAATCTAAGAGCCCAATTTCAAGCCTAGTTTTCTGAATACCTATTTTAGCCGATTCCTCAAGATGTAAATTGTTTTATTTGCGGAGCAACAAAAACATCAAAATGGCGTCGTAATTCTATAAATGAACACTATTTATGTAATGCTTGTGGATTAAAGCAACAAAAAATAAATAAGAAAAATCATAAAAATCAAGGAAAAAAGGAATCGCTTAGAATTTAAATAACGATTATATATTGAAACATCCGATGTTGACTTTGATTTTGTGAATTGCAATAAAATTTGATGACTATAATGTTTGCATAGTTGTTCAGCCTTTATCAATAAATACTGATTAAGTTGTAGATCTTCTAACGAATTATAAGCACACAAAATTTACCTTTGTTTAAATTCATTCCACTTGTCGATAACGAAATTTGAAGATTTAGAGATAAAAAATATTTTTAGATATTTTTTATATTTTTGTGGAATTTTATTTATTTTTTGTGTGGTGACTCAGTAAGTCACTTTCCATTTTTAACAATATTTTTGTGTATTTTTTAAATACACATTATATTGCTTCATTTTTCATATTGTTATTTTTGCCTATAAATGTAGGCAGAAATTTCACTTTTTCAATGTTCACTTGTGATCGCTCATTTCTTTAATAAATATCTGTATGCTATTTGAAGATAAATATTTTAGTTGTATTTGTGTTTATTTATTGTTTATCTAGATTAATTATTCTGAGGGAATAATTAATTCTGAGATATTTTTTCCTATCAAATAAATAGGAAAGTAAAATAATCTCCTCTTTGATGAATACTTTCTTACATTTATTGACACAGACCCTTACGAAGAGGGGAAAGTGAGCTTTAAAAATAAAAGAGAATCAAGAGAATCAATATTGAAAGAGCTATATTTTTTAAAGCTTTTTAAAAATTTTATAATTGGAAATAAAATAAATAATTAAATACAGGGTGCGGCAAATTAAGCGCGCCTTTGTTTTTTGCCATAACTTTTCTCAATTTTAATGAAAATTGATAATTCTTTTTTTATATCATTCCCGACACTCTAAGAAATTTTTTTACCGAAATATTCGAAAAACATTGTTAAATTAATTTATTATTTTTTCTTAAAGTTTTGGTAAAAATTTTTAGACCAAAATTCGTCTGATTTAAATGCCTTGTGTCAGATATCGGAGAAGTTCATATTATTCGAATAAGCTGTTTTAAGTGATTCGAATGACGTAAAAACAAGACGATTATCTTGTTCTTGAGCTGAGATATGAGCCTTTGAATGCTAAATTTGAACTTGATGTTCAATTTGACTTTTTTAGGTGAAAATTTCAAAAACTTATTAGAGACTATTTCGATGCTCCTTGTCGAGACGAGTCGATTGGTATCAAAATCAGTGAGATTGGGCGAATTTTGTGAAGTTATAGCAGAGTAAACTTTGTCATGAAAAAATATTTCTTGATGTGATTTATAGACTTTTCGGTCATATATTTGTAATTTGTAAGCCAAATTTATAATTTTCGGTACCAAAAAATTTTTTAGAGTGTCGGGAATGATATAAAAAAAGATTTACCAATTTTCATTAAAATTGAAGAAAGTTATGGCAAAAAACAAACGCGCGCTTATTTGCCGCACACTGTATATATGTAGTTTTTTTAAAAAATGTGTGGAAAGAACCACTATTCTCCTGTTTTCCGAATATGTGTAGAATAATTGGAGGAAGACGAGGAAAGTAGAGATGCTAAGGAAGACGAAGTTTTAGATTTGTTGCTGCAATAAATAAAGGAGTCAACATTGTAGAATATATTATATTTTACATTTAATTCGTTAAATAATAAAAAAACATTCGGTTGTTCGTGATATTTATACCTCTTAAACTCTCATATTTTGGAAGTTGGATATTTCAACTAGATAGGTATTATTAATTATAATAGAAATTGCAAGATGTTAGTTTATATAGGTTCAATGTTTGGTTTGTGAAACATAAATTATAACGCTCGGTTTTGTTTTAACACGATGGGAACTGCATAATGAAAATTGCCCAAGCCTTGTCTTGGCATCCAAAAATAAATGCTCTTTACTTTCAAAAAAGATAGCCTAAAAATAATAGTTGAGTTTAGGTAGTTGGAATAATAACAGTGAGAAATGGTTTCGAGAGAAATATCCTAGCAATAGGCCTTCGAGGTAGTGCTAAATATAAATAATTTTATTTATATTTTTATTAATAAATTATTTAATTACATATATTTGCTGATTTGATGTTGAAGTTTTTTGTTATTTTTGCAGCTAAAACCTTGTTTTAGCTAATTTATTAAAGAAAAGTTTTAAGTTAATTTATTAAAGCCAAAAGTTTGTAGCGGTATTTAAAACGCTTAGGCGGTGGAAAGAGAAAGCATTAGTCAATGTAAAGAGGAAGTAAAGAAAGCTTAGTCCCAGTGATGCGGAAGTTACAAAATTTTGGAGGTTACAATTTTGAAATGGAATCTCATCGGTTCCGGAAGTGTATACAATAAAAAACAAGTACAGACAAATTTTATTGATTGACGTTATTAATCGTAAATTTTGTAATTTTATTAAGCGGGAAAATAAAAAAATAGGACAAATTTTGAAATTTTTGTTGACCAAAAAATTACAAAGTACATATGATTAAATTCAAAAGAATATGATCTTTGAATGTAATTGTACTTTTATGTACAATTTTATGTACGAATTTTTACAGTTGTCACGTGTTAAAATTATTAAATGTTTGTGTTATTCTAAAAGGCTACTGTAAGGCAAATAGCTATTTAATTCATAAGTCATTGCTGGAGGCGGTTGATTATATAACACATCATTCCGTCGAACATAAGAAAGATTAGCCGCTCCCAAAATTTTGATTTAAGGGATTTTGCAGGAGACTACAGATTATTATTTTTATTATTATATTAAGGATTCCTCACGCAAACCCCCGCAAACTTTTTTTTAAAAGTCACGCAAACACAATTATGCCAATCTTTTATGCTGTAAAAATATCCGCAATTTAACCGGAATTGAAGGAGAAGAACATTGAAGGAGGAGAATTTGTCAGAATCCATGCACATATTTAAGGCTTAAGCTCCACCCATTTTATTCTCTTTTAAAATGTGGAATTTATTCATTTACCCAAAAAAATTTTTATTTTATTTTTAAATCCTTCCCCCTGTATCGTATAAATTGAGAAAAAAATTTAAATAAAACTACAAAATTTTTATTTAAAAAATACTGCAAAAATTCTTTGTTCGAATGTTTTATAAAACATTCTCCAAGACATTTACTGTCTTCTTTTTTGTTGGATTTTCTCCTTCTCTTGTTAAAGGAATGGAAAATGTTCCTAGTAAATTTCTTTATTCTTAAGATTTTTTAATAATTTTAATTTTAAAAACAGGGCAAATGCGAACTGCTGAAGGACATGCCCAAGACGATCCGAAAACGTTTTCTCTCATAGAGTTGTCTTTTCTGATGAAAATTTTGGATGAAATAAAGCTTGATGAATATTTCAGTGTTCAACATGTTCCTACTATAGAAGAAATTCTGCTTACTAAAGGAGCAGAAGTTCTATCTGGTATAGAATTGTCCGCAAATAATCAAAATATTATGAATTTTCAAATGAAAATACAATCGGTATATACAATAAAGCTATTATATTATTCCGTCTGGCCCAGTTAGTGTTGTATGTACATTTCTTATACAGAAAAAATCTGACGTAAAATTAAGAGTGACCTCATAAAATGCCATTTTTAATTAATTTAAAGAAAAAGATTCAGAAAATGTTCTCTCAAATATTTGTACTTTGTCTTTAGTATTTTTGAAAGAAATGTGAAAAAATATCAAAATATTTTTTGATTATTTTATTAAGAGCCGGAATTAGGTATTTTTCAAATTTTAATTTTACCAATAAAATGAGAGATCAAGAAGGATATGAAGGATATAGAGTAGTGTAGCCCCTTGACTCCGTTCTTCGTTCACCGACCCCGTACCCGAACGATTTTTTCAGACTTCTTCCCGACCCGTTCCCCGCCACAAAACAATTCAAAAACCACGTCGATCGACCCCAAAAACTTTCGGGGGTTTCGGGGTATAGCCACATAAAATGCAATTTTTTAGAGCAATTTAAAGAGAAAAATTTAAACAATTCCATCACAATTTATTTGTACCTCCCAATTTACTTTGTACCCGACCAGCCCGTTACATTTCTTATTTAGTCATTTTAAAGGTGATAGATTATTGTAAAAGAATTCTTAACATATACAAAAGAGAATTACAAGACAACTATTTTTCTTCGGAAAGAGAAGACAAAATTAATTTTATTAATACAAGACTCTTTGTGTATGAACAACTTGTTGGAGAAGAAGAGTTTAATGAATTTATTGAAAAGCATGGTTTAGATTTAAATGAGTTAAATTCTCAACAAGATTTTGACAAGGAAACAGCATTAAGGAATATTGAGTAAAGTTTACAAAATTTTTCTAATCATAGTAAAATGTGTAAAGTTATATGGGTACATCAAAAAATGAGATGTACATCCCAAATTTTGAGAATTTTGGAACGCCAAAAAACCAGATTTCTCTCTTTATGTTTACCGCCTGAAACGAAAATTTAGTGAATTTTAATAGGCCTTAGGAAAAAAATTCAAATTTAAAGCCGAAGGCAAAAATTTTGAAGTTTCATGTTTATGCAGTCATTTCCAGTTCTGATTCAAAATCCGGAAAATCTGTATTTATACCCGGATCCAAACCCAGATCCGTCCTGGATTTTCAAAAAAAAATTTTCATAAAATTTCGCAAAAAATATGCGAATTTTCTGCAAGTGGCAATCCAAAAAACTATAAATTAAAATCATATATAATTTTATAAACAATTTAGATATAATAATGAAGTTAAAGAAGTTTTACTTGGTTTTCTACCAAAGGAGACAACTTTATTTATCTGTTACAAATTATTTGTTTTGGCACGAACATTGATAATGTCATTTATCAAAGATAATTGTTTAAATGAATACATTTCACTTTTTGTTCATTTGCCTATGTTCAAAGATGATGACGGAAGTGATATAAAGTAATGATTTGAATAATTACATTTACAACCCTTTACCTTTTTTCTTTCCGATGTTCTTTTTAAAAATGATTTTTAAAAATTATTAGCTTCTCAAGTTTTAATTAGGAAGAAATAACAAGTAATTGGAATTTTTTCCGTATTTTACGATAAAAATACCAGTAAATACCGAAAAATACAATCGATAGTACGGTATGGTCCGATGACACTGATTCCCGTACACAGGACCCCTTTCTAATTTCCCGATAGTTTTCCAACTGTGGCAAAAAAAAGATTTTATTATATTTCAGTTTCACCATAGTCTTAGGTTAACTGAAACCGAACTGTATATCTTCATTTTCGGTTCGGTTTGTATCCGACAACCCAATTCAGGACATAATTAATTTTGCTTAAATTTTAGAATGCAAATATCAATTTTTGATTATATCGAATCCTTCGATTTTTATGAAGTGTCTGCAAACAATTTGCATATCGACTTGGAAAATAATGCTCTTAAAATAATGCATGGTGAGTTTAAAAATAGCTTTGATTTTTAAATTTTATTTTAAGATACTGGTAAATTGTTTAAAACTCTTCATGAGGATGAGCTGTATTTGGCAAGTAAACATTATCGTATTCAATATAGTCACAATAACGTTATGACGATGAGGAGAACATGAAAGAGTTTTTGCAAACCATCCCGCTTATGCATGTATATAAAAGTAAATAAATTAGATTTATATGTACTTAATAATCAACAGAATTATATTGATGCAGAATTTTTTTACTGGCTTAGTTGGGTTCTGAAACGTCCAAAAAACTTATGCATATGTTAAGCCCGTTTTTGAGTATATTTTCCATATTTTGGCGGTACGTCCATATTTCCAAATTTCGTCATTTTTTACTAAATTTTGCCAAAACTTGGTCAAAATTTTCAATTTATGAAATTTTTGGTCTTCGAAAAAAAGAAAGTTTTTATCCGTCTTAACATTTTCTTACTTTGTTCCATACGCAGACCAGCTATATCTATTCGAATATGCAAATAAAAATAATAGCTCTTTCGAGAGAGCTCCTCGAGCTGAGTCGAATGATACCAAAATCAACAAAATCTGACTTGATTTGACAAAGTTATGCTCGTTTATTTTAGCTCCCTACCTTGGCCTCTGTGGAGGTTTTGCTCCAAGTACATCGAGAGCAAGGGAGATAAGAAATTGGTTTATGCTGCTGCGGAGTAAGACAAAGATGTCGTCGGCAGCTCGCTGTCGTAACTTTGTTTATTCTTGTTCAATCACGGTGATTTTGGTGTAATTCGACTCAGCTTGACCTATGTTTTTCGTTTTAAGGACTTATTCTCGGCTCTTAGAAATTTCCGGAGATATATTGTGGTACCATTCGACTCAGCTCGCCGAGCTCTTTCGAATGCCATATAATTATCCATATTTAGATCAGACCCATAAAGTGAAGTTTAGCCTTCCCAATCCCTTGGTTCCCAATCCCTGCCCAATTAGTTTGAAAACTTTGATGATTACTAATTTCAACTAGTAATTAACTATCAAAATTAAGAAATTGATGACTGGGTTATAACAAGTGAAGAATTTGAAGGGTTTGAACCATTTCTTATTGAAAACGAGCCAAATAATACATACAATCTATACGAACTCTACCATTCTGATTATGTTATAAAAAACTCAGATCTGCGAAGGAAGCTTAAACAATATTATATAAATACACAATTGCTTAATAAAATAAGGAATGATGCGTTGGTTTATAACCATCAATTGCAAGTACCAATTGAAATTCGGGAAGGAATTTTCATCCCACCACAATATCGAGAGGTCATTTTTTGATATAATCTTTATCAAATTTCACCAAATCTAATTGACCTTATGCCAGGGTGGCCCTTTTACCCTATTTACAGAGGATTTTCCCTATTTTTGACCTTTTTGCCCTATTTTTTCCCTATTTTCGCATTTGCCATATTTTTGCCCTATTTTTACCATCTTGTAAAATTTTAAAAATTCTTCGTATTTTATTAAAAGAATAATGAAAATGAAGGATTTCTGACTTCATGGACTTCCAAAATCCTCAAAATTTTTACCTGCGGCGCAAAAAATGGAAGAAGTTTGGCTTCTAGCCTCCCAAAATCCCCAAAATTTTCGCCTGCAGCGCTAAAAATGGAAGAAGTTTAGCTTCGTGGCCTTCCAAAATTCTTAAAATTTTCGCCTTAGTTGAAATTTTAATCATGTTTAAGCTTTTAAAGCTATGCCCTAATTTTTGCCCTATTTTTGGCCGATTTCGCCCTATTTTCGAGTGGCTGTGCCCTATTTTAGTGTTTTGGAAGGGGCCACCCTGCCTTATGCCCCAAAACCAGAAATGAGAATATAAATTAACCATATTCCTTAGCTCTACATCCCTTACCCGCCACCTGAAGCAGCTGGAAGCTTTGCCGAAAGTAGCCAACAAGCCGCTGGGAGAAGTCGCCATCGTGATGATGATGGTAACGGAGGTAATGGAAATAGAGGGAATGTTCATCGTGGACGTGGACGTCAGCGTCGTAATGGAAACAGAGGCAGAAATGGTAGAAGAGGAAGAAATGGAGATGGAGGAAATTGAAGAGGATTTGCCTGTAAAAGAGGCTGAAAATTGTTGAAAGGATTGAAGAGAAAAATTTAGTTTAAGAAAATTACTCTTTCGAGGATTGCCTTTATTAAACACTATCTCTCTTTTGTAAATTCTCTAGTAAAGTACCACTCTTTAGCGAAAAACCAAATTTACATGGAGGAATCCCGTCTGGGTCCTTTCACTAGTCCTTTCCACTATGGTTCCATAATCTCTCATGCAGCGATTTTGATCCCTATGAAAATAAGAAAGAACGGTTTTTTGTGAGTATCTCCTCCATATCCGCAAATATTTGTCCGCAACTTTTTTCTTTTTCTTCTCCTACCTTCTCTCATATAGATTAAAAATGGTCAAAGGACAAATACTGCAAATATGCGAGGAAATACTCCCAAAGTACCGTAAGATCTTATTTTAAGATACACTCATGGATAACTCTTTAATTTACAAGATACCTTTTTTACAGCCATTGATTGAGGGGCCGGCTAAGCAATATCCCCTATCTAAATCTCATTAAAAAGTACTATTTTTCAGCTTTAAAGGTGTGTCTTTTTGGGGTCCGGTTGCAATATATTTGGTAAAATCGAGTGGTATCATATTAGAGGATTTAGGGTATTTAAATTTGTTATCTTTTTTCGTGAGAATAAAAGTATTTGAGAGTAGTTTAGCAAAAGAACACATTAGCCAAATAATCAAAAAAATTACTGAGTTTTAAGGTTAAAATAATTCCTGGTTAAACAGCTGGATGCAAAACTGAGATTTCTTCAGAAAAATAATTTTGACTAAAAAATAATCCATCGTCGAGTTGGCTACTAGAAGTCGGATATTTCGAATAAAATAAAATAAACATTTAATTTTCCACAACAACAAGGAAGCGGAAATACTCTGAGTTTTATTATTATAATACTTCCTGTTTAGCCGGAAGAAGCAGAGGGTCCTCATTGTAATAGGCACTCATTAATACAATGCTATAGACTTATTATTAGCTATTCACATTGTTAGGGTGGCGGCTTAGTATAAAAGGCGAAGCCTTTTAGTAGTCGAGGAGTTAGTTAGTCAGTCTACAGTTAGCCCATAGTCTAGTCAAAGCCAACGCACAGTCTCGCCTATTTCTATTGTATTGTTGCTTGTGATAAACTTTGTTGTTAGTCAAGTCTTGTTTCTGTTAGTATCGGACACACCGCAAGACGATACATAACAGTGGCGCGGTCGCAGTTATTCGAACAATTCAAGTTAGTTTGCATTAGTCAGTAGTAAAATAATTAGTCAATTCAGATGGATCAGCAAATTCTTGAAAAATTCCTGCAGTCGCAAATTCAGATGCAAGCTCAGTCACAACAGATGCAACAATTGCAAGCTCAGATGCTGGAGATGATGAAAGGCAAAAAGTCAGAGGAACCAAAGTCGGAGGAGAAACAGTCAACAGACTTGTACTGTAAGTTGAAGACGCTAGTTACAGAGTTCCAGGCAGACATCGAAAAGGGGGTCACATTTGAGTCATGGTACCTCAAAAATAAGTCTTACTTCGAGGTAGACGCCAAGTCCTTAGAGGAAAAAGTCAAAGTCCGGTTGTTAGTAGATAAGTTAGGGCAAGTTGAGTATTCGAAGATGGCGCAAAAGTTATTGCCCAGAGAATTAGTTGAGATGGACTTTGGGGAATTAGTCGGAGAGTTGAAAAAGGAATTCTGTGATCCCCGTTCCAAATTAGTCAAACGTTTCGAAGTCATTAAAATGAAATGCCCTTGTATCGAAAAAATTCTTGAGTTTGGAACTCTAGTAAACGCAGAATGTGAAAAGGCGGAAATGGCGTTGACAGTCGAAGAAAGTAAAATTCTTGTGTTCATTGCAGGCATTCCAGAGGAAGCGTTAGATGTCCGGCAAATCAGTCTGAGATTCGTAGAGAAATATTCAAAGTCAGAAGTATGCACATTGAAGGCATTGATGGAGGAAGTCCGTAGCTATTTGGCAAATAAGTCTGATGCAAAGGTATTCGCGGATAACCAGTCAAAGGTCAGATTTGAACCTGAATATTCTGTGGAGGTGAATAATATTAGTAAAACTATTCAGGTCAATCAAAATGTGAAAAGTAGTAAAGACGAAAAGGACAAAAGGAATCAATTCAGTCAAGGAGAAGAACGTCAACATAGTCAAGTCAATGATCGACAATTTAGTCAGACAAGTCGTCCACAATATGGACAGAAGGAGTGCTATAATTGTGGGAAGAGGGGACACATTAGCCGATTCTGTAGATACCCTAGAGGTTGGTTAAATCGTAATAGTCGCCCAGAAGTTAATTATATGTCTATTGACCCTAATAATTCAGGTCCATATGTGTGTATTGCCGATATTGTCGATCCGACACAGATTCTGCTAAAAGAGAAATGGATTACACAGTCAGTCAAGTTAAACGACAAAAACGTTGAGATGATTGTCGATTCAGCGGCACAAATCAATTGTATTACCGAAGCGACCTGGAACGATTTGGGCAAGCCTGAGATTAGTCAAGTCAATTATTCTGGAGTCGGGTTAGGCAAATCGAACTTCAAGATAGAAGGCAAAGTCAAGGTCAAGGTTGAGTTATTTGGGAAAACCTCGGAAGAAGAAGTCCACATAGTCGAAGGAAACATTAATATCATGGGACTTCCGTGGTTAAACAAATTCGGGACAAAATCGCCAGTCTTGTCGCAATATTTTGCAAGAGGAAGTCAAAACAAAAGTCAAAAGTGGAAAGATTGGAGAAGCCCAAAGTCCAAGATACAAGAGACGCCGATTCGAAATAAAGAATTCAATAGTCAAGAATCGAAGAAACCATTCCATAGTCAAAAGAAGAAAGCTTGGCGAAGAACGAATAAATTCGAAAATGGAATGGAAGTCTTAGTCAAAAACACGAATCGTAGTGGTAAAACAATGTGGTTAGCAGGGAAGTTGATGAACAAAGTCGGGCAAATTTGGAAAGTCCAAGTGCCATCATTGCGTAGCATAGTCAGCCGTGAGGAGTGGTTTATTCGAAAGAAAAAGTGGTTCGATGATGCAACAATGAAAAGTCAATCAAAAGAGGATCAAAGGTCGAGCTCGGTTGAAAGTCTGGGGGCAGAAGACAAAGAGAAACTTTCAGCGATCTTTAAGAAGAACATCCGGATCCTCCAGAAAGAAGACGAATTGCAGGACGTGGACATCGAACTTGTGAGCGAAGAAAACATGAAGCAAAAAGATGAGCCAATGCACGCGAGCACTGGAACGGAAGATGATCGGAAATAGAGGGAATGTAAATAAGAAGTAAATAATTGTGATAATATTGTTTTTGTAAATTTTTGTTTGTAATTATTGTATATCCCCTTTTTGTTTGCTCACATTGTATTTTGGCCCTTTGTATGTATTTTCAATGTTTTGTTTGCGTTGGCTAGTAGTTTTTTTGAAGTCCACCAAGTCTAGTCGGAAGCGTAGTCCCGACTTAATTAAAGAAGGGAGGTGTTAGGATGGCGGCTTAGTATAAAAGGCGAAGCCTTTTAGTAGTCGAGGAGTTAGTTAGTCAGTCTACAGTTAGCCCATAGTCTAGTCAAAGCCAACGCACAGTCTCGCCTATTTCTATTGTATTGTTGCTTGTGATAAACTTTGTTGTTAGTCAAGTCTTGTTTCTGTTAGTATCGGACACACCGCAAGACGATACATAACAGTGGCGCGGTCGCAGTTATTCGAACAATTCAAGTTAGTTTGCATTAGTCAGTAGTAAAATAATTAGTCAATTCAGATGGATCAGCAAATTCTTGAAAAATTCCTGCAGTCGCAAATTCAGATGCAAGCTCAGTCACAACAGATGCAACAATTGCAAGCTCAGATGCTGGAGATGATGAAAGGCAAAAAGTCAGAGGAACCAAAGTCGGAGGAGAAACAGTCAACAGACTTGTACTGTAAGTTGAAGACGCTAGTTACAGAGTTCCAGGCAGACATCGAAAAGGGGGTCACATTTGAGTCATGGTACCTCAAAAATAAGTCTTACTTCGAGGTAGACGCCAAGTCCTTAGAGGAAAAAGTCAAAGTCCGGTTGTTAGTAGATAAGTTAGGGCAAGTTGAGTATTCGAAGATGGCGCAAAAGTTATTGCCCAGAGAATTAGTTGAGATGGACTTTGGGGAATTAGTCGGAGAGTTGAAAAAGGAATTCTGTGATCCCCGTTCCAAATTAGTCAAACGTTTCGAAGTCATTAAAATGAAATGCCCTTGTATCGAAAAAATTCTTGAGTTTGGAACTCTAGTAAACGCAGAATGTGAAAAGGCGGAAATGGCGTTGACAGTCGAAGAAAGTAAAATTCTTGTGTTCATTGCAGGCATTCCAGAGGAAGCGTTAGATGTCCGGCAAATCAGTCTGAGATTCGTAGAGAAATATTCAAAGTCAGAAGTATGCACATTGAAGGCATTGATGGAGGAAGTCCGTAGCTATTTGGCAAATAAGTCTGATGCAAAGGTATTCGCGGATAACCAGTCAAAGGTCAGATTTGAACCTGAATATTCTGTGGAGGTGAATAATATTAGTAAAACTATTCAGGTCAATCAAAATGTGAAAAGTAGTAAAGACGAAAAGGACAAAAGGAATCAATTCAGTCAAGGAGAAGAACGTCAACATAGTCAAGTCAATGATCGACAATTTAGTCAGACAAGTCGTCCACAATATGGACAGAAGGAGTGCTATAATTGTGGGAAGAGGGGACACATTAGCCGATTCTGTAGATACCCTAGAGGTTGGTTAAATCGTAATAGTCGCCCAGAAGTTAATTATATGTCTATTGACCCTAATAATTCAGGTCCATATGTGTGTATTGCCGATATTGTCGATCCGACACAGATTCTGCTAAAAGAGAAATGGATTACACAGTCAGTCAAGTTAAACGACAAAAACGTTGAGATGATTGTCGATTCAGCGGCACAAATCAATTGTATTACCGAAGCGACCTGGAACGATTTGGGCAAGCCTGAGATTAGTCAAGTCAATTATTCTGGAGTCGGGTTAGGCAAATCGAACTTCAAGATAGAAGGCAAAGTCAAGGTCAAGGTTGAGTTATTTGGGAAAACCTCGGAAGAAGAAGTCCACATAGTCGAAGGAAACATTAATATCATGGGACTTCCGTGGTTAAACAAATTCGGGACAAAATCGCCAGTCTTGTCGCAATATTTTGCAAGAGGAAGTCAAAACAAAAGTCAAAAGTGGAAAGATTGGAGAAGCCCAAAGTCCAAGATACAAGAGACGCCGATTCGAAATAAAGAATTCAATAGTCAAGAATCGAAGAAACCATTCCATAGTCAAAAGAAGAAAGCTTGGCGAAGAACGAATAAATTCGAAAATGGAATGGAAGTCTTAGTCAAAAACACGAATCGTAGTGGTAAAACAATGTGGTTAGCAGGGAAGTTGATGAACAAAGTCGGGCAAATTTGGAAAGTCCAAGTGCCATCATTGCGTAGCATAGTCAGCCGTGAGGAGTGGTTTATTCGAAAGAAAAAGTGGTTCGATGATGCAACAATGAAAAGTCAATCAAAAGAGGATCAAAGGTCGAGCTCGGTTGAAAGTCTGGGGGCAGAAGACAAAGAGAAACTTTCAGCGATCTTTAAGAAGAACATCCGGATCCTCCAGAAAGAAGACGAATTGCAGGACGTGGACATCGAACTTGTGAGCGAAGAAAACATGAAGCAAAAAGATGAGCCAATGCACGCGAGCACTGGAACGGAAGATGATCGGAAATAGAGGGAATGTAAATAAGAAGTAAATAATTGTGATAATATTGTTTTTGTAAATTTTTGTTTGTAATTATTGTATATCCCCTTTTTGTTTGCTCACATTGTATTTTGGCCCTTTGTATGTATTTTCAATGTTTTGTTTGCGTTGGCTAGTAGTTTTTTTGAAGTCCACCAAGTCTAGTCGGAAGCGTAGTCCCGACTTAATTAAAGAAGGGAGGTGTTAGGGTGGCGGCTTAGTATAAAAGGCGAAGCCTTTTAGTAGTCGAGGAGTTAGTTAGTCAGTCTACAGTTAGCCCATAGTCTAGTCAAAGCCAACGCACAGTCTCGCCTATTTCTATTGTATTGTTGCTTGTGATAAACTTTGTTGTTAGTCAAGTCTTGTTTCTGTTAGTATCGGACACACCGCAAGACGATACATAACACACATGCTTAATATTGGAAATTAAATATTAAACGCGCAGCTGCGGGTTCTATTACCCGAATTTCTAACCCACAACTCAAGGTTACTCTTGGAGGTGCGGAATTTTCGTCTCTGAACTACCACTCACGTTTTAATATACCTCCATATTGTAATATATTTTTTAAATTTTAGATGATTACATTTAATTTTATAATTTTCATATATTTAATTATATTTTTGAAAATTCAATGCGCTGGTAAACTCATTCATGTTGAAGTGAATTTATAGATGATTGTGACGAAAAAAGAGAATTTATTTATTTAAAAAATGTTGAAATAAAGGAGCGTTTTGTGTTGAAAGAAATTAAAAAAAAATAATCAACATGATGGCTTTAATAAAAATATAGATGGATATTTGCGTTCAATTGAATTAAATCTAGATAAAAATATGTTTGAAGTTGAAATAAGTGATAGATCAAAATATATTCCATCTGATCAATTAAAAAAGAAAATTCTGATTGAAATTACTAATAATGAATTAATTCAAAATTTTCTGCCTGGGTTTGAAAAAATGGTATATTTTTATTAATTGCATTTTAATTCCAAAGTGTCACAACAATCAAGATGCAAAATGAATGGAAATATGCCGCTATAAATTCTCTAATTTGTTTAAATTTAAGGTACTCCGAAATAATAATTTTATTGAAAATAATAATTATTATGAAACTTCAATATTGGACAAGAGTGAAAAGAATTTTAGCTTAATTGAAGAGAGTATAGAAGATTATAAAAACAAACTTTTAAAAAGTTATTGGACAGAAATTAATTTATTGGATATAAAATTGAATTGTTAGAAAAACAAAAAGTTGAATATCCGATTGAATTAGAAAACAGAATTATTTATATTAGCAATAAAATAAGTAAATAAATTTTTAACTATGTATATCTTTTCATTTGTCGAAAAATTTTACATTTATAATTATATTTTACATTTATAATTATAATTGAAATAAAGAAGCGAATGTGTTTCAATTGTAGTGTTACAAAAACAAAACGGTGGTATAGTGTACTAAAAGAACATTACTTGTGCCAACATTATGGCGACTATAAACGCAAATATGGAAAGTTTAGGTCAAAAGAAATTTGGTTTAACACTACAAAGGTCATCTTTATCAATATTTGGGTCGATTTTTAATAATTCTTAACAAACTCTTTAAATGAAACTTTTTCACAATTCTGAACTTGCTATAAGTTGTTTTGTCCAAACATTGATGAACGGTAGAGACTTCGCGAAATGTAGTTTATGTAATTGAACTTAATATGGTTTATTTACCAACGTAAAATAACTTACCATAAAGTAATAAAAACCGATCGTAATTATTATTTACGTTCCTATAAAACACAAAATTTGATCTCACTTTAAAAAATCTTATTTCCGTGAATCTATATGATTAATTAATACATAAATCTTCTTATCTAAGGAAACATTTATATGTTTCAATACTTTTTTCTATAAATATTTAGATAACAACAAAAGATCGAAATTGTTTTATTTGCGATGTTACTCATACATCACATTGGTACCGTTATTCAAAACCAGGACAATATTTGTGTTCTACTTGTTACCACAAACAGCATAAAATTAGGAAATCAACTAAAAATACGAAAGCAGATGGTTGATTTTCTTTAAAATTTGGTTTATTTTGATATTATAGATAGAAGTTGAAAGCGGCTACACTTGGGGAAGTC
Organism: Meloidogyne enterolobii; assembly: GCA_963681835.1. Classification (NCBI taxonomy): domain Eukaryota; kingdom Metazoa; phylum Nematoda; class Chromadorea; order Rhabditida; family Meloidogynidae; genus Meloidogyne; species Meloidogyne enterolobii. The sequence continues at coordinate 1,591,064 of CAVMJV010000006.1, forward strand.
AGTTTTTCCTTCCATTATCAATATATCTTTCTTGTTTCTAAATTATTTCATTTTTCGATTCCTTTTCATTTAAAATTTTTTTCGACATTCTATTTGAAAAATTTTATAGAAAAAACATTTTAGGGTACTATAATTCGGTCCAGAGTCATTCCTAATAAGGGAGTAGATCCGTCGAGACTGTATAAGAACTTTTTATGGAGACACGACTCGGACACAGTGATCCAATTGCACAGTAAGACATTTGCACAGAGGGCAACTGCACAGTGGACATTTGCACAGTAATTTGTGGTTAAGTGGGATTTGTGTCATATTCCACTTGTGTTATATGTGAAAAAATGTTATTAATGTATCCTAGTTATAATTAAAGAATTTTTTTCATTGAAATTGCATAAATTAAATTTGAAATAGTTTTAAATTTGTTCAACAAACTCATAAAATTAAAGTTAGAAAATCATAAACATTTAAATACTATTTAAACGATTCTTGTACTGTTTAATTTTTATTTGTTTTCTTGTTTATCATATTTTGTTTATCGTAACAACTTTTGCATATATATTGTTCAGGTATTGAATGATGGTACCAATGTGATGTTTTTGTTGCTCCGCAAGTAAAACATTTTCTATCTTTCGTGATTCGCTAAAATATTTACAAAAATATGAGTTGAAACAAGTTCTCAGATAAAATTTTTAAAGCTATTTTTATAATTTTCAACGAAATAATCTAACAAACTTGTTTGATTTTGTTAAAGTTTACATTTCCTACAAGTGTAAAAAGTAATGTTCTTGTAGATACTTAAGAAAATATTAAAATTCATATGCATAAATATGATTTCTAATAATTTCTTAAGATGTGCTCGAAACATTTAAAACTACTCATATACTTTTAAAGAGTAATGTTAATCATAAATAGAGCGTGTTTTTTTAGGTCCAAAAAATCGTGAAATAGGATCCTATTTAGGTTCAAAAAAAGTTAAAAATAGGTCCGAAATAGGTTGAAAAATGCCAAAATAGGTCCAAATTTTGACAAAATAGGTTCTGATTTTGATTGAAATTAAAACATTAATGATATCACATTTACTAAATTTTAACTTTTTTGTGATATTTTTTAATTTTAAATAGAAATTTATCGAAATTTGAGTGATATAACAATGCCTAACCCTGAATACCGTAGCATTTGAGAAGATTTCGTGATATAAGGTGAGTTGACGGGATAAAATGGATTTGAATTGAATAGTGATTTATTGGGTTAAGGGGATTTGGATAGGCGGGGGAGTTGTAGCATTTAATTTGGATATAGAATGATAAAAGAAATATCTTTGATTTAGCGTTATATCGTGAGATTTATTTTCCTTCAAATCCACATAGAGAGATTCTGACGTATACAGAAAAAATTAAAAACTAATTTACTAAAAATAGTAATCCAGAACCCCACTTAACAACACAGATCTCCGTTATCTTTTTTAAGCGCCCAAATCAATTATTTCACTCCAAATTTATTAATATCTTCTTTCATCCGTCAAAATTCCCAAATAGACAAATAAAAATAAAAAAAATTTGTTGACCAAAATGGTCCAAAAGTTTAATAGTCAGGGAAAATCACTTAAATGTCTAATATAAATGTTAACCTGACAATTTTCGAGGGCAGTTCCTAGTACGATGGTTAATTCTAGTTCCTACCAAATGTAGATATTCCAGAATACTAGCGCCGCAGGTGAAAATTTTTGGGTTTTTCGGGGTCTGATATGCTAAATTTGGCGGAAATTAACTAAAAATAATCAAATTTTAAGAAAAATTTTAAAAAAACCTAGAATAGGTCCAAAAAAGGTCGAAATAGGCTCAAAATAGGTCTTAGGTCCGAAAAGGCCGAAATAGGTTTTTTAGGTTTTAATAACTCGAAAAGTACTTTACACTATGCGGTAAAACAGTGTTTTTTCGACTTATCTCATCAAGGGCTGTTCGCAAAAAAATAGGTAAAAACCTAAAAAAACACGCTCTAATCATAAAATGTATAAATTTAAACCATTTTAGTATGACTTCCGTCTGGTCTCATTTTGCCATTATATATTTTGTAATCTTGACATGATTTGCATAAATACTGCCCTTTTAGATATCTATACCATTTTCTGGTAATTGTAATTCTACAATTGAAACATTTTCGTTTATTTCTTTGTATTATTTCTCCTATAATAATAAAAAATAATGTAGTACATATATTTTTAGGATATAAACATATAAAAAATTCAAAAACCATTTGCTTATTTCAGTGCAGATGTAAATAATTCTACTTTTTAATTTTTCCTTCGGATATTCAACTTTTTGTTTTTCTAACAATTCAATTTTATATCCAATTAAATTAATTTCAGTCCAATAATTCGATAAAAGTTTGTTTTTATAATCTTTTATACTCTCTTCAATTAAGCTAAAATTCTTTTCACTCTTGTCCAATATTGAAGTTTCATAACAATTATCATTTTCACTAAATTTAATATTTCGGAGTACCTTAAGTTTAACACAAATTAGAGAAATTATAACGACCGATTTCCATTTCCTTTCTGTTAATTTTTGTTTGCTATCTAGTTGTGACACTAACAAATAAGCAATGGAAATTCTATTAATCAAAATATACCATTTTTGCAAACCCAGGCATAAAATTTTGAATTATTTCATTATTAGTAATTTCAATCATAATTTTCTTTTTTAATTGATCAGATGGTATATATTTTGATTTATCAATTATTTCAACTTCAAACATATTTTTATCTAGATTAAAGTCAATTGGACGCAAATATCCTTCTATATTTTTATTAAATCCATCATATTTATTATTTGTCTTATCAATTACTTTCGCCACAAAACGTTCCTTAATTTCAACCTTCTTCAAATAAATAAATTCTCTTTTTTCTTCCCAATCATCTTTGATTTTCAATTCAACCTTAATTAATTTCCCTTCACTTTGTACATTCAATATAATAATTAAATTTAAAAAGAAAATAATAAAGGATTTAGTCATCTAAATTTAAATATTTTGAAAATTTTTAATTTAGCTTTGACACCTAATCAACGGAAACAAATTTAATATATAATGAACTGTGATGTAAATAAATTTAAATCCGCCTAATATTTTGATATTTTTAAGGGAGGACTCTACATTAATTTAACACTTATATAAACACAAAAACTTTATCAAAGATTATAGAATTTAAAATAGGGGGAGCTTCGAAATAGTAAAGTGATAAAGTGTTTTTTAAATAAAACGGTTTTTATAAATGAAGTTGTAATTTTTTGTTTCAAATATTCTATCTGTATTAGTATAATAAAATTTATTAGTTTTTTATTATTAGTTTTTTTTAATTTGTGTAAAACAGTTAATTAACAAAAAATAGATCTATTTGTTATAATTGATATTTAAATTTATTTAATGTTGGTGGATTAAGAAAAATATTTATGAGAATTTATAAATCTGAAATATGAATTTATTCAGAATATTCTATTATTTTAGAAATAATATATGTACAAGAAAAAACCAAACAGAACTTTTAGAACGTTATACTTATTATACATATGAGGCTTAAAAATAAATTTTTCCTATTTTTTAACGTTTAAATGCATGCTAAGTGTATACAATAAAAAAACAACGAGTACATACAAATTTTACTGATTGACTTTATTAATTGTAGATTTTGTAATTTTATTAGGCGGGAAAATAAATAAAATAGGATAAATTTTGAAATTTTTGTTGACCAAAAAATTTTAAAGTACATAAGATTAAATTCAAAAGAATCTGATCTTTGAATGTAATTGTACTTTTATGTACAATTTTATGTACGAATTTTTACTCTTGTCACGTGTCAAAATCATAAAATGTCTATGCTATTCTAAAAGAATAGTGTAAAGCATATAGCTATTTAATTCATAAATTATTGAAGGAAGCTGTTGATTATGTAACACATCATTCCGGGGAACATTAAAAAAATTAGCTAAAGGGGAAACAATTAGCCCATTTCATCTTAATTATATTTAAAGTAATTTAACTACTTAAAAATCATTTTTATTCTTATATTAAGCGTCACCATAGGGTATACATATTCTAAGGATCTTAGAATAAAAAATTCCACTTTCATTGTTTTAAATATCCCTTTATTATATATTTTAATTTAAAATCGAGGTCTTATAAATATTATGTCGGAATTCCGATCCTTTCAAGGCTAAAGAACATAGAGAAATTGCCAAATACTTACTTTCTCTGCTATATTCTAAAAATGTCAATACGGACGTGTTAAAGTGCATGTACATCATATGTGAAGCTGATATTTGGTCACTCACATAGGTAGAGGAAAGGACGGAGATAGGTATACTCGTAATTTTTCACTCACTATTTCTAAACTCCTCCCCCTCCAAAGCTCCATTTAAATGTTAGTCACGACTGTCAATGAATTCATATACATTTTAAAATTATTAGCAAACTTTTTTATATGAAGTCTTTTTGAATTCCTTGCCGTAGAGTTTTAGTTGTTAAGGTCTCAACATGTTAAAATTATAATTAATATTATCCCGCCTTTACAAAAGAAGAGATAATTATGTGAGGATTTAGTAGTCATATTAAACTAAATGATACCTCCTTTTTGTCAGTTTAAACTTTAAGGCCAAAAAATAGTCTCACAACAAATGCTAGATGTAATGTACTGCTCATAAGATTTGATAGCTCCATTTACATAAGTTTTTAAGTAGGAAATTGTCCGATAATGTCGATTTTCTCACTTATGGTTTACTATTTTAAAATTAAAAAAATTAAGATGCAATAGGTAAAAAGTTTCTACTAGAAGGTATCATTCGAAAAAGCGAATTTATCACTTCAAACGATGGAACTTTTATTTCTGTAATTATTCTTTCGTTTTTATTAATTTAATTGCCTTGTACATATAACAAATAACTATGTATATTCTACTCATTAAATTTAGATGATTAAATTTATTATTGCTTCTTGCTTATATTTGCTTACCCTATTGAGTATTAAATGTGATGGCAGAAAAGCTAGTATTGTAGTAAAAATCAAAGACGATTGGGAAGGAAAACGAGCATACATCTATTTAAAGAACGTAGACCTAAAGAAGCGTTTCGTATTGGAAAAAATTCAAAAGAGCAATAATCATTATGATATTAGCTATAATTATAACATTGAGAAATTTCTACGTCGAATTAATTAAACAATGAAGGAAATAGTTATAATGTTGAGGTAAATGTCAGATCAGAATTTTATGTGGAATTAAAAAGAAAAGTTTTGATTAATATTGCAAAAAATAAAATTATTCAAGATATTCATACAGCATTTGAAAAACAGGTATTTATTTTTGATTACTTGAATACAGATTCTGAAAATCATAAGATGATAAGATCATAAGACTTTTTCCAAGTTTGAGTCTTCGCTTTTTGAGGCTAATTAGTTTTTTCTGTCTTTATTCATAGTTATTTTCGCAAAGAATTAATATTGAAAATAATTGCTATTGCTGGATCAAATATAACCAGAAATGTAAAAGCAATCAATATCAAAACTCGAATTAGTGGGACGTTATATCCAAGCAGTATTCAATTATTTAGCAAACCTTAATATTATTTTATCCATAAAAGGTACTCAGATTTGCTGAATTTATTAAGAAGAATAAATATTATGAAACTTCTATATTATATGAGAGTTTAGAAAATATAAAAATAAATAAAAAAGAATTATTAAAAGAAAATATAGAAAATTACAAAAACAAACTGTTATCAGGTTATTGGACGGAAATTAATTTAATTGGATATAAAATCGAATTGTTAGAAAAACAAAAAGTTGAATATCCGAAGGAATTAAAAAACAGAATTCTTTCCATTGGTGGTGAAATAAGTAAATATTTTTTTAATATTTAATTTGTTTATATATACATAAAAATATAGTTTATTATTACAGGAGGAATAATTGAAGGAAATAAACGAAACTGTTTCAATTGTAGATTTACAATTACTAAAAATTGGCATAGATACCTAAAAGAACATTATTTGTGCAAATCATGTCACGATTATAAAATATTACACGGCAAAATGAGACCAGAAAGATATGTTTATCGAACTAAAATGGTTTAAATTTATTCATAATATAATTAACAATACTTTTTAAAAGTATATCAGTAGTTTTAAATATTTAGAGCATATTTTAAGAAATTATTAGCGATCTCATTTATTTAAATGGATTTTAATATTTTCTTAACTATCTACAGGAACATTACTTTTTGCGATGTAGGAATTGTAAACTTAGACAAAAAAAACTTAAGAACTAAAAATCTTAAACTTCTAACTGCAAAGTTGTTAGAAGCAATTGTTGAAAATTATAATAATAGCTTTAAAATATTTGATATCTGAAATAGTTTCAACTCCTATTTTTTTAAATATTTTAGCGAATTACAAACGATCGGAAATGTTTTACTTGTGAAGCATCAAAAACATCACATTGGCACCATCATTCAATACATGAACAATATATATGCAAAAGTTGTTACGATAAACAAAAAATGATAAACAAGAAGAAAAATAGAAATCAAACAGAACAATAATCGAATAAATATTATTAAATTATTATGATTTTTAACATTAATTTTCTGAGTTTATTGAACAAATTGCAACAATGTGGAATAGAACCTATTCAATATAGATTTTACATACTAGGTCAGACATTTAAAAATTCATCCTTATTTCATATAATTAGTTGATGCTATAATTCTAAAATATTAATAACAAAACAAACTTCAGAAATTGATAGCAAATTTAGAAAAAAAGTCTGAATATAAAACCTACATCCATATTCTAAAGTATTTCGACCTCGATAAAGTTAGTGTAACAAATTTGCGCTAAAGACTGAAAGCAAATATGCAGTTAGCGTCGTCCACAGCTTCAACCCGTCTAAGTTTAGTAAAATGTACGCAAAGGTGTAAAGTAACTGAAAATTGTTGAAAGATCAGTAGGAGCATTTAAATAATATGCTGAATAGTCTCCAATGATTTAATTTACTCTTTAAACACTAAATTAAATATTCTTCATAATAGAACTCAATCGTAATTCCATCATAACATTCAATATTTCTCTTAATCTTTAAATATTAAACTTTGTTCTGAACCGAGATATATCAAGATATACATAGTTATGCTGAAAAAAAGAGATATAACCATAGGAATGTAATCTGCGAAATTATTTTCAAATCCTGATTACTTAAATTTCTGTCAATACTTAAATTTCTGTCTTGATTTAAGTTTCTGTCTGATTCAATACTTAAATTTTTGTCTTCATATGCAGACGGGTAATGTCCTTAAATGTAATGTAATGGTAATGCCTTCTCCCGGTCCTTAAAGCATCTTTCACTTGTAAATAAAATTAATTTTAGTTTTATAATTTTAGTTTTAATTTAAAACTTTAAAATATAATTCAGTAGGTTGTATAAGGCCGATCGTAACATTTCTGCTTAACCACAATTCATCATCCATAAGTCAGTTAATAACCTGAAAAAATTATGATAAAGAGGAAAGGAGTAGATATTTCACTATTTTTTAGCATTTTTTGTCAATATTTCGCCCATTTATTTCAATATTTTATGGCCATATTTTGCGATTTAATTTCAATAAAAATCCGGACTCTAGTTATTACCTAATATCTAACAACTTTTAGGTATGATTAATGAAATATTTTATTAATTTTGTAAATTATTTCCTGATTTTTTGAATAAAAAGCTTGAAATTTTCTGTAATGAAAAATAAAAGAAATAATGAGTAAAGTCAAAAAATTACTGTAAAAATCAGAGTAGTACAAAGCCGGTTATTAACAGGACCCCCTGATAACGTTTAATCGTGTTTAATAAAAATGCCTCGTACCTCGTACATGCGTAATCTTTTCTCATACTCTAATTTTTCCTTTTTTCACCGACAGAGGCGAAAATTTTTAAGAATTTTGTAGGCCTTATGAGAAAAAATCACTTGTCAGAGCCGCCGACGCAAATTTTTTTAAAGTTTAGATGGTCATGAAGCCAGAACTTAAAAGTTTCTGCGGCAACCGTAAAATTACTGAAAAATTACCCAAAAATTCCCACAATATTTTAAATAAAAGCTCATTCTCCCACACACTTTAAAATTTATTTAAAAATATTTATTATTATCAGACTAATTATATTAACATTGTACATTTTTTTGCCCCAACTATGAGACATTAAATTGTTATTTTTTACATTAGTCTGAGCGTTACGGCATTTTTTAATAATTACATAATAACTAGCTTCATTTCTTGGCCTTCCAAAATTCCCAAAATTTTGCCTAAAAAATTTTCTGATTCCTGACATAACCGACTGCGAAGGTTCGGGTTGCTATCCTAATTGATACCCTATTTTTCCCTATTTTTAAATCTCATATACTCTTCTTTTTTAGTGTATTTTTTAATTCAATAGCATTTTCAAAAAATTTTGAATAATGGAATATATTTTGTGGAATCGAAAAGAATTTGATATAGTAGTCTATAATTGTACAGGAATTAATGTAGATGATGTTCCTATTGAAAAAAGAAGATATCCAATAGCTGCAATTATTTGTATAATACTTGGATTTATATATTATGTAGATTTTTTGAATGAAAATTTTTTTTGAAATTTAAATTTAAGCCTTTATATTTCCCTTGTCTCTACTCATTTTGGAAGAATAGTAACAAAAATCCTTGCTATTTACTGCTAATTTATCTCTCTATTTTGGATATTTTTATACTATGGATACCAACATTTGCATTCGGAACTTTTAGTTTAAACGGCTTTGTCTATTGTTATTCACCAATATTCTCCTACTTTGTTGGTTGTGTTAGCATATGTAAGTGTTTCAATCAGGGTAGCCCTTCAAAACACAAAATAGGGCGCAACCACTCAAAAAATGGCAAAAATAGGGAGAAACGGCTAAAAATTGGGCAAAAATTAGTGCATAGCTTTAAAAGCTTAAACAGAATTAAAATTTCAAATGAGGCAGAAATTTGAGAATTTTGGAAGGCCAGGAAGTCAGAAATCCTTCATTTTTACCATTTTTAAAAAAATCCAAAAAATTTTTAAAATTTTAAAAAGAAGTAAAAATAGGGCAAAAATATGGCAAATGAGAAAACAGGTCAAAACCTAACCAAGTCAAAACCTAACCAAGAAACCGAAAAAAATCATCAAAAAAATCAAAACCTAACCAATCAAAACCTAATTTTAATCAAAACCTAACCAAGAAACCGAACCAAAGCAGTATCATAAGGAGGGATAAAGAGATTAGTGAGGATAAAGTAGGGATTATGAAAGTCTAGTTGCAGAGCCGGAACCGAACTTCCCCAATTGGCGCCGCAGGCGAAAATTTTAAATAGTATTTTGGATATTGCACAAGAATTCTGGCTTTGATATGTATGTAATTAATTAATAATATTTTGATATATATACCGCTGAATGTTCTGCTGATTTGGTCTCATAAATACATAAATTAAAAATTGCTAAAATTAATATTTTTCTAGATTTTATCTTTTTCAAGTCTATTTTTTCTTTGAACACTACTTTCTCGTAATCTTTTTTCAGCTTTTCTTGAAGCTTCTTCGCTCATTTTCAGAATGAAGTGCGAATGAAGTTGTTTCAATAGCAAAATGTCAGAAAATAATATCAGACAAACAGTTTAAAAATGTTGTAATAAAAGTTTGTGTATCTTAAAGTGAAAAAACTAAAACATTTGTTCAATAAATGGAAAAAAACAAAAAAGCTTTTACATAATAACAAATTCGTGCAATTTTCATAAATGCAGAATTAAAAATCTTTAGCAGTTGTAGTCATATTGAAAAATCTAACTATAAAACTGTGAAAAAATTAAATAGATCAAAGCAGTAAAGGAAAATTATAAAGGCAGTCAACAAAAGTAAAAGCATTTGTTTTTTCAAACTTGGTACTAAAGCAAAAAGTCAGCAAATGCGGAAAAACAAACAAAAAAGCGGGAAAATTGTATAGAAAAAAACCGTGTTTTTAAAGACAAAACTTAAATTAACTTTGATAGTTTTAAAACAAACAACCTTCCGAAACTAAATTTTAGTAAAAATTATTTGTACAACAACGTAATTAAGTAAATTAAGTTGTTTAAAGAGCAGAATGTTAGAGAATAATATCAGGAAAAAGTTTAAAAATGTTGTAATAAAAGTTTTTAAATCTTAAAGTGAAAAAACTAAAATATTTGTTCGATATATGAAGAAAAACAAAAATGTATTAACCTGTTTTCATTTAGTTTTTCTTTTTTTCCTTTTTTAGTTGACCTTTACCTATTCTTATACAAGTTATTGCTTTTTTTTAGAAAATAAATTAAGTACTTTGTAGTTAGCTGAACTAAAAAAAACCGCCCATTATTCTTTTTCTAACCTTTTTTGTTTGCTACGCCCAAACTATACTTGCGCCGGCAAAACCGGACAGACGCACAAAACTTCTAAAATTATATATAGGATTGGCAATAAAATATGTAAATAAATAAATTTTTGTCAGTTTATTCAAATGTTATCCTTCATAAAATAAATAAAATAAAATGATTCATAAAATAAATAAAATGATGAAAATAAATCTATCTATTTAATATTTATCTTGGTAACAATTAAATAATTTTGTTTTTCATTAAATTACACGTGAATATTTTACAGTTTTAAAATTTTTCAAAACAAAACTAAGAAAATTAAATTTAGAAAATCTTGTCGATTTAAATACTATTTATTCGTTTCCTGTACTGATTGATTTTTATTTGTTTTTTTATTTATTCTTTTTTGTCTTCTGTAACAAGTATCACAAATATATTGTTCAGGTATTGAATGACGGTACCACATTAAAGTTTTTGTTGCTTCGCATGTAAAACATTTTCGATCGTTCTTGATTCCCTAAAATTTTTATTAAAATAGGAGTTGAAACTAGTTCTCAAAAAAAAAATTTTTGAGCTTTCTTTATAATTTTTGACAAACTGATTTTGTTTAGAATGCTTCTAATTAATTTGATTCTTTTTTCTAAGTTTCCATTTCCCACAAGTGGCAAAAGGAATTTTCTTGTAGCTATTCAGAACAATATTAAATCTATATACATAAAATGTATATACATAATATACATAAGTATGTCATTCATCTATGTAAGATAGAAACATTTAAAACTACCCATATACTTTTATAAAGCATTGTTCTTCAATATTTTCCTAGATATCTACATGAACATCACTTTTGCCACTTGTGGGAAATGGAAACATAGACAAAATGACATGTTTGTCCTTTGTCTAAGTTTCCATGTTAGTTCAAACAAGCTAGTTTGAAACAAGCTTACTTGAGGTCTCATTTTGCCATGATATATTTTATACTTGAAACATGGACTGCACAAATAATGTTCTTTTATATATCCATACAACTTTTTGGTTATTGTAAATCTACAATTGAAACAGTTTCGTTTATTTCCTTCAATTATTTCTCCTATAAAAATAAAGAATAATATGCATATTTTTTGGCATATAAAAAATAAAAAATTAAAACATTATTTACTTATTTTATTTCCAATGTCAATAATTTTGTTTTTTAATTCTTTCGGATATTCAACTTTTTGTTGTTCTAACAATTCAATTTTATATCCAATTAAATTAATTTCCGTCCAATGACTTGATAAAAGTTTGCTTTTGTAATTTTCTATATTTTCTTTCAATAATCCATTTTTATTTATTTTTAATTCCACTAAACTCTCGTCTAAAATAGAGGTTTCATAATGAATATGTTTATTTTCTTCAATATAATTATAACTATTATAACGGAATACCTTAAATTTATGAACAATTAAATTAAGTAATATTGATGTTCTTATAATAAAATAATAATATTGTTGGAACACAATTTTTATAGGTAATACCTTTATTTATGCTTAACTTACGTCAAACTAAAACATGAATTAGAATGGAAATCGTGATAACAATGGACTTTTAAACTTTAATCATTTTTGGGTAATACAATGGGAGTATTTATCTAATGCTTTCTTGGTATGTGCAAAAAATTAACATATTAAATACCCGTTTCTCTAATCCAGGGAAAATTTTTTGAATAATTTGATAATTGGCAAGTTCAATAACAACTTTCCTCTTTAATTGAACAGAAGGAATAAATACTGATTTATCTATTATTTCAACATTAAAAGTATTTTTTTCACGATTGATTTCAACTAAATGGAGATATCCTTCTTTATTATTTTTTAGACTGTCACGTTGGTTATTTTGTTTTTCAACTGTTTTTAATATAAAACGCAACTTTATTCCGACATTTTGTAAATAAATAAATTCTCTTTTTCTTTTCCAATCATTTTTGATCTTCACTTCAACACTAACTTTTTTCCCTCACTTTGTATATTCAATAGAATAATTAAATTTAAAAGGTAAACAATAAAGAATTTAATCATCTAAATTTTGATATCTTGAAGATTTTTAATTTTATTTTGAACCATATAAACGGAAACAAATTTAATATGTATATTACTGTAAAGTATATAAATTGCACCTTCTGTTTCAAATATTCTTGTTGTATTGGTTTTTGTTGAAAAAAGATGTTTTAAAAATAATTATTAAAAATTTTTGTAAATAAGTAATAATAGAAGAATTTAAATTTTTGTTCTAATTGATTTTTATGTGGGAATCCGCATTTTTAAAAATAATCCTCATCACCCTATCAAAAAACGACAAATTGAGGAAAAAACCGCAGAAATCGAAGACCTGGCGGTATTTGACAAAATGGCTAATTTTGAAACACAAAAATTCATAAACAAGATACAAAAGTAAACAAACTACAAGAATTTAATTGACTAATTTTATAAAAGCGGCAATAGGCAAAAAGTGCAATTTAAAGTCAAATTAGTGAAAATTAAATAAATAAAAATAAACATAAAAAACTTTAAATAAATTTCAAAAATTAACGTCTAGGTAAAAATATAAACAAATAAAAAATTTTATTGACGAATTATATTACCCGCGGTAATTGCAAAAAGTGCAAATTTTAAAAATGCCCTCAATGGCTAAATAAATTAAGAAAAAATAAGACGGTAAATTATGAAATGTATTTATGTTATTTTATATTTATTTTCTCACCGACTGATTTCACATTTGCACTTTTGTTAAAATAATTAGTAAATAATATTTTGTAGTTTGGTTAGATTTGTACCCCCTTTGTCTTTAAGCTTGTTTCGAAATACTCGGGTCGAAATCTTGATTGCCAATGTCAAAAATCGAAATTTCGAACAGCTCTTATTAACTTAGCATATGATGAAAATGTCAAAATATGACTTTTTATTTATAGTGTCTCAACAAAATTAAATTATTATAATATTTTCATAGATTTTAAACATGTTTATTTAAATTATTCGAATATTTATTTGCTTTTGTTATTTTATTATTTGTTATTTTATCTTCGAATAATTCGAATACTCCCCCAAATCTGAATAATTATCAGAATAATGTCCGAAATGTGAATAGGTTCTAATGCCTTTAGCATTTAAATATTTAAAAATGCATCCCTATTTATTTACATAGTAAACAAATAATTAAAATTTGTATTAAATTTTTAAACTCTATTTTAAGTAAAAAATTTTTTGGCCTGTATTTTTTTTAATTTTTGGCCTCTATTATTCTATTTTTTTCTTATTTTTCTCTATTTATATCCTCTAATTTTCTTGGTTTTCCCTCTATTTTTGCCTTCTATTTTACAGGACCCGGACCGTACCTTTATTATATAAAATATTTTTATTATTAAAATTTAAGATGAATAAATTTATTATTATTCTTTTCTTCTATTTGGTTGTTCTGATGAAGATACAAATTATTGGTAGAATGGTTGAGTTTGGATTAAAGATAAACGAAGATTGGGAAGAAAAAAGAGAATTTATTTATTTAAAAAATGTTGAAATAAAGGAACGTTTTGTATTGATAATGAATGTAAAACAGAAAAGTAGAATAGTTGATTATATTTATAAGAATAATGGATCGTTTCGTAAACTTGTAGTAAATCCTGTTAATAAAGTTTTTCTTGTTAAACTAAATCATGGGCCTAAATTTAGTTCTCAATTAAAAATGAGAATTTTGATTGAAATTGCCAATAATGAAATTGTTGAGGAATCTCTGAAAAATTTTGGAAAACAGGTATTTTATATTTGATTATTTGATAATATACAGACTTATATTTCTAAGATTCGCTTCAATAATAATTTTATCATGGATAATTATTATTATGAAACTTCGATATTAGAAGAAAGTTTAGTGGAAATAAAAATAAATAAAAAAGAAATATTAAAAGAAAACATAGAATCCTATAAAAACAAACTTTTATCAAGTTATTGGACAGAAATTAATTTAATTGGATATAAAATTGAATTGTTAGAAAAACAAAAAGTTGAATATCCCAAAAAAGAACTAAAATGCAAAATTATTTATATTGGCAACAAAATAAGTAAATAAATTTTTAAAAACGTTTATTTTTTCTAACTAAAGTATTATTTTCATGATTATTATAGGTGCTACTATTCAAGATAATAAACGAAATTGTTTCAATTGTGGTGTAAGACAAACATATCAATGGGGAAACTATTTAAAAGCCCATTATTTGTGCCACTTGTGCCGCAATTATAAACGCATATATGGAAAATTTAGATCAGAGGTAATAAACACAAGGTTTTTTATTTTGAGAATTCAGGGAAAAATTACAATTGTTTAATAAACGGGTTTAGTATAGATGGAAAAAATAAGTCGATTTTATATAATTTTTTTACCTCATATATCCTTATAAAAGATTATTTTCGAAATCTTTATGGCTCTATGATAAATAAAATATCAGGAATATATAAATATATAAATAGAATATAGTAAAATCTCTAATAGAATATCCAGGCATACAACTGGTTGAGTATTCTATAAAATATTTTACGCTATATCTATAAATATTTTAGCGCATAACACAAGATCGAAATTGTTGTATTTGCGGGGAAACAAAAACATCAAATTGGTACAGCCATACAAAACCTGAACACTATATATGTGATACGTGTTACAAAAGACAGCAAAGAATAAAGAAAACAAATTAGAAATCAAAAAAATTCTGTTGGAGTCTGGCAATATAAACCAACAATAAAGTAAAGTGTATTAAATTAAATTCATTCTGTTTCCTAAATAATCTTTTATTTCTTCTCCAACATAGCGATATGTATTTGTTATCTTTTGAAGTTTATACATAAACTACATATGATTTACGATTATTTTGACCTTAATTTTTCACATTCCTTGAGATTGTTATTCTTTTTCTTTATTTTTGGTTTTATTTTCAGGGTTTAAATTATAAATCTATTTCACCTCTTTTCTAAAACTACAATTTATCTTTATTTCCAATTAAATAATTTCAGCCCAGTAACATGATAAAACTTAGTATTTGTAATTTTTTATGTTTCTATCAATTGATTTTAAATTAAATTTTTATAGAAATTCGCATCTAGAAATTAGGTTTTATAATAATTATTATGTTCTACAATAAAAATTTATAATTTTATTTTTTTCTACAATAAAATTTATATCATTAAATTATAATTAAGTTATAACGATGGCTTGACTCATAGGGTTTAGTTCTGTCAAAAATTTTAATTAAAATTCTGTAAATCGAATATACAGTGGGGAAATTTAAATAGGGAAAAATGTTTTTAATTTTATTTCTAAAAATTATTAGGCTATCATTTATCTTGGGTTATTATTTTTATATAGTTTTGTAGCTTTATTTATAAGCTATCAAATGACTACAAATCATTAAAGGAAAAGTTTTCACTTTAAGGCAAAAAATCATTTATCGATGATTGGGATGAAATAAAATTGGATTTTTTACCATTATTCATCATATCACTAGAGAAGATCTTAAAAATTTTTTCTATTTTGATTTTCCATAAAAAACTAAGTATAAAAATTTTCCCTATTTAAATTTCCGCGCACTTTGTAAGGTTAACATAGATAAATGATTTTTTTGCCTTAAAGTGAAATTTTTAATGATTTGTAGTCATTTGATAGCTTATAAATAAAGCTACGAAACTATATAAAAGTAAAGTTCCGAATTTTCAGAAATAAAATAATATACATATATTTTTCATGTTATAGGAGAAATAATTGAAGTAAATAAACGAAAGTGTTTCAATTGTAGAGTTACACAAACAAAACAGTGGTTTAATTTAATTAAAGAACATTTCTTGTGCGTAAAATGTGGCAAATATAAACACAAATATTCAATGTTTAGATCAAAAGAATTATGGTATAAGCCAAGAAAGGTTATCTTTATTAATATTACGGACAATGTTTAATAATTCTTATCATGTCTTTAAATGAAACATTTACACTATTCTGAACTTAGTCTCTCTTTAATTAATAATATTTACGTCTATCTGTATGATCATAGTAATTAATAAATCTTTTTGGTGTAAGAAAACTCTAACTGTTTTAACATTTTTTTATAAATATTTAGATAACCATACAAGATCTCAGTTGTTCTAATTGCAATGTTACTCATACATCACGTTGGTACCGTTATTCAATACCTGGACACAGTTTATGTGCTGCTTGTTACAATAAACGGCAAAGAATAAAGAAATCAACTAAAAATACGAAGGAAGACGGTTGATTTTGATTTAAAATTTTATTTACTTTAATATTATAGATCGAAGTTGAAAGCTTTCTACAATTAGGGAAGTCAGATTACACCCACCGATGAATTGATAAAAATTAATATAAAATAATATAAAAATTGATATCAAATTTAAATTATATTTTTTACTTGTCGACTTTTTTGCTTTTTTAACAAAATTCCATTTTCGTTTCTGAATTATTTCATTTATTTGATTCCTTTTCATTTAAAATTTTGTTTTCATTTTTATTTCTTACCCGACTGTAACCAAACAAAATTATGGTTCGATCTTCTAGAATCTGGACAATATTTATATCAATCATGTTACAACCTACACAAAAATCCCCAAAATACACACACCAAAGAAGAAAAATTTATTTAATTAACAAATAAATTTAGCGGTCCGATAACAGCTCGGGATCCGTGGTGTGAATAAATTAGTGAGTAAAACTAGGTGGTGAAAACGAACAAGTTAAATAAGTTAGTGCTCCGCACTCCTGCTCTTAATTGAAATGAGAAAAGAAGTTTTATTGATTGGGCTTTAAATGTTTTAGAAAAGTTACTTTACAGCCAAAGGTAGGAGTGGTTAAAAACAAAATAAATTGTGGGCGGTAAATAGTTATAGCACGTAAATGTGTAAATGCGAGATGAATGGAAAAATAGTGGAGTATTTAATCAAGATTTTGATACTTTTGAGTGGCATTTTGTCGATCGTAACCCTGGTTATACCCTTTTGGCACAATAAGAAAATGTGATAAATTTTCTGAAAAATTGTATATATTTACTAAAAATAATAAGATTCATTGGTAAAGCATATTTTGAAGGAAATTATCCAAAATAGTTTACAAAAATTTATCGAAAAATGAAAAGCTCAAAAGTCGTATTCTAAATTGTAACTCCAAAAATAATTCATAGCCGAAAATATGTCCTCGAAGATATTTAAAAATAACGACAGATTCAATCTTTTCACACCATAACTTTTTCAGAAAATGGAGTATTACCTAAAATCTGATTTTTAATAATGATAGATGGAAAGTGTTTAATTATTTTTTAAATTTATTCAATTATTTCTGAATTAACAATTTCTTAATTTTACCTTTATTCGATTCCTTTTCTTTTAAATTTTCATGCCTTTTCTTTATCTTATATTGTTTTTGGTAACAGCTATTACATAAATAAAGACCAGGTTCTGAATGACGATTCCATTTTGATGTTTGTTTAACACAACAGATGTAACAGCTACGATAATTCTTAAGAAAAATTCATTAAAAGTTTTCGGCAATAAATATAATGAAACTACAAATATACGCATTACCTTCATATAAAGATAAACATAAAGAATTTTCCATTTTATTTCTTGACTTTCAGAGCAGTTATACTATGTATAATACCTTGTGATCAATCTTATATAATGATCGAAAAAATCTACAAAATTGGTGACACATAAATATAATTATTTACCTAATGAGAAATATGCTTTTAATTATTTTCTAATATTTTACTAATTTGGATAAAGACAAACCTTTTTAATTTTATTCCGCAATTCTTTTTGTCTGTGCTTACAAAGTGTTCGACTGTAATCCCCACATTTTTTGCACAAATAATTTTCTTTAATGTATATATACCATTTAATAGATTTTATATCTCCACAATTTAAACATATTCTCTTAGTTTTTTCAATAATTCCACCAATAATATTTAAATTAAATTTTTTAGTAAATGAGTGGGTAAACAAAAATATTACTTATTTTATTGCCAATATAAATAATTCTGTCTTTTAATTCCTTCGGATATCCAACTTTTTGTTTTTCTAACAATTCAATTTTATATCCAATTAAATTAATTTCCGTCCAATAACTTGATAAAAGTTTGTTTTTGTAATTTTCTATATTTTCTTTCAATAATTCTTTTTTATTTATTTTTGTATTTTCTAAACTCTCGTATAATATAGAAGTTTCATAATATTTATTCTTCTTTTTAATAAATTCAGTAAATCTAAGCACCTTTCATGAATAAATTAATATTAAGGTTAATTGTTTTATAATTGAATACTTCTTGGATATAACGCCACCCCTCCTAATTTGAGTCCCATCTTTGCTTTTTTATTTCTGGCTATATTTGGACAAGAAATAACTTTATTGTTTGACACAAACACGAAAAGAACAAATTACCTCAAAAGGGGAGACTCAAATTAAGAAAAAGTAAAAAAATATTCATTGATTTTTAGAATTAATATTCAAGTAATTAAGCAAATATACCTGTTTATCTAATCCAAGGTGAATATTTTGAAAAATTTTATTTTTGGTAATATTAATCAAAACTTTCCTTTTTAATTCTACAGGATATTCGCATCTATCATCTATTTCAACATTATAAATATTTCCTTCACGGACTAAGTCAATAAGACGCAAAAATCCTTCAATATTATAATTATAGCTAGTGTCATACTGATTGCAGTGTTTTTCAATTTTCTCCAATACAAAACGCTCTTCTTTATCAACATTTTTTAAATAAATAAATTCTCTTTTTTCTTCCCAATCGTCTTTAATTTTTACTTCGATGCTAACTCCTCTCCCAGCACATTTATTATTCAATAGGATATGTAAGTATAATAAAGAAGCAATAATCAATTTTATCATCTTAATTTTTATTAGTTATTCGTTATTCAGTCAATAATTTAATGAAAACTCGAGAATAATTACAGAAAATAGAAGTTCCAAAGTTTTTAGGGATTTTGTTGGAATATACGTTTTTATTAAAAATACTACTTGTGCAAGAAAATTTCTCTATAGTAAACCTCAAATCCCTCAATAACCGCGGCATTTGACAAAATAGCAATTTTAAAAGTCCATAAATGGCAAAAAACAAATATAAGAATAAAACATAAATTATGTTATTTGTTTATGTATTATTTTCATAATTATTTATTGCCGTTTAAAGTTTTATTTGCAACTTTATAAGAATAAACAAGCTATTCTGTTCTTGTTATTCTGTTAGTCACTAGGTCAGACAGCACCGTATTGAAATTTGGGCATTATTCGGATAACTATTCTGATATGGGGAGTATTCGATTTAGTCGGAGATTCGCAGAGCAAATCAGATTCTTATTCAGAGGGGACGGCGTCATTTGACGAGAATACAACTAAAACTATTTTTAAATAGAATTCAGATAAAATGTCAAAACCTAGTAAATATTCGAATAATTTATAAATAAACTTGTTTAAAATCTATGAATTATTATAATAATTTAATTTTGTTGAGACACTATAAATAAAAAGTCATATTTTGACATTTTCATCATATGCTAAGTTAATAAGAGCTGTTCGAAATTTCGATTTTTGACATTGGCAATCAAGATTTCGACCCGAGTATTTCGAAACAAGCTTAAAGACAAAGGGGGTACAAATCTAACCAAACTACAAAATATTATTTACTAATTATTTTAACAAAAGTGCAAATTTAAGATCAGTCGGTGAGAAAATAAATATTAAATAACATAAATACATTTCATAATTTACCGTCTTATTTTTATTTTATATTTATTAGCCATTTAGGACATTTTAAAATTTGCACTTTTGTTAATTACCGCGGATATATACGATGATTTCTCTTACGTGTTTTTAGAATGATTCCGGCCTTACAATATCCTTAATAATCAAGCATTGTTTGTTAGTCAAGAGGTCTTTCTATTAGTATTCTGACACTCTGCAGGCTATACAAAAATTTAGAAATATAGTTGTAAAATTGTCATATTTTTTTGAGTTAAATAGAATAAACACAAATAATATAGAATACTTTTATTAAATCAGGCAATATAGTATTTAAAATAGTTTAATTATTGGTTGACATATGAATTAATGTGGTTTAGTTTTGAAGATTTAATTACATGCGGAGTGATTCAGAGCTTTTTCAAAATTACGATTGCGGTATGGATAATTAAGGTTTCAACCCAAATATTTTCAAACAACGTGAAAGACATAAATTAGATAAAAATATAAACAAATAAATAATTTTATAACTAATTAAAAATTGCAAATTTTTAAAATGCCCTGAATGGCTAAATAAATTAAACAAAGCGGTAAATTATGAAATGTATTTATGTTGAGTTATATTTATTTTCTCACCGACTGATTTTGAATTTGCACTTTGGTTAATATAATTAGTAAATAAAATTATGTAGTTTGTTATAATTTGTACTCCCTTTTGTCGCTAAGACTTCTTTCGAAATACCGCCATTACAAAAACCATTGACTGTCTTATTTTTATTAATTAATTTAGCCATTTAAAGCATTTTTAAAATTTGCGCTTTTTGTCATTGTCTCGTCTATAAAATTTAGTGATGTAGTTGAGAGTTTATTTAAACAGACACAAAAGTTTCAAGATTTAATTTATGTTTATTTTTGTTTTCTTTGAGCGATATGCAGTTTGAATTATTGAAATTAGTGAGGTTGTACGGTCTGTTACAAATACAAAAATATCGTTATTCAACACCAAATTTAAAAATCCTACTAAGTTTTTCAATCTTTATGGGCTTTACCTATAAATTTTATTATTTATTGCATTATAACTTATTCATTTTTACTACATCTTGACATTTTTAACACATTTCTTTGTTTATAAAGTTTTACTATATTTAGATGAAAACTTTTTTTATTTTTAATTTAATTATTTTATTAAAATTTCAATGGGCACAAGAATATAATCATCCAAAACAAGTTGATGTAAAAATAAAAGAAGATTGGAAAGATAAACGCCAATTCATATATTTAAAAAATATTAGTCCAAAAGAACGTTTTGTATTGAAATCTAGAAGAATGAGCAATTTACAAATTATAAACGATGACATTTTGTTTAATAGAATAGAATCATTGGATATATTTGAATTTAACACCAGAACTAATGCTTTTTATGTTGAAATAACTAATGGTTCAGAATTTACTCAAAATATCCAATTAACAAGGAAAATTGTTATTCAAATTATAAATCATCCATTTATTCAACATCTAATACCTAATTTGGATAATCAGGTGGTTTAATTTATAAACAAATTTGACCAAGTCGAATTCAAAATTTAGAAAAAATTTAAAATGATAATTTAACTCATAAATTTAAGGTGCTCATAAATAATAATTTTATTAAAAAGAAGAATTATTATGAAACATCTATATTAAAAGTGAACTTGCAATTATTAAAAATATATAAAAATGAATTATTAAATGAGAATATAGATTCTTATAGAAACAAACTCTTTTCAAGTTATTGGACGGAAATTAATTTAATTGGAAATAAAATTGAATTGTTAGAAAAACAAAAAGTTGATTATCCGAAAGAATTAAAAAACAGAATTATTCATATAGGCAATAAAATAAGTAAATAGATTTTTATGTTATTTGAGAGGATAAGAATATTCCTTTTGGAATATCTAATAACATCCCTAGTAAATAACATTTTATTTTGTTTTATAGGAGTAACTAATGAAAAGAACAAGCGAAATTGTTTCAATTGTGGTGTTAAACATATTAAAACTCCGTGGCATATTTATCTCAAAGAACACTATTTGTGTCATACTTGTGGTGATTATAATCAAAAATTTGGAAAGCATAGAGATAAAAGCTTGTTTATTAAAACTAAAAAGGTTTGCTATTGTAAGATATCATGGCAGATCGGATTACCTTAATTTCATAACATACAAATGTCATAATCATAAAATAATACGATCTATTTAGATGTTACGGCAATTTAATTAAGCTTTATTTGCCTTTAACCATGTTTATATTTTAGAAAAAGGAAAAGCAATGAGAAGAAAAGAAAGATTTATGCGTATTAAGGCATAGTATCACACCAAATTAAACAATCTACAACAAATTTAACTTATCATTAAGTAATTTAAGCACTTGTAAATGTTGTTTGCGGTGTTACACAAACAATATCTTGAACGGTATTTACCATAAAACACCGTTTATAATGATCCGACATTTGATCTCACATAAAAAAATAATATTTTTATAAACCTGCATGATTAAAGTAATAACTAAATCTTCCTGATTATAGAGAACATTTATAAGTTTCCATACTTTTTTCTATAAATATTAGATAACACGAAATTGTTCTATCTGCTATATTACTCAAACATCAAAATGGCTCCGTTATTCAAAACAAGGGCACTATTTATGTGCTGCTTGTTACCATAAATATCAAAAACTAAAGAAATCAACTAAAAATACGAAAGCAGATGGTGATTTTGCTTTAAAATTTAGTTTAATTTAACATTATAGATCGTAATTAAAAGCAGCAACTATTTGGGAAATTGGACTACATTGGACTTTATTTTTTTGTCTTTATTTCCTCTTTATTTTTTTCAATTTCTTCTTTCTCAATTTCCTCATCTTTAAAAAATTTTATTTTTTTTCTCTTCTTTTTATTTATTTTTTTTTCTTCTCCTTTAAATTTTGCACTTTCTGTTTTTTAAAACTAGTATAAAAATTTTTTAAATATTAAATTTTAATTTTAAAAAATCTACAATTCTTTCCTCGTGCCTATCACAATTGAACGTTTTGTTGAATGATGTTGAACAAAGTTTACATTTAAAAATTGTTGTTATCATTTTATTTGTTTGTGTTTCCATTTTTTATAATAATGTTAATTATTTAAAATCTAAAAATAAAAAATTTAAAATTTAATAAGAAAATTAAAAATAAATAAAAAGAGAAAAAAGAGAAAAAAAGTTTAACAAAATATTTTCTTTAAATCAATAGATAAGGGCGGTAATCAATAGATAAGGGCGGTAATCAATAGATAATCAATAGATAAGGGCGGTTTTCATTAAATCAATAGATTAGGGCGATAAATTGTGTAGCAAGAGGGAGGAGAACTCTTTAATTAATAAATAATTAATAATTTAAGTGGTTATTAATTATTAACACTTAACCCTTACCTTTCGACTTAAATATTTCTGTTGAAAAAAGAAAAAATCAATTAGTCTACTAATTGCCCAATTAGCCCACCTTTACCACCGACTTCGATGATAAAGGCTATTGCACAATAGGTGCTAATTAACAATTAGTCACCTCAGATATCAAAGGAAATTTCCGGCAAACCCCCTATACCCACAGGATTTTGTCGGCAATATCGGAGAAAATTAGGCGGAAACCCACTACACCCTTTGGTTAAGCTGACCCCTCCCCCCGACTTCTCCTGGTTACTGACTACTTATCCCATTATTTAACAAATTAATTATAGATTTTGTTGGGTATTGGCTTAGTATAAAAGCCTTCCTATTATTCAGTCGCGTCTTTAGTCTTATTGTCGCAGTGTTATTCTTATTCTATTCTGTCTCCACCTATTCGGCGCTTAGCCATATTCCTATTGTTCGCATCCTATTGTATTTAGTATTGTAGATAAATTACAGTTGTTAGTTACTGTCTTATCTTGTGTTTATTCTTGTTAGTACGTAGACATTCAAGTCACGTACATAACAGTGGCGCGGTCGCAGTTATTTAATTCGAACCAATTCTTAAGTATTGGTCAAGGATGAAAAAATTATTCAATTATATTCGTGAATGGGGTAGCGCAACAGAAATTCAAAAAGATTCGGAAATCAAAAAGTATTCGGCAGAAATATTGTCAGTCTCTACAGAGCAAAAATTCGAATGGATTAAAAAGGAGGTTTTGTTAAATGGGCAAAAAGTTGAATTCATTCTTGATTCTGGAGCACAAATTAGTTGCATTAATGAGGAGACTTGGAAAGAAGTCGGTAGTCCATTCTTGACAAAGGTAAACTTCAAGGGTAAAAGCTATACAGGTGATGAATTCAGAATTCTTGGAAGATTCTTTTGCTCTATTATCCTAAACGGACTTGAGGAAATATTATTAGTATATGTAACGAAAGAAAAAATGAATTTATTCGGATTACCTTGGATAATCACATTCGAGAAAAAATTCGGTTATCCAATAGTAACAACTCTATCCGACAAGGATTCAGATAATTCAAGAAATTCCATTCAAAAAGAGATAATTCCGACTATTAGTGAAAATAAAGAATTGTATACAATTCAAAAGGATATTCAAGAAGAGATTCAGGCAGAATTAAAAGTAAAATTCAGTCAAGTATTCGAAGAGGGTCTGGGGCATTGTAGCAAAACGAAAGCTTATCTTCACTTAAAACCAGGAGCTAAACCAGTTTTCGTTAGAGCAAGACCAGTACCGCTTGGGGTTAAAGATTCGGTCGAAGAAGAAATTAATCGACTATTAAAAATGGGCGCTATTAGACCTATTGAATTCGCTGACTGGGCGGCTCCTATTCTTGCAGTAAAAAAAGCAAATGGAAAAATTCGAGTTGTATTGATTATTCGACGGGATTAAATGAAGCCTTAGAGCTTAATAAATATCCATTGCCAACACCACAAGAAATCTGGTCTGAAATGCATGGAAATAAAATATTCTCCCAATTAGACTTGCGTGACGCATATTTACAAGTCGAATTAGATTCAGATTCAAAGAAATTAGCAAATATTAATACCCATAAAGGGTTATTCGAAGTACAACGATTACCATTCGGAGTTAAGTCAGCACCAGCAATATTCCAGAAAAAATGGATGAATTAATTAGTGGATTAAAGGGAGTATTCGCGTATCTAGACGATTTGATTATTGCTTCGGAAAATGAAAACGAACATAAAAAAAATCTAATTCAATTATTCGAAAGAATCCAGAAATATGGATTAAAAATTCAATTGGAAAAATGTAATTTCTTTAAGCCTGAATTGAAATTCTTAGGTCATATAGTCTCCGCGGAAGGAATTAAGCCAGACCCAAAGAAAAAGGCTATTATTCAGAAATTACCAAGACCTCAAAATATTAAAGAATTAAAGTCAGTTATGGGTACAATAAATTACTATTCAAAATTCGTAGATCAAATGCACCAATTCAGAGGTCCATTAGACAAATTACTTAGAAAGAATTCAATTTGGAAATGGGAGGAAGAACAAGAAGAAGCATTCGAACAAATTAAGTCTATTCTGAGTTCAGAGCTCTTATTAACGCATTTTGATCCGCAATTCGAAATTATTGTTACAGCGGATGCTTCAAATTATGGAGTTGGAGCTGTAATCTCCCACAAATATTCGGACGGAAGTGAAAAGGCAATCGAATATGCCAGTAAATCATTAAGTGATTCGGAAAAAAATTATGGACAAATTGAAAAAGAAGCCTTAGCATTAGTATTCGCTGTCCAAAAATTCCATAAAATGTTATTCGGTCGAAAATTCAAATTAAGAACCGACCATAAACCATTACTAGCTATATTCGGAAATAAAAAGGGTATTAAAATTCAGACGGCATCAAGATTACAAAGATGGGCGTTAATTCTTACAAATTATGATTTCTGTATAGAATTCGTCACGACAGATAAAATGGGCATGGCAGACAGCCTATCAAGATTAATTAGCAAAAATTCGGAAAATGAAGATAAAATTATTGCTTTAATCTCAGATTCTAATAAATTCGATAGTGGTCCGCCCGATAATTAAATGAAGTTGAGAATTCAGTTAATTACGTATTAAATATTCTATTCGAAGAGTTACCAGTCGATAGTAACCAAGTAAAAATCGAAACGGATAATGATAGTAAATTAAAGACAGTCATAGATTATATTAAATAATAATTGGCCAAAGAATATTGAAGATTCTGAATTAAAATTTTGGTCAACAAGAAGACAAAACCTTCAGATAATTGATGGTTGTATTCTATTCGCAGATAAAGTCGTTATTCCTGCTAAACTTCAGAGAAAGATTCTCGATTCATTACATTCAACACATTCAGGAGTTTTTAGGATGAAAAATTTGGCCAGAGAATATATTTATTGGCCGGGTATTAGTAACGATATTGAGCAGATCGCTGCAAAATGTGATTCATGCCAAAAGGCATCAAAAAGGCCAATTAAAACAGAATTAAGTCCATGGCCAGCACCAAATAAAGCGTGGGAACGAATTCATATTGATTTTGCTGGGCCATGTAAGGATGGAAAATTGTATATGATTTTAGTTTATGCATATTCTAAGTGGCCAGAAATATTCGGAAATACAACTACGTCGGCCAAAGATTCAATAAAAAACCTGGAATGGTTATTCTCGCATTACGGAATTCCTAGAGTAATTGTATCGGATAACGGCAGTCCATTCCAGTCATTCGAATTTAAAAATTATTGCATTAGTAAAGGAATTCACCAAATATTTAGTCCACCATATCATCCTCAGTCAAATGGCCAGGCTGAAAGATTCGTAGATTATTTTAAGAGAATGATGAACAAAAATTGGGGAAAGAGTAATTGGCTACAAGAAGTGTTACTGAATTATAGAGCCACCCCACATTATTCATTAGGCGGAAAATCGCCAGCAGAAGTATTCTTAAATAGAAAATTGCGAATTCAATTATCATTAATCAAACCAGAAAGACGAGTGAAGTCAATTAACATTCAACGAGAAGGTATTCGAAATAAAATGAAAATTTGGTTTGATAAACACCACGGAACTAAATTAAACAGATTCGAAGTGGGAGATAATATTCTATTCGGAAATTACGACAAAAATAAACAAATTCAATGGCTGCATGGAAAGATAATTAGTAAAAATGGTGTAGTATTCAAGATTCGCTCGGATAAATTAAGAGCTATTATTCACCGACATGCAAACCAATTAAGAAAAATAAAAAATTTTGGAAACCAACAAGTAGTAAATTATTGGTGGAGAACTCCACAACATATTCGGAATAAAAATATTCAAAATATTCCAATTCAAAATGAAAAGAGTACAATTCAAAGTAAAGATAATGAAATTCGATTCGAAAGACCTAAAAGAACAATTCGACCACCAAAAAGATTAGTAGTAGAGAATACTACTCAAAAAAGGTATCGAGAGGAACCAATTCAAATTTTTCGAAGATGAGATGAGCCGAAGTCCGTTGATGAGAAGAATGAAGACGAAGAGATGAGCGGTATTAGCATTGGTGCTTAGGGTTTGAGATAATATTTTTTGTTGTTGTGATAATATTTTGTTTTATGTATTTTTTGTATTGCCCCCTTTGTAATTATTGTATTTTGCCCCTTTGTATGTATTTTTTTGTTGTTTGGAGACATTATTCGGAGGTATTATTTTATTCAAGAGAAAATTATTCTTATTAAAGGAGGGAGGTGTTGGGTATTGGCTTAGTATAAAAGCCTTCCTATTATTCAGTCGCGGTCTTAGTCTTATTGTCGCAGTGTTATTCTTATTCTATTCTGTCTCCACCTATTCGGCGCTTAGCCATATTCCTATTGTTCGCTCTTATTTTATTAGTATTGTAGATAAAGCACAGTTTGTTAGTTACTGTCTTATCTTGTGATTATTCTTGTTAGTACGTAGGCATACAAGTCACGTACATAACAGGAAGGCTGTTCATTAAAGCAAATTTTTGATTCCAAAATTTGAAAAAGATTTGCTAGGGCGCAAATTAAAAAGGAGGTTCTTCCTGGACTTCCTAAATTCATAAAAATTTTACATACGGCTCTGAAAGTGTATCGTGCGATTTGTGGAGATATTAAAGAATTTTTAACAAATTAAAATTATTTTTAATTTTTTAATATTCTACAGAAAATGAATAATGTAGTGTTTTTAACTATTAGGAAATGCTAAATAAATAGTATAGAGGGTAAAGCAATCAAAACATCACTAGACATCGATTAATAAAATCCCGTGGTTATTAATCAAAGGGCAAGTACATATTAATTTTGAAATGTCGCTTCATTATATAAAAGATATATAAATATTAAGTGGGCAATTTTGAAATTTCTTTAATGTTAATTAAGAGCAATTAAAGTACTTTTGAAACAACAGCAAAGAAAATTTTGAAATAAACTTCAACCAAATTGAAGATTTTAATTGAGTACGTGGGTATCAGAACTTCTGCCTATAAAAAAAAATTCCCGATTTCGGGAAATCGGGATCCCAACAAAAAATGAAATATATACACATTGGGTCTATGGCATTGTAGAAATAGAGAGTAATAAAGAGAAAATGGGGCAAATGTCCTAATGTTGGCAAAATTTATTTGAAACTTATTGTAGTAGGTATTATTCTTCTTAAAAACGTTTAGCGGTCTTCAACTTTTCTTTTTTTTTGTTGTAAAAAGTACATTTTTCCTTTAAACATAACCGGGAAAAATTACAATATTTTATTAAAATATGCTTAAAATCCTAACATTTTAATTTCGTAAACAAACAGATTCTTTCAAAATTTTTAAAGTACTTTATCATTTTTTCTTGATAAACATTAAAGAAATTTTAAAATATACCGCTTTATTATTTATTTATTTTTTACTTAGGCGACTTTCGAAATTAATAATTGCACTTTAAGTATATTGCCATGGGTATTTATTATTAGATAATTTTTGTTTGATTGATCTGCGCATCTATGTGCATTTCTTTAATACCTAAAATTTTACCTTATTTATTTTTAAATTCATTTAAAAATTTTAAAAATTTATTTTTGTTATTTATTAAAATTAAATAAAATTAAATATTAAATAAAACATATATTCAATTTTATATGTATTAATCAAAATAGTTTAGTGTTTCAGTAAAAATTTTGTTATATTTCTGTTCTATTGTATAGTAGCTATTTATTAATAGCTGGGGAAAATTAGTAACAAACATATAATTAAATTGATTGGCATTATCTGTGCTTCTTTGAAAGCTAACACTTAGTCTGAAACGACTTGAGCCTCCAGTAATGAAAAACCTTATTTGTTTTTTGTGTTGTAGATTGATCTTGCTTATTATTAATCCTATTTTCCATTAATTTTTTATATGTTTATAAAGTTTGTTCTTTAAAAAGGTCTTGCTTTTGTCAAAGCCTTTTATGCTTGTTGCACGTTAACTTCACATGTTGCACGAGACTTGCATGTGCAACCAGTCCGAAACTTTTGAGGGAGTTTGCGGTAAAAATTTTCATGTATATTCTGTAATTCACAGAGTGAATTCAAAACCTATTAACCTGGTAAAAATTAATTTTCCACCAAAGTGGTCGAACCACCATCCAATAGACAGTAGGCGTAGTTACTATCCATTCTGATGAATGAAATTTGGTAGCATTAGATCAAATTTAGCACTATGTTAATTTTTGAATGCCTGTTCTTGGTTTATACACACTCCATTTCATTTTTTAAGCAATTTGCCCTTTTAAGCAATTTTACTAATATTGTTATTTTACAAAAATAAAGCAGTTTTGTGGAAGTTAATTAAATAAAGCAGTATTTTTAATGGCAGAAATCTTGAATAGAAATTAATGATTTTAATGACTGTTTAATATTTATTTGTAAAATCGTTATCCCATTTAAATTTGTTGTATAGCCCCAATATTCAAGACAAAAAAATTTTATGTTTGATCATTCAACTAAATGCCTAAAGCGTTGGAACTTTTAGTTCAATAATTAATTTCTCGTTTTTATTAAATTAAGTACTTTTTATAACGAACAACTATATTTTCAATATTAAATTTCAGATGATTAAATTTATTATTGCTTCTTGGTTTTATTTATTTACCCTAATGAACATTAAAAGTGATGGGAGGAAATTTAATATTGTATTAAAAATCAAAGACGATTGGGAAGAAAAAAGAGAATTTATTTATTTAAAAAATGTTGATATAGAAGAGCGTTTTGTATTGGAAAAAATTGAAAAGGGCAATAATAAATATGATATTAGCTATATTCATAATATCGAGGGATCTTTGCATCAGATTAATGTAAACCGTGAAGAAAATACTTTTATTGTTGAACTATATGATAGATTAGAATTTGGTGTAGAATTAAATAGGAGAGTCTTGATTTATATTGCAAATAATAAAATTATACAAAATATTTTGATTGAATTTGGAAAACAGGTAAAAATAAAAATGAAATATGCATTATCAACTAACAATCATATTAAATTGTTCAAATATTTAAGATGCTCAGAAAAAATGAATTTACTAAAAAGAAAAATATTTATTATGAAACATCTATTTTAGATGAGAGTTTAGAAAATACAAAAATGAATAAAAAAGTATTATTAAAAGAAAATATAGAAAATTACAAAAATAAACTTTTATCAAGTTATTGGACAGAAATTAATTTAATTGGATATAAAATTGAATTGTTAGAAAAACAAAAAGTTGAATATCCGAAGGAATTAAAAAGCAAAATTATTGACATTGGAAATAAAATAAGTAAATAAAAATTTTTATGTTATTTGAGAGAATAAGTATATCCGTGTTGTCATATCAAGCTGAAAAATCTCTAGGAATATCTATTTATTTTAATTTAAGGAGTAACTATTGAAAAGAGGGAGCGAAATTGTTTCAATTGTGGTTTTAAACAAAATAAGACTCGGTGGCATAAATATCTCAAAAAACACTATTTGTGTCATACTTGTGGTGATTATAATCAAAAATGTGGAAAGCATAGACATAAAAGCTTGTTTATTAAGACTAAAAAGGTTTGCTATTATTTGATATGTATGTATAAGCCAGGATCTAGATATTTATTGAAAACGTTCTAACAGTCATTCCTATACAAAAGCTGAAATGAAACTTTCTTTAGCACGAGATTATATTGCCTGCAAAAATCCTTATATCATTTGCGTGCAATTTTATTTCATCATCCCCTAAATATTAATTCATCTTCCCCTAAACATTTAATAACAAAACCTATAATAATTCTGACCCAATATTTATTTTACACTCATTCATACCCAAATCATTCTTAACAAACCCATTCTAACCAAAATTTCATTCCAGCTTTAAATACTTATGATCATTAATAATAAGATTTTTATCAAAACATTCCTAATTAAAGAGAACATTTCTAAGTTCAAATCTACTTAACATAAGTACTATTTAATAAATATTTTAGCGAATCACACCTGATCGAAATTGTTTTATTTGCGGTGCAACAAAAACATCACATTGGTACCGTCATTCAAAACCTGGACACTATATTTGCCATACTTGTTACCAAATACAGCTAAGAATAAAGAAAGCAAATAAGAATTAAACAAGACTATCTGATTCTAGCAACATAAAATAGATGTAAATTATGCATATCATTTTTATTAATTTTCACCGGAACCAAAAATATAAATATAAAATAAATTAAAAAACTTTGTAAATTACCGTAAATGCTCTAATTGAACCAAAAATTCTATTTGTGCTTTCCTTAATATAGGCACACAATATGAGGGATCGAAAAACAGAGGCACATTTGTTCTATTAGATCATTACGATAAATTGTTTCAGCATCCTAAATAATTTTTTCATTGTTTCTCCTGCAAAGCGATATATCTGTTACTTTTAGAATTTTCATATAAACTATGGCGCAATATTAGTTATCGTTAATTTTTCACAATAGAAGATAATCAAAACTGACGAATTAAAGAAATTATAACCTAATAATTAAAAATACTATAAATTATTAAAGAATTTTAAATATCAAATAAATCAAAATATTTTGTCAAAATAATCATTTAATGCCTTCATCCTTTATGGTTTAAATTTAACAAAATTTACTTCTTTTTCTTATAAGTAATTTTTATGTTCTTTCTTGTTATCCTTTTCTTCTTTGTTTTTGTTTTATTTTTATTCGTTTAAATTCAATTCAATTCTCTTGTATTTTATCGCTAAGACTTGTTATTATAAATTGAATTTTATAAATACATTAAATTTTGTGGAAAGTCTTATTATTTAATTTGCTCAGTAATCATAAATTATAATTACTTATTAATTATAATTTGCTTTCTTAATATTTAATTATAAACTTTAAATCAAACTCGGTTAAAGCTAAAAATTTAAAGAGACACTTCGACTTTTTGATTTATTATCGAAATTCACCTTTTTACTCGGATAACTTTTCAAAATTGTTAAAATACTTTAATTATTCCTATAACAAATTAAAGTGATTTTAAAATTAATAGATAATTAAATAAGAAGTTTTCATCAGTTAACATTTTTGTTGCATTTTACTACTTTCCACTATATCATAATTTTTCAAAGGTTCTAAACTGATTAATTGATTTATGTGTCGCTTATATTATGAATCAGGAATTGTGTTTATTCAGAAATGTTACAATCGGCAAAGATATAACCAGATGAAGTGTGGTTTTAAAGTTTTATTAAGCAAAATGTTGAATGATATGATTGATTTATGATTTGACTTCTATTATGAAAAATATGTAGCGATTGATAGGCATTTAGGGGCTAAAGGAGCATAACGAGTGATTTAGGATTAAGAGGATATTATATTATTGTAGACTATTCAGCATATTCTCTAAATGCTCCTACTGATCTTTCAACAATAGTCAGTCACTTTTCACTTTTGCGTACATTTTGCAATTAACGTAAACGGGATGAAGCTGTAGTAAACGGGATGAAGCTCGTTTCTAGTTTTATCTATGGCTGGGTGATTATTTAAGCCAAATTACACAAATAGCTCGACTGCAGTTTTTGGCTCGCTTGACATATAGAAGTCATGCTAAATAATACTGCCTATGATTTTATAATTGTAGGAACTATTAATTTAATTATAATTATTAACTATTAATTATGACTTTTTATTTGAGGTTACAAAAATTAGTTAATATCGACCCTTCTGTCTTTATAAATGTTATCCTTTATAAAATAAATAAAATAATAAAATATATCTACGAAATTACAATTTATCTTGGTAATAATTAAAGAATTTTGTTTTTACTGAAATTGCATACGTTATATTTTACTTAGTTTTATAGTATGTTCAATAAACTCTGAAAATTAAAGTTAGAATAGCATATTCATTTAAATACTATTTATTCGGATCATGTTTTGTTTGATTTTTTGTTTTCTTATTTATCCTTTGCTGCTTCATGTAACAAGCCTTACATATATATTTTCCAGGTTTTGAATGACGGCACCAAAGTGATGTTTTTGTTGCTCCGCACGTAAAACATTTACGATCTTTTGTGATTTGCTAAAATATTTATAAAAATAGGAGTAATTAACTTGTTTCATTTTGTCCAAGTTCCATATACATAAATAAGATCTCTAATTAAATAAGATTTCTAATTTAGATATGCTTGAAACATTTAAAACTACACATATGCTCTCCCTGTTAATTATACAATGAAAAAATTTAAACCATTTTAGTATGGCTTCCTTCAAGTCTCATTTTGCATTTATATATTTTATAATCGTAACATGGCTGACACAAATAATGTTCTTTTAGGTATTTATACCAATGTTTTGTTTGTGTGACTCCACAATTTAAACAGTTTCATTTATTTCCTTCAATTATTCCTCCTATAATAATAAAGAAAAATATGTATATTTTTTCGGATTAAACAAATAAAAAATTTAAAAAACTATTTACTTATTTTATTTCCAATTTCAATAGTTTTGCGTTTTAAATCCTTCGGATATTCAACATTTAATTTTTCTAACAATTCAATTTTATATCCAATTAAATTAATATCCGTCCAATAACTTGCTAAAAGTTTGTCTTTGTAATTTTCTATATTTTCTTCAACCAAGCTGAAATTATTTCCACTCTTGAACAATATCGAAGTTTCATAACAATAAATATTTTCAATAAAATTATTATTTCGAAGTACCTTAAATTTAACACAAATTAGAGTAGTTAGAGCGGCGGATTTCTATTTCCGTGCTGATATGTTTAATTTGCCAGACAGTTGTGACACTATGGAATGTGAATTCTAGCAGTAAAAATTACCATTTTTTCAAACCCAGGCAGAAAATTTCGTATTATTTCATTATTAGTAATTTCAATCCAAATTTTCTTTTTTAATTGATCAGATGGAAAATATTTTGATTTCTCACTTATTTTAACTTCAAACATATTTTTATCTAGATTTAAGTCAATCGGACGCAAATATCCTTCTATATTTTTATTAAAACTATCACGTTGATTATTTTGTTTTTCAATCACTTTCATCACAAAACGATCCTTTATTTCAACATTTTTTAAATAAATAAATTCTCTTTTTTCTTTCCAATCATCACTAATTTTCACTTCCACACTAATAATTCTCCCTGAACACTGAATTTTCAAAAGAATAAATAAATATATGAAAATTATATAATTAAATTTAATCATCTGAAATTTGAAAATTAAAGCTGCTTTTTTGTTGCGGACCCATAAATGAGGACCGAACTAACGGTCCGTCAGTTGGGGACCCGAATGAATTTTTAAAAAATTATGTAAAAGGCCTCTTTATTTAAAAAACCACCTCCTACAAATTTTTTACATCTGATTTGGCATCTGATCTGGTTATGAAAAAATCAGGACCTAACGAAAAGGCCGGGAGTCACAAAGGTCGGGAGATGAAAATAAGGATAGACTTAATCTATACTCTTGAAGAAAATTTAAAATAGAAGTTTTATCCATCGTTATACTTATTATATGAGACTTAAACATAAATATTTCTTATTTTTAAAGTTTAATTAATTGCTAAGTGTATACAATTAAAAAAACAAAAAGTACATACAAATTTTACTGATTGACTTTATTAGTCGTAGATTTTGTATTTTTATTAAGCGGGAAAATAAATAAAATAGGACAAATTTTAAAATTTTTGTTTACCAAAAAATTACAAAGTACATATGATTAAATTCAAAAGAATCTGATCTTTGAATGTAATTGTACTTTTATGTACAATTTTATGTACGAATTTTTACCCTTGTCACGTGTCAAATTCACTTAATGTTTGTGTTATTCTAAAAGAATAGTGTAAAGCATATAGCTATTCAATTCATAAATTATTGAAGGAAGCGGTTCATTATGTAACACATCATTCCGGGGAAATTAAAAAAATTAGCTAAAGGGGAAACAATTAGCCCATTTCATCTTAATTATATTTAAAGTTATTGAACCATTTAAAAATCATTTTTAGTCTTTTATTAAATGTCCAAAATTAGCTATACATATTCTAAGGTTCTTAGAATAGACAATTCTCCTTTCATTGCTTTAAATATTCTCTTCATTATTTATTACAATTAAAATCGAGGTCTTATAAATATTATGTCGGAATTCCGATCAAGTTAAAGAGCATAAGGAATTGCCAAATACTCACTTTCTCTGCTCTATTCTAAAAATGTCAAAACAGACATGTTAAAAGTGCATATGCATTATATGTGAAGCTGATATTTGGTCACTCACATAGGTAGAGGAAAGGGCAGAGATTTAAGTATACTCGTAATTTTTCACTCACTATTTCTAAACTCCTCCCCTCCAAAGCTCCATTTAAAAGTCAGTCAGGACTGCCAATTAATTCATATACATTTTTAAATTATTTAAAAACTTTTTAAGCAACTTTAAGTCGTTTTTCTAATTGCATGCCGTTGAGTTTTTGTCAATTAAATATGGACATGTTTAAAGTATGAATAATTTTATCCACCCTTTATAAAAGAGGAGATAATTTTATAACTCTATTATAGTCATATTATACAGAGAAGTACTTCCTTATTGTAGAGTTTAATCTTGAGGCCACATGTTGAGGTCGAAAATGTCGGGCCGCAAGTGTCACAATAGGGGGCCTCAAATGTCAAACCCGCAATAATCTCTTCCACTTTTTTCTGGGTTCGCGTTGATAGCCGCAAATGTCCGGGCCGCAAGTGTACGGGCCGCAAAAGTCGCATAACCATTAAATTATGGATTTTGAATAACGAATAACCATATTTTTAATATTAAAATTAAGATGATTCAACTGATTATGGCTTCATGCTTATATTTGTTTTCCATATTGAATATTAAATGTGATGGGAAAAAAGTTAGTATAGTATTAAAAATTAATGACGATTGGAAAGAAAAAAGAGAATTTATTTATTTAAAAAATGTTGAATTAGAAAAGCGTTTTGTATTGGAAATAATTGTAAAGAAAAATAATAAATATGATACTAGCTATACTTATAATATTGAAGGATTTTTGCGTCAAATTGACGTAAACCATGAAAGAAATAATTATAATGTTGAGATATCTGATAGATCAGAATATGCTGAAGAATTAAAAAAGAAAGTCCTGATTAATATTGCCAAAAATAAAATTTTTGAAATTATTAATTCTGGATTTGAAAAACAGGTATTTTAGTTTACAACTTCCATATAAAGTCTGAAAATCATAATAAAAATGAATTATTATACCTTTCTTAATTTTCGTCTCTCCTTATTTAGGTATGATAAGTTGTTTTCCCCAAGAATGTAAGTAGAAAATAAATGTAATTGCTTGCCCAAATAAGTCAAAATATCAAAAGTAAAGAATAACTGAAACTTAAATAATTATTTATAAAAGGTGCTCAGATTTACTGAATTCATTAAGAAGAAGAATAAATATTATGAAACTTCTTTACTAAACGAGAGTTTACAAGAGTTAAAAATAATTGATAAAGATTTATTGAAAGAAAATATAGAATCCTATGAAAACAAGCTTTTAACAAGTTATTGGACGGAAATTAATTTAATTGGATATAAAATTGAAGTTTTAGAAAAACAAAAAGTTGAATATCCGGAAGAATTAAAAAGTAGAATTATGTTCATTGGTGGTGAAATAAGTAAATATTTTTTAAATATTTAATTTATTTAAAACCTAAAAATAAAGTATATTATTATAGGAAAAATAATTGATGGAAATAAACGCAAATGTTTTAATTGTAAATTTACAATTAACAAAAAATGGTACAGATACCTAAAAGAACATTATTTGTGCATCACATGTCGCATGTATAAAATATATGATGGCAAAATGAGACCAGAAGGAAGTTTTTATCAAACTAAAATGGTTTAAATTTATTAATTTTATTATTTCAATAAAAATTTTAGGGAATCACTAAAGATCGAAATTGTTTTAATTGCGGAGCAACAAAAACATATCAATGGTACCGTCATTCAAAGCCTGAACAATATATATGTAATGCCTGTTACCAAAAACAACTAAAAATAAAGAAGAAAACAAATAAAAATCAAACAGAACAAAAAACGAATAAATAAAATTTAAATGATTATGATTTCTATCTCTAATTTCTGAGTTTTTTTTAAATTTTAAAACTATTTCAAATATAATCTTGTATTTAATTTCATTGAAAAACTATATGTGTTAACTGTGATAAGCAGCAGGGCTATAGCTATTTCTCTCCTTTAGCAAGTACCTATTGTTTATCACCACTACTAATTGGATTAGTTGAAAAATTTTAAAAATCCCTTACCTCTAAATAATTTAACGCAAGCGTTTGGCGTAATTTGGCGTAATTTTTGTCTTCTGACGCGCCAAAACGCCAAAAATTTACAACCCTAATGATTGAAATTTTTTAAAAAAATAATCGAAAGATGTTCAAAAAATGAAATTTTTCTGCATACAGCCTTCCAAAATCATAAAATTTTCGCCTGCGGCGCAAAAAGGAAGAAATCTGGCTTTTTGGCCTTGCAAAATACTTAAAATTTTCGACTCCGGCACTTAAAGGAGAAATATTTAATCTAAATACCAGTATTCTGCTATCATTATTCTGCTTAGAAAACTTTGTCTCCACATCTGGAGCCCATTTCTCAAGCATGGATAGCGATTCTGAGGTATATCGAGGATATAGGGGGATTTGGATAGTTAAAGATTTAAGGAGATTAAGTGCAGTGAGTCAAGAAAATTCAAAATTTCGCCTGCGGCGCTAAAAAGAGATGTATTCCGGTTTTTTGGGCCTTTATAAATTCAAAAAATTTTAGCGTCTGGCGTTTTGCGTTTGGCGTCCATGTTTGGCCGATTTTTGACGTTTTGCGTTTGGCGTGTTTAAAAAATTTGAAATGCCGAATCCGGTACGCCTCGGTATGATTCGATGCGTCTCGACGAGCTGAATCGAACTATACCAGGGTGCCCCGGATTCGACAATTCTGAACGAAGTTATAGCTCTGCGACGAGTTGGGCTCGCGGTAAGTTGGGGTGTACCCCACTTATTCCACACGCAGGATTACGCAAATCCTATTATATATGTATGTATCACCGTTTTTCTGTATGTGATAAACGGCAGTGTACTATTTAGTACTCGACCCTTGCCTGTAAATTGGAAAGAATCAAATTTTATGTTTTGCCAAATATAAATCTGATTTTCATTTTAAATATAAAAATTAAATAACCGAAATAATTTATGCAAAACTTAAATAAAGGTAAAGTTAAACATCAGTTAAAGTTTACTAATAATACTACAAATTTGTATGGTTATAATATGGTTATGATAGTTGGTAATTAAGAGTATATACATGATACAAAATTTTTTTTGTACTAGTGGGCTGATAAAAGATTTTTTAATGTAAATCACTTAAAAGTCTTCTAAAAACTTTCAGTCTTCAATAAGCTCTCGAAAGAGAAAATCAGTTACTGTGTGTAAAAATTTTGTATTGTTCTTATAGGTGATAACTAAGGATTAATGTCTGTTTTTTACATTGTAAAGTTCCAACATAAAAATTAATGGGTAATTTAAAAAAGATTTAGAAATGAAAATTTATAAAAAAATTCTTTAAAAAATTTTTAGTAGAGCTACATTGTAGCATCCGGCAACCTCAACGAAGCCGATATTCTCAACATAAAAAACTTAACGTAAAGGAACATCGTTACGAAAATATCAATTATATGCCCTTTTTTCTCCGTAGTCGAAACAGACTAGTTATGATCAGAGATGGGCGAAAATAGAATTCTGCCCTCAACGAAATGAAAACGAAAAAAATAAAATCAACAATGTACGAAACGAAAACGAAATGAAAAAATAAATTTAATTTTTACGAAACGAAAACGCAACGAAAAAAGTCAAAAATATTAATCAGTAAATTTTAATGCTAGATAAGAAGTTTTATGAGGTTTACATGTCTAAATGTATCAAATATTTGATCGATTTCAAATATTTGCCTCTAAATTTCTGATATTCCATCAAATCCATTGATATCCTCCTTGATCATTAGAAATTTTCTGATATTCCCGATTTATGAGGTAAAAAAGATATAGAGCCATTAGAGGTATTAAGAGTTTTCCTCTAAGAGGAATTTTCCTCCGGCTGTCCTATACCACTAAATTTCTTCCTTTACTAACGCCGCAGTCGAAAATTTTGAGAGTTTTTGGAGTCTCTACAAATCCTCTTATATCACCGAACTCCTTGATTATTGATTTCCCGATATCTATCAAAATTGATATCCTCTTTAATTCTCTGGTATCTATTTTCAATTACTACATTTTTATTCAAAATTAAAAAATTTTTACAAGTATGACACTAGATTTATATTGAACAATTTATCGTTCTTTTAATTGTAGGGGTACAATGAAAGTGGGGATTTTGGGATTAACAGAGATTAGCTCTATGGATTTCTCAGTGACTTGGGGATATATCGACGAATATAAACGGATTGGTAGAAACTGGACTAGGAATTTCTAAATTTCTAATTCTAAAAATTTTCTTTCAGCGCCGCAGGCAAAATTTTTTAAATTTCTTGTCTCCAAGGAGAAAAAATTTCCTTTTTTGACTTAAAAATACGACAAAAAATGACTAAAAATATCGACTTTTTTCGTGCTTTTTTCGTCCAAAAATGGAGTTTACGAGACGAAAACGAAACGAAAATACTTTTTCAACGAAAGACGAAACGAAAGAAAAACGAAAATAAATTTTCAAACGAAACGAAACGAAACGAAACGAAAATCATGAAAAATCCAATAAAATCACGAAAAACGAAACGAAACGAAAATTTTCGCTCATCTCTGCTCCTAATGATCTTTCAAAAATTTTTTGTCACATTTCACTTTCGCATACATTTTCCAATGATTCTATAAGTCTTAAGTGCAAATTTGTTACACAAACTTTATCGACGACGAAATATAGAATGTATGCTTGTAGTTTTTATATTCAGACTGTTTTTATCTATTTGCTAACGATTTCTGAAGTGCGTTTTGTTATTAATATTCTGAATTTATATGTAGATTCAACGCTTATTATTAACATGAAATAAGAATGAATTTTTAAATTTCTGACATAATATGTAAAAATCTAAGGCTCATTTTTAGTTTATTCATGGGAGGTTGATTATTAAGCCGAATAACAAAGAATAGACCAGCTGCCGTTTTTGGCCCGCTTGATAATAGAGGTAGTACAAAATAATAATGCCTATGATTATTTAATTTGAAAAGATTTTGATGATTTAGCACTAAAGTTAGCAATAATCGACTTTTTATTTGAGGTCACAATTGTTATTTACTTATAATATTGGTCATTCTGTGTCATTATAAATGTTATCATTCATAGAATAAATAAAATAATAAAAATATATTTATCAATTTAATATTTATTTTGCGACAATTAATGAATTTTGTTTTTCATTGAATTACATAGGTATATTTTACATTTTTTTATATTTTGTCAAAAAACTCGAAAACTAAGGTTAAAAAATCATAATAATTTAATTACTATTTATTCGATTCTTGTTGTTTTTAATTTTTATTGGTTTTCTTATTTATTCTTCGTTGCTTATTGTAACAGGTATTACATATATATTGTTCAGGTTTTGAATGACGGTATCACTTTGAATTTTTTGTTGCTCCGCAAGTATAACATTTTCGATCTTTCGTGATTCGCTAAAATATTTATAAAACATGAGTTGAAACTAGTTCTCAGTAAAAATATTTAAAGATATTTTTCTAATTTTTGACGAACTGATATTGCCTAGAGGTTTTTCTAACTAACCTGTTCAATTTTCTCTAAATTTTGTTCTATAGGGTTTTAAGAAAACATTGAAATCCATGTAATTAAGATACCTCATAATGTCATATAAATATGCTCTAAATATTTAAAGCTTATTATTAGGGAACGGATTTATATGGATTTCAATATTTTTTCCTGGCCTATTTGGGTTCTGAAACGTCCAAAAAACCAAATTTTAGCATATGTTTATAAGACCGATAATGAGTTATCAATCCATATATTTCCATATTTAGTCATTTTTTGTAAAATTTTGCCAAAAATTGGTCAAAATTTTCAAATTTATGAAATTTATTTGGTTAAAAAAATTTTTTACTAAAATTAAAAAAAAAAATTTTTTATAAAAATTTCATGACAAAAATTTTTCAAAAAATTTTTCACCCAAATATTATTAAGTTTTTTCAGAACAAAATAACTATTATAAATTGATTTATTTATTATATTCTCCATCAAAATCAACTAAATTAACATTTTCTGCTTAAAAAACGAAATTTTGCGTTAAAAGTTTTGTTTTCGGCCCATATTTATCCATATTTTGGAGTTTAGTCCATATTTCAGTCCATATTTTTAGATTTTTAGTCCATATTATATGTCCATATCTTTCGATTAATAGTCCGTATAAATACGTTCCCTACGTATTATATACATTTAGAAAGCATTGTTAATTATAATAAAAATAAATTTAGACCATTTTAGTTTGATAAAAACTCACTTCTGGTCTCATTTTGCCATTATATATTTTATACTTGTGACATGGTTCGCACAAATAATGTTCTTTTAGGTATCTATACCAATTTTTGTTAAGTGTAAATTTACAATTGAAACAGTTGCGTTTATTTCCTTCAATTATTTCTCCTATAAAAATGAATATCAATCTGTATTTTTTAGGCAAATAATCAAATAAAAAATTTAAAAAAACTATTTACGTATTTCACTGCCGATGTAAATTATTTTGCCTTTTAAAACCTTAGTATATTCAACTTTTTGTCTTTCAAACAATACAATTTTATATCCAATTAAATTAATTTCCGTCCAATAACTTGCCAAAAGTTTGTCTTTGTAATTTTCTATATTGTCTTCAACCGAGCTGAAATTATTTACTCTCTTGTCCAATATTGAAGTTTCATAACAGTTATTATTTTCAATAAAATTATTATTTCGGAGTACCTTAAATTTAACACAAATTAGAGTATGTTAGAGCGGCCGCTTTTCATTTTATTGGTATTACTTTTTTTCAAGCTATTGCGACACTATGGAATGGAAAT
The DNA here is from genome assembly GCA_963681835.1 of Meloidogyne enterolobii. NCBI lineage: Eukaryota > Metazoa > Nematoda > Chromadorea > Rhabditida > Meloidogynidae > Meloidogyne > Meloidogyne enterolobii. Next base: position 1,633,795 of record CAVMJV010000006.1, read on the forward strand.
TCTATCAATAAAAATATACCATTTTTTCAAACCCAGGCAGAAAATTTTGAATTATTTCATTATTGGTAATTTGAATCAAAATTTTCTTCTTTAATTGTTCAGATGGGATATATTTTGATTTATCATTTATTTTAACTTCAAACATATTTTTATCTAGATTTAAGTCAATCGAACGTAGATATCCTTCTATATTTTTATTAAAACTATCGTGTTTATTATTAGTCTTTTCAATTACTTTCAGCACAAAGCGATCCTTTATTTCAACATTTTTTAAATAGAAAAATTCTCTTTTTTCTTTCCAATCATCACTAATTTTCACTTCCACACTAATAATTCTCCCTGAACACCGAATTTTCAAAAGAATAAATAAATATATGAAAATTATATAATTAAATTTAATCATCTGAAATTTAGAAAATTAAAGCTGCTTTTTTGCTGCGGACCCGTAAATGAGGCCGAACTAACGGTCCGTCAGTTAGGGACCCAATGAATTTCAAAAAATTATGTAAAAGGCCTCTTTATATAAAAGACCATATCCTCAAATTTTTTACATTTGATTTGGACTCTGATCTGGTTATGAAAAAATCAGGACCTAACGAAAATTTCGGGAGTCACTAAGGTCTGGAGATCAAGATCAAGATAGACTAATTGGGCGGTCATTTTAGGATATAATCTTGAAGAAAATTTAAAATAGAAGTTTTATCCAACGTTATACGTATTATATGAGACTTAAACATAAATATTTCCTATTATTTAAAGTTTAATTAAATGCTAAGTGTATACAATAAAAAAATTACAAGTACATACAAATTTTACTAATTGACTTTATTAATCGTAGAGTTTGTAATTTCATTAAGCGGAAAAATAAATAAAATAGGACAAATTTTGAAATTTTTGTTGATTAAAAAATTTCAAAGTACATATGATTAAATTCAAAAGAATCTGATCTTTGAATGTAATTGTACTTTTATGTACAATTTTATGTACGAATCTTTACACTTGTCACGTGTCAAATTCACTTGATGTTTGTGTTATTTTGAAAAAATAGTGTAAAGCATATAGTAGATATTTAATTCATAAGTCATTGCAGGAGGAGGTTGATTATGTAACACATCATTCAGGTGAACATAAGAAAGATTAGCTAAATGGGAAACAATTAGCACATTTATCCTAATTATATTTAAAGCAATTGAACTATTTATAAAAATTTTTTTATTAAATGTACGAAATAAGGTATACATATTCTAAGGTTCTTAGAACAGACAATTCTCCTTTCATTGTTTTAATATTCATATTTTAATCTAAATCGAGGTCTTATAAATATTATGTCACAATTCCGATCCTCTCAAGGTTAAAGAACACAGAGGAATTGCCAAATACTTACTTTCTCTCTCTATTCTAAAAATGTCAATATGGACGTGTTAAAAGTGCATATGCATCATATGTGAAGCTGCTATTTGGTAGCTAACACAGGGCCGGGGCCGGGTTTTCCGGGCTCGGTAGCCCGGAAGCTCGGTAGCCCGGAAAATGTTTTCCGGGCTCGGTAGCCCGGAAAACCCGGGTTAGAGCTCTGAAAAGAACCCGGCCCTGGCCAGGTTTTCCTAGCCCGGAAACCGGGTATTTTGTAAAATGAATATTTTTTTTTCTAATTAGAGGTATTTTTATTTTTCAAGTATGAACAGGAAAACATACTGTATTGAGTAGGAAAAATGGAAGAAAAGGAAAAATGAGCGGAGCATTTCTCCCAACGCAAAAAATGCAAGAAAAGGAACGAAAAGAGCAGATTCTCTTTGCGGACATGTAGACCGCCAACTGGACATTTACCGTTGCAACGCTTTAGTGATTTTGGATGATTAAAAATAAATTTTCTATCTTGAATATTGGGGCTATACACCAAATTTAAAAGGAAAAACAATTTTAAAAATAAATGTTAAACAGTAATTAAAATCATTAATTACTTTTTACTTTTCTGCCATTAAATATCCAATGCTTTATTTAATGAACTTCCTTAATACAGCTTTATTTTTTGTGAAAGAACAATTTTGAATATAATATGGTAACGGAGGCAGTCCAATCATCCAAAAAAGTAGGGCCCAAAAAATGTAGCAAAAAAGTAATTTCCACTTTTGGGGATCCGACTCATTTAAATGTATACACAGTGAGCTGTTTCAAAATTACTATTATAAGCTAATATTTACCCCATCTACTATTAATAAATAGCTATAAAATAGAACATAAATATAACAAATTTATTACTGAAACATTAAGCAACTTGTTTAATCATATATAAAATTGAATATATACCGTTGCTTTTACTAAAATCGCGCTGTTATTTAATTTTAATAAATAACAAAAATAAATTTTTTAAATTTTTCAATAAATTTAAAAATAAATAAGGTAACAATTTAGGTATTAAAGAAATATACATAGATGCGCACATCAATCAAAGCACAAATTATCGAATAATTAAAACCCATGGCAATATACTTAAAGTGCAATTATTAATTTCGAAAGGCCGTCTAAGTAAAAAATAAATAAATAATAAAGAAAAAAAAATAAATAAATAATAATATTTTAAAATTTCTTTAATGTTTATCAATTAAAAATGATAAAGTACTTTAACAATTTTGAAAGAATCTGTTTGTTTACTGAATTAAAATGTTAGGATTTTAAACATATTTTAATAAAATTTTGTAATTATTTCCCGAATATGTTTAAAGGAAAAATGTACTTTTTACAACAAAAAAAGAAAAATAGAAGACCGCTAAACTTTTTCAAGGAGAATAATACCTACTACAATAAGTTACGTATATGTACATATATCTCTATTTGTACAATGACATATACCGACGTCCTCAATTAAATCATCAATTCGATAGAAGTTTATTTCAAAATTTCTTTGAAGTTGTATATATGTATTTTAATTACTCTTAATTAACATTAAAGAAATTTCAAAATTTCCGGCTTAATATTTATATATTTTTTATATAAAGAAGCGACATTTCGAAATTAATATTTGCCCTTTGATTAATTACCACGGGATTTTTATCAATCGAAGTCTAGTATTGCTTTGATTGCTTTACCCTCTAAAACTATTTATTTAGCATTTCCTAATAGTTAAATACACTACATTATTCATTTTCTATAAAATATTAAAAAATTAAAAATAATTTTATTTTGTTAAAAATTCTTTAATATCTCTTCAAATCACACGATATCCATTCAGAGCCGTATGTAAAAATTTTATGAATTTAGGAAGTCCAGGAAGAACCTCTTTTTTATTTGCGCCCCAGCAAAACTTTTGCGAATTTTGGAATTAAAAAATTGCTTTAATGAACAGCATTCCCCAGTGTATTAAAAAAATTTCAAAATTATGTGAGTAAAATTCTTACGTTTTGGCACGCCAAAACAAATAAATCAAGCCAATCGTCAGAACGCCAGAATGTCATGTTGCACATCTCTGCTCGATATTTGAGTATCCCAGTGGTCTTCAAAATCTCCTTTCTAAAAAAATATCAAATGAAATTTTAACTGGCTTATTACAAAAAATTTCAGATGATTAAATTCAATTTAATCATACTTTTATATTTAATTATTTTATTAAATATTCATTGCAATGGAAAAACAATACGTATTTAGGTAAAAATTAAAGCTGATTGGGAAGAAAAAAGAGAATTTATTTATTTGAAAAATGTTGAACTAAAAGAGCGTTTTCTTTGAAAATAATTGAAAAGAAAAACAATTTCAGATATTGGAGTCCTGAATATTATATAGAAGGATTTTTGCATCCAGTTGAATTAAATCTTGAAAAAAATATTTTTAATGTTGAAATAAATGACAGGACATATATCCCTGCTGTTCAATTAAGAAAAAAAGTTTTAATTGAAATTGCCAATAATGAAATTATTCAAAAAATTTTGCCTGAATGTGAAAAACGGGTATTATATGTTTTATTAATAGAATATACTTGTAAGCAATAAAGATTAGAAACTCCTAATGCTGTTAAGATATACTTATTATTCTACTATCAAAAAGTGACTAGATAATGTAACAGAATATCAGGGGATTCGGGGTGATATCAGCGGATTAGGTGAATAATATTTGAATAATTTATATGTTAATTTTAGGCACTTAGATATAATAATTTTACTGAGAAGGATAATTTCTATGAAACTTCTATATTATATGAGAGTTTAGAAAATACAAAAATATATAAGAAAGAATTATTTAAAAAAAATATAGAAAAATATAAAAACAAACTTTTATCAAGTTATTGGACTGAAATTAATTTAATTGGATATAAAATTGGATTGTTAGAAAAACGAAAAGTTGAATATACGGAAGAATTAGGAAACAGAATTATTGACATTGGAAATAAAATAAGTAACTTGATTTCTAATAATTTCTAGATTTTCATTTGACTAAAAAATTTTCTTTGATAATTATAGGTGGAATAATTTAAGTAAATAAACGAAATTGTTTCAATTGTCGAGCTACACAAACAAAAATGTGGCATAGTGTACTTAAAAAACATTACTTGTGCAAACAATGTGGCGAATATAAGCGCAAATATGGAAAGTTTAGATCAAAAGAATTATGGCTTAATCCTAGAAAGGTATCTTTATAAATATTTGGGATGATTTTGTGAGATTCTTTTTTATATTTAAAAAATCTCCATATACTGTAGTATAGAAAATTATTTGTTTTTTTACACATATAAATTCGTTTAGTTGAATACATTCAATTTAATGCTATAAATGTAGAAATTAATGGGCAAATACCTATAGGTCCTCGAAAGTTTTTTTCGTATATTTTTATTGTTAAATATAATTTAAATATTTATGTTCCAATCATTTCCATATAAATATTTTAGCGATATACACAATATCGAAGTTGCTGTAATTGCGGTATAAAACAAACGTCACAATGGTACCGAGATTCAATTCCTGAAAACGATTTGTGTAATGCATGTTACAATAAACAATATAGGACAAGGACGAAAACAACTAAAAATTTATGAATCGAATAAATATATTTGTAATGACTAGTGCACTAAATAAAACAAAGCATAAATTAAATTAATGCTCATGCCGTGGACAAAAGAATATTTTTAAAAAATGTAATTTTTATATAATTTTTCCAAATCGTTTGTATTATCTAATTTTATTTGATATCTTGTCGTTGCAGCAACTTTAAATTTTATTCAAAATGTCAACATATATCTATGGATCAAATTGTAACAAGATTTTACTTCCTTAATATATTTTTTCTTTATTAACTCCTTCCTGCTGACAGAGTTTATTACATTTAAATTTTAATTTATCATAATTTAATATTTTATAAATTTTTATTTAAAATACATAAAAACTTTTTGGTAAATTTTTTATTGTATCATTGTGATTTTTGAAGATTTTTAAATATTAAATATTTTAATAATTTAATAATTTAAATAATTTTATATATTTTTTGAAGACAAAATAGAATAAAAAAGAGTAATAAAGCAAATTGACAGAGACAAGTACTGAATGATAAATTGTATACTAAAAGAAAGAAAATATCCAACAGAAGAATAGGTTATAACGTAAAAATCCAATCCCTTGTATAAATAACAATTTCAATTTAATTTTAGATAAATTTTTAAATTAAATTAAATGTTTGTTCATATTTCCCTTCTCAGATTCAATGATGTGCTTTCCACCACTTCAAAATTAAAACCACGATTGTCGCAATTATGCCAAGCGCAATTATAATCCAGGCTATTAAACAATTATATTTTCCCTGGCAAAATCCATCTCCACTATTTTCATTTCCAAAACAGCCCGAGCTTCCATCATCAGCGCGCTTGGGACGAGTCAAAAATTGTTTAAAATTTATTTGCTTATGCTTTAAAAGAAAAAATAAGTAGTTTGAGTTACTAAATTAATAATATTTACACTCATTTTCGGAAAAAATTAGGTAACGCAAACTAAGTAAACTATTTGAACCCATGCATGATGGCCTAATTCAGTAATTTAATTCTTCGCAATTTTCAGCTCTCCTAGATAAAAATCCCGCAAGTTTGTAAATAATTTTTTTTAATCTAATCCATGTTTTGGGAGTAACGTAAATTTAGACAGAAAAAAAGTTAGTTAGAATAAATCCTGACATAATCAGTTAGTCAAAAATTAGAAAAATAGCCTTAAAAATTTTTTTATCTGAGACTAGTTTCAAGCCTATTTTTATAAATATTTTAGCGAATCACACAAGATCGGAAATGTATTACTTGCGGAGCAAAAAAAACATCAAATTGGTACCGTCATTCAAAACCTGAACAATATAAATGTCATACCTGTTACATAAAACAACTAAGAATTAAGAAGAAAACAAATAAATATCAAACAGAAAAGGAAACGAATAAATAGTATTTAAATGAAAAAGATTTTCTAACTTTAATTTTCTGAGTTGCTTGAACAAATTATAAAACTATTAAAAGCAACCTATATAATTTCAGTGAAAAACAGAATTCTTTAATTGTTACCAAGATAAATATTAATTTATAGATTTCTTTTCATTATTTTATTTATTCTATGAAGGATAATATTTATAATCTTAACTTCTTCAAAACTTATCAACAAATAAATACATCAAAGAAATTACTAAATAAAAAAGTTGAACGAATTTTATCAAAATTTATCAAAAATTTATTGTCACTAGGAAGGGCTATTTTAGAATAGAGCTATGTAACTCTAAAAAAAAGGATAATATTTTTCCTGACTAATGCTTATAAGTTTCTGACTAATGCTAAGTTCCTGACTAATTTTATAAGTTTATGCTTATAAGTCTTAAAATCAAATATATATCTTAAAAACACCCTGTACAATTACATTCAAAGATCAGATTCTCTTGAATTTAATCATATGTACTTTGAAATTTTTTGGTCAACAAAAATTTCAAAATTTGTCCTATTTTATTTATTTTCCCGCTCAATAAAAGTACAAAATCTATGATTAATAAAGTCAATCAGTAAAATTTTTATGTACTCGCTATTTTTTATTGCATACACTTAGCATTTAATTAAACTTTAAAAAATAGGAAATATTTATGATTAAGTCTACATGCTCTGTTTTGGGTTTTTATCTTGTATATTATCTATAATATAATAGAATATTAAGCATAAATTCATATTCCAGTTTATAAATTCTCATAAATATTCTTCTTTAGCAAAATTTATTTAATCCACCAACATTAAATAAATTTAAATACCAATTAAAACAAATAGATCTATTTTTCTGTTAATTAACTGTTTTATAGTGATGCTCGGGAGAAGAAAAAACCCGGGAAACGGGAGTCGGGTCGGGAAATGACCTCGGGAGTCGGGATCGGGAGTCGAGAATTAGCAATAAAAAAATTTTCCAAAAATTTTTGGCGCCTTCAGCGCCAAAAATTACCATTTGTTCCACCACAGGCAAAAATATTGAAAATTTTGGAAGGTAAAAAAGTCTTACTAGCGCCGCGAGCGAAAATTTTGAGAATTTTTAGGTCAAGAAGTAAGATTTCTTCCATTTTTTGCGGCGCAGACAAAAATTTTGACTCTCATTGGAGTGAAATAGAAAGGGGTTTTGAACGATCTTTAAGGGTAACTTAAGAGTTTATTTTCACGATTATTTGGAAAGATAAGCCAACAGCTGTCCAAAAAAACTAGTAACCGCAGAGATAATCAGTGTTGGGTATTGCTGGGGGCTTTTTCTTTGAGCAGAGCCCAGCTTTGATTTATAGTTATTGTCATTAAGTTTAAGTTTTTTTTTTAATTTTTTTTAAATTTTTTTTTCATTTAACCTTAAGTCCTTAGAATCTCTCCATTGGGGTGAAATAGAGGAAAAGAGAGTGAAACAGAGAAAAATATTTTTACGTTCAATTTTGGTGAACTAGCCACATATCTCTTTATATCCCCTCAATAGTATTAACACCCCCTATGCAACATTAGTCATCCATCGATATCTCTCTTTATTACTGCAAATCCCTCGTTATCTCTTCAAATTCACCATAATCCTAGTAAATCACCGAAATCTTCTATACATCATCTCCCCAGATTCATCAATTTCAGGCGAAAATTTTGGTAATTTTAGAAGACGAAGAGGCCAGATTTCTTCATTTTTTATAAATGAAAATATAATTTTGTCAGAAAAATCCATTCTTAGGGGTGTAAAAATTTCCCGACTTAATCGGGAATTGACACCGGGAGTCGGGATCGGGAGGCCAAAAACTCGGGAAATTTTCCCGAGTCGGGAGTCGGGATCGGGATACCCGAGCATCGCTACTATCCAGTCGACATAGAATAGTATAATAGATTTCATATAAGCATTGTTTAAACATTGCTTCAAAAAATGACACCAATTCAATGAATGAGCAGACGAAAAGTCAAAAAATTTTTCAATTTATAATTGTTATCTTTATGCCTCATAAATCCAGCCCATTACCCCTAAATCTAGCATTGTTTGAACAATGCTTCCAAAAAATATCAACATGTCTTCGCGAACAAATTAAAAAATCTGAAATGATTTTTTTAATTTATAAATTATTAAATTTATAAATTTATATTTTCCTTTCTAAAAAATATATCCCTTATTCCTTTAATTTAAGACATCTTTAAGCTAAAGATGTCTTTTTATATATATACTTCCAAAAAATATCAGATGTTCAACATTTACCAAATTAAAAGCTAGACTTTATTTTATAACCAAATGCCATTTTATAACCAATAACCAATATTTTATAACCAAACGGCAACCAGGCAACACAAATTCACCCATTACTATTTTTTAAAAATTTTATTATCCAATTAATTTTCTTTTTCTTAGAATGCCCTTATTTTATAGGGGTAAAGCTATAATTTTTTATTAAAAGTGAGACAACAAAGTTTTTATAATTTTTGAGCAAATACATTTTTGAATGTCACGCATATTTTAAATGTTTCGTAATTAATTTTTTTATTTTTTCATTTTTTAATTTATATTTTTTCTAAGAAAAAAATAAACATAAATAAGATGCCTAATAATGTGTAAATGAATAAATATAGAACATTATAGTTCATACAAACTTACTTCAGGTCTCATTTTGTCATTATATATTTTATAATCGTGACATGCTTTGCACAAATAATGTTTTTGTAGGTATCTATACCATTTTTTGGTAATTGTAAATTTACAATTGAAACAGTTTCGTTTATTTCCTTCAATTATTCCTCCTATAATAATAAATATAAAAATGTATTTTTAAGGAATATAATCAAATTATAAATTTAAAAAGTATTTACGTATTTCACTGCCAATTGAAATAATTCTGCTTTTTAATTCCTTCGGATATTCAAATTTTTGTTTTTCTAACAATCCAATTTTATATCCAATTAAATTAATTTCCGTCCAATAACTTGCCAAAAGTTTGTCTTTGTAATTTTCTATATTGTCTTCAACCGAGCTGAAATTATTTCCACTCTTGAACAATATCGAAGTTTCATAAAGATTATTATTTTCACTAAAATTGTTATTTCGAAGTACCTTAAATTTAACACAAATTAGAGTATGTTAGAGCGGCCACTTTTCATTTTATTGGTATTACTTTTTTTTCAAGCTATTGCGACACTATGTAATGGAATTTATTAATAAAAATATACCATTTTTTCAAACCCAGGCAGAAAATTTTGAATTATTTCATTATTGGTAATTTCAATCAAAGCCTTCTTTTTTAATTGATCAGATGGAATATATTTTGATTTATCATTTATTTTAACATCAAACATATTTTTATTTAGATTTAAGTCAATCGAACGTAAATATCCTTCTATGTTTTTAGTAAAACCATCATGTTTATTATTAGTCTTTTCAATTACTTTCATTACAAAGCGATTCTTTATTTCAAAATTTTTTAAATGGATAAATTCTCTTTTTTCTTTCCAATCATCACTAATAATACTTCCACACTAATAATTCTCCCTGAACACTGAATTTTCAAAAGAATAAATAAATATATGAAAATTATATAATTAAATTTCATCATCTGAAATTTGAAAATTAAAGCTGCTTTTTTTTGTTGCGGACCCATAAATGAGGACCGAACTAACGGTCCGTCAGTTGAGGCCCCGAATGAATTTTTAAAAAATTATGAAAAGGCCTCTTTATTTGAAAAACCATCTCCTACAAATTTTTTACATCTGATTTGGCATCTGATCTGGTTATGAAAAAATCAGGACCTAACAAAAAGGAAAAGGCCGGGAATCACAAAGGTCGGGAGATCAAGATAAGGATAGACTTAAAGGGCGGTCATTTTAGGATATACTCTTGAAGAAAATTTAAAATAGAAGTTTTATCCAACGTTATACGTATTATATGAGGCTTAAACATAAATATTTCTTATTTTTTAAAGTTTAATTAAATGCTAAGTGTATACAATAAAAAACAACGAGTACATACAAATTTTACTGATTGACTTTATTAATCGTAGATTTTGTACTTTTATAAAGCGGGAAAATAAATAAAATAGGACAAATTTTGAAATTTTTGTTGTCCAAAAATTTTAAAGTACATATGATTAAATTCAAAAGAATCTGATCTTTGAATGTAATTGTACTTTTATGTACAATTTTATGTACGAATTTTTACCCTTGTCACGTGTCAAAATCACAAAATGTTTGTGTTATTATAAAAAAATAGTGTAAAGCTACTCTTTTCTAAAAATGTCAAAACGGACGTGTTAAAAGTGCTTATGCATCATATGTGAAGCTGATGTTTGGTACCTAAAATAGGTAGAGGAAATGTCGCAGCATAAGGGCGGAGAGTTAGGTATACTCGTAATATTTCACTCTCGATTTTCCAACTCCTCCCCTCCAAAAGATCCATTTAAAAGTCAGTCAGGACTGACAATGAATTCATATACATTTTAAAATAGTTAGCAAATTTTTTTAAACGATTCATGTCTTTTTTAATTCTTTGTCGTTGAGTTTTCGTTGATTAAGGTCTAAACATGTTTAAATTATAATTAATATTATCTAGCCTTTATAAAAGGCAAGATAATTATTAGAGTTACACGGAAGTTCCGGTTACGGTTCCGGAAAGTTCCGGTGTTTTTTTTTGGTTCCGGTTACGGGAAACGGAACTCAAATTGGATTCAATACAAAATGAATTTTTCCTTTTCTAAAAAGCTTTAACGTTAAAGCTTTATCTTTCAAATCGCGTTTAAATTAGCGATAATAAAATTAATTTTTTTTAATTTGGGTATTTCTTGTGTTTTAAACATTCTGAAAAAGAAAAATCATTATAAAAAAGAGAAATGTAGATGTATAAACATATATTACCATTTCTTGCTATCTCTCCAAATCCCTGATATCTCCGATATTTGTTACAAAAATAATCAGGAAATTCGGTTGGTTTAAGTTGAAATCAAGAATGTTATTATGAAATTAATCCGTTATGAAATCAACGGAATCCTATCTTACCGATATAAAAATTGGCTTTAACTTTTATAAATTATGAGGAATAGGTGTATATGGAATAATCAAATATAGAATACCTGTTTTTCCAAGTTTTTCGAAAATTTCTTAACAAGTTCATTATTGGCAATTTCAATCAAAATTCTCATTTTAACTGAGAGCTAAATTTATGCCCCTGATATAGTTTAACAACAAAAACTTTATTAACAGGATCTATTTCAATTTTACTAAACGATTCTTTATTCTTATAAAGAAAATCAACTATTCTACTATTCTGTTTTACATTCATTATCAATACAAAACGTTCCTTTATTTCAATATTTTTTAAATAAATAAATTCTCTTTTTTCTTTCCAATCATCTTTTATTTTTAACCCAAACTCAACCATTTTACCCTCGATTTGAATATTCAACAGAATAACCAAATACGAAAGAAGAATTATAATAAATCTATTCATCTTAAATTTTAATTAGTGTTGTAGGTTCTGGACCGAACCGAAGAAACGATGATTTTTCGGTTGGGATATCGGTTCGGATCCGGATATCCGAAAATTTCGGTTCGGTTCCAGATATCCGAAGAATTTTCAGGAACCGACAACCCTTGATGTTGTAATAATGAAATATGTTAAAATAATTAGACAATTTTTAAGAATCTGTTTGTTTGAGCAAGTTATTGCAAGTTATTTACTCTTAGGCAGTTTTCAAGTTCCCAGTTCGGGCAGAATTTGGTTGAATTATTTTTTGATTGGGAAGCAAGTCGATTTGTGTGGTAGTAAGTTGAAGTGGTTAAAAGTAGAAGTTAAACAAACAGATTCTTTAAAAATTGTTTAATTATTTTAATTTTTCATTAATACAACATTATAGACATTTCAAAATTTATCGAACATATTTATTATTAACTTTAGCCTTATTTTTAATGATAAACATCAATAAATCTCATTTCATGTTACCGACCATGTTGTAAATATATTGTCTAAATTTCAGATGATTAAATTAAATTTTATCATTATCATATATTTAATTATATTTTTGAAAATTCAAAGCTATGGGAAACTCGTTCATGTTGACGTGAAAATCAAAGATGATTGGAAAGAAAAAAGAGAATTTGTTTATTTAAAGAATGTTGAAATAAAGGATCGTTTTGTGTTGAAAGTAATTGAAAAGACAAATAATCGATATGATGGCTTTAATAAAAACATAGATGGATATTTATGTGCAATTGAATTTAACCAAGATTAAAATATGTTTGAAGTTGAAATAAGTGATAGATCAGAATATATTCCATCTGATCAATTAAGAAGGAAAATTATGATTGAAATTACTACTAATGAAATATTTCAAAATTTTCTGCATGGGTTTGAAAAAATGGTATATTTTTATTAATTGAATTTTCATTCCACAACTAGCAAAGAAAAAGTAAAAGAAAGAAAAGGAAATCGGCTTCCATAACTATTCTAATTTGTGTTAAAATTAAGGTACTCCGAATATAAATTTATTGAAAATATTAATTGTTATGAAATTAAATATTGTACAATTAGTTTGTCGATAGTTGTAAATCTTCGGATATTATTTTGGGATATTTTAGGATTGAGTGTATTTGGGGAATTATAGAGATCAACTGTTTTATTACGTTAAAATGGAATTTGGTGACCACTACCCCTCTCAAACACCTATAAATCGCATTTACATACATGAATCCGCACTACAACTAAGTCTCTCAGCAGTCCTTTCTTTTGCTTGACTTGGCCGTCATGGGATTTGTGTATACAATAAAGAAAGATGTATATCACGAGGGTTTGGGGAGATATCGAAAAATTAAGTGGAATGGTTTTAAAGATATACCGGAAATCCAGGTGATTTGCGAAGAGGCAACCTTATTGTACAAGAGTGAAAATAATTTCAGCTTATACAAAACATAATGAGGCCAATGTTTTTAAAACCTAAAAATCCAATTCCAAAAGGTATCATATCTATTCACAATTGATCATAAATTTAAGATACTCCGAAAGAATAATTTTATTGAAATGAATGATAATCGTTTTGAAACATCAATATTAGATAATAATTTAAAAAATAACACTAAACTTAGCTTAGTTGAAGAAAATATTGAATCTTATAAAGACAAACTTTCATTAACTTATTGGACGGAAATTAATTTAATTGGATATAAAATTAAATTGTTAGGAAAACAAAAATTAGAAAATCCGAAAGGAGAATTAAAAAGCAGAATTATTGAGATTGGAAATAAAATAAGTAAATCGTTTTTTTATTTTTTATGTTTTTCCCTATTTAAATTTACACACTGTATGCCTAAAAATATACATATATTATATTTTTTAATATTATAGGAGGAATAATTGAAGGAAATAAACGAAACTGTTTTAATTGTAAAATTACACTTACCATAACATGGTATAGATATATAAAAGAACATTATTTGTGCAATACTTGTAACAAGTATAAAATATTTAATGGCAAACTGCGACCTGAAGTAAGTTTGTATGAACTATAATGTTCTATATTTATTCATTTACACATTATTAGGCATCTTATTTATGTTTATGGATTTTAATATTTTTCTAAAAAACTAAGAGAACATTACTTTTGCCCTTGCGGTAAATTTAAACAAAAAAATAATTAGTTACAAGCAACCTTAGACAATATCAGTTCTTTGATATTATAAGAAATGTTTAAAAATTATCCTTTGAGAACTAGCTTCAACTCCTATTTTTATAACTATTTTAGCGAAACAAAAATGATCGAAACTGTTTTACTTGCGGAGAATCAAAAACATCAATGTGGTACCGTCATTCAAAACCGGAAAAATATATATGTAATACCTGTTACAAGAAACGACAAAGATTAAATAAGAAAACAAATAAAAATCAAACAGAACAGGAATCGAATAAATAGTATTTAATAGATTATAATTTTCGAACTTGAATTTTCTGAGTTCATCGAACAAATTCTAAAATTATATAAAATATAACATATGTAATTTCATTGAAAAATAAATTCTTTAATTGTTACCAATATAACTGTTAAATAAATTTATTTATTTTCATTATTTTATTTATTTTATGACCCTCTTAATCACATCTAATTAATATTCCAGAGGTTAATCGCTAGAGTCTATCACTCGCTAGAGTCTAGAGTCTATCACTCATCGCTAGAGTCTATCACTCATCAATTGGAAAGGGAAGGCGCCTTCAATATGCCAAAAGACCGTTCTTACAATTTTATAAAATATTTAAATACGGAAATTAAGGGTGCAAAACTTCCAAATGTATCTGCGGTTGCTCATACTAGCGCGGCTAGTCCCAGAGACCGGATAAATTGCTATAGGCAATTAGTTTTTGCTGCCAATTTTGACTTGACTTTTACTATTTCGGGGTATTTGGGTAGATTAAAGGGGATATCGAGTGAAATAAGAGGTTCAATATTTGTGTGAATCAAGAGCGATATCTGGGAATTTCGTTGATTTAAGTAAAGTGAATATCTGCAAGTCGCCCTGTTGTGTGGATATATTAGGTGAAGATTGTTTAGGGTATGCGTGTTTACAGAATTCCATTCCTCTGTTTATTCTTAAAATGTTTGATCGTGGATTATAAGGCTTGGAATGAAATTAGATTTATGTAGAAGCGTCCTTGTGGGGTCCAACTTAAACGTGGAACAAAACGTTGTTACTAACACTGAGATAAAAGCAGAATAATATATAATATTTATAGTTAAATCAAATAATAGTGGAGGGATAAATATAAACTAACCCAATTTGTTAGTCCAATTTGTCAATGAAATTTTTTGGAAGTTGGTAACACCAACTAAACATATGCCTTATTGGCGTGGAACAGATTCTCTAATGTAAAACTATAATTTGTAGTTTCTGTAAGGGAGGCGCGCTTAGTTTATTTTGTAATTTTGTAAGCCAAGCATAGATCGGCTAATGAATGGCCAACATATATTATTGTACGAAAGTGCCGAAATATGCAAAAATATGCATTAAGAACCGGGTCCTAAAGTGCTCGAACCGATGTAAAAACATCATTTTTGAGCGTTTCAGCTCATGACATATCCGCATGCAAATATCCATTTGCATGTTTTGACACGCCCTAATTATAACTAAGGAATTTAAATAAACTTTTTTCTATTAAATTAAATATTAAGTAAATTATACACGTGCGAAACTGACAGCCGTGATATTTTTGCTCTAACTTCATTTTGAACAAAACTGATAACAACTAATAAAAAAATCAAAATTTTTAAATTTCAGCTACTTTGAAAACATTGAAAGGATAGCAGAGAAGGACTATGTATAATGTACAAGGTTATTTGGGCATATACATAACTAAAATCAGATGTCAAAAATTAGTCAAAGTTATAATTTGACTTCCAAAAAATAATCCACTGAGTGTCGATGAACCAAACCTCACCAACTATGTTTGTCATATACTCTAATGTTTATGATTTTTTAAATATTTTACATACATTAATACAAATGTTGTATCAGAAGAATAGATATTGTAAAGCATATAGCTATTTAATTCCTAAGGCTTGCAGTAGGCGGCGTTGTGTAATGGCTAACACATCAGTCCGGTCTACTGAAGATGCTGGTTCGCTCCCAGCCGCCGATTAACTTTTGCAATAGCTAAAGGAGAGAAATAGCTATAGCCCAGCTGCTTTACTATATCAAAAGAGAGAACAAAGATTAGCTACAAGAACGCATGTGTCGAGTCTTCTGTATTCATTTTAGCTTTTATAGTCAGGTTTATTGAATTAATAGATATTTACATTTTCATTTATAAAGTCCGTTCCAAAATAGGTTGACACCTCCTAATTTTTCCGATAAGTCAACTTCGATCTGTCTAATTTTTATAATTTTTTAAAATATTGATTCAGCATCAAAAATTACCCTATTTTACAAAAAATTTTAGAAAAGCAAAAATTTTATCAAAAGTTATGAAGGTTTTCGAAAAATGAGGTGTTCCGAAATACATTGAACAGGTTGTAAAATCTAACAAAAAAGCCCTTAAACAATTACTAAAAATTAAATAAAAAATTCTATGAACATTTCCATTGCGTGGCGCGACATTTGGGGACCCGACTTTTAGGGACCCGACACTTAGGGACCCGACTTTTAAGGACCCGACACTTAGGGACCCAACTATTGGGGACCCGACACTTAGGGACCCGACCTTTGGGGACGAAATAAAATTTAAAAAAAAGTTGAAAATCTACCTAAAGCGGGTCTTTAATGCATGGTCTGATAGTGACAAAACATGGGCATTGACTCAGCTCGATGTCTGAGACGAATGAGGGTGAAAACCAAGCGCTGGAGTCAAATGTCGAGGGAGTCAAGAACGGGAGTTAACGATCAATCGCGGGTTTTTACTCTCATTCGACTCAGACATAAGATGAGTCAATGACCATGTTTTGTCCATATCTGACCATGCATTAAAGACCCGCCTTAGGTAAATTTTCAAATTTATTTAAAATTCTATTTCGTCCCCAAATGTCGGGTCTCCAATGGTCGAGTCCCTAAGTGTCGGATCCCTAAAAGTCTGGTCCCTAAGTGTCGGGTCCCTAAAAGTCTGATCCCCAAATGTCGGATAGCCGTGCCGAGTTATAGGTCCTCGAAAATCGAAAAACCATAGAGGGTAGTAAGCTGATTTTTGGGGTGAAAAATTCAATTTTAAAATAATAGCTCATTCGAAAGAGCTCTTCGAGCTGAGTCGAATGACACCAAAATCACAGTGATTGAACAAGATTGACAAAGTTATGACTAATATGCACGGAAAATCCCAAAATATGCGCATACATATGCACAGAAAAAACTCAAAATATGCACCAAAATATGCCAAATTTGCCGAAATATGCACTAATTATGCAGTAAAAATGATGATAATGTGCTCTAAAATTCAATATTTAAATTAAAAACACTAAATTAATTCTAAAATTTTAGTTTAAGAGCACTTTTAAAAGATTTATTAGCTTAAAATTCAACCAAAAATATTTTTTTTTGAAAAAAATTCTTCCCTAAAAATTTTTCAAAAAAAATCTTTTTACAAATTTTTATAAAAAAATTTTTTGCTCAAAAAATTCCAAAATTTTGAAAATTTTGCCTGATTTTTACTAAAATTTCTCAAAAAATGCTAAAATATGCAAAATTTAGGTAAAAATATGCAAAATTTCCCAAAATATGCCTCGATATGCAAATATGCACGAAAGTACGAAATATGCAAAAATATGCTATAGGAACTCGGTCCTTAATGTTCGTACCGACCTAGAAACACCATTTTTGAGCGTTTCAGCTCATTGCATATCCGCATGCAAAATATGCATTTGCATGTTTTGCCACTCCCTAGTTATGACACAAAAAACAAACATAAACTATGGGGCGTCGGCAAGGCGCTTGTGCAAAACCCCACGCTTCGCGTGGGGTTTTGCGGCACGCGCCTCGCGGGGAGTCTACGGTCGCTGGGTAAACTTATGCCTATCTTAGCATAAGTTTATTAGATTGACCTTAGAAATGTTCTTTTTCTTTTAGCATGTTTAGTTAAAAATCTAATTTATAATGATCGAAAAACATAAAGTCAGAATGAGGTGTACAAGGTGTTTTAACTAACAAGCACTATTTAAACAATAACGTTGACAAATTTTAATGATATTAGGTATTTTGTATCTATATTTTATGATTTTTATTGACATAAAAATTATATCTAAATCTTATTTAATTTTATTTGGGTTCACATGACTTGTGTCCAATCGAACTTTATGAGTTCAAAGAAAAGTTTATGAGTCCTAGGAATTTTATGAGGCCAATCACATTTTATTAAATTTTATTAATCAATTTTTTAAAAAAATTTAAAAAAGAATCGAGTCACATTACAATTTTTTAAATTTTTTCCAACACTTCGTCCTACAATTTCTAGTGTGTCTATCGCCACTCGTAGCAAATAAAATAAAGTAAAAAGAGAAAGAATTAAAATACAGCACATGGTTCGAAGTTAGACATATTCTAAGTCAAGAAACCCGACATAATATAAATACAAAATACTCAACATCATTAAAAACTGTCAACGTAGGAAAAAATACTCTGTACTTTTGGGTAAGGACGAGTTTAGGTTTTTTACTATTCAGGTTTATTGCTCGCAATTACTATAAAGATTTTTGAAAGCATTCAAAGAATTGATCAAAAAATTGCTTAAAAGTTTTATCAGAATTGTTACTATAAGATTTATTAAAAATCGTCCAAACTATTGATAAAGATAACCTTTTTAGTCTTAAACCATAATTCTTTTGATCTAAACTTTCCATATATGTGTTTATATACGCCACATTGTTTGCACAAGTAATGTTCTTTTAGTAAACTATACCACCGTTTTGTTTGTGCAACTCTACAATTGAAACACTTTCGTTTATTTACTTCAATTATTTCACCTAGAATTATCATGGAAAGGTTATTTAGTCAAATGAAAAGATAGACAAATTACAAAATTTATTTACTTATATTATTTCCAATGTCAATAATTTTGCTTTCTAATTCTTTCGGATATTCAACTTTTTGTTTTTGTAACAATTCAATTTTATATCCTATTAAATTTATTTCGGTCCAGAATCCCGATAAAAGTTTGTTCTTGTAATCTTCAATATTTTCTTCAATTAAGCTAAAATTTTTTTCACTCTTGTCCAATATTGAAGTTTCATAACAATTAATATTTCCAATAAAATTATTATTTCGGATTACCTTAAATATACGCAAATTATAGTACGAGTTATAGAGGCTGATTTACATTTCCTTGCTTTTACTTTTTTTGTTTACTAGATGGATGTGTCACTTTGGAATGGAAATTTTATTAATAAAAATATACCATTTTTTCAAAACCAGGCAGAAAATTTTGAATTAATTCATTATTGGTAATTTCAATCAGAATTTTCTTTTTTAATTGATCAGATGGAATATATTTTGATTTATCACTTATTTCAACTTCAAATGTATTATTATCTAGATTTAATTCAATTGAACGCAAGTATCCTTCTATGTTTTTAGTAAAGCCATCATGTCGATTATTTGTCTTTTCAATTACTTTCGCCACAAAACGTTTATTAATTTCAACCTTGTTCAAATAGTAAATTCTCTTTTTTCTTTCCAATCAGCTTTGATTTTCAGTTCAACCTTAATTAATTTTCCTTCACTTTTTACATTCAATAGAATAATTAAATTTAAAAGGGAAATAACATAGAAGTTAATCATCTAAATTTAGATATTTGAAAATTTTTGATTTTGTTTTGACACACTATCAACGAAACAAATTTAATATATAAAGAACAGTAATGGAAATAAATTTAAATCCGCCTAATATTTTGATATTTTTAAGACAAGACTCGACATTAATTTAACAATTATATAAAGACAAAAACTTTATCAAAACTTATAGCATTTAAATAGGGGGAGCTTCTATATAGTAAAGTTATAAAGTGTTTTTTAAATAAAACGGTTTTTATAAATGATGTCATAATTTTTTTGTTTCAAATATTCTATCTGTATTAGTTTAGTAAAATTTATTAGTTTTTTATTATTAGTTTTTTTAAAATTTATGTAAAACAGTTAATTAACAAAAAATAGATTTATTTGTTTCAAATAATATTTAAATTTATTTAAAATGGTGGATTAAATAAGTGTTGCTAAAAAAATATTTATGAGAATTTATAAATATGGAAGATGAATTTATTTTTACTATTCTATTTTATTAGAAATAATATTTGTACAGGAAAAAACCAAACAGAATTTTAGAACGTTATACGTATTATGTGAGACCTAAACATAAATATTTCTTATTTTTTAAAGTTTAATTAAATGCTAAGTGTATACAATGAAAAGCAACGAGCATACATATAAAAATTTTGCTGATTGACTTTATTAATCGTAGATATTTTGAAATTTTATTAAGCGGGAAAATAAATAAAATAGGACAAATTTTGAAATTTTTGTTGACCAAAAAATTACAAAATACATATGATTAAATTCAAAGAATCTGATATTTGAATGTAATTGTACTTTTATGTACAATTTTATGTTCGAATTTTTACCATTGTCAACGTGTCAAATTCACTTGATGTTTGTGTTATTCTAAAAGGCTAGTGTAAAGCATAGAGTAGCTATATAATTTATAAATTATTACAGTAAGCGGTTTATTATGTAACACATCATTCCGGTGAGCATAAGAAAGAATAGCTAAAGTGGAAACAATAGCCCATTTATCCTAATTATATTTAAAGTAATTGAATTATTTAAAAATTTTTATTCTTTTATTAAATGTCTAACATACTAGGGTTAAGGTTCTTAGAATAAAAAATTCTCCTTTCATTGTTTTAAATATTCTCTTTATTATATATTTTAATTTAAAATCGAGATCTTATAAATATTATGTCGGAATTCCGATCCTCTCAAGGTTAAAGAGCATAAGGAATTGCCAAATACTCACTTTCTCTGCTCTATTCTAAAAATGTTAAAACGGACGTGTTAAAAGTGCATATGCATCATATGTGAAGCTGATGTTTGTACCTTAAATAGGTAGAGGAAATGTCACAGACATATGGGCGGAGATTTAGCTATACTCGTAATTTTCACTCTCCATTTTACTAAACTCCTCCCATTCAATGCTCCGTTTATAAGTTAGTCAGGACTGCCAATACATTCATTTACATCTTAAATTTATTACATTTTAAGTCGTTTTTCTAATTGTTAGCCGTTGAGTTTTGCTCAATTAAGGATTTTCAAATTATAATCAGGGTGAGGTAAAATATGCACGAAAAATCCAGAAAGATGCGCATATATATGCATCGAAAACTATTAAAATTTAAGATGAATAAATTTATTATTATTTTTCTCTCATATTTGGTTGTTCTGTTGAATATCCAAATAAAAGGTAGAATGGTTGAGGTTGGATTAAAAATAAAAGAAGATTGGGAAGAAAAAAGAGAATTTATTTATTTGAAAAATATTCAAATAAGGGAACGTTTTGTATTAATAATGAATGTAAAACAAAAAAGAAGAATAGTTGATTATCTTCATAAAAATCCTGAATCATATTGTAAGCTTGAAGTAAATCCTGTCAATAAAGTTTTTATTGTTAAACTAAATAATTTTTCGAAATATACCAACGAATTAAATACGCGAATTTTGATTGAAATTGCCAATAATGAAATAATTAGGAAATTTTTGAAAAACTTGGGAAAACAGGTATTTTATATTTGATTATTTGAATTTTGAGCTAAAATTTAATATGTAAGATTCGCCTAAATAATAATTTTATCAAAAACAATAATTATTATGAAACTTCGATATTAGAAGAAAGTTTAGAAAATCTAAACAAAAAAGAATTATTAAAACAAAATATAGAATTTTATAAAAACAAACTTTTGTCAAGTTATTGGAAGGAAACTAATTTAATTGGATATAAAATGGAATTGATAAGAAAGCAAAAATGTGAATGTTCCGAAGAATTAGAAAGGAAAATTATTTATATTGGCAACAAAATAAGTAATTATAATTCATAGTACTTAATTTTAACAGTCAGCAATTAATTACTAAAAAGACTCACTATTAAATAATTTAGGTGAAAATAACTTACAAAATAAACGACATTGTTTCAATTGTAGAAATACAGAAAATAAATCTTGGCATAAGTACATAAAAGATGATTATTTGTGCCATGCATGTGAATTATATAAGCAAAATAATAATGGAAAATTTAGACCAAAAGAAAAGTGGTTTAGAGCTAACCAGGTTCATTAGATTTTTAAATAAAAAAACTTAATAAGAACTTTAAGTTTTTAGAATAAATAGAATAAAGTATAAAAATTTCTGAATTATGTTCAGTAAGTGATCAATAATAGTCATAAAAATTGTTATTTAGTTAAGATTATTTCCTTTTACACATTAAAGAAATTAGATAGTTGAATGCATTAACTTAACGCAAATACTTTATAGTAGCCAACGATATATTGTTATTTCATTAGTCTTTTTTAAATTTACTTCTTATTTCTCACAAATAAAGACATTGAGACAGTAAGGAAGTCAGAGATCATATAATCTGACTCAAAATTGGGGTGGGCGAATAAACATAAAATGCAAATATTCATAATTCTGGGTAATAGATAAGAGCACTTTTATTAATACGTTCTTTTAGACAATGATAAGCCCGGATCTAGATATTTATTGAAACATTCTAACAGTCATTCTTGTGCAAAATCTGGAAAGAATCTTTCTTTAACAATGAGATTATATTACTTGCAAAATCTTTATAGAATTGTGAGTAATTTCATTTTATCATCCCATAAAGATTCATTCATCATTTTCTAAATAATTAAATTACAAAACATAAACTCATTCCTGCCGAAATCACATTCTGACTTTATATTTTTCTGATCATTATAAATTAGATTTTTAACTAAACATTGTAAAAGAAAGAGATCATTTCTAAGGTTAATGCTTTTTAAAATTTAATAAATATTTACTATTTAATAAATATTTTAGAGAATCACACCTGATCGAAATTGTTTTATTTGCGGAGCAACAAAAACATCACAGTGGTACCGTCATACAAAACCTGAACAATATATATGTCGTGCATGCTACAAAAGACAACAAAAAATAAAGAATGAAAATTAAAATTCAAAGAAACTCTATTTGAGTCTATGAACATAAAATTGATGAAGCTAAACAATTTATCTGATAAAAACTTCCTTCAAGTCTCATTTTGCCATTATATATTTTATAATTGTATCATATAGCATCATTTATCAACCAATATCCCGCAACACTCCGATATCAATCACAAAAAATCATGGAATTCAACTGGTTCAGTTTAAAATAAGAATGTGATTACAACACTTATCCTTTATAAGATCAAGGGAATCCGATCTTATCTATGTCTAATGATAGCAAACCTTTTCTGTCTTAATAAACAAGTTTTTATTTCTAAGCTTTCCACATTTTTTAATATAATCACCACAATTATTACATACATGCCACTTATTTTTAACTTGATTAACACCACAATTTAAGCAATCTCGTTCTTTCTTTTCAATAGTTATTCCTATAAAATTAAAATTAAGAGTTATTTACTATAGATGTTTTAGCTTGTTATGGCTATCGGGAATATTCTTATCCTGTCAAATAAGATAAAATTTTCATTTACTTATTTTATTTCCGATTTCAATAATTTTGCTGTTCAAATCCTTCGGATATTCAACTTTTTGTTTTTTTAACAATTCAATTTTATATCCAATTAAATTAATTTCCGTCCAATAACTTGACAAAAGTTTTTTTTTATAGGATTCTATGTTTTCTTCAATTAGTCTAAATTTCTTTTCGCTTTTGTACAATATCGAAGTTTCATAACGATTATTATTTTCAATTAAATTATTATTTCGGCGTACCTTAAATTTAACACAAATTAGAGTATATTAGAGCGGCCGCTTTTCATTTTATTGGTATTACTTTTTTTGCAAATTAATAAATCTATTAATAAATTATACCATTTTTTCAAACCAGGCAGAAAATTTTGAATTATTTCATTATTAGTAATTTCAAGCAAAATTTTCTTTTTTAATTGATCAGATGGAATATATTTTGATCTATCACTTATTTCAACTTCAAACATATTTTTATCTAGATTTAAGTCAATTGAACGCAAATATCCATCTATATTTTTATTAAAGCCATCATGCTTATTATTTTTCTTTTCAATTACCTTCACCACAAAACGATCCTTTAACTCAATATTTTTTAAATAAATAAATTCTCTTTTTTCTTTCCAATCATCAATTATTTTTACATCAACTTTGATTGATTTTCCGTCACATTGAATATTCAAAAGGAAAATAAAAATTAGTATAATAATGCTTATAAATTTAATCATCTAAAATTTTAATTTTAAAAATTTAATTTAATATTTTTTAAACAAAAGCCGTATAAATAAATGAATAACGATATAATAACTCACTGATTAATTTGTCTTGATGTAACTAATGCCCTATTTATTTTTAAATTTAGCCTCCATTTTATAATGATAATTACTCAATAAGAATATAAATATTGCGAAATTTATCCCGCCATATTTTTACTTATTTGCCGAGTTGTCGGCATTAAAAAAATATTTGCCCTTTTTGTCGATTGAATTGCTTAATATGTATGATTTGTAAATAAATTTTTGTGTCTTGTTTGCCGTTAGGCCTTCTCTATGCTTTTTTATTTATTGAAAATCTAAAAAGAAGACCCTAAATTTTAACAAAAATAGCGAGACTGAATAAATATAAAATTAAGGTCATATATTTTTTAATAATTTAATTGAATAATTGAAATTTTTTATGCAGATAGATACATAATGCACAGCCAGGTTACGACTATAATCAAATTTTATTTTTTATTGTTCATATCTAATGTTCATATTATTTTCATAAATAGAGACTATTGCTTTCAAACGTAATGGAACATTACTGTCAATGCAACAATTCATTAGAACGAGTATGTAGATTGAGGTTAAGGCTACATCACTATTGTTAGTTATATAGTTTTGTAAGTAATAAACATTTTATTTATTAAGCAAATTTCCATTAAGCAATTCAATTATTTAAAAATTATATGACCGTAATTTTATATTTAATACCCTCGCAATTATTTTAAATTTATGGTCTCGTTTTTAGATTCTAAATAAATATAAAAACCTAGCGGCAAACAAGACACAAAATTTTAATTAAAAATCATACATATTAAACATGTAAATCGACAAAAAGTGCAAATATTCTTTTTTTAACATCACCGAATTGACAAATAAATAAAAATCAGGCGTGATAAATTTCGCAATAATTATATGCTTAATGACTGATTATTATTAAAAAATGGAGGCTAAATTTCAAAATAAATAATGCAGTAGTTACATCAATATTCCTGGTGTCTAAGGAATATTAAATTTAATTTTTAAAATTAAAATTTTAGATGATTAAATTTTCGAGCATTATTATCTTATTTTTTATTTTCTTTTTGAATATTCAATGTAACGGAAAATTAATTAAAGTTGATGTAAAAATAATTGATGATTGGAAAGAAAAAAGAGAATTTATTTATTTAAAAATTATTGGAATAAAGGATCGTTTTGTGTTGAAAGTAATTGAAAAGGCAAATAATCAACGCGATAGTTTTAATAAAAATATAAAAGAATATTTGCGTCCAATTGAGTTTAATCTAGATAAAAATATGTTTGTAGTGAAAATAAGTAATGAATCAAAATATATTCCATCTGATCAATTAAAAAAGAAAATTTTGATTGAAATTACTTATAATGAAATAATTCAAAATTTTCTGCCTGGGTTTGAAAAAATGGTATGTTTTTATTAATAGATTACCATTTCAAAGTGTCACAACAAGCTAGGAAAGTAAAACTAACAGCAATTAACTGAAAATCGGGGCTATAACTACTATAATTTGCGTTAATTTTCAGATACTCCGAAATATCAAATTTATTGAAAATGATAGTTGTTACGAAACTTCGTTATTGTACAAGTGTGAAAATATTTATAGCTTAATTGAAAAAAGTTTAGAGAATTATAAGGACAGACTTTTATCAAGTTATTGGTCGGAAAATAATTTTATTGGATATAAAATTGAATTGTTATCAAAACAAAAAGTTGAATATCCGAAAGAATTCGAAAGCAGAATTATTGAAATCGGAAATAAAATAAGTAAATAGTTTTTTGATTTTTTACTAGTTTATATGTCTATACAATATAAATTTTACTCTTTATTATCATAGGTGGAATAATTGAAGAAAATAAACGAAACTGTTTCAATTGTAGATTTACAATTTCCAAAAATTGGTATAGATATTTAAAAGAACATTATTTATGTAAAATATGTCACATGTATAAAATATATGATGGCAAAATGAGACCAGAAGGAAGTTTTTATCAAACTAATAGGTTTACATTATTCATATTAAAACTAACAATGATTTTATAAAAGTATATGAGTAGTTTTAAATTTTTATATGAGATTATTAGGGATCTTATTTAAGTATGTATGCGAATTTAAATATTTTCCTTTCCTACGTATCAACAAGAACATTTCTTTTTCCACTTGTGGAAACCGGTAACCTAGGCAAAATAAAACAAATTAGTTGAAAGTAACTGTCATAGTTAAGATTTGAAACGCCCATTTTTAGCGCCTCATAAAAGGCGAGAGAGAATCGGCTAATTTAATTCATTCATTCACTTAATTAGTTTTGGGCCCGATCAAAAGTTGGCCTGTCCTCTCGCCTTTTATTAAATATATTTGTTGAATAAAAAAGTTAAAAAGAAGGCCTTCGTTTTTAATAGGTGGATCGGCGCGCCCCAAGGGTGGGTTACCACTCTTGGGGCCCAACGCCGACTAGCTCCTGTAAAAAGGGGTTAGGAAATATAAAAGTAACCCTGGACAATATCAGATCGCCGAAAATTAGAAAAATAGCTTTAAAAATTTTTATCTGAGAACTAGTTTCAACTCTTATTTATTAAATATATTAGCAAATCACGAAAGATCGAAAATGTCTAAACTGCGGAGCAACAAAAACTTCACAATGGCACCGTCATTCAAAACCTGAACACTATATTTGTGATACTTGTTACAGAAGACAACAAAGAATAAATAAGAAAATTAATAAAAATTAAAAAGAACAGGAATCGAATAAATAATATTTAAATGGAATTGATTTTCAAATTTTAATTTTCTGAGTTTTTTGAACAAATTCTGAAACTATGTAAAATATAGCCTATATAATTACAGTAAAAAATAAATTTTTTAATTGTTATCAAGATAAATATTAAATATATTGATTTATTTTCATTATTTTATTTATTTTATGAAGGATAACATTTATGAATATACAGAATCAGAAATTGATAGAAATTCTATAAAAAATGTCTGAATATAAAACCTACAACCATATTCTATATTATTAAATTTTTGTGTAACAAATTTGTGTAACAATTAAGAATCCCTCTTAATCCGCCTAAATTTCATGATATGCACAAGATCTATATTGCCTCCAGGCACCAACCTTATTGACAGCAACCTTAGTCTATTTCATCAACTTTTATTGTATTTCTATTATGTGATAAACACGCTATTGTATTGCTTTGTAATTGTTGTACAAGAATACAATTGCACTTTTTTTAATATAGAGAAATAATATATGTATCTTTTCTCATAGATTTCACCTTTTTATGGAATGTGCACTAAACAAAAATATTTTTCTATGAAATTTATTTTAATGTCAAATTTTAAAATAAATATTTTTATCATAGTGATGTAATAATTTAAATAATAATGATGTAATAAAAATATACAGTTTGCTCGATAACTTCCTAAATTAAGTATATACGGCTGGATCCGCTCCCGACTTCAGCATAATTTGCATTTTTTGCTCTTCAACTTCCGCTTTCCGCTTTTTAAAATTCAAAATTCTCCAATATTGATATAAAACCCTGATTAACATTCAACTTCTAATTTGGTAAAGAAGAATGACTGTTTGACTGATACAATCAAATTTTGACAATCTTCCTCATTTTTAAAGGTTTAAATTTTATATAGAAATTCAAATGCTTTTTATTTGCCAAATTCACAATTTCAGTCAAAATTGAATATGGCCAGCCAAATTTATTTTGACATTGGGTTTTTATTTTGAAATATGAGTCTGGGAAAAATTTTTTTCACAATTTAAATTTTAAAGGCTAATTCAAAATTTAAAGATTCAACGAATTAAGATTTTCAAAGACTGATGTAAATTTTAAAAAATATTTTTTATTATATAAATAAATTAAAGTTCATCGTGAACAACACATTTTTTTATTATTTTTTAAGAAATTGTAATTCCTCAAAATTGTACATATTTTATTATTTTAACTAGTAGTGGCGTCCGAGACTCTTGGTCTTGAATCCTGATTCCATGACTTTTCTTTTGTTTCGGTCTTTGCTTGGGATGAAATCTTGGAATAACAAGAAAAATTATTGGAAAAATCAACCAAGAATTTGCCACTCATAAACCACTCATAAAAAATGAGTGGTCTGGTATAAGTGGTCTGACCTGGTCATGAGTGGTTTATGAGTGGTCTGACCACTCATAAAAAAGTATATCGGCTAAATCGGCTAATACACAGTTAACTAATACACAGTCAACGATAGCTAAGGCTAGGATCCTGGAAAATATTTTGGCTCTTGTCCAGTTTATGCGTCCCATGAAAGTATATGCGTCCCATCAACAAAAAATTGAATATTTCTTGGTGCTGCAAAGTAGGGGTATGGTTCCAAAGCATTTCTTCATGTTCGGGATCTACGTCCACTGGGTCTGGGACCATTCCTTACCCTATAACTCGAAATTTCTGAAAGTTATAGCCAATTTTTAAAAATTTCAGAAAAACGATTTTAACTTTCAGAAATTTCAAGTTATAGGGTAAGGAACGGTCCCAGACCCAGTGGACGTAGATCCCGAACATGAAGAAATGCCTTGGAACCATACCCCTACTTTGCAGCACCAAGAAATATTCAATTTTTTGTTGATGGGACGCATATACTTTCATGGGACGCATAAACTGGACAAGAGCCAATATTTTAGTTTCCGGATCAATATAGGAACCGAAAATTTCTGGATATCCGGTTTTTCGAATCCTCAAATTTAGTGTCAGCCAGGGATGTCAACGGTTGCCCAAAAACGCGATGCACAAAACCCGGACTTTTTTAGACCCGAAACCCGACCCGAGAAAAATACAAAACACGACACGACTTTTTTCTCAAACAGGGATATCCCTCGTATATCCCTTCCCCCTCCCTCAACCTTTACCAGAACGAATAACATCAAATAAAGTTACTCCAAGTTTTGTATTTTTATATTTTAATTTTTCTTTTAAATTTTCAGTAAAATATTTTTTTAAAAGAGAATTAAAATTGTTATTTTCCTCAAGTTTTTTATATCCTTCTTCAATTAATTGTACAGTATTTTCGTCAGTCTCAGTTGAAAAAGCCATTCGTTTCTTCAAATTTTTTGGGTAAAACAAATTGTTGAATGTTTCCCAGTTGTGCTTAGTGTCTGGAAAAAAGTTTTTTTACAATCGAATAATATTTTTAAAAAGTCGAAACTTAACAAAAGATACCCATTTTGGGATCAAACCAGAAGGTGATGACCCTGGAGATCAAATGACCCAGAACCCATGAGGTCAAATTATCCAAATGATCAAATGTAATTTTCCGTTAATCGACCGCAGAAATTTCGGGGCGTGGTTCCGAGCTCCGGGTAAAAAATCGATAATAATATTTTATCGGGATTAAGATAGATGTTGGACCATTTCTGTGAATTATGCTTTCTGTGAATTATGCTGGATCTTGAATGTCTCGAGATCAAGCATATAGGAATGGAATACAAAAAAACAGGATAATCCCGCCCGATCCCGATACCGGTCAACTATAGTTTGAAAGATACGGGAATAAATAGTATATTAGAGTCCTGGAAAGATTAAAAGAATTTAAAGGATCGATATTTTCCGTTGGTGTTTAAGAGGGATTTGAGTGTTTATTGATGATTAAGAGGGATTTGAGTTTTAAGAGGGTACGGGTTTGCATCAAAACAGCAGCTTTAATTTTCTAAATTTCAGATTATTAAATTTAATTTTATAATTTTAGTATATTTAATTATTCTTTTGAAAATTAACTGTTCCGGGAGACTTATTAGCAGTGGTTGGAATTTTGAAAATTGCTCGTACTCGTACTCGTACTTTCGTACATGCCTTATTTTTTCCTCGTACTCGTACTCGTACTTGCCTAATTTTTTTTCTCGTACTCGTACTCGTACTCGTACAAGCCCCATTTTTGGCCTCGTACCTCGTACCTCGTACTTTCTCGTACTTGAGAAAAAAGCAAAAAATCGTAGATTTTTGCAAATTTTTAGGGTCAACTGCATATAGTTCTTAATTTTTAGGGCCGTATACGATAATTTTCGATTCTTGGAAGGTTTTGAAGCCATAAATCCCCCTATTTCATCCATTTCCTGCGCCGCAGGCGAAATTTTGGGCATTTTTATGTCCAAGGACAATATTTCTTCCAAGGATTGGTCAGTTAAACCGAAACCCGGTATTTTTTACAACCCGAAACCAGACTTGTGTATTTTTCAAAACCCGACACGCCTCTATTTTCCATCAAATCCCTTTCTGCGCCACAGGCGAAAATTTTGAGAAGTTTGGAGGTCTTTAAGTCAGATTTCTTCCTTTTTTACGCCGGAGGCGAAAATTTTGAAAAATTTGGAAGGCCAATAGCCAAATTTCTTTCTTTTTTACCGCCGGAGGCGAAAATTTTGAAAAATTCATGATTAAATTAAAATTTTTAATGTTTTTCAAGTCTAAAATATTTATAAAAAAATAAATTTAAAAATTAAAAATAAAAATTCTAGTTTAAACACATTTATTTTTGGTAATAAAAATTTTCTAAGCCTCAAATCCTGCCCTGGATTCGAACCCCTCACTGCCAAGATATACTAGTGAGTGAAGTCAGTCAACCTAACCACTTAACCATCGAACAACAAAACGCAAAAGGGAGAAATCATAAATATTCCTTTCACTTTTCCTTCAAAAATTTAATGTCAAAGTACGAGAGGTACGAGTGGTTTTGCTCGTACTCGTACTTGGCCTGTTTTATTTTCTCGTACTCGTACTCGTACAGGCCTTATTTTTTTTCTCGTACTCGTACCTGCCCATTTTTTTTGCTCGTACTCGTACTCGTACTTCGTACACAGGTACGAGTACGAGTACGAATTTTGGTACGAGCTTCCAACCACTGCTTACAATAAATTAAACCACATCATTTTTTGCTGCCCATGTTTACGCTTACATTTCAATTAACTATTATTTCGGAAGAAATAAATTAATTTATATTTTTTAAATGACGCCGTTAAAAATAAAAAGCGAGCAACAAAGGATCTGTTTTATTCACAATTGAGGAACCGACTGTTAGGCTCGTTTACAGTCATTTAGTCAGTTATTATCCATAACCAAAATAATTCCAGAAAATGAAAGGAAGGGATCTAACTTTTGCTTAACTCCTAATCTTGGCTTGGTTAGAAAAAAGGTCGGGTTTCGGGCGGCAACCCTGCTGCGGAGTTCCCTACGCATTTTAAGGTTGGACTTCGTCCCAAAGTTCAAAAATTTTACTGTAAAATGTTTAATAATTCAAAACCATTAGAGTAAATGCCAAATATATTTGATGAGATTCGCTTTATTACGTCACAGGGTCTTAATTTTTTGGAAGTCAAATTATTACTTTGACTAATCTTTTGTTATTTAATTGCCATATGTGAATAGATATCTTGTCTCTAGCTGATCCTATTCCGAATAATATGTAAAATATTTAATAATGAAATATCAATAAAGTAAAGGTCTGGAATATTTTATGACAATGAACCAAAGTTGGATGGTGATGAATTTTTTGGAAGTCAAATTTGAATTTGACTAAATTTTTTCCAATTACTTCCCATATCTGCATAGATAATTAATATGAGTAATTTTTACCCTTAGCTTGACGGGTAATATTTGAGCCTTCTCAATTATATAATAAGATTTAAAAAAAATAATACTAGGTGAGTTATTTGGTTCGTGGCAAATCGGGTTTATCTAAAAAATTAACTCAAATCGTACTTAAACTAGTTTTGAAAGTTTTCTCAACCCGTGACATCGCTGACGTATACCATAATAATTCAGCGTAAGCAGGTCAAAATTGATAGCTTACTTTCTTATTTTCTAGATTCTAATTTTCACTAGAAATTTAAAAATATTTTTTAATTTATAAATTTTATGATATAAGCAATTTAAATTATGATAGGTAATATTTGATTTGAAAACAAACTATTATTTTTGTAAGCCAAGTAATACTTGGCTATTCTTGCGATATATATAAGCTTGTATTTACGCATTTAGCTGGCTGGTCAAATAAAAATTAGAGTTGTAATAATTCCGAATTGTGAAAGAAATAGACTAGAAATACCTGAATTAAATTTGAAATATATTAGAGATAAAGTTAATAATTTAATAGAATATAGAGACAAATTCAAAAAGTTTGATTGTTTAAATTTTGAAAAGGATATACAAGATAAAAGAATTCAACAAAATGATAAATTGTTTAAAGAATGGATAAAGAGTATATCCTTAAAAAATAAAAAGAAACAAATAGGATGCTTATGTTTAACAAAACTTGTGTACTGGCTTACGAATTCTTGCTACTTATGCTACAAAGAGGTTGTGCAAATGGATGCTTCAACTCAATAATGTCCAGTGATGAATTTGGAAGAACAATAATGAGGGACATAAATGATGAAGGGGATATTTCAAAGAAAAAAAATTTTGATCCTTTCATCTATTTTATTTGTCTCGCGCTCCCGAGTGTCGCGAAAGGCGACTTATTTTTTACCCTTTTGTCCCTTGTCCCATTTGTTAAAAATATTTTTATTTTTTATTTCTTTTTTTAATCATGCGTAATCGAATACGCCTACTTCTTTCAAATTCTTCCCATTATTCATTACACTTTGTAAATTCTTTCTATTTTTATGTAAAATCCCTCCCACTTTTCCTCTATTTAAACGTTATGATTTTAGGAAATAATCAGAGTTCTTTGTAATTCTCAAGTCTAGAAATTGTTTTTTGTAAAGAGTTTTAAGATTCTCAAGAGCTTTTCTTTGTAATAACATTTGTTTGAATAAAGTTGTGTAACTTGACTTTTGTTTTATTTTAAATAAAGAGTTTAACTTAGAACTTAAAGAGAATTGATTTAAGTCTTCTAAGTTTAGAGTTCTTTGGCTGAGAGTTAATTGTGTTTCAATTTGAATTAAATTTGAGTCTTCTAACCGAGGCCGGAACGGGATCCCGAGGGATAAATACAGAAAAAATTCCGAATTTCAAAAATACCGAAAATAATTATCCGGGATCCCGCCCGGGATTCGGGATTTTTTAAAAAATGAAAAATTTTAAATTTTTATAAATAAAGTGCATCAAAATACTGCAATGTATATGTAAATAATATTTACTTTGTAAAAATCTAATAGATTTAGATGGATATCGGTGGATTAATCACTAGGTACCTTGATAAAATCCCACTATATACTAATCCATCCACTTTACCTCCGATAATACCTCCAAATTTCTCCGTTTGCAGCGCCGCAGGCGAACATTTTGAAAATTTTGGAGTACATGAAGCCAGATTTCTTCCATTTTGAGCGCCGCAGGCGAAAATTTTGAGAATCACTAGAGTAAGACATGCTTGGGATATGCTAATTTAAAAATCTCGAAAATTATAAAATAATGTCCGGGATCCCGAGTCGGGATTTTATTTTTTAACCGATGCCGGGACGGGATCCCGAGGGATAAATCCCGAAAAAATCCCGGATCCCGAATGATCCCGAAAATCAAAAAATCCGGGATTTCGGGATCGGGATCCCGGAAAATCTCGTCGGGATCCCGTCCCGCATCGACCTCTAATCTGCACTAGATCTGCAAAAAAAATGACTAAAATCTATAAAAAAGATGAATCTAAGAAATAAAATGTTAAATAAATGGATTTTGACCATAAGAATTACAAATATAAATGAATTTATTTTAATTATTTTGCTTCCGAAAATAATTTTAAAAAATTTTTAAGGTAAAATATTTTGTAAAAAAATTGAAAATTTAATTTTACCAAAAAATAATTTTTAGACGATAAAAACTGTTTCGAAGCAGATATTATAAAAATAGCATCAGGCCTATTTAGGAAAAAACAGGAAAAAACCTAAAATCCTAGCTCTATTAATAAATTTATAAAATTTTAGAATAATATTTAGAGTTCAAAGACTTTAAGTCTCGATGAAACTGATTTTTCTTCTCTTATTTTTAATTTACTTTCAAATAGAAAATTCAATTGAGACAAGTTTAGAATGGCCAACTTCGAAGGAGTTAACGCCAAAAGAGTCAACCTCAGATATGTCAGCTACAGATAGGCTTACATTCGCCTTTAAAAAATTGTTCAACAAAAAAATTGGAAGTTCTAATAATTCATCTACTCGTAACAGTTCCAAAACAAAAAATTCGCCTAATCAAAAAACGTTAACTAAAGAGGAAATACAAAAAATGTTGGCCGAGCATAAATTTAAAATGCAATTAAATGCAAAAGGAGGACAACCAGCTACTAATTTAAAAAAGAAAAATTGCGAAACAAATGGTAAAAATTCGCCTAATCAATTAATATAAATTCGATCCCAACTCATAACTGTGTATTGGGTATTTTAGATAGTGATATGTGAATGCTTGAACTGACATGGGTGGCTATCTTCTGAATTTGCGTATAACCAGTGTTAACTCTTTTAAATTTCTAGATGGAGAAGTAATGAAAAAACCAATTAAACGCATAAAGTGGAAACCAAAACTTGAGGTAATTAAAGAAGAAACTAAGACTTCTGCTTTTAATTTTCTGAAAATCCCTTTTAGTTCTAAAAGCTAAATTTTAACCGATTTTGGTTCATTACGTTTTAAATGATAAGCCTTTATAAAAAGCTATGTCCATTTAACGGGAATTTTCTTTTAACAACTTTATTTTTCATTGCGATTTTGAAAAATTTTAACCAAGATACAATCCGATTTTCTTGTCATTAATGTCCTTTTATCTCGACCATAGCTTTCCGCATAAATTAGGGATATCATAAATTACCCGAGACATGACAATATCACCCGAGTAGTTAACCATCCCCCGCCGTCGCGGATGTCAATAACTGACCCTTTTCCTTTTGGGGTAAATTATTGCCAGCTGGACAACGGAAACCTACTAAACGGTTTGTAACATATTATCTTGCCGCAATTTGTAATTAATCCCTTTGATGATGCCGACAAGTACAAAGTTACAAATTGGTTTTTTCGCGCAAAATTTTTGAATGCCACGTTGGAAATCTAGTGAAAGTTAATTAATTTAAAGATACTAATTATATTATTTTTTTGATGAAGCAGACAAGTACATAATTAAAGATTATTTTTTCCCACGACGATGATTTCAGGCAGCCACGACAGTGATTTTAGGTATTTTCGCGCAAAATTTAAAAAAAATTGTAATACAAATTGTTTTCTCGCGACGGTGATTTTCGCGCAAATTTTTAAAAACTATTGTGAAAACCTAGTAAATTAAAAATTGTTTTTTTAGCGCAAACTAAAGACAGAGGAGATATTTCTGAAAGTAATTTACCTCCGGGTAAACAATATAAATTTTTATCTGATAGACGAAAAAAAAAGTTTAGGGGTTCAATTGTTTATTTTTAGGTCCCATATGTAGTTTCCTGCTATAATTTTTAAACTTTTTTAAAAATTAATTTTCAGAATTTAATTAATTCTTTAAAATTTAAAAATAAACTGTCTAACTTCAGATACATAATAGTAAATTTCTAATTTGTTTAATATTAAAGCATCTCATTGATTTACTCATTAATTTTAAAGTTATACTATTTATCTTTTTCCCAATATTTTTCCCTATTGATTGTTTTGTGCATTGTTTTTGTAATACTTTGTCTCTTCGATAGAGAGCAAGAGTTTTATGGACACTGACCTTTAGAGGTCAACATTTTCTCTTCTGGTAAGACATAGACATTTTCTGTGAAGGCTTCCCTTTTTGCGAGCATCATGCCACAAAGAGGGAGAGGGAAGTATGCGAAATTAAAAGGAGAGGGAAGCATCCCCATTCCCTCTATTTTCATCAATATTTTTTAACCCTTTTTTTAGTTTTTAAATTTATTTTTATTAATTTATTTTATTTTTAAATTAATGTAAATTTATTTAAATTTCTTTATTTTTATAAAATCCTGAACGTTGAAAGACGTTCTTGATTTTTCTTTTTTTATTCTATAAAATCCTGAACGTTGAAAGACGTTCTCGATTTTTCTTTTCATTTCCTTTTTCTAAAATCCTGAACGTTGAAAGACGTTCTAGATTTTTCTTTTATTTTCTAAAATCCTGAACGTTGAAAGACGTTCTAGATTTTTCTTTTATTTTCTAAAATCCTGAACGTTGAAAGACGTTCTAGATTTTTCTTTTTATTTAATCAATTTTTATTCTTAAATGTTAAATTAATTTATAAATTTTTAAATTTATTTAAATTTATTAATTTTATTAATGATTCTAAGTTTATGTTTTTCCTCCCCAATTTTTCCACTATATTTTTGCAAAATGGTCAGACTTTTTCCTTTCATCCATCTAAATTGTCTTTCTAATTTTTGCTTACAATCAAGGAAAAAGGATTATTTTATTTTATAAATGCAAGTACATGCCTAAAACAAGTAAAACGAGGAAAAATATAGGGAAAATTGAGGAAAAGGGGGTCTGTCCGGTTCAATATTATCATTCCAAATCTTTACTAAAGTGATTAAAAATAATATTTTCTAATGATCCTTTTTTTATTAGATATGAAAATTGATTAAACGAACATGCATCAGACGAGTGTAAATGAATATGTTTGATTGCCTTTCTCCATGTTCGTTTCTCTAAATTATAATTTAATAAAAGGATATAATATATAATTTTCTAGCTTTTTCGGGGTAATATATTCTATTTCCTTTATAAGATTTGTTCCTTAATAGGTATGGAAGGGAACCTATTCTTTTTGGAATAGAATTCCTAATAAAATTAGGACAGCTGTTCCATTAGGGATGGAAATGTTCCTTTTGGGATGGAAACCCTAATATTTCAGGACAACTGTTCCATTAGGGATGGAACTGTTCCTTTTGGGATGGAAGTTTTAATAATATTAGGACAACTGTTCCATTAGGGATGGAACTGTTCCTTCTGGGATGGAAATCCTAATAATAATATTAGGACAACTGTTCCATTAGGGATGGAACTGTTCCTTCTGGGATGGAAATCCTAATAATATTAGGACAACTGTTCCATTAGGGATGGAACTGTTCCTTCTGGGATGGAAATCCTAATAATATTAGGACAACTGTTCCATTAGGGATGGAACTGTTCCTTCTGGGATGGAAGTCCTATAATATAGGACAACTGTTCCATTAGGGATGGAACTGTTCCTTTTGGGATGGAAGTCCTATAATATAGGACAACTGTTCCATCAGGGATGGAACCGTTCCCTTTGGGATGGAAGTCCTATAATATAGGACAACTGTTCCATTAGGGATGGAACTGTTCCTTTTGGAATGGAAGTCTTGATAATATCTGGTTAACTGTTCCATTAGGGATGGAACCATTACTTTTTGAGTTTGGATGCTCCTTTTTGAGAGTATAATCAATTATATATTATATCCATTTTTATTTATTTTTGGCTAGAAGATTGTTAAAATCTAATTTTAACAATTTTCTAGAAAAGCAGCTGAACATCAATCATATTGCAAGAAGGCAAAGAAGCTAAGAACTTATAATAAAAGATTTTGAATTTCTAAATATAATTTTATTTTTTAATAAATTAAAACATTTTTATTTTTAATAATAATTTAATTGATATTTAAAAATATAGAATTTTATTGCACAAATTTTAGAATTAAGTTTTTAAATATTTTTACGACTGGGGTGCTGAAAAAGGGCTATTATCTGTTTCATAGACCCCAAAAATCTTAAAATTTTCGTCTGCGGAGTTGTAAAAGGCATATGGGGAGAAATATAGGTGTCTTGAGCAATGATAAATTTTTAAATCGTATTTTTGTAGCGTACACATATTTTGAGGATTTTACCACAATTTATTTATAATTAATCCTTTTGTATTTTAATTAACGTTTTTCCGATAAGAACCCTGACAATACATAATGAAGGGTGTCAAATTTTGGTTTGTTTTTAAATTATTAGGTATTAATTAAAAATTTTCTACTCTTCACGTGAACTTTTTCTCATTTCAGTAAATGAAGTTTGAAAGTTTTGATATATTAGAACCAAAACATACAAGTTAAATTAAATTCTAAAAAATGAAAAAAGGATGAGGAAGGTGATGAATTGACTATAAAATTTCAATATTTTATAAAAAATATATACCTATTTCTTCCTAAAAGTAACAAACAATTATGAAAGCAGATTTTTTTATATCCTTTAGTTTATTACTATACAAATTCTATGGTCTCTTTAAATTTGCACCCATTTCTATTCTTTTGACCAATAAATGAACTTTGAGCCAAATCAATCACTCATTAAGTGGTAAAGGCTAAAAAATACAGATGTTTTATTTCTTTGTTTTTTTATTTTCAAAATATATCCAAACCCTTCTCTTCAATCATTAAATATTCGACTCTAGGATGGCATATATTTCTCGTCAATTATAAAGGTCAAAACAAGCCAGATGTTCGAACTAAAGAGAGTAAGGAAAATTATTTAAAGTGAAAAGAGTAAGAATAAGGAAGAAAATAAGGAAAAATATAAATAAATTAGGTGGAATAAAGCTATTAAAATTTGAAGGGAATTTAAAGAACAATATTTTTTATTTCTTAAATAATTATATCCAATTTTATTTCGATTGTTAATGATCAACTAATAAGGGGCCGTCAAAATAAATAATGAATTATATTTTTTAGTATATTTATTTAATGTTAAAATAGTTACATTAAATTTCAAAATTTATTTCAATATCGAGTTTATTTCTAAGTTTTCTTTTCAATCTTCCTTCTTTTGTTTGATAGCAAATCAGTTGCTTCGCAGTTATCTTTGACACAGTTGTCGCATAATTCAATCTTTATGATCACTCTATCACCATTGCGAACTATTTTGTCTTTTGAATTGAAGAGTCGATTTTGACATGCTAAAGTTTTAAATTAAAATTTATATATAAAATAATAAATAACCATAGCAAAGGTGATATTGCAGAACAGTTTTCCCTTTTACAAGTTTCCAAAGAAGCTTTTCTGGAAAAGCTGTTGTTGGTTGTACCATTTTCTCCGTATTCAAAGGAAGAGCCGTATGTGGGGATGGTTGTTCCATAACTGCCTTTAAAGGAACAGTCTGAGTTGGTAATGGTTGTTCCGTCACTGTTTTCAGAGGAAGAGCTGGTGGAGGAATGGAAGGATTAAATTCAGGAATAATTTGACTCATTATTTTTGCAAATTTTCTAAATGATTTTCATATTTGAGTGGAAGTCATAAAAAGCTTAAGATTGTCGGGGGTAGGGGGAGGAATCAGATGGTGTATGTCTTTAGTGTAGGGGTAGGGGGTAGGAAAGGTTTTATAATCCTTTCATATTTCCAAAATCATTTTATAAATTTTCAAAAATTTTTGTATTTCCATTATTCTCAAATTAATAAAATGGTTCTCCTTATTGACGAAATTGCTAAAATTTTAAAATGTAGTGTTTACTCACTGCGCTATCAACTCATTCACCCTTCGAATCGTGATAAAATTTTAAAACAGCTAAAGGGGAAGAAATTGAAAACAACTTATTTAGACATTAACGGAATGAGCAAAACTTTATTTTTTGACGACCTGAGTAGAAATGGAGCGAATAGTATTCTTGCTTATGGACGACTTTCATCACCTTTTAACATTAACGTTGCAGCACATTTTTACGCCCGGCATCGTATACGACTTAATCACCCATATCACCTGTGTGTAGTTCAAAAAAATACTCATGAAGATAGGTATTACCCTTTGGAATTATTAGAATTAGTGGAGGAAGAACCTTTATCTGGTTGGATGGCAAATATTTTTATTGATAAAACAACTCAGTCAACTTCACAACAATCTGAAAAAGATTTTGATGTGACATCACCCGTGCCTCTTTCCGACTACGATGATAATCTTTGTTATGGAGGAAGAAAATTTAGTCAATCGGTAGATGATTTTGAATACATGCAAGGATGGTGATTTTACACACGTAGAAAATACACGCGCATACAATTCACACGCGCATTTTACCACTTTTTTGTCTATTTTTTACTAAAAAACACCAAAAAACAGTAAATTTTATCTTCTTTTTCTTAATTTTTTAAAAATTGTATCTTCTATCCACTAATTATGCAATTTTACCCCATAAATCGATATCTTCCACTTGTTAATTTTTTCAAAATAGTATTTCCTTTTTCTTAATTTTGCTCTCAAAATTAAATTTGTATCTTCCTTTCCTTAATTTTTTCAAAATAGTATCTTCTATTCACTAATTTTTTTAAAATTGTATCTTCTATTCACTAATTATGTGTTTTTACCCCTAAAATATGTATCTTTGATTCCTTAATTTTTTCAAAAAAGTATTTTCCATTCCTTAATTTTTTCAAAAAAGTATTTTTCAATTGTTAATTTTTATTTAAAATAAATAAATATTATGAAATTTTGAAGATTTATTGGACTAACGTGTAATGATACAATAACATAAGTAAGGCAACATTGTTAACTAAGTTAGATAATCAAGAGTTAGGTAATTAATCTATAGGTGTAGGATACTTTGCCAACTTTAAGTTTATATTTTTATGAAAAGGTTTAGAGTATTATATATACTTTCCTTAAGGGCGGTGTAAATAGTTAGAAAAAATAGGTTCTTAAATCTATAGGTTTAAGAGACATGGCAACATTGAAATTTATATTTTTTATGAAAAAGTTTTGATGTAGTATATCTATTTTTTCCTTAAGGGCTATGTAAATGGTCTATAAAAATTGGTCCTAAACGTAAAAATTTTGAATATATAAGGTTAACTCAAGGTATGATTAAAATTTATACTTGTTGTGTTTTGCATTCTTCTTCTCAATTTCAACTCGGATACGACTAGATCGTTAATTCTGCTTTAATCGTTAATTCTCTTCTAATCGTTAATTCTGCTTTTTTACCCCTAAAACTGCTATCTTCCATTTGTTAATTTTTTCAAAATAGTATTTCACTTATCTTAATTTTAATTTACCAAAATAAATTTGTACTTTCTATTTCATAATTTTTTCTAAATAGTATCTTCTCTTCCTTAATTTTTTCAAAATAGTATCTTCTCTTCCTTAATTTTTTCAAAATAGTATCTTCTATTCACTAATTATGTGTTTTTACCCCTAAAATAGGTATCTTCGATTCCTTAATATTTTCAAAAAAGTATTTTCCATTCCTTAATTTTTTCAAAAAAGTATTTTCCAATTGTTAATTTTTATTTAAAAATAAATAAATATTATGAAATTTTGAAGATTTATTGGACTAACGTGTAATGATACAATAACATAATTAAGTCAACATTGTTAACTAAGTTAGCTAATCAAGAGTTAGGTAATTAATCTATAGGTGTAAGATACCTTGCCAACTTGAAGTTTATATTTTTATGAAAAGTCATAAGGTATTATTATATATATATTTTTTATTATTATTTATATTTTCCTTAAATGCGGTGTAAAATAGTATACAAAATAGGTTCTATACTTATAAATTTTTTAAATATATAAGGTTAAGTTTAGGTATGGTTAAAATTTATACTTCTTGCTGGTTTCCATTTTTCTTCTCGATTTCAACTCGGATAAGACTAGTATTAATCATTGGCTTAGATTATATCCACAAGGTTCGCGCATGCAAAACACGCGCATACAAAAAACATGCGCATATAAAACACGTGCATTTATGCATTTTTTTACCACTTTTTGCCTATTTTTTACTAAAAAACACCAAAAAACAGTAAAATTCATCTTCTTTTCCTTAATTTTTTCAAAATTGTATCTTCTCTTCGCTAATTATGCTTTTTTAACCCTAAAATTGATATCTTCCATTTGTTAATTTTTTCAAAATAGTATTTCACTTATCTTAATTTTAATTTACCAAAATAAATTTGTACTTTCTATTTCTTAATTTTTTCAAAATAGTATCTTCTCTTCCTTAATTTTTTCGAAATAGTATCTTCTAATCCTTAATTTTTTCAAAATAGTATCTTCTATTCACTAATTATGTGTTTTTACCCCTAAAATAGGTATTTTCGATTCCTTAATTTTTTCAAAAAAAAGTATTTTCCATTCCTTAATTTTTTCAAAAAAAGTATTTTCTATTCCTTAATTTTTTCAAAAAAGTATTTTCCATTTGTAAAATTTTTATTTAAAAATAAATAAATATTATGAAATATTCGAAAAATTTTTTAAATAAAGTTAAACAATAGAATAAATCGCTAAGAAAAATAGTAAATAAAAATATAATTCAAAATAGATAGAGACAATATAAGGTAAAATAGATAGAGAATACAATATAAAAATTAAAGATTATTGTGATACATAGCCAAAATTTAATACAGAGAAATCGCTCGGGCGAATGATGCCCTTGCCGACAAAAGGCTTATACATTTTATGAAAGGGTTGTGAAGTAACAGAACTATTTACAACAGAAGGGCGTAAAAAGTTGGGGTAGATTACACATATAGGGTCACGATCACCATTCTTAACAAAATTAATAACAGTATCTTTAAAAGTTTCATATCTTAGATTTTGGTTATTCATAACGTCATAATTAAGTGTCATCCCTCTCACCTTTAGGACATATTCATTTTCACTTCCATTCTTCCTTCTCAATTTCAATCCATATTGTTTTGCTCCTCCACTGCAATATTCAAGAATGTCGTGCTGTGGGTATTCATCTGTCAGGTCGCCAAGATGTGGCCCGAGTTCTAGTGGATTGTTGTCCTCGGGGTGGGCGAAGATCAAAGAGTCGGTATCTGAAGAATAAAAATAAATTTGAATAATTAAGAAAAAATACCAGTATATAGTAGTGAACACCCAGGCGTTCGTACCACTTTTTGCATAAGCCTCAACAAGTGTAACCTCGCAGCTGATGTTGTCCACAAAGATATCACTACATTTGAGCTGTCATGTTCTTCAATCCATTCCTTCTTCTTTGAATACCGGATCATCATCGTCTCACTATTTAGTTCTTCAATTGCCGCAACTTCTATAGAATTGTTGTGAATATACTCTCCAAGTTCAGCTAGGTCGTCGGTGATGTGTGTTTGAGTAAAGCCTTGATTTCTCAGTGAAAAGCGCCCCCAGAGATTATTTACAGCTAGCTTTGCAATTGCCCTCTTTCCTTTATTTGGTATCATCTTTTCCCTTTCTATCTTCATTTCAAACATTTCCCAACACTCTTTCACGAATTTCTCTTCTTCTTCTCTATTTCCTCTTATTTTTTCATCAAAACCGGAAGCGTGGATTTTATGGGCAAGAAATTCCCGCATGTATGGACGGAAAAGCTCGTTGTCTGACTGTGTGTATTCTAATACCCGATATATT
Source organism: Meloidogyne enterolobii (assembly GCA_963681835.1). Lineage (NCBI taxonomy): Eukaryota > Metazoa > Nematoda > Chromadorea > Rhabditida > Meloidogynidae > Meloidogyne > Meloidogyne enterolobii. The sequence continues at coordinate 1,677,490 of CAVMJV010000006.1, forward strand.
TTGGTGACAATATATCCTTCGTCCAATGCTGCATTTAATTCAATTGAAGTGCACGTGCTGACCCATCCTCGTTGTCTATCACTATGTTGGCAATTATAAAATTCATTTCTTCCTCCGTTTGGGTACATTTTAGCACATTTTGCGCACAGCGGGAAAAGTAGTCTTTCTTCGTCTAATTTAACAGGAAGTATAGGAATATCAATCTTTTTTGGCGGAATAACAAATACTTTCATAAGTGCCAGCTGATATTTGTTGTCTGTTGATGTCGTCCAATTAACTTCTTCATTTAAATTGTGGACAGTTGGGTGTCCAATAGGGTAGTTGGTAATGAAATTTGTGAAGGGATAAAGTGATGTTACGTCATAATAGGATATTTTTTCTCCTTCTTTAGCTTCATGGAATAATTTCAGTGGTCCTGTGCGCCCTCCAAAAAAGCAATCTCTAATTTCCAGTGGACCTTCATCCAAATAATTATCAAACTTCTTCTTCATTTCTCTATCTCTTCTTAACATTTTTTCTATCTCACATTGCCAAAAAACTTTAACTTCTGGTATCTGGGTTAAAATATATTCCATTCTTTCTTTATCTTTTTGTCGCTTCTTTCCTGCAGTTAATCCATTAGGTAAAATCATGTTGTCGCGTGGATAACAATCTTTACACCCGTGCCAGGCGCACCCATTAACTTCTATCCCCAACTGTTGTTCTTCTATCCACCCATCTAATTTATATTTTCCAATCACCTTTTCGCCTTTCCAGTGTGCTGTTTGAATTTCAACGTTGTTCTCCTCTCTGTACCACTGGAAGAACTTCAATGCCAATTGACTTTGGTTATCCACATTTTCATATCCTCTTTCAGGTACTATTGCCAGATGTTCCTTTTGTAAATGGTTGGTGCGGAAATGCTTCATACACGCACTTGCAATAGTCATACACTCCCTCAAAGCATCAATTCCATTATGCGAAGCTCTCTTTGTTGTTTCAAAAAATTCATTTCTAAAGGCGATAAGCGCGCACATTAATATTTCAACATCATTAGTACAGTAGCTTGCTAGCGCTTCATCCAATAAGAAGGGAGTGTCTTTATTTTCTTCGTACCAAATATCAAATTCTCTTCTTTTAGCGGGCATCATTCCATCAGCCAAATAATCTTCTTTTGTTGGGAATATGCTTTTTCCATAGTTCTCTGGTCGGTTTGATAAATGCGGGAAAAAAGGCTTGTCTTCTACTTCTAAGCCAAATGTTGGGACCAGCGCTGCTAGAGCCATAGGCATTAAATTATAGGAGTCACGAAATACAATATTTGGATTCGAATTTGGGCGCTTCGCTACTTTCATTTCATAAAGTTTGTTGCCTTTCATTATTAATTCGGGATTTAAATTTTGGTTGTATAATTTTTCAAAGACCAGAACCATATCGAAACGTCCACCAAAGTGGGAGTAGACGTAGGTGTCGTAGTTGTTTGGAAGGTCGTATAATATCCATAGGGCAAAAGCTTCTAGAGGATTTTGCGAAATAATTTTGTGATCTGTATTTGTATCGTTGTAAGACTGTTGTGAAAACGTAATGGTACGGTGGGGGCCGCAGACTTTGCAAATTTTATTTTTTAAACTTCTTTTCCATTCCCCTGTTGTAATACATTTCGGACAGACAATCTTTGCAGCAATAAAGTTGGTCTGATGAATTCTTTGTTGTTTAGCTGGATTTGTAATTTTGTGCTGCATTGTTTCTAAGTCAAATGCTACTAATCGATATGGATCTCGTTGTTTAGGTTTTAAAGGCTTGATGTAGCATCCTCTTTTTGGATCATGGTAATCCCCGCATTTCCCGCAATATTTTTCAAAACAAACATGCCCTTTGCGCCCATTTCTGTTGTTATCATGAACGTTGTAAATTTCACCACATTTTTCACATTGTTTAGAATTTTTGCAGAAGCCACTGTTTAAATGGTGTAAAAAGCAATCAATGTTTTCAAAAGTTTTGCAGCAATCAAGACACTTCCTGTTATTTTATAATTTATTAATTAAAAATATTTATTTAAAATACCTATTAAAGTTTTCTTTTTTGCAAGGGAACTTTGGCCCCATTTGAGAACATTTTAAGCAACGGGAACAACATTTAGCACTGTGTTTTTGAGCATGATTGTAAACCATTTCACACGAAAGACAATACGATTGACCAAAAATATTTCCAACTTTTTGCACTCCATCAAAATGATTGTTGTCGTAATAAAGAATTATCGGTGTATCATAAATCTCTGGGCCATATTTATATTTTGGCTTGTAGTTCCCTGATGAACCAAAAATGAAAACTTTAAATGTGAATTTTCCATTATATTTGTTGTTCCAATAATCCACAACTGGTCCAGCCCAGTCCTCTGCCGCATATTCTTTTAAACCAAAAGTAGCTCCAACTTCTTTAATTAGCTCGTAAGTTTCCTTCTTAAATTTATTTCTAGATCCATAGCGGCCATGTAAATAATTGTAAAATTGTGAACGGGAAAGTCCTCCAATGTTGTAAACAAGTGTCGCTTGTAATGCGAAGAAAAGGCAATGATTTTTGCCATCAATATTATTTATCTTAAAATAATCTTTTTTGATAATTATTTAAATAGAATACCTTAATCAAACATTGATTATTAATTCGATGATGTGTAGTAGCGTTTTTACGACCTCCAAGCGTCTTTTGTCGTTCTGGTAGATTTCTCATATCAAGTGTAGTAATTTTTACATCAAAGGGTTTTCCCCAAAGTGTTGTTCCTTGTTGTTTTTTACTTTGCCCAACTTTCAGGAATTGATTTAATATAGAATCAACAGTGTTGTCATTAAGTTGTCTAATCGGGGTCCACACATCATGTTCAAGTAATTCGCTGCTAATAATACATCCTAAATGATCTGCTTCATATCCCTTCTCACGACTTTCTTCAATGCTGTGTCAATACAGTGTTGGAATATACCGCCGAGAAGACCTTCAGGATCTGCGGGGACATCCTTGATTTTGAATTTTGTGTGGCATTTAGTGTAGCGGAATTTTTTATTATGTACAATTTGTTGTTCCAATTTTGTGATGTATTTTTCTGGATACCCTTGGCCGATTTGCGGTAAATCAATTAATTTTGGTGTTGAAGAAAGAATATTTTCAATAAAAAATGCGCGAGATTTTTCGGAGGAAAGCTTTGCACGTTTGGTTGGTGGAGGACTCATTATTAATAATATTAGTGAAAATCGAGTTATTTGAAATTATGTTTCTAAATCTATAATAATTTTATTTAATTAAAAAGAAGAGAATAAATTTATTGATTTTTCGAAATTTGAAAATTTTATGAAAATTGACGAATGAATGTTGAAAAATGATGGAAACTTCATGAAAGGATAAAAAATATTTTTATGCTTAAAAATTATTTCGTATAGGAAAGATGTAAGAGGAGCTAAGATTATAGTATCATGAGTATTTCAGAGATTTTATTACAGGAATGTCTATCTAGAAATTCTATTAACTAGAGAATTAATTTATATGACCTTTTTCCTATAGCTATGTGTAAAATTATATATATTAAAAGATTTTAGGGAGAGGAAAAAAAATATGAGAGAAATTTGTGTAAGATTTTGGATTAAAAAAGGAACTTAAAATTATTGATTTTTTCTAAAATTTGGGAAATTTTATGAAAATTGATGAATGATTGTTGAAAAATAATGGAAATTATTTATGAACGGGATAAAAAATATTTGGTATGCTTAAAATTTAATTCGGATAGCAAAATATGTATGAGCAGCTAAGATTTTGGTATCATTTATTCCTATTGATAGATATCATTATTCATATAGATTATTCCTATGGATAGATGTAAAATTTTATAGATATATTAAAAGATTTAGGGGAGGAAAGAAAAATATGAGGAAATTGTATAAGGCTTGAAGGAAAAAAAAATATGAGGATTAAACCAGTTAAAAATTTTAGTAAAAGGATATTAATATTCAAATATTAAGGATATGAATAAGAAGGTTTATGAATTTTAAATTTAAAAAAGAAGTAATTAATTTTAACTTTAAAAAAATATTTTTTTCCATTTTTAATAAATAAAAATTAAAAAAAATAAAAATTGTCGAATAAAATTCAAATGATGATGGTTCTTTGCTGAGAATACTTTTTCGATGTATGTTACCCTTATTTTCGATTTTATACTATTAGACCAAAGCCACGCCCTCTTAATGACCAATTATCGTATGGCATTTGGATGCAGCTGCATATCCTTTTACTATATGCCTAAAATTTCCTATGGTAATAAATGGAAGAGCATAAATATTTAATCATTTTATCTAAAAATTTTTTAACAAATAAATCTGGATTATGTTCTCTATCTAACATATAAATATATTCATTAAATGTACAATTTTGAGAAAGGAAAAATATAAAACATATACAGTGGTGGGCACATGTTCTGGCTAAGGGGGATTGGTAAGGTTTACAATTTCTAAGTATATATGGAAATTGACGTAGGAAATTATTAATTATACATCCATTTTTGGGTTTTTGAGTATTAAAAAGAGTTAAACTATCGAAATAATTAATAGGTTTTTCTTTTCCTTCTGCATATATTGCCACCCAGTGAGATCCTTAAATGTTGGGGGTCCAAGTTCAAAATGAATGCTGCTGGGTATTGTATTGAATAGTAGTCGGGAAGTTGGTCACACGATAGACACCCTTTGAACACTTGATTCGTTTGTGGATTTGATTCCATTATTTTTGTAATCTGTATACTGTTCATCTAATATTTTAAGTTCTATTTCTTTATTTTCTTTTTTATTTTTTCTCGAAGGGATCGTATTCCCTAACCACACAAATGAGCGTAATTGATAAATAATTAAACTAAGCACTAGCAAAGCATAAAGAAGGAGCATTACCCAACAATAGACATGGGTATAGTAATTTTCACTTGATGAAGGTGCATCCTTACATAACTGTATAGAGGGAAAATTAGCAAAGGGACCAATAGCAGATTTCCTTGGCAAAGCCTGAGTTGTTGTTAAAATTATATGTCTGTCAGCTACTTGTCTTAAATATTCGGAATACTCGGGTAATTCTTTGATATTAACCCCTTCTTCAACAGTTAATCCACATATGGGAAGGAAAAGTCTTAATATTAAAATAATAAAAGAAGCTTTTTTAGAAAACATTTTTATTTCTGTAATTAAAAAAATACAATTTGAAAAAAGAGTGAATGAAAAGATAATAAAAGAAATAAAAATCAAATAGTTGTATCACTAGTAATTGTTCTATTCTTATCGAGCATTATAAGTGAGTCAGCTTCACCCATCACTATAAGCATTACCCCTCCCTCTGGAATTGGTCGGCTAAATTTTATATTAACAGCTGTTGTGCCATTTTTAATTAAATCGAAAAGTCCACTTTGATCCTCGCCACTATTTGTAAGGTTAAATACAAAGATGCAATGCGTGTAGGCATATTGCTCAAAAGTTATTCCGTTGCTTTCCAGAGAATTTGAAAAACCTATAGCCTCATTCATATCATTAAAAGCACGCGCGAATTTTCCATTGGGAAAATCCAAGTCATAGGGAGCCTGGGGGTAACTTCGACCGTTTGCAATTATACTAATTTCTCTTATATTGAAGGATTGAAAATTAAAAGGACTTCTGTCGATAGCTCCCACGTAGTCATTATTTGAGACTAACCCAAGTATTATCCTTCTAGGAATCTGATCCATAAATAAATTTGCATTGAACTCGTAGCGACCTTGACTAATAAATAAGGGTTTCATCATCGTCTTCCTTATGGCATATCTTGCGGGTCGAATATCCAACTTTTTTGCTATATCTAGAGCTAACCCATCCATTATATCAACTTTCTTCACATATAGTTTACAATTAATTACTTCGAAACGGTAACGATTTGTTTGAGGTATTCCTGCTGCTGTTGGTGGTGCAATTAATACAAAACGTGAATCATTGGGGAGAATTTCTATATCTATCTCACAGTGGTTAATTAAATATAAGGGCTGATTGAAAAGGTCTGCATCTATCTTTGCCATAAACTGTGCAGTATTGCTTGTCCCAAAACGTGCTTTCCTCGAATTAAATCCTATTCCTGCCTGTAAGTTTAATCCTGTGTCTCCATAATACCCCGCAACATTTAGATGGGAATTTTTTGCCGCTGTTGAAAAGCTTAATTCATGTGAAAGGTAAGACTTGTAGGCCATTAACGAATTGGAGTTGAAAACTTCTCTTCCATTTATACTTATTCTCATATTATTAATAAATGTGTGTCCAATTAATTGGATAGGGGCAACAATGTCGTTTTCGCTTAGATTTATCCATGTACCGTTTGCCCCTTCTTTTCTTATACGGAATTCAGTAAATAAGTAACATTTTGTGAGATCAATATAATTTTGACTAGAGTGTATTTTGAAGTGATATGGTGTATCGGTAAGGGGGTTACTTGGTAGAATTTCAAAAACTTTTGATGAAGAAATGCTCACATTTGTGGGAGGAATTTGAAAAAAGTCTAATGCATTTGTAATCGAATTAATACTATCTTTATCTATTTTGTGGTATGCCATTTTTGTAATTTTTAATTTAATTAATAAAGTCCGAATGCGTCTGATCTGACTCGTTTTTTGTTAACTTTTCCAATAATGATTTTATGAGTTGGCTGGGAATACTTTCTTTTATCTTTTATACTTTTTCTCGGACCACCGCCACTTCCAAATTGTTTAGGCATGCCTCCCTTCTCAAGTAGTGTGTCTATCCCCTTCTTTCCCTCACTAGTTAGCGCATCTTTGATGTTCTCTCCCTGGTTTACTCTTTCTAACACACGCTGCCCCGTGTTTAAAGCTTCAGCTGATACAGTAGTCCCCACACGACGAACAATAGGAAGAAAAAAGCGCCAAAGGCCTCGAAGAACATCGCCTATTCCCGCACCCCCTTGTAATCCATATCCTCTTTGAAAAGGGGACGCTCCTTTGAAATAAGTATATGTGTTTTCTAAACCGCTCCCTTCTTGAATGTTTAAAGGTGATTGAATAAAATCATCATATCCTACTGTAGAAGTATCAAATAAAATATGTACCATTTTGTTAAATTAATTTTATGAAAAAAAATAAATGAATACAATAAATGGATGGATTTTAAAAATTTATCACTTTCTTAAATATCAATACAATTAAAACTGTTCCGTATGCGAAAGGAACTAATCGTCCATTATCCAATGTTCTTAACTCGATCTCTATCTCATTAATCTCTCTAGGTAGGACACGGGCATATATGGGTGTATCATAAATCTTTTCGTTATATTCTCCTGGTGTTGCGCCAGAGACTGAAACTACTCGCAGAAGAGAGCTGAGTGAATTCCCAATAATCATATTCTCTGTAAGACCATTTGCATATACAGCAAAACTAGAAAATCCTCCCCTAAGATCAGATCCATATTTTGCAACTTCCTTATTTTTAATATTTTGAGGGTTTTCAAATCCTAGAACATATCCTAATTGTGATGACAAAGAAACGTGATTAATATTTTCATGATTAAATAAAAGTCTAAATCTTGCAAAATCTATGTTGTATTCAAAAACAATCGAGTCTATAATATTTTTGAGCAGGGTCAAATTTCCACTTAATCGTATACCACCCCTCCATAATAAAAATTTTGAACTATCACTGTAATTATTGTTATCCGACACAGTTTCCTCCCCTATTGAAAATTCAAACTCTTCCTCTTCTTTATTTGTTTTATTGTTTTCCTCTTCTTCAATTTCTGCTAATCCTAATGAAAAGAAGGGAGTAGTGATGACAGGTGTTACAATTGTTTTCTTAATTCTATCATTTTCTATTTTTTCTAAAGATTTTGGTTCTGGATCTTTTCTATCTTTTCCAATTTTAGTAGGGGTTGGTGTAGTAATGACCTTTTCACCTTTTGTTTGACTTTTCTCATTCTTTATTTCCACTTTCTGACCATCTGTTTTTAAAGGTTTTTGAGATGGAACATTTTCATTGGTTTTAATTTTTCCCTCATTATTGGGTTGCGCAACATATTTTTCCTGTTTTGGTTGGTCTTGTGTCAATTTTATTTTTTTATTTCCTTCATTTAATATTTGAACATTTTTATCCACTAATTTTGGAGGGGAGGAAGGAACAATAACCTTTTGACTTTTATTTAATTCTTTTTTTACATCTGCTATTCTTGGTGGTGAAGATAGCTAAGAAAAGTAATTAAAAAATTTTTGAAAAAAAGTAATTTAATACTTGACTCTCTTTTGGTAGTGGTGGTGGTGAAGAAAGAACATTTCTTTTTATTCGTTTTTCTAATCTTGGAGGGGAAACAATTATATCTTTTGACGTGCTATCAGGATCAAAAACATGGTCTATTGCAGTAATTTGATGTTTAAGTGTCGAATTTAAAAAATCGCATAATTTTTGAACGTTGGTATGCGATGCCCCTGGGATTGGTATACGAAGAATATGCTTCTGCCCTAAATCATCTGTGAAGTGTATTTTTAACCATTGCTCATCCAAAGTTCCAATAGTTGAGGGCCATGAATAAGGATAACTTATACTGTGTAATCCACACACCCAATTCCCATTAAAATAAAGTGGTTTTGGTAAATGTACACGGAATTTATTTGGTCTATTTGATGAATAATCTGGGACATTACTTGGTAAAAATACGAAAAAGCTATTTGACATTTTTATTAAATTTTGTTAAAATGATACAATATGAAAAAATGATTTATCTTTTATACTAAATCTGATTCGTGAATCCATTCTCTTTCTGGGTACCCAATAAATTTAACAAGTATATCATATGTTCCATCATCTCTTTTCTTTTTCCGGATAACTTTTTCTATGCGGTACTCTGTAGCTGCATCTTTTCTTACTCTAGACATTTCATCTTCATAAAAGGATCCTTTGAATTTTTCCCCTTTATCGTCGCGCAATTTATATAATATAGGATTCACATGATCTTTTACTTTTTCCACCTCTAATATTTCATCTCCCCAATTTGGTAGATAGCCTTTTTCGAAATGACCCTTGTCCCGACTAATTCTTACGTAATCATCTTTTTTAAATTTTGGTTTCTTGGAATTTTTAGTTGAAAAAATATTTCCATAAATTCTCTCCCATACTTTTTGAGCATTTTTAAAATTCACATCTATTGGACGCATTCCATGCACACGACAGTAAGATTTATTAATTCCTTCAATAATTTTTGGTAAAATATCAGTCCAATTAAGTTTGTGATTTTGCGAGAAATATCGGTAAAGTCTTTGTTTTGAGTTTCTAATAGCCCTTTCTGCTAGCGATGCCTTTACTGTAGAATGAGTTGCTTCATATTTTGATATTTCTTCTTTTTCAAAATATTCTTTTAGTAACCGATTTTTAAATTCAGTCCCTTTGTCAGAAAATATCCTGTGGGGTTTCATAGGCATTTGAGTAATAAGATTACGAAAAGCTTCCAACATGTCTTCTGATTTCTTTGATTTTAAAGGGGTAGTGAAGACTCGTTTGGACAAGACATCTATCCCCAAAAGTATATATCGATTTCCTTTATTATGCTTAGAAAGAGACTGCATATCAGCTAAGTCCACTTGTACATCTGTCATAAACCCTGCTGCAATAGTTTTACTTCTTTTAAAGTTCACCCTCTTTTGGCGCATAAGGGTATAGGTACGGTGCCCCTCCAAATAATGTTTGATTACATTTCTTGGTATATGTTTAAACGTTTTCTTTGCCTCCCTCCATAAACTATCTATACCTGCATAAGCTGAAGGGGAATTGGGATCATTGTAAAGTCTGTCGAGAAGTTTTGTAAAGTCAGCCATTTTAGAAAATTACCAAAGTGTAGGTTTAAATTTATTAATATCCTCTTGAGTAGGCTTTTGTTTTGCCCATTTATTTTTTCCTAATTTGATCCTTGCAGCGGCTAATCTTTTAATCCAACTTTTTGATGCATTTTCTGATTGTTTCTTTGTAACAGGTCTTCTTAATCTTTTAAAGGGGATAAGGGTAGTTCCTTCGGGGATAACAAATTTTCTTTTTAGCTTCTGACGCCTTTTGATATCATCTTCCTTTCTAGCTTGAGCTAAAGCTGATTGATCTATAGGGACTTTATATTTTTTAATATCTCTTTTTCTTTCTAATACTTTTCTTCTTCTTTCTTCTTGCGCAATCTCTTTTAATCTCTCTTGCCTAATATCACTATTTCTTCTACGTTTAAACACATCTGAGTCAGTCGAGTCTAATTCTCTCTTTGATACTTCTAGAGGTATGGGGGGAGAAGGACTTAATGGTGCATTTTGTGATGCTATAACAGAGTTTGGTTCTACAATATCTTCAGGTGGAGAAAATTTTTTATTTGTTTTTCTCTTTGGTTTCCTTTTCTTTTTTATTTCTCTTTTTATTTTAATTCTTTTGCCATTATTTTTCAAATTTCTTTCTAATGCTTGATTTGATGTAGGAGGTCTTGGATCTAATTGTATATTTTGACCACTTTTAGTTGTTGAAGGAATGGAGGATGAAGAAAGAGAAGGGACAATGTTGTATGCGTGATTAGGGGGTTCTTGGGGGTAATATGAAAAAGAATTATCACTAAACCAATTGTCGTCGTTATCTATGTCTTCATTTGCAGAAATATACGATGCGCGCCGGGAATTACTTTTAGGCACAATAGTGCCTTTAGATTTATTGTTAACTAGTTCAACTTTAACTGGTCTATTTTCGCGTTCATTTCTCAATTGTAAATATCTCCTCAACTCTTGATTATAGTGAACATTTTTAGAGGATTCACTTTCTTTTCTTCTTTTAGATCTTTCTAAAGCTCGACGAGTAAAATCTAGATTTGGTTCACCTACATCGCTTGTTGTAAGACCGCGATAAATATCCTCTGGGACAAGAATAAATTTATTTGCCATATTTTTTTAATTTTTATTAAACTTTTTAAAATGAATAATGATAATATAAATGAATAGTTAATTTGTATCGGTATCACTTTTTATAATTTTTCTTCCAATTTCTATAAGTATAGGGGTAAGAAGAGCTGTAAGGACACCTCCTAACCCACTTCCCTTCTGCGGAATAATTTTTCTTGCTCCCCTCTCACTTCGAGCACGACTCATACGGCGGACAAATTCGGCATAGGGTAAAAGACGTTTCCTTTGGCGAGTAGTTAGTTGATAACGTGCTTTTACAATATTTAAACATATTTCTGCTATAGCAAGAAGTTGCTGACTGTTAGCCTGTTTAAGCATGCGATGACGTTTGCTATCCGATTTAGATCTTGCCAATAAATTTAAAAAGTCTTTATTATCCATAATAAGTGAACTAATATTGCACTGAGATTTAGACCCCATTTTTAGGAATGAAAATTATTTTTTCGCTGTCGTCTTTAAAAATATTTGTACGAAGACGTAATGTTGGATCTGAAGAAGCATGCATATCAATTAAAAGGTATCCATAAGGAATATTTGTAGCTTGCCTATAGGAATCGAGAAAATAATCTAACTTCTTTGGAAAAAGTTGAGCACCAATGTTTCTAACGGAAAGAACAGAGTTTGGAGAACGCATAATAATTATATACTGTGCATTTTGCCGGGCAACTTTAATTTTCTTTTCAAATAAGTTTTGCGTTACAAATACTATAGAAAAATTCTGGTGGTGTGACTTTTTAGTAAATAATTCCGACAAATATTTTTCATCGATAGAGAGCAATAAATCATCGAGAATAACAAGTGAAGGTTTTGGAAGTCTTTTAATTACATCCTCGGGCGGCACACCAGCGAAAACACTTACACCAGATTTTTGAAGAACTGGAACAATGTTACTCATTTCACCAAAACAATAGAGAATACTTTTAGGAGGAGGATCGATTAAATCTAATGATTGGGTAATAAATCTTAGGAGAAAAGTACTCTTTCCACTGGAACTTGGTCCAGAAATAATTAGACCGAATGGAAGTTTAAATTTTAATTCTTTACTAGAAAAATTAATTGATTCCATTAAAATTAATAAGTAATAATAATACAAATAAATGATTTTAAAATAAAAAGATTAGGATTTACAAATCAAGGAAGCGGTATATTATCTAAATTTACAATATGAGGTGGACTTTCTATAACTTCTTTTTCTTGCTCTTTTGTAATTTTTTCTTCACTCTTTTCTTTTTCTATCGGAACATTGGCTGTAGTAGTAGGAGTAGTAGTGGTAGTGCCTATGTTATCGAAAAATTCTTGAAGAATATTTTCAAATTCTTCATCGGCGGGGGTTTCCTGCTTTATCTTCTTAGGCGAAGGTGGCTTTATTGGTGATACTTCAACTTCTTCTATCTCGGGCTGAATATTTTTAATAATAGGAGTCGCTGCACATGGTGGAGATCCATGTTCAATGTTGAAGATTCGACCCTTGTTCTTGATCTATAATTTTAAAAAATATAAGTTTTCATATTAATAATAAATACCTTAAAAAAGCAGTGGCCTGGAAGATCATGGATGGTGTCAAATGGTATAAATGTAGGTGTCTTAATTCGCGTACAATAACAAGTCACACCTTCTTTGGTTACAACAAAGTCGAGTTCCACTTCAGATCCCTTGCATTCTCGACAACGTCCGGCATGGTCAAAAGGCACAAAACGTGGAGTAGAAATACGCTCAGAAGCAGAAATTGTTAGGCCGTTAGCAGTAATATTAAATTCTATTTCGGGGAGAATTTGTCCTATGAGAGCTTTTTTGTTGGACATATTGATTGCCATTATTTTTTAAGAAAATTTTAAGAATGATTTTAGAAAATAGTCGGAAATCAAATTTTGACTTGAGAATTTTAATTTTAAAATATTTAATTTAAAAAAGTTTAAAAAAAAGCCACGCCCCTTTTTTCCAAGACTTTATAAATGGAAAAGGGGGTGCAGAAAATTTCCTTCCGATAGAACCGAGAATGTTTATTATGGCTACCCCCATTCCATAGACTTTCATTTGAATATATTAGAGAAAGGAGAAATATCTCTCCTTTCATAAAAATTTTATTTTATAAGAATTGGATTTATTTTTAAATTACTTTCCTTCATTTTTCTCATTTACATTTTTATTTTTTTTCTCTAAGCCTTCCTTTTAAATTGGGCGGACATTTTGTTGTAGATAATTTAAGAAAATCCTAATTATTAAACATCTGCTTTATAAGTAAAGCATATTACGATTTTCATTCTATTTTTTAATCATTAATTATTTATTTAATTTTCTCAATGACACGCCTTTATTCAATTATTTTGACAAGTTGACCCTTCCCTTTTTATTTGCCCGATTTTTTGTCTTTCCCTACCTATCCTCATTTTTAAATATTTTTCTCTTACTATTTAACAATTATTTTTTCCTTTATTATCCACATCTGTCATTTTTATTATACAGATGACAAAAATTTTACTTGATTTTATTTGTTAAATTAATTTTTATATTTTTATAAATTTTAAGTTTTACCATTTCTCCTAAAAAATTTTTGCGGGAAGCATTTAGAGGGTTTGCGCGAAAATCACCGTCGTGGAGGAAAAAGCAATTTTTATTACAAATTGCTTTTAAAATTTTTAAACAAAAAATCACCGTGTGGGACCTAAAATCACCGTCGTGGGAACACAATTTGTATTTACAAGGGGTTTCATAAGCTTTAAAATTTTGCACGAAAATCGCCGTCGTGGATTTTGTGCGAAGAAAGTCATTTGTATTACAAAATTTTTTTAAAATTTTTGTGCGAAAATCACCGTCGCGAGAAAAAATAATCTTTAATTATGTACTTGTCGGCTTCATCAAAAAAATAATATAATTAGTATCTTTAAATTAATTAACTTTCACTAGATTTCCAACGTGGCATTTAAAAATTTTGCGCGAAAAAACCAATTTGTAACTTTGTACTTGTCGGCATCATCAAAGGGATTAATTACAAATTGCGGCAAGATAATATGTTACAAACCGTTTAGTAGGTTTCCGTTGTCCAGCTGGCAATAATTTACCCCAAAAGGAAAAGGGTCAGTTATTGACATCCGCGACGGCGGGGGATGGTTAACTACTCACCCGTAATTTTTTCGGCTCGAAAAACGGATCCAATGGAACTTTAGGCTTTCTTGCAAGAAAGAGTTTCTCTGTAGCCACCAACTGGCTTGTTTATACAACTGACAATCCGTGTTCCTAACATTTCTGTAAATTGCCACCTATGTTATTTTTGTATTATTCTTATGATAAAAATGTTATCTATTTAGATGTTTTTTGTTAGTTACAAGGTTATACCGCACTCTAGGAAATAGAGAAATTCGAAGAAACCGAGCAATATTTCTCAGTCAAAAGAAATATTTGTTTTATATATCATAAATCTCTGTTATTGCTAACCATGCCCCATATCACACTGGCCAACAACATTTAGAAAAACGTATGTTATACATATTTTTTGACGGGAAAATTCTGTATCATATAATGTCATCCAAATGTTTCCAGTTAGATTTATAATTCAGAATATTACAACATTTTATTTTATAACCTCGATATTGTCGACTTTAAATAATTAAATATAATAATTAAATTAAATGCTTTTAAAGTTAAAATGAGTGAAATTAAAAAAAGTATATTAGGGATTTTCAAAATAAAAATTGAAAGCACTTCCCTTCAATATTTTTTATAAATTTTGTCTGCAACTTTCCCACTCTACACTGAATACTGGTTATACGCAAATTCAGAAGATAGCCACCCATGTCAGTTCTCAATTTTTCCTTCTTTCAAGCATTTATTTACATCTATTTAAAAATAAAATAAATGCATATATATAAATATAGCGCAACTATTTTCTTTTCAATCGTCCTTGATTTTTACTATAATGCTAACTTTACTCCCATCACATTTAATATCCGATAGTTTGTCATTGTTTATTTATTATCCATTTAGTTACTCTTGTGTTATATGCCATTATTTTTTGTGCCCCCCATTTCTTCCTCTTCCCTTCTCTTTGCTTTTTCTATTTTCTGTTTGAGATTACAAAACGTTTTAGGCAATTAGTGGGCAAATTTAGGCAATTAGTCCGCAAATCTAATTGTTGTCCAGAAGTCAAACTGCGTGCCATAAAACTGTTGAATGTTGAAAATATAGACTTTTAATTAAAGACAGAAAATTAGTTAATATCGACTCTTGTTTTATAAATTTTATCCTTGATAAAAGAAATAAAATAAAGTAAATAAATATATGAATTTAATATTTATCTTGGTAGAAATTAAAAAATTTTGTTTTTCAATGAAATTATATAGATTATATTTTACATAGCTTTAGAATTTGTTCAAAAAACTCAGAAAATTAAGGTTAGTGTTGTGTCCGCACTTGCAGAAAGAATATAAATGAAAATAAATAACACAGCATTTGGTTGGATGGTGGCATAGTCGGTTGTGCTTTCGGTTTGGGCTCTTTCCGTGATGGTTCAATTCCATCTCCACAATCAAACAATGTTTCCACAGTATGAACATCGGACATAACAAATGGCGCGGTCGGACAGGCCAGGCTTAGCCTGAGGAAATTTCAGCAACATTCAAATGCTGTGATGATCTGTTATTCTGTCAATCTGGATAGAAAAAGAAAAGACCCTGTGAGAAAATTAAAATGCCTGAGTTGTGATTGGCTAGCTGGTTGTGTGAGGTTAATATATAAATTAAAATGCGTAAGGCGCATGAAGCGCAGCATATGCCACAAATGGGTCTCTGTGTGTTCTCTCCAAAATCAAAACAGATGATAGTTATAGAGAACAAACAACAAGCGAGGACGCCGCACTTGCAGAAAGAACATAAATGAAAATAAATACCCAGCATTTGGTTGGATGGTTCCACAGTCTGTTGTGCTTTCGGTTTGGGCTCTTTTCGTGATGGTTAAATTCCATCTCCCATTAAACAATTTTTCCACAGTATGAACATCGGACATGACAGTTAGAAAATCATGTCAATTTAAATATTATGTATTCGTCCTGATCTGTTTGATTTTATTTGTCTTCTTCTTTAATCTTAGTTGTTTTTTGTAACATGCAGCGCATATATATAGTTCAGGTTTTGAATGGCGGTGCCATTGTGATGTTTTTGTTGCTCCGCAAGTAGAACATTTTCGATCTTTCGTGATTTGCTAAAATTTTTATAAATTTAGAGTTGAAACTAATTGACGGTTTTTAAAACTATTTTTTGATTTTTGGCGATCTGATATTGTCCAGGGTTACTTTCAACTAATTTGTTTTAGTTTGTCTAGGTTTCCGGTCACCACAAGTGGAAAAAGTAATGTTCTTGTAGATTTTCGAAAATATTGAAAAGTTATAAATAAATAAATCTCTAATATTGTCATTAAATTATAAATAGGGCACTTAACTTATCAAGGCGTAAAATTTTGTTGGTTAAATAGCTTTATTTAACGACTGCCTTTATTGATTTTGAACTATATAAGACATTTAAAAATAAATATTTGCACTTTATATTTTATGGAAAATTCATATGATTAGTCCGCATGTCATTAAGTATTTTGAAATTGTACTTTTATTTATTTTGTCAGTCGGCGGGATAAAATAAGTTACTTGCACTTTTTGCCAATTAACTCGTTTAATATGATTAATTTTAAATATTTAGTAATATTTTTTTAATTATTCAATTACAATTAATTACTCAATCAGCTCGATTGATTTGATAGAAGTTAAAAATACAAAATTTATGGTGAAAATATATTTATGTGAGGCGGTGTATTGTATTAGTTAAAAACTTTTATTATTGGCAAGTATTCTTTGTGGATTTTATTTGAAAGTTATTTGGAAGATAAGCCCTAACTTGAAAATAACGAGATATCTATAATAAGAATAAAAGTTATATGTATAGTCATTAACTTTTCTTCTTTTGATTAGCCTGTTTTTCTATTTATTTTGAAATATAGCCGACAGTTCAAATAAATATTTGCACTTTTTATACTTCTAAAAAAATAATATTTCAAAATATTTAAAAATAATCAACGAGTTACTTAACAAAAAGTGCAAATAAGTTTTTTTAACCCGCCGGTGGATAAAATAATTAAAAATAGAATTTCAAAATACAATTAACAAAAGGTACAAATAACACTTTATATCCCATCTAATTGGCAAGATAAATAAAATAAAGTACAATTTCAAAATATTTAATAGCATGTGGACAAATCATATGAATTTTTCATTAAATATAAAGTGCAAATATTTATTTTTAGAATGTCTAATGTATATTTAAATTTCAAAATAAATAAAGGCAGTATTTAAATTAAGATATTTGGACTAATATTTAATTTTAAATTAAGACTATTAATTAAGTCCACTAGCTTTTAAGTGAAAAATGAAGACAAATGCCCATTTAAAATAATTTTTAGAAGCTAAAAGATATGTTTATTTAAAAATGAACTAAAGGCATTTCGAAAAATATACCGTCACTATTCCATTTTGGCATTGCTGACATTTAAAATTTTTAAGCTCATTTTTTGAATAACTATTGATGTTTCAAGTGTGCCTCCAAAAAATTTTCTAATGACCCGAAAAGCACAAGATCAAAATTAAAATATAATTTTAATTTAAGATTTCAAATATGAAATATTAGCTCTTACGGAAGAGCTCGACGAGTTGGGTCAAACTATAACAATCAACAAAATATGATTTGCTTGTAAAAACTTATGACCATTTGTTTTAACCTCCTTTTAACCTCCATATTCGAATTTCGAATTTACTAAAAGTCTAACACGCCTAATATTTAACACGACACAAAAGCAAAAAATGGAATAATTTATTTTTTGACGCCAAATTGACACAATAAAAAATATATACGAGCGGCTAACCTACAACACATCAAATCCTTAACTCATCGAATCCTTAACTCATCGACTAGGCTAAAAACGCTCAACTCATCGAATCCTCAACTCATCGAATCCTAAACTCATCGACTAGGCCAAAAATTGCTCAACTCATCGAATACCCCCAAAGGGGGACGTTTGAGTCCCTGTTTATTTAGATTTTTTATTGTTTTGTTTATTTTTTTTTGTTTTTCTTCTGGGGTTTTTAATTAGTTGATCGGTCACTCATCCAATTCTATCCGGCCACTGAAAACATTCTCAGACCTGGTAAATATGCTGGAGATCCTGGTAAATTATGATCTCATTCTTGTAAATTATTGTAGAGATTTTACCGTGTTAAATCGGACTAGATTACCAGATTAATTCAGTAAACCCTGATTGTGCCCAAAAGGACTTTTTCCTAGCCTACAAAGCAGCAAAAAATTTTTTCAACGAAGATACAGCTAGCTCTTTTGGGACACAGGGACAACGTCCCTTTTTGGGAGGATTCGATGAGTTGAGCGTTTTTGGCCTAGTTGATGAGTTAAGGATTCGATGAGTTAAAAATTCGACGAGTTGAGCGTTATTGGCCTAGTCGATGAGTTAAGGAATTTTAGCCGTTTCGATCAGTTGAGCGTTTTAGGCCGATTCGATGAGAAGGATTCGATGAGTTGAGCGGGCACGCGACGAGCATAGCCTCCCTATGGTTTTTCTCCTATTTCTTTTTTTTCGTTATAAATTTTTATCAAACCTCGTTTCTTTTTATTTTGTATATTTTCACGATGAATATTAAATAAGGGAAAATATATATTAAATAAGGGAAAATATATAATTTGTATATATTTTCCCTTATTTAAACACCCATTCAATTATATTATCAATAAAAATCATATTTTTTCAAATTTTTCCTTTCATCCTCGAATAGGGAATAAAAGATTTTTTCCCATTCGAGGAGGAAAGGAAAAATTGGATGCGGCATCAGTAGTTAACCCCCCGGTTTTCGCACAAAGGGATGCCGCCATCCCTTTGATTGATGATCAAAGGGATGCCGCCAACCTATGGGAGGGGTCTGGGGGAGGGGTCCGAGAAATCCTGTGGATATGGGGGGATTTTGTCGGCATTTTCTTTTGATCCTGCTGTCAGGGTAATTAATTATTAATGGGGGGAGGGGTCCGAAGTAATTAGTACCTAATAAATCATTAATGGGGGGAGGGGTCCGAGATAATTAGTACCTATTAAATTATTTTAGGGAGGGGTCTGAACTAATTTGTTTTTACTAATTGATGGGGAGTAGAATATGGTAACTAATTGGTTTGGGGAGGGGACAAGGGGAATTTTAAAATAGTGTTTGAGTGCGCGAAAATTTGGTGGACGATGGACAAATGGCGAATGCTTTACAGAACCCAAAATGCTCTCTTTAGAGCATCAAATCTAATAAGTGAAACGAGACATTGACTAATTTTTCTTGTATAAAATTTTAATTTGTTTTTTAATTTTTTACTATTAATAATTCACACTAGGTGGGCTAACCCTAAAGGTCACCTATTGAATTTCTAGAGTTGATCTTCTGGGTTATCTCTCTCGATGTGTCTTTCTTAATAATTTAAAGGGTTGCATAGAGAACAAAAGACTGCGTAAAAATAAATTTTGGATGTTTTTTCTTTTGTATGTTTTTTAATAAAAAATAATATGTTAATTTAAAGTTTGAAGGAAAAGTACAGGGGTAGTTGATGCAATAAGATAATACAAAAGTTTTATTATATTAATATACAATTTTATTTTTTATAATAAATTTAATATCTAAATTTTATATTTTTAAGAAATTTTTAACAAATCCTTTTCTTTTTCTGAAAAATTATGTTTATTTTCAATTTCAAACTTATCTTATTAAGCTTAGTTGTATTATCTTATTGCTGGGGTTTAAAGTAATTAAAAAATAAATTTATTTTTATGTGGGTATTAAATTTTGTTTTTCAGTTGGTTTCAATATGTACAAATTGCTTATGTAATCGACAAGTATATAATAAAACAAGGCACAGAACCGTTTATAAAAATAAAGGAGAACAAATTGAAGTAAAATATTTCTAAAAAAATTTTTTAGTTGTTCAATTAAGTTACAAACAATTAAACAAAGATGTGAATGCCCTCCATTGGAAATTAATTTTGGAAAAATTGTAATTTTAAAAAAATTTTTAAATAAAAAATTTTAAATAGAAAACCTTTAATTTTTAATAGAATTCGAAAAAAATTTAAATAAGAGATTTTCTCTTTTAAATATTTTTCCCTTAGAAACTTCAACCATCTGAAACAGGAAAAATGGACAAAATGTCAAAATTTGTTTGAGAAGAAGAAAAAAGAACATTATAAATAATGAATGATAAGAAAAAATGTGTATACCGGAAATTTAGAAATTTTATAGGTTATAATCAAATTGATTATTTTAAAAATTTTATTTTAATGATTTAACTGGTCTTAAAAATATAATTCTTAAACATTTTTTAAATAAATAAATTTTATAATATACTCTTTCTTTTTAAAAGTATAATTTTAGATGAGTAGTAATATAAATAATATAAATTTGTTAGTCGCTGGTTTTCCCCACTCACGTCGATACTTTGTCTTTCCTAATTCCTTCTCCCCCAAAAACTAAGTGGTCAAGGGTTAATAATGGTTGAAATAAATATTAAACAAATTTAATAAGTAATATTAATTAAGTTTTAATATTTTAGAATAACTCGTTTAAATTTAAATATTTTATCAATTCAATGTTTAAATTTTACAACGAAATTTTTTAATTTTAAAACGATTTTTTAATTACTGTCATTTTATCCCATTCAATCGGCTTTTCTTTTGCTGCCAACCTTTTTGTACGGTGCCAGAAAATCTGTAGCTTTGCTGTTAGCTTCGACACATTTATGACATAATCCTATTTTCACTGTAACCCCAGAAGAATTCTCGTAAAATTTATCTTGCGAATAGAATAAGTTGTTTTGACATTCTAAAATAAAATTTCGAATAGAATATTAATTGTTCTCACCTTGGCACAGATAAAAAGTAATTAAGAATTTTGCACGAATTAGTTTCCAAAGTTGATTTTTAACAGTTTTTTCTTTGACAATTTTTATTTCATTTAATGCCACAGGACTATTATCTTTAAAAATTTTTTATTGAAAATGGTTAATTGATAAAACCTGAAGAGTTTTTAACAACTAATTCTTTCTCTTGCACCAGTGTCAAAGGTTTAGTAATACAATCTTTTTTCTCCTGTTCTGAATCCACAACCTTTGCATTAACACTTTCTTAAATATATTATTAGAAAGATATTATAGAAATATTTACCTGATGGTATATCTTGAGACATTTTAAAAGATGAAAAAATTTTGTAACTAATTTGTAAATAATTAATTATAAATTTGTATAATGACTAGGAAATTAAATTTATGGATTTTTTGTGTAATAGTGGGCGTGGCTTTATATCGATTTTTAGAATTTTTGGCTTGGCTTCATTTTTAAAAATGGCTTGGCTTTATATTCTTGGAGTGAGAAATTTTGTAGGGTTTACAGAACAGGTTCTGCCTTGGACGAGAGAAGGGTATATAAACCGATAATCTGATACTTGAATCATTTAAAAATTTTTAAATGGCAATTAACATGAATGACAAGATGTCTCTATTAACACAAATAATTCCAGAAGTCGATTTCAATTTTACAACAAACGGTATTACCTTAACTAGCGAGAGAATTTCTACTCCTCGCTTCATCCCTTTTGAGAATGGTGGCCGCTGTCGTGATTGTAAAAGTACAGAGGTCGAACTGGATTTTATTGTGACAAAGGAAGGAGTAACTATCTATTGTACTCGCTTCTCAGCTCCACGATTTGTACCCTTCGATTGTATTTATGATTTGCCGGGTCATTGTTTTTTCAAGGTAATTTATTATATAATTAAAGAATAAATAATTTTCATTAAGATTAAAAACAAGGGTCGTGTGTTGAACATTCCATATGGTTCCCAAAATGTTTGTTCTGTCACAAATTCCCGTAAGAGAGAAGCTGAAGCACAACTATTACCCCCACCTCCTCCTCCACCCCCACTTCCTCCACAAAATGAATTATTAACACCGCCACCTATATTATCACCTCCCCCTGCACCACAACCGGAAATATTAACATCACCACCTGCATCCCCGCAACAAGAAATACCACCACAGCAACCCCTCGCAGGATTATCTCCAATTAAAGAAGAAACAAAAGAGAATGAGGAAGCAGTCCTCTTAGAGTTCTTCGACTCTATGCAGGCTGTTACAATGGGAATGACAGCAGAATGTGATGTTAAGAATGAAGTAGTAAACAATCCAAGTGATACAAATTTACAACCACCTCTTTAATTTTTACCGATAGTATTTAAGCTAATTAATTTTTTATTTCCTTTAGTTTTCTTACAACTTAGAATGGAATCGTTAACATTTTCTAATAAAGATTTGAAATTCAAATTGCCTTTCGGTATGATTGTCTCAGGTCCTAGTTCAAGCGGGAAGAGTACCTTCTTATTAAAATTTATTTCCGAAGCGGTAGACTTAATCGACCCCAAACCAAGTAGTATATTGTATTGTTTTGGAGAAATGAGTAGTATAGTGCCAATACTTCAAAAATCTGGAGTTGCCGTATTTGTCGGCGTTCCCTCTGAGGAACTATTAAAAACATTTCCAAAACCACTCCTTTTAATTCTTGATGATCTACTTTTGTCTATTGATGAGAAATATTTATCTGAACTATTTACTAAAAAATCCCATCATCAAAATTTTGCAGTCGTATTTGTAACTCAAAATTTATTTGATCGTAAAATCAAAGTTGCCCGACAAAATGCGCAATACATTATCTTAATGCGCTCCCCAAATTCTGCACTTGCAGTTAGGAATATAGGAGTACAACTCTTCCCGAGTAAATTAGACTATTTTCTCGATGCATATCGGCAATCGACTAATCAACCTTACGGCTACTTATTAATCGATATGCACGCCGCATCTGATGCAATACTAAGGCTGAGGACAGGGATATTTAAGGACGACGAGGAAAAAATTGTTTTTACTCCAAAAAGTGGAATTTAAAATGGTTAGTCATTTAATACGAGAGAATTCAAATTTTCTAAATTTTTTATGTCATACAAAATCTCAAAGAAAAATACGTCGACTTTTACGACTTGCTAGTACTTCACAACTTTTAGCACTTGTAGAAATTTGTCTAAATATTGTTAAATCACGATTTCAATTGACGACTCGTCAAAAGAAACGCTTAATGCCTTATGCCTGCTTTGTCCGTGGCGTAAGTAGGGCTCGAAGCAAGAGGGGCCTTCTTACCCCAATTACCGCCTTCTTACCGCCCTTCTTACCCCAATACTCATTGAACTGGCGCGCTCTATAAAAAGCGCGAATTAATCAAAATTCTTATTATTAATAAATTATGGCTAACAAATTTATCCTTGTTCCTCAAGAAATTTATCGTGGTCTTACTACTTTTGATACAGGAGAACCAAATCTAGATGATGTCCGACGAACACTTGATAAAACTCGAAGAGTAAAGGAACACCCAAGTGCAAAAAATATTCATTACAATCAAGAATTAAGACGATATCTTCATCTACGTAATGAAAGTCAAAATCGTCCTGTTAGGGTTGAAATGGTTGCTTCACCTAAGGGTGCTATTATGAATAGAGACCAAACTCATCCCTCAACAAATATAGCCGAAAATGACGATGATTTTTGGATGAGCGATGACGTTTCATTTTCTAATTATCCTAGAGAACCTCCTAGTCTCGCTTATAATTTTGTACCTCCTCTTTCTGAATCTTCCTACCATCCATCAATACCCCCTTCTCTACCTAGAAGCAGCACTGTAAAAAGTCAACGCCAAATTACAAAAAGGAAAGAACAAGATAATGGTGATGAACCAAAAAGAATAAAAATAATTAAGAAAATTAAAAAATCAAAAATTCCGATTAAAAAGAAACAAAAGAAAAAAGTAACAGTGAACCGCCCTTTACCCTCAACATCAGCTGTAGAGTCTAATATTACACAAGATCCCATACTCGATGCACAAAATGCTCCTTTAAGCGATTCTCCTCCTGTATCGCTCCAAGCTTCAAAAAGGGACCAGGTATCCGAAGATTTTGAAGGTAATAAGAGGAGTAAAAATACATATGAAGATAGAGAACTTAGGTTAAGAGAACAAATTGCTCAGATTCAAAAGAAGAAAGAGTTATTAAGGAGAAGAAAAAAATCCCAAAATGTTAAAGTCCCTCTTGATCATAGTGTAATTCAACAAATACGTCGAGATGAGGAGGCAGAAGTTTTAGATAGAGCTAAAAGATCTCGTCGTCGTCATAGAATATTGAGAGAAGGTAGATCCCCGTCTCCTCCATTGCCGCGAGAGCGTTCTAAAAGGAAATATGTAATCCCTGAAGACACTAGTGCGGTTCATCTCAAAAGAATAAAACCAGCCTCGAAGAAAAAATCGGAACAATTATCAAAAGCTTGGTCAGAAAAATTAAATATTTTAAGAGGACGCAAAGAAAGGACTAAAAAATGGGCATCGAGAAAACCAACTCAAGAGGATATAAGTTTACGTAAAGTAAAAGGTCGGACAATCAGTAAAAAATGGGCGTCAAAAAAGCCTACACAGGAAGATATAAATAGATTTAAACCCTCACTTTGGTAAAAATGGCGGATTATACAAAACTTTTGAAACATCTCTATAATGACCCCGATTCCCCTGCAGCATTTTCTGGAGTTGACAGATTATGGCACGAAGCCCGCAAAGTTCTTAAAAATTTACCTAGAAGCGTTGTACAAGATTTTCTTGAGGGACATCGGACGTATACACTTATGCGTCCCAAGAGAATACATTATCCACGAAGTAAAACTGTTGCTGCCGGGTTTATGACAGATGTTCAAGTTGATTTGGCGGATTTACAAACATTGTCAAGACACAATAAAGGAAATAAATATTTATTATTGGGGATTGATGTACTTTCAAAAAGAGTTTTTGGGGTTCCTGTCAAATCAAAGAAAACCGAAGATATGTTAGAAGCTTTTAAATATTTAATTGACCAAATGCCCATGAAGCCACATAGAATATTTTCTGATAAAGGGTTAGAATTTAAAAATAAACAACTAAAAGAATTTTTTGAAAAAGAAGAAATTGAAAAGTTTGAAGCTACCCATTCAATAGTTAAAGCTTCGCTTGCGGAGCGGGCAATTAGAAATGTCAAACAACGATTATATAGATATTTTGCCCACTACAAAACACTTAACTGGGTTGAGATCTTACCTGAAATTTTGGAAGGAATAAATAAGGCAAAGTGTAGGATTCATGGAATGAGACCTATTGACGTTAACTTTAAAAATGCTCAAGAGGTGTGGGAGAGGATTTATGGAGATGAATTGTCTACAAAAATTAAAAAGACAAAAACTAAATTTAAAAAAGGAGATTTTGTACGTACGAGTGTTAATAAAGGAACATTTGAAAAGGGGTATATCCCAAATTGGGGTGATGTCATAGTGGAAGTCGACAGAGTCAAAGATCAATCTAGACCAATTCGTTATAAGTTAAAGGATGACAACGATAATAAATACAAGGGATCTTATTACAGCGAAGAACTTACCAAAGTCAAAAAAGATGCAGGGACAGAGTATAGGGTTGAAAAGGTTTACCGTAAAAGGAAACGACCAGATGGTGCCTATGAAGTACTTGTAAAATTTATTGGATACCCGGAGAGAGAATGGATACACGAGAATCAATTAGTATAAAAGTCATTTTTCATATTGTATATATTTATTTGCTATAAAAATGTCTAACAGTTTTTACGTGTGTTTGCTAAGTAATACAACTGATTATCCAGATAATCAGCCAAATAAGTTTCGAGTTCATCTCCCGAAACCAATTTATTTTTCGGGAGACTGGGTTTGTGGATTACACAGTATTTCATATCCTTATTCATGGCCCTCAACTATTGGTACACTTGAAGAGCAGTGGATTGATATTCACTGTACTGACTTTCAAGGAAAGGCTAAAGTCATAAGGGTCCCTGTCCCAAGAGGTTCTCACAATAAACCTGAAGATTTACTTAATTTTTTAATCTCCACTTTGCAACATCAAAGCGAAGTGCTCGAAGCATCTCCTCTAGATAATGTAGGGTTTTTAAATAGACCAACATTAATGTCACCACCACGATCTGGTCGCCCAAAACGAAGTTTGGAGGAGACGCTTCCATCTCCTCCAAGAATAGATCCACCATCTCCCCCGCGATTGGTAAATCCTGCGAAGCCATCTTCACCTACACCTCCAGCTAAGAAACCTACGCCTCAAGAAATTCACAAACCTTCAACTACTCTATTACCATCGCCCCCTAGACTACAACCTCAATCAATCCCCCAACCTCAACCTATTCAAAAACCTTCTTCACCCCCTAAACCTCAACCTCCTAGTACTCAAAAACCTGCTACTCCACAGAAACCACTAACTCAAACTAAACCTCCTAGTCCTCAACTACCCCCTCAACCTCCTCCTGCCCAAAAATCTTCCACTCCACAAAAACCTCTTCCTCAACCTATTCAAAAAACTCAATCACAACCACCACCACCTGCTCCTGTTCTAAAAACTCCTACTCCCCAATTACCACCTCCACCAGCTCCTGCTCAAAAACCCACTACAAAACCACCTACGCCTGTTCAAAAGCCTGCTTCACCCCCTAAACCAACACTTCAACCTCAAAAACCTACTAATCAGCCACCTCCACCTCAACCTATTCAAACGCCTACTTCACCCCCTAAACCAGCAGTTCAACCTCCTGCTCAAAAACCTTCTACTCCACAAAAACCTATACCTCAAACTAATCAAAAACCTACTCCTCAACTACCATTTCCTCCTGCTCAAAAACCGTCTACTACACAACCTCCTCCACCTCCTCCTACTACACAACCTCCTCCACCTCCTCCTACTACACAACCTCCTCCACCTCCTACTACACAACCTCCTCCACCTCCTCCTACTACACAACCTCCTCCTACTACACAACCTCCTCCTACTACACAACCTCCTCCTACTACACAACCTCCTCCACCTCCTCCTACTCAAAAACCTCCTATTACACAACCTCCTACACCTCCTCCTACTCAAAAACCTCCTATTACACAACCTCCTACACCTCCTCCTACTCAAAAACCTCCTATTACACACCCATCTATACCTTTTACTCAAAAATCTTCAACTCCACAAAAACCACAACCTCCCCAGCCTCAAAAACATTCTACTCCACAACCACCTCCCCCTGCTCAAAAACCTCCATCTTCACCTCCTCGAATTTTGCCTCAACAAAAATCAACACCACAAAAATTAATTCCTCTTCCAAAACCCATTACCCCTCAAAAAACTCAGGAATCACTACCTCCACCTACCCAAACTCTTCCTTCCCTCCCCGAAGCTCTTCCATTAAAACAAAATCAAACATACGTTCAAGAGAGAATAAAATGGACAGACGATATGGAAAGAGTTCTTGTCTACGTACTAGGAAAAACCCCTACTAATTTTCAAAAAGAAAGTTATTTGCCAATGATGGAAGGACTTCTGAAAAAATACAGTAGTTTAAGAAAAGATAAAATTGACACTACTGTCCAGAAACAGATTATAGATTCCATTTCTCTATATTTTCATAACGATTTTAAACGATTTAAACTCGAATTTTCTCATCCAAATATTAAATATCTGTCCTTCTCTCCCCAACTTGGTTATGTTTTGGGTTTTGAAAATACAAATATGGTCATGAATGAGGAGATTGCAAAATATGGAAGTGACTTGAGAGGAGGATTTTCTAGTTTTGCTGTCTACTCCAGAGGTTTAACTGAGAATATGATTGTAGGAAATTCGCTAAGCTCATTATTGAGAGTTGTGTCTGTCTCCGGAGCAACCCCTGGAGAATATCATGAAAAGATTTACGATTCACCTATTTTTATTCGCGTGCTTCCCAAAGAAATAAACGAAATTGAGATTGAATTGAGAACTATGGATGGGGGAAGACTTGTGCCATTTGCTTTTGGAACAGTGATGATAGTTTTGATATTTAAAAAAGTTATAAATTTTTAAATCATTTTTCGTGTGTATATAAATACTCACAAAATTGTAAATTTCATTTAACATTTTAAATGAAATTTTTCAAAATGGTTCACGTAGTTTTTGATACAAGATCTATAGGATACGAAGAGTTTGTTCCTATGAGGGGAAGTGGTATTTCAGATGAATATAACTATTTCAAAGGATCATCACCTTTTCAACGAGGATATGGCAGTTCACAAAGAGGTGCAGGAATAGGAGATGTAATGAGAGGACTGTGGCGTTTTTTCCTCCCAATTATTAAACAAGCTGGTACTACAGTGGCAGGGGAAGCACTAAATACAGGCCAAAGGGTATTAGAGAGAGTAAATCAGGGAGAGCCACTTAAGACAGCTCTAAAGGAAGAGGGAAGGAAGGGAATCGATAATGTTTTAGACAAAGGAGGATTACCAAAACAATTTGGTACTGGTCGTACGAAGGGTATAAAAAGGAATGCTATGCCGTCATATCAAACAATTATTGGCAAAAAAGTTAAAAAACGCTTGAGATCAGACGCCTTCGGACTTTATTAAAAATGGCATTTCAAAAAATTGACAATGAAAGTATAAACTCTATAACAAGTGCACTTGACTTCTTTCAAATCCCTCCAACTAATGTCACTGTAACGTCTTCTAAAGTTTTTGAAATTCTCCCCAGCAATCCTCTTACCGATACACCCTACCATTTTAAAATTCATTCAAGCCAGAATTATATTGATTTGTCAAAATGCTACCTTTTTACTGAGTTAAGAATAAGAAAAGAAAATGAAAACGGTTACCTTGTAAATCTGGGTGCAACAGACAATGTTGCACCAATTCAACTTATAGGACAAACTTTTATAAATAATATGAAAATTAATATAAATGGCCGCGAAATTTTTAATTCAAATTCATTGTATGCCTACAAAAGCTACTTGTCATACGAGCTATCGTATTCCCAAGGAGCAAAAAGTTCCCATCTTAATGCTTCTGGCTATTATTTTGATTCTGGTGTATCTCTAGAAAGTGGAGAAGGCTATGAATCTCGTAAAAGTTTATTCTCTTCAAGTAAAACGGCTCAGTTTATAACAAAACTCGATGCCGATATTTTTAATCAACCACTTTACTTAATTAACCAATGCGAAGTAGATATTGAAATTTTACCTAACGATGCAAAATTTGTTTTAATTGCTCCCCCAGTTCTTGGTATTGCCCAACCAACACGTTATTATTTTGAAGTTGTGAATTGCAAACTTTATATTAAAAAGATGGATCTTATGGACGGACTAGCATTGGATATTGCTCGAAAACTTGATATTAAACCCGCGCGTTATGCTATAAGGAAGACTATGATGAAACCCCTCTTTATTAGTCAAGGGAGATATGAATTTAATGCGAATCTCTTTATGGACCAAATACCCCGGAGAATAACACTTGGTCTTGTCGCTAACTCTGACTATGTTGGAAATTTTGGACGAAGTCCTTTCAACTTTCAACACTTTAATGTTCGCGAAATTAGTATTATTGCAAACGGTCGAAGTTACCCCCAAGCCCCATATGACTTTGATTATATTAATGGGAAATATGTTCGAGCATTCAACGACATGAATGACGCTATTGGATTAGCTACTTCTTCTGAAAGTAATGGAATTAATTATCTGCAGTACGGAATTACTCATTGCATATACATCTTCAACTTAACCAATAGTGGAGACGACCAAGGAGGACTTTTTGATTTGATAAAGAATGGGACAACAGCGGTGAATATTAAATTTAGTCAGCCGGTACCAGACGGAGGAATTATGCTTGTAGCTATGGGAGAAGCAGATTCATTAATTATTTTAGATAAAAATCGTACTATCGCTAGTGACACTACTATATAAATAGATTCAGATTTCATTATTGTAATAAAATTTTAAAATGAATAAAATATCTATAATACTTTTTCTTATTCGAATTTTTTCGCCTCTTGTTGAATCACTAAGTATAGATGATATTTCAAAGGTGGAAAATCTCCCTGAATACGCAGAATATTTAGCAAAAAGAAATACAACTGAGACTAATATCCCTATAAATTTTCCAAACTTCCCTACCATTCAACTTTGTAAGGAAAGCCCTGGCGAGAATAATATATATGGTCATATTTTCTGTTGGGGAATGATAGGATTGTATATTCTATTTGTAATTAGCCTAATTATTTATCAATTACGTTCATTTCTTTGGTTAAAAGTAGTACTACCCGGAAAAAAGTTTAAAGGTAAAAATTAATGGATATAAATTAATATTTCTATTTTATAGAAGGAAATGAACAGTCATCAAATAACTGTGATATTGAACTCAAATCCAGAGACGAGGGAGATTTTCAAAGGATGCTACCCTTGTAACTTTATACCAAATATTAAATTACCCAAATCTGTCTATATTGTCAACCTGGACCCAGAAGGAATGAAAGGATCCCATTGGATAACTATTTTTACTAATTCAAACAAATTATATTATTTTGATAGTCTTACATTACCTACAAGTGAATGTATAATTAGTTCAATACCCTTATGTTTTTCTAAAATTATAAGAAATTTAAAACCTTATCAATCACCTCTTTCTAAAACATGTGGTCATCATTGTATTTCCTTAACTTATTTTTTATCACAAGGGTTAACTTTTGAGAAATATTTAAAAATGTTAGATAGTATTCAAAATCCTGATTTATTTGTAACTAAAGTAGTTAATAAACTTATAAAATAATTGTCACACACAACACTACATGTTTAATTTTTTGCATTAAAATACGGATAAAATTATATATTTTTTCTTAATTCTGCTAAAATACCCCCAAAATTGTCATCTTATATCCACTAATTTTTTTTTACAAATTTTTATCTTTTAATATTGAAAATAAACATGATTAAGGTGCAGTAGCAAATAATGCACAATCCGTACATAACCAAAACGAGTAAAAAAATACATTTTCAGTTATCGGTATAAGGGTTTTCTTCTGTTTCTTCATCAAATTAAATTTCGAACATTCCTCGCACCAGTGATATCCATTAAAATAGTGCCAGATAAAACTAGCTCGAGCACCCTTGTCCAATATTTCACGGTTTCTTAACGATAAATTCAAAGCAGACAAGTAACTATGTCTTGTACACGTTTTGTAGTTAGCATGTCCCTTGTATAATTGGTATAATATATTAAACTTTTTTTTTTAAAAAATACCTCAATTAAATAATGCTTTGATTCCTCTGCCATTCTTGTTACTAGTTTCGAAAAAAAATTAGAAGGAAAATAATACTGTAATATAGTAAGCTGCAAGCTTTTATATTTTCCCTTGAAATTTGAAAAATGTGAATGGTACGAGATGGTACATTAATTAAAAATAGATCCCCGAAATTTAAACATAAATAAAAATTTTACAAATATTAATTGTCTAGGATATGGCGGCACCTTTTGATCTTTTCACATCTGTCGACAGATGTTACAGTAATAAAATTCTTACAGACGTGACAGCTTTATTTTTAAAAAAAGCCCGCCAAAATTTCAGATGAGGTTTAAAGACAGAATAATTAATTATAAATATCGTAAAAATGTAATAATCTCGTCATTTGTGTAATTTTTAAAATTTATTACAATCGATAATTTTTTATTAAATAAATTTTTTTAGCTTTATTATAATTTTTCTAAAATGGATCAACAACCACCGAAAAAAAGATCGCGTTTTTCTATTGAAAGTCTTTTAGGACTACAATCTATTTTTTCCATCACAAATCTACTTGGACTACAAAGCGGCTCAGGTTCTTCAAAAGAACCAAAAGATTATGTTGATCAACTCGAAGGATCGATTGAAGAAAATAAAAAATTTAAATTTTTGAAAAGCCGTAGCAAGTTCCTTATCAAGGACTTGCCTCCGGACCCTGAGGAGCTTCTGAGCAGTAAGTTAAAACTTTTTGATTTAATAAATAAAAATTACAGGGATTTTTCAATACTTTTTAAATGAAGCTGTGGAAGCTAGTGTAAATAGAGGAATGAAGGCAGAACAGATTGGATGCGTCGTGAGTAGCCCTGTACTGGATCACGATGTTTGGATCCCTATCAGGTCACCTTAAATTTGTTATAACCTTTAATAAAATTTCGATTATTTCAGGGATAGAAATGAGAATACGGTTGAATCAATACTCAACCGTTTTCTCCTGGTTGCCCAAAGTTTTCGGCAGAAAGAAGTCTCACTTTGGGGACAACCCTTCACTGTAACTGCTACAGTCGTTGACAAAAGCTCCCTACCTAAACAACGTCAACTACCAGGTGCCGGAAATCGAAAAATTGCACCAGTTCGTCATCGAATAAATGAAAGAGCTTTGATTAAGGTCAGTTTATCAATGTTTTAATAAAAGAAAAATTATATGTAAGTGTGGGATTAATCAGGAAAAATAATTAAAATAAACATCTTTAGATTGATTAAAGTAAAGTGGGAATTAAAATTATTAATTAGATAGGCAATGAATCATGGATTATTAAAATAATTTTTAATTTTAGATCGAAAACAACAATAATACCTTCTGTCTATTCTATTCCTTAGTAGCTACACTTGTTCACACGGTATTTAATTGGCACTGGGAAAAGTTCTCACGTTACATCAAAAGTCAACATGGAATGGCAAATAAACTTAGAGAAGATGCTTTAGAATTGATGAATATTATTGGAGCACCGACTAACTTAAAGGAATATAATGCTGAACAATGGGTTCCCATTGTTGTTAACTACTGGAACAACAAGTATTTTGGAAAACACATATTCAAAGTCTTCATCTTCGGATCACTTGGTTACTATGAACCTGAGTTTAAAAGTGGTCCTGATAATTTTGATACAGCAATCATACTCTACTACAATAATCAACACTTTGATGGAGTAAAAAGGACAGGAGGTTTATTTGGACAGCCCTATTGTTTACACTGTGAAAAGGTGTACGACAGAGACGTGACACATAAAATTTCTTGTAAAGCTAGGTGTAAAAGGTGTTCTAGAGTTGGTCCCGGCTTCCCCTGCAAAATCATCGAGGGATTCTACAAATTATGCCAGCATTGTTCTAAGACATTCTACAATAACAACTGTTATCAGTATCACCTCAAATGTGGCTTCTGCAATATTTCGAAAGAATGTCAAGAATGTGGCGTTATTTGGAATGTGAAGGACAACAATAAGAGGGGGCGTCAGGGTCACGTGTGCGGCGAACGTCATTGCTCAACTTGCCATGATTATCACGATCCGAAACGTGGATGTTTCATCAAGACCCTAGAACCTAAAGAAGTAAAGAAGTACAGATTTATAGCCTTTGATCTCGAAACCACACAATATCTTCCTACTGAACAAGGGAAGATACATGAAGCAAACTTTATCTGCGCAAAGGTTACATGCCCAGAATGTATTTTAGAGGTAAACTTTAAATTTAATTAATTTAAAAAATTTTTTTAGGAAAAAGAATGTCAAATTTGTGGTCAATATAAAACTTTAACTTTCTCTCATCGTCCATTTACAAATACAGTCGTGGATAAAATGTTCATCAGCCAAAACCCTTTGAAGACCTTTGTTGAATGGATAATTAACGGTTTACCTCAAGAACATGATACATTCGCTTTTTCACATTTTGGTGGTCGTTTTGATATGGTCCTTATCTTCAAAGAATTGTTTCTTAAAGGTAATTATTATTGATTTTTTATCAAATAATAGAAATTTTAGGTTTTACTCCAGAAATGTTAAAAAGAGGCAACAAGATGTATGAAATGAAAGTAACATCACGTGGGAAGAAGAAAGGGGACATCATCTTCAGGGACAGCTTCAACCTAATGCCTATGAGTCTTGCAACACTCGTACCTGCATTTGGCCTACAGGTTGAAGACAAGCCATATTTTCCGCACTTGGCGAACCATCCACGCAATTATGGAAAAGAAATCTATCCAACGAAGGCAGATTATCTGGCAGATGGCTTTCTTCCGGAAAAGAGGAAAAAGTTTGATTTGTGGTATGACCAACATCATCTAGAACCCTTCAACCTTGATGAATCATTGGCTTCCTATTGTACAAACGACGTCGAAATCTTAATGGCTGCACTTGTTGCTTTTAGAAAAGAATTCATAGAGGTTAAATTTTTTATAAATTAAAAAATAATATTTTAGGTTTCAAAACGTGGAAATGAAGGAATCGATGTCTTGCGTGAGTCTA
Source organism: Meloidogyne enterolobii (assembly GCA_963681835.1). NCBI lineage: Eukaryota > Metazoa > Nematoda > Chromadorea > Rhabditida > Meloidogynidae > Meloidogyne > Meloidogyne enterolobii. The sequence continues at coordinate 1,711,652 of CAVMJV010000006.1, forward strand.
TGACTATCGCAAGTGCTTACATGAAGCACTTCCGTTCCAATCATCTCAAGGCTGATCATCTCGCAATTGTACCAGAACGGGGCTACGACAACAAAGATAATCAAAGTCTACTAGCATTGAAATTCTTGGAATGGTATGGTGAAACAAACGGAGTTATTGTTCAAACGGCTAATTCTGTAGATGGTGAAAAAAGGTAATTAAGTTAGAAAAGATCAATTTTAAAATAATTTTTAAGAATTGGGAATTATCGTCTAGACGGGTGGGTTGAAGATCAAAAACTGGGAATTGAGGTGAATGGGTGCTGCTGGCATGCATGCATCAAGTGTTACCCGGACGATGGAATTGTATTGCCTTCTGGAAAGACAGCCGGCCGACAACGTGAATCGGATAAGAAGAGGCTCAACTTTATTAAGTCTCAAGTACAAGAAGTTAAAGTTTACTGGGAATGCGAGATAAAAGCAATGCTGAAGTTGGATAAAGAAATGAAGAAGAATTTTGATGAGTACCTGGATAATGGTCCGATTGATATCCGCTCAGCATTTTTTGGTGGGAGAACAGGTCCGCTTAAACTGTTTTATTCTGCTCAACCTGGTGAGAAAATAAGTTACTACGACGTAACTTCATTGTATCCGTTCATCAATGTTACGACAAATTACCCAACTGGTCATCCCATTCCTCACATATTGAACGAAAATGTGTGTTGGACCAAATCAAGTGACAACAAATATGAACTGGCTATTCTCAAGGTAATACAAAAAATTTTTGAATGAAAATTAAATTTTACAGGTATTTGTTATCCCTCCCAAGAAAATTGATGTTCCTGTGTTACCTGTTAAATCGAATGATAGATTGTTATTCCCTCTCTGCATCGCTTGCGCGTAAGTTTAAAAAAATAATTCTAAAGTTTTGAAAATTTTTAAGAAAAGAACATCCTGAAGGAGGAATAGATGAAGAATATAAATGTGTGCATGAAGATAATCAACGCGGCTGGGTCTCAACATGCACTTCCGTAGAGCTTAATGAGGCTCTCGATTGTGGTTATAAGGTGACAAGGCTTTTTCGTGTTCTTGAATATACTTCAAGTGACAACAGTCTGTTTCGTGGCTACATCTCAGAGTTTATGAGTCAGAAAATTCACTCATCAGGATTTGATAACTCGATCAAGGGAGATTGGGAGGCCGAAGAGAAATTTATTCAAGAATGCGCGGATAAATTTGACATCATCATTGATCGAAATAAAATGGTAATTATAATATTCTATAAAAAATAATATAAATTTTAGGTCCCCAACAAAGGCAAACGTACTCAGGCAAAATTGTGTCTGAATAATCTTTGTAAGTTTTTTTTTCCATTTTAATAAAATAATAATTTAAATTTTAGGGGGTCGTTTTTCTCTTAGAAATTTTGGCCTGAGTCAGTGTACAATCACAGACAGCCCTGCAGCCTGGCGAAAAATTGTGGATGATTCAACCAAGGAAGTGTCTTCTGTAGATCAATTGACTCCTGACATCATCTTGATCTCCCATTTGACAAAAAAAGATTGGGTGGAAGAACACGGATGCTCGAACGTTGGTAAGTATTAGTTAAATTTTTAAAAATTTTGTTAAACATTCAGTTATTTCGTTATGGACAACATCCATGGCGAGAATCTATTTGCTAAAGGCAATGCAAAAGGTGGTCAGAAGTACAGGGTGTAAACTTCTATACACAGGTAAATATTGTTTTTAACATTAATATAATCTTAATTTCAGACACAGATTCAATTATTTTTGTTCACCCTGAAGAAGATAATCCGCTCAAGCTTGGTCCGCACTTGGGCGACTTTACTGATGAGTACCCTCGTCATAGAATATTAGAATATTGTTCAGCTGGTGCCAAACAATATGCACTTCAACTTCAAAGAAATAATGATACAGATGCAGAATTAGAACATGTAATTAAATTGAGAGGTATTACTCTGAATTGGGATGTGACTGTCAACCAACAATTACATTATGAAACTTTTAAAGAAAAATTATTTCAATTTGTTAACGGTCAATGTGCTCCACTAAACTTAAATTATCCCAATTTTCTTCGCCCGTCTGTAAGAAAAGGCTCTGTATTTACGCAACCATTAAAGAAAATGTACCGTCCCTTTGTAGGGAAAGGAATTGTTAGGCCTAGTGATTTTACTGTATTAGATTTTGGCTATAATTTGTAATTTGTTTATTTAATATTTTGTAATAAAATTTATTTTTATATGCGAAATTAATTACTAAAAGTATAAAATATTAGGGGTAAAAATGCGATATTAATAAGAAGAAGAAAAAGTTTAAAAATAAATTTAAGTTATAAAATTAAGAGAAAGAAGTTTATAATTTTTAGGGGAAAATTGCAGAATTAAGGTTTAGAAGAGAATATTTTTTAACTTAGTTTCAAATTTAGGGAAAGAAGTTATTGTTTTTAAGAAAAAGTTTCAGAATAAATAGTTAAAAAAGAATAAAAAAAATCACCATCCTTCAATTTCATCAAAATCATCTGTGAAAATTAGCGGGTCATCCGTATTTCTGTCCGAATCAGATGTTTCTTTGTCAATTTGTAGTTTCTCAGAAACTTTAGTATAAAGTGGTTTGTCATCAATTTGAAACCCAATGTAATCCTCAACTTTTTCATCAACAAACTCCAATAATTCTAGAGGGTAGTATCGATCTTCGCATCGCCGAGGGAAGTGTTCAATGACACATTGCAGATAAGGATATTGTAATCGAATTCGGTGTCGTGAATAAAAGTGTGCTGCGACGGAAACATTAAAAGGACGAGATAAAGCACCGTACGCCAAAGTACAATGAGCACCCTTGTAAGTCAGATCATAGATAGTAAATGTCTTGCGGAATCCGTTTCTGTCTGAGTAGAGAGTTCGAACTTTTCTTCCTTTAAGCTTTGATATGAGTAAAGCTCGCTTTGATGGGTGATGTAAATTATCACGTAATGATTTGGGGTGGCATTGTAAAATCTTAGCGCATTCATCGATTAGATAGACCATGTCAATTTAAAGAATGAAAAGTTTATTAAATAATTTTAAAAAAGTTAACGCCTTTTATACTCGATCAAAATTTCACCGATACTTGATATCTTCAAAAAATAATTTAATAAAAATTATACGGTCCCCCAATTTTTGCAAATATTTTAAACGACAGATGTATAATTTTTTGAATATTAGTATTTGTATTGTTTACGACAATTCGAATGACCTTGAGAAAAATCATCCATCATAAAATTTTATTACAATATTTTAAATGACAGATGTTTGATTTATTGTATATTATAGGTATCATTTCAAAAAAAAATATTCGAACGACCTTGAAAAATTCTTTTAAATTAAATTAATACTTTAATATTTTTAATGAATAAATATAATATTAAATATTATCGTAATGAATCGGTAATTATCTTTTTTTTAAATTTAATTAAAAATTTTAGAAACGACAAGCTTCTTATGATTTGCCACTTGGTGTACATGCTCTAAGAAAATTACAACAAAAACAAAATTGTAAAAAACGGATAATAAACAATTATCATCGTTTTAATCACAGAGAGGTAAAATTTTTAAATTAGTTTCATATAACATTTAACTAAAAGAATAAGAAACCTGTTCCACTGCACATCCGTATCCTAAAAATGCAACATACACTAAGAAAATTAGAACAAAGACAAAATTATAAAAATCGAAAGATGAACAATTATCATTTTAATCACAGAGAGGTAAAATTTTTAAAATATTTCATATAAAATTACAGGATAAATTATTCAAATATAAGAATCCTGAACCACTGCGTATCCGTCTCCTGAAAATGCGACAACGCGATCAGCAAATATTTATTCAAAAGATGCAAGAACAAAAGCTGTTTAAAGAATTTTCAAATTTAAAAATTGGCGATTAATAAGCTTGATTAAAATTTTTGTAATTTCGACTTATTTATTAAATAAACTTATAATATTTTTATTAAATAACAATTTTTAACTTAAACCAGCAACTGAAATTTAATTTTATTTTTATTTAAAATTTTTAAATCTAAATTATATGTTCCCTCTTATTAAATTAAAATATAAAATTACAATATTATACTTTATTCTTTTCCATCTCAAAGATCCCGCTCAATATTATGCCTTTCCTAGAAGCAACAGCTGCATCTGTTGTAGTTTTTGATAGTTTGGAAGAAAAGATTGAAAATGATAGGGAATAAATTTTCTCGGGTAGGATATACACTTTTTTCCATTTCTTTCATGAGTTAACTTAATATTATAGGATAATTTTCTTTAACTAATAATGGACAACAACAACACCCAAAATATTGATTTGGGCTGAGTAAACTAATGGATAAGCTATCTTTAAACGTTGAAACTGCTCATGATCAAATTCAAGAGCTTCAAAGTACAGTAGAAAATCAAAATATGCAAATTATTCAAGCACGACAACGATTACATGTTTTACAAGAGACGGTTAATTATCTTCAAAATCGTATAACAATTTTGGAGGATCGTCTTAATGTAATTTTAATAAATATTTGGATCAAACATTGATTGGGCCACTCAATTATTAAAGTTCTCATTGAACATGCCACAGGGATTTGGGTTAAATTCATGAAAGGAGAAAGTCTGACCATTATGTAATATTATTTAAAAATAAGGGGTACCCTAAAACTCGATATACCCGGAAGTTGTAATACAAAATATTTTAGTTGAGAAATAACTATTTTCTGGAACCGGAGGGAGCTGAAAATCATATGGATTTTGTTCAGCAAGATGTCCATATGTTAGATTCAGAAACCGATGAGGAAATGTAATTGAACTTACTGTTTGTAAAATTTTTCAATGAAAATAAAGTTGAAATAAATTGTTAAAAAGTTAATTTTAACCAAATAGTTCAAAAATTAAAACCTGTACACCCGCAGAAGATTGAACCCCAAAAAACATTAGGGGTAAAGGATAACATCCCAATATTTTAGTGATTTTGAATATAATGTAGTGTACCGGTGGTAAAAGTTCGGGACATGATTTTAATAGTAAAAGCTGAAATTTTAATGAAAAACAGGACAGCTCGACGCAACTCTGCTTGCGCAGGTGCATGTGTGCTGCCCTGAAACAATTCACCTCGACGCAACTCAGAAGAGTGCATTTGTGGTGAATTGTAATTTAGATAAACAAATTTTTCTATTAAAATCAAGTACCATTAAAACCATTAAATCTATTGGGGACAATCTTTTTAGTTTTTGAATTGATCCCATTAGTTTTGTGATTTTAATAGTAAGTTAAAATATTTATAAAAATCAGGACATTACCAACGAATGCATTGATGCGACGGTTTTTTTTTATTACCAACAGTTCTACACTATCGCCATTGGCGCGTGCTTGCACTGTTTGAATCCGCTCTACACTATCGTTAAAAAACGCGTGTTTGCGCAGACCAACAGTTCTACACTATCGCCATTGGCGCGTGCTTGCACTGTTTGAATCCGCTCTACACTATCGTTAAAAAACGTGTGTTTGCGCAGATTTTTTTAGTAAAACATTTACGTTCAATAAAAAACGTATAATGAGATGTATCAAACCGTCGCATCAATGCATTCGTTAAACGTGAAATAGCAGGTTGAAAGTAAGTTTGTTCTGCATCGATACAAAACGTATACACCGCTCAAACTGAATTTTTGAGAATTGAAATTAAAAAAATTTTTTAATTAAAATCACAAAACTAGTAAAACATTATATTTATTTTTTTGGGAAGATTCGTAATCTTCTGGGGTGAACACTGTCCGAAATCATAAATGGTCCCCAATTATCTGATAAAAATCATAACCATAAAATTTTTACCATATAAAATACATAGGATTTTTATATCTCATAAAAATTTTTAATAAAAATTACCCCTGATGAATTTTTCCCATTTAATTAATTACAGCTCTTTCACAAACGCATACAAATAGTTATGGCACATTTATAATTTAAATAAATATATCTACTTTAATATTTAAGAAAATCTAATTTTTTGAAAAAAAAACTTCTAAATTGGATTAATAGGATATTCATATCCAGCTGTTGCTGCTCTTAATCTTTCTTAAATAATAAAAAATTACTAGAGAGAAAAGGAAATTGTTGGGTTAATTAAGCGACAAAATACCATTGAAATAAAATGTCAATTTCAGAACCCATGTGTAACAGGGATGAGACGGGGCATCCAAAACAAAAAAATTTTTTGGCTCCAAACTGCCAGTTTTTATGTTCAGAATTGAAATTAAAACGAATTTTTTAATAAAAATAATTTTTTAAAAACCTGAAGCATGTTATCGATTGTTTAACAAATACTCGTTCTTACAAGTCTAACAATTTCCCAATTAATTAATTGTTTGTAATTGTTCCAAAGGAATATCAGCAATAGAGACAATTTCAATTTTTCAAAGAGACACCAAAATTTCAAGTTCAATATATTGAACAATTTGTAAACTTGAAATATCGTCACCACCAATTATTGTTAACCGCATATTTTTTTAATTTGGAATAAATAAAACTGAAAGAAAATAAAAAGAATCAATAAAAAGTAATGCGTGGAAAGTTGTTCATCTTCGTAGGAAAAGAAAGCAATTGAGAAAGGATGGATGAGTGACAGTATACACTCAGACTCAAATGTTTGAAAAAAGGGGTTTCTAGTATAAGTCAGAGAAATGAATTTGTTTACAAAATTTATTTCTCTACTCTATACTTACATAAATCCCCCTCCTCCCCTCCTACTATTTTGTATTTTGAAGGATTAATTAAAGATTTTTACCGCAAAAAAAAGCAATTTGTAATCAATTAGTAAAAGCAAACAAATTAGTTCAGACCCCTCCAACAATTAATAATTAATTAGATACTAATTACTTCGGACCCCTCCCCCCATTAATGATTTATTAGGTACTAATTACTTCGGACCCCTCCCCCCATTAATGATTTATTAGGTACTAATTAGTTCGGACCCCTCCCCCCATTAATAATTTATTACCCCAACGGTAGGATCAAAAGAAAATGCCGACAAAATCCCCCCATATCCACAGGATTTCTCGGACCCCTCCCCCAGACCCCTCCCATAGGTTGGCGGCATCCCTTTGATCATCAATCAAAAGGATGGCGGCATCCCTTTGTGCGAAAACCGGGGGGTTAACTACTGGCATCCCTTTCGGTTAGGGCTAAAATATTCATGTAATTACAAATTTAAAAGAAAATGCATAACTAATGCTTAAGTTTTCATGTTATTTAAATAGCACTAGAGTAATTCAATATATAATTATAAATTTCTTTTTTTAGCCTTATTATGTTTTCTTCTTTGTTCTATATAGTTTTAGGTAACATGCAGCACATATATATTTTTTATATTCTGAGTGATTGTACCATCGTGACGCATGCGTAACTCCGCAAGTATTACAATTTCGTTCTTTTGTATCTCTCTAAAAGATTCATAAAATAGTCTTGAGAAATAAAAACTTTTAGGTGATCTAGTCTAATAATAATCTAATGGTGACGCAATATATGTATATTGGGCTTATTACCAGAATTTTATGATAAGATAATGACAAACCATTTCAGAATTCAGCAACAATTTTATTGATCTGTGCTTTCCAAATTTACGATTATAATCGCCACACTTAGAACACAAATAATTTTCTTTTAGGTATTTATACCATTTTATAGATTGTGAAACATTACAATTGAAACAATTTCTTTTATAACCTTTAGTAATTTTGCCTATAATTTTTAAAATAAACCCTATATACAACAAAAATCCATTTACTTATTTCATTGCCAATAAATTTAATTCTGCTTTTTTCCTTCGAATATCTAACTTTATGTTCTTCTAAAAATTTAATTTTATATCCTATTAAATTAATTTCCGTCCAATAACTTGTTAAAAGATTGTTTTTATAATTTTCTATATTTTCTTCAATTAAGCTAAAATTATGATCACTGTTGTACAATATTGAAGTCTCATAATAAGTATTGCTATTTTCAATAAAATTACAATTTCGTAGTATCTTAAGTTTAACACTAATTAGACCTTCTGTTACTTTTTTGTTTCTAGCTATTTGCGTCACGACGGGACTATATACTATTAATAAATATATACCATTTTTTCAAATTCAGGCATAAAATTTTGAATTATATTATTATTAGTAATATCTATCGAAATTTTATTTTTTAATTGATTAGATGGGCTATATTTTGAACTATCACTTATTTGAACTTCAAACATATTTTTTTCTAGATTTAAGCCAGCTGAACGCAAATATCCTTCTATATTGTTTTTATAGCTATCATTATAATTATAATTTTTTTCAATTACGTTCACCACAAAACGATCCTTTATTTGAAAATTTTTTAAATAAATAAATTCTCTTTTTTCTTCCCAATCTTCTTTGATATTCACTTCAACATGAATGAGTTTCCCGGCGCATTGAATTCTCAAAAATATAATTAAATATATGAAAATGATAAAATTAAATTTAATCATCTGAAATTTAGAAAATTTATTTACAGCATGGCCGTTAGCAGGAATTTACGGTTAATTGTTTCCTAATATTATATAATATATATATTATATAATATATATTATATAATATATTATATAATATGCTGAATTTTTTATTCAGATAGTCTTGATTTAACGACTGCTGAATTTATTTTGAAATTAATAAGACATTTAAAAATAAATATTTGCACTTATATTTAATGGAATATTCATATGATAGTCCGGATGTCATTTAATATTTTTAAATACTATTTTATTTATATTTGTCAATCGGCGGGATAAAAAAGTTATTTGCACTTTTTTGTTAATTGACTCGTCTAATATGATTAGTTTTAAATATTTTCTTAGAAATATATAAAGTGCAATTATTTATTTTTAAAGGCCGGCTATATTTCAAAATAAATAGATAAAGAAGTAGTCTTATCAAGGCTATTTAATGGAAGAAAAGTTTGATGCTGTATAACTTTTATTTTTATTATTGATATCCATTTATTTTCAACAAAGAGATTGTCTTAAAAATTATATTCCAATGAAATCCTAAAAAATTTTGTGACTTTTATCTCGATAATTAAGATTATGTTTCCATTAACTTAAGATTGTCTAAGGAGTAATAAACTACTATATTTATAATAAAAAATTCAGATGATTAAATCTTTTATTGTTTTTCACTTATATTTATTTATTCTATTGAATATTAAATGTGATGGAAGAAAAGTTAGTATTGTAGTGAAAATTAATGATGATTGGAAAGAAAAAAGAGAATTTATTTATTTAAAAAATTTTGAATTAGAAGTTCGTTTTGTATTGGAAAAAATTGAAAAACATAATAATCAGTATGCCACTAGCTATAATTATAATATTGAGCAATTTTTGCGACAAATTGAAGTGAAAAGTGAAGGGAATAGTTTTAGTTTTGAAATAGATCATAGATCAGAAAATGCTGCAGAATTAAAAAGGAAGGTGTTAATTAATATTACCAAAAATAAAATTCTTCAAAATATTTGTCCTGGTCTTGAAAAACAGGTATTCTTGCTCGATTACATGAAAACTTTCTTTTTTGTGTCAATCATTCACTTTCTTTATTTATTTCTTGATCAAATAATACAAAAATGTGAAGGCAAATAATGATAATTTGTTCATATCCCGCCTCCAACCCTATTTGAGTTTCAGATTTACTTTCCATTTATTCTTCTCTGCCTCCAAATGGTCAAATTTTTTCTTTGTAGATGTTAATCTTTACCGATAGAATAATTTTTACCGATAGTATAATTTTTGCAGTTGCCGCCCATTTTTCCTTCCTAATAACTTGCCTTTTACGTATATGGTTGACGGAAATTAATGTTTGACAGCAAGACTCAAATAGAAATGTTGAACAGGATATGAACAAAATACCCAAAGAAAAACTGAGACTCAAATTAGTGGAGGCTGTTTATTTAAGAAGTAATCAATTAGTAAGCAAAACCATAAAATTAAAATATTTATAAAGGTGCTTAGATTTACTGAATTTATTAAGAAGAAGAATAAATATTATGAAACTCTATAATAGATGAGAGTTTAGAAAATACAAAAATAAATAAAAAAGAATTATTAAAAGAAAATATAGAAAATTTTAAAAACAAACTTTTATCAGGTTATTGGACGGAAATTAATTTAATTGGATATAAAATTGAATTAATAGAAAAACAAAAAGTTGAATATCCGAAGAAAGAATTAGAAAGTAGAATTACTAACATCGGCAGTGAAATTAGTAAATAGTTTTTTTAATTTTTTATTGGATTATATACCTTAAAAACATTAATATTATTCTTTATTATTATAGGAGGAATAAGTGAAGGAAATAAACGAAACTGTTTCAATTGTAGCGCTACAATTACCAAAAATTGGTATAGATACTTAAAAGCACATTATTTGTGCAATAAATGTCTCAATTATAAAATATATAATGGCAAAATGAGAACTGAAGTGAGTTTTTATCAAAATAGTTTTAACTTTATTCACATTATAGTTACACTGCTTTTATAAAAGTATATGAGTAGTTTTAAATGATTTGAGCATATTTAAATTATGTATAAGGATTTCAATATTTACCTAAATATCTACAGGAACATTACTTTTGCCATTTGTGGGAAGCGGAAACTTAGACAAAAATGATCAAGTTAGTTAGAGACATCTTTGGACAAAATCAGTAGATAGAATAATTCTCGACAATATCAGTTCGTCGATAATTATAAAAATAGCTTTAAAAATTTTATCTGAGAACTTGTTTCAACGCCTATTTTTGTAAATATTTTAGCGAATCACGAATGATAGAAAATGTTTTACTTGCGGAGCAACAAACACATCACAATAGTACTGTCATTCAAAATCTGAACAATATATATGTACTACATGTTACCAGAAACAACAAAGAATAAATAAGAAAACAAATAAAAAACAAACAGAACAAGAAACGAATAAATAGTATTTAAATGATTATGATGTTCTATCTTTAATTTTCTGGGTTTATTGAATAAATTTAAAATATATGTAAAAAATAACCTATTTGATTTCAGTGAAAAACAATGTTTTTGATCGTTACTAAGATAAATTTTAATTTTATAGATTTCTGTCTTGATATGCAGACGTACAATGTACTACAATTCAGGGAACTCGACCGTTCATGAATCGAAATATTACAAAGAGGACTCATTCAATTTTTATAGCAGTTTATTCAAGCGAAATATTATACTCTAGCTTTAACATTAAAGCAGATTGTAATGAAAGAGCTGAAAAGTATTTATGAATATCTAAACAGTATTAAATTGTAAATTTCGAGGAAGAAATGACAAAATTAGTTTAATAAAAAATAATTTTGTTTTGATTAAGAATTCTTTGATAGAATTATTCAGCGATTGTAAATTATTTGAGAAATGTCAATGGAATGATTTTAGAAAAGCTTGGGTATAACAAAAACGAATTTGACTCAACTTGTAGAAGAAATAAGCAAAATCATGTGTAAACAATTTCAAAAAGAATAATATCTAATGCAATAAGTTCCAGACAAGTCAAAATTCGGGAAAAATTACAAGACTAAAATCTTAAATGCTAATTAATTTATAAAACAAACAAATTTATAAATAATTCCCTTACTTTCTGTGTTCAGATATTCTGTTTTAATTATCCTATGAAAACAAAATCAACTTAACTTATCAAAGTTAGTCAGTATAAATCTCACAAAATTAAAAAATTTGGCTAACATAGAAAACATAACAACTTATATGAGTTAAATTGATTTTGGTAACAAAATAATCAAAAATAGAATATCTGAATATCTGAAAACAGTACGTAGGAAACAGTAAGTATACCCTCGGATGAGGGTATAAATTTCATCCGCAGCTGCGGGTACTATTACTCGAGAACTAACCCACAACACAAGGTTACCCATGTGTGACGGAATTTTCGTCTCGAAACTATTACCCACGTTCTAATACTTAACCTGCCATTTTGTAAATACATTCTATAAAGTTCAGATGATTAAATTTAATTTTATCATTTTCATCTATTTAATTATTTTTTGAAAATTCAATGCGCCGGGAAACTCATTCACGTTGAAGTGAAAATCAATGATGATTGGGAAGAAAAAAGAGAATTTATTTATTAAAAAAATGTTGAAATAAAGGATCGTTTTGTGGTTAAAGTAATTGAAAAGAATAATAATCAACGCGATAGTTTTAATAAAAATATAAAAGGATATCTGCGTTCAATTGACTTAAATCTAGATAAAAATATGTTTGAGATGCAATAAGTGATAAATCAAAATATATTCCATCAGATCAATTAAAAAAGAAAATTTTAATTGAAATTACTAATAATAAAACAATTCAAAATTTTCTGCCTGGATTTGAAAAACTGGTAATTTCTACAGATAGAATTCACATTTGAGTGTTAAACTAGGTATCAAAGAAACAAATAACAGCAGAAAAGAAATCAGCCGCTATAAATATATTCTAATGTGTAGAGCTGTGATTTTTATGCAAATGCATATTTTTTTTACAAACTAGGCATCATGTATAAAGCACAGAAAACATTGTTTTAGCTTGGTTTGAAAACTTTAGAGGGGGTTTCTATTTGCATATAATGCATATTTTTGCATATTTCAGACTTTCGTGCATAAATGCATATTTTACTGCATATTTTGAGGTTTTTGGGGAAAATATCGCGAAAATCGCACAAAATCCTGCCAAAAATTGAAAATTTAGTAAAAATTTTGGAAAAAATTTGTAAAAATCAAGAATTTTGTAAAAAAAAATTTTTTGTTTATAGGGCGCGACCCAAAAATGTCCCACCCCAAAATGTCACACCGACAAAACGCCACATCTAAAAATGTCCAACAGAGTAAAAATACTCAATTTGTTGAACAATACATAAAAACTGGGAGTAATCTTGATAAAAATAGGTGTTTGAATGTTTTTGTCTAAGAAAATGTAAAATTTCTAGGTATAAATTGTATTTTTATTGCATATTTTCGTGGATATTTTGTGTTTTATGCATATTTTGCATTTTTTAATGCATAAAATTCACAGCTCTACTAATGTGTATTAAATTTAAGGTGCTCCGAAATAATAATTTTATTGAAAATAATAATTGTTATGAAACTACGATATTGTACACGAGTGAAAATAATTTTAACTTAATTGAAGAGAGTATACAAAATTACAAAGACAATCTTTTATCAAGTTATTGGACTGAAATTAATTTATTTGGATATAAAATTGAATTGTTAGAAAAACAAAAAGTTGAATATACGAATGAAATAAAAAGCAAAATTATATACATCGGCAGTGAAATAAGTAAATATGTTTTTAATTTTTTATTTGTTTATATGCCCAAAAAATATACATGTTGTTCTTTATTATTATAGGAGGAATAATTGAAGGAAATAAACGAAACTGTTTCAATTGTAAATTTACAATTACCATAAAATGGTATAGATATCTAAAAGAATATTATTTATGCAAATCATGCCACCATTATAAAATATTACATGGCAACATGAGACCAAAAGTAAGTTTGTATTAAACTAAAAATGTTTAAATTTATACATATTATAATTAACAATGCTTTTATAAATGTATATGAGTTGTTTTAAATGTTTCGAACATATTTATATGACATTATTAGGAATTTCAAAATTTTTTAAATTATTTACAAGATCTTTACCTCTTCCGATTGTGGGAAATTGAATGTTAAACAAAATGATACAAGTATTAAAAAGAAACTCTCGACAAAATCAATTCGTCAAAAATTAGAAAAATAGCTTTCAAAATTTTTATCTAAAACTAGTTTCAAGTCCTTTTTTATAAATATTTTAGCGGATCACAAATGATCGAAAATTTTTATTTGCGAAGCAACAAAAACATCAAATTGGTACCGTCATTCAAAACCGGAACAATATATATGTCATGCCTGTTACATGAAGCAACAAAGAATAAAGAAGAAACCAAATAAAAATCAAGCATAACAGAAATCGAATAAATAGTATTAAATTCTTTTGACTTTCTAACTTTAATTTTCTGAGTTTATTGGACAAATTCTAAAACTATTTAAAATATAAGCAATGTGATTTCAGTAAAAAACAAAATTCTTTAATTGTTACCAAAATAGTTATTAAATTAATAAATTTAATTTCATATTTTTATTCATTTTATAAGCAATAACATTTCTAAAGAACAGTAGGGTCGATATTTACCAATTTTTGTGCCTCAAATAAAAGGTAGGCTAAACTGAGTTTTCCCAAATGGAGTCGAAGAGATCTTCTAAAGTGGTCCACTAGTGTAAATTAGAGTTGATCAAGACGAGACCGATACCGAGACCGATACCGAGATTCTCGGCTTTTTTACAATATCGGTCTCGGTTTTCTCATTCTCGGTCTCGAAACCGATACCGATATTCTCGGTCCATTTCTCGGCGAGAAACGATACTGACTCAAAGAACCAAAATTACCAATATTGTCCAAGTTTTCGTCCATAAATTTTTTCGGATATCCCTACATAACAGAGAAAGTGAATTTTTTTCGAATAAAGTCTTCTAAAATTCAAAAAAGTTTCGCCTGCGGCGCTGAAAAAAGAAGAAATTTGGTGACTTGGCCTTCCAAAATTTAATAAATTATCGTCTGCGGCGCGCGCTGAAATGTTGAATTTTCCGAGCCCTCGGCCGTTAGATTCTCAAGATTTTGATTACAGAGCCTTCCGATTTTCGGCAACTATTGTTCCCACCAGTGGATTAAGGGGATTTAAAATGATCGGAAGCAGGGATGAGCGCATTGAGTTTGCGTATCTGAGGGCAAAAATTGGAAGAAATCTGGCTTCATGGCCTTCCAAAATTCTCAAATTTTTGTCTGCGGCGCTGAAATTAAAAAGAATTCTGGCTTTTTGGCCTTCCAAAACTACAAATTTTCGCCTGCGGCGCTGAAAATTGGAAGAAATCTGTTGACTTGCACTTCTAAAATTCTAAAAATTTTTGCCTGCGACGCTTAAATAATAGTTTGGTTAACCGAAATTTTCACTTCGGCCATCCACGGATACCCGCAGATAGATAGGCCTCAGAAGTTTTAAGGATATAATCGGATACGGATGTCGACCTCACGGATATACCTATTCGGATACGGACACAGAAATTAGTATCCAATGCCACGCAAGATCGGATCCAGATGATGAAAATAATGAATAAATTATTTTTACACGTATTTTTTGACATAAAATAAAAAATTTTGTTAGTCTCGGTCAGTATCGTTTCTCGGTATCGGTCTCGGCTCAAAATGATGGTATCGGTTTCGATATCGGGTTCTTGAGTATCGGTCAATCTCGGTCTCGGGTTGGCCGATACCAGTATCGTTTTGATCAACTCTAGTGTAAATGAGCTTGGTATGAGGTAGAAAGTTTTTGTCTCATTTTTCTTGAAAGTGTATTTATAGAATAAGCGTTGTTAGGCTTATTACCTAAGCGATGTTAGGCATCCAAAAAATATCTATCGCAAAGAGATGTTCAATATACAGTTATTATTCCAATTCTTGTATAACTTTTAGAATTATGCCAATCAAAATTCAGTAGGATAGTAAAGCGTAGAATTACCGGTATAATTAAAAAATTTAAATGTGATTTTCTAAGTGCTTCTCCACAATGCAAGGAGCTGTTCACCAAGGATAAAGTGATTTGTCCTATTTTTTCGAACGGAGAGTCAAAAAATCCAATGGATGGGATTTAATTGATGGGATACTTTTTAAATTTTCTTATGTCAAAGTAAGGCGTCGCGAAAATCCAACGGAAGTATATGTATTAATAAATAATATGTATTAAGCTTTTTGGGTCACAAAATACTCGATGAATTATCTAACATATTGGTCTTATTCGTAATTTAGAATTTTCAATTTTTAACAGGTCCCTAGCAGGGATGCTACGGGTCGAAAAAAGTTCGGTTGGTTTTAAAAATTTTCTTTGGATTTCGGATAACCCGTGAAATCCTTGGTCCCAAGGTACATTTATTCATATCCCGCCACTTCCTATTTCTTTTCTGTACTTTCTGTGTACCAGTTGATTTCGAGGATAAGTATCAGGGATTTTGAGGAGTGTACCGAGAGGAGTGTACCGAGAGATAATTTTTTTGAGGAGTGTACCGAGAGATTAAAAGGAATATTAAGAGAGAGATCCTAATTTTTGCTCAATTAAATAAGAGGTCCGTAGATAAATTATGGTTAAGTTACCCAGGTAGCGACAGCGTCGACTTGACCCCAAGCAAATGGTCCTCATTCCCACTCGCTTATCATTGTCCTTATTTTGGAAAAAATTCATAACTTTTTTTAAAATGGAGATAAAAATTTTATTTCTTGGCCAAATTATGGTTGGGAGTGTTATCTATGGTTTACCAAAAATTCAGAATTTTTGACCGACTTATTTAAAAGTGGGTGGGGGCTAACTCAAGGAATACCAACTCAAGGAACAGACAAATCAAGGAACGACAAGTCAAGGAAAAGACAAGTCAAGGAACGACCAATTCATGGAACATACCAACTCAAGGAACAGACAAGTCAAGGAAAAGACAGGTCAAGTAACGACCAACTCAAGGAACGACCAACTCAAGGAATGACCAACTCTAGGAATATTTTAAAAATCAGAATATTTTGAGAAATCAGAATTTTTTTAAATTCTGTTTTTTAAAGTGTTCTAATCTGTTTTTAAATTCTTATTTTCTAAAAATATTCAGATTTTTCAAGAAATTTCGATTTTTAAAATATTCCATGAATTGGTCATTCCTTGAGTTGGTCGTTCCTTGACCTGTCTTTTCCTTGTCCTGTCCGTTCCTTGAGTTGGTATGTTCCTTGAGTTGATCGTTCCTTGAGTTAGCCCGACACGTTTAAAAGTTATGAATTTTCTCTTTTTCATTAAAAAATGACTAAAAATGAGGTCCTTTTGTTTTATTCCTTTTTATTAAAAATATACCGACACAAAATGGTCAGTTTCTTATCAAAATAGGTCGTAATAAATATACTAAATGACTCTGCATATAAAATTATAAATTCCAGTGCCAAAGCCACCAGTCACACGCCCACGAAGACGTGATCGCGCTAGCAATAGAACTCCCCATCAAACCAATGACAATAGAACTAGCGGCAATATGAGAGCAACTAGGAACTTTCAAGATCCGAGGAGAAGCAAAGGAGGGATGGTAAGCCCAACTTAAAGTGCAAATATATTTTTTCAATTGTTTACATTATCACGTATCCCCAACTTCACTTTAGCCAAACAATACCCACACAGCTTATATACTACCGTAGGCAAAAGACGGGACATATGGAATTAAAATTTTGGTTAAGCGGATAAGAGTGCTGACTACAAAGTCGTTTAAAATTGGGTATCGGGTTCGAACCTTTTCACGGTTAATTATTATTTTCTTATTAAATAAATAAAATAAAACATTAAAAAAGCATTTTAAATGGGTGCCGGAATTTGGTCACCACGATTTTTCGGAACTTTGGTCACTAATTTTTTGGAATTTTGGTCACCAATGGAATTTTGGTCACCAAGTCAAAAAACGGAATATTGGGCACTGAAATTTTGGTCACCAATAGGAATTTTAGTCACCAAACGAGAAGAACGAATCTTATCTAAAACTGATATCAAAGTGATAAAAAATTGTTTTTCAACTCCCAGTTGATCAATTTCAATGTTGATCACTCTGCCAGTTAATCAATCATCTGAGAGACTTCGAAAATTCTTATATATTCGTTCCTTATTTAGTTCTCTTTCATTTAATCATATATTTCAGTTAGATAACCGGGTAACATTACCACCACGCTATAGTGTCGGCCAGATGCGTACAGCACCTAGTGATGAGGATCTTTATGAATTAAGTAACCAACATATGCAAAATATTCAAAATTATAGTCATCACGGTAGTTTGAATCATTCAAGTTCATAGTAAATTAATATAAATTTAGGCAACGATTTGTATTATGGCCAGCGTTCTGGGAGAAATACAGGCGGAGCCGGTTTGTGTTCCTAATATTTTGTATTCCTAATAAACTGGTCCGGGTATTTTGATAAAAACAGGATAATCTGGTCTCCTCCCCGGGTTCGATATAAATGATAGTAGACTTTTCCCTTGAAATGGGGAAAATATAAAAATATTTTTGAAAAAAATGTATTTTGTTTATACAATTTTTCGAAATTTGCCTAAATATTCCATCATTAAAGGTGCATTTTTTACCCAGACCCAGACTCTGGTTTAGCGCCGGGGATCTGGATTTGTAGGAGAAGAACGTTCGGGGTTTGGGTAGGTCATAAATCATCCCATACCCAGATAATATACATAGACATTAAAGACGTCCGAGACTTCGTAACTAGTAAAACAATATAAATTTAGGACACAATTTTCAATATGACCAACGTTTTGGCGGAAATTTTGGCGGAGCGGGTTTGTACACTTTATTTTAAAGGGCAGGCTTTATATGGATAATGTTTGGAAAGGGTAAAAACGGGACACGCCCAAGTAGGCGCGCGGCCAAGTAGGCGCAGAGCCATAACTTGCTAGAAATTTTCTTGCCCTTATATTTTTTTCTACCAAACTCTTTAGCTCGATGAGAGGAATCGTTTAATACTAAATTTTAAAAGATTCTAAAATCTTGAAGCAAGTTATGACTTTGCGCCTACTTGGCCGCGCGCCTACTTGAGCTGTACTCATAAAAACACATGGGGAAGGTGAAATGTCTACAATAAATGAAAGGGTCCCAAGCAACGGAAAATTATTTTCAATAAATTGCTAAAAAACTGAAATCTCAAAGATTTATTATTCTTAATTTTAGAATCTTCAGGACATGGTATCGCGGCAAGCAATGAGCCAAGTTATAGACATTCATATTCTTTTGGAAACGATGATGTTAAAGATGTTCATATTGATCCTAACAGTGTTCAAGATCATATCAGTCAGGATACTAGTCATTTCCAAGGCTTTCCACCTTTTCCACCTTATTGAGATATCCTTATAAGGTCCATCATTTTAAAAAACGAGATGCGACAATTATAACCCGACATTTACGTACATTGCTTGAACGTAAAGGTTTAGATTATTATAGAGGGGCATATATTAAATATAGTCACAAATACCAGTCCTAAATAGAGATCTAAAAATAGCATTTCCGGGATCCCGTAACGGAATTGAGTTAGAAAAGGCTGAATTGAGGGATCCCGCGTGATCCGAGGGACCGTCGCGGTAATCCCGTTTGCCGATGAACACCCGGAATTCCGCGACGAGATCCCGAAAATTCATCGAGATATCTTTTGTGCCGATCTCTAGTCTTAAAGTCATCATGTCATAAATTTTTACATATATTTTGGACTAAAATGTAGGGTTACAATTGTCCCTCTCGGAAAAACTGTATTATACCTATTATTCCATTCTATAGTATATAAAAATTTTTATAATCCGAAATGAAATGGACAATTGTCACTAATGAAAAAAGTTATTAATGTTATGCACTTTCTGCTTACTGAGTTGATAAAAATGAATCATAATAAGAATGGATAGTGTTAGTCGTTACTTGATTAAGCTTTCCAAAATTTTTTTCACATTATAGACATTAGGAGGGAGATTCACAAGGTGGTGGGGGGTGGGTATATCAGTGCTGGGTATTTGCCATTTGTTGGCTCCGGCTCCGGGGTTTCAAAATCTTGGCTCCGGCTCCAGGCACTTCAAATTTTTGGCTCAGGCTCCAGCTCCGGCTCCGGGGTTACCAAAATTTTAGCTCCGGCTCCGGCTTCCGCCGGAGCCGGCTCCGGAGCTAGCTCCCGGAGCTATACCCAGTACTGGAGTTTATTAACTAAAGTTCGACTTGTGGATTGATCAATTCCTAACTGCGCTGAAAAATTTGCCTCTAACTTTAATTATTGTTACCTAGGGGGCATTGTCTTTGGTTCTTTCTTCTTCTTCCTCCTAATAGCTATTATTAGGAAAACATCGATCTCTATAACCGAGATTTTGAACGAGATTTTTCATATTCAACAATTAGTAAGAATGTTAACAGCTAAATATGGGCAAGGTTCGACAAATGGGAAAGGGCCGGTTATCTACATATGTTAAACAAGCTAAGACTTGGCTAATGACAATTGTCCAGTTTAAGTCTATCTTCAATTAGTTTATTCACGAACTGACTTTTAACTGTAAATTTTCTTATTTGATTTGTAAATGTTTATTTGTAGTACATACATATTCATATGTTAATTACCGTAATTTCTCGATTAATTACCAGTGAAATTAATATTTAAACCTATCTGTGGTATGGTGTATTATTCGAGGTCAGAGAATTGTTAAAAGTTGAAGAACTAATCGAGAATATACGATAGATATATTTATCGTATTTATTCTAATTAAATGACTTATCATTTGATGAGCCTTCGATTGAATGGAAATACTCTGGGTATTGAAAAATAGAATGGCGACCATTTAATTAGAATGAATACGTATGAGTCGGTAATAGCTATTTTTCAGGAATACCACTAATTTAATTTGCTAAAACTTGGACTTGAAGTTTGAGCAACGAAGTTTAAAACCTGGAATTTCCTTTTTATTTTAAATTTCAATAGTTTTGGGATCCAATCTAAGCCTAAATCAAAGAAAAATTGTACAAAGACAAAGTTTGTAATATATTTTATTAAAAACGATGGAGTCAACAATGGAGTCGTTGGAGTCAACTCAATTTTAAAAATTTTGTTGGAAATAATCTGTTTCATTTTACTTAGCTATTGTTTACTATCTTACTGATTTTTAAAAACTATTTTCAAACGTTGTAAAAATTATGAAGGATAAAACATTGGTAACTCTTTCGAGCTATCTTTGCTTTGATACTTTTATTTTTTAATTTCAATTGCTAAGTTTATTATTAATTTTTGTTTTCAGTTCGTCGTCGAGTTCCTTCTCCAAATCCTAAAAGTTTCAAGTTTCCGGGGCATCCTCCAGCTCCATACACTTTTAAAAATAGAAATGAATTTCTGAATTCTACACGCCATATGCAGCATTCAGGTATTTAAAAGTAATTTAACTATCTAATTTTAGTTATAATTTATTTATGGACTGTATTATTTTACGATAATAGGATATTGTTTTCAATTAATATTTTTTAATTCGGTAATACATTTTCTGTCGATTTATACATAATATTTTTAATGAAAATCTGGATCCCTAGCTTGTTTAAAATTAATTTAAAAAACCAGCTTCTGACCCGGAAGTCACGTCTGGGACACGAACTGGAAATTAATATTAATAAATTAAGCACCAATTAATATTCAAGAATCTGACGGCGAAGAAAGCGAGGATAGTGAATTAGAAGTTATATCAGATCCTGAATTGGATGTGTAAATGAACAAAAAGAGTATTTTAAATTTGATGCAAAACAATCATGAGTATTTGTTAGGAATATCAGATCATTTTATTAGTCAACTGATATTCAATTATACAACCAAAAAGTAGCAAATCACAGTTATAGATAAATAGCACAATTTTAAATTGTTTTCTGTGATTAAAACATTATTTAACGCATAAAATTTTTTATTTTATTGTTGGACTTTATATTTAAAGGACTCGTTTGTCATTACTTTTAAAGAATTGTCATTGACCTTAATCACTTAATTAAAATACCGTTGATTATATAGATTTCATAAGATTAGGTGATAGGCCTAATGCAGAAACTGGTGACCGCCATGGTTGCTCTCTCGTATGATCTATGACCATCAGTGACCCATAAGTTTGCCATTTTTCCTTGTCATTATAAGTCAATGTCGTTTGGAGAGATAGGCCCTAGAATAAAACGAGGCACTTTTCATTGCATCATAACTTTTTTCCAATAATCTTTTGAACTTTTTCTCTTATCTTGTAGCAAAAACAATATTCTTTCATGTCATAAAAGCCAGATTCTATTATTGAACATCTTTCAAAAAAATGCAACTCCTACCAATTTTCAATGAAATGAGACCCATATAAACCCATATAAATGTTATTTTAGCGGAGTAAAAAACACCAACATATGTTTTTAAAAATTTCTAAATAAAATAATTTTTAAATAAATATTTATAAATAAATTTAAAAAATCAATTGACATTCTAATTATAAACATGTCCTTTATCACACGCTCATTTTTAAATTTTATTTCAAAATTTAGCCCTGTCAATATATGCCCTTTTTGGATACATACGACAAAAAAGAATTGTCAGAAGCAATTCATAACATTTTGTCAATAACATATTTGGTCACTAGGGGAAATTTATTTTTTTGACGATTATATGTATTTATTTGTTTTAATTTTCCGTATAAATTTTAATTTTCTTTCTAATAATGAACTAGTACCGAACTTACTTAAATTTCCTAGAAAATTACGAGCGACATAAACTTATAAGCATTCGTCAGGAACACTTTTAGAGTTAGGTAGCTCTTTTCTAAAATGGCACTTCCTAGTGTTACAATAAATTTTTCGATAAATTTTGATAAAATTCGTTTAACTTTTTTATTTTAGTAATTTCTTTGTTTTATTTATTTGATGATAAGTTTTAATGAAGTTTAGATTATAAATATTATCCTTCATAAAATAAATAAAATAATGAAAAGAAATGAATAAATTAATATTTATCTTTGTAACAATTAAAGAATTTTGTTTTTCACTGAAATTATATAGGTTATATTTTGTATAGTTTTAGAATTTGTTCTAAAAATGCTCAGAAAATTAAAGTTAGAGAATCATAATCATTTAATTGCTATTTATTCGATGCTTGTTCTGTTTGATTTTTATTTACCTTCTTTTTTATTCTTTGTTGTTTTTTGTAACAAGTATCACAAATATAGTATTCAGGTATTGAATGACGGTACCACTTTGATGTTTTTGTTAATCCGCAAATAAAACAATTTCGATCAGGTGTGATTCTCTAAAATATTTATTGAATAGTACTTATGTAAGGTAGATTTGACCTTGACAGATTTTAATGATAATATGTATTTTGTATCTACATTTTATGAGGTTTTATTCAATAAAAATTATATCTAAATCTTACATAATTTTATTTAGATTTATAAAAGATTTATCAGAAAAGTTCCTATAAAAATTATTAAAAATCGTCCCAACTATTCAAAAAGATAACCATTGTAGTCTTAAACCATAATTCATTTGATCTAAACTTTCCATATTTGCGTTTATAGTCGCCACATTGTTCGCACAAGTAATGTTCTTTCAGTAAATTAGACCACTGTTTTGTTTGCGTGACTCTGCAGTTGAAGCACTTTCGTTTATTTAATTCAATTATTCCACCTATAATTATCAAGAAAAATTTTTTATTCGAAGGAAAAGATAGCCAAATTTAAAATTTTTTACTTATTTCACTTCCAATGTAAATGATTCTGTTTTTAAATGCTTTCGGATATTCAACTTTTTGCTTTTCTAACAATTCAATTTTATGTCCAATTAAATTTATTTCCGTCCAATAACTTGATAAAAGTTTGTTTTTATAAGATTCTATATTTTCTTTTAATAATTCTTTTTTATGTATATTTTCTAACGCTTCTTCTAATATCGAAGTTTCATAATAATTATTATTCACAATGAAATTATTATATAGGCGATTCTTAGATAAATTTGTGTATATTGAAGCTTAAATTTCGAATAATCAAATATAAATACCTGTTTTCCCAAGCCTTTCAAATATTTCTTGACAATTTCATTATTGTCTATTTCAATCAAGATTCTCATTTTTAATTGTGAGCTAAATTTAGACGTCATATTTAGTTTGACAATAAAAACTTTCTCAACAGGATCTATTTCAATTTTACAAAACGATTCAGATATTTTATTGAAATAATTTTCAATTTTATTTCCCGAATTTACATTCATTATCAATACAAAACGTTCCTTTATTTGAATATTTTTTAAATAATTAAATTCTCTTTTTTCTTCACAATCCTCTTTTATTTTTAATACAACCTCAACCATTTTAACTTTTATTTGGATATTCAACAGAACAACCAAATAAGAAAGAACAATTATAATAAATTTATTAATTTTAAATTTTAATTTTAAAAATATTCTATTAAATACAAATATAATAGATGAATTAAATAATTTTATTAAATAGTCTTAATTTAAATACTGTCTTTATTTATTTTGAAATATATAAGACGTTTAAAAATAAATATTTGCACTTTATATTTAATGAAAAATTCATATGATTAGTCCGCATGTCATTTAATATTTTGAAATTGTACTTTATTTTTATTTGTCAATCGGCGGGATAAATAAAGTAATTTGCACTTTTTGTACTTTGACTCGTTTAATATTATTAGTTTTAAATAGTTTAAAATATTTTTTTATAAATATAAAACGTGCAAATATTTATTTGAAATGCCGCTATTTTCAAAATAAATAAATAAGTTGTTATATGAAGGCTATTTAATGGAAGAAAAGTTTTATGACTATTTTACTTTGATTTTTATCATTATATCCATTATAATGTATTGCAATGGATTGTCTTCTAAATTATTTTCAAATATTATGTCGCGTTAAAATTAGTGGCCGTTCTTTAAATTAAATTTTTATATTGTGTTGTTTTACAAATTTTCTTTTTCATTATTAATAGGAAAGAACAATTATAAGAAAGAACAATAAGAAAGAATAAGAAAGAACAATTATAATAAAGAACAACAAAATAATAAGAAAGAACAATTATAATAAATTTATTAATTTTAAATTTTAATTTTAAAAATATTCTATTAAATACAAATATAATAGATGAATTAAATAATTTTATTAAATAGTCTTAATTTAAATACTGTCTTTATTTATTTTGAAATATATAAGACGTTTAAAAATAAATATTTGCACTTTATATTTAATGAAAAATTCATATGATTAGTCCGCATGTCATTTAATATTTTGAAATTGTACTTTATTTTTATTTGTCAATCGGCGGGATAAATAAAGTAATTTGCACTTTTTGTACTTTGACTCGTTTAATATTATTAGTTTTAAATAGTTTAAAATATTTTTTTATAAATATAAAACGTGCAAATATTTATTTGAAATGCCGCTATTTTCAAAATAAATAAATAAGTTGTTATATGAAGGCTATTTAATGGAAGAAAAGTTTTATGACTATTTTACTTTGATTTTTATCATTATATCCATTATAATGTATTGCAATGGATTGTCTTCTAAATTATTTTCAAATATTATGTCGCGTTAAAATTAGTGGCCGTTCTTTAAATTAAATTTTTATATTGTGTTGTTTTACAAATTTTCTTTTTCATTATTAATAGGCATAAAGAACTGAATCTACTCTTAATTTTAATACCAGGATTAACTATATATGTGTGATATTTTTAAAAGTAGATTTTTGAATTTCACAGCCTCGTAGTGATATTCACAATTATTTACACGAAAAATCATAAATTACCAAAAATGCTACAAAAGAATCAAATAATCTAAATTATCTAGTCAATTGGTCGTTGTCTATGTTAGACATCAAAAAATAGAGTTCAAGCTTTATAAGTAAGCCGTGTAACTCTCAGAAGCAAACATGGTCGAGGGAGATTTCTTTTATACATATGGCCACGCTTGATAGAAAAACGCGGCGAGCACTTAAGGAATGCAAATCAAATGCCCCGTGTACTCTCTTTTGGACAAGTGGAATACAAATGGAAATGGAAAAACGACAAATGGAAAAACGAATTTTTAAAAAATAAACAAATTAATATTTATAACTGATGAAACTCTTTATAAATCATATATAGAATACATCAAAGTTTTCTTTTGTCGGAAGATGCAAAACGTCAAAATCTTGTGTACGTCAAAATCAAACAACCATGGGCGTAGCAGAAAATACTAAAATACTAAATAAACAAGTGTCTCTGAGAATGATTATCGTGAACGGGAAAAATAAAAGTGTAGGTATCAATTCTAGAGTCATATGTATCACTATTTCAAATTTCAACAGATACAACTAATGATAAGTTAAGCATTTAAAATCATGGGAGTTAACCTGAAAGTCGGATAAAAAATTCTATCAACGCAGCAATAGCTGACATTATTAATTTAAGAATATTCAATATATTTATTTATCATCTTAAAATACTTTTGCACTCGGCATTTCAAAATTAAATGTCAAAATATTGCATCATGCTTATTAATAGAGTCACAAAGGAAAATTTAGTTAAATAAATTTAAATCAATTAAAGGCATGAGATTGATTTGCACTTTATGTCGGAATATAGTAAACAAGCATATTGCTCCTCCTCTTTTACGATAAATCCTCCATATTCTCCTCCTTTATGCTACGGCAAATTCTTTTTATAAGAAGAAAAAGTTAAGAAAAATGACCAGTAACTCAAATATGGCTATTGTACTTGAGGATTTCAATTTCATTAATTACTCTTTTTCGTATTTTGTAGGAAATAATCGCGCTTATAAACCCTAATGTATTACTTGCAACCAAAATTTTAGTTTTTATTTACTTAAATTACCTTATACGATTTCAGTTAAGCAAAATTTTATCGTTAAAATCTCAATCTTGTTAACTTAATCTTAGCTCTTAGTAATGAAATAAAAATTATTTTAATACTATGCCTATTTAATTTTGTTGGAGTTAACAGTCGGAATCATGCTGGAAAAGGCGATGGTAAATGGAAAACTTGGAAGAAGTTTGTCAGATTGGAAGAAGTTTGTCAAATGGAAGAAGTTTGTCAGATCATCACTTTTAATCACTTTTTATCAATACTGACCGATAGTCCACTGACGCATTTTCCACTAACGCATTGCCCACTGACGCATTGTCCGGATACGATTTCAACTCCTATTTTTATAAATATTTTAGCTATCACACAAGATCGAAAATGTTTTACTTGCGCAGCAACAAAAACATCAAAGTGGTACCGTCATTCAATACCTCATCACATTATTTGTGGTACTTGTTACAATAGACAGCGAAGAATAAATAAGAAAACAAAAAAATCAACAGAACAGGAGTTGAATAAATAATATACAAATGATTATGATTTTATAATTTTAGTTTTATGATGTACAAATTATAAAACTAATTTCACTGAAAAACAAAATTCTATAATCGTGTAAACGACAAGTCAAGGAAAAGACAAGCAAGTAACGACTAACTCAAGGACCATATCAACTCAAGGAACAGTCAGACCGAGGAACAGACAATTCAAGGAACGATCAACTCATGGAATATTTTAAAAATCGGAATTTTCTGAAAAATCTTAATTTTATTTCAAATTCTGTCTTAAATTATTCTAATTTTTTGATTCTTATATTTTAAAATTATTCCGATTTTTCAAAAAAAGCTTGTCTTTTCATTGACTTGTCGTTCGTTGATTTGTTGGTGCCTCGAGTTAGCCCGACACGATTTCCACTATTATTAACTGAATAATTTACATCAGCTGAATAATTTAAAGTATTACAATTTTCACAAAATTAAATAAAATCGAAAACTAATAAACGCTAAATAATAATAAAATAAATATTAGTATTTCTAAACTCAATTTTAAATATTACGGTCAAAAATTTGGACGAACGTCCAACATTGTGGACCGAGTTTTAGTTCCCACATGTTAAAAAATCAAGGGTTTGTTTTTAATGAAACATAGAAAATAAATTACATAATTCATAAAAATTCATAATTCATAATTTTTTTAAGTTCACTTTGTGGACTAAATAATTAATATTAACTAAATTTTTCTATTGACCGAATGCTCGAATCTCTTCGTTTTTTTCGTTCAGTCTGTAACTTAATTTTTTGTTGCCTTGAAAATATTTATTTTTCTATTCTTTTTATTTATAAGTGATTTATAAAATAATATTAGATCTTAGTTTGTTTTGTATAATCCTCATATTTTTGCAAGTCCACATACATAGATGGACTAAAAAGGGTTACACTTTGTACTTATTTTGGACGTACAGTACATACAAGCGACTGGACCTTAGTACTTACTAAATACACCCCAATGTAATATTTCCAAATTGAACTTATTTTTCATACACTTTACATCATCTAGATGCCAGCCCTGACTAAATTATAACATATAATTAAATAAAAAAAATTTTTATTCAGAATCGAATAATTGAATCACTACGTTTGTTTCGTTCAGTATGTAATTCAAGATGTTCTACAATACAGCAATGTTCTTTTTTTTAACAAAAAAGATATTTTTGAAGAAAAAATTGAAACTAGTTCAATTCAATGCCTATTCAAAAATTATATGGGTAAATTAGTTTTTTGTTTATAAAAGGTTTAATACATGATCAGTTATTGGATGGATGCTAAGCGCTTAAGAAGCAACTTGAGTTTTGCGGTAAGAAATAGTATTCAAGAGAAGTAGAAAAAAGATCTCATCTCCCCATTCCCAATGCTATTTCTTCCGTAAAACGTAAGCGCTTTTAATATGCCATCTAATACCCTCCCAGCCTAACAAATAAGCAAAAATGAAAACAATTAGTCGGTGGTGGGTTGGTTGAGCTGTTAATAAACATGCATGGGAGAGCTCCCACTAACAGGTTTTATAGCTAACCTATTTTGTCCGGAAATAATTGATTCAATTATTCTTGACCAAAGAACAAACCAATTCGCCTAAGTAATTCTCGGCTTACAAAAATAAAATCTGAGTAATAAACAAATCTACTACATCAGGTTTAATATGATACCAGATTTTCATGTAAGGAGGATCCAAGTATGCAATTGACTCGTGTAAGAGTCAATGTAAGAGCCCTCTATAGCTCCTTTTCTATCGGAAATATTTAGAATATCACTAGATTCAGGTATATTACCTGATATATGGAAGGAATCTATAATAATACCATTATTCAAAAAAGGAGAAAAATCAAATCCCGAAAATTACAGGCCTATTGCATTAACATGTGCCATATGCAGGGTCATGGAAATGGTTCTTAATAAATACATTGTTCAATTTCTGTTAGATAACAATCTATTTAGCAAAGACCAATATGGATTTATAAAAAATAGATCTACTACAACACAACTAATCACTACATTAGAAGATTGGTACGATGCAATAATGGGAAAAAAGAATATTGACTGTATATATATTGACTTCAAAAAAGCATTTGACTCAGTACCACATGATCTCTTAATCAACAAATTATATAGAATAGGTATAAGAGGAAAAATTTTAAATTGGATTTCATCATTTCTTTCTAATAGAATTTTCAGAGTTAAAATAAACAATGAATTATCCAAACCCAGAAATATTAAATCAGGTGTACCACAAGGATCAGTTTTAGGCCCACTATTATTTTTAATCTATATAAATGATTTACCTGATATAATCCCAAATGGTATAAAAATAAAACTTTTTGCTGACGATGTTAAAGTATATGTTGTACACAAAACAAAAAATGAAAGAATAATGCTTACAAATGCTATCAAAAATATTGAACAATGGTCAACCATATGGAAATTAAATATAGCTATTAATAAAACATATATAATCTATCTTGGTAAAAATAACCCTAAAGATCAATATAAAATTTTTGATGCAACTATAAACGAAGTAGATTCTATACGAGATCTAGGCATTATAATTGATAATAAACTTAGATTTCAAGAACATGTACAAAAAATTATTAGGGCAGCTTATATAAAAATGAATTTCGTTTTCAAAATAATTAAGTCTAAATCTATAAAAACTTGGCTTACTATCTATAAAAGTTATATAAGACCCTTACTAGAATACTCTCCTGAAACATGGAATCCACAACTAAAATCTGAAATTAACAAACTCGAAAAATGCCAAAAATTCTTTACAAAAATCCTACTTCGAAAATGCTCATTACCTTATATACCATAT
This sequence comes from Meloidogyne enterolobii, assembly GCA_963681835.1. Lineage (NCBI taxonomy): Eukaryota > Metazoa > Nematoda > Chromadorea > Rhabditida > Meloidogynidae > Meloidogyne > Meloidogyne enterolobii. The sequence goes on from CAVMJV010000006.1 coordinate 1,741,563, forward strand.
TTACAAAGATTAGAGTTCCTTAATCTTCCTACTCTTGAAAACCGTCGTAAGACTTATGATTTAGTATTGGCTCATAAAATCTTACATGGATATACACATCTTGAACCAGACAATCTTTTTAAGATATCAAATAGAAAAAAATGTTATTTATTATCTAAAAGTCAAAATTCAAAATCATCTAACTCATTTGTTAATAGGGTAACTGAGATGTGGAACGTTTTAAATGACGAAATTAGGACTACAAAAATAACCCCTAGTTTTAAAAATAAAGTAAAAGCAATACTTATTCAATAGATCTAATCTAATCTGTTTTTATTGCTATTATATAAAAAATAAAATCAATTCTTGTAAATTCCCTTAAATTATAAATTTTAGTCTTTAAAGCCTATTGCTCTAAATATAGAATATTTTTTCTTTATTTTTCTTTCACTCTCAAGAAAATTTTCAAATTGATAATGAATTTATTATTTAACATTATATCTAAAAAATTCAAAACTTCATTTTTGCCAATCCTCCCTCATATCTTTATAATTAAATTTCGAATATAAAATTTGGCTTATTTATGAGAGAATAACTGCTTTAAATACAAATAAAAATATTATAGAACAACAAGGTTAATCGCAGGCGATAGAGAAAATATTTTTAAATCCTAATAATAAATTCAAATCCTAAAAATATTTCCAATTTCTAAAAATCTTTGAAAAAAAAAATTTAAATTGGTAATTTAATATATTAATTTGGCATTCTATCTAAAAAATATTTTTATTTAGATGACAATCTTTTTTTTTCTCTGTCATCCGTGCTATTTCTCTTTTGATGATTCATAAAATTAGAATTTTTTTCTTCCCCTTTTCTTAATTTTTTTTATTGAAATTTATCATTTTTTATATTAATTTTTATTTTTTAAACAATATTTTTTTAAGGAAATTTTTAAAAAAGGCATTTAATTGGGTAATATTTTTTTGTGGCATGTCTAAGCGCAATTCTTCAGAATTTTCTCCTTTAAATTTTGCAGCAAATATGACAAACAACGAAAAACGCAGCAAAATTGTTGAAGAAATTAATTCTTTAAATTTTGACAAAATTTAAACAGAAATTAAATTAATGGACCTTCTTTTTAGATTTTTGATTTATGTTTTCTATTAAAGCACCTTAAATAAAATAGTCGGTACGGAGTATATTTATTTAAACAAATAAATTAATTAAATATAAATTTATATGTGTTTTTTCCTTAATTATTATTGACTTATTGTTTTTTTTGCTGTTTTTTTTTTATATATATTTTTATTACATCTTTTAAGTGCCACACTACGACATTGTTGTCGGAGTAAGTGGCACGCCCTTTCGATGACATTTTTTTTTATGTTGATAAATAAATAAATAAATAAATAAAGATACCAGATTTTCATGTAAGGAGGATCCAAGTATGCAATTGACTCGTGTAAGAGTCAAGTTGGCGTTACCCACGAAGCGGCGACTGAACACTCGGACTTTTAATGATGTTTATGTCTGTTGGAGATTAAGGCCTTTACAGCTTAGGCAATGGTTTGGCTTCATGCAGTAACAAACTTAATTTGATGGAGTAATCAATTGAAAAAGAAGGGAAATGATAAACTTTATATTAGCCGAGGAAATTCTCGGCTTTAAAAAATATATAAGTGGTCAAGTATCTCATATAATTCCTACCAAATTGGCCTTTATTTAATCACATTTTATAAAATTAATTAATGTTTCAAATTTAGTTTTCAAATTTTAAAAGTTCAAATACATATGATGACCGTGTCAAATACATCGAAGAAAAATTTGCTTCTCTAAATTCCAATCCAAAAAAACTGTTTATTTTTGCTAAACTTGTGCAACGGATACTAATCAGGTAAATAAATAAAACAGAGTTGAAATACGATTTATTACTACAACCAAGGGAAGCGTCAAAGACAAATCTTTTTGTTTGAAAGATATGTATATAATTTTTTATTAATCTAATATATTTCAAAATTAAACACGGATTTATGTTAAACTCGTCAATATTAAGTTTGTCGAATTATTTTTGCAAATTTAATCGTATTCTTGGATTAATTAGCTTATTACAGTTATCTTTAAAAAAAACTAAGTTCGGTAACAATTGGGTACAGAGAAAGAGTTTGATTTAGATGTCGGTGCAGGACGGGATCCCGCGACTGATTGCTATGGAACCCTTCCTTTAAATTTGCGGGATTTCGTCCCGCAACGATTTTTTTTTAAAAATGCAATCAACCTCTTGTTTGATTGCATTTTTATCTGCAGTAGTAAAAAACAAAAATTTTAACATTTCAATTTAAATTCAATTGATACTTTATAACGTGATTGATTAAATTTAGTATATTTCAGTGCATATTTTGCGCTTTTTCTATGCATATATATGCGCATATTGTTGGATTTTTCGTGCATATTTAGCTGCAACATTGTCATCATCTTTCATAAAATAAATAAAATAATAAAAATAAATCTATTTTTTATATTTATTTTAAACAATTAAAGAATTTTGTTTTTCGCTAAAATTATATAGGTTCTATTTTACATAGTTTTAAAATTTGTTTAAAAAACTCAGAAAATTAAAGTAAGAAAATCTTGTCCATTTAAATATTATTTATTCGTTTCCTGTTCTGTTTGATTTTTTCTTTATTCTTAATTGTTTTTTGTAACAGGCATGACATATATATTGTTCAGGTTTTGAATGACGGTGCCAATTAGATGTTTTTGTTGCTCCGCAAGTAAAACATTTTCGATCTTTCGTGATTCGCTAAAATGTTTATAAATATAGGAGGTGAAAATAGCTCTCAGGTAAAATTTATGAAGCTATTTTCGACGAACTGAATATGTCCAGGGTTGTTTCTAATTAAGTTATTTATTTTTGGTTAGGTTTCCATTTCGCATAAGTGGTAAAATTAATCTTCTTGTAGATATTTAGGTAAACATTATCATCCATATATTTAAGTCCCTAATAATTTCATATAATTATGTTAAGACATTTAATACTACTCATATACCTTTATAAATTCATTAATTAGGCAAAATTTTCAAAACTTCCGCTTGAGGTGCTGGAAACGGGATAAATTTGGAAGAAATACTGAAAACTTGAAAAATTTGGAGGTATTGTTGGAAGTAAAGTGGAGTACAAATTAATAGATGGAGTACAACTATTAATTTTGAGAAATTGAATAATATTTTAATAATGACCTTATGTGTTTTAAACCACATTTCCTCAGATCTAAACTTTGCATATCTTTGTTTGTAATTGCAGCATACGTGGCACAAATAATGTTCTTTTAAATACTTATTCCATTGTCTGGCATTTTTAACGCCACAATTGAAACAATATCGTTTATTTACTTCAATATTTCCACCTATAATAATAAAGAATATACTAAGATGTCCCAGTTGAATAGGATTTACTTATTTTATTGCCGATATAAATAATTGTGCTTCTTATTTCTTTAGGATATTCAACTTTTTGTTTTTCTAACAATTCAATTTTATATCCAATTAAATTAATTTCCGTCCAATAACTTGATAAGAGTTCGTTTTTGTAATGTTCTATATTTTCTTTTAATAATTCTTTTTTATTAATTTTTATATTTTCTAAACTCTCATCTAATATAGAGGTTTCATAATATTTATTCTTCTTAATAAATTCAGTAAATCTGAGCACCTGATATGTATAAATTAATATTAAGGTTAGTTCAAGAATAATTTGATATTCGTGGATAAACTCCCCCTATTTTAGTTTCAGTTATTCTTTGCTTTTTCATTTTTGGATAATTTGGTCAAACAAAAATTTATTTTCTACTTATGTACTTCTTTGGGGAAAATGATTGATTTACACAAAAACAAACAACAACATAGATTAAAAATGGAAACTCAAATTAGGATAATGCTCAATAATTTATTATTCTTATGATTTTCAGACTTTATATTCAAGTAATCAAGCAATATACCTGTTTTTCTAATCCAGGATGAATATTTTGAAGAATTTTATTTTTGGCGATATTAATCAAAACTTTTCTTTTTAATTCTTTAGCATATTCTGAACCATATTTTATTTCAACATTAAAAATATTTTTTTCATAGATTGCGTCAATTTGACGTAAGAATCTCTCAATATTATAATTATAGCTAGTGTCATACTGATTGCAGTGTTTTTCAATTTTTTTCAATACAAAACGCTCGTTTAGTTCAACGTGCTTTAAATAGATATATTCTCTTTTTTCTTCCCAATCGTCTTTAATTTTTATTTCGATGCTAACTTTTCTCCCATCACATTTATTACTCAATAGGATATGTAAATATAAGAAAGAAGCAATAATCAATTTTATCATCTGAATTTTTATTAGTTATTCGTTATTCAGTCATTAATTTAATAAAAACTCGAGAATAATTACAGAAATAAAAGTTCCAAAGTTTTTAGGGATTTTGTTGGAATATACGTTTTTATTAAAAATACTCCTAGTGCAAGAAATTTCTCTATAGTAAACTTCAAATCCTTGTATAACCGCGGTATTTGACAAAATTGCAAATTTTAAAAGTCCATAAATGACAAAAATAAATATAAGAATAAAAGATAAATTATATTATTTGTTTATGTATTATTTTTATAATTATTTAATTTGTCACTTGATGAATTAAGAAACATGCCATATACTATTACACTGTTCGTTTCATCTCACAAAGATAAATTAGACGCGATATTAAGTTTAGATTAATGGCGTTTAATAAAACTTGAGAATAGCCGTTTATGGTGTTATTTGCAACTTTATGGGATAAACATGTTATTCTATTGTTATTCTGTTACGCAATAGCTAAGACCGCACCTAATTCAAATTCGCATAAATATTCAAAATTGGGGAGTATTCGATTTATTCTGAGATTCGCAGAGCAAATCAGATTCTTATTCAAAAGAGACGGCGTCATTTGACGAGAATCCAACTAAAACTATTTTTAAATAGAATGTCAAAACCTAGTAAATATTCGAATAATTTATAAATAAACTTGTTTAAAATCTATGAATTATTATAATAATTTAATTTTGTTGAGACAAAATAAATAAATAGTCTCACTTTGACATTTTCATCATATGCTAGGTTAATAAGAGCTGTTCGAAATTTCGATTTTTGACATTGGCAATCAAGATTTCGACCCATGCATTTCTAAACATGTCTTAGAGACCAAAGGGGGTACAAATCTAACCAAACTACAAAATAATATTTACTAATTATTTTAACCAAAGTGCAATATTTTAAAGAAAACTAAATCCTATATTAAATTTGAGAATTCCTGTCTGTTTGTTTGTCCGCAGCTTTAAATTTTGCTGTGTTTGGCGTTGTGTTTTATTTTTAATTAAAAATGACAAAATATCCCAAAGTGAAAATAGTGTGTAGTTAGAGAAGCAAAGAAGGAATTTGAATTTTTTAGAATATGTTTTGTATTTTTTAGTATTTTTTTGTATTTTTTGGAATTTGTTTTGTATTTTTTATAATTTGTTTTGTATTTTGTTTAAAAATTTCTAAAGTTTTTTGGTTGTTAATTATATTTAAGGTGTGTTTTGATTGTTTTTTGTTTTGTTTTTTAAAAGTTGTTTTATTTAAAATTTGTTTTTAGGTTCAAAAAATCTGATTTTTATTTAAACAACGCGATTTCCAACCGTTGGTTTTTTGTGCTGATCTTTTTATTTAAACAACGCATTATCGAACCGTTGGTTTTTGTGAGTTTTTTTTTAATTTAATTATAGTTAGGTTTTAGTTTTTGTGTTTGACAGTGTGATACTAAATAGTTGAAAGTACTAGAGTTTGACATTGTGTGATACAAATAGACAAAATTACTAGAGTTTGACATTGTGTGATACTAAATAGACGAAATTACTAGAGTTTGACATTGTGTGATACTAAATAATTTATAATTGATAGTACTAGCAAGGTTGACATAGTGTGATGCTAAATAGTTGAAAGTCCTAGAGTTTGACATTGTGTGATAGTTGAAAGTACTAGAGTTTGACATTGTGTGATACTAAATAGACGAAATTACTAGAGTTTGACATTGTGTGATACTAGACGAAATTACTAGAGTTTGACATTGTGTGATACTAAATAGCTTATAATTGATAGTACTAGCAAGGTTGACATAGTGTGATGCTAAATAGTTGATAGTCCTAGAGTTTGACATTGTGTGACACTAAATAGTTGAGAGTACTAGAGTGACTAACAGTTGTAGTATATATAGTAAAAAAGTTCTTTCACTATTAACTATTAACTAACAGTTGTAGTATATATAGTAAAAAGTTCTTTTACTATTAACTTACAGTTGTAGTATATATAGTAAAAAAGTTCTTTTAATATTAACTATTATAGTAGAGTAGTACTAAAGTAGAGTACTAAGGTAGAGTACTAGAGTTTGACATTGTGTGATACTAAATAGCTTATAATTGATAGTACAAGCAAGGTTGACATAGTGTGATGCTAAATAGTTGATAGTCCTAGAGTTTGACATTGTGTGACACTAAATAGTTGAGAGTACTAGAGTGACTAACAGTTGTAGTATAACAGTTGTAGTATATATAGTAAAAAAGTTCTTTTACTATTAACTAAAAGTTGTATTATATGTAGTAAAAAAGTTCTTTTACTATTAATTATTAACTAACAGTAGTATATATAGTAAAAAAGTTATAGTATATAGTAAAGAAATATATAAAAATTATATAGTAAAATAGTTAATAGTTAAAAATTAATAGTTGATGATTAATAGTTAATAGCTGAAATTCAAAGTTGAAAATCTTGGTTATCAGTTGATGAGTTAATAGTTGATAGTTAATAATTAATAGTTGATTCATTTTTTAAATTTTAGTCTTATTAAATAAAAATGAGAGGCAATATAAGAATTGTATTGGATGATATTGACGATATCCCTTCAACCAGTCAAAACAATCTGACAGGGTTGGTCTGGCAGGGTTGGAATAATGGTGAGCGAAAAGGGTCCCGTAAGTGGGTGAAATAAGTCTGGCAGTGGTTGGAATAATGGTGCGCGTAAATGGTCCCGTAAATAGGTGAAAAGTGCCTGGCAATGGTGGGAAGAAAGATTTCGATCAATAAACAAGAGGAAAGTGTCCGTCAAATGGCGTGAGAAAAGGGTTCGTCAAAAGAGCCCGTCAATAGGAAAAAGAATATAGTCATTCAATAGGCTTGAAAAAACGGTCCCACAAATGGTAAAAAACGGTAATGTCTGAGATGGAAGGGTGACGACGTTTAAGTGACAAGGGTTGTTAATAGTTGATAGTTAATAGTTGAAAATTAATATTTGTAAGTTGATTAAAGTTAATAGGTGTACACCAATATTTGAAAGTTGGTTAATAGTTAATAATTGAAATAGATATTAATAGTTAATAGTTGGAAATTGAAAATATTAGTTAATAGTAGAATCATAGTTGAAGGTTGGCTAATAGTTGAAAGTTAATATGTGAAAGTTACTTAATTGTTAATAGTTAATAACTAATAGTACTCGAACACCTATCAACTAAGAGTAGATAGTTAATTGTTATAGTTAAAAGTTGATAGTTATAGTTACTCTAACACAATCAACTTGGTAAATTGTTAATTGTTAATAGTTGATAGTTAATAAGTGATAGTACTCGAACACTATCAACGAAGTGTAGATAGTTAATTGTTAATAGTTAATAGTTAAGAGTTGATAGTTGATAGTTAATTGTTAATAGTTGATAGTTAATTGTTAATAGTTGATAGTTTAAAGTTAATATTTTAAGTTTTGTTATGATTTAGATTTAGTCTAGCGGAGGCGCTCGCCCGAAGGGCGAGCACCTTCGCTAGTTAATTATAATTTTTCGAAAATAAAAAAATAAAATTAAAATAATAAACTTAAAGATATAAAAATATTAAGTAAATTGAACCAGGCATAAAAAATCGCTAGCGGCGCGCGAAGCGCGCCCCCAAAGCCGTTAGGCTTTCCAACGGGCAGAAGTTTCGTAATTTAAAGAACCCCCCGATGTATTTTACCGCCACAGTATCGTAATAGGCACCCCAGTGGTTAAACCCATCACTAGTTTATTAATAGAATATACTTGTAAGCAATAAATATTAGAAACACCTAATGCTGTTAAGATATACTTATTATTCTACTATTAAAAAGTGACTAGATAATGTAACAGGAATATCAGGGGATTCGGGGTGATATCAGTGGTTTAGGTGAATAATATTTGAATAATTTATATGTTAATTTTAGGCACTAAGATATAATAATTTTACTGAGAAGGATAATTTCTATGAAAATTCTATATTATATGAGAGTTTAGAAGATACAAAAATATATAAAAAAGAATTATTAAAAGAAAATATAGAAAATTACAGAGACAAACTTTTATCAAGTTATTGGACTGAAATTAATTTAATTGGATAAAAATTGGATTGTTAGAAAAACGAAAAGTTGAATATACGGAAGAATTAGTAAACAGAATTATTGACATTGGAAATAAAATAAGTAACTTGATTTCTAATATTTTCTATATTTTCATTTGACTAAAAAATTTTCCTTGATAATTATAGGTGGAATAAATGAAGTAAATAAACGAAATTGTTTCAATTGTCGAGCTACACAAACAAAAATGTGGCATAGTGTACTTAAAGAACATTACTTGTGCAAACAATGTGGCGAATATAAGCGCAAATATGGAAAGTTTAGATCAAAAGAATTATGGTTTGTGACTAAAAAGGTTATCTTTATAAATATTTGGGATGATTTTGTGAGATTCTTTTTTATATTTAAAAAATCTCCATATACTGTAATATAGAAAATTATTTGTTTTTTTACACATATAAATTCGTTTAGTTGAATACATTCAATTTAATGCTATAAATGTATAAATTAATGGGCAAATACCTATAGGTCCTCGAAAGTTTTTTTCGTATATTTTTATTGATAATTATAATTTAAATATTTATGTTCCAATCATTTCCATATAAATATTTTAGCGTAATACACATCATCGAACTTGCTTTATTTGCGGTATAACTAAAACTTCACAATGGTACCGTGATTCAATGTCTGAAAACGTTTTGTGTAATAAATGTTATCAAAAACAATATTGGACAAGGACGAAAACAACAAAAAATTTAAAGGATAATGAATCGAATAAATATATTTATAAAGACTAAAGAGGTTAAACTAAACCTAAGCATAAATTAATGCTCATGCCGTGGACAAAAGAATATTTTTAAAAAGTGTAATTTTTATATAATTTTTCCGAATCGTTTGTATTGTCTAATTTTATTTAATATCTTGTCGTTGTAGCAACTTTAAATGTAATTCAAAATGTACTTAAAAATCTATGGATCAAATTATGACAAGATTTTACTTCCTTAACATATTTTTTCTTTATTAACTTTTCCTGCTGACAGAGTTTATTACATTTAAAGTTAATTTATCATAATTTAATATTTTATAAATTTTTATTTAAGATACATATTTAGTAATCTTTTATTAGATCAGTGTAATTATTTATTTAATTATTATTAACTTATTCTATGTAAATCAATTAAAAATACATTACGATTTAATGTTTGTTAAAAAGAAATAATTGGTTTAATCTACTACGAATATATCGGGAAAAATTACGACTTACGAAAATAACAAATTACAAAAAATATTACTGCAAAAAACCTCTCGTATTTTACCATTAACTTTTCGAAAAAACATTAAGATTTTTAATTTAATCATGAATAGTCTAAAATTTTCCCCTGTGGCCCATAAAATCTAAAGTTCATGCTTCATAACATCTAAACTTCAAAAAAATTTTTGCCTCAAACTCTAACAATTTAATTTTTTTATCATAGGCGTTCCAAAATTCTCAAAATTTTTGCCTGCGGCGCAGAAAATTCATTTGAGATTAAAAGGGATATCAGTAGATTAAAAATTCGGTGTTTGGAAAATTCCACGGATCGGGCTTCTTATCAAAACTCGCAAAAATGGTAATAAATTGTTGCTGCCAATGGCAAATTAAAATGTTACACGGAGGTAAATTGTTAACCGAAGGTTAAATAAAGGGTTGCACTAGGGCAAAGTGTTATCTCATATTTAAATAAGAAGTCGAAATGAATAATAATTTATTCGAATAATTAGTTTTAAAGAGTATAAAGTTTTAGGAATGAATAATACAAAAATGATTGAAGTCTAAAGTCAGTAGAAAAGTCAATGTGTGAAAGAAAAGATTAATATTTATACTAGAGGTCGGCGCGGGACGGGATCCCGACGGGATTTTCCGGGATCCCGATCCCTAAATCCCGGATTTTTTTATTTTCAGGATCCGGGATTTTTTCGGGATTTATCCCTCGGGATCCCGTCCCGGCATCGGTTAAAAAATAAAATCCCGACTCGGGATCCCGGAAGTGCGATTTTGCCGACCTCTATTTTGTACATACACATAATATTTTTAGCCAAGAACTTTGGTTTAAACCATATGCTTTATCTTATATATTAAATATTAAAAAGTTTGTAAAAAAGCTAAAAATGATCTTCTTGAGCTCGCAGATATTTTTTGGATGTCACTTTTAAGTTGACAGAAATTTTTGTGTTGTTTATTGAGTCTCATAGTCCTATTTTTACGGCTTAAATTACTAAGCCCTTTACACTATTAGATATAGGCATTTTTGCTGCATTTTATCTCTTTCTTTTCTTCTTTCCCTTCATTTTCATCGAGTTTCAAAATGATTGTTTGCCAGCATACATCGGGGAACGATTTACAAAAACAAAAAATATTTTTTTCGTTCCCCGTATTTTTTCCCGGCGCTAAACTAGTTTCCGTGCTAGACTCAAAATTTGACGATTTATATGTCATTTGAAATAGCTTGTCAAGCTGAGTCAAACGACACCAAAATTAGCCCGCGGACTCAATATTGAGCCGAGATACAGCACCCTAAATTCAAATAAAGTTTCATAAATTGGATGTTCCTACGTCAAATATTATTTTGTGCAATCTCTAACTATGTAGTTAGAAATTAAACTTATTTAAATTCAGTTAACAATTTCACGATCGCAGTCTCTTTAAGATAATTTAACTTCAAGTGTCGTGTTTACATTTTTATTTAAAATACAAAACAACTTTTAATTAAAAACCATTATTATTTAATTGTTTCCAAGTGTTACCACATTTTTTATGAAATGGTTTTAAGTTCATTAAAGTATAAAATGGTTGATTACTATAGAAACTGTTAAAAATTTCAACATTTATTTACACTTTATTTAAATTATGTATAAAAATCACACGGCACTATAATTTTTGTTCGTTACAATTATATAATAAATGCTTAAATAATTTTAAAAAGCTTATAATTCAGATTTAATATGTTTAAATTTGTAGTTTATAAGGCTATATGTTGACCGCATTTTCCCTTTTTTCTCCTTTCTACATTTTGTTTTATAATTTCGTAAATTCTCTAAAACTTTTTCGTAAATCTCTATACAGAAATTTTCTTAATAGGTCTCCGGATATCCAGAACTTTAAGATCTCTCAAAATTCATCTAAAACTTCTAGATATGCAATTCAACCCTACAAATCCCACTTAATCCCACCAAATCCACTTATTTCCCTAGATATATCCTTCAATACCTTCAAATCCCCTTTAACTCCAACAAATTTTCCTTAATTATTGAATAAATTACGAAAATGTTCTGAGAATGTAAAAAAAAATACCTCAACTTTGCAACACCAAAAAAAATCCAATTTTTTGTTGATGGGACGAATATACTTTCATGGGACGCATAAAAGTTCATGGGACGCATCACCTAAGATAGAGCCGTGTCCCGTACGATATGATTCTTAACGTTGGGGATAGATTTGATAAGGTATTAATTTTTAATGAGTATTAAATAGTCTTGTAACTACAAGACTCCCAAAAAATAATAGCCGTCAGGATGATAGACAAAAGATAATTATCTAATCTTGTCGCGTTTTAAAACAGTTTTGTTTTTAAAAAAATTAATATGGTTTATTTATAGTTGATATTTTATCCGCAACATCATAAAAATTTTAGTCTATCTGAAAGGAGTGTTTTCCGGAAAATACATCAAAACATTGTTATTTCATTAAAACATTGTTCAACTTAACTTTCCGGAACGTTGTAAGAAAAACAGTGATGATGACTATTTTTGATGATTATTTTTAAAATCCTTTTTGAGGATTTTTAACAAGAAAGATTAAAAAAAATTTTTTTTTGGAAAAGGGAGGCGTGAAGCCGTGTCATGACAAAAACTATAAGTTGTTTTACGAACGACATCAACTCTGGACACACCCAAGTAGACGCGCGGCCATAACGGCGCAAAGCCATAATTTACTGGAAATTTTCTGACCCTTATCAATTTTGGTACCAATTTTTTTAGATCGATTAGAAGAATCGTTTAATAATAAATTTGTTAGGATTCGGAAATTTAGAAGCAAGTTAAGGATTTGCGCCGTTATGGCCGCGCGCCTACAGTGGCTGCAACCCACGAACTCAAATGACAATCAGGTAATGTCAACATCAACGTTTGTTAATGTTGCTTCGTGGAATAAACCAAAGAACATACTCAAAATTAATTTGAAAACCTTTGGCCTAAGCATTGCTTGGCTTACAAAAATATCTGAAGCGACAAGGATCTACATATTTAGAATTCTACAATTCCTGAAATAACTTTAATTCTCAAATTAATAAAATAATAATCATCTTTTAGATAATAGTTTAAATTAATTCAGGCTTATTATTATATCAACATCGGGGCCCCTCACTACATAAAACGACTACATTTGACTGTGTAATCAGTCATCCAAAAATAATACAAAACCAACAAATGAAATTTAAAGGGACATTAAAGGATCGAAATTTAAAGAAACAATTTTGTAATTAAGCATATTATGTATTGAGGCAGACTTGTCATGGAGCTGTAAATATTCTCATCAAATTTACTCAGTCATATTCCGGTTCGGTTAACCGTCCGCCAACAACCCTAATTAATAGTAAGTTTGGTGGATTAAAAACTTGGATTGTGTGATATTTAAAGAAATTTTCGTTCGGATCCAATAACCGAACGAAAACTTGCGGATCTGGAAAATATTTGTCCTTATTTTAAAAAACACATCTTCAAAAAATGATTTTAAACTATGAAATTTAATTCTTGAATGTGTGAGGAAGCTGGAACCTTGGCACAAAAATAAAATTTTTTGTGCTTTATGACGAAATTAATATTAATTGTTTACACAAAATGTTATTGAGAAATTATTTGTATTAGAATAGCAAATTGACAAAAAGTAAAAATATTTTTTTGCCAATGCTGCTTAGGAGTCAAATTGAAAAAATACATATAAAAATAAGTCTGTACAAATTTAGAATTAATTTCATTATTTATTCACTAATCATTTGAAGCTGCCGATTTATATAAAGTGCAAATATTTATTTTCAAATGCTGGCTAGATTTTTTATAATAAATTAACATAAAATGATAATAATTATTTTTGATGTTGCCAAATTGACAGAATAAAAAACATAAAAATAAGGCTATATAAATTTAGAATTGTTTTAATGCTCATTTGACTAATCATATGAATTTGGCAATTGATATAAAGTGCAAATATTCATTTAAATATCCAAGACCAGATTTCAAATTAGATAAAATTTATGTAGATACATAAAGACTATTTAATTTAAGTTAATATAAACCAAATCTAAATGTCTCAAGATTTTAATTTTAAATTAGACAGACTTATTTTAATTAAATTAGAGACTTTTTTAAATATATTTTTAACATAAAATGTTTCTAGATTTATCGTTATTATTATTTCTATCAATATTTAATTATTATATTGAGTATTAAATATAATAAAGAACTTATATAACCTAAAATTTACTCAGGGATTTTCGGGAATTAAAGGAACATAACATTGGATTTTGATTATAACTTGGAATAAATAGTAGTCAAGTTGCTTACTATTACTTAATTGAATTTTCAAAATTCAGAAAAAGTTTTAAGTTGGGTTTTTATAAAAAATACGTTATTTTTTGGAAGCTTGAACAATGTTCAAAGCTAATAGTGACACAATACACAACAATAAAAGGTATTGTTGTGTAGTGTGCATGACTGACTAAAGAGTCATGCACACTACATGACTGACTCTGCATGACTGACTAAAGATCTCACGTATTTCACATAAAGTCGCTCTTCCTACAGAAAGATAACAAGAAAAGAGTTAATTTTGTCTCGCATTCACTGCATTTAATTTTCTATAGCAAAGAATGTGTAACCCAACTATTGTGTGTGTAACCCAACTATTATACCGCCGAGCAATAACCTCGTTCAAAATTGTCGAATCCGAGATGCTCTGATATTTTTTGATTCAGCTATCATTTTTTGGAAGCCTAATACGCTTAGGCTAAATTTAATTTATCGTTACCTATCATGGGAAAGTCCCAGTTCCTGAACTGGGACCGTGAAACCGGTAAAGATTGGAACTGATATAAAAAAGCGGTTACTGGAACTGTAACTGAAGAAATTCAAAAACCAATTCCAGAACTGGAACGGGTCCATAGAATTTTTGGAACTTTCCCATTACTGATCGTTAATCTAGCGAAACAACCAGTTTATTACCCTAATATGTTGCTGGAGATACTAGTTAGATTACTTTTGTTTGCTCACAATACTAGAATTCTAACTAACACGATAAAATTAACTTTTAAGTTTGTAATAGTTTTTGCATGATTTTTGAACAAGATTTTGTCTCCGTTAAATATCATCTTGACTCAAGACAATTCTTTGATATTTTTTCACTTATTTTTGAAAGTATGACATTAATCATTCAATTTTTAATAATAGGATTTGTTAATTTGTCGATATATCATCAAAATTTTTTTAAATTATATATATTTTAAAAGCCAGTTTTACTCTGGTTAATTAAAGCATTGATCTCCGGTGAATAATAAATATTCTTAACTACAGCCACTACAGACATTTTTAATAATAAAAGTAAAGCAGAGCTGGGCTATTGGCCTAATTTACCATTCTTCGCGACTGACTATAGCTCTCAGGCCTGGGACTTTGACTTTATATCGATTCACGAATTTACTCACAAAAGTCCCAAGCAACCATACTTTCTTGCCATTTTTGTTCCTGCTTAGGACTAAAACTTGCATGTCTTTTTTAAATCGACTAGAAATCTCCGAACAATTTGACTTTACTCCATTTAAAAATCTTGACTTTATCGAGCCTTGAGTAACACGACTACTCTTCGTACTATTCGACTTCATACTCTTTCAATTCTTTTTCCGACTACTCTTTTTAATGTATAACTATTTAATTCCTAAGGCTGTGCAATAGTCGGCGTGGTGTAATGGCTAACACATCAGTCCGGTCTACTGAGATGCTGGTTCGCTCCCAGCCGCCGAATAACCTTTTGCACTAGCTTTAAAGCCCTGGGCGTCTATTTTCAACGGGTCCAATAAGGTGTGCTTCGAATAAGGCATGGGCTTCTATTGGAGCCGGGCTTCTTATAGAGGTATGTTAAATAAATGCTAAATGATACTAATTTTAATTTTAACTTGTTAACAATTTCTGAAAACAATGACTTCTTGTTCTTTCGTGTCGCGTTGACGTTCTATTTTTTGGAAGCTAGACTATGTTCTTAGCTAATTTATTAACCCTAATATGTTGCTGGAGACAATGGGTCAATTAATAATGGTTGACTTGTACATAACTCACAATATAAAATCCTAATTTACAAAATGTATGTTATTTTAATATAAATTGGTGGAATGGTTAAAAGTTAAACTTGATAAAGTTAAATGATTTCTTCGCTGTTAATTTTTTGGGAGTTGGATATTCCAACTAGAAATGTGTACCTATCGAGTTAGTTAACTTATTCGTTCGTCTTTAATCCTTAATTATGATTTGCTTGTTGACACTTGATAATTGTAAAATTAAAGGTCAATCAACAAATGTGTTTTATCACAAAATACAGTATTTGTTGAACAACAGAATAAGACTATTTTGTCGTGAGTCGAATATGACGACTCAATACTACTGAAATCTAACGCTTCTATGTGTATCACGACTAATATGTTAATCAAAGCTTAACTATGGCTTTGCCTAAACATTATTTTATAACTTCTGCCACTCAAAGGATTTCGATCGGAGGGAGTGTAAAGATTGAGGGAGGGAAAAGATTCGATACTTCTTTAAGATTGACAAAGGATTGCGTCGATCTTAATAGAATCCTAAGACATAAGGAAGTAGGTTTCCTTTCTCATGTCTTATTAATAATCCGCGTACAGTATCAATATTAAATTGCCTAAGCTTTGCTCGGCATCCAAAAAATACAAAAGGACGTTCGTACAAAGGGTCGATATTTCAACTAAAATAATCTATATACGTAAATTATTAATTTTTATTAATGTATACCTTTCACAAATTGTCCAATATTAATTATCAATAATGAAATGTTATATTTCCTACACAAATAAAGACGCTTAAACCACTTAGCGGTTTAACATCTATGTCTCGGCTAGCCTGAGGACCTGATCAACCCTCAGAAATTGACAGTTTAAGGTGAAAGATGTATAATTTATAGAGGATTAATTGGGTAAAATGAATCTCGGGGGATCAAGACGGAGTTTATGGAGAGATGAATATCAAAACGGATATCAAATGCCAAGATTTTTTATCCTCTGTTATCTCTTTATCCGCCGATATCCCTCTTAATCCACAAATCCCTTGATATCCCTCCTAATCTTACAAATCCACAATACAGTCTTACTACCTTTAAATATCTCGATACACACTCAGTCCTTCAATATCACTTTTAATTCTTAAATTCCATTATCCCTAGTTAAAATCCACTTATATCCCACTTGATCCTTCGATATCAAATACAAGTCCAGTGTTATTACATTTAATCCGTCCAAACTACAAAATTTTATTTACCAAAGTGCAAATTTGAAAACGAGTCGGCATTAAATAAATATAAAATAACATAAATACATTTCATAATTTACCGTCTTATTTTTTATTAATTTATTTTGCCATTTAGGGCATTTTTAAAATTAGCACTTTTTGTCAATTGCCGCAGTTAATATAATTAATCAACAAAATTTTTTATTTGTTTAAATTAGGGTTTGACCCCGACCCCGTACCTCGAACCCCGACCCCGTTCCCGAACGATTTTTTCACAATTCTCCCCGACCCGAACCCCGCCCCGAAAAAAGTGAAAACCCCGTTCCCCGACCCGAAAAGTTTCGGGGTTATCGGGGTTTTATATACTCAAAAAATGCCATTTTTGGGAGAATTTTAAGAGAAAAATTTTAAAAATTTCCTCCCAATTTACTTTACTTTTATTATTTTTGAAAGAAAAATGAAAGAAGTATCAAAATTCTTTTTCGTAATCTTTTAGGAGCTTGTGGTTGAGTCGCTTAGTTGTTGGTTCTAGCCTATAGGTCCATTAATAAAGGGGCTACCCGACACATGGGGATATGACTTTTGAGGACCAGACACTTGAGGACCGACTTTTGAGGACGCGACCTTTGAGGACGCGACTTTTGAGGATGCGACTTTTGAGGACACGACCCTTGAGGATGCGACCTTTGGGGATGCGACTTTTGAGGATCAGACATTTGAGGATACTCTAATGTCAAAAAAATTAAAAAAATAAATAATGTTAATTTTATGTCTAAAAAATGGTAATTTTATAATTTTATGGCTTGTTCAAGGCCTAACGAGCAACTAATTGAATTTTCCAGAAATTTAAATGAATGATTATTCTTTTTATTTTAGATTTTTTACATTTTGATTATATAGATTTATGCTGTATTTGGTAATAGTCAGAGGTGGGTCGGAATTCCAACTTCCAATTTTCGACGTTTTTCTTCCGATTTCCGATACTTTTTGAAGCATATTTTCGACTAAAGGTTATTCCAAAATTATCAAAATGTTCGCCTGCGGCGCATAAAAAAAAGCATGGCCTTCGAAAGTTCAATATCCGCTGATATCCTCCCCCTGATCTCGTTCCCTCCAAAAAACCAGTACCTATGTATAATCAAAAAATTTGACTTGAGTTGCAAAAAGAACTTTAAGACCACAGATTACACTCAAGAAGCCACTATAATTTGCCACTTTACAATTTTAAATATTAATTCAGTTTTCAAAATAAAAATTTTATTTCTGATTTACTGAGTTTTTCCTTCCGATCTCTGAAAAAATATTTCGATTTCCGATTTCCCACTTTTGAGCCAGTTCTGATTTCCGGCTCTTCCGATTTCCGACATCTCTGACTGTTCCGACCAACCTCTAATACATAATAGTAGATAAATGTACCTTGAGTAAGCCATAAAATTATAAAATTACCATTTTTAGACATAAAATTAACATTATTTATTTTTTTAATTTTTTTGACATTAGAGTATCCTCAAATGTCTGATCCTCAAAAGTCGCATCCCCAAAGGTCGCATCCTCAAGGGTCGTGTCCTCAAAAGTCGCATCCTCAAAAGTCGCGTCCTCAAAGGTCGCGTCCTCAAAAGTCGGTCCTCAAGTGTCTGGTCCTCAAAAGTCATATCCCCATGTGTCGCGCCACGAATAAAGGTTTGGGTTCGTATCAAAAAGGCGTAAATCGTTTGTTTTAGGATTTTTATTTACTAAACAAGTTTTTTTAATTTTAAAATGTTAATCTTATTTTTAAATATTGTCGACCATAAAAAACAATGCATGATTTTTTATTTAGTGTTAAAATTTCAAAAATTTTCGTTTGCAGCGCTAACCCTAAATCTTCTATAATTTTCGCCTGCGGCTCTGAAAATGTAAAACTCAGCTATAATGCTATTGAGGGATTAAGGAGGTTATCGGCGGATGTGATATCAGGGGTTACTCCTTCGCCAGATATGTCAGTTATTCTCTTTAAATCTTTCTTAATCCGTCAAAATTTATTTACCTCCCCAGATATTAGTGTTTCACCGGAACCAAAATTTTGACCAGAACCTGGTCCAATTTTAGTTCGTATCCCAGAACCGGACCGGAACCAAAAAGCGCCGGAACTTTCCGAAACCGGAACCGGAATTTCCGGTGAAACACTACCAGTTATACATTTTAAATCAATAAGAACCATTAATCCCAACTTATTCTCATTAATTTCTGAATAAATTAACGAGAATAGACCAAAATGGCTTATTTTTAGAGCATTTTGTCTTTAAAATTTTTTTTCAGTAAACCCCCGTACCCCGACCCGAACCCCGACCATATTTTGCTCCCCCGACCCGAACCCCGCCCCGAAACATTTCGAAAACCCCGTACCCCGACATACCCGCCCTCGAACGTTCGGGGTCAAACCCTAGTTTAAATTTGCGCTTCGGCTCTTACAGGGTAAACAAATAATTAAAATAAGTATTCAATTTTTTGGACTCAATTTTAAGAGGCTATTTTATTAAGTATTTTTATCCCTATTTTTTCCCTCTTTTGTATTTAATAGAGCCTGGACGTACATATTAAAGCCATATTTTACGGTATTTATCGATATTCATTAACGGTAGTACGATCTATAATTTGATTTATCGTATCGGTATTTTTCGGTATTGTTTTATTTTTATAATTATTAATTTTTTGATTTTGAAAAATTTTTCATTTTTAAAAATTTTATTTTATAACATTGTTTACGTACCATTTTACGAAAAGTAAAACTAAAATACAAATTAGTCCGTCCGATTAAATTTTCTAAATTTTTCATATTTGAAGGAGCTACGATGAAGGAGCTCTTAATCATTTAGAATGATTAAGAGTAATTAAGTGTGGATATATGCGATAACTGAGATAGCGTGAGGATTTGTGATGATTATATAGAGTTAGTAGGGTTTACATTACATTTTTTCTGTAATTAATCTCTCGTTTTCATTAAATTAAGGACTTTGAATAAAGAATAACGATATTTTTATATTGAAATTCAGATGATTAAACGGATCTTTGTTTCTTGCATATATTTACTTTCCTTATTGAATATTAAATGTGATCGGGGAAAAGAAAGTATTGTAGTAAAAATCAAAGACGATTGGGAAGAAAAAAGAGAATTTATTTATTTAAAAAATGTTGAGTTAGAAGAGCGTTTTGTTCTGAATAAAATTGAAAAGGGCAATAATCGATATGATATTAGTTATAATTATAATATTAAGGGATTTTTGCATCGAATTGAATTAAACAATGAAAAAAATAATTATAATGTTGAGATTTCTAATAGATCTGAATTTGCTGATGAATTAAAAAAGAAAGTCCTGATTTATATTGCCAATAATAAAATTTTACAAAATTTCAATTCAGGATTTACAAAACAGATATTTCAATTTTATTATTTGAATAATAAAGGCAAAGTACAAAAGTGTAATTAACTATTAGCAATTAACTTTAATCACTAATTTGTTCATACATTTAAGGCACTCAGCAATAAACAATTTAATAAAATGCTAAATAATTATTATGAAACTTCTATACTAGACGAAAGATTAGAAGACATAAAAATAAATAAAAAAGAATTACTAAAAGAAAATATTGAATCCTATAAAAACAAACATTTATCAAGTTATTGGACGGAAATTAATTTAATTGGATATAAAATTGAATTGTTAGAAAAACAAAATGTTGAATGTCTTAAAGAAAAAAGCAGAATTAAATTTATTGGCAATAAATTAAGTAAATAAATTACTATTTTTACAATATTTTTTAAATGAAATTAAAGTAAAAAATTTAGGCCCTATCTGAAAAAGAGGGCGCTTTGATTTTTTCATCATTTTTTCTTAACTTAATATATAAATATTGGTCAATCTTTTCTTCCTCGTTTAATTCCACTCTTTATACCTGTGGCATATTCAGATGAGAGGACAGACAAAGCACACACACACGGACAGACAAAACTCGATTGTTTTCTGTCCGAGTCCGTCCGTGTCCGTCTGTCCGAGTTTGTCCGTGTTTTGTCTGTACATGGCCCTCCGTGTCCGTCTGTGTTTTGTGTCACCGTGTGCATCCGTGTTTTGTCTGTCCATGTCACTCAGTGTTCGTCCGTGTTTTGTCTGTCCGAGTCCGTCCGTGTTTTACCTGTCTGTGTTCATCCGTGTTTTGTCTGTCTGTGTCCGTCCGTGTCTTGTTTATTTTCTAAGTTCCAATTTTTTCTAGGTTCGAACATTTTTAAAGATTATAAGTGAAATAAATTGAAATAATTCTGACTCCATTGGATAAGCCGTTTTGCAGTTTTTGTTAACTGAATCATTTTATTTGTGACCCGTTTTAGTGGCGCAAACAATTAATGTAAACAAATAATTCACTTAATGTTATATTACTAATTCACTTTTCTCAAATATTAATATTTTACAAAATTTAACGATTTTGGTGAGATTTCTGACAATTTTGTGTTATTTCTTCCACAAACAAAAATATGAGTTAAAATATGAATTATGCAAAAAAGGCTGCAATATAGAATAATCTATATTGCATATAGAATATATCTATATATATAAAATCTGAAGGTCATTCATAATATTCTTTGCTTTCAAAATTTATTTAAGGAGGATCGTCATTGTTATCATTGTGGAATTGTGCAAGCGAAAAAATGGGTGCATCACTCAGAACCAGGAAAATATTTATGCCAATCGTGCTACGATAGGGAACGTAATAGAAAGATGAAAATGAAATTTCAAATCAAAAGGAATCGAATAAATGAATTAATTCAAAAACAAGAAAGGGAAAGTTAAAGAAAGCAAAAAAGCCAAGCATTTATATAATATAATTGAAAATTAATACTAAGTTTAGATTAGTTTATACTCATTTTTATCCAATCATCATCGAGTGTAGTCTGACTTCTCCAAATTGTAGCGACTTCAACTTTGATCTATAATAACAAATTAAACTAGATTTTAAATCAAAGTAAACCATGTGCTTTCGAATTTCTAGTTGATTTCTTTATTTTATGCTGTTTATGGTAACAAGCTTTACATATATATTGTCCTGGTATTGAATAACGGTACCAATTTGATGTGTGAGTAACATCGCAAATAGAACAATTTCGATTTTGTGAGGTTATCTAAATATTTATAGAATAAATTATAAAAACACAAAGTTTCTCTATCATCAAGTTTATTGATAACTTTGTTTTTTGTTTTCATTGTTTCTCCTTTTTCAAACATATTAAAAATTATCAATGTAAAATAATGATAGGAATAAATCATAGCAATATATTCTTAATAGAAAGGTCCCTTACAATAGGATGGCTTTTTGGAGTAATTGAACTACTCCAAAAATATTACTAATAATAATAATAATAATAATAATAATAATAGCAAACCTTTTTAGTCTTAATAAACAGGCTTTTATGTCTATGCTTTTTATATTTTCGATTATAATTAGCACAAGTTTGACACAAATAAAGTTCTTTGAGATATTTATCCCAGCATGTTTTAATTTGTTTAGCACCACAATTGAAACATTCTCGCTCGTTCTTTTCTATAGTTACTCCTATAAAATTAATATAAAACTTTATTTGCTAGAGATGTTTGAGCTAGATTTAGCAACGGAGGTATCCTTATCCTGTTAAATAACATAATTTTAATTTACTTATTTTATTTCCAATTTCAATAATTTTGCTTTCTAATTCTTTCGGATATTTAACCTTTTGTTTTTCTAACAATTCAATTTTATACCCAATTAAATTAATTTCCGTCCAATAACTTGATAAAAGTTTGTTTTTGTAATTTTCTATAATTTCTTTTAATAATTCTTTTTTATTTATTTTTGTATTTTCTAAACTCGCATCTAATAAAGAAGTTTCATAATATTTATTCTTCTTATTATTGTTAGTAAATTCATTAAATCTGAGCACCTTTTATGAATAAATTATTATTAAGGTTAGTGCTTAATAATTTTATACTTTTTGGATATGCAGACACCTAATTTGACTCTCAGTTATTCTTTGCTTTTTTTTGGCTTATTGCCCAAGTTAGGAAAAACTCTAATTATAAAAAATAACATAATTTGGTAATAATTAAGTTTGTGTTTCCCCTTTTTTCTTTCGGCTATAGTGTAGTGTAACGAGGTAAAAGTTCGGGGCGTGGCATGCCATTCGATTCGTCTCGACGAGCTGAATCGATGTTACCACTCCAAATTTCAGGAAATGATTCTAGACCAAGTTATATTATACCAGAATCGACCGTACTCCCCTCTATCGTTCATCAATATTTTGGGACCTATAACTCGGTCCAGAATCATTTCGTAGAATTGGGAGTGGTACTGTTCGACTCAGCTCGCCGAGCGAATTGAATCTCATATATCACGTCCCGAATTTTTACCTCGTACACTACCGAGGTCTCGAATTTTTACCTCCGTACAGGACCTCAGTTACCTCGGTACAAACAAAAACTTAAATATTACCCAAAATTTATTATTCTTATGATTTTTAGACTTTACAAAAAGCAATTAAGCATAAATACATGTTTTTCAAATTCAGGATGAATATTTTGAATGATTTTATTTTTGGCAATATTAATCAAAATTTTTCTTTTTAATTGTTCAATATAATTTGATCTATGATCTATTTCAACATTAAATTCATTTGCTTCACGGTTTAAGTCAATATGACGAAGAAATCCCTCAATATTATAAATATAACTAGTATCATACTGATTAATTTGTTTTTCAATTTTTTCCAATACAAAACGCTCTTCTAATTCAACATTTTTTAGATAAATAAATTCTCTTTTTCCTTTCCAATCGTCTTTGATTTTTAATACAATACTAACTTTTTTTCCATCACATTTAATATTCAATAAGGTAAATAAATAAAAGTAATAAGCAACAATCAATTTAATCATCTGAATTTTAATATAAAAAATATAGTGTCCTTAATATCATATAGTGTGTCCTTAAAAATATAGTGTTCTTAATATCTTCCAATTAAGTCCTAAATTTAGTGAAACGAGAGAATAATTACATAATTAAAAGTTCCAACGTCTGCAGGGATTTAATTGGAAGATATTCATTAATAATTATCCTACCAGATTTGAAAAAATCATAAAAAATTTATATTTGTTGAAAATTTTTGAAACTCAAAATCGTATTTTTATAGAATATTTATATAGACTCGATCGGTACACAGGAATAAGATAGTACCAGAAAAATAAAGCTTTTATAATTATGAAAAGGACTTCACAAAGTTTTTTATTAATAAAAACGAGGGCTCTGGAAATGTTTAACCAGAACATCCAAAACCAACCTGAGGACTATGTAGAATGAAGGATAGATGGAATGAAGATTCTCATGAAAAACTTCCTAACCACACAAAAATAACTCTAAATCAACAATTAAACCTCAAATGTCTCAATACCTTCAATATCCCTCAAATAACAAAACCAGATATCAATAATCCCTAAACACTAACGTAAACCCTACTCAACTCCATTTAATCCCCACAAATCCACTTAATCCCCAAAAATCGTTTAATCATCACAAATCCTCTCGAATCTCTGTTACTTCCATAAATTACGTTTCGTACTACCGATATGGAATATCGATAAAAACTGTAAATTATTGGCGTAGTACGTTACTGTACAGGCTTTATTAAATAGAAGCAAAAGAAGAGGGGGCAAACTTGAGGTAAAAAATCCTAAAAAATAGCCTCTTAAAATATAGACCAAAAATTGAAAAATATTTTAATTAGTTGTTTACCCTGTATATAAATAGGGATGCATTTTGAAATATTTACTTTAATGCTAAAAGCATTATAGCTTTTTCGAAATTTCGATTTTCTACTTTAGGTCAACCCAGATTTCGAACCAATGAATTCGAAACTCTATGAAAGACACATGTAAGCAAGTAAAAAATTTTACGCCTAATTATATTAACACAGTAATTGACAAATGTGCATTTTTAAAAAGTCCCCTAAGTGACAAATTAAAAAAATATAAAAACAACGCGGTAAATTATGAAATTTATTTAAGATTATTTTTATATATTTTTATTTATTTTGTCACTTTGTTAGGGAAATTTAAATTTGCACTTTCAACAAACTCCACTATTAATAATATTCGTTTATTCAACACATTCAACCCAACAATTTGGAAACAATCATAAAAGCATGAGAAGGTACAAACAAAAAATTTAATAAAAGAATATTATAATATTGGGATTTGAGGAAAGTGTAAATAGAAACTTCCCTAACAAAGTGAGACAATAAATATGTAAATATGTTTAAAAATAATCTTAAATAAATTTCATAATTTACCGTCTTAATTTTATATTTATTTATTTTGTCAATTAGGGGACTATAAAAAATGCACTTTTGTCAATTTTGTTTATTTCATAGTGTTTCGAAATCTTTGGTTCGAAATCTTGGTTTATCCAATTATAAAATCGAAATTTCGAAAAAGCGCTAATGCCCTTAGCATTTAATTAAATTTTAAAAATAAGACACTATTTATTTATAGGGTTTAGCAATAATTAAATTAATCTAAGTTTATTGCCTGCATTTTAAAAAGGGTATTATATATTCTGTTTGTTAAAAATTTAACAAAAATGCATAAACCAATTTTACTTAAAATTTCTAACATATGTGTATTGCTTGTGGTGTGTCTGTGGAGTGTAAATAACCTAATTCTAAATGATTATTATAATTATCTAAATACCGGGTAATTTTCTAGTATTAAGTTTGTAATGGAGTCTTGTCTGTTAAAATTGCATATTGAATAGGATTGAACAAAGAAAATCCACTTGCGATGAAACCGTTCCATGACGATTTCTGTATCTCATATTATCGATATATTTTAAATAAATTTTTTAACTTTCAGATGATTAAATTTAATTTTATAATTATTTATTTAATTATATTCAGAAAATTCAATGCGCCGGTAAGCTTATTCACGTTGCAGTGAAAATTATAGATAATTGGGAAGAAAAAAGAGAATTTATTTATTTAAAAAATGTTGAAATAAAGGATCGTTTTGTGTTGAAAGTAATTGAAAAAAATAATAATCAAAACAATAGTTTTAATAAAAATATAGAAGGATATTTGCGTTCAATTGAGATGAATATAGATAAAAATACATTTAAGGTTGAAATAAGTAATGAATCAAAATATATTCCATCTGATCAATTAAAAAAGAAAATTTTGATTGAAATTGCTGATAATAAAATAATTCCATATTATCTGCCTGAGTTTGAAAAAATGGTATATTTTTATTAATAGAATTTCCATTCAATAGTGTCAGAATTGCTAACAAAATAACAAGTAACAGCATGGAAATGGAACTCGCCCTCTATAAAAACTCTAATTTGGTTTAAATTTAAGATACTCCGAGATAATAATTTCATTGAAAATAATAATTGTTATGAAACTTCAATATTGTACAAATGTGGAGACAATAATAATTTTAGCTTAATTGAAGAAAGAATAGAATCATATAAAAACAAACTTTTGTCATGTTATTGGACGGAAATTAATTTAATTGGATATAAAATTGAATTGTTAGAAAAACAAAAAGTTGAATATCCGAATGAATTAAAAAGGAAAATTATTGACATTGGAAATAAAATAAGTAAAAAATTATTATTTTAATAGTAAAGATAAGCCCGTTGCCATATATAGCAAAAATATCTCTAGCAAATAACGTTTTATGATAAATTTATAGGAGTAACTCTTGAAAAGAAGAAGCGAGATTGTTTCAATTGTGGTGTAAAACAAATTATAACTCAGTGGCATAAATATCTCAAAAATTACTATTTGTGTCATACTTGCGGTGATTATATTCAAAAATGTGGAACACATAGACATAAAATATTGTTGATTAAGACTAAAAAGGTTTGCTATTGTTAGATATCGGTGTAGATCGGTTTCCCTATATTTCATAACGAATAAATGTTATAATCACATTTATAATTTCAAACTATCTGGTCGAAATACTTGCTTTTTTGTGATAGATATCAGAGATATCAGGGATTTGGAGTTATCAGAAAATAGTAAGAGACGTTTATACACCTGCACTTTTCTTTATTCTCATTGTTTCTCCTTTTTTAAAATGATTAAAAATGGCTTGGATAAATTAACGTACAATCTCTGATTGATTGGCCGGCCATTCTATTCTCAATAATACTCCAAAAACCCATTCTATTGGAAGGGAAATAATATTAAATTAATACAATAGTTTCATTGTAGCAATATTTGCAATTGACATGTTTAATATTTTTAAAAAAGGTGAAACAAAAAAAAGAATGATGTAGGCGTTTAGACAAATAGTACCCAGGAATTGTATTTTTATTAGCTTAACGAATAAAATTAGCATTGATTGGAACAAAACATATAAACAAACCTCTCATTGAGTAATTTAAGGGCGATCGTAAATGTTTTGTTTGCGGTGTTACTCATACATCACACTGGTACCGTTATTCAATACCTGGACATAGTCAATGTGCTGCTTGTTACAATAAACAGCAAAGAATAACTAAATCAAATAAAAACAAAAAAGTTATTGTTGATTTTTCTATAAAATTTTATGTAATTTTTAATTTAGATCGCGTAGGTAAGAGAATACTATTTGGAGACGTCTGATAACGCCCAACAAATGAATTCATGATTATTATTCAGAATATACAAAAAATGAA
This sequence comes from Meloidogyne enterolobii, assembly GCA_963681835.1. Taxonomy (NCBI): domain Eukaryota; kingdom Metazoa; phylum Nematoda; class Chromadorea; order Rhabditida; family Meloidogynidae; genus Meloidogyne; species Meloidogyne enterolobii. Next base: position 1,769,226 of record CAVMJV010000006.1, read on the forward strand.
TTTAATTTTATTTATATATTTTATATATTGCTCTCTTTTTTTGCTTCTTTATCAATATTTTAACAAAAACAGACTTTATGTAATTCTTTTCTTTTTGTCATAATTTTCTTCAAAATTAATAAAAATGGATAATTCTTTTTTTATTCCCAACACTTTAGTATATTGCTGATACCCAAAATTGCTTTTAAATTTTAAGATTAAGTTTTGAATAAATAAAAGAATTAAGCTTGACATTATCCTTTCTACCCTCCATATAGCCATATAAAATCGCACGGAATTGAAAATCAATACTCGAAAAATTTTTTCAATGTAAAAAATTTATGGAAAAATGGTATTGGACAAATTTTCAATGAAAACTCATTTGGTTTTTATTTGGCTGAAAGACTTTCCAATGAGCTTACCAAGCTCTTTCATACTTATGATATTTAATGCTGTTAGTTCATCTTTTGGAAAATCCTTTCAAACCTATTATAAAAATTTCAGATCTGTAAGAATTGTGTGAATATCCAAGAAATCCTGACAGTTAATCAAAACAGAAACCAAACGTAAGATTTTCATTATAGGATTAAATATGATATTTAGTGCGCTCAGAAATATGTATAAACATTGAAATATTTAAGTGAAATTTCAAAGTGTTCAACTTTTTTCTGTTAAATAAGATTTTTCTGTCATACTAAAAACAAAGGTGCTAATATAAAAAAAACTCTGGGATCTTGAAATTTCTTTGGAATAAAAATATTTAAGTACTTAAAAATTTGACACAATGCATGACTGATGCTTGTTAAGTTACCATGTTATTTTAAAAGCTTAAGACGGAAATTTAATTATTCATTTAATATTCACCAAGAAAATATTCGGATAAAAGAAAAGATGGTTTGATAAAAACTTGGAACCAAATTAAAGAAATTAGAAGTTTGAGATAATGATTATCTTAGTAAATACATTAAGAAGTAAAATATTAAATGTTTGCCTAGATAGGTAAGTTTTATGAATGAACATTAGAGAGATTAAAAGACTTTATTTATGTTGTCAAGCAACAAAATTTCTTAATTAAAGTGGTAGACTTATAAATGACAAAATTAAAAGAGAGCTTTTTAAAAATCCTAATTTTTGTTTAGTTTAACAACAGTTCGTATAATTGTCATTGAATTAAATAATTGTTACAATTAAAATCTTACATATAAATAATACATCAGACATTAATTAAATTCATATCTATTTAAACCTTTTTGATTAAATTTTCGGTATACTCTTCTTTGTAGCTTCTTTTCTTAGTTTACAGCCACATGCATTACATAAATAGTTTCCTGGTTTTGAATGACAGCGCCATTGTATTGTTTGTGTAACACCGCAAATAAAACATTTACGATTTTCCTTAAATTACTTAATGAGAACTTTGTTTTTAAGTGAAGATCCATTCAATGCTAATTTTAATGGGTAATTTAGTAAAAATTATTTTCCTGGTACTATGTATTTAAACGACTAAATCTTTCTTTTTTTTCGTTGTTTCTCCTTTTTCATATATATTAAAAATGGTCAAAGGCAAATAATGCTAGTCAGTTCAATTATGTACATAAAAAACATTTACTCTTATATCCCTATCAATACTCAACATTTGGACAAAACACCATATATTACGTTAAAAATTGCGTAAAAGTTTCATTTTAAGATATCCAATGAGAATTATTAAAAATAGTTCCAAATATTGATAAAGATAACCTTTTTAGTCTTAAACCATAATTCTTTTGATCTAAACTTTCCAAATTTGTGTTTATATTTGCCACATTGTTTGCACAAGTAATGTTCTTTTAGTAAATTATACCATTGTTTTATTTGTGTACCTCCACAATTGAAACACTTTCGTTTATTTACTTCAATTATTCCAACTAGAATTAATAAGGAAAATTTTAGTCAAATGAAAAGAGAAAAAGATTAAAATTTATTTACTTATTTTATTGCCGATATAAATAATATTTCTATCTAATTCAATCGGATATTCAACTTTTTGTTTTTCTAACAATTCAATTTTATATCCAATTAAATTAATTTCCGTCCAATAATTTGATAAAAGTTTGTCTTTATATGATTCTATGTTTTCTTTTAATAATTCTTTTTTATTTATATTTTCAGAACTTTCATCTAATATCGAAGTTTCATAATAATTATTATTTATGATAAAATTATTATTTAGGCGAATCTTAAAAGATTAAATTCTAGGCTTAAATTTCAATAATCAAATATAAAATACCTGTTTTCCCAAATTATTCAAAAATTTCTTAACAATTTCATTATTAGCAATTTCAATCATAATTCTCATTTTTAATTGAGAGATAAATTTAGACGTCTTATTTAGTTTACCAACAAAAACTTTGTTAACATGATTTACTTCAAGCTTACAAAACGATCCATTATTCTTATACAAATAATCAACTATTCTATTATTTTGTTTTACATTCATTATCAATACAAAACGTTCCTTTATTTGAATATTTTTCAAATAAATAAATTCTCTTTTTTCTTTCCAATCATCTTTTATTTTTAACCCAACCTCAACCATTCCACCTTTGATTTGGTTATTCAACAGAATAACCAAATATGAGAGAAGAATAATAATAAATTTCTCCATCTTAAATTTTAATATTAAAAATATTTTATAAATATAATAAATAAATACATAACTGAAAAAATACATAACTGATATATAATACATAACTGATATTAAATATTTTGTTATAACTGGAGTCCGATAAACTTAAATACCGATAAACGTCAAAATTTTATCGGTAGGTGAAATATTCATAGATACCGTAAAATATGGCCGCAGTTGGTACGGTCAGGGCTCTGTTAAATAAAAGCAAAAAATAGAGGGAAAAACAAGAAAAATAAAGGATATAAATAGAGGTAAAAGATGTAGAGGAATAAATGTATTATAAATAAATATTATAAATATTTTTTGGCCTAATTAACATAGACGTTAAAATTTAATACATATTTTAATTATTTTTTTACCCAATAAATAAATAGGGATGCATTTTGAAATATTTAAATGCTAAAGGCATTAGAACTATTAAATTTCGGACATTATTCGATAATTATTCAGATTTGAGGGAGTATTCGAATTATTAGAAGATTACAGACACATCAGATTCTTATTTAGAGGAGACGGCGTCGGTTGACGATAAATATAATTCTAATAAAATGTCAAAAACTAGTAAATATTCTAAGAAAATATTATAATAATTTAATTTTGTTGAGACACTATAAATAAATAGTCTGTCTCATTTTGACATTTTCATCATATGCTAAGTTAATAAGAGCTGTTCGAAATTTCGATTTTTGACATTGGCAATCAAGATTTCGACCCGTGTATTTCGAAAAAAGTCTTAGAGATAAAAGGGGGTACAAATCTAATCAAACTACAAAATATTATTTACTAATTATTTTAACCAAAGTGCAATCACTCGGTGGGAAAATAAATATAAAATAACATAAATACATTTCATAATTTACCGCCTTTTTTTATTAATTTATTTAGCCATAAAGGGCATTTTTAAAATTTGCGCTTTTTGCCAATTGCCGCGGTTAATATTAGTCAATACAATTTTTAGTTGTTTATATTTTTAGCTACCATATGTCTTTCACGCTATTTGGAAATATTTAAGCTGAAATCTTAATTGTCCTTGCCGCAATTGTAATTTCTAAAAGGCTCTCTTGCCATCCGCATATAATTAAACCTTTAGAATTAGACCCCATTAATTTATATGATCTCAACCAATAATTAAAACATGCAAACTATTATGCTTGATTTTAAAAAAGGTATTCTATATTTTGTTTATATAATTTTATTACTAATTCTATAGCTGTGTATAGTAGAGTTAGTCATGGTACCGTATTACCGCGGTATTTTTCGGTATTTCGGTATTTTCCAGGTAGAGATTTTATGTTCAATATATAATTTAAATATGGCGTTATGTTTTTATTTCCAAACATTTTCGTTTGGATTTTCAATAATAACCGGCAAAATCGATTTTTCCAGACCTGGATTCCAGATTTGCAACTTGAACCGGACCGGATCCGGCAAGATTTTTCCGGATTAATCGGTCTGGTTCAGGGGTGGTCGGTCTGGTTCAGAGGTGATTAATCGATTCAGCGTTTTTGAGATTGTCTCTTGCGTCCACCCCTGGTCCGGTTTAAATCCGGTAAAAATAATTTTCGGAGTAAAAATAATTTTCGGGGGGCGCATAAATTCATGGGACGCATAAATTTTCATGGGACGCATGAACTGGACAAGAGCCCAAATTGCTTCACTTGCCCCCTCCACCAAATTAATACAAAACACCCCATTAGGACTAGGTTTTGCCTTACCCCCTCCAACATCGCCCGCCAAACTTATCAATAGTCTGGCGTTTATATATTATTATCATTCGACATCTACAATGCGTCCATGCTTCGATTTTAAAATGCCGAGAGAATATTATGAATGAGAGGTTAATTTTTTGCGAGGGACGGAGTGAAATTTTTAGAGAGAATTTTTTCATAGACGCTTTCTTAGCCGTTTTCTCCGAGTAGCTATAAACATTCACTTCACCCATCTTAGTTTTTTAATTCTTTAACTTCTAAAAATTAAAAAAACAACCAAGTTAATTTTTGTAATTTTTCACTGCTGCAGTCGATGTTTTTTGAATTACATAAGCCAAAAAATAAAGATAATTTCTAATACTAAAAATTGCAATAATCCAAAAAATATCCCTCGGATATCTAAAGCGATTGAATCACAAAGCATCTCAAAATGAAAAACAAAGCGGTATCGCGGAGGACCCAAAATATCCCTTAAATCACAGTTTTGATTTCGTAAATAGTTAGAAGATTTCGTTCTATGCCGCACTCATTTTATTTTTTTTCATCCTTTTTTTACCGACTATCTATGAAATGCAGACTTACTTCTTCGTAACAGAATAAAATAATTTTTTACATTGAAAATTTAGGTTATCGTAATATTTTTCAGAATCATCGAATCAAGATGATTTTTGCGTCATACGAAGCAACTCGCGAGCTTTTTCGATTGAAATATACATCTTCAAATGCAAATATAATTACACCTTTAGAAGATTGGGGTGTTTAGTTAAAGTAATAAGTTACAAGGATTTAAAAGTTTTGTGTAAGGGACTGTATTTCTTTTTTAAATTGTAGTTTGTAAAGTCAACTTAAAGTGCATAATTTAAAAATCGCCGCAAAGAGCGATTTTAGGACTATTTGTTAAATCGAACATTTACAGTTATTGTCGAATCAAAAAATTCTAATGAATATCCTATAACAAGCGGAGTCCCTCAAGGGTCCATCCTTGGCCCAATATTATTCATCTCATATATTTCGGATATAATGGATTTTTGTAAAACAGATAAAGTTACTCCAAAACTATTTGCTGACGATTTAAAGGCCTATACCTGCTTTGACTTCTTAAACAAAAATCACTACTCTCCACTCCAAACATTTATCCAAACATTCTCAAAATACTGCGAAATAAATGGCCTTAAAATCGCTGTCAGCAAATGCAGTTCATTTCACATAGGGACTAAAAATCCCTTCCACCAATATTCTCTACAAAACATTAATATACCAACCATTCCACCCAACGAACCTATTCGCGATCTTGGCATTTATTTTACATCCAACTTAAAATGGGATTCTCACATTAAAATCACAACAAATAAAGCAACTAGAATTTATTATACTCTTATAAGATCTCTTAAAACTAATAATACTCAATTCCTAATTACACTATTCAAAATATATGTCTTACCTATCCTCGAATTTGGATCTCCTATAATTAACCCTTATTTAAATAAAGACATAAATGCTTTAGAAAATGTCCAACATAAATTCTTAAAAATAATATACTTACGCTCTGGAAAACACAATAACAGTCCAATATTACCTAATTATAAAGCACTCCTTGAGCTATTTAAACTTGAATCTCTATCGCATAGACGTCTAAAATCAAATCTTATCCTTTTCCATAATATTATTTCAGGTAAAATTAACCTAGAACACGATAATACATATAGCATTCTCCCCACCACTACTAGAGGTAATCCGCATAATTTATTTATACCTTTTTGTTCAAGCACCATTCGGAAAAACTCATTTTTTATAGACATCCCAAACATTTACAGAAAACTTCCAACAGAATTACAAAAATCGTCAATCGAATTGTTTCCAAAGCTCCTGAACAATATTAACCTAAACAATATTTTATCAAAGTCACATTCCATTTCATTGTCTCCAGACCTTATACAAAACTTTTGATTTAAATTATAATTACGTTTCACTTTATTTTTATCTGAATGTCACGTTTTATACGTATAAATTGAATTGAATTGAATTTTATTTATAGAGAATGGCATACATAAATGCACTTTTCAATTTTTGACTATCATATGAATGTCTAATTAAATTGGCAAAGGACATTGTAGCATGTAATGCGTCCTCGCTTTGATTTTAAAAGTACGACGGAGCATTATAAACGAGAGGTTAATTTTTTGCGAGGGACGGAGTGAAATTTTTAGAGAGAAGCATCTCCCCTTAGCGTCTCCCTCGAATAGCTTACACAACACTTCCCCCCCCCCCCCCCCCCCCCCCGTATTTTACTTATAAGATTTGTTGTTTTTCTTAAAAATTAAAAACATAAGAATAATTTTTGTTCATCTTCTGTACCGTAAGCGTTTTTTTGAATTGTATTAGCCTATAAAACGGATCTGTTCGAATGTCAAAAATACCCTAAATATTCATTTCACCATGATTCTGAATTTATAAGCTGTTCAAAATCGCGAAATAAGCCGGATACTTATAACTAATCTGGTAAATTTAAGGTCGATGATTCTGTTTGAAATGATCCTGTCCCTTGAAGCATCCCGACCGGAGTAACACTTTAATTCTTTACTTAAAAAATTTTTTTAGATGAATATTTTAACATATTTACTCCTTTTATTCATCTTCCTTGGATTAAATTCGCATACTAAATGCGTTAAGAATTATTATGAAATTTTAAATGTCAAACAGGATGCTTCAAATGAAGTAATTAAAGAAGCTTACAGAAAATTTATTAGGAAGCATCACCCTGACAAAAATTTAAATAGCTCAGATGATGAACTTTCAAAAGATTTAAACAATGCTAAAGATATTCTTCTAAACGAAGAAGAAAGGGCTAAGTATGATAAACAACTAAATCTCCAAAATCTGAGACTTAAAAGAAAAAAAGGAAATGGTGCGGAATCGTCTAAAAATCATGCCAGTGAACAAGGAATTCCAGTTTTTGGTATATTAATATTTTTAAGTATTGTCTAGATTTTTTCCCTTTATACATATTACCAATGGAATTACAGTAAATCAAAACTAAGGTCCAATTAAAACGTTTAAGGAACATTTAATATAAACATTTAAGAACGGATCAGTTCAACAGTGTTGCGGCCCTATAAGTGGTATATTAGTAGTGGTATATTGGTACCATTGGGCCCATGACTTTAATTTTTCGAAACTTTATCGATGAAAATATCTTTATCAGACACTTAAGAATTATTATTTCCAAGGAATCTCATAGTTTTAGATGTTCTATCAAATAGTAACAGCGAAATTTTACACTCCATCATAGGCTGGATAAAAGGTGGATAATGGGTTTTATTTAGTCGAGATGATCAATTGAGTTGAGATTGGGTTATCAATTCAGCCTAATTAATACCCATCTAAGACATCTAAATGAAAAAATGTGTTTTATTATTATAACAGTGACCAATCAGTTTTGTCCTAGGTTTGTCCGAGAGTTTGCCAATTTACCTAAATTAGCTCGTGACCAAGAGACAAAAATAAAAATGTGACAAATGGGATCCATGACTAAAGACTACTATTATAAGCCATCTGTTTATATCGCAAATACCACTACAAGATAAAATCAATTTCAGAAAGTTTTGACTTTAAAATTGCTGTTTTCAATGACAAAATTGTTGTTCACATGGATCACCAAATTTTGTGCATCAGAGAATTACATATTGAAGGCACTATTAAAAATTATATAACAATCAATGGGAATAAAATTATAATGGAAAAAGGCAAGAAAAGCCCTAAAAATCTTTTAAAAACAAACGATGTTGAAATTCATTTGGATGGAAATTATACCGGCATTTCGAAGTTAAATAGGCAATATACTTTCGAGCAAGTATATGAAGAAATACCTTCACTAAAAGAAACCATAGCTAAATGTCAAGTTACGCTAAAAGAAATAATATTAGGCTCAACAAACTATATTGAGGTAGTTTTAGTTTTGATTATAACGCAAATGACAGAATCAAAGGCTAACTACTTAAGTGGTAGTACTTGTCTTTAATAACACTTAACCTATATCCATGGTCCGTTACGATCGCACGTTGATTAGGTTCTCGCAAAGCGTAAATAATCACCTTTATCAATTCATTACATGTTTTATGGTATAATAATTAATTTGTACGAATTATAGATTTATGTCATAGAAGAATCTACTTCTCGTTAAATCAACCACTGATCCTTCATTTAATCAATAAAATTTATATTGGCGGCAAAGAAAATCTTGTTACGATTATTGGAAATTAGTTTAGAATTAAACCAATTTGTCTTTTTAAAATTGAACCATTTTATGATGTATTCAAATTTTTTCTGTCTCCACTTATATAAAGTAGAACTCTGTAAGATGAAACTTCGTCCAAAAAGAAAAATATGCAGTTTCAAAAGCTTAGGGTTATTTTGGCGCGAGCAATGTTGCTAATTTTTTAAATCGACATTTGGATTTTTTCGTTATTGGTACCGGAAGTAATGAAAAGAATCAATACCAAAAAGTCAAAAATATTTGTTCGTTTATAATTGCGATTAAATACAGAGGGAAAGTTATACAAGAATTTAATTTCGATCACTCTAACCGAGATTTGTGTTCGAGATTCTATATCGTTTCCTCTCATTTGAGATTTGTTTGCCATAATTATGATGCCTTAACAACTCTTACGATCTGATTTTGAATTCGTGGTTGGATATGGATTGTACTTGTCTGTTGCTTTATATTTAAGCACTTGAACAGAAGATGTTTAATTATACTAAACTCCTTCTTATAAGCCTTTTGGTAGTCACAACTTAAAATTATAATCTTTATTGTAATTAAACTTTGTATTTATCTACGGAGTAAAATTTAAAAAATTTCCACCTCGAATCGTATTTTTCGAATCGTATTATTCGAAAATTTTTTTTAGATTTTTGTGGGCCTAAGACACTAGATGTTAAACGGTTATGATATGTATAGATATGATGAACAAAAAGGGAAAAGTTTCCAAGGACGCGCGAGATGCGTGATCTTGCGTTCCAAGTATATAAATAATTATGCAAATAAACTAATAAAAATAAGACAAGGTTACTGGGACGCTCTATAAGCTGCAGGTCTTATGAATAATTTTGCTGACGCATCAGTTAAAAATATGGAAATGTCCCTTCGTGGTATTTGAGTCTTATTTCTAAAATAAACTACCTATTTAAGAATAGAATAACGGCATTAGTTGCGCCACCAATATTCACAATTATCATACTAAATACTAGAAGCAAAAATAAATTTGTTGTGTTAGTGGAGCTGGCTGCTAGTGGATCATAAATAAATACACCAATCATCCAGCCAAGTAAATAAAAACCGATGTTTATAGAAATTATAATAAGAATTGATCTATAAATTTTCTTCATATGTTGTTCGGAGGTGTCTAAACGAAAATATAATTACTTATACAGACCCCAGACTAAATACTACAGCTTACAAGCCACGTCCGACTAGATATATTCTGATCAGATATAAATAAATTCTATTCAGACCTAGCTAAATTGAGATTAATTCTCAGGGTTGAAGTTAAGGAAAAGTATCAGTAAATTAATACCTTTTCTATATATTAGTATCAATCCAAGCAATAAGTAACAAAACAGCGGTGGTATGTAAATGTACAGGCTCTCTAAATAATTCATTATTGTGCTATTATAAGCTATCATTCCCAAAGTATCAGCTATGTTTCCAGTTACTGGCCAGTCAGGATATTGAATGCAAACATATATCATTCTATAGAGTATGTAACAGCTAATAATGATTAGTACTGATACATGGCAACAAATATAGCGTTTCTTGTTTAGATTCTTGTAGCTGAAAGTTTAATAAAATATTAAAGTAGAAATATGTTTTCCCATATTTTCTACATTTGCTTCACTATTTACAATATTTTTAAAAAATTTTTTACAATTTTAAACAAATTGGGAATAAAAAAATGAGGCTTATTAACCTTAAAATTTGAAATATTATCGAATGCAGTTTTTATAAAGAAATGGACGGAGGGGATTTTGACATTTTAGTTTCTGAATTCTGATAAACGACTTATCAGAATAACTCCTTTTGATTTACTAGGTAAATTTCATTCGATTTTGAGTAATGCTATTGCTGACCGATTTCTGCATATTTTTGCCACATTATTATTGCTGCGCCAAATTTTATTCTATCGGAATCAGAGCTGCACGCAATTGCGTATTGCGAGTTGCGGAATTGCATTTACGGAATCTTTTTTTTAGTTGCGTGCAGACCTGATCTGAATGTGTCAGCCATTCCATTGCGTAAATACATAAATTAGCTTACAATATAGGAAAAGCAGCTGCCATTAATCTGTCTACACTCAGAGAACTGAACATTAATAGATTTGAGAAAAAAACCCATCAGAGAATGTGTTTGGAATATTACAGCTATTTTGAATGGAATAAAATTTATTCCACTTCCAGAAACAACCAGAAAAAGGAAATGCGAAGATTCATGTAAAATTTCGAGAATTGAGTTTATTATTATCAGAATTGAAGTTTTGCTTCCAAGAGCAGCATATTTATTTCTGAAAATTAATTTTGTTTTAATAAGGTCGTATCTCAAAATTTTTATATGGCAATATACAGCAATGAGTCATCATTACAATGCTATATATGTCTCCAAGACTAGCTCCGGCTGTTCCAGGGCCATGGTTTGAACTAGAGTAAGTCGAGTTCGGGCGAGTTCGAGTTACTCGACTCGACCGCTTGGGTTTTTTGCGTAATTACTCGACTCGGAACTCGGGATCATAATACTCGGATTACTCGAGCTCGGAAACTTCCTATTCGACAGACTCGGTTAAAACCGAGTATTTTTATGCCCCTATGTGCGGCGCAAAAAGGAAGATTTTTAGCTTAAGAATCTTCCAAATTCTCAAAATTTTTGCCTGCAGCGCTGAAAAAAGAAGAAATCTAGTTTCTTGGTCTTCTAAATTTCTCAAAATTTTCGCCTGCGGCGCTAAAAATGGAAGAAAATTTGCTCTCTGACCTTCCAAAATTCTTATAATTTTCGCCTGCGGCGCTGAAAAAGGAGGATTATTGTTGGGTATGTGCTTAGTATAAAAGGCTAAGGCTTTAGCCAGTCTGGAGTTACCGAGTTAGTCTATAGTCAGTCGTTAGTCTATAGACACACCGTAAGTCGATACATAACAATTATATCATTGGATTGAATCAAGTAGGTAATTTTAGTGATATCCGGATATTTCAAGGGATCTAAAAGAATGGCGAGGGATCTGGCCTTCTGAAAATTGGGTGTGCCCACTTGGCCTTCAGAAATTCGCTTTAAGCCAGCGGCGCGAAAAGAGAGGGATAGAGCTATCACTCGATATCCCCTTAATCTACACGAATCCCCGAAATAATATTATCCATTGATTTTCAACCCGGGGCCCGAATTCAACATGGATCATGTGCATATCATGGAATTTCGGCGGATTAAGAGGGATATAGACGGATTAACGAAAATAACAGGGATTTGGATGATGATCTAACGCATTACTTCCAACAAATGCCCAAAACACAGCACTGATGATGAATTGTCTTTAGTAAAAGCATTGTTTTTATTGAAATTATTTTAAAATACTGTTTTATAAAAATTACTCGATTACTCGAAATCGAGTAATCGAACTCGGCCTAAATAGTTGAGCTCGAGCTCGAACTCGGGTTTTTCAAACTCGGATTACTCGAGCTCGGTTTTTTCCCGATTAATCGGTACTCGACTTACTCTAGTTTGAACCACTGAGCCACTAAATGGCCAATATTCATTACTATTCTTACATTAAAAATAATTTCTAAGATCTAAAAATACTTGAAACAAAAAACAAGTTTAAACAACAAGTTAATGTTTCAAGCAAAATCAAACTGCCAAAACGCCGTCATAAGTGTTTCACCAAATATTTTCAGAAACAGACTTTGTTTATTAAAACAGAATTTCTGGTGATGGAAAACCTCACTTTATTTTTCTGAGTATGGTTAAAAAAGTCTTAAACTGAGCCGATTCAATAACCAAAGATTTTCGCTTGGTTTATAGTTTACGTTTCGGTTAATCAAAGAATTTAATGAAACCGTCAACCCTAATTCTTCGGGTTTGCCAGAAAATATATTGATATCATGATATTTATAATATCTTGATACGAGATTTTTTTCGCTACTTTAACAGTTCAGCAACAATAACAATTTCCAAATTCTCTGTGCCGAATCATATATTCTTTAGATTACCCTAATGTTTATTTTTAAATTTACCTATATTTGATAGTGATATAAATTAAACTAAAATTGCAAATAATTCCAACAAATCCCACTAATGATAAAGGCAGTGCCTGACCAAAAAATTCCAATTTTATTCCGGCATTCTTATTAGCCAAGTAATCCGCCTGAATTGAAAGTTTGTTTAAAATTTTAATTAAATTAATACATCAGATGAAGGTCTGGACATTTCTATTAGAAGAAATTATATTTGATATACTCCAATTTTTGATTTTTGACGGTATTTTTAGTTTCTTAATTTCTATGTATATTTATAAATAAGCTTTAAATGCTTTACAATTAGTCGCTGGATATCTTAAAGTTCTGGATATCCGAAGACTTTTTAAGAAAATTCCGGAAGAGAGATCAAGTTTTAGAGAAACTTATAGAGAATTTATGAAACTATAAAACAAAGGGGAGAAAGGAGAATAAAGGGAAAATGCGGGCAACATACATATAGCCTAATAAACTACAAATTTAAACATATTAAATGTGAATTATAAGCCTTTTTAATATTATTCAAGCATTTTTATATAATTTTAACAAACAAAAATTATAGTGCCGTGTGATTTTTACTCATAATTTAAATAAAGTGTAAATAAATGTTAAAATTTTTAACAGTTTCTATAGTAATCAACCATTTTATACTTAATGAACTAAAAACCATTTCATAAAAAATGTGGGAAAATTTGGAAACAATTAAATAATAGTGGTTTTTAATTAAAAGTTGTTTTGTATTTTAAATAAAAATGTAAACCAAACACTTGAAGTTACATTATCTTAAAGAGACTGCGATCGTGAAATTGTTAAGTGAAAGTAGAAAAATGCTATTTATAATTACATAGTTAGAAATTGGACAAAACAAATATTTGACGTAGGAACATCAATCAATTTATGAAATTTTATTTGATTTTATTTGAATTTAGGATGCTGTATCTCGTGTCTATTTTTAGTCCACGTTATATTTTTGTTGTAGTTCGACTCAGCTCTTTCGTTTTTTTAGTTTAGTGCCGGGAAAAAATACCGGGGAACTAAAAAAATATTTTTGTCTTTGTAAAAACGTTCCACGACGTTGAGAGAATATCCGATTGCTGGAATCTCTTTTTTCTTTGGCCAGCATTTTGGCTGGGTGAGGTCAAAACAAGAAATGTCAAAAAACGGAACAGGCAAATAACCGAACGACCAAAATGGTCCAGAAGATTTAAAAATATCCACCTATTTATATATTCAAATTTCTCATTTCTTAATATCTACTATACTACTAAGCTCTCTTGGAACGTTTATTTCAATAAATATTCTCTCGTTTTCATTAAATTATGAACATTGATTAACGAATAACTATATTTTTAATATTAAAATTCAGATTATTAAATTAATTATTGCTTCTTTATATTTACTTTCCCTATTGAATATTAAATGTGCTGGGAGGAAATATAGCATTGTATTAAAATTCAATTACGATTGGGAAGAAAAAAGAGAATTTATTTATTTAAAAAATATTGAAATAAAGGATCGTTTTGTGATGAAAGTTGAAATTTCGAGTTTCTAACCACTTTGAAATTTCGAGTTTCTAACAATAAGAAAAATCTAAATAATTTGATCTAACATATTTATCGATTCTAAGAAAAAATAAAAAAGAATTAGACCCATACCTCACTTCAGTGTCGAGATTCAGATACCTTGAAAATCAACGTAAACCAGGGGTAAGGCTGTTTAAAAAATATTTTCGACCCCTTATGGTTTGTTTTAAAATTTCAATTTGGGCTCATTCGAAAGCCCTTGAAATTTGCTACAAGATAGCATAAGTTTTATTTTCTAGAAAAATTATTTCAGTAATCCCCAAAATAATTATCTCAGTAGCCCCCTAATGCCCCATAAAATTAGCTCCGGAAGATTAACGTCCTGCATATCTTTATTGAATTTTTTCTGAGATATAAGATTATTTCCTTCTTGTAGCAAATTTCAAGGGCTTTCTAATGAGCCCAAATTGAAAATTTAAGACAAACCATAAGGTGTCGAAAATAGTTTTTAAACAGTCTTACCCCATGGTTTACATTGATTTTCGAGGTATCTGGATCTCGACACCGAAGTGAGGTATGGGTTTAATTCTTTTTTATTTTTTCTTATAATCGATAAATATAATAGCTCAAATTTTTTTAGATTTTTCTTATTGTTAGAAACTCGAAATTTCAAAGTGGGGCTATAATTTTGTCAAACCCTAAAACTGAAGATTTGCCTATAACTCTCGAAAAAATTGATTTGAAAACAAAATTTTTTTAAAAACCTAATTTTAGACCAATATTTATTATTACAAAAAAGCTGAAAATAAAAACAACGGTTACAGTATTGAAACCGAGAAAAATATAGGTGGGGCTATAATTTTGTGGAGGAGTGTATATACATTTAAATTACATTTAAATATTCGCTAAAAATTTATAAAATAGTCATGGTATTTAATATTTATTCGATTTCTGTTCTGTTTGATTTTTATTAGTTTTCTTTATTATTCTTCGCTGTCTATTGTGACAAGTATCACAGATATTGTGATCAGGTTTTGAATGACTGTACCACTTTGATGATTTTGTTGCTCCGCAGATAAAACAATTTCGATACTTTGTTATTCGCTAAAAAGTTAAAAATAGCGTTGATATTTGTTTTTTAAATAGAAAATATTTACTTAATTATTCTAATTTTTGACAGATTGTATTATATCAAGTATTGCTTCCACACTCAAGAGGCATGTATAATGGTCTTTTGATTCAGTAAAATATAGAAATCCTAAAAAACCGATCCCTAATGATGACTTAAATGCACGGGGTCGAGTGTAGGAGTTTTACTAAAAAATTCAAAATTGAAATAAAAAATTAATCATTTCAGAATTTATATGTGAAAAATGTGCCGAAGGGACGTAAAATTAGTAAAAACGTAAAATTCTCTATTTATTCACTATATATTTTGGAAGTCCAGAATGCAGAATTTTGAGAATTCGCTTTATATTTAAAAAAATTTACAATTTTAAAATCAAAATCAGCACGCGTAAATTTTCAACTTTGAAATGAAAACAGACTGAGAAGTCTTATTTCCACATTGGGATTTGAACCCAAACTATACAAAAGCTTAATAATGAATCCCACCCCTTAGAACTCAACACACATCATTAGTCTATTCTAGACGATAAAATTATTATATACTTCATGATAATAAAACAATGGATAATTATTATGAAAAATTTACTATAAACTATCCAAAAGCTTAACTTATAGTAAATTTTTATAGTATTATAGTACTTATGTAATTTTGAGCAATTGTAAAATATTGAAAAAAATGACCTTTAATGTTTTAATCCACATTTTTTCTGATCTAAACTTTGCATATCTTCGTTTGTAGTTGCAGCATATGTGGCACAAATAAAGTTCTTTTATATAGTTATCCCATTGACTGACTTTTTTGACGCCACAATTGAAACAATATCGTTTATTTCGTTCAATATTTTCACCTATAATAATAAAGAATATACTAGGATGTCCCAGTTCAATAGAATTTACTTATTTTATTGCCGATATAAATAATTCTGCTTTCTGATTCTTTCGGATATTCAACTTTTTGTTTATCTAACAATTCAATTTTATATCCAATTAAATTAATTTCCGTCCAATAACTTGTTAAAAGCTTGTCTTTGTAATTTTCAATATTTGCTTTTAATAAATGATTATTTTATTTATTTGAACTCAACTCATTATTTTCTAAATTTTCGTCTAATATAGAAGTTTCATAATAATTATCCTTTTCAGTAAAATTAGTATAGCGAAGTGACTTAAATTATTTTTTCATTCAGTAATTTTTTGTAAATTAAAAATTCAATTCGTTCCGTATTTAAATAAATCCCTGTTTTGACTGGATCAGAAAATATTCGTTTCAATTTTCGGTTGAAAAATATTATTTTTCTGTCGTTCATGTTTCGTTAACAAAGATTACTTTCTTTTATGATTCGTAGCGACTTAGAGATATTAGGCTGTTGGGATTTAATGAATCAAAATTTTGATTTATTTGTTTCGTTCGTGAAAATCAAGGGGTTTTAGTTTCTAAACTTTGTAGAATGAAATATTTTTTTCGTTTAGTTGTTGTTTCGTTGAGAGCGAAATTTTATTTACTCCTAGCTAAGGTATCGACGTTTTATCACGTAAAATATTACCCGTTTTTCAAATCCTTGTAAATTTTTTTAATAATTCTGCTGTTGTCAATATCAATCACAATTTTTCTTTTTAATAAAAATTTTGGGTCATTTGCTTGTCCAACATTTATTCAATATTATTAAACATATTTGTATTAAAATCCAAGTCAACCAAACGAGTAAATCCCTCCGTATTGTAATTGGAGCCGATATATTTTGGGTTTCTCGTGCATAGTTGTATATTAGTACATGGAGCCGCATATTTTGGACTTCTCGTGCATAGTTGTATATTAGTACATGTTTTGTGAAATTTTGCATATTTTGGACAGCCCTATGTAGTAATAAAATAGAATTTTGTCATGTTTTTAGGAAATCTCCATAATTTTAGCTTTAGACACTAAAAGGCTACTGTCTTTATTTATTTTTAAATTTAAAAGATATTTAAAAATAAATATTTGCACTTTATATTTAATAGTAAATCCATATGATTAGTCCACAAGTCATTAATTATTTTGAAATTGTACTTTATTTTATTTATTTTGTCAAGCGGCGGAATAAAAAAAGTTATTTGTACTTTTAGTTAATTGACTCGTTTAATATTATTAGTTTTAAATATAAGCATTTAGAAATATGTATTATTTTTTAAAAAATATAAAAAGTGCAAATATTATTTTTAAATGCCGGCTATATTTAAAAATGAAAAATAAATAATGTTATATCAAGGCTATTTAAAGCAAAAAAGTTTGATGACTATATAACTTTCAGTTTTGTCTTGATATTCAGTTAGTTATTATTAATATTAAAATTTAATATGAATAAATTAATTATTATTCTTCTCTCGTATTTGGTTGTTCTGTTAAATATCCAAATCAAAGGTAGAATGGTTGAGGTTCGATTAAAAATAAAAGAAGATTGGAAAGAAAAAAGAGAATTTATTTATTTAAAAAATATTCAAATAAAAGAACGTTTTGTATTGATAATGAATCTAAAACAGGGAAATAGAATAGATAATTATTTTTATAAAGATAATGGAATGTTTTCTAAATTTCAAGTAAATTCTGTTAATAAGGTTTTTATTGTTCAACTAAATCAGTGGTCCAAATTAAGCATTCATTTAAAAATGAGAATTTTGATTGAAATTGCCAATAATGAAATTGTTAAGAAATTTTTGGCAAACCTGGGAAAACAGGTACATTAAATTTGATTAATTGAAATTTTAGCCTTCAATAATGCACAAATTTTATATATTTAAGATTCGCTTAAATAATAATTTTATCATGAGTAATAATTTTTATGAAACTTCGATATTAGAAGAAAATTTGGAAAATATAAATAAAAAAGAATTATTAAAAGAAAATATAGAAAATTATAAAAACAAACTTTTATCAAGTTATTGGACGGAAATAAATTTATTTGGATATAAAATTGAATTGTTAAGAAAACAAAAAGTTGAATGTCCGAAGGAATTAGAAAGGAAAATTATATACATCGGCAGTGAAATAAGTAAATAAAAATTTGGCTCTATCATAGAACATGCGTCCCATGAAAGTATATGCGTCTCATCAACAAAAGATCGGATTTTTCTTGGTGTTGCAAAGTAGGGGTATGTTACCAAAACATTTATTCATGTTCGGGACCTACGCCCATTGGGTCTAGGACCGTTCCTTGCCCTATTTCTTAAAATTTCTGAATGTTAAAATCATTTTTCTTAAATTTTTAAAAATTGGCTATAACTTTCGGAAATTTCGCGTGATAGGGTAAGGAATGGTCCCAGATCCAGTGGAAGTAGATCCCGAACATAAAAATATGTTTTGGACCCATACCAATACATTCCAACACCAAGAAAAATCCAATTATTTGTTGATGGGTCGCATGTACATTCAGGAGACGCATAAAGTGCATAAAAGTCTAAGATAGAGCCAAAAATTTTGCTATTTAAAAGATAAGGGTATCCGGTTTGCTAAATCTAGCCTAAACATCTTTAGTAAATAATGTTTTTTTTTAATTTTATAGGAGTAACTATTGAAAAGAATGAGCGAGATTGTTTCAATTGTGGTGCTAAACACATTAAAACTCAGTGGCTTAAATATTTCAAAGAATATTATTTGTGTCATACTTGTGGTAATTATATTCGAAAATCTGGGAAGCATAGACATAAAAGCCTGTTTATTAAGGCTAAAAAGGTTTGCTATTATTATTTTTGGATTAGTTCAATTAATCTAAAAAGCCATTCTTTTGGAAGTAACCATTCTAGTAAGAAAATAGGATAATTTAATCCTAGCAATATTTGCCATTGATTTAAATATTTGGAAAAACGAGAAACAATGAGAAGAAAAGAAGGCTGTAGGCGCTAAACGCATATTATGTACTTAGGAAATCTATTTCAATTAAAATAACCAATAAAATTAGCATTCAATGCTACTTCACATAAATTAATCGGCTCTTGTCCAGTTTATGCGTCCCATGGAGATTATGCGTCCCGTGGAGATTTATGCGTCCCATGACGATTTATGCGTCCATGAGAAATTTACACGTACCATAAAAATTTTATGCGTCCCATGAGAATTTATGCGTCTCATGAAAGGAATTAAAAAAATTTGAAAAAATATTCGAAATTGTCAACTTAGTAAAATCAAGTCGGATTTCGTTGATTTTGGTGTTATTCGACTCAGCTCGACGAGCTCTTTCGAATTCGAAAATGCCTACTTAGTCAAATCAAGTCGGAATATGCATATTAGAATTTTTTATTCAAAAATCGAGCTTACTCTCTCCTAAGTTTTTCGATTTTCGGGGGCTTATTTCTAAGACTCTCTATCAGCCCACACGAAAATATTTTTCGAATGACATACATATCATTCGACTTAATAGTCGTCTGTGTCGTATACCGAATTTTACCTAACAACTATAGTTGCTAAAGGCCTTGAATGCTAAAGGCTCTTGAATTTTTTCAATTAATATCATGGGACGCATTAATTCTTTTTGACGCATAAATCGTCATGGTACGCATAAAATTTTTTGAAACGCATAAATCGTCATGGGACTCATAAATCGTCATGGGACGCATAAATCTCCATGGGACGCATAAACTGGACAAGAGCGATCAATCTTCTCATTAAGTAATTTAAAATATTTTATCTGTGATGTTAGACATATGATCTGAATTTAATAAATAAAATTTTCTTAAATCTGTATGAATAAAGTAATAAATAAATCATTAGATTTAACATTTATAAGTTTCCATACCTTTTTCTATAAATATTTAGATAAACACAAAAGATCGGAATTGTACTATATGCGGTGTTACTCATACACCAAAATGGTACCGTTATTCAAAACCAGGGCACTATTTATGCTCTGCTTGCTACATTAAACAGAAAAGAAAAAAGAAATCAAATAAAGAAGGCAGATGGTTGATTTTGGTTTAAAATTTAGTTTACTTTGATATTATAGATCGAGGTTATAAGAGGCTGCAATTTGGGGAAGTCAGACTACACCCGACAATGAATGGATAAAAATGAGAATAAAATTATACAATCTGTAATATTAACTTGAATTATATTCTTTTACTTCTTGACTTTTTTCTTTTTTAGAAAATTCCCCTCTTCTATATGTATTATTTCATTTATTAATTTCTTATCATTTAAAATTTTATTTTTCATCTTCAAATCGTTTTATTTTTGATAAATATTGTCCGGGTTTTGAAAGGCACCCATCTTTTTGCTTGGTTAATTTCGTAAATATATTTTCCTTAAATATTATAAATTTTATTAGAACAGTATTATTTAGGATGACTTTTCCATATTCAAAATTGAGGCTGAAGGGAGGTGTAAGGGATATTTTTAGCCGTTATGTATGGCCTAAATAAAAAATTAGAAAACACGTTAAGAAAATACATGGCCAGAACGCTCATCCATATACCAGCATGCGATATAATTATAAGCACTAAAATTTCTTGCATAATCGATCTAAATCGGAATTCTTTGCGTACTTGCATTAATAAATTGCTCATTTGATTTGATCCCCTCCACTTATCTATTATTTAAATTTCTTGGGAATTCATGCTACAACCAATTCTTTTAAAAAAAGTGATTTTTATTTAAAAAGATTCATTTAATTCATCGGTCACTCGTGTTTGTTTTCGGTTATATTTTCATTTGTTTAACACTTTCGAAAGGAAGTCGAATTTGTCATAAATATAGAATAAGGATTAAATTCGGATAGATTATGCTAAATTCTGTTTATTTAACTGACAAAAAAATTGATCGATTCAATTAACATAGACAGACAAGAAATAAAAGGGGAAGGGCTATAAAATTTAAAACAAATAAAATGAATAATATTTATACACCAAAATTTATACACCAAATTTTTAATGTTAATATAAATGACAGGACATATATCCCAGCTGTTCACTTAGAAAAAAAGTTTTAATTAAATTGCCAATAATGAAATTATTCAAAGAATTTTGTCTGACTGTGAAAAACGGGTATTTTATGGTTTATTAATAGAATTTCACTAGTAATGAATAAATCATTAGAAACACCAAATGCTATTAAGATATACTTATTATTCTATCTAACAAAAAGTAACAAGATAATGTAATAACAAGGGATTAGGTATTTCAAATTTAGATTTGCAAACAAATCCTTAATGTCTGTATTTATGATTAGGTATCACATTTTTAGTAGCTCGCTAATTATTAACTTCAAAAAATAAGAAAAAGACTTTATATATTGACGCTCTTATCAATGAGTTTGAGAATAAAGGTATGCTTAACTTAGAGAATAAAGGTATGCTACACAAGTTGAAATTTGTGAAAAATTTTGAAAGACGAAAATATGACCAAAAATTCGAAATTGAAAATCGGAAATTCACCAAAAATTCGAATCTATTTATCAAAAAGTGACTAGATAATGTAAAAGGAATAACAGGAGTTTCGGGGTGATATCAGAGGATTAGCGGATTGCGTTAACTTCTTCCGAAACTAATTCGACTCAGTTTTTAAAGCCCTCTCGATGACGCCTCATTTGTCCAAATGACCCAGAAATAAATAAACAAGTATAAGTTATAATAATGCCGTTTAATTAGAATTTTAAAAAGGGAGCCTTACTGACAAAAAAGACCTCTGACGAAACTCATCTCTGACGAAGAAACCCTCTGAAGAAACTGAACTCTGACGAGAAGGACCTCAGACGGAACTAATTCTGACGAAAATGTCCTCTGACGAAACTAACCTCTGACGAAACTACAGAGCACCATAATGAGTTCTTCTGAAAAATTTATCAAATTATTTTTGGAAAAAAATATAATTAATATAAATTAATTTATATGTAATTCTGATCGTCGAAATTAATTTATTTAACAGTTTATTGCTAGATTTATTTTTTTGATAAAATTTAGTCAATTTTTCTTTTTATCAATGCAGGTAACTGAAACGGTAAAATTTTCGCCCCATAACATCCCTTGATCCTGTTTTTTAGATTGGGCAACCTTTAGAAATTGATTGAGAATTGAGTCAACGGTATTGGGTGTAATTTCACGTATTGGGATCCAAATATCTGATTCCAATAATTGACTACTAACAGTACAGCCAAGCTGGTCTGGATCAATATGATTCGTATGGGATGTATCCAATGTTTGATCAATACACGTTTGGAAGATTTCCTTTAGTAGACCCTCAGGATCGGGTGGAATATTGGATATCAAAAATTTTGTTGAAATTTTAGTCAAGCTAAATTTCCTAGTAATTTTAGTTTCTTCTCCTAAAAGTTTTACAAAATTACCACCCCCTGTCTGAAAATCAAGTAAATTATTGATCATGAACATCCTTGATCTCTTTGAGGGTGGTGGTTCCATTGTAGCAATAATAATAGTAGTTTAAATCCACGAATATAGAAAAATCGTAAAATAAATTAAAAATGTTAATTTTTAAAATAATTCACGAATGAAGGAGGAATTAAGAAATTCATTACTTTTAAGGAGAAATATTTACATTAATGATTAATGTATCGAATATTTCGTAATATTGAACTATAGATAGTTTTAAAAAAATAGTTGGGAGATAAAATAATGTTTATTAGGACTAGATACTAGACCACCAATTTAAGATTTTTATTTCCTGTCAGAGAATTGTAATACGGTGAAATGTCCTAATTTTAATTAACGAAATGAGCTTCAGCTCGGTGAGCCAATCAAAATGAGTACCTATATGCCTATACTTGAACAAATTTTATGTTCCAATGTCTCGAACTCAGGGTTCGAGCTCGATTAGAGCTCGAAAACATTATGGTTCCGATCTACCCAACTACCATATCAAAATAACAAAAAATGAGTATTAACGACAGGGACGTTTGTGGGTGACGACTTGGGTGTTTGTGTGACTACTTGGGTGTTTGTTGACTACTGGGGGGTTTCCATTACTACTAACTGACGACTTGGGCGTTTGTTGGACCCCTCTGCCCCCCGCGACACGGACGCCGGTTTAACTACTGTTGACCTAAATATGTAGTATCGCTTAGGCAACTCCCTATAACAAGCAGTAGAACTCATGATATTGAGCCTTAACTAAAGTCTTTTCATTGGTTGTTCATCTTTTCTTAAGCCTTAGAAATTGTTCGGTATTACAATTAGACAACTCTAACAATTTGAATAGGTATCTGAAAAAGATACTAAACAGAAGTGCATCCATTATTATGTTAGTCCCCATAAAATTAAATAAAATCGAAGAACTAATAATAAACTCTAAATATAATAAAATTTACTATTATGAACATGCTCAATTTTAAAAGTTACAGTCAAAAAATCAGACTAACAACCAAACAGGGTTTGCGCTTCCTCGAGAATCAAATGTGATCCGTAATCTGTATAAGAAGCCAATTTCAATAATTAATTTGACTGATTAATCAGCCATGCAAAAATAAATATTTTAGATTTAAAGTACGATCACAAAGAAAAGTTTCAACTTGAGACCATTAAAGAAATAATAATGTATAAATGCATATTATTCAAAATTGACAATTAAATAAATTCAAATTTATTCGCTGTCTTTTCAAATTTGTTAAATAATCTGTCAAATTAAAATATAATACATACAAACAATTTTTAAAAGCTTATATTGAATATATTTTGTGATAATTAAATTTTCTCTTCTTTAATTTATATAATTTAAATTTCTTATTTAATTATTAACGTTGTTACCGCCTTCTATGTCTCAACATGCACGAAATTGGCGAAAACTTAAAAAAATAAATTTAGAAATAACATTACTTCCCATAAAATATGTAAAAAATTAGGAAACGTACTGGCAGTGTCATACGAGAATCGAGAATAAAAAAGGGATTAGGTTGGATTAAGTCGTTATAGAAGGATTACGTCTCCCTCTTTCCATCCTAATCCTATGTATATTCCTATTAACCCCCATAGCCGTTAATCTCTGGTATCTCTTCCAATAGAAAAACAATTTTGATCTTTCGTAACGCTAAAACTAGCTATGAACACTGTTCAAGCCTCCAAAAAATTAAGCACCTAGTTAGCTACATCCCAGCCGAATTAATCTTTCAGAATTTTAAAATTACAAATAAAATAGATAAACAACATTAAGTAGATTTTTGTTGAAATTCACTTTTTTTCAGTATTATTTTAAAAATATCTTACTTCACATTGCTCCCAACCATGTTCGAAATCGCGTGCTTTTCGTTTCCTCTCTTTTCCAAATTGGCCTAAAAGCTATTTACTTCATGTTTTTAGTTATATTTAAAAATATTTAAATGGAATTATTAAGTTGCTTTATTCGATATAAGTTTTTCAAACTCAAGGTTTGAAATGCTGTTAAGATATGCTTATTCTATCTATCAAAAAGTGACTAGATACTAGTGATGTTCGGGTATCCCGATCCCGACTCCCGACTCGGGAAAATTTCCCGAGTTTTTGGCCTCCCGATCCCGATCCCGACTCCCGGTGTCAATTCCCGACTAAGTCGGGAAATTTTTACACCCCTAAGAATGGCTTTTTATACGATTTTTATTTTTGAAAGGAAAAAATAAGCGGGAAAAATAAAAAAGGGAAGTGAAAATATTTATTTTCTCTCTACAATAATTAATTAATGTTTGTCGATGGTTAAGTGGTTGGGTTGTGTGTCAACTGAGATACGAATAGAGCTTTCGATTGCTATATTGAACTTATATTTTGAATAAAAAATTATTGATTAAACAATCTAAAAGTAAATGTTCCAAACTTTTGCACCTCACTGTATGTATAAAATATGGAAAATATGGATTGATAACTCATTATCAGTCTTATCAACATATGCTAAAACAACGTTTTTCGTGCGTTTCACGACCCAACTAGGCCAGGAAAAAAATATGGAAATCCATATGAATCCCATCACTACTCATATCATTAAAAAAATATATTAGGTAACTAAATATATATATATATATATTTTTGTTTGTGAAGAAATTAAAATAAATAAGCTTCCTGCTTGATTAATAAATGCCTGAATAGCCTAAAATTAAATATAAATAAACCAACGGTATATTATACTTGAACACAAAAATATTCTTACCAAAATAATCAAAACTTTTGTTAATTGTTTATTCAATCTTTTTAAATTTCCATCAAAATTAGTGTTTAATTTAATATATCTAACCATTTTGAATCTACAAATAATTATTATTAGATATGCAGATATTTTAATTAAAACCATGGGTAAAATTGTCAAAATTGTTGTCTATATTTTTGAATATAATTTTAAACCAAAGTTAAATAGAAAATTACCGTTTCTACTTTATTTTGAACGAACGGCAAAGTTTTGTTTAAATTACCAAAATATTTAATACCTCCAAAAGAGTAGGGCATAATCCTCTAGTTTTTACTCTATCCACTCTTAAAAAGCTATAATTATCAGATATAGTAAGGGATTCGTTAGATGTCTTATCAGTAAGCCAGGTTTCACATAAGAACGCTATATGAATATTGCTTTTAATTAAATAATTTTCTAATTCGACTAATTTAGTTGAGGTTTTTTCTGAATTAATGGAGCGTATATTTAGAAGTAAACAGTTTAAATTTATTATTTCTATTATTTGTGTGATTATCTTTCTGTGAGGTCCCTAAATCCTAGTCCATGTTCACTTCCTTTTTATAATAAATTTTAAGATTACGATAAGAAGCTGTACCATTTCCATATTTTTGATTAATATCCTTAACTTGTTGTTTAAGGTAATTCTGTAGTTGTAGCTCGGGTGGAGTTAAGTCCCTTCTTGCGAAAGGACTATGTCCACCCAATTTTGGTTGGTGTATCATTCTATATTGATTAATAAATGTGTGTGCAGCTTTGTAGTTGAGAATTTAACTTTGATGATTCGGTGGTAATTATTGTGCTTCTTAGTTCCGTGCCTCTTTATTTCGAAAGTTTTAGCATCATTAAAATTTTTGTTATTAACTATCATCTCAACATTCTTCTTTATAGCTTTAATGTCTTCTTCTTCTTCCTCATTTTCAGGAAGTCTTTCAATTACTGCGTAGAAACTTTTCTTCTCATAAAGCTCTTTAAGCTCTTTATCAAATTTAGGTTGTTTTAGTAGTTCAATCGTTTTGGCTGCTTGTTGAATTTTGGGAGGCATTAAATTGGGGGGACACCCCCATCGGGAGTTTGTTTTTCGTGGTTCGGATGGAGGATGGTTATTGCTAAATTGTTGATGAAATTGTTCAAATAATGTTTTGATTGTTGTCTCGATTATCGGTGCTAAAATTTGAACAACATTTCGAGAAATTTGTTCTATTTGTTCTGGTGATAAATATGGTGTTTTATCACTTTCACTATCTGGACTAATCGATGTACAGGGTCTCTTTGCGTTTCCCATGACGATTATAATTTTTTTTCAAATTATTTTTACCCCTCTAATTAAGAGTCATAAATTGTCCAACATAACTCTATCCAACATAACTCGGACTGAAAGGAAAAGGAACAAATCTAGTGGGATTGTCTTGCAAAATTCTCAAAATTTTCGCCTGCGGCGCTGAAAAGGAAGAAATCTACTGGTAGAGGGACAGCCAGGGCAAAGATTTTAAAGCCCGGAGCCGATTATTGCACAATACCCAGCACTGATCGCCACCTAAATCACTTAATAATGTCCATAGACTCCTCTCAATTTCTCCAATGGCTTTCTTATCTCATAAATCGGGAATATCAGAATATTTCAAATGATCAAGGAGGATATCAAGGGATTTACAGGAATACCAGAAGATTTAGAGGCAAATATTTGAATTCGATCAAATATTTGATACATTTAGACATGTACAACCTCAAAAAACTTTTTATCTAGCATTAAAATTTACAGTTTCATTATTTAGACTTTTTTCGTTTTCGTTTCGTTTGTGGATTTTTATGATTTTCGTTTCGTTTTCGTTTCGTACATTGATGATTTTATTTTTTTCGTTTTGTTTCGTTGAGGGCAAAATTCTATTTTCGCCCATCTCTGGTGTCCATCAGTTTCCTTTTTCTCTTCATTTTTCTTCATTTTTCTCTTCCATTTTCCTTTCCTTAGATTATGAAAAAAACTTTTCCGCCCTTATTTTGGGATAGGGCCCATTTTCCTATATATGTATGGAAAATAAGAAGTTGGCTGTCTGGGCGGAGCCAACGGAGAGACCAAATATGTAAGTACAACTGAATAATTTTAACGTAAATCTCCAAGAAAAAATAAACCTAGCACAGTTTTAAAGACGCAGGCTTTCAACGCGCGTCCATGGACGCGCCTCTATCATGTAACCAAATTCTTCCCCCGGCGTAACTAAATTTTTAAGCTATAGAACCCATTCAGCTACTCACCCTTCAGCTGGTTTATAATTATAATTAAAATATAAAATTAAAATTGCAAAGGAAGCATTTTATTTACATTTAATTTTAGTTAAAAGTTCAATTTACAAGAATAGGAAAAAATTTAGCTGTGGATGCAATGTAATTTTATATTAGCAAAAACTTGTTCAGGTTCATTACTATTACTCAGTTCAACTTAAAATCTCTTTTAATTACTTTCTTTTTCTTTTTCTTCTCCTTTTTCTAATTCAATTAATTTTTTAACACCCTCATACATTTGTTTAACAGCCTCAAATTCATTTATTCCTAAACGTTTTTTATTAGAAATGTCAAAAACATTGTTTTCTTCTTCGGTTTCTGTATGTTCTCCGTTAATTTCTCTAATTTGTAATTTTAATTCTTCACAAATTTTTTTAAAATTTTCTTTCAAACTAATTTTTGGTAATTTAATATGTACAGAAGCACGTATTGTTGTTCCCAAATTGGAAGGGCAAAAGGTTAACCAACCAAGACGTTCATCACGCGAAAAAGTTATCTTTATCATAAGAGAAAAGTTGCAAGAGTAAATGTTGAGAGGGAGGGGGAGAGGAATGGAGTTTGAAATAAGTATAAAATATATGGGTCTTGTCAAGTTTATCCGACCAAACAGATCTATATACGTCGAATCACGTTTTTATGCGTCCATTCTGTGAAAATAAGAACCATGTTCTACATGTTAGAAAGAAACGTAACGCTTGTGTGTACTATATACAAGATGTTGAGCAGAACTTTCTGTTCAGACAGTTTTAAGTACTAACGTGCACAACCGGGTACTTATCGGCATTGAATAAAGCATGAAATTCAATTGGACGGATGACCTTTTGAATGGACGTATATAAAGGTGCGATTGTATGTATAAACTGAACAAGAGCCAGATATATACATATTAAGGATCCGATTTGATTCCCAAAGAAGAACATTTTTATTTCTTTGTCGATAAGATTTTTAAAGATATATTAAGGCCTAAATTAAAATTAAGAACGCTTGTTACGTGCCATTTCCGACTTGACCCTAGGCAAAGGTTTTGGCGTCGCTACCCGCTTCTCATTCCCCCTATTTGGAAAAAAATTTATAACTTTTTTTTAAAATGGAGATAAAAATTTTACTTGTTTGCCAAAATATAAAATGGAATGTTGCCTATGGTTTACCAAAAAAATAAAAAATTTTGACCGTTTTATTTGAGAGTTATGAATTTTCTAGCAAGGTACTACTTTTCCTTAAAAATGACTAAAAAATGAGGTACTTTTTGCTAAAAATGCCACTTCGGGCAAAAAAATGCTTTTAAATTTATCCTATTTCTCACTCCATTTAACAACTACATACCTAAAACTTGCCCCCCCTCCAAAAAACCCTCCAAATGTTCGCCTACCTTTTCTTCAATCATTTTGACTCCCAAAATTAATCTTTCAAAAACTTTTCCAACATTTCCACCTTTTTCCATAGAAATTAAGCGTAAATGGTCTTCTTCATTTACCCAAACCAAAAAAGTTTTTTTAAAATTCAAATAAATTCCCCTTCCAACAGGCCAATAATTTGTAGCTTTGGCTTCATTTAAAAATCTGTCCCCTTCTTTAAATAAAAAATGTTTTTTAATTAATTTATTTTTTGTTTTTTTATTTAATTTATTCAGTGAATAATATATTCCTTTTAATTGTTTGATTTTTTTAATTTTTTAAAAATTTTTTTCATTTTTGTTTCTATTGAAGCATAATCATTTAATGACATTAATGGATTAAATGGATATTCTTTTAATGTTCGAGCACATCTAATTCGAGTAGAAATTACATATTTGCCTTCTGGATCCAAATCTTTGAATTCTAAATAGTTTTTTAATTTGGATTATTTTACAATATTGAAAATTAACCGTATAGACAATTAACCGAACGAACCGAAGGATAATTCACGGAATGGACAACTCACATTATGTACAATTTACTGATTGGCCGAAAGATAATTCACCGAATGGACAATTTATTGTATGTTAATTAACCCGAATGGACAATTCACCGATCAGACAATTCACTAAAACTGTCAAATTTTACTTTCACACACTACTGATTGAAGTGTCCGATGTTCATGCTGTGGAAAAATTGTGGATGGGAGATGGAATTGAACCATCAAGGAATGAGCCCATACCGAAGCACAACCGACTGTGCCACCATCCAACCCGATGTTGGGTTATTTATTTTCATTTATGTTCTTTCTGCAAGTGCGGACACAACAATCCTTCCGCCTTGCGAAACCAAGCGTCCTCGCTTGTTGCTTGTCTTCGATAACTGTCATCTGTTTCGATTTTTGGAGAGAACACACAGAAACCCATTTGTGGCATTTTATTTTTTACTCGCTGCGCATCATCGGCGTCTTACGCATTTTTATTTATATAGCCTTCACACCACCGGCTAGCCTATCACAACTCAGGCATTTTAATTTCTCACAGGGTCTTCTCCTTCTTCTCTCCACAGTGACAGAATGTCAGATCATCACAGCATGTAAGGTTCGCTGAAATTTCCTCAGGCTAAGCCTGGCCTGTGCGACCGCGCCATTGAAGTGTCCGATGTTCATGCTGTGGAAAAATTGTGGATGGGAGATGGAATTGAACCATCAAGGAATGAGCCCAGACCGAAGCACAACCGACTGTGCCACCATCCAACCCGATGTTGGGTTATTTATTTTCATTTATGTTCTTTCTGCAAGTGCGGACACAACACTGATATTAGATAATTTTTTTTATATTTGGGTGGCTTTTTAATTAGATAGCCACTATGTGATGAATAGGGACAGCCAGAATATGCACGGAAAATTGCCAAATATGCGCATATATATGCACCGAAAAAGCACAAAATATGCATCAAAATATGCAAAATTTGCCAAAATATGCAGTGAAATATGCACCAAAAAATAGTTAAAATATGCTTTAAAAATAAATATTTTAATTTAAAAACACTAATTTAGCCTTTAATTTTACATTTTATGAACACTCCTAAAGGATTTAATATATTTAAAATTTCTGCAAAAATTTTCGGGAAAAAAATTTTCGCCAAAAAATTTTCGAAAATATTTTTTCAAAAAATTTTAATAAAAAAATTTTTTTGACCAAAAAATTTCAAAATTTTGGTCAATTTTTGGCAAAATTTTACAAAAAATGCCTAAATATGGACCAAAATATGCAAATTTTGCCAAAATATGCACAAATATGCAAATATGCACGAAATGGTCGAAATATGCAAATATATGCATTAAGAACCGGGTCCTAAAGTGCTCGTACCTATGTAAAAACACCATTTTTGGGCTTCCCACTTCAAGGCATATCCGCATACAAAACATGCATTTGCATGTTTTGGCTGTCCCTAGTGATGAAGTTACCTAAATGATATATGTGGTAATTACCTGAAATGTTGTTTTCTCCAAAATCTGTCGGTGGATGTACTGCTTCTGGTCCAAAACCTTCATGATAATCGTCAATAATTGGATTGAACAACTCGGCAAATTTATGATATGATTCTTGATCAGGTGCGTAAACACCAATACCAGAATCTGGATTAGCAACACCTAAATGTTAAATAAAAAAGTTAAACGAATCTGCTATACGCTCCGATGAAATTAGGCAAAATTAAGCCTAGTTTATTTTTTAAAAATTTTGTTAAATATTTTAAACGATATCTAGCGTTAAGATCCTGGAAAATATTTTAGTTTCCGGATCCAATATAGGAGCCTAAAATTTCTGGATATCCGGTTTTTCGAAGCCTCAAGCAAGGGATGTCAACGGTTACCCAAAAACCCGTTGCACAAAACCCGGACTTTTTTAGACCCGAAACCCGACCCGACTTTTTTCTCAACCAGGGACAACCCTCGTGTGTACCAATCAACCAAGTTAATTCCTAGAATTAGTATGACCAATATCCCTCCCGCGTCCCCCACTTTTTACCAGAACGAATAACATCAAATAAAGTTGCCCCAAGTTTTGTCTTTTTATATTTTAATTTTTCTTTTAAATTTTCAGTAAAATATTTTTTTAAGAGAGAATTAAAATTATTATTTTCCACAAGTTTTTTATATCCCTCTTCAATTAATTGTACAGTATCCTCGTCTGTCTCAGTTGAAGAAGCCATTCGTTTCTTCAAATTTTTTAGGTAAAATAAATTGTTGAATGTTTCCAAGTTGTGCTTAGTGTCTTGAAAAAAGTTTTTTTACAATCGAATAATATTTAAAGAAAGTCGAAACTTAACAAAAGATACCCATTTTGGGATCAAACCAGAAGGTGATGACCCTGGAGATCAAATGACCCAGAACCCATGAGGTCAAATTATCCAAATGATCAAATGTAATTTTCCGTTAATCGACCGCAGAAATTTCGGGGCGTGGTTCCGAGCTCCGGGTAAAAAATCGATAATAATATTTTATCGGGATTAAGATAGATATTGGACCATTTCTGTGAATTATGCTGGATCTTGAATGTCTCGAGATCAAGCATATAGGAATGGAATACAAAAAAACAGGATAATCCCGCCCGATCCCGATGCCGGTCAACTATAGTTTGAAATATACGGGAATAAATAGTATATTAGAGTCCTGGAAAGATTAAAAGAATTTAAAGGATCGATATTTTCCGTTGGTGTTTAAGAGGGATTTGAGTTTTAAGAGGGTACGGGTTTGCATCAAAAAAGCAGCTTTAATTTTCTAAATTTCAGATTATTAAATTTAATTTTATAATTTTAGTATATTTAATTATTCTTTTGAAAATTAACTGTTCCGGGAGACTTATTAGCAGTGATTGGAATTTTGAAAATTGCTCGTACTCGTACTCGTACTTTCGTACATGCTTTATTTTTTCCTCGTACTCGTACTCGTACTTGCCTAATTTTTTTTCTCGTACTCGTACTCGTACAAGCCCCATTTTTGGCCTCGTACTCGTACCTCGTACTTTCTCGTACTTGAGAAAAAAGCAAAAAATCGTAGATTTTTGCAAATTTTTAGGGTCAACTGCATATAGTTCTTAATTTTTAGGGCCGTATACGATAATTTTCGATTCTTGGAAGGTTTTGAAGCCATAAATCCACCTATTTCATCCATTTCCTGCGCCGCAGGCGAAATTTTGGGCATTTTTATGTCCAAGAACAATATTTCTTCCAAGGATTGGTCAGTTAAACCGAAACCCGGTATTTTTACAACCCGAAACCAGACTTGTGTATTTTTCAAAACCCGACACGCCTCTATTTTCCATCAAATCCCTTTCTGCGCCACAGGCGAAAATTTTGAGAAGTTTGGAGGTCTTTAAGTCAGATTTCTTCCTTTTTTACCGCCGGAGGCGAAAATTTTGAAAAATTTGGAAGGCCAATAGCCAAATTTCTTTCTTTTTTACCGCCGGAGGCGAAAATTTTGAAAAATTCATGATTAAATTAAAATTTTTAATGTTTTTCAAGTCTAAAATATTTATAAAAAAATAAATTTAAAAATTAAAAATAAAAATTCTAGTTTAAAAACATTTATTTTTGGTAATAAAAATTTTCTAAGCCTCAAATCCTGCCCTGGATTCGAACCCCTCACTGCCAAGATATACTAGTGAGTGAAGTCAGTCAACCTAACCACTTAACCATCGAACAACAAAACGCAAAAGGGAGAAATCATAAATATTCCTTTCACTTTTCCTTCAAAAATTTAATGTCAAAGTACGAGAGGTACGAGTGGTTTTGCTCGTACTCGTACTCGTACTTGGCCTGTTTTATTTTCTCGTACTCGTACTCGTACAGGCCTTATTTTTTTTCTCGTACTCGTACCTGCCCATTTTTTTTGCTCGTACTCGTACTCGTACTTCGTACACAGGTACGAGTACGAGTACGAATTTTGGTACGAGCTTCCAACCACTGCTTACAATAAATTAAACCACATCATTTTTTGCTGCTCATGTTTACGCTTACATTTCAATTAACTATTATTTCGGAATAAATAAATTAATTTATATTTTTTAAATGACGCCGTTAAAAATAAAAAGCGAGCAACAAAGGATCTGTTTTATTCACAATTGAGGAACCGACTGTTAGGCTCGTTTACAGTCATTTAGTCAGTTATTATCCATAACCAAAATAATTCCAGAAAATGATTGAAGGAAGGGATCTAACTTTTGCTTAACTCCTAATCTTGGCTTGGTTTGAAAAAAGGTCGGGTTTCGGGCGGCAACCCTGCTGCGGAGTTCCCTACGCATTTTAAGGTTAGACTTCGTCCCAAGGTTCAAAAATTTTACTGTAAAATGTTTAATAATTCAAAACCATTAGAGTAAATGCCAAATATATTTGATGAGATTCGCTTTATTACGTCACAGGGTCTTAATTTTTTGGAAGTCAAATTATTACTTTGACTAATCTTTTGTTATTTAATTGCCATATGTGAATAGATATCTTGTCTCTAGCTGATCCTATTCCGAATAATATGTAAAATATTTAATAATGAAATATCAATAAAGTAAAGGTCTGGAATATTTTATGACAATGAACCAAAGTTGGATGGTAATGAATTTTTTGGAAGTCAAATTTGAATTTGACTAAATTTTTTCCAATTACTTCCCATATCTGCATAGATAATTAATATGAGTAATTTATAACCTTAGCTTGACGGGTAATATTTGAGCCTTCTCAATTATATAATAAGATTTAAAAAAAATAATACTAGGTGAGTTATTTGGTTCGTGGCAAATCGGGTTTATCTAAAAAATTAACTCAAATCGTACTTAAACTAGTTTTGAAAGTTTTCTCAACCCGTGACATCGCTGACGTATACCATAATAATTCAGCGTAAGCAGGTCAAAATTGCTTATTTTCTAGATTCTAATTTTCACTAGAAATCTAAAAATATTTTTTAATTTATAAATTTTATGATATAAGCAATTTAAATTATGATAGGTAATATTTGATTTGAAAACAAACTATTATTTTTGTAAGCCAAGTAATACTTGGCTATTCTTGCGATATATATAAGCTTGTATTTACGCATTTAGCTGGCTGGTCAAATAAAAATTAGAGTTGTAATAATTCCGAATTGTGAAAGAAATAGACTAGAAATACCTGAATTAAATTTGAAATATATTAGAGATAAAGTTAATAATTTAATAGAATATAGAGACAAATTCGAAAAGTTTGATTGTTTAAATTTTGAAAAGGATATACAAGATAAAAGAATTCAACAAAATGATAAATTGTTTAAAGAATGGATAAAGAGTATATCCTTAAAAAATAAAAAAAACAAATAGGATGCTTATGTTTAACAAAACTTGTGTACTGGCTTACGAATTCTTGCTACTTATGCTACAAAGAGGTTGTGCAAATGGATGCTTCAACTCAATAATGTCCAGTGATGAATTTGGAAGAACAATAACAAGGGACATAAATGATGAAGAGGATATTTCAAAGAAAAAAAATTTTGATCCTTTCATCTATTTTATTTGTTTTTCTCGCGCTCCCGAGTGTCGCGAAAGGCGACTTATTTTTTACCCTTTTGTCCCTTGTCCCATTTGTTAAAAATATTTTTATTTTTTATTTCTTTTTTTAATCATGCGTAATCGAATACGCCTACTTCTTCCCATTATTCATTACACTTTGTAAATTCTTTCTATTTTTATGTAAAATCCCTCCCACTTTTCCTCTATTTAAACGTTAGGATTTTAGGAAATAATCAGAGTTCTTTGTAATTCTCAAGTCTAGAAATTGTTTTTTGTAAAGAGTTTTATAAGATTCTCTCAGTTATTTGTAAAGAGTTTTAAGATTCTCAAGAGCTTTTCTTTGTAATAAAATTTGTTTGAATAAAGTTGTGTAACTTGACTTTTGTTTTATTTTAAATAAAGAGTTTAACTTAGAACTTAAAGAGAATTGATTTAAGTCTTCTAAGTTTAGAGTTCTTTGACTGAGAGTTAATTGTGTTTCAGTTTGAATTAAATTTGAGTCTTCTAACCGAGGCCGGAACGGGATCCCGAGAGATAAATACCGAAAAAATTCCGAACTTCAAAAATCCCGAAAATAATTATCCGGGATTCCGCCCGGGATTCGGGATTTTTTAAAAAATGAAAAATTTTAAATTTTTATAAATAAAGTGCATCAAAATACTGCAATGTATATGTAAATAATATTTACTTTGTAAAAATCTAATAGATTTAGATGGATATCGGTGGATTAATCACTAGGTACCTTGATAAAATCCCACTATATACTAATCCATCCACTTTACCTCCGATAATACCTCCAAATTTCTCCGTTTGCAGCGCCGCAGGCGAACATTTTGAAAATTTTGGAGTACATGAAGCCAGATTTCTTCCATTTTGAGCGCCGCAGGCGAAAATTTTGAGAATCACTAGAGTAAGACATTCTTGGGATATGCTAATTTAAAAATCCCGAAAATTATAAAATAATGTCCGGGATCCCTACTAATTTAAAAAAGAAAAATTGCGAAACAAATGGTAAAAATTCGCCTAATCAATTAATATAAATTCGATCCCAACTCATAACTGTGTATTGGGTATTTTAGATAGTGATATGTGAATGCTTGAACTGACATGGGTGGCTATCTTCTGAATTTGCGTATAACCAGTGTTAACTCTTTTAAATTTCTAGATGGAGAAGAAATGAAAAAACCAATTAAACGCATAAAGTGGAAACCAAAACTTGAGGTGATTAAAGAAGAACCTAAGACTTCTGCTTTTAATTTTCTGAAAATCCCTTTTAGTTCTAAAAGCTAAATTTTAACCGATTTTGGTTCATTACGTTTTAAATGATAAGCCTTTATAAAAAGCTATGTCCATTTAACGGGAATTTTCTTTTAACAACTTTATTTTTCATTGCGATTTTGAAAAATTTTAACCACGATACAATCCGATTTTCTTGTCATTAATGTCCTTTTATCTCGACCATAGCTTTCCGCATAAATTAGGGATATCCCAAATTACCCGAGACATGAAAATATCACCCGTAATTTTTTCGGCTCGAAAAACGGATCCAATGGAACTTTAGGCTTTCTTGCAAGAAAGAGTTTCTTTGTAGCCACCGACTGGCTTGTTTATACAACTGACAATCCGTGTTCCTAACATTTCTGTAAATTGCCACCTATGTTATTTTTGTATTATTCTTATGATAAAAATGTTATCTATTTAGATGTTTTTTGTTAGTTACAAGGTTATACCGCACTCTAGGAAATAGAGAAATTCGAAGAAACCGAGCAATATTTCTCAGTCAAAAGAAATATTTGTTTTATATATCATAAATCTCTGTTATTGCTAACCATGCCCCATATCACACTGGCCAACAACATTTAGAAAAACGTATGTTATACATATTTTTTGACGAGAAAATTCTGTATCATATAATGTCATCCAAATGTTTCCAGTTAGATTTATAATTCAGAATATTACAACATTTTATTTTATAACCTCGATATTGTCGACTTTAAATAATTAAATATAATAATTAAATTAAATGCTTTTAAAGTTAAAATGAGTGAAATTAAAAAAAGTATATTAGGGATTTTCAAAATAAAAATTGAAAGCACTTCCCTTCAATATTTTTTATAAATTTTGTCTGCAACTTTCCCACTCTACACTGAATAGTGGTTATAAGCAAATTCAGAAGATAGCCACCCATGTCAGTTCTCAATTTTTCCTTCTTTCAAGCATTTATTTACATCTATTTAAAAATAAAATAAATGCATATATATAAATATAGCGCAACTATTTTCTTTTCAATCGTCCTTGATTTTTACTATAATGCTAACTTTACTCCCATCACATTTAATATCCGATAGTTTGTCATTGTTTATTTATTATCCATTTAGTTACTCTTGTGTTATATGCCATTATTTTTTGTGCCCCCCATTTCTTCCTCTTCCCTTCTCTTTGCTTTTTCTATTTTCTGTTTAAGATTACAAAACGTTTTAGGCAATTAGTGGGCAAATTTAGGCAATTAGTCCGCAAATCTAATTGTTGTCCAGAAGTCAAACTGCGTGCCATAAAACTGTTGAATGTTGAAAATATCGACTTTTAATTAAAGACAGAAAATTAGTTAATATCGACTCTTGTTTTATAAATTTTATCCTTGATAAAAGAAATAAAATAAAGTAAATAAATATATGAATTTAATATTTATTTTGGTAGAAATTAAAGAATTTTGTTTTTCAATGAAATTATATAGATTATATTTTACATAGCTTTAGAATTTGTTCAAAAAACTCAGAAAATTAAGGTTAGTGTTGTGTCCGCACTTGCAGAAAGAATATAAATGAAAATAAATAACACAGCATTGGGTTGGATGTGGCACAGTCGGTTGTGCTTTCGGTTTGGGCTCTTTCCGTGATGGTTCAATTCCATCTCCACCATCAAACAATGTTTCCACAGTATGAACATCGGACATAACAAATGGCGCGGTCGGACAGGCCAGGCTTAGCCTGAGGAAATTTCAGCAACATTCAAATGCTGTGATGATCTGTCATTCTGTCAATCTGGATGGAAAAAGAAAAGACCCTGTGAGAAAATTAAAATGCCTGAGTTGTGATTGGCTAGCCGGTTGTGTGAGGCTAATATATAAATTAAAATGCGTAAGGCGCATGAAGCGCAGCATATGCCACAAATGGGTCTCTGTGTGTTCTCTCCAAAATCAAAACAGATGATAGTTATAGAGAACAAACAACAAGCGAGGACGCCGCACTTGCAGAAAGAACATAAATGAAAATAAATACCCAGCATTTGGTTGGATGGTGGCACAGTCTGTTGTGCTTTCGGTTTGGGCTCTTTTCGTGATGGTTAAATTCCATCTCCCATTAAACAATTTTTCCACAGTATGAACATCGGACATGACAGTTAGAAAATCATGTCAATTTAAATATTATGTATTCGTCCTGATCTGTTTGATTTTATTTGTCTTCTTCTTTAATCTTAGTTGTTTTTTGTAACATGCAGCGCATATATATAGTTCAGGTTTTGAATGGCGGTGCCATTGTGATGTTTTTGTTGCTCCGCAAGTAGAACATTTTCGATCTTTCGTGATTTGCTAAAATTTTTATAAATTTAGAGTTGAAACTAATTGACGGTTTTTAAAACTATTTTTTGATTTTTGGCGATCTGATATTGTCCAGGGTTACTTTCAACTAATTTGTTTTAGTTTGTCTAGGTTTCCGGTCACCACAAGTGGAAAAAGTAATGTTCTTGTAGATTTTCGAAAATATTGAAAAGTTATAAATAAATAAATCTCTAATATTGTCATAAAATTACGCGCAAAACATTTAAAGCTACACATATACTTTTATAAAATCATTGTTAATTATAACATGAATAATGCTAAACACACGTTAGTTTGATAAAAATTTTTTTCTGGTCTCATTTTGCCATTATATATTTTATGTTTGTGACATAGTTTGCATAAATAATGTTCTTTTAGATATCTATACCATTGTTTTGTAATTGTAAATCTACAATTGAAACAGTTTCGTTTATTTTCATCAATTATTCCACCTATAAATATAAAGAATAATATGTATATTTTTTAGGTGTATAAACAAATAAACTTTAAAACTAATTATTTATTTCACTGGCGATGTTGATAATTCGACTTTTTAATTCCTTCGGATATTCAACTTTTTGTTTTTCTATCAATTCAATTTTATATCCAATTAAATTAATTACCTTCCAATAACTTGATAAAAGTTTGTTTTTGTAATTCTCTATATTTGTACTAATTGATTTAAAATAAGTATTGTTTTCAAAACTAACATCTATTATCGAAGTTTCAAAAAACTCATTAGATTTTTCAATAAATTTATTATATCGTATTGCCTTAAATTATTAATTAAATTATTTCCTTATTATCTAAAAATTTGAAATGTCAATAATAATTGAAGTTAATCATTCTCTTGAGTTAGACTTTAATATTTAAATAGACAAAATGATAGTACCCGTTTTTCAAATTCAGGAAAAATTCCTTGAATAATTTCATTATTTGCAATTTCAATAAAAATTTTCCTTTTTAATTGAATTGATGGAGTAAATATTGATCTATCATATATTTCTACTGTAAAAATATTCTTATCATGGTTTATTTCAATTAAACGCATATTTCCTTCCCAATCATATTTAGTGCTGCAATATCTATTGTTATATTTTTCAATTGCTTTCAATATGAAACGCTCCTTTTGTGCAAAACCTTTTAAATAATTAAATTCTCTTAGTTCTACCCAATCATCTTTTATTTCAACCTCAACTATTCTTCCGTTACAGTGTGTATTTAAGAGAATAATTAAATATAATAGTGGTATATTTAATTTAATCATCTGAAATTTTAAATTAAAAATATTTTTTAATATTTAATTGTGATCGGGATTATGAGTTTTTCAAGCATTGGAGTATTTTTCGATAAACATTTTAGAAACATAAACTGATATTATAAAAATCTGTTTAAAAATTTTAAATTTCTGTAATGCAAAACTGGAGTAGTTGTGGTATAATTTACATAAATACCTTAAGTTTTTTTAAATAAAATTTAACAAAAGCTTCAAAAAATTATTTTAGATGGAGTTTTGTCTACATGTTTATTTAAAAGATAAATAGGGCACTTAACTTATCAAGGCGTAAAATTTTGTTGGTTAAATAGCTTTATTTAACGACTGCCTTTATTGATTTTGAACTATATAAGACATTTAAAAATAAATATTTGCACTTTATATATTATGGAAAATTCATATGATTAGTCCGCATGTCATTAAGTATTTTGAAATTGTACTTTTATTTATTTTGTCAGTCGGCGGGATAAAATAAGTTACTTGCACTTTTTGCCAATTAACTCGTTTAATATGATTAATTTTAAATATTTAGTAATATTTTTTTAATTATTCAATTACAATTAATTACTCAATCAGCTCGATTGATTTGATAGAAGTTAAAAATACAAAATTTATGGTGAAAATATATTTATGTGAGGCGGTGTATTGTATTAGTTAAAAACTTTATTATTGGCAAGTATTCTTTGTGGATTTTATTTGAAAGTTATTTGGAAGATAATCCCTAACTTGAAAATAACGAGATATCTATAATAAGAATAAAAGTTATATGTATAGTCATTAACTTTTCTTCTTTTGATTAGCCTGTTTTTCTATTTATCTACTGTTTTTCTATTTATTTTGAAATATAGCCGACAGTTCAAATAAATATTTGCACTTTTTATACTTCTAAAAAAATAATATTTCAAAATATTTAAAAATAATCAACGAGTTACTTAACAAAAAGTGCAAATAAG
Source organism: Meloidogyne enterolobii (assembly GCA_963681835.1). Classification (NCBI taxonomy): domain Eukaryota; kingdom Metazoa; phylum Nematoda; class Chromadorea; order Rhabditida; family Meloidogynidae; genus Meloidogyne; species Meloidogyne enterolobii. The sequence continues at coordinate 1,810,141 of CAVMJV010000006.1, forward strand.
TTTTTTTAACCCGCCGGTGGATAAAATAATTAAAAATAGAATTTCAAAATACAATTAACAAAAGGTACAAATAACACTTTATATCCCATCTAATTGGCAAGATAAATAAAATAAAGTACAATTTCAAAATATTTAATAGCATGTGGACAAATCATATGAATTTTTCATTAAATATAAAGTGCAAATATTTATTTTTAGAATGTCTAATGTATATTTAAATTTCAAAATAAATAAAGGCAGTATTTAAATTAAGATATTTGGACTAATATTTAATTTGAAATTAAGACTATTAATTAAGTCCACTAGCTTTTAAGTGAAAAATGAAGACAAATGCCCATTTAAAATAATTTTTAGAAGCTAAAAGATATGTTTATTTAAAAATGAACTAAAGGCATTTCGAAAAATATACCGTCACTATTCCATTTTGGCATTGCTGACATTTAAAATTTTTAAGCTCATTTTTTGAATAACTATTGATGTTTCAAGTGTGCCTCCAAAAAATTTTCTAATGACCCGAAAAGCACAAGATCAAAATTAAAATATAATTTTAATTTAAGATTTCAAATATGAAATATTAGCTCTTACGGAAGAGCTCGACGAGTTGGGTCAAACTATAACAATCAACAAAATATGATTTGCTTGTAAAAACTTATGACCATTTGTTTTAACACCCTTTTAACCTCCATATTCGAATTTCGAATTTACTAAAAGTCTAACACGCCTAATATTTAACACGACACAAAAGCAAAAAATGGAATAATTTATTTTTTGACGCCAAATTGACACAATAAAAAATATATACGAGCGGCTAACCTACAACACATCAAATCCTTAACTCATCGAATCCTTAACTCATCGACTAGGCTAAAAACGCTCAACTCATCGAATCCTCAACTCATCGAATCCTAAACTCATCGACTAGGCCAAAAATTGCTCAACTCATCGAATACCCCCAAAGGGGGACGTTTGAGTCCCTGCTTATTTAGATTTTTTATTGTTTTGTTTATTTTTTTTTGTTTTTCTTCTGGGGTTTTTAATTAGTTGATCGGTCACTCATCCAATTCTATCCGGCCACTGAAAACATTCTCAGACCTGGTAAATATGCTGGAGATCCTGGTAAATTATGATCTCATTCTTGTAAATTATTGTAGAGATTTTACCGTGTTAAATCGGACTAGATTACCAGATTAATTCAGTAAACCCTGATTGTGCCCAAAAGGACTTTTTCCTAGCCTACAAAGCAGCAAAAAATTTTTTCAACGAAGATACAGCTAGCTCTTTTGGGACACAGGGACAACGTCCCTTTTTGGGAGGATTCGATGAGTTGAGCGTTTTTGGCCTAGTTGATGAGTTAAGGATTCGATGAGTTAAAAATTCGACGAGTTGAGCGTTATTGGCCTAGTCGATGAGTTAAGGAATTTTAGCCGTTTCGATCAGTTGAGCGTTTTAGGCCGATTCGATGAGAAGGATTCGATGAGTTGAGCGGGCACGCGACGAGCATAGCCTCCCTATGGTTTTTCTCCTATTTCTTTTTTTCGTTATAAATTTTTATCAAACCTCGTTTCTTTTTATTTTGTATATTTTCACGATGAATATTAAATAAGGGAAAATATATTAAATAAGGGAAAATATATAATTTGTATATATTTTCCCTTATTTAAACACCCATTCAATTATATTATCAATAAAAATCATATTTTTTCAAATTTTTCCTTTCATCCTCGAATAGGGAATAAAAGATTTTTTCCCATTCGAGGAGGAAAGGAAAAATTGGATGCGGCATCCCTTTCGGTTAGGGCTAAAATATTCATGTAATTACAAATTTAAAAGAAAATGCTTAACTAATGCTTAAGTTTTCATGTTATTTAAATAGCACTAGAGTAATTCACTATATAATTATAAATTTCTTTTTTTAGCCTTATTATGTTTTCTTCTTTGTTCTATATAGTTTTAGGTAACATGCAGCACATATATATTTTTTATATTCTGAGTGATTGTACCATCGTGACGCATGCGTAACTCCGCAAGTATTACAATTTCGTTCTTTTGTATCTCTCTAAAAGATTCATAAAATAGTCTTGAGAAATAAAAACTTTTAGGTGATCTAGTCTAATAATAATCTAATGGTGACGCAATATATGTATATTGGGCTTATTACCAGAATTTTATGATAAGATAATGACAAACCATTTCAGAATTCAGCAACAATTTTATTGATCTGTGCTTTCCAAATTTACGATTATAATCGCCACACTTAGAACACAAATAATTTTCTTTTAGGTATTTATACCATTTTATAGATTGTGAAACATTACAATTGAAACAATTTCTTTTATAACCTTTAGTAATTTTGCCTATAATTTTTAAAGCTATTTGCGTCACGACGGGACTATATACTATTAATAAATATATACCATTTTTTCAAATTCAGGCATAAAATTTTGAATTATATTATTATTAGTAATATCTATCGAAATTTTATTTTTTAATTGATTAGATGGGCTATATTTTGAACTATCACTTATTTGAACTTCAAACATATTTTTTTCTAGATTTAAGCCAGCTGAACGCAAATATCCTTCTATATTGTTTTTATAGCTATCATTATAATTATAATTTTTTTCAATTACGTTCACCACAAAACGATCCTTTATTTGAAAATTTTTTAAATAAATAAATTCTCTTTTTTCTTCCCAATCTTCTTTGATTTTCACTTCAACATGAATGAGTTTCCCGGCGCATTGAATTCTCAAAAATATAATTAAATATATGAAAATGATAAAATTAAATTTAATCATCTGAAATTTAGAAAATTTATTTACAGCATGGCCGTTAGCATGAATTCACGGTTAATTGTTTCCTAATATTATATAATATATATATATATATATATATATTATATAATATATATTATATAATATATTATATAATATGCTGAATTTTTTATTCAGATAGTCTTGATTTAACGACTGCTGAATTTATTTCGAACTATATAAGACATTTAAAAATAAATATTTGCACTTATATTTAATGGAAAATTTATATGATAGTCCGGATGTCATTTAATATTTTTAAATACTATTTTATTTATATTTGTCAATCGGCGGGATAAAAAAGTTATTTGCACTTTTTTGTTAATTGACTCGTCTAATATGATTAGTTTTAAATATTTTCTTAGAAATATATAAAGTGCAATTATTTATTTTTAAAGGCCGGCTATATTTCAAAATAAATAGATAAAGAAGTAGTCTTATCAAGGCTATTTAATGGAAGAAAAGTTTGATGCTGTATAACTTTTATTTTTATTATTGATATCCATTTATTTTCAACAAAGAGATTGTCTTAAAAATTATATTCCAATGAAATCCTAAAAAATTTTGTGACTTTTATTTCGATAATTAAGATTATGTTTCCATTAACTTAAGATTGTCTAAGGAGTAATAAACTACTATATTTATAATAAAAAATTCAGATGATTAAATCTTTTATTGTTTTTCACTTATATTTATTTATTCTATTGAATATTAAATGTGATGGAAGAAAAGTTAGTATTGTAGTGAAAATTATTGATGATTGGAAAGAAAAAAGAGAATTTATTTATTTAAAAAATTTTGAATTAGAAGTTCGTTTTGTATTGGAAAAAATTGAAAAACATAATAATCAATATGCCACTAGCTATAATTATAATATTGAGCAATTTTTGCGACAAATTGAAGTGAAAAGTGAAGCGAATAGTTTTAGTTTTGAAATAGATCATAGATCAGAAAATGCTGCAGAATTAAAAAGGAAGGTGTTATTAATATTACCAAAAATAAAATTCTTCAAAATATTTGTCCTGGTCTTGAAAAACAGGTATTCTTGCTCGATTACATGAAAACTTTCTTTTTTGTGTCAATCATTCACTTTCTTTATTTATTTCTTGATCAAATAATACAAAAATGTGAAGGCAAATAATGATAATTTGTTCATATCCCGCCTCCAACCCTATTTGAGTTTCAGATTTACTTTCCATTTATTCTTCTCTGCCTCCAAATGGTCAAATTTTTTCTTTGTAAATGTTAATTTTTACCGATAGAATAATTTTTACCGATAGTATAATTTTTGCAGTTGCCGCCCATTTTTCCTTCCTAATAACTTGCCTTTTACGTATATGGTTGACGGAAATTAATGTTTGACAGCAAGACTCAAATAGAAATGTTGAACAGGATATGAACAAAATACCCAAAGAAAAACTGAGACTCAAATTAGTGGAGGCTGTTTATTTAAGAAGTAATCAATTAGTAAGCAAAACCATAAAATTAAACTATTTATAAAGGTGCTTAGATTTACTGAATTTATTAAGAAGAAGAATAAATATTATGAAACTTCTATAATAGATGAGAGTTTAGAAAATACAAAAATAAATAAAAAAGAATTATTAAAAGAAAATATAGAAAATTTTAAAAACAAACTTTTATCAGGTTATTGGACGGAAATTAATTTAAATGGATATAAAATTGAATTAATAGAAAAACAAAAAGTTGAATATCCGAAGAAAGAATTAGAAAGTAAAATTACTAACATCGGCAGTGAAATTAGTAAATAGTTTTTTTAATTTTTTATTTGATTATATACCTTAAAAACATAAATATTATTCTTTATTATTATAGGAGGAATAAGTGAAGGAAATAAACGAAACTGTTTCAATTGTAGCGCTACAATTACCAAAAATTGGTATAGATACTTAAAAGCACATTATTTGTGCAATAAATGTCTCAATTATAAAATATATAATGGCAAAATGAGAACTGAAGTGAGTTTTTATCAAAATAGTTTTAACTTTATTCATATTATATTTACACTGCTTTTATAAAAGTATATGAGTAGTTTTAAATGATTTGAGCATATTTAAATTATGTATAAGGATTTCAATATTTACCTTAATATCTACAGGAACATTACTTTTGCCATTTGTGGGAAGCGGAAACTTAGACAAAAATGATCAAGTTAGTTAGAGACATCTTTGGACAAAATCAGTAGATAGAATAATTCTCGACAATATCAGTTCGTCGATAATTAGAAAAATAGCTTAAAATATTTTTTATATGAAAACTAGTTTCAACTCCTATTTTTATAAATGTTTTAGCAAAACAAGAAAGATCGAAAATGTTTTACTTGCGGAGCAACAAACACATCACAATGGTACTGTCATTCAAAATCTGAACAATATATATGTACTACATGTTACCAGAAACAACAAAGAATAAATAAGAAAACAAATAAAAAACAAACAGAACAAGAAACGAATAAATAGTATTTAAATGATTATGATGTTCTATCTTTAATTTTCTGGGTTTATTGAATAAATTTAAAATATATGTAAAATATAACCTATTTGATTTCAGTGAAAAACAATGTTTTTGATCGTTACTAAGATAAATTTTAATTTTATAGATTTCTGTCTTGATATGCAGACGTACAATGTACTACAATTCAGGGAACTCGACCGTTCATGAATCGAAATATTACAAAGAGGACTCATTCAATTTTTATAGCAGTTTATTCAAGCGAAATATTATACTCTAGCTTTAACATTAAAGCAGATTGTAATGAAAGAGCTGAAAAGTATTTATGAAAATCTAAACAGTATTAAATTGTAAATTTCGAGGAAGAAATGACAAAACTAGTTTAATAAAAAATAATTTTGTTTTGATTAAGAATTCTTTGATAGAATTATTCAGCGATTGTAAATTATTTGAGAAATGTCAATGGAATGATTTTAGAAAAGCTTGGGTATAACAAAAACGAATTTGACTCAACTTGTAGAAGAAATAAGCAAAATCATGTGTAAACAATTTCAAAAAGAATAATATCTAATGCAATAAGTTCCAGACAAGTCAAAATTCGGGAAAAATTACAAGACTAAAATCTTAAATGCTAATTAATTTATAAAACAAACAAATTTATAAATAATTCCCTTACTTTCTGTGTTCAGATATTCTGTTTTAATTATCCTATGAAAACAAAATCAACTTAACTTATCAAAGTTAGTCAGTATAAATCTCACAAAATTAAAAAATTTGGCTAACATAGAAAACATAACAACTTATATGAGTTAAATTGATTTTGGTAACAAAATAATCAAAAATAGAATATCTGAATATCTGAAAACAGTACGTAGGAAACAGTAAGTATACCCTCGGATGAGGGTATAAATTTCATCCGCAGCTGCGGGTACTATTACTCGAGAACTAACCCACAACACAAGGTTACCCATGTGTGACGGAATTTTCGTCTCGAAACTATTACCCACGTTCTAATACTTAACCTGCCATTTTGTAAATACATTCTATAAAGTTCAGATGATTAAATTTAATTTTATCATTTTCATCTATTTAATTATTTTTTGAAAATTCAATGCGCCGGGAAACTCATTCACGTTGAAGTGAAAATCAATGATGATTGGGAAGAAAAAAAAGAATTTATTTATTAAAAAAATGTTGAAATAAAGGATCGTTTTGTGGTTAAAGTAATTGAAAAGAATAATAATCAACGCGATAGTTTTAATAAAAATATAAAAGGATATCTGCGTTCAATTGACTTAAATCTAGATAAAAATATGTTTGAGATGCAATAAGTGATAAATCAAAATATATTCCATCAGATCAATTAAAAAAGAAAATTTTAATTGAAATTACTAATAATAAAACAATTCAAAATTTTCTGCCTGGATTTGAAAAACTGGTAATTTCTACAGATAGAATTCATATTTGAGTGTTAAACTAGGTATCAAAGAAACAAATAACAGCAGAAAAGAAATCAGCCGCTATAAATATATTCTAATGTGTATTAAATTTAAGGTGCTCCGAAATAATAATTTTATTGAAAATAATAATTGTTATGAAACTACGATATTGTACACGAGTGAAAATAATTTTAACTTAATTGAAGAGAGTATACAAAATTACAAAGACAATCTTTTATCAAGTTATTGGACTGAAATTAATTTATTTGGATATAAAATTGAATTGTTAGAAAAACAAAAAGTTAAATATACGAATGAAATAAAAAGCAAAATTATATACATCGGCAGTGAAATAAGTAAATATGTTTTTAATTTTTTATTTGTTTATATGCCCAAAAAATATACATGTTGTTCTTTATTATTATAGGAGGAATAATTGAAGGAAATAAACGAAACTGTTTCAATTGTAAATTTACAATTACCATAAAATGGTATAGATATCTAAAAGAATATTATTTATGCAAATCATGCCACCATTATAAAATATTACATGGCAACATGAGACCAAAAGTAAGTTTGTATTAAACTAAAAATGTTTAAATTTATACATATTATAATTAACAATGCTTTTATAAATGTATATGAGTTGTTTTAAATGTTTCGAACATATTTATATGACATTATTAGGAATTTCAAAATTTTTTAAATTATTTACAAGATCTTTACCTCTTCCGATTGTGGGAAATTGAATGTTAAACAAAATGATACAAGTATTAAAAAGAAACTCTCGACAAAATCAATTCGTCAAAAATTAGAAAAATAGCTTTCAAAATTTTTATCTGAAAACTAGTTTCAAGTCCTTTTTTATAAATATTTTAGCGGATCACAAATGATCGAAAATTTTTATTTGCGAAGCAACAAAAACATCAAATTGGTACCGTCATTCAAAACCGGAACAATATATATGTCATGCCTGTTACATGAAGCAACAAAGAATAAAGAAGAAACCAAATAAAAATCAAGCATAACAGAAATCGAATAAATAGTATTGAATTCTTTTGACTTTCTAACTTTAATTTTCTGAGTTTATTGGACAAATTCTAAAACTATTTAAAATATAAGCAATGTGATTTCAGTAAAAAACAAAATTCTTTAATTGTTACCAAAATAGTTATTAAATTAATAAATTTAATTTCATATTTTTATGTATTTTATAAGCAATAACATTTCTAAAGAACAGTAGGGTCGATATTTACCAATTTTTGTGCCTCAAATAAAAGGTAGGCTAAACTGAGTTTTCCCAAAAGGAGTCGAAGAGATCTTCTAAATTGGTCCACTAGTGTAAATGAGCTTGGTATGAGGTAGAAAGTTTTTGTCTCATTTTTCTTGAAAGTGTATTTATAGAATAAGCGTTGTTAGGCTTATTACCTAAGCGATGTTAGGCATCCAAAAAATATCTATTGCAAAGAGATGTTTAATATACAGTTATTATTCCAATTCTTGTATAACTTTTAGAATTATGCCAATCAAAATTCAGTAGGATAGTAAAGCGTAGAATTACCGGTATAATTAAAAAATTTAAATGTGATTTTCTAAGTGCTTCTCCACAATGCAAGGAGCTGTTCACCAAGGATAAAGTGATTTGTCCTATTTTTTCGAACGGAGAGTCAAAAAATCCAATGGATGGGATTTAATTGATGGGATACTTTTTAAATTTTCTTATTTCAAAGTAAGGCGTCGCGAAAATCCAACGGAAGTATATGTATTAATAAATAATATGTATTAAGCTTTTTGGGTCACAAAATACTCGATGAATTATCTAACATATTGGTCTTATTCGTAATTTAGAATTTTCAATTTTTAACAGGTCCCTAGAAGGTTGCTACGGGTCGAAAAAAGTTCGGTTGGTTTTAAAAATTTTCTTTGGATTTCGGATAACCCGTGAAATCCTTGGTCCCAAGGTACATTTATTCATATCCCGCCACTTCCTATTTCTTTTTTGTACTTTCTGTGTACCAGTTGATTTCGAGGATAAGTATCAGGGATTTTGAGGAGTGTACCGAGAGGAGTGTACCGAGAGATAATTTTTTTTGAGGAGTGTACCGAGAGATTAAAAGGAATATTAAGAGAGAGATCTTAATTTTTGCTCAATTAAATAAGAGGTCCGTAGATAAATTATGGTTAAGTTACCCAGGTAGCGACAGCGTCGACTTGACACCAAGCAAATGGTCCTCATTCCCACTCGCTTATCATTGTCCTTATTTTGGAAAAAATTCATAACTTTTTTTAAAATGGAGATAAAAATTTTATTTCTTGGCCAAATTATGGTTGGGAGTGTTATCTATGGTTTACCAAAAATTCAGAATTTTTGACCGACTTATTTAAAAGTGGGTGGGGGCTAACTCAAGGAATACCAACTCAAGGAACAGACAAATCAAGGAACGACAAGTCAAGGAAAAGACAAGTCAAGGAACGACCAATTCATAGAACATACCAACTCAAGGAACAGACAAGTCAAGGAAAAGACAGGTCAAGTAACGACCAACTCAAGGAACGACCAACTCAAGGAATGACCAACTCTAGGAATATTTTAAAAATCAGAATATTTTGAGAAATCAGAATTTGTCAGAATTTTTTTAAATTCTGTTTTTTAAAGTGTTCTAATCTGTTTTTAAATTCTTATTTTCTAAAAATATTCAAATTTTTCAAGAAATTTCGATTTTTAAAATATTCCATGAATTGGTCATTCCTTGAGTTGGTCGTTCCTTGACCTGTCTTTTCCTTGTCCTGTCCGTTCCTTGAGTTGGTATGTTCCTTGAGTTGATCGTTCCTTGAGTTAGCCCGACACGTTTAAAAGTTATGAATTTTCTAGCAAGGTACTGTACTTTTTCATTAAAAAATGACTAAAAATGAGGTCCTTTTGTTTTATTCCATTTTATTAAAAATATACCGACACAAAATGGTCAGTTTCTTATCAAAATAGGTCGTAATAAATATACTAAATGACTCTGCATATAAAATTATAAATTCCAGTGCCAAAGCCACCAGTCACACGCCCACGAAAACGTGATCGCGCTAGCAATAGAACTCCCCATCAAACCAATGACAATAGAACTAGCGGCAATATGAGAGCAACTAGGAACTTTCAAGATCCGAGGAGAAGCAAAGGAGGGATGGTAAGCCCAACTTAAAGTGCAAATATATTTTTTCAATTGTTTACATTATCACGTATCCCCAACTTCACTTTAGCCAAACAATACCCACACAGCTTATATACTACCGTAGGCAAAAGACGGGACATATGGAATTGAAATTTTGGTTAAGCGGATAAGAGCGCTGACTACAAAGTCGTTTAAAATTGGGTATCGGGTTCGAACCTTTTCACGGTTAATTATTATTTTCTTATTAAATAAATAAAATAAAACATTAAAAAAGCATTTTAAATGGGTGCCGGAATTTGGTCACCACGATTTTTCGGAACTATGGTCACTAATTTTTTGGAATTTTGGTCACCAATGGAATTTTGGTCACTAAGTCAAAAAACGGAATATTGGGCACTGAAATTTTGGTCACCAATAGGAATTTTAGTCACCAAACGAGAAGAACGAATCTTATCTAAAACTGATATCAAAGTGATAAAAAATTGTTTTTCAACTCCCAGTTGATCAATTTCAATGTTGATCACTCTGCCAGTTAATCAATCATCCGAGAGACTTCGAAAATTCTTATATATTCGTTCCTTATTTAGTTCTCTTTCATTTAATCATATATTTCAGTTAGATAACCGGGTAACATTACCACCACGCTATAGTGTCGGCCAGATGCGTACAGCACCTAGTGATGAGGATCTTTATGAATTAAGTAACCAACATATGCAAAATATTCAAAATTATAGTCATCACGGTAGTTTGAATCATTCAAGTTCATAGTAAATTAATATAAATTTAGGCAACGATTTGTATTATGGCCAGCGTTCTGGGAGAAATACAGGCGGAGCCGGTTTGTGTTCCTAATATTTTGTATTCCTAATAAACTAGTCCGGGTATTTTGATAAAAACAGGATAATCTGGTCTCCTCCCCGGGTTCGATATAAATGATAGTAGACTTTTCCCTTGAAATGGGGAAAATATAAAAATATTTTTGAAAAAAATGTATTTTGTTTATACAATTTTTCGAAATTTGCCTAAATATTCCATCATTAAAGGTGCATTTTTTACCCAGACCCAGACTCTGGTTTAGCGCCGGGGATCTGGATTTGTAGGAGAAGAACGTTCGGGGTTTGGGTAGGTCATAAATCATCCCATACCCAGATAATATACATAGACATTAAAGACGTCCGAGACTTCGTAACTAGTAAAACAATATAAATTTAGGACACAATTTTCAATATGACCAACGTTTTGGCGGAAATTTTGGCGGAGCGGGTTTGTACACTTTATTTTAAAGGGCAGGCTTTATATGGATAATGTTTGGAAAGGGTAAAAACGTGACACGCCCAAGTAGGCGCGCGGCCAAGTAGGCGCAGAGCCATAACTTGCTAGAAATTTTCTTGCCCTTATCTTTTTTTCTACCAAACTCTTTAGCTCGATGAGAGGAATCGTTTAATACTAAATTTTAAAAGATTCTAAAATCTTGAAGCAAGTTATGACTTTGCGCCTACTTGGCCGCGCGCCTACTTGAGCTGTACCCATAAAAACACATGGGGAAGGTGAAATGTCTACAATAAATGAAAGGGTCCCAAGCAACGGAAAATTATTTTCAATAAATTGCTAAAAAACTGAAATCTCAAAGATTTATTATTCTTAATTTTAGAATCTTCAGGACATGGTATCGCGGCAAGCAATGAGCCAAGTTATAGACATTCATATTCTTTTGGAAACGATGATGTTAAAGATGTTCATATTGATCCTAACAGTGTTCAAGATCATATCAGTCAGGATACTAGTCATTTCCAAGGCTTTCCACCTTTTCCACCTTATTGAGATATCCTTATAAGGTCCATCATTTTAAAAAAACGAGATGCGACAATTATAACCCGACATTTACGTACATTGCTTGAACGTAAATGTTTAGATTATTATAGAGGGGCATATATTAAATATAGTCACAAATACCAGTCCTAAATAGAGATCTAAAAATAGCATTTCCGGGATCCCGTAACGGAATTGAGTTAGAAAAGGCTGAATTGAGGGATCCCGCGTGATCCGAGGGACCGTCGCGGTAATCCCGTTTGCCGATGAACACCCGGAATTCCGCGACGAGATCCCGAAAATTCATCGAGATATCTTTTGTGCCGATCTCTAGTCTTAAAGTCATCATGTCATAAATTTTTACATATATTTTGGACTAAAATGTAGGGTTACAATTGTCCCTCTCGGAAAAACTGTATTATACCTATTATTCCATTCAATAGTATATAAAAATTTTTATAATCCGAAATGAAATGGACAATTGTCACTAATGAAAAAAGTTATTAATGTTATGCACTTTCTGCTTACTGAGTTGATAAAAATGAATCATAATAAGAATGGATAGTGTTAGTCGTTACTTGATTAAGCTTTCCAAAATTTTTTAACTGTAAACTGACTTTTAACTGTAAATTTTCTTATTTGATTTGTAAATGTTTATTTGTAGTACATACATATTCATATGTTAATTACCGTAATTTCTCGATTAATTACCAGTGAAATTAATATTTAAACCTATCTGTGGTATGGTGAATTATTCGAGGTCAGGGAATTGTTAAAAGTTGAAAAACTAATCGAGAATATACGATAGATATATTTATCGTATTTATTCTAATTAAATGACTTCTCATTTGATGAGCCTTCGATTGAATGGAAATACTCTGGGTATTGAAAAATAGAATGGCGACCATTTAATTAGAATGAATACGTATGAGTCGGTAATAGCTATTTTTCAGGAATACCACTAATTTAATTTGCTAAAACTTGGACTTGAAGTTTGAGCAACGAAGTTTCAAACCTGGAATTTCCTTTTTATTTTAAATTTCAATAGTTTTGGAATCCAATCTAAGCCTAAATCAAAGAAAAAATGGATGTTTCGAAAACTCTTGAGTTATTTCCTAGGGAACTTGATAGCTATCTCCTGAATGGTTAACGCATCTTGGGAGTTTTTCTGATAATATCAGGATTCGTCAACCTTATTCCTGAAAGGTAGATATTACTACTGAAATATACATACATTGTTGTTTAAATATTTTACACACTGTGTGTGTTCAATTATTTTTATTATAGATTACAGTAAAGAAATTGTATTTTTGTTATTTGGGCATAGACTTTTGACATTCAAATTTTACTTTAGACAATAGTTCGATTTATCTGCAGCTAGCTGTTGATAGTGAGGATTGTGACTACCAGTATGACTGAATAATAAAAGACTGTCATTTTTATTATCTGAAACATGTAGTCGAAAATAGAGACGGCTCTTCCCTGGTACAGATTTGTAGAGATCGGACTTTTAGGTTATGGAACCTTAGCACCTAAATATGTCTATTGTGTTTTCATAATGGCATCTATTCGACAGTGTGTTAAAGTCTATTCGACAGTGTGTTAAAATCTATTCGACAGTGTCTTTATAAACGTTCTTCAACATAAAATAAATAAAATAATGAAAATAAATCTACTTATTTAATATTTATCTTTGTGAAATTAAAGAATTTTCTTTTTTAGTGAAATTATTATGTTATATTTTATATAATTTTTGTTCAATAAACTCAGAAAATAGTTAAAAATCATATTCATTTAAATAATATTTATTCGATTCGAGTTTTGTTTAATTTTTATTTGTTTTCTTCTTTATTCTTAATTGTTTTTGGTAACATACACGACATATATATTGTTCAGGTTTTGAATAACGGTACCAATGTGATGTTTTTGTTGCTCCGCAAGTGAAACATTTTCGATCTTCAGTGACTCGCTAAAATATTATAAAAATAATAGTTGAAACTAGTTTTCATATAAAAAATATTTTAAGCTATTTTTCTAATTTTTATTAATCAGTTTTTGTCTAGAGTTGATTCTAACTAACATGTTCATTTTGTCTGTGTTTCCATTTCATACAGTTGGCAAAACCTCTTAGATATTTAGAAGAATAGTAAAGTTTATATACATAAATGAGATCCAAATATTTTCATTTAAATAGGCTCATAAAATTTAAAACTACTATATATGTACATTTATAAAAGAATTTTTAATTATATAATAATATGAATAAATTCAAACCATTTTAGTTTGACACAAACTTCCTTCAGGTCTCATTTTGCCATTATATATTTTATATTTGTAACATGGTTCGCACAAATAATGTTCTCTTAGGTATCTATACCAATTTTTGGTAATTGTAAATTTACAATTGAAACAGTTTTGTTTATTTTCTTCAATTATTCCTCCTATAATAATAAAGAATAATATGTATATTTTGTAGGTGTATAAGAAATTTAAGAATAATAAATATAATAATAAATATAAATAATAAATATGTATAATAAATATAAGAAATTTAAAAACTAATTATTTATTTTACTGGCGGTATTGATGATTCGACTTTTAAATTCTTTAGGACATTCAACTTTTTGTTTTTCTAACAATTCAATTTTATATCCAATTAAATTAATTTCCGTCCAATAACTTGATAAAAGTTTGTTTTTGTAATTCTCTATATTTGTACTAATTGATTTAAAATAAGTATTGTTTTCAAAACTAACATCTATTATCGAAGTTTCAAAAAACTCATTAGATTTTTCAATAAATTTATTATATCGTATTGCCTTAAATTATTAATTAAATTATTTCCTTATTATCTAAAAATTTGAAATGTCAATAATAATTGAAGTTAATCATTCTCTTGAGTTAGACTTTAATATTTAAATAGACAAAATGATAGTACCCGTTTTTCAAATTCAGGAAAAATTCCTTGAATAATTTCATTATTTGCAATTTCAATAAAAATTTTCCTTTTTAATTGAATTGATGGAGTAAATATTGATCTATCATATATTTCTACTGTAAAAATATTCTTATCATGGTTTATTTCAATTAAACGCATATTTCCTTCCCAATCATATTTAGTGCTGCAATATCTATTGTTATATTTTTCAATTGCTTTCAATATGAAACGCTCCTTTTGTGCAAAACCTTTTAAATAATTAAATTCTCTTAGTTCTACCCAATCATCTTTTATTTCAACCTCAACTATTCTTCCGTTACAGTGTGTATTTAAGAGAATAATTAAATATAATAGTGGTATATTTAATTTAATCATCTGAAATTTTAAATTAAAAATATTTTTTAATATTTAATTGTGATCGGGATTATGAGTTTTTCAAGCATTGGAGTATTTTTCGATAAACATTTTAGAAACATAAACTAATATTATAAAAATCTGTTTAAAAATTTTAAATTTCTGTAATGCAAAACTGGAGTAGTTGTGGTATAATTTACATAAATACCTTAAGTTTTTT
The DNA here is from genome assembly GCA_963681835.1 of Meloidogyne enterolobii. Taxonomy (NCBI): domain Eukaryota; kingdom Metazoa; phylum Nematoda; class Chromadorea; order Rhabditida; family Meloidogynidae; genus Meloidogyne; species Meloidogyne enterolobii. Next base: position 1,825,347 of record CAVMJV010000006.1, read on the forward strand.
TAAATAAAATTTAACAAAAGCTTCAAAAAATTATTTTAGATGGAGTTTTGTCTACATGTTTATTTAAAAGATAAATAGGGCACTTAACTTATCAAGGCGTAAAATTTTGTTGGTTAAATAGCTTTATTTAACGACTGCCTTTATTGATTTCGAACTATATAAGACATTTAAAAATAAATATTTGCACTTTATATTTTATGGAAAATTCATATGATTAGTCCGCATGTCATTAAGTATTTTGAAATTGTACTTTTATTTATTTTGTCAGTCGGCGGGATAAAATAAGTTATTTGCACTATTTACAATTGACTAGTTTATTAAGATTAATTTCTAATACTTAGTAATATTATTTTTTAATTATTCAACTTCAATTAATTACAATTAATCACTCAATTAGCCCGATTGATTTAATAGAAGTTAAGAAATTCGAAAATTTAGGATGAACTTATAGTTATGTGGGGCAGTGTATTGTATTAGTAAAAAATATTTATTATTGGCAAGTATTCTATGTGGATTTTATTTGAAAGTTATTTGGAAAATAATCCCTTACTTGAAAATAACGAGATATCTATAATAAAAATAAAAGTAATATAGTCATCAAACTTTACTTCTATTGAATAGCCTTGGTATAATTACTGATTTATCTACTTATATTTATTTTGAAATACATATAGCCGGCAGATAAAATAAATATTTGCACTTTTTATATTTCTAAAAAAATAATATTTCAAAATATTTAAAAATAATCAACGAGTCATGTAACAAAAAGTGCAAATAACTTTTTTTATCCCGCCGGTGGACAAAATAATTAAAAATAGAATTTCAAAATACAATTAACAAAAAGTACAAATGACACTTTATATCCCACATAAATGGCAAGATAAATAAAATAAAGTACAATTTGAAAATATTTAATAGCATGTGGACAAATCATATGAATTTTTCATTAAATATAAAGTGCAAATATTTATTTTTAGAATGTCTAATGTATATTTAAATTTCAAAATAAATAAAGGCAGTATTTAAATTAAGATATTTGGACTAATATTTAATTTTAAATTAAGACTATTAATTAAGTCCACTAGCTTTTAAGTGAAAAATGAAGACAAATGCCCATTTAAAATAATTTTTAGAAGCTAAAAGATATGTTTATTTAAAAATGAACTAAAGGCATTTCGAAAAATATACCGTCACTATTTCATTTTGGCATTGCTGACATTTAAAATTTTTGAGCTCATTTTTTCGAATAACTATTGATGTTTCAAGTGTGCCTATCAAAAAATTTTCTAATGCCCGAAAAGCACAAGATCAAATTAAAATATAATTTTAATTTAAAATTTCAAATAGGAAATATTAGCTCTTACGGAGCTATATATATAAGCTCTTAAATATTAGCTCTTGCAACTAAATATACATTTTAAAATGGAATTAAATTTATAAATTTCAGCGGAAAGATGAAACGATGAGCTTTTTCATATTTCATACCCCGCGCTTCGCGCGGGGTTTTGCGGCACGCGCCTCGCGGGGAGTCAACGGTCGCTGGGCTCTGGGCTCGTAACATGATCCTATTCCTATCATCGATGAGATGGGCATCTCAGGATTCCTCCGCAGCAGCAAACACTCCACGGTGTATAGGTAAGGTAAAGAAGAGAACGAAATGGGTCTAATCTGCAAAAGTCTGATCTGCAAATGTCTGATCTGCAAGTGTCATATCTGCAAGTGTCGGTATCTGCAAATGTCGTGACACGTCACTGAATTACCCTTTCATAATTTTAAAATTAAAAATAAAATAGCTAAATAATATTAAGTAGATTTTTGCTTAAATTCACTCTCTTACAAGCTTATTAAAAATCTCTTAGTTCACATTGTTACCTAACCATATTCAAAGTCACGTCGATTTTCGTCACCACTCTTTTCCAAAAAGGCCTAAAAATAATTTATTTACATCATATTTTTAAGTAGGTTATTAGATGTTTAAATGTGTTTATTAGATTAATTCAACTGATTCACTTTTTGAGCAGCGTTTTCTATTTTTGGAAGCCTACATAATGGCTACTTACTGTAACATCGTCTGAGGTAAAATATCCCATTAAATAAATATCTCATATCCTGAACTGGAACCGAAGAAATTCAAAAAGCATTTTCATAACTGGAATCGATTCTAGAGAAATTTGGAACTTTCCCATTACTGATATTTACCCTATGAAACAACCAAGTAGCACTATAATAAAGAGGGCATATTTTGCTTATATTTTTGGATGCTGACCGTTTTTCAGCTAAAATGATAAAATTAGCTTTTAAGCTTGTAATAGTGTTTGAATGATTTTTGAGTGAATTCTGACTCTGTTGAATAACATCTTGACTCTAGACAATCTTAGATATTTTTTTCACTTATTCATTAAAGTATGACATTAATCATTTAATTTTTAATAATAGGGTTTGTTAATTTGTCGAATAATATATAATGCTCGTTTTTCCTTCTAGATATTTTTTGGAAGCCAGTTTTACTCTGGCTAATTTAAGCATTGATCTAAGGTGAATAATATTCTTGACTACAGACATTTTTAATAAAGCAAAGCTGAGCTGGGCTATTGGCCTAATTTGCATTCTTCGCGACTGACTATAGTCAGCAGGCTTGGGACTTTGACTTTATATCCATCCACGAATTTACTCACAATAGTCCCAGGCAACCATACCTTTTTGCTATTCTTGTTCCTGTTCACGACTAAAACTTGCATGTCTTTTTTGAATCGACTAGAAATCCCTGAACATTTGACTTAACTCCATCTTGACTTTGTCGAGCCCTGAATAACACAACTACTCTTCGGAATAGCCGACTTCCTACTCTTTAATTTCTTTTTCCGACTACTCTATTCTTTCTGTTTTTTTAAATTTCTCCCCTTCAGCTATACCAAAAGATTAGAAGACAATCTTGACAATTTTAGTACCAATCTCTTTAGCTCGATGAGAAAAATCGTTTGATAATAAATATGGTAAGATTCGGAAATCTTGAAGCAAGTTTTGGCTTTGCGCCATTATGGCCCCGCGCCGTTTTGGGTCCAACTAAAGAATAAGCTTTATCAATTTTGATGAGTGTTGTTTTTTAGGGGTGCCGGAATTTTGGTCACCATGTCAAAAAACGGAATATTGGACAATGAAATTTTGGTCGCCAAACGGAAAAAAATAATCTTATCTAAAACTGATATCAAAGTGATAAAAAATGATTTTTCAACCCCAGTTGATCAATTTCAATGTTGATCACTCTGCCAGTTAATCAATCATCCGTGAGAGTGATCGAGAGTGATCAACCGAGAGAGTGATCAGCCATGAGAGTGATAAACATTGAAATTGATCAACTGGGGGTTGAAAAACAATTTTTTATCACTTTGATATCAGTTTTAGATAGAATTATTTTTTCCGTTTGGTGACCAAAATTTTAGTGTCCAATATTCCGTTATTTGATTTGGTGACCAAAATTCCGCTGGTGACCAAAATTCCAAAAAATAATTGGTGACCAAAGTTCCGAAAAATCGTGGTGACCAAAATTCCAGTGACCAAAATTCCGGCACCTCTTTTGTTTGTTAAAAATCAAAAATTTAAATTTTACGTTAGTATTTTTTGTTGAACAATAATTTTAATTATTTTATGAATTATACATAATATTTATTATTTCAGAATTATTTTTATATAAGCCGATGATTGAAATGCCTATCAGCTTCGATTGAACAACATTTGATTCCTTTATTTTTGTATGGCTGATTAACTCAGTCAAAATTATCATTTCTCTTTGACTTTTTGTTGACTGTCCACGATCCTTCGAACAATGTCACTCTAGACCCCGAGTTTTACTAGCTCACTATAAATTAACGTTGCCCCTCTCTATAAGACACGCTGATTACTTGATATACCTCTACTTGAGCTCGCCTTCTCTCCTTTTTATCGTTTAACAACTAAGGATGTGAGAGATCCGTCATCCTCATTAGAAGCCCCATTAGAAGCACTTCACTCTATTATATGTCTAGTAAAAGTTTAGGAAAAATGTAGTCACAGCAGGATTCTAAAATATGTAAGAAAATGCTAGCGTTTTCGCTTTGTCTCGCTTATAGATTGTTTCCCGCCTAAGGGTTTAAAATGCTGCCAGGTACTTAGAAATTAATTAGCATTAGTCTAAGCGTTGCTTAACTTCCAAAAAATTAAAAATCGCTAATAGAGGCTCGCAAATTTCATTGAACTAGGTATGCTTATATGAATCGGAAAAATAAAAAAATTTATATTTTTGGTGTATTTGGTAGGCAAAAGAGGATCATGTTTTTAGCTTTATGAAGAGTCCACCCTTATATGTACATAATATGCGTTTTACAAAATTGTTTCGCTAAATTTCGATCCTTTAATAATTTTTTTCAGTTATTGTTCTGGCCATTGCGTATTATTTTTGGATGACTGATTATCACAGTCATATAGCTTAATGACTGATTATTTGGATGACTGATTATCACACACATATAGCTTAACTATTCGTTTTATGTCAAATTTTCAAATTCTATCTGTATCTATCTGTATTTCAAAATACCTCGTTTAGTTGTAATATACAACTTACAAAAAATGAATGATGGATAATTGCTGGCGTATCATGTCAACTTAATATTTTTTGACATTTAACGAATTAAATTTCAATTATAATATATTTTACAAAATTCACTCCTTTATTGCATTCGCCCCTTTAATTATTTAGTTACTATCCAATTATCTCCCCTGTTTTTCCTTCTCTTCCGTTCTTTCATTTTCTCCTTTAAAGGAATGAAGAAGGCAAATAATGGTTATGGCTATAAGCACCCGACTTCTGGTTTTTGGAATCAATGATAATGTTAATTTTTGGTACAATGATAAATTTTTGGTACAACTTGCTTTAGAACGCAGTGCATAAAACTGGGTTAGTTTTGGGTAGTATAAAAGCTTTTTTATTCTTCTGTCTTGGTCCTAAGCTTATTGTCGCAGTGTTATTCTATTTTGTCTCCAACACATAACGCACTCCTATTCAAATTGCTATGTGCTCATTTCTATCATGATAAAGCACAGTTTGTTAGTTACTGTCTTATCTTGTTTATTCTTTTATTGGTACCTGGACATACAAGTCTAGTACTTAACAGTTACACAGTTGTTCTTCGACTCCTGAGCCCTTTCTCTCCAAACTACTGTATGATACCCGATGCCATTCAACCACGAATCGGTTGTTCGCTTGATTGACCCTTCACCTTCCGCGTTCCGTCTGTCGACTTTTTGATGTTACAGTCAGGACCGGTCCATTGTGTCTTCATTAATTAAATTTCTTTAGATTTTTAAATTTTTTTTCTAAATTTTTAATTAAATTTATTCTTAAAATCCACCAAAAATTCTCCCAAAAATTAAATAATAACAAAATGTTTGGCTTATGTCCTGGATCTGTCAAAGCTTTCTATAGAGTTGAACAACGCAATACGGATGAGATCTCTCCGCTTTCTTTTTTAAAAATGCGCAAGAGCCTGTCCCTGAATTTTTTAACAGTTTACATTTTTAGTTGGTATCACCAACTTCCAAAAAATAATCTGATAAAAAGCACCCTCTAACAAATAAGTCATCTATTTACTTGTAGACTAATACATATTCATGTTTAATTAAAATATTTGCCATATTGTAGGTAGAAATGTTAAATAGTGACCTTCCAGAGACTTATCCCGTACATATTTCTGTTTTTGGCCTTTTTCCCCTGTTTGCAATATTTTTAAATTTTTTTGGCATTTTGTAAAATGGGCAAAATTGAGGCCGCCGAACAACATAAAGTCGCCGAACAAAATAATAATAGACACAATTTACATTTTTAGTTGGTATCACCAACTTCCAAAAAATTTCAATACACAACGGTGGAACCTATACGACACTATTTACTTCTAGAATAATATTCATGCTTAATTGAAATATCTACTATATTGTAAATAGTAATGGATCCAAACAGGATCCATTCAAAGGTGAATTTGTGTGAGAGAGATGATAGCAGGGATCGCACCGAAAAAATTCCCGATTCCCGAAAATCGGGAATTCGAAATTTTCGTGAATTCACGTTCCCGATTCACGACATTTTTTTGTAAAATCGGGAATTTTTATTAATTATTGGAGCTAAAAAAGGAAGAAATCTGATGACTTGGTCTTCAAAAATTGCCAAAAAATTTTGGCTGCGGCGCAGAAAATAGAAGAAATCTGGTGCTTGAGCTTCCAATTTCAAAAAAATTTCGCCTGCGGCGCTGAAAATGGAATAATTATGAGGATATCGAGAGATTTAGAAAGAAACCTCCAAATCCTCAAAAAAGGCTAGATTCCCGAAAAATCGTCAATTCCCGACGTTTTTTGGCTCGTGAATTCCCGAAATTCGGGAATTTGATTTTCCGTCGGTGCGATCCCTGAGGTATATATTAAAAGTGTGCCAGTTTCGCCTGTGATATTTCACCGAATTTCGCCTTATTTTAGTATTACCATTCATTTTTCGTTTTTAAGAAAGTTTTGCACACCCTTGTTATATATCTATCGGTGACGAAATTTTAAAAAATCTTAGAAAAATACAAATTAATAACAAAAATTAATTAAGAAACAGTTAAAATGTGCGTGACACTCAAAAATGTATTTGCTCAAAAATTATAAAAACTTTGTTGGCTTAAATTGAAGTGATAAAAATTGTAGCTTTACCCCTATAAAATAAGGGCATTCTAAGAAAAAGAAAATTAATTGGATAATAAAATTATTAAAAAATAGTAATGGGTGAATTTGTGTTGCCTGGTTGCCGTTTGGTTATAAAATATTGGTTATTGGTTATAAAATGGTATTTGGTTATAAAATAAAGGCTAGCTTTTAATTTGGTAAATGTTGAACATCTGATATTTTTTGGAAGTATACATATATATATAAAGACCTCTTTAGCTTAAAGATGTCTTAAATTAAAGGAATAATTAAAGGAATTTATTCTCTTTTCAGTAAAATGACCCCACAACTTGTTGAATATCCCAGTCAGATAATTTTTGTCAAATAAATTTTCTTTCTCCATGAGTTTTGCATTTTTAAATTTTTCTTGAATTTTGCCATATTTTTTATCATTGAATTTGTTGTAGAGAGCCAAAGAAGTTTCTTTAACGCTTTGAATTTTATCAAATGCTTCCTTCATGTTAGAAGCCTTGGCAATGTCAAACAGATTATTGAGGCTCTAAAAATTTTTTTAGATTTGAAAAAATTTAATAGTTAAATTTTAAAGTGGAGTCCTAACTAATATAGAATGAAAACTAGATGTGCCCAGATGAATTAGCACTTCATACATTCAGCTAAAAGCTGTACTGAAGTTCAAGGAGAATAATAAAAAAATAACAAAAATCCACAAAATTGCTTACTAACTCCTTTACCACTAATTTGAATCGAATTTTTTATATGCATTCCTTAAGGTGAGGGTCACTTATTTTCCATGAATTTCATTTTAAACTCTAATAATAGCTGCAATTCATCTTACCTCATCGCTGTCTAAAGTTGGCATTTCCTTCTCAATCATTCGTAATTTTGGTTTCAATTTGTAAGATTCTTCTAATTCATCTATATTTTCTGGTCCAACATGACTCCAACTATTTATTCCAAAAAGATTAAATATGAATATTATAATAATTAACATCCCTAAAAATTGATTATGATTTTCTGATCCGAACTAAGCCTTATCCATTTTCCAAACTTAATAAGATTTTTTAGAATGGTCGCACTCAAATCGATATTTATTGCTTAATTCTTGCGTAATCCTGGAATACTATATGAAATTCGATAGTCTCTCTCATTGCCTCTAGTTCATGCCATTCAGTGGCTATGTCTCATTGACTCGAACGCAACAAACAAAAGGTGCCTTGCGACACATTAAAAACTAGGAATTTATATGGTTTGGGTACTCTTTTTTTAGCCACGCCCTTTTTTCCTCTTACAGCATTATTCTTTTACTGTTCTTCCTTGTCTCCTATCAGTCAATTTAGCTGAGGTCAATTTTTTGTTTAAGATATAAAAAAAATCAGTGAATAAATAGGTCTAGAGCTCAATATATCTCTTCGAGATGAGTGAATGACACCAGAATCTGTCAGTGATATCTCTGAACTGAGTTACAGGGGCCAAAAATGTCCAAAAATGGGGTGAAAATCGTCAATACTTTGAGAAAAAATGCCCGAAACGCACAAAAATACCGGATAATTAGTTATAGAACGAAGACTTGGGTGCCATTTAAACAACTAAATAGATAAAATTACATAGATTATCGATTCAATTTTTAACTCTATTTTAATGACAATGGAAAGAAAAAATAATCTTTTCTTTGTTTTTTTCAGTCATTGAACATGCCACAGGGAAAATTGAGTGAAAATGAGGAAGAAAAAATGCTGACCATTCTGTCCATATTAATGTTGATTGATGATGGAAGGGAAAAAAAAGGGCGTGGCTAAAAAAAGAGTACCCAAACCATATAAGTTCCAAAAACTAGAAGACAGGAGCTGAAAGTAACTTCTGATTAAAGTCTTGGATTACTTATAATTTACTCCAGACTTGAATCCAGTCAACTCTACTTAACTCTTTCATAATCACTTAAATTCAATTATGATTTAAAAAAATACTTTAATGAATAAAAAAAATTCAATGACTTCTCTTTTAAAAAGATGAATTGCTTTAGAAAAGAGGAGGAGATAAAGTGCAATTCTCTACTTAGATTGCGGTAAAATGCAAGTCTACCCCATGCCATTCATTGACTTATATTTCATAAAAGATTTTCCTTTTGCGATTCTCATATTAATAAGAATGATGCAATAAATTTTCATTGATTTCCATATTTCTTAAATTTTTACCCTTTTAATTATTGCCGAAATGCCGAGTGCAATAATTAACAAATTTTATAAAGTTTAAAAAATAATTTTTAAAAATTTTCAAAAACGGGAAAGGGCTTGTTTGCCACAGATTATCAAATGTTCTAACCATTTAAAACGTTTTGAAAAATTGAAAGGTAGCTCACCATCTCAACCCCACTACACACTACAAAGTTTCAAATAAAAGTGGGAAATAGTGTCTGAGCCAAATAAAAGATTTTAAAGACGCAGAAGTACAAAATATTCGAAAACTAGGAAAAAAAGAGCCTATTATATGTATTATCCGAGGATGTGCCAATAATTTATTACCAAATGCGTTGCAAAATCCTAAAATATGGCACTAAATATATTCAAGTGGTGTAAATTAAATAGTAGCTCAAAAATGAGCCAGAGCCAGCGCAACTTGAGAGTCTAGGTTCAGGATTACAACATAAAATTGTTTAAAATCGGTAGGATTACGTTTAGTGCCTTGAAATATATGTCTGGCTCACAATGAGATCCATAACGAATCGACATTTAATACGTATAGCATATATCGCTAACTCATTCGCTAACTTAACTCGTTTAAATTAGAACTCATCGTAATTTTAAAGTGATTTTACTCAGCTTGACGAGCTATATCAGATAGTCAAATTAAATTTTGGCCCAAAATTTGATTTTATTTTAATTTGGATAGCCAAATTAAATTTTTTAAAAATAATCACCATTATTAGAAATCTATTTCTGGTGAAATAGACATTAAACGGAAGGCCAAAGTGTAAGGACCGTGTTATGTGTAAAATTTAAGATTTTTTATATTAATTTCGTAATCTTACAAGAAGGTTAATTGTCAAAGTTATTTGAATAGGACTTATTAAAATAAATTTTCAAATTACTTTTGTTGTTTAAAAATCAAATTTTCATAAATTAAAAAAAAATTTAGTTTACTTAAAAAAAACAAAGTTACGGACTAGAACATCAAAGGTAAAATGTTATTTAAGCTATACCAGTAATATTTCTGTAACAATAGTAATAGGGGGTCAGTGCCATTTGGTGCAAAAATTTATTGGAAAAAGACGTATGAATCGTGCTTCACATAATTTTTCTTGGAGAAAATTAAATAAAGATCGTTTATATTCATTAATTAGTTATTTGTTCGTATCGTTTTTTCAGTTTTTATTTGTTTTAGCTTTGCTCTATATTGTTTTTTGTAACATGTTCCACATAAATATTTTTCAGGTTCTGAATGAAAATACCAATGTGATGTTTTTGTAGCTCCGCAAATATAACATTTTCTATCTTGTGTAATTCGCTAAAATATCTATATCAATTTATTGAATAAAGTAAACCTTTTTAGTTTTAAACCACATTTCTCTTGGCCTGAGCTTTCCACTATTCCGGTTATATTCACTACAAACATGACACAAAAATTGTTCTTTTAGATAATTATGCCATGGTTTACTTTGTTTAGCTCCGCAATTGAAACAATTTCGTAGATTTCCTTCATTAAATTCACCTATATTAATTAAGAGTAAAAATTTCTTTATGTCAATAATGAAATAAATTTAGAATGAAAATTTAGACAGAAAATTTATTTAGAATAAAAATTACTACTAGAATGAAAATTTATTTACTTATTTTATTCCCAATGTAAACAATTCTGCTTTCTAATTCCTTCGTATATTCAACTTTTTGTTTTTCTAACAATTCAATTTTATATCCACTTAAATTAATTTCCGTCCAATAATTTGATAAAAGTTTGTCCTTGTAATTTTCTATATATTCTTTTATTAAATATTTATGTTCATTAATTGAATTCATCTTATTAATATTTCCTGAAGTTTCGTCCAATATAGAAGTTTCATAATAATTATCCTTTTCAGTAAAATTCCTATATCGGAGTGCCTTAAATTATTTTTTTATTCAGTATTTGTAAATTTAGAATTCAGCTCATTCCGTTCTATCATTGAATTTAATGTGATATCAGAGGACTTGGAGGGAAATATTTTATAAATTTTGATTAATTACCCCCAAGAATATTTTTCATGGAAATATTCTAATTTATAATTTTAATTTTTTTTATTTAGTGAAAATTTAGTGGTTTTCGTTTTTTCAGTTTAGTATAAATGAAATCTATATTCTCATTTGGTTTTGTTTCGTTAGGAGCTAATTTTATTTTTGCTTAACTAAGGTCTGGAAATTTTTTATCACGTTTATGACAATTTCGGATTACCAAAAATTAACACAAATTAATGTAGTTATAGATGCCGATTTCCATTATCCTTGCTGTTACTTTTTTGTTTGCTAGCTATTTGTAACACTGGAATGGAAATTCTATTATCAAAAAATACCAGTTTTACAAATTCAGGCAGTAAATTTTGAATTATTTCATTATTAGTAATTTCAATCAAAATTTTCCTTTTTAATTGATTAGATGGAATGTATTTTGGATTATTACTTATTCCAACTTCAAACATATTTTTATTTAGATTTAAGTCAATTGAACGCAAATATCCTACTAGATTTTCATTAATACTATTGTGTTGATTATTTTGTTTTTCAATTACTTTCATCACAAAACGATCCTTTATTTCAATATTTTTTAAATAAATAAATTCTCTTTTTTCTTCCCAATAGTTTTTGATTTTCACCTCAACTTGAATAAATTTCCCGGCGCATTGAAATATTAAAAATATAATCAAATATATGAGAATAAATAAATTAAATTTAATCATCTGAAATTTAGACAGTTTATTTACAACATGTAGGTAATATGTATTAGAACGTGGGCGGTATTTCCGAGAATTTCCGAGAATCAAAATTTTAACCCTCATTCGATTAGGGTTAAAATCTTATACGCAGCTATTTAAATTATTTTAACAATCCACGTTCATCTAAATTAGTTAAGAGCTATTACTGAAACACTAATTTTTCAAGATTTTTTCAAGATTTTCATTTTCGATAAATATTGTCCAGGTATTATGCATTTCTGTATTCAAAACTCCGGAATTTTTAACTACTCCAAAAAATTACTTAAAAATTTTTAAAAAAATCAAAAAATACAAACAAATTCTAAAACTTCTCATTACTTTGTTAATTTCTCTAAATACACACTATTTTTAATCAGACATCTGTCATTTTTAATAAAAAATAAACACAACGTCAAACACAATGCCAAAAGTCTCTCAAACAAAATTTAATATAGAATATTCTACTTACAAGGGAACATTTCGAACTGTGAGTAAAAATTTTTTGATAAAAATTATACCTTCGTGTAGAGCATAGTCGAAAACATATCGTAGTGGCCGGCTTTTTTGGCCCTGACCCCCATTTCGAAAAGTTATAGCTAATCAAAGTTTTCGTCTTTTAGAGCGGTTGAGTCTCTCCTACTTTTCCTCTCCCTTTTCTTTCTTTTCTTCTCCTTTTGCTTTTCTTCTCTTTTCGTTCTCTTTTCTTTGTTAAAAAAATTAAAAGAGAATATGATTGTTACTGATTGGAATTTATGGAAATTTAGCTGGGAAATTTTTAAAAATTTAAATATATATTTGAAATTGGAAAATCTAATCATTCACATTTAAAAATTAAAAAATATTCAAAAATATTATTTTCTTTTTATTTATTTAAAATGGACGGTCTAAAGGGTTTTGAAGATACTATTAATTATTCCCATCAAGAGCATGAGGAAGTCATATTATCTTCTGATAGTGATGAGGAGGATATATATTTCGATTCAGACGACGAAGTCTTATTTAAATAGAGCCGATAAACTAAAACATCGATTAACCTCGAAATTTTATCGGTCAGTGAAATATCAATAGATACCGTCAAAATTACCAGAGTACGATACGGTCCAGGTTCTCTTAACTAAAAGCAAAAATATAGGGGATCTACAGAGGTAAAATAGAATATAAATAAAATAGAATAAATAAATATAATAAATAAAATTGAATGCATATTTGAATTATTTGTTTACCCTGCAAATAAATAGGGATGCATTTTGAAATATTTAATTAAATGCTAAAGGCATTAGAGCCTTTTTGAATTTTGATGTTCGACATAGATGAACCATGACTTCGAATCGGATATTTCAAAAGAGCTATTAAAAGCAGAGTCGAAGTGCAAATTTTAACAAAAAAAATTATTGACTAATTATATTATCCGCAGTATTTGAGAAAAAGTGCAAACTTAAAAACACTAAAATTCTTAAACAAAAGTCAGAAATCTAAACAATATTTAAATAGAATTCTAATAAAATGTCAAAAGCTAGTATTATTCAAATAATTTGAATAAACTAGTTTAAAATCTATGAAAATATTATAATATAAGTAATTTAATTTTGTTGAGACACAATTTTGTTGAGACACCCAATCTTCTTTTATTTTTAATCCAACCTCAACGTTTCTACCTTTGATCTGGATTTTCAAAAGCACAAACAAATATAAGAAAAGAATAATATTAAATTTATTCATCTTAAATTTTAATATTAAAAATATTATATAAAATACAAAGAACAATGTTGCGGATAGTTGGAAATCTTCTGATATCCTGATTTAGTATCCGAACCGAAAATTTATGACATTCGGATCCGATATCCGAACCAAAAATATCGGATATCCGGATCCGAGTCGAAAAATTTTATTTTCAAATTTTGAGTCAAAAAGTTGAGTCCCATGGAAGGAGATTAACGGAATAATATATGAATGAATTGGGGATTAACAGAGTTTTCGAGGGAATTTAGAATTAAAAGAAATAGTATATTTTATCTGTTATTCAGAGGAGACGGCTCATTCGACGAGAATACAAATGAAACAATTTCTTGAATAGAATTCTAATAAATGTCACAAACTAGTGAATATTCGAATAATTAAAATAAACTCGTTTAAATTCTATCAAAATATTATAATAATTTAATTTTGTTGAGACACTATAAATAAATAGTCTCATTTTGACACTTTCCTCATATGCTGAGTTAATAAGAGCTGTTCGAAATTTCGATATTTGACATTGTCAATCATGATCTCGACCCAAGTATTTCGAAACAATGTTAGAGATAAAAGGGGAAACAAATTTAACCAAATTTAATGAAAACGAGAGATTAATAAATAAAAAAAAGAGATTAATAAATAAAAAATTTTCTAAATTTTTTATATTTGAAGGAGCTAGATGCGCGAATTTAATGATTATGAGTAATTAAAAGTGAATATATGCAATAACTGAGATATCAAGAGGATTTGTGCTGATTAAGTAGAGTTAGTAGGGTTTACGTTACATTTTTTCTTTTATTAATCTCTCGTTTTCATTAAATTAAAGACTTTGAATAACGAATAACTATATTTTTATATTGAAATTCAGATGATTAAATGGATGATTAAAATTCAGATGATTAAAGATGATTAAAATAATAATGAGAGATTTTTGCATCGAATTAAATTAAACAATTAAGGAAATAGTTATAATGTTGAGATATCTGCTAGATCAAAATATGCTGAAGAATTAAAAAAGAAAGTCCTAATTTATATTGCCAATAATAAAATTATACAAAATATTTTGATTGGATTTGAAAAACAGGTTTCAAATTTTATTATTTGAATAATAAAGACAAAATACAAAAGAGTAATTAACTATTAGTAATTAACTTTAATCACGAATTTGTTTATAAATTTAAGGTAATCAGTAATAAACAATTTAATAAAACGCTAAATAATTATTATGAAACTTCTATACTAGACGAAAGATTAGAAGACATAAAAATAAATAAAAAAGAATTACTAAAAGAAAATATTGAATCCTATAAAAACAAACATTTATCATGTTATTGGACGGAAATTAATTTAATTGGATATAAAATTGAATTGTTAGAAAAACAAAATGTTGAATATCTTAAAGAAAAAAGCAGAATTAAATTTATTGGCAATAAATTAAGTAAATAAATTACTATTTTTACAATATTTTTTAAATGAAATTAAAGTAAAAAATTTAGGCCCTATCTGAAAAAGAGGGCGCTTTGATTTTTTCATCATTTTTTCTTAACTTAATATATAAATAATGGTCAATCTTTTCTTTTTTGTGTCACCATGTGCATGTTCTGTGTCACCGTGTGCATCCGTGTTTTGTCTGTCATTGTCCCTCAGTGTTTGTCCGTGTTTTGTCTGTCCGAGATCGTCCGCGTTTTACCTTTCTGTGTCTCTCTCCAAATTGTAGACGCCTTCATCTTCGATCTATAATATCAAAGTAAACTAAATTTAAAATCAAAATCAACAATCTGTTTTTGTATTTTTATTTGATTTCTTTATTCTTTTCTGTTTCTGGTAACAAGCGGCACATAAATAGTATCCTTGTTTTGAATAACGGTACCATTGTGATGTATGAGTAACAGCGCAAATAGAACAATTTTGATCTTTTGTGGTTGTCTAAATATTTATAAATAAAAGTATTGAAACTTATAAATGCTTTTATACTTAAGGAGATTTATGGAATATTTAATGATATAGATTTAGGAAATAAAATGTTTAAAAGTGAGATCCAATGTCGTATAGGCAAAACGGCGAGTTCAAGATATTGTTTGTGTACTCCTCAAGTAAAACACTTAGATCATCCTTAAATTACCTAATGAGAAGCTATACAACGGTATTAAATAACACTTGGACAAAATAACTTTCAGTAAGTTCAGAATTAAATAAAAATTCAGTTGAAGAGTTCACATAAGAATTTTTAAAAATCGTCCAAATATTGATAAAGAAAACCTTTGTAGTATTAAACCATAATTGCTTCGATCTAAACTTTCCATATATGTGTTTATATGCGCTACATTCTTTGCACAAGTAATGTTCTTTTAGTAAATTAGACCACTGCTTAGTTTGGGTAACCCGACAATTGAAACACTGTCGTTTATTTAATTCAATTATTCCACCTATAATTATTAAAGGAAATTTTGTATAAAAATGAAACTATAGACGAAGTTAAAAATTTATTTATGTACTTATTTTATTGCCAATGTGAATAATTTTGCTTCTTAATTCCTTCGGATATTCAACTTTTTGTTTTTCTAACAATTCAATTTTATATCCAATTAAATTAATTTCCGTCCAATAACTTGATAAGAGTTTGTCTTTGTAACATCCTATATTTTCTTTTAATAATTCTTTTTTATTTATCTTTGTATTTTCTAAATTATCTTCTAATATTGATGTTTCATAATAATTCTTCTTTTGAACAAAATTATTATTTATGAGTACCTTAAATTTATGAGTAAACTTGTGTTTTTCTGGTAGGTAATCGTTTTTTTCGCACCCTAGAATTTGGGTTCAAATTAAGACACCTGGTTATCCAAATTATGTATTAGATGTTGAATAAATGGATGATTTATAATTTGAATAACAATTATCCTTGTTAATTGCATATTTGGAGTAAATCTTGAATAATTGGTTATTTCAACACAAAATGCATTGGTCCTGGTGTTAAATTCAAATATATCCAACGATTCTATCCTATTAAACAAAATGTTATCGTTTATATTTTGTAAACTGCTCATTCTTCTCGATTTTAATACAAAACGTTCTTTTGGACTAATATTTTTTAAATATATGAATTGGCGTTTATCTTTCCAATCTTCTTTTATTTTTACCTCAACTTGTTTTGGATGATTATATTCTTGTGCCCATTGAAATTTTAATAAAATAATAGAATAAAAAATAAAAAAAGTTTTCATCTAAATATAGTAAAACTGAATAAACAGAGAAATATGTTAAAAATGTCAAGATATTGTAAAAATGATTAAGTTACAATGCAATAAATACTAAAACTAAAGGTAAAGCTCCTAAAGATTGAAAAACCTTAGTAGGATTTTTAAATTTGGTGTTTGAATAACAATATTTTTTATTAGTAGCAGACAGTACAATCTCACTAATTTCTATAATTCAAACTGCATATCGCTCAAAGAAAACAAAATTTAAACATAAATTAAATCTTGAAACCTTTAGTGTCTGTTTAGAGTAACTCTCACCTATAAAAATAAATTTGATACGAGAGGCAATTGACAGAAAGTGCAAATTTTAAAAATGCTTTAAAGGGCTAAATTAATTATAAAAAATAAGACGGTCAATGGTAATTTTGTAATGGCGGTATTTCGAAACAAGTCTTCGAGACAAAAGGGGGTACAAATCTAACCAAACTACAAAATTTTATTTACTAATTATTTTAAGCAAAGTGCAAATTTAAAATCATTCGGTGAGAAAATAAATATAAAATAACATAAATACATTTCATAATTTACCGTCTTATTTTTACTTAATTTATTTAACTGTTTAGGGCATTTTTAAAATTTGCACTTTTTGTCAAGTGCCGCGGATAATATAATTAGTCAAACATTTTTTATTTGTTTATATTTTTACATAGCATATGTATTTCACACAGTCTAGAAATATTAGGGTTGAAATCTTAATTGTCTATGCCGCAATCGTACCGCATGTAATTAAACATTCAAAATTAGAACCCATTAATTTATATGATCTCAACCAATAATAAAATTATTCTAACTATTTGGCCTGATTATAAAAAGGATTTATAAAACTTATATTATAAAAATTTATAAAAATATACTTTATGTTACTGCGGAATTGACAAAAAGTGCAAATTTAAAAAATGCCCTTTATGGCTAAATAAATTAATAAAATATAAGGCGGTAAATTATGAAATGTATTTATGTTATTTTATATTTATTTTCTCACCGACTGATTTTAAATTTGCACTTTGGTTAAAATAATTAGTAAATAATATTTTGTAGTTTGGTTAGATTTGTACCCCCTTTTATCTCTAAGACTTATTTCGAAATGCTCGGGTCGAAATTATGATTGACAATGTCAAAAATCGAAATTTCGAACAGCTCTTATTAACTTAGCATATGATGAAAATGTCAAAATGAGACAGACTATTTATTTATAGTGTCTCAACAAAATTAAATTATAATATTTTCTTAGAATATTTACTAGCTTTTGACATTTTATTAGAATTATATTTATCGTCAACCGACGCCATCCCTCTAAATAAGATTCTGATTTGCCTGTAATCTTCTAATAATTCGAATACTCCCCAAATCTGAATAATTACCAGAATAATGTCCGAAATTGAATAGTTCTAATCCCTTTAGCATTTAAATATTTCAAAATGCATCCCTATTTATTTACATCGTAAACAAATAATTAAAATTTATATTAAATTTTTGACCTCTATTTTAAGTAAAAAATTTTTTGGCCTGTATTTTTTTAATTTTTGGCCTCTATTATTCTATTTTTTTCTTATTTTTCTCTATTTATATCCTCTAATTTTCTTGTTTTTCCTTCTATTTTTGCCTTCTATTTAACAGGACCCGGACCGTACGTTTATTATATAAAATATTTTTAATATTAAAATTTAAGATGAATAAATTTATTATTATTCTTTTCTTCTATTTGGTTGTTCTGATGAAGATCCAAATTAAAGGTAGAATGGTTGAGGTTGGATTAAAGATAAACGAAGATTGGGAAGAAAAAAGAGAATTTATTTATTTAAAAAATGTTGAAATAAAGGAACGTTTTGTATTGATAATGAATGTAAAACAAAAAAGTAGAATAGTTGATTATCTTTATAAGAATACTGGATCGTTTTGTAAACTTGAAGTAAATCCTGTTAATAAAGTTTTTATTGTTAAACTATATCAGGGGCCTAAATTTAGCTCTCAATTAAAAACGAGAATTTTGATTGAAATTGCCAATAATGAAATTGTTAAGAAATTTTTGAAGAACTTGGGAAAACAGGTATTTTTTATTTGATTAATCGAAATTTAAGCCCTCATGCTACGCTTACATAAAAATCTTGCGCGACACGCGACAGGAAAGCCTCCAAAACTCTGTTAATCCACAATTCATTCATATATTAGTCCAATAATATACGTCCATGGGACTCAATTTTGGGACTCATACTTTGAAAATAAAATTTTCGGATGCGGATATCCGATATTTAAGGTTCGTATATCCGATCCGAATATCCGAAGATTTCCAACTATCCGACAACCTTACTCAAATCCCCCTTTATTTTTTGATCTAATTAATAGACCTAGGACCGTATATTCCGTATCTGTAGTAACGACCGATAAAATTAAAAATTTAAAATTTTATCGGTATTTAAGTTTATCGAACCTATTCTAGTTATAATAAACATGTATTATCCGTTATTTTAAATATTTTAAACTTTTATTCGTATATTATAAAATATTTTTAATATTAAAATTTAAGATGAATAAATTTATTATTATTATTCTCTCATATTTGGTTGTTCTGTTGAATATCCAAATCAACGGTAAAATGGTTGAGGTTGGATTAAAAATAAAAGAAGATTGGGAAGGAAAAAGACAATTTATTTATTTAAAAAATATTCAAATAAAGGAACGTTTTGTAATGATAATGAATGTAAATTCGGGAAATAAAATTGAAAATTATTTCAATAAAAAATCTGAATCGTTTTGTAAAATTGAAATAAATCCTGTTAAAAAAGTTTTTGTTGTTAGATTAAATAATTGTTCGAAATATATGCATATAAACGCAGATATGGAAAGTTTAGATCAAAAGAATTATGGTTTAGAATTTCAAAGTTTATCTTTATCAAAATTTAGTACGATTTTAAAAATTCTTAATCTGAAACTTTTTAAATCAATCTTTTAATCGATTCTGTACTTACTGAAAGTTGTTTTGTTCAAATGTTGAGGACCGAAGTGTTATAAGCGAAATGTTCTTTAAGTAATTAAACTTAATATGCTTTATTTTCCACCGTTATATAACTTCACATAAAGTAATTTAAGGACGAGATAAATTGTTTATTACGGAGTTACACAAACAATATCTTTACCAGCTCGTGCTTATAAAACACCGTTTTGACTAATCTAAACGAATTAAGTTTTTTTTACACAAACAATACCCATGAAATGTAGTTTCATTAGATTAACCATTAAAATTAACATTGAATGAAACTTCAAATAAAAACAAACTTCTCATTAAGTAATTTAAGGAAAATCGTAAATGTTTTATTTGCGGTGTTACACAAACAATACATTGGCGCCGTCATTCAGAACCTGGAAAATATTTATGTAATGCATGTGGCTGTAAACTGTATACGTTTTGTGTTTGAGCATATTTATATGAACTTATTAAGGATTTTATTTGTGTATAAGGATTTCAGTATTTTCTACATATGTACACGAACATTACTTTTGCCACTTAAGGGTTATTTAAACTTAGAAAAAAACAAGCTAGTTAGAAGCATCCCTGGACAAAATCAGTTCGTCGAATATTAGAAAAATAGCTTTAAAAAATTTATCAGAGAACTAGTATCAACTCCTATTTTTATAAATATTTTAGCGAATCACAAAAGATCGAAAATGTTTTACTTGCGGAGCAAAGAAAACATCAAAGTGGCACCGTCATTCAAATCCTGAACAATATATATGCAAAGATGTTACAATAAACAAAAAATGATAACAAGAAAACAAATAAAAATTAAACAGTACAGGAATCGATTAAATAATATTTAAATTATTATGATTTTTTAAAATTTAATTTTCTGACGTTATTGAACAAACTGTAAAACAATGTAAAATATAACCTCTGTAGATAATACATGTAAATTTTTACATACTAGTTCAGATTTTTAAAAATGTATCCTTATTTCATATTCATAATTAGTTGAATCTATAATTCCAAAATATTTATTATAACAAACCAGGCTTCAGAAATTTATTTATTTATTTATTTATTTATGAGCAACCACATGGTATAAATAAAAATACACTAATACTGGTGAAAAAAAAGACAAATATATGTAAAAAAACAAATATATGTAAAAAGACAAATATATGTAAAAAGAAAAAATTTTTGTAAAATAAATTAATTTAATAGAATTATGTATTTGGAGTGTTTGGTGAAATAATTGTTTTGTTGTATATTTTGTTAAAAATTTTGTTTTATTTCACCTAACATTTAATAACCTAAAACTTAAGGAAAAATGTTTCCGTTATCTGATATCCATTTTTTAAATTACGGAAATCCGGAACCAAACCGAAAATTTGCAGTTATTCGTGACCGAGCGAGAATTTCTCGAGGGTTAGGAGTTATTAAGGATTAGCGTTGGGGTATAAGTGAATTTGTTGGATATAATAAATTTGATAAAAGGGGTTCTGAACTGGTCAAGGCGGATTTAACTGATATCAGAGAAGGATAACCTTGTGATCCTTCGATATTACGCCAAAATAAGGATATCAGCGGATTAGAAGTGATAAGAAAGAATGAGAGGGAAGTCGTGGATATCTGTTATTAATCCTGATAAATTCATAGATATCATTTATCCCTTAAATACCTCGATGTCTGGATGATATCAGATAAGAAAGATATGGAAGGATAAGAGGAATATGCAGTATTAGAATTACAATTCATTATACTTTAAGAAGTATAACCTACCAGATTTCTATCTTTTTCAGCGCCGCAGGCGAAAATTTTAAGAATTTTGGAAGGAAAATAAGCTAGATTTCTTCCTATTTTTTGCGCCGCATGGGAAAATTTTTTGATTTTAGCGTGTCAGAAGGCAAAAATTCACGTTTTAAACCACTACTTCCAGGAAAAATTTAAACGAATTATTTTTAGAAGGACCGTATACCGTTTATGCCGTTTATCTGAGACCCGTATACCGTTCAGTTTAATTTTACCAAAAAACCCGTTTAACGTATACGTTTACCGTTTAGCTAAACTGTCAACCCTACTGAATAGTCTCTAAAGATTTAATATCCTCTTAATACTAAATTACTCGATATACTCCTTAGCCACTAAATGCCTTTTAATTGCTACATTTTCTTCATAATAGGCTCAGATCATAAAACGATCATGCCATTCAATATTCCTCTTAATCTCTAGCTCGTTCTCTTAACTCGTACTTCGTACCACCCCTATTTTTGGAATCGTACTCGTACCTCGTACCACCCCCATTTTTTTGCTCGTACTCGTACCTCGTACCACCCCCATTTTTTTGCTCGTACTCGTACTCGTACCACTCCTATTTTTGGCCTCGTACCTCGTACTTACTCATACTTAAGAATAAAGCAAAAAATCGAAAATTTTTATGATTTTTTGGGGCCCAGGACATCATTTTTCAATTTTAAGCGTTGTATGTAATAATTTTTGAATCTTGGAAGGCTTTGAAGTTATCAAACCTCCAATTTCATCAATTTGCTGCGCCGCAGGCGAAATTTTTGAGCATTTTGGAGTGCAATGAGAAATATTTTATCCAAGATGGGTCGTGCTACTCGAAATCCTACATATTTTGCATCCGATTTTCATCTTCTTACATGGACCTTTTATCCTTTCCACCGAACTTTTCACATTTAATCCAGATTTCTTCCATTTTTCACCGCCGGTGGCGAAAATGTTAGAATTTGGAAGCCAATAAGCCAACTCTCTTATTTTTTAGCGCCGCAGGCGAAAATTTTGAAAATTCCGGAAGGCCGTAGGCAAAAAACTCACTTTTTAGTGTTCAAAGTAAAATATTTTAAGAATTTTAGAGGGTCAATATCTCATAATTCCTCAAGTAAAAATATAATAATTTTTAAAACGAAATTAAACTTACAAAATAAGTTATTTATGAGAAGAAAAATATTAAAAATCATTGGCAATTGAATAAGAATCGAACCGAGATTAAATCATAACAGACTTTGGTACAGCCAAGCACCTTCACCACTCTGCCACTCGCTCATATAATGGCGAATGAAAGGAAATAAATATATTTCTTTTAATTTTCCTATTAACACCAAATACGAGAAATACGAATTCGTACATTTTTAAGATCGTACGAGTACGAAGTACGAGTACGAATTTTAGTACGAGCTTCGAAGCACTGTATAACACTATAATTTACAAGCTTTATGGTCTTCAAATTTTAATACAATGCAGAAAATCAAAGTCAACGATGAATGTTTATATATTTCATCATTATTTATTCGATTCCATTTCACGATTTTTATCATTTTTCTTATTCATTCTCTGCTGTTTTAGTCCACAAGCATTACATAAATAGTGTTCTGTAACTGAATGACGACGCCAAAGTGATGTTTTAGTTGCTCCGCAAATAAAACAATTTACATCTTGAGGTATCGCCTAAAATTTTGTAAAATAGGCTTCAAACTAGGGCTCTTAGATAAAAAATTTTTATATATTACATAGGGCGGATGTACTTAGGCTTGCTTTCTTCCTTTAGATGCTGGATTTTAATTTTATAAAATAAATGTTATCCTTCATAAAATAAATAAAATAATGAAGATAAATCTATTTATTTAATATTGATCTTTCTACATTTAAAGAATTATGTTCTCTCAGAAATTACTTACCGGTTTTTAAATTGTTTTATAATTTGTTCAATAAACTCCGAAAATTAAAGTTAGAAAATCGTAATCATTTAAATATTATTTATTTGATTTCATTTCTTTTTGATTTTTATTTGGGTTCTTCTTTATTCTTTGTTGCTTCATGTAACAGGCATGACATATATATTGTTTAGGTTTTGAATGACAATACCACTTTGATGTTTTTGATTCTCCGCAAGTAAGACATTTTCGATCTTTTGTGATTCGCTAAAATATTTATAGAAATTGGGGTAAAAACTAGTTTTTAGATAAAATTTTTAAAAGATATTTTTCTAATTTTGTCGAACTTATTATGCTCTATTTGTCTAAGTTCCCATCTCCTCAATAAGATTCTGCAGGATTACCTAATAATGTATTTAAATGCTCGAAACATTTAAACCTACCAATATTTTTTATGAAAACATTGTTAATTATATAAATTTAAACCATTTTAGTCTGATAAAAATTTCCTTCAGGTTTCATTTTGCCTTTATATATTCTATACTTGTGACATGGATTGCACAAATAATGTTCTTTTAGGTAAATATACCAATTTTTGGTAATTGTAAATTTACAATTGAAACAGTTTCGTTTATTTCCTTCAATTATTCCTCCTATAAAAAATATCAATATGTATTTTTTTTAGGCAAATAAGAAAATAATTAGAAATATATACAACTAAAAAATAAAAAAAAACAGTTTACTTATTTTATTTCCAATTTCAATAATTCTGCTTCCTAAATCTTCCGTATATTCAACTTTTTGTTTTTCTAACAATTCAATTTTATATCCAATTAAATTTATTTCCGTCCAATAACTTGATAATAGTTTGTTTTTTTAATTTTCTATATTTTCTTTTAATAATTCATTTTTATTAACTTTTAATTTATTAAAATTTTCGCCGTTTACTGAAGTTTCGTAATAATTGCTCTTTTCAACAAAATTATTATTTTTTAAGACCTTTAATTCATGAAAAAAATAGAATCTAATTAAGTATTATCTAATAAAGAATACCCGTTTTTCAATTCTTTGTAAAATATTTTGAATAATTTTACTATTGGCAATATTAATCAAGATTTTCCTTTTAAATACAACTGTATATTCAGATCTAACATCTAGTTCAACATTAAAAATATTTCCTTCAAGGTTTAGGGCAATTCGATGTAAGGATCCTTCTATATTATATCAATAGCTAATATCATGTTGATTATTTCTCTTTATAATTTTTTTCGATACAAATCTCTTTTTTATGTCAACATTTTTTAAATAATTAAATTCCCTTTTTTCTCCCCAATCATCTTTTATTCTAACTCCAACTCTAACCGATTTTCCATTGCATTTAATATCAAACAGAATAATTAAGAGAATAATAATAAGTTTAATCATCTGAAATTGTGACAATTTCAAAAATTTTTTATTTTATTATGCCGATTATGATTTTAAGTTTACAAAAAAGTCTTATTTATGTTAATGACATTGAATGACTCCACATTAAATAAGGTACAAAATGGTACAGACTATTCATAGCATTTGAGTACATTTCATTAGAGTGATTATATGCACGAGTTTTTCGAGTTTGGTTTTCGAGTTTTTCGAGTTTGGTTTTTTTAGCGAGCTTTTCGAGCTAAGATTTTTTCGAGCGGGTCGAGTTTTTCGAGTCTTTTTTCAAAAAAATTTTTATTCAATCATCATCTTAATAATTTGGACATCTTTAATAATTTGGACAATTTAGTTCTAACAAAAAAGAAATGTTCCACGCGGCGCAGGCGAAAATTTTGAAAGGTTATTGATCCAGATTTCTTCCTTTATCAGCGCCGCAGGCAAAAATTTTGAGAATTTCTGAAGTCTAAGGGTGCAAATTTCACTTTTTTGCAGGCCATCACCACCTTCATTATCATAAAAATCATTTGACCACATTTATTTTACTATTTAACTTTATTTTCTCCGGAAATTTTTGTGAAAGCTGTTTGCTATTTTCCATAAAAATAATCGAAAAGAAACTATAGAAAGCAAACTAGAGAAAAGGGTAATAGTAGAGAGAGAAAAGATGAATAACTTTTAACAAAATGAAATTACAAAATTAACTCACATTTTGACAAGGTTCTTTCGAGTCTCGAGTCGAGCCGAAATTTATCGGTGCATTTTTTTCGAGCCTGGGTTTTTTCGATTCGGTTCGTTTTCGAGTTTTTCGAGCTGGGGTTTTTTCGATTCGGTTCGTTTTCGAGTTTTTCGAGCTGAAAAGCGTCGGCTCGCTCGATCTTTCGAGTTTCGGGTCGAGCGAGCCGGGAACCCTAATCAGGGTGGATCGCTGACAAAGGGGATTTGGAGTTGAGCGAGTAATTGGTGAAGCGTTCCAAAAGCCGGCCGGTCCTGGACTCAAAAATTTAATTGAACTCAAAAAGTTTTGTTTGGACTCATAAAGCATGATTTGACTCACAACGTAATGTGCGACTAGAGTGCCGCCATTAAAGTGCTGCCACTAGAAAGAGGTCAATAGAGAGCTGAGCCACTTGAGAGTAAACCAGTAGAGAGCGGGCCACTAGAGTCGAAATCGAAAGGAAAAATGTAGATTCTATCGAGAATCTTGGTTTTGAAGATCTTTTTTTGTATATATGTTTTTATATTTCTTGATAGTTTTGAAGATGGTATTTTTACAAAATTTGGTTAGTGTTTAATTTGCGAAAATATCAAATACTTAAGAGATGGAACGAATAAATCTTTGAGTTGCTTTGGCTTAAATCAACTTTTATTTTTGTGAACCATTATATTAATGTGGCTAATATTTATGGTTATCAGGGTTGTCGGTTTCATAACGTAGGGCAGACATTACCTACTATCAAACTTCTAAAATATCGAAGTCTTTTCATTTTTTTCTGTGGAGATGAAACAATTAGAAAAAATTTATTATGCAATACGACACATTATCATAATTTTATTTGTTTCATTCTTTTTATGTATCTTCGCCGATCGTAACACGCTTGGCATAAATATTGACCAGGTTCTGAATGACGCGCCCATTTTTTTGCTTGCTTAATTTTGCAAATATAACAATGACGATCCTCCTTAAATAAATTTTGTATGACATTATTATTATGGATGATTCGTTGTAGGATTATGTTTAATAATTTGCAGTCATTGGAGCAGTTAATGATATTGAGGGATTTTAAGTAATTAAGAGAGATTTACCTCTAAAACATATAGTACATCAATAGCACTTTTACTCGAACTCCCCGTTGAACTTTTATTTATCCCCATTGATCTTTTTTTACTGTTATGCACCGATACCCAGCTATATCCCTCTTTATTTCTCTATGTCAAATACAAGCCCCAGATATTCCCTTTAATCCGTCCAAATCCCCCGATATATCTATTAATTAATTTTTATCTTAGTAAATCCAGGGGGACTGAACTGAGGTATATACAATGGGGACTGAACATGTCGATTTTAAAAGTTACTGTCAAAAAATCAGACTAACAACTAAACTGCGTTTAACTTCTTCGAGAATCGAATGTGATCAGAAATCTAAATAAGAAACTAATTTCAGAAATTAATTTGACTGATTAATCAGCCATGCAAAAATAGAAGCTTTAATTTATCAGGGACCAGCAAAAAACATTTTTAGTATGAGACTATTAAGGAAATAATAATGTATAAATGCATATTATGCAAGAATTGACAATTAAATAATTTCAAATTTATTCTCTCCCTTCAATTTTTTTAAATAATCTGTCAAATAATACAAACAATATTGAAAAGCTTTTATTGAATATAATTTGTGATAATTAAATCTTCTCTTCTTTAATTTATTTTAAATTCTTATTTAATTGTTAACGTTGTTAATTGAATTTTTGTTGGTTATTATGTTGTTTATTTAGTTGTTTCAAGTATTCTTCCCATTGCTGAATTTGACTGACAGAATAACTAAAAAATAAAACTTTTTAATGAGGTAAATTTGACTGATCAACCCTCAGTCATCCAAAAATAGAGGAACAAGTTACATTTAATTGGTTTTACATTTCTTAATTGGGTTTGCTTATTACTTAAAGTTAATTTAATAATTAATATTAAGTAAATAAGCGAAAATTATTAGCCGATTGAATAAAGAATGAGCTGAACTGTTAAACCTGTGGCTTATAAAGGCCTAAATTTTGGAAGGCCAATAAGCTAGAAATCCTTAATTTTCCTCCCATTCTTCTTACAAAATTACAAATAGGGAAAAAAGGCCAAAGATAGCTAATAAGTTTTCATTAAGCATAAAGCTTCTTAACCATGTTTGTTTATTAATTAATCGATTCGAAACTTGCAACTTGGTCTCTGGGAAGTCTCTAGTTACATTACATATTACTTTTACAATATAGCAAATATTTCAATTAAATATGATTATTAGTCACAAATAAATAATGCATTAAACCGGTAGCGGCAAGGGTCTGAAATAATTTTTTGGAAGTTGGAGATACCAACTAAGAATGTTGAAAACCTTTGTGCATGTGTTACAAGGAATTGGTCCATCTTTATTTTTAAAAAAGGAAGGAAAAAGACTTCATCTCTAACTTGTTCCTTGACCTTATCGAAAGCTTATAGAGACCCAGTACTTAAAAGTAACGCCAAAAACAAGACATTTGTGACCGTATCCAGCCGCTTTACTATAATTAAACAATAACAGACATAAATGTCGTTAAAATTATTAAAGATAATTTGTTTAGAATTATTTGTTGTCCAAACATTTTGTAATTATTTAATTTTTGGGAGAATTTTTGACAAATTTTAAGAATAAATTTAATTAAAAATTTAGAAAAATCCTTAAAAAATCTAAAAAATTTTTTAATTAATTGATGAAGACGCAAGGGATAGGTACTGCCGAAAGTTTAACGCAGGAACGCGGGAGGGCATGGGTCAAAAAAGCGAACAACCGATAGGCCTTACTCCAGGGCTGTTGTATTTTAAAAAGTGATAGACAGACAACACAGAAGTAGATAGAAATTTAGCTCAGATTTGGACTCTGTAGTTTAACCTTAAATATTAGAAATGAATTTAGGCTTAATTAGGTCAACATATTATGTATTGAGGTGGACTAATGTTAGTTAATTTTTATACTACCAAATACACCAAAAATATAAATTTGTTTATTTTTTCGATTCATATAAGCAATACTGATTTAAAGAACTTTGTGTCTCACTCACTCAATCTGGGTTAATTTTTTGGAAGTCAAGCAGCGCTTAGACTAAAGTCAATTAATTAACTTATCTTGCAGCATTTTAATTAGGGTTGGGGCACGGTTCGGTTCGAAAGATCGAATCGAGTCTCGAATTTTGGCCCGAAAAAGATTCGAACGGTCCGATTCGATAAAAATGAGTCCCGAAAAATGACTCGAACGTCGGCAGGGTTCAAAAATCCAATTCTAGTTTTAAACACTTAGGCGTGGTTAAACAATCTATGTATAAGCGAGACCTTGCGAGCAACGCCAGCGTTCTCATATGTTGAATCCTGTCTGTGACTAAACTTTTTCTAAGCTCTTACTTTGTAATAGAGGACATCAATTAGAAATCTCCACCCTCACACGTCCTAGTAGCTAACGATTAAAAATTGAATTTAAAGAATGAAGGGGAGCTTCTAATGAGAATCAGGGCTCTCTTCCATCCTTAGTTGTTAAATGATTAAAAGGGGAAAGAAGAGCCCAAGTAGAGGTATATTTAATAATCAGCGTATTCTATAGAGGGAATTAACGTTAATTTATAGTGAATTATTAAAACTTGAGGTGTGGAATTTCATGGTTCGAGAGGATCGGGAACAGTCGACAAAAAATCAACGAGAAATGATAATTTGACTGAGTTAATCAGCCATGTAAAAATAAAGATATGACGCTGTATTAAGATGACAATGTGTATTTAAATCACAAACTTATCTACAAATATTTTTGAAATAGTAAATATTTTGTAAAATTCATAAAATAATTAAAAATATTTTTTTCAACAAAAAATAATGACGCAAAAATAAGGCTCTATCTTAGGACATGCGTCCCATAAACATTTATGCGTCCCATGAAAGTATATGGGTGAAAGTTTATGCGTCCCATGAAAGTATATGCGTCATAATTTTTTATGATTCCCAGTAAAGCAAGGAAACATGGCACGCAAGTGTTTTAAGATGTTACGGTTTTTAGTCGATGGTGTTTATGTATCTACCGTCGATAATCCCACTATTTCCCCAAGAACCAATTACAAGTTTACATAATATTTGGTTAAAAATTATAAAGATTATGATAGTCGTTCGACTGTGATTGAGGTACGTAGCTTCGGGTTCTGATTTGTCATTTTTTGGAAGCCAGATTGAACTTGGCCAAACACTTGGTTTTGGGTGCTGACTTTTTGCCCCCAGTTTGACTTTTTTGTTAGAAAAACCTTTCACAATTCTCAACACATTTAAAGCTAAAGCCTTTCAGTGTGTCTGCTAGTTAACTAAGCTAATCCCCCTTAACTAAACAAAACTCTAAAAATGAATAGACAAAAATTACTTTCAAGTACAATTTAGTACAATATTTCAAGTACAACATTATGCATAAAAGTGAGAAAATGAGAAAGTAAATGAGTCATTTCTTTAAAAATTATTAAAACTGGCCTGGAAGTAATTAAATTTTTGTTTATTTTTAAAATTGGTTATTTGCTGGAGGATTTCCAACATCCAAAAAATTAAGCAGGTCGCAGTCCAAAGTCATAAAGATCAAACCAATTGAAATTACCTATATTTTCTTAATAGTTAGTTAAGAGATATTAAGTATTTGATGACAAAGATGTACTCTGCTTTATCTTTAATAAAGCGATAGACGAACGAAGAAGGAGTTAGAAATTTAGCACAGATTTGGACTCGGTGGTTTTATAATTATCGGACCTATCGATATTAAAAATGAGATTAAACTTAATTAGGCTAATTAGGCTAAATGAGATTAACTAGGTTAATTACACCCCAAAGTATAAAGGACAATTAAAGAAGAAAAAGTCTATTTAAATTAAATATGTAGCTAAATACAGAGCTTTCATCGTAGAAATATTAAGTTTAAGTAGAAAAAGTTTAATTTGGTAGTACATATGTATGTAAGGGTAAAACTTTTTCAACAAATAATATTAATTAATTCAAAAATTTTGAATTAATAATTAATTGTATTTCAAGCACTAAACGCGTCGGTCCTAAGCTTTGCTTATCATTTTTTGCAAGCCAAGCATGCTCTGGCTAAATTTTAACAATACACCCTTAAATTTTTATGATTACTTCAAGCTTTTGGAAGAGTATCGCTTGGCTTGGAACAAATAAATGAGAACAAATCCGATAACTATTAGAGTTCAATTCATTGGGGGAGCTGGTTAATATACCAGCCAAGCTATAACGTTCAAAATTCGAACTCGATCCCGGATTTCCCAGCCTCTGTGATCCACGGTTCGGTTTTTTCAAAAAAACCGAAACCTAGACCAACACTAGTTCGATGCAGCTCGACGAGCTGAATCAAACAATGAAAGGGTATCTGTTATGTCCTTGACTGCGGTGTGTCCGAAAAATAACAAAATAAAGACAGGTCTTGCGACAGTGCTTTGTCTACAGGAATAGTATATACAATAAAGTTGAGCAATAGGAATACGAATATTACTAACAGACTTACTAACAGAATAGATTAAGAACTAACTAACAGACTAACTTGGACTAACACTAACATAGACTAACAACGACTCTCTAAAGACTCAGTCTTTTATAGTAAGCACATATCCTACAGCATCCCGGATTCGAAAATTTTCAACAAAGTTATAGCTCGTCGGTATATTTGTGTTACCATTTATTGCCACAGAAAATAACATTAAGAGAAAGAGGGACAAAATTTCCTCTCTTCGTATCTTACTCTTGGAAGAGCGACTTTAGTGAACGTTATGTAAATATTAATTAATTAAATTTTTGTTTTGATAAATACTGAAGAAATATTTTTCGTTGATCGTGTCGCTTTGAAGCCATGTTGTAAATTTTTAGAAGCTTGAACAACGTTCATGACTAATTAATCAAAAAGTTCATTCTATGATTTTTAGGAAACCTCAACTTCAGGAACTACTGCAGCTTTCTATAACTTAGACTTCTTTCACTTTTTTGCACAATATTTAGATTTATTAATTAGTTTTTATTAATTTCACTCAATTTAACTGTCAAACGTAGTACTTGTTTCAATATATTGTGGGTTTATTTTTTGGATGCCGAAATTATTCAGCAAATATGTAAATTTAGATTAGGCAAAAATTCGGCTCCGATTAGGAAGCAAAACATGAAAATATTAATCATGCAGATTTTTAGTCCGCAGATTTTTAGTCCGCAGAATCATGCAGATTTTTAGTCCTTTTCCGCAAACGCTTCTTTTACATCCCGGCTGTCAGTTTACGACATCTGACAGTTCTTAATTTCTAGAATAATGCAGCTCCGAAAACTAACAAATCTTGAAATTTTTTAAGAATTTATTTCCGCAATTTTCGTACATCCCTAAAGGTATTGCTGTGTAGTGTGTCACTAGAATTAATCGTATTTATTCTTTAGCGTGTTTTCCTTCTGAGTACCAAGACATGGGAGTTTTACAAAACAAAACCGATACTAGAGATGTCCAAGGCTGGAAATTTCCCATGATTAAAATGACCCCATTACTAAAAATCAGACACAGACATATAGACCAGAAAATGTCTTGATCACAAGAGTCTTGAAAATCTCTAACCGATGCCGTACCAGTTAGATTATGACTCATGATGCTTTTAGGTTTCAGATAAGATAGTAATCATTAATAAATTAGCTTTGAACATTGTTCAAGCTTCCAAAAAATAAACAACATTCTACAAAACATGCCCGGTAAAAACATTTTTCTGAATTTATTCTAATTAAATTAAAATTCAACTAAGTAATATTAAATAAATCCCCTAAAGGAAGGATTCATCCTTCCTTAATTTTATACGTTCATTTCTTTAGCTTATAGATATCAGAAAATTGTCAGAAAGTCAAGCTTAAAGTTACTTGAATTCTGATCCAATTACAGATTGTCAAGGTGGCGTTAGCACAACGTAATAACACTAACAACCTTATGGCTAAAGCCAAGCTTTTTATACTAAGCACATACACAATACTTATGGATATCAGAGAATTAGTTATAAACTCAGGCTTAAGGTTACTTTTGTCTGACCAATTACAGATTGTTAGCTAGTATAAAAGACGCAGCCATTTAGAAGTCGTCGGATGCCAGTTAGTTAGTTTTATTCCGTAGTCGCAGTAAGTGTTCTACTCAGGCGCTTAGTATTATTGCCAGGCGCTTAGTATTATTAGTATTATTGCCTTAGTATTATTATTGAAAAGATAGGCTTTTGAAAATCTTTGGATTTTTTCCAAAGTTATACCTTTTTCCCAAAGTTCAAAAATAATTTAGCTTGAAGGTCGTTCTTCGGACTGAAAAGCCTGACCCTTTAAACATTGACCGTAAAACTGTCAACAGTCAAATATCTTTAACCTCGAAAAGATCGAACTAAAACGAAATCTCGTCCATAAATCTCGTCCATATAATTAATAATGTTTGTTTATTAATTAATCGGTTCGAAACTTGCAACTTGGTCTCTGGGAAGTCTAACTTCTCTGGGAAGTTACATTACATATTACTTTTACAATATAGCAAATATTTCAATTAAATATGATTATTGTCTACAAATAAATAATGCATTAAACCGGTAGCGGCAAGGGTCTGAAATAATTTTTTGGAAGTTGGAGATACCAACTAAGAATGTTGAAAACCTTTGTGCATGTGTTACAAGGAATTGGTCCATCTTTATTTTTAAAAAAGTAAGGAAAAAGACTTCATCTCTAACCTGTTCCTTGACCTTATCGAAAGCTTATAGAGACCCAGTACTTAAAAGTAACGCCAAAAACAAGACATTTGTGACCGTATCCAGCCGCTTTACTATAATTAAACAATAACAGACATAAATGTCGTTAAAATTATTAAAGATAATTTGTTTAGAATTATTTGTTGTCCAAACATTTTGTAATTATTTAATTTTTGGGAGAATTTTTGACAAATTTTAAGAATAAATTTAATTAAAAATTTAGAAAAATCCTTAAAAAATCTAAAAAATTTTTTAATTAATTGATGAAGACGCAAGGGATAGGTACTGCCGAAAGTTTAACGCAGGAACGCGGGAGGGCATGGGTCAAAAAAGCGAACAACCGATAGGCCTTACTCCAGGGCTGTTGTATTTTAAAAAGTGATAGACAGACAACACAGAAGTAGATAGAAATTTAGCTCAGATTTGGACTCTGTAGTTTAACCTTAAATATTAGAAATGAATTTAGGCTTAATTAGGTCAACATATTATGTATTGAGGTGGACTAATGTTAGTTAATTTTTATACTACCAAATACACCAAAAATATAAATTTGTTTATTTTTTCGATTCATATAAGCAATACTGATTTAAAGAACTTTGTGTCTCACTCACTCAATCTGGGTTAATTTTTTGGAAGTCAAGCAGCGCTTAGACTAAAGTCAATTAATTAACTTATCTTGCAGCATTTTAATTAGGGTTGGGGCACGGTTCGGTTCGAAAGATCGAATCGAGTCTCGAATTTTGGCCCGAAAAAGATTCGAACGGTCCGATTCGATAAAAATGAGTCCCGAAAAATGACTCGAACGTCGGCAGGGTTCAAAAATCCAATTCTAGTTTTAAACACTTAGGCGTGGTTAAACAATCTATGTATAAGCGAGACCTTGCGAGCAACGCCAGCGTTCTCATATGTTGAATCCTGTCTGTGACTAAACTTTTTCTAAGCTCTTACTTTGTAATAGAGGACATCAATTAGAAATCTCCACCCTCACACGTCCTAGTAGCTAACGATTAAAAATTGAATTTAAAGAATGAAGGGGAGCTTCTAATGAGAATCAGGGCTCTCTTCCATCCTTAGTTGTTAAATGATTAAAAGGGGAAAGAAGAGCCCAAGTAGAGGTATATTTAATAATCAGCGTATTCTATAGAGGGAATTAACGTTAATTTATAGTGAATTATTAAAACTTGAGGTGTGGAATTTCATGGTTCGAGAGGATCGGGAACAGTCGACAAAAAATCAACGAGAAATGATAATTTGACTGAGTTAATCAGCCATGTAAAAATAAAGATATGACGCTGTATTAAGATGACAATGTGTATTTAAATCACAAACTTATCTACAAATATTTTTGAAATAGTAAATATTTTGTAAAATTCATAAAATAATTAAAAATATTTTTTTCAACAAAAAATAATGACGCAAAAATAAGGCTCTATCTTAGGACATGCGTCCCATAAACATTTATGCGTCCCATGAAAGTATATGGGTGAAAGTTTATGCGTCCCATGAAAGTATATGCGTCATAATTTTTTATGATTCCCAGTAAAGCAAGGAAACATGGCACGCAAGTGTTTTAAGATGTTACGGTTTTTAGTCGATGGTGTTTATGTATCTACCGTCGATAATCCCACTATTTCCCCAAGAACCAATTACAAGTTTACATAATATTTGGTTAAAAATTATAAAGATTATGATAGTCGTTCGACTGTGATTGAGGTACGTAGCTTCGGGTTCTGATTTGTCATTTTTTGGAAGCCAGATTGAACTTGGCCAAACACTTGGTTTTGGGTGCTGACTTTTTGCCCCCAGTTTGACTTTTTTGTTAGAAAAACCTTTCACAATTCTCAACACATTTAAAGCTAAAGCCTTTCAGTGTGTCTGCTAGTTAACTAAGCTAATCCCCCTTAACTAAACAAAACTCTAAAAATGAATAGACAAAAATTACTTTCAAGTACAATTTAGTACAATATTTCAAGTACAACATTATGCATAAAAGTGAGAAAATGAGAAAGTAAATGAGTCATTTCTTTAAAAATTATTAAAACTGGCCTGGAAGTAATTAAATTTTTGTTTATTTTTAAAATTGGTTATTTGCTGGAGGATTTCCAACATCCAAAAAATTAAGCAGGTCGCAGTCCAAAGTCATAAAGATCAAACCAATTGAAATTACCTATATTTTCTTAATAGTTAGTTAAGAGATATTAAGTATTTGATGACAAAGATGTACTCTGCTTTATCTTTAATAAAGCGATAGACGAACGAAGAAGGAGTTAGAAATTTAGCACAGATTTGGACTCGGTGGTTTTATAATTATCGGACCTATCGATATTAAAAATGAGATTAAACTTAATTAGGCTAATTAGGCTAAATGAGATTAACTAGGTTAATTACACCCCAAAGTATAAAGGACAATTAAAGAAGAAAAAGTCTATTTAAATTAAATATGTAGCTAAATACAGAGCTTTCATCGTAGAAATATTAAGTTTAAGTAGAAAAAGTTTAATTTGGTAGTACATATGTATGTAAGGGTAAAACTTTTTCAACAAATAATATTAATTAATTCAAAAATTTTGAATTAATAATTAATTGTATTTCAAGCACTAAACGCGTCGGTCCTAAGCTTTGCTTATCATTTTTTGCAAGCCAAGCATGCTCTGGCTAAATTTTAACAATACACCCTTAAATTTTTATGATTACTTCAAGCTTTTGGAAGAGTATCGCTTGGCTTGGAACAAATAAATGAGAACAAATCCGATAACTATTAGAGTTCAATTCATTGGGGGAGCTGGTTAATATACCAGCCAAGCTATAACGTTCAAAATTCGAACTCGATCCCGGATTTCCCAGCCTCTGTGATCCACGGTTCGGTTTTTTCAAAAAAACCGAAACCTAGACCAACACTAGTTCGATGCAGCTCGACGAGCTGAATCAAACAATGAAAGGGTATCTGTTATGTCCTTGACTGCGGTGTGTCCGAAAAATAACAAAATAAAGACAGGTCTTGCGACAGTGCTTTGTCTACAGGAATAGTATATACAATAAAGTTGAGCAATAGGAATACGAATATTACTAACAGACTTACTAACAGAATAGATTAAGAACTAACTAACAGACTAACTTGGACTAACACTAACATAGACTAACAACGACTCTCTAAAGACTCAGTCTTTTATAGTAAGCACATATCCTACAGCATCCCGGATTCGAAAATTTTCAACAAAGTTATAGCTCGTCGGTATATTTGTGTTACCATTTATTGCCACAGAAAATAACATTAAGAGAAAGAGGGACAAAATTTCCTCTCTTCGTATCTTACTCTTGGAAGAGCGACTTTAGTGAACGTTATGTAAATATTAATTAATTAAATTTTTGTTTTGATAAATACTGAAGAAATATTTTTCGTTGATCGTGTCGCTTTGAAGCCATGTTGTAAATTTTTAGAAGCTTGAACAACGTTCATGACTAATTAATCAAAAAGTTCATTCTATGATTTTTAGGAAACCTCAACTTCAGGAACTACTGCAGCTTTCTATAACTTAGACTTCTTTCACTTTTTTGCACAATATTTAGATTTATTAATTAGTTTTTATTAATTTCACTCAATTTAACTGTCAAACGTAGTACTTGTTTCAATATATTGTGGGTTTATTTTTTGGATGCCGAAATTATTCAGCAAATATGTAAATTTAGATTAGGCAAAAATTCGGCTCCGATTAGGAAGCAAAACATGAAAATATTAATCATGCAGATTTTTAGTCCGCAGATTTTTAGTCCGCAGAATCATGCAGATTTTTAGTCCTTTTCCGCAAACGCTTCTTTTACATCCCGGCTGTCAGTTTACGACATCTGACAGTTCTTAATTTCTAGAATAATGCAGCTCCGAAAACTAACAAATCTTGAAATTTTTTAAGAATTTATTTCCGCAATTTTCGTACATCCCTAAAGGTATTGCTGTGTAGTGTGTCACTAGAATTAATCGTATTTATTCTTTAGCGTGTTTTCCTTCTGAGTACCAAGACATGGGAGTTTTACAAAACAAAACCGATACTAGAGATGTCCAAGGCTGGAAATTTCCCATGATTAAAATGACCCCATTACTAAAAATCAGACACAGACATATAGACCAGAAAATGTCTTGATCACAAGAGTCTTGAAAATCTCTAACCGATGCCGTACCAGTTAGATTATGACTCATGATGCTTTTAGGTTTCAGATAAGATAGTAATCATTAATAAATTAGCTTTGAACATTGTTCAAGCTTCCAAAAAATAAACAACATTCTACAAAACATGCCCGGTAAAAACATTTTTCTGAATTTATTCTAATTAAATTAAAATTCAACTAAGTAATATTAAATAAATCCCCTAAAGGAAGGATTCATCCTTCCTTAATTTTATACGTTCATTTCTTTAGCTTATAGATATCAGAAAATTGTCAGAAAGTCAAGCTTAAAGTTACTTGAATTCTGATCCAATTACAGATTGTCAAGGTGGCGTTAGCACAACGTAATAACACTAACAACCTTATGGCTAAAGCCAAGCTTTTTATACTAAGCACATACACAATACTTATGGATATCAGAGAATTAGTTATAAACTCAGGCTTAAGGTTACTTTTGTCTGACCAATTACAGATTGTTAGCTAGTATAAAAGACGCAGCCATTTAGAAGTCGTCGGATGCCAGTTAGTTAGTTTTATTCCGTAGTCGCAGTAAGTGTTCTACTCAGGCGCTTAGTATTATTGCCAGGCGCTTAGTATTATTAGTATTATTGCCTTAGTATTATTATTGAAAAGATAGGCTTTTGAAAATCTTTGGATTTTTTCCAAAGTTATACCTTTTTCCCAAAGTTCAAAAATAATTTAGCTTGAAGGTCGTTCTTCGGACTGAAAAGCCTGACCCTTTAAACATTGACCGTAAAACTGTCAACAGTCAAATATCTTTAACCTCGAAAAGATCGAACTAAAACGAAATCTCGTCCATAAATCTCGTCCATATAATTAATAATGTTTGTTTATTAATTAATCGGTTCGAAACTTGCAACTTGGTCTCTGGGAAGTCTAACTTCTCTGGGAAGTTACATTACATATTACTTTTACAATATAGCAAATATTTCAATTAAATATGATTATTGTCTACAAATAAATAATGCATTAAACCGGTAGCGGCAAGGGTCTGAAATAATTTTTTGGAAGTTGGAGATACCAACTAAGAATGTTGAAAACCTTTGTGCATGTGTTACAAGGAATTGGTCCATCTTTATTTTTAAAAAAGTAAGGAAAAAGACTTCATCTCTAACCTGTTCCTTGACCTTATCGAAAGCTTATAGAGACCCAGTACTTAAAAGTAACGCCAAAAACAAGACATTTGTGACCGTATCCAGCCGCTTTACTATAATTAAACAATAACAGACATAAATGTCGTTAAAATTATTAAAGATAATTTGTTTAGAATTATTTGTTGTCCAAACATTTTGTAATTATTTAATTTTTGGGAGAATTTTTGACAAATTTTAAGAATAAATTTAATTAAAAATTTAGAAAAATCCTTAAAAAATCTAAAAAATTTTTTAATTAATTGATGAAGACGCAAGGGATAGGTACTGCCGAAAGTTTAACGCAGGAACGCGGGAGGGCATGGGTCAAAAAAGCGAACAACCGATAGGCCTTACTCCAGGGCTGTTGTATTTTAAAAAGTGATAGACAGACAACACAGAAGTAGATAGAAATTTAGCTCAGATTTGGACTCTGTAGTTTAACCTTAAATATTAGAAATGAATTTAGGCTTAATTAGGTCAACATATTATGTATTGAGGTGGACTAATGTTAGTTAATTTTTATACTACCAAATACACCAAAAATATAAATTTGTTTATTTTTTCGATTCATATAAGCAATACTGATTTAAAGAACTTTGTGTCTCACTCACTCAATCTGGGTTAATTTTTTGGAAGTCAAGCAGCGCTTAGACTAAAGTCAATTAATTAACTTATCTTGCAGCATTTTAATTAGGGTTGGGGCACGGTTCGGTTCGAAAGATCGAATCGAGTCTCGAATTTTGGCCCGAAAAAGATTCGAACGGTCCGATTCGATAAAAATGAGTCCCGAAAAATGACTCGAACGTCGGCAGGGTTCAAAAATCCAATTCTAGTTTTAAACACTTAGGCGTGGTTAAACAATCTATGTATAAGCGAGACCTTGCGAGCAACGCCAGCGTTCTCATATGTTGAATCCTGTCTGTGACTAAACTTTTTCTAAGCTCTTACTTTGTAATAGAGGACATCAATTAGAAATCTCCACCCTCACACGTCCTAGTAGCTAACGATTAAAAATTGAATTTAAAGAATGAAGGGGAACTTCTAATGAGAATCAGGGCTCTCTTCCATCCTTAGTTGTTAAATGATTAAAAGGGGAAAGAAGATAGTAGCGATGCTTGGAAGATTAAAAGACCTGGGATCGAGAGTAGGTTCTGGAAATGACCTCGGGAGTCGTGAGTCGTGAATTTCCAATAATTCTATATACATAATTGTTAAAAATTTTTTTAAACATCAAAAATAAATATTCATCAAAAATTACTACCCATTTCTCCTCATAAAGTTTTCACAGTAAAATGTTTTCTAGCCTTATCCCTTCTATTTTGTCTGTCATTAGCTGTTAAAAATCACAAGCTAATTAATCAATGTCAGCTGGAAATTTTTTTTCCTCTTAAACCATGGTGGCCTTTTTACCCTATTTATAGAGGATTTTCCCTATTTTTGCTCTTTTCGCCCTATTTTTTACCTATTTTGTACAGGGTGACCAG
Organism: Meloidogyne enterolobii; assembly: GCA_963681835.1. NCBI lineage: Eukaryota > Metazoa > Nematoda > Chromadorea > Rhabditida > Meloidogynidae > Meloidogyne > Meloidogyne enterolobii. Next base: position 1,865,314 of record CAVMJV010000006.1, read on the forward strand.
AAAGTAATTGCACAGCATATTTATGCCATAACTTTATCCAATATTTATATATAGGGATCAAATAAAGTTTAAGTGATAGAGAATTAAATAAGGAACAACAATAATCAAGGATTTTTGTAGTACCCACCCCTTGTCTTAACATAGAGTCGAAGGCGCGCGGAAAAATTTTGGGCATTAGTTCGCAAGTCAGGTGATACTTTTTTCGGACTAAAAATTTTTTATGAAGGAAAAATTTCAGAATCCCCATGATGGCTGATATTAGGCATCAAGGTCTCCTCTTTCTGATCCACTTGTTACGGATTACCAAAACTTTCCTTCTTTAAAGATATAGGATGTTATTTGCAAAACTGTCAAAATCCGTTGAACGGTGAATCCTGAAGGTGTTCGTGAATCTACGGGAAATCCTTCAGGGTATTTTACAGCCTTGGGTCCGAGGCCACTTTTGACGTAGGGAACGGATCTTTCGTCAGAAATAGTGTCTAACTTTGCGATTAATTTTTTGAGAAATTTACAAAATAAATTTTATTTTAAATTAAATTGATAAAATGTTTAAGAATAGAGTTGAAGGGAAGAGCGGCTTTCCTTTCGTAATTTTTTGGAAGTTGGCTATTCCAACTAAAAATACCTTAATCTACGAGAAATTAAATTAATCCCCGCGACGGGGAATAACTCAAATCATGGCTATAGTCCCCGCCATATTATTTACCCTTTAAAGCCAGAGATCGAAAAATTAAACACAATGGGTTATTATTTTAGCAAACACAGTAAATGAAGCATCCAAATTAACTAATCATTTGATTAAGAAGCAAAATTAGAAGAATCTAAGTTTAAAAAATATGTTATCTTAGGGAGATAAGTGAAAGACATTATATTCTCAAAATTTTCGCCTGCGGCGCTAAAAACGGAAGAAATCTGGCTTAAGGAACCCGAAATTTCTCAAAAGTATCGCCTGCGGCGCTGAAAATGGTAGAAAGAAAGTATCTTGCTTGAGGTTAAGACTGTCAGGGCTTTATTTCTTGTACCACGTTAAATACGCATCAAATATCGCTAGTGAACAATTAATCCATTAAATAAATATTCTGAAAACTGCCTCATTCCCATGGAGAGAAAACTCTGACGACAAACTCCACTTTTGTCTGTTTTATCCTAGGACAAAGTCAAAATGTAATCCGTAACAAACGGATAAGAAAGAGGAGATTTAGAAGTCCAATAGCCTATTCTTTTAGAGCTTATATGCACCAGCTTACCTCCCTATTGCTTTCCCAAGGATAAGTTAGTGGCGATGTTTAGCTTAAATAATGGGCGGCTCCTACAACGATTCCTTAAGAATCTCTGTGAATAACTCTTTTTAATTTAGGAAAATATACTAAATTAAAATTCAGTCTAATATTATGTATTACATTTTAGAAGATAATTGCTACGTGTGCTTTGTTGCCTAATTTTTTGGAAACACTTAAGAAAAGGGTTAAATATAATATTTAATTGTTTTATTTGTAAACATGTTCGCCAATCTCTCTTTGATTTTCCGTCACTTATCTAATGATCAGATGATACTAAGTCGTTTAGGAGTAGTTAATGGTATTATTAGATACCGACTAGCATATGTGATTATACTTTTGGTTGAGTCTACAAGTATTCCTTAAGAATTAAACAAAATATAAAATGAATATTATATCAATTTATTTTCGATAAATATTTAATTAATTTTATGATTATAGAGCGGTAGCTTTTTGTAATCTGTTATTTTTTGGAAGTTGGATGCATCTAACTAAAATGTTACAAAAATTATACTGACTCTTTTCTCTCAAGTCTCTCGCGAACTAGAAAAAAGATATCTGTCTCATGTTCTATACGTACGATATCAGTGAAGCGTATAAGATAATAGGGTATTTCGAAAGTGAATTCTGGGCTGATCAGACCCTTCTGCTACGTCTTAACTTAGGTAGTAAACAACTGAGCTAGAAATGATCCAGAAACAGTTGATCTTGGAATAATCTCCTTTCTCTATCTCTATACCTACCTTATCTATTAATATAAGCATTTATTCCTGAAGAGCCTCAGGGTTGGTCGATATTTTTTGTAATAACTAAAGACCTGACTTTCAGGTCTTCATGTTCTATACGTACCCTATCTGTTAATCCTTTTCGAATCTTAGTGGTAAAACCTACCGCCGCCCAACCTACCGCTGCCCAAAATACCGCAGCCCAACCTACCGTACGATAAACCACCGTCAACAATTGCCCAAACAACGAACGACCGTCACGTAGGATGTTGTTCATTCATTGAAACTGGTCGTTTCAACAAACTCGCAAAGTTGTGCAACAACCTGGCATGCTGTTCCAATATGGCAAAATGTTGGAGGAAGTTATTACAACAACGAGGGATGTTGTTACGTGAACAAGGAATACTTTACTAATGACGGGGGAAGTTGTCCGTGAATAGAGGATGTTTTTCTAATAACGGGGGAGTTGTAACTGACTTTTAAAGGGACATTTAAAGGGGAGGAATATGGTTGCTGGGGACCGACGGAGTGGACGGAAAAGTCATTTTAAATAAAACTGTTCTAATAAAATTTATTTAAGGAGGATTATTATTATTATATTTACGGAATTAATCAAACAAAATGATGATTGACCTTTCAAAACCTGGACAATATTTATCAAAACTAAAAAGATAAAAGATGGAAAGAAAATTTTAAAGGATAAGGAATCGAAAAATTAAAGAATTCAGAAATGAGAAGGGAAATTTGTTAAAGAAAGCAAAAAAGTCAGAAATTAAAAAATCTAATTGAACTCTGATAACAAGATTATATTATTTTATACTCGTTTTTATCCATTCATCGTTTGTGTAGTATGACTTCTCCAAATTGTATCCGCCTTCAACTTCGATCTATAATATCAAAGTAAACTAAATTTTAAAGCACAAACAAACACCTGCCTTCGTTATTTGATTAATTCATTCTTTTCTGTTTAATGTAGCAAGCAGCGCATAAATAGTGTCCTGGTTTTGAATGACGGTACCAGTGTGGTGTATGAGTAACATCGCAAATAGTACAATTCCGATCTTGTGTATTTATCTAAATATTTGTAGAAAAATTATGCACAATTATAAATGTTGACTATCATCAAGAATTATTTATTAAACTATACAAATTTCCGAAAATATTAGTTTTAAGGAGAGAGAAAATATCGGCTTAGTCAAAATGAATATATGAGTCCGAAATACGTTACATAAGAATTTGATTGAATAGTAAATATTCTGGAATTATCATAATATGTAGTTCTTGTTAAAGAAAAACCTTTTTAATTTTATTCCACAATTCTTTTGGTCTATGCTTTCCATTATTCCTTTGATTATATATGTAGCATGATTGGCACAAATAATGCTCCTCTTTCAGGTATTCATACCAGTTCTTAGTTAGTGTAGTTTCACAATTGAAACATTGTCGTTTGTATATTTCATTAATTACCTCTATAAATATTAACAATAAACATTTAAAATTACGCTAAATAAATCCAAAAATCTAACTATTTTTACTTATTTTATTTCCAAGGTGAATAATTTTGCTTTCTAATTCTTTCGGATATTCAACTTTTTGTTTTCCTAACAATTCAATTTTATATCCAATTAAATTAATTTCTGTCCAATAACTTGATAAAAGTTTGTTTTTGTAATTCTCTATATTTTCTTTAAATAATTGTTTTCTATTTATATTTTCAAAATTTTCTTCTAATATAGATGTTTCATAATAATTATTATTCATGATAAAATTATTATTTAGGCGAATCTATAATATATCGAATTTGTTTATCTATAATATATTAAACCTGTTTTTCCAAGTTTTTCAAATATTTCTTAACAATTTCATTATTGGCAATTTCAATCAAAATTCTCTTTTTTAATTGAGAGATAAATTTAGGCCCCTGACAAGTTTAACAATAAAAACTTTATTAAAAGGATTTACTTCAATTTTACACAACGATCCAATATTCTTATAAAGATAATCAACTATTTTACTTCCTTGTTTTACATTCATTATCAATACAAAACGTTCCTTTATTTGAATATTTTTTAAATAAATAAATTCTCTCTTTTCTTCCCAATCGTCTTTTATTTTTAATCCAACCTCAACCATTCTACCTTTGATTTGGATACTCAACAGAACAACCAAATAAGAAAGAACAATTATAATAAATTTATTCATTTTAAATTTTAATTTTAAAAATATTCTATTAAATACAAATATAATAGATGAATTAAATAATTTAATTAAATAGTCTTAATTTAAATACTGTCTTTATTTATTTTGAAATACATATATAAGACGTTTAAAAATAAATATTTGCACTTTATTTTTAATGAAAAATTCATATGAATAGTCCGCATGTCATTTAAAATTTTTTGAAATTGTACTTTATTTTTATTTGTCAATCGGCGGGATAAATAAAGTAATTTGCACTTATTTTACATTGACTCGTTTAATGATTAGTTTTAAATAGTTTAAAATATTTTTTTAGAAATATAAAACGTGCAAATATTTATTTGAAATGCGCTATTTACAAAATAAATAAATAAGTTGTTATATGAAGGTTATTTAATGGAAGAAAAGTTTGATGACTATATAACTTTTATTTTTATTATTATATTCATTTATAATGTATTGCAATGGATTGTCTTCCAAATTATTTTCAAATTTTATGTTCGGCATAATTAGTAGCCGTTTTTAAATTAAATTTTTAGAGGGTGTTGTTTTTGGGCGGCATAAAACATTTACAAAGAGATTAAATTTTGTAATTTGCACTTTTTGTATTTCTTATTGTTTTTTATAAAATATTTTTTAAAAATAAATTTTTAAAAAATAAACAAAGTAATATTTATAACTGATGAAACTCTTTATAAATCATATATAGAATACATCAGTTTTCTTTTGTCGGAAGATGCAAAACGTCAAAATCTTTTGTACGTCAAAATCAAACAACCCTGGGGGTAGCAGAAAATACTAAAATACTAAATAAACAAGTGTCTCTGAGAATGATTATCGTGAACGGGAAAAATAAAAGTGTAGGTATCAATTCTAGAGTCATGTGTAACACTATTTCAAATTTCAACAGATACAACTAATGATAAGTTAAGCATTTAAAATCATGGGAGTTAACCTGAAAGGCGGATAAAAAATTCTATCAACGCAGCAATAGCTGACATTATTAATTTAAGAATATTCAATATATTTATTTATCATCTTAAAATTCTTTTGCAATCGGCATTTCAAAATTAAATGTCAAAATATTGCATCATGCTTATTAATAGAGTCACAAAGGAAAATTTAGTTAAATAAATTTAAATCAATTAAAGGCATGAGATTGATTTGCACTTTATGTCGGAATATAGTAAACAAGCATATTGCTCCTCCTCTTTTACGATAAATCCTCCATATTCTCCTCCTTTATGCTACGGCAAATTCTTTTTATAAGAAGAAAAAGTTAAGAAAAATGACCAGTAACTCAAATATGGCTATTGTACTTGAGGATTTCAATTTCATTAATTACTCTTTTTCGTATTTTGTAGGAAATAATCGCGCTTATAAACCCTAATGTATTACTTGCAACCAAAATTTTAGTTTTTATTTACTTAAATTACCTTATACGATTTCAGTTAAGCAAAATTTTATCGTTAAAATCTCAATCTTGTTAACTTAATCTTAGCTCTTAGTAATGAAATAAAAATTATTTTAATACTATGCCTATTTAATTTTGTTGGAGTTAACAGTCGGAATCATGCTGGAAAAGGCGATGGTAAATGGAAAACTTGGAAGAAGTTTGTCAGATTGGAAGAAGTTTGTCAAATGGAAGAAGTTTGTCAGATCATCACTTTTAATCACTTTTTATCAATACTGACCGATAGTCCACTGACGCATTTTCCACTAACGCATTGCCCACTGACGCATTGTCCGGATACGATTTCAACTCCTATTTTTATAAATATTTTAGCTATCACACAAGATCGAAAATGTTTTACTTGCGCAGCAACAAAAACATCAAAGTGGTACCGTCATTCAATACCTCATCACATTATTTGTGGTACTTGTTACAATAGACAGCGAAGAATAAATAAGAAAACAAAAAAATCAACAGAACAGGAGTTGAATAAATAATATACAAATGATTATGATTTTATAATTTTAGTTTTATGATGTACAAATTATAAAACTAATTTCACTGAAAAACAAAATTCTATAATCGTGTAAACGACAAGTCAAGGAAAAGACAAGCAAGTAACGACTAACTCAAGGACCATATCAACTCAAGGAACAGTCAGACCGAGGAACAGACAATTCAAGGAACGATCAACTCATGGAATATTTTAAAAATCGGAATTTTCTGAAAAATCTTAATTTTATTTCAAATTCTGTCTTAAATTATTCTAATTTTTTGATTCTTATATTTTAAAATTATTCCGATTTTTCAAAAAAAGCTTGTCTTTTCATTGACTTGTCGTTCGTTGATTTGTTGGTGCCTCGAGTTAGCCCGACACGATTTCCACTATTATTAACTGAATAATTTACATCAGCTGAATAATTTAAAGTATTACAATTTTCACAAAATTAAATAAAATCGAAAACTAATAAACGCTAAATAATAATAAAATAAATATTAGTATTTCTAAACTCAATTTTAAATATTACGGTCAAAAATTTGGACGAACGTCCAACATTGTGGACCGAGTTTTAGTTCCCACATGTTAAAAAATCAAGGGTTTGTTTTTAATGAAACATAGAAAATAAATTACATAATTCATAAAAATTCATAATTCATAATTTTTTTAAGTTCACTTTGTGGACTAAATAATTAATATTAACTAAATTTTTCTATTGACCGAATGCTCGAATCTCTTCGTTTTTTTCGTTCAGTCTGTAAATTAATTTTTTGTTGCCTTGAAAATATTTATTTTTCTATTATTTTTATTTATAAGTGATTTATAAAATAATATTGGATCTTAGTTTGTTTTGTATAATCCTCATATTTTTGCAAGTCCACATACATAGATGGACTAAAAAGGGTTGCACTTTGTACTTATTTTGGACGTACAGTACATACAAGCGACTGGACCTTAGTACTTACTAAATACACCCCAATGTAATATTTCCAAATTGAACTTATTTTTCATACACTTTACATCATCTAGATGCCAGCCCTGACTAAATTATAACATATAATTAAATAAAAAAATTTTTTATTCAGAATCGAATAATTGAATCACTACGTTTGTTTCGTTCAGTATGTAATTCAAGATGTTCTACAATACAGCAATGTTCTTTTTTTTAACAAAAAAGATATTTTTGAAGAAAAAATTGAAACTAGTTCAATTCAATGCCTATTCAAAAATTATATGGGTAAATTAGTTTTTTGTTTATAAAAGGTTTAATACACGATCAGTTATTGGATGGATGCTAAGCGCTTAAGAAGCAACTTGAGTTTTGCGGTAAGAAATAGTATTCAAGAGAAGTAAAAAAAAGATCTCATCTCCCCATTCCCAATGCTATTTCTTCCGTAAAACGTAAGCGCTTTTAATATGCCATCTAATACCCTCCCAGCCTAACAAATAAGCAAAAATGAAAACAATTAGTCGGTGGTGGGTTGGTTGAGCTGTTAATAAACATGCATGGGAGAGCTCCCACTAACAGGTTTTATAGCTAACCTATTTTGTCCGGAAATAATTGATTCAATTATTCTTGACCAAAGAACAAACCAATTCGCCTAAGTAATTCTCGGCTTACAAAAATAAAATCTGAGTAATAAACAAATCTACTACATCAGGTTTAATATGATACCAGATTTTCATGTAAGGAGGATCCAAGTATGCAATTGACTCGTGTAAAAGTCAAGTTGGCGTTACCCACGAAGCGGGGACTGAACACTCGGACTTTTAATGATGTTTATGTCTGTTGGAGATTAAGGCCTTTACAGCTTAGGCAATGGTTTGGCTTCATGCAGTAACAAACTTAATTTGATGGAGTAATCAATTGAAAAAGAAGGGAAATGATAAACTTTATATTAGCCGAGGAAATTCTCGGCTTTAAAAAATATATAAGTGGTCAAGTATCTCATATAATTCCTACCAAATTGGCCTTTATTTAATCACATTTTATAAAATTAATTAATGTTTCAAATTTAGTTTTCAAATTTTAAAAGTTCAAATACATATGATGACCGTGTCAAATACATCGAAGAAAAATTTGCTTCTCTAAATTCCAATCCAAAAAAACTGTTTATTTTTGCTAAACTTGTGCAACGGATACTAATCAGGTAAATAAATAAAACAGAGTTGAAATACGATTTATTACTACAACCAAGGGAAGCGTCAAAGACAAATCTTTTTGTTTGAAAGATGTATATAATTTTTTATTAATCTAATATATTTCAAAATTAAACACGGATTTATGTTAAACTCGTCAATATTAAGTTTGTCGAATTATTTTTGCAAATTTAATCGTATTCTTGGATTAATTAGCTTATTACAGTTATCTTTAAAAAAAACTAAGTTCGGTAACAATTGGGTACAGAGAAAGAGTTTGATTTAGATGTCGGTGCAGGACGGGATCCCGCGACTGATTGCTATGGAACCCTTCCTTTAAATTTGCGGGATTTCGTCCCGCAACGATTTTTTTTTAAAAATGCAATCAACCTCTTGTTTGATTGCATTTTTATCTGCAGTAGTAAAAAACAAAAATTTTAACATTTCAATTTAAAATTCAATTGATACTTTATAACGTGATTGATTAAATTTAGTATATTTCAGTGCATATTTTGCGCTTTTTCGATGCATATATATGCGCATATTGTTGGATTTTTCGTGCATATTTAGCTGCAACCTTGTCATCATCTTTCATAAAATAAATAAAATAATGAAAATAAATCTATTTTTTATATTTATTTTAAACAATTAAAGAATTTTGTTTTTCGCTAAAATTATATAGGTTCTATTTTACATAGTTTTAAAATTTGTTCAAAAAACTCAGAAAATTAAAGTAAGAAAATCTTGTCCATTTAAATATTATTTATTCGTTTCCTGTTCTGTTTGATTTTTTCTTTATTCTTAATTGTTTTATGTAACAGGCATGACATATATATTGTTCAGGTTTTGAATGACGGTGCCAATTAGATGTTTTTGTTGCTCCGCAAGTAAAACATTTTCGATCTTTCGTGATTCGCTAAAATGTTTATAAATATAGGAGGTGAAAATAGCTCTCAGGTAAAATTTATGAAGCTATTTTCGACGAACTGAATATGTCCAGGGTTGTTTCTAATTAACTTATTTATTTTTGGTTAGGTTTCCATTTCGCATAAGTGATAAAAGTAATCTTCTTGTATATATTTAGGTAAACATTATCATCCATATATTTAAGTCCCTAATAATTTCATATAATTATGTTAAGACATTTAATACTACTCATATACCTTTATAAATTCATTAATTAGGCAAAATTTTCAAAATTTCCGCCTGAGGAGCTGGAAACGGGATAAATTTGGAAGAAATACTGAAAACTTAAAAAATTTGGGGCATTATTGGAAGTAAATTGGATTACATATGTATTTTTATCTTTATATTAATTTTGAGAAATTGAATAATATTTTAATAATGACCTTATGTGTTTTAAACCACATTTCCTCAGATCTAAACTTTGCATATCTTTGTTTGTAATTGCAGCATATGTGGCACAAATAATATTCTTTTAAATACTTATTCCATTGTCTGGCATTTTTAACGCCACAAATGAAACAATATCGTTTATTTACTTCAATATTTCCACCTATAATAATAAAGAATATATTGAGATGTACAAGTTTGATTGTATTTACTTATTTTATTTGCAATTTCAATAATTGTGCTTCTTATTTCTTTCGGATATTCAACTTTTTGTTTTTCTAACAATTCAATTTTATTTCCAATTAAATTAATTTCCGTCCAATAACTTGATAAAAGTTTGTTTTTATACGATTCTATATTATATTTTAATAATTTTTTTTCATTAATTTTTATTTTTTCTAGACTCCCATCTAATATAGAAGTTTCATAATATTTATTCTTCATAATAAATTCAGTAAATCTTAGCACCTGACATGTATAAATTAATATTAAGGTTAGTTCAAGAGTAATTAGATACGCCGTGGATATACCCCCCTTCCTCCCTCACTATTTAAGTTTCAGTTTTCATTCTTGGATTATTTGGTCAAGCAAAAAATTTATTTTCTACTTACATCTTTGGGGAAAATGAATGATTTCCACAAGGACAAACATATCCTAATTGGGAACTCAAATTAGGATAAGTTCAATAATTTATTAATCTTATGATTTCAAACTTTATATTCAAGTAATCAAGCAATATACCTGTTTTTCAAATCCAGGATGAATATTTTGAAGAATTCTATTTTTGGCAATATTAATCAATACTTTGTTTTTTAAATCTTTAGCATATTCTGATCCATATTTTATTCCAACTTTAAAAATATTTTTTTCATAGTTTGCGTCAATTTGACGTAAGAATCTCTCAATATTATAACTATAGCTAGTGTCATAATGATTATTGCCCTTTTCAATTTTCTCCAATACAAAACGCTCTTTTAATTCAACATTTTTTAAATAAATAAATTCTCTTTTTTCTTCCCAATCGTCTTTGATTTTTACTACAATACAAACTTTCATCCCAACACATGTATTATTCAATAGAGTAAGTAAATAAAAGCAACAAGCAATTATCAATTTAATCATCTAATTTTTTTTAATTTAAATTTTCATGCAAACCATATGGTATAATTAATATATACTAAAAGTGGCTCTGAAAATAACTCGAAATTTTAATGACGAAATCAAAATAATACAGTTTTATAAATAGAATTCTAATAAAATGTCAAAAGCTAGTAAATATTCAAATAATTTGAAAAACTTGTTTAAAATCTATGAAAATATTATAAAATTTAATTTTGTATAAACACTATAAATAAATAGTCTCATTTTGACATTTTCATCATATGCTAAGTTAATAAGAGCTGTTCGAAATTTCGATTTTTGACATAAGCAATCAAGATTTCGACCCGAGTATTTCGAAACAAGTCTTAGAGATATAAGGGGATACAAATCTAACCAAACTACAAAATATTATTTACTAATAATTTTAACCAAAGTGCAAATTTAAAATCATTCGGTGAGAAAATAAATATAAAATAACATAAATACATTTCATAATTTACCGCCTTATTTTTACTTAATTTATTTAGCCATTACGGGCATTTTTAAAATTTGCACCTTTTATTTGTTTCTTTTTATTTGTTTATATTTTTACCTACCATAAGACTTTCACACTGTATGGAAATATTTGGGTGATTCGGAATATTGATAAATACCGTATAATATGGCCGAAGTACGGTTCGGGTTGGGCTTTATTAAATAGATGCAAAAAATAGAGGAAAAGTAAGGTAAAAAATCCTAAATAAAATAGCCTATTTTAAAGAACTATTTTATTTAGTATTTTAAATAAATTTTAAACAAGTTTACCTGGGTCGGTCACAACAATGATAATAGAGAGTAAAAGTGATAAATTACATAGATAATAATTAGGGAATTGGAATATAAATCGGAAGAGAACACCTCAAGTTAATTATTTATGTTCAAACATATGTTAAATATTGTTGAATGTATAAGGGATTAATTGAAATAAAAATTCTGAGTAAGTTGAGGAGTGATAAATTTGATAATGAAGAGAGAAAATGTTTATTGAATGATGTTTACGTGTTTTAGTGTGTACGAGAAGGATAAGTGATGATAAATAAAATGAATTACACACAAATAGGAAATAATAATAAGTGGACAATGTGAAGATAGTGAAAAAGGTAGTACTGGGAAATAATAGGTGTAATTAATAGAAATAATAATGAGAAATAATTCAGGGTCAAGACATTGTGAAATAAAATGACAAGTCCGGGACTAACAATAAAATAAATAGACGGTAATTTTTAAAATTTATTAATGTTTTTGTAATTATTTTTATATAAGTCTGTTTAGTATTCCGAAATTATACCATAAAATTATAGGGTCTCATTATTAATTAAATTATTAGCATAAATACCCCGGATTTTAATTCATAAACCAATGAATAATGGAATATTTAGAATAACACGTGTTTAAAATCCGGGGTATTTATGCTAATAATTTAATTAATAATGAGACCCTATAATTTTATTATTTGGCATTTTATTCAAATTCTAAGGGCATTTGAGCTGTTTCGAAATTTCGATTTTCTTTATTTATTCAGCGATTTTAATCACTCACATGGCTTAAATGTAAAAATAAATGTAAACAAACTACAAAAATTTAATTGACTAATTTCATTAAAGTGCAATTGTCAAAAAGTGCAATTTAAAGTCAACTTAGTGAAAACTAAATAAAAATAATTACAAAAACATTAATAAATTTTAAAAATTACCGTCTATTTATTTTATTGTTAGTCCCGGACTCGTCATTTTATTTCACAATGTCCTGACCCTGAATTATTTCTCATATTATTTCTATTAATTACACCTATTATTTCCCAGTAACTATCTTTTTCACTATCTTCACATTGTCCACTTATTATTATTTCCTATTTGTGTGTATTTCATTTCATTTAACGTCACTTATCTTTGCTGAACACTCTAAAACATGTAAACACCTTTCACTCAACATTTCCTTCCATAATCATCCCAATTATCACTTCTCAACTTTCTCATAATTTTTATTCTATTAATCCCTTATGCCTTCCACAAATTTAACAAATGGGTGAAGATAATAATTAAATTGAGATGTTCTTTTCCTATTTATATCCCAATTCCCTAATTATTATCTATGTAATTTGCAATTTTTACCTATTTATTATTCTTGTTGTGACCGCCTCTGATAAGCTTGTTTAAAATTTATTTAAAATACTAAATAAAATAGCCTTTTAAAATAGGCTATTTTATTTAGAATTTTTTACCATACTTTTTATATATTTTTTGCTTCTATTTAATAAAGACTAACCCGAACCTTACTACGGCTATATTTTACGGTATTAACAAATATTCCGAATCACCCAAATATTTCCATACAGTGTGAAAGTCTAATGGTAGGTAAAAATATAAAAAATAAAGAAACAAACAAAAGTACAAATTTTAAAAATGCCATAAATGGCTAAATAAATTAATGAAAAATAAGACGGTAAATTATGAAAGGTATTTATGTTATTTTATATTTATTTTCTCAATGATTAATTTATAAATTTGCACTTTGGTTAAAATAATTAGTAAATAATATTTTGTAGTTTGGTTAAATTTGTACCCCCTTTTATCTCTAAGACTTTTTTCGAAATACTCGGGTCGAAATCTTGATTGCCAATGTCAAATATCGAAATTTCGAACAGCTCTTATTAACTTAGCATATGATGAAAATGTCAAAATTAGACTATTTATTTATAATGTCTCAATGAAATTAAATTATTATCATATTTTCATAGAATTTAAACAAGTTTATTTAAATAATTTGAATTTCACTAGCTTTTGACATTTTATTAGAATTCTATTTAAAAATGTTGTGTTTGGTTTCTCGCTTTTAAATTTATAGTATTGTTTAGAGTTATTTTAAACAAATTCAAAAGGTTTTAAGATTTAATTTATGTTTAAATTTTCTTTTCTTTGAGAAAATTCTGTTTGAATTATTTAAATTAGTAAGATCTATTACAAATAGTGTCTGTTACAAATACAAATATATAGTTATTCAAACACCAAATTTAAAAAGAGATAACAATTTTAAAATCACAAATCTTGGCTTTTATCTTCAAATTAAATCCTTAAAGCCGTTAGAACTTTTATATCTATAATTATTCTCTCGTTTTTAAAATTAAGGTCTTTGATAACAAATTTAATATTAAATTAATAATAATCTAATATTATATTTTTAGTATTTAAATTAAGATGATTAATTTGGTTATTGCTTCTTCCCTATATTTACTTACCGTATTGAATATTAAATGTGATGGGAGAAAAGTTAGCATCGAAGTAAAAATTAAAGACGATTGGGAAGAAAAAAGAGAATTTATTTATTTAAAAAATGTTGAAATAAAAGAGCGTTTTATATTGAAAAAAATTGAAAAGTGCAATAATAGATTTGGTAGTAGCTATATCTATAATATCGAGGGATTTTTACGTCAAATTGACTTAAACCAAGAAAAAAATGTTTTTAATGTTCAAATATATAATAGATCAGAATATGCTGAAGAATTAATAAGAAAAGTCTTGATTTATATTGCCAAAAATAAAATTTTTCAAAATATTCATCCTGGATTTGAAAAACATGTAAATCAATTTTATTATTTAAAATATATTTCATAAAACAAAAGAGATATTAACCATTAGCAATTATAATAATACACAAATTTTTGTATTTAAGATTCGCCTAAATAATAATTTTATCAAAAATAATTATTATTATGAAACTTCGATATTAGAAGAAAGGTTAGAAAATACAAAAATAAATAAAAAGGAATTATTAAAAGAAAATATAGAATCTTATAAAAACAAACTTTTATCAAGTTATTGGACAGAAATTAATTTAATTGGATATAAAATTCAATTGTTAGAAAAGCAAAAATTTGAATATAATAAAGATTTAGAAAGCAGAATTGTTAATATCGGCAATAAAATAAGTAAATAAATAATTATTTTTACAATATTTATTTGATTGAAATAAATTTGAAAAATTCTTAGTCTTAAATAATTTTTAGATAATATCATTAAGTCAAATAAACGACATTGCTTCAACTGTAGAGATACACAAACAATACAATGGGGTAAATACCTAAAAGAAAACTATCTATGCCACGCTTGTTACCGATATAATCGAAGGAATGATGTGAAGCATAGACCGATGAAATTTAGGCTTAATGCTAAAAAGGTTAACTTTTTGCTAAATTGAAAAAAAACATTTAGATAGAATGTGATAAGAAATTATAAAGCCTCCTTAATTTTTACTCGTTTTCTATGTTCAAGTTGTTTCTAGGTAACAACATTCTTGGAGAGAATACATGAAAAATTTTGAAAAAATTCTGACTCTATCTGTTTTTATCAACATTTCTCTCAAAAAGGGGTGATCAAATAATATATTCTTAATCTAAGAGCCCAATTTCAAGCCTAGTTTTCTGAATACCTATTTTAGCCGATTCCTCAAGATGTAAATTGTTTTATTTGCGGAGCAACAAAAACATCAAAATGGCGTCGTAATTCTATAAATGAACACTATTTATGTAATGCTTGTGGATTAAAGCAACAAAAAATAAATAAGAAAAATCATAAAAATCAAGGAAAAAAGGAATCGCTTAGAATTTAAATAACGATTATATATTGAAACATCCGATGTTGACTTTGATTTTGTGAATTGCAATAAAATTTGATGACTATAATGTTTGCATAGTTGTTCAGCCTTTATCAATAAATACTGATTAAGTTGTAGATCTTCTAACGAATTATAAGCACACAAAATTTACCTTTGTTTAAATTCATTCCACTTGTCGATAACGAAATTTGAAGATTTAGAGATAAAAAATATTTTTAGATATTTTTTATATTTTTGTGGAATTTTATTTATTTTTTGTGTGGTGACTCAGTAAGTCACTTTCCATTTTTAACAATATTTTTGTGTATTTTTTAAATACACATTATATTGCTTCATTTTTCATATTGTTATTTTTGCCTATAAATGTAGGCAGAAATTTCACTTTTTCAATGTTCACTTGTGATCGCTCATTTCTTTAATAAATATCTGTATGCTATTTGAAGATAAATATTTTAGTTGTATTTGTGTTTATTTATTGTTTATCTAGATTAATTATTCTGAGGGAATAATTAATTCAGAGATATTTTTTCCTATCAAATAAATAGGAAAGTAAAATAATCTCCTCTTTGATGAATACTTTCTTACATTTATTGACACAGACCCTTACGAAGAGGGGAAAGTGAGCTTTAAAAATAAAAGAGAATCAAGAGAATCAATATTGAAAGAGCTATATTTTTTAAAGCTTTTTAAAAATTTTATAATTGGAAATAAAATAAATAATTAAATACAGGGTGCGGCAAATTAAGCGCGCCTTTGTTTTTTGCCATAACTTTTCTCAATTTTAATGAAAATTGATAATTCTTTTTTTATATCATTCCCGACACTCTAAGAAATTTTTTTACCGAAATATTCGAAAAACATTGTTAAATTAATTTATTATTTTTTCTTAAAGTTTTGGTAAAAATTTTTAGACCAAAATTCGTCTGATTTAAATGCCTTGTGTCAGATATCGGAGAAGTTCATATTATTCGAATAAGCTGTTTTAAGTGATTCGAATGACGTAAAAACAAGACGATTATCTTGTTCTTGAGCTGAGATATGAGCCTTTGAATGCTAAATTTGAACTTGATGTTCAATTTGACTTTTTTAGGTGAAAATTTCAAAAAACTTATTAGAGACTATTTCGATGCTCCTTGTCGAGACGAGTCGATTGGTATCAAAATCAGTGAGATTGGGCGAATTTTGTGAAGTTATAGCAGAGTAAACTTTGTCATGAAAAAATATTTCTTGATGTGATTTATAGACTTTTCGGTCATATATTTGTAATTTGTAAGCCAAATTTATAATTTTCGGTACCAAAAAATTTTTTAGAGTGTCGGGAATGATATAAAAAAAGATTTACCAATTTTCATTAAAATTGAAGAAAGTTATGGCAAAAAACAAACGCGCGCTTATTTGCCGCACACTGTATATATGTAGTTTTTTTAAAAAATGTGTGGAAAGAACCACTATTCTCCTGTTTTCCGAATATGTGTAGAATAATTGGAGGAAGACGAGGAAAGTAGAGATGCTAAGGAAGACGAAGTTTTAGATTTGTTGCTGCAATAAATAAAGGAGTCAACATTGTAGAATATATTATATTTTACATTTAATTCGTTAAATAATAAAAAAACATTCGGTTGTTCGTGATATTTATACCTCTTAAACTCTCATATTTTGGAAGTTGGATATTTCAACTAGATAGGTATTATTAATTATAATAGAAATTGCAAGATGTTAGTTTATATAGGTTCAATGTTTGGTTTGTGAAACATAAATTATAACGCTCGGTTTTGTTTTAACACGATGGGAACTGCATAATGAAAACTGTCCAAGCCTTGTCTTGGCATCCAAAAATAAATGCTCTTTACTTTCAAAAAAGATAGCCTAAAAATAATAGTTGAGTTTAGGTAGTTGGAATAATAACAGTGAGAAATGGTTTCGAGAGAAATATCCTAGCAATAGGCCTTCGAGGTAGTGCTAAATATAAATAATTTTATTTATATTTTTATTAATAAATTATTTAATTACATATATTTGCTGATTTGATGTTGAAGTTTTTTGTTATTTTTGCAGCTAAAACCTTGTTTTAGCTAATTTATTAAAGAAAAGTTTTAAGTTAATTTATTAAAGCCAAAAGTTTGTAGCGGTATTTAAAACGCTTAGGCGGTGGAAAGAGAAAGCATTAGTCAATGTAAAGAGGAAGTAAAGAAAGCTTAGTCCCAGTGATGCGGAAGTTACAAAATTTTGGAGGTTACAATTTTGAAATGGAATCTCATCGGTTCCGAAAGTGTATACAATAAAAAACAAGTACAGACAAATTTTATTGATTGACGTTATTAATCGTAAATTTTGTAATTTTATTAAGCGGGAAAATAAAAAAATAGGACAAATTTTGAAATTTTTGTTGACCAAAAAATTACAAAGTACATATGATTAAATTCAAAGAATCTGATCTTTGAATGTAATTGTACTTTTATGTACAATTTTATGTACGAATTTTTACAGTTGTCACGTGTTAAAATTATTAAATGTTTGTGTTATTCTAAAAGGCTACTGTAAGGCAAATAGCTATTTAATTCATAAGTCATTGCTGGAGGCGGTTGATTATATAACACATCATTCCGTCGAACATAAGAAAGATTAGCCGCTCCCAAAATTTTGATTTAAGGGATTTTGCAGGAGACTACAGATTATTATTTTTATTATTATATTAAGGATTCCTCACGCAAACCCCCGCAAACTTTTTTTTAAAAGTCACGCAAACACAATTATGCCAATCTTTTATGCTGTAAAAATATCCGCAATTTAACCGGAATTGAAGGAGAAGAACATTGAAGGAGGAGAATTTGTCAGAATCCATGCACATATTTAAGGCTTAAGCTCCACCCATTTTATTCTCTTTTAAAATGTGGAATTTATTCATTTACCCAAAAAATTTTTATTTTATTTTTAAATCCTTCCCCCTGTATCGTATAAATTGAGAAAAAAATTTAAATAAAACTTTACAAAATTTTTATTTAAAAAATACTGCGAAAAATTCTTTGTTCGAATGTTTTATAAAACATTCTCCAAGACATTTACTGTCTTCTTTTTTGTTGGATTTTCTCCTTCTCTTGTTAAAGGAATGGAAAATGTTCCTAGTAAATTTCTTTATTCTTAAGATTCTTTAATAATTTTAATTTTAAAAACAGGGCAAATGCGAACTAGTGAAGGACATGCCCATGACAATCCGAAAACGTTTTCTCTCATAGAGTTGTCTTTTCTGATGAAAATTTTGGATGAAATAAAGCTTGATGAATATTTCAGTGTTCAACATGTTCCTACTATAGAAGAAATTCTGCTTAGTAAAGGAGCAAAAGTTTTATCTGGTATAAAATTGTCCGAAAATAATCAAAATATTATAAATTTTCAAATGAAAATACAAGCGGTATATACAATAAAGCTATTACACTGCGTTCTAAAAGTATATGCACCCCTAATTTTTTGATTTTTTATACATTTTT
This sequence comes from Meloidogyne enterolobii, assembly GCA_963681835.1. Lineage (NCBI taxonomy): Eukaryota > Metazoa > Nematoda > Chromadorea > Rhabditida > Meloidogynidae > Meloidogyne > Meloidogyne enterolobii. Next base: position 1,884,195 of record CAVMJV010000006.1, read on the forward strand.
CTATGTTATTTTGATTAGACATTTTGTCTATCTATTCTTGTAGATATATTCTTTATGAAGATAAAGAAAGAAGGAGAAGGAAAGACAGAAGGTTGTGGATAGATTACCGAATAGTAACATAATAGATTTTAACCTAAAAAAGTCCGCAAGTTTTGTCCGCAAAAATCTTTAACGATATAATTTTAAGGATAAATGTCGTCAATTATTGGAAATGGAAGAATTTATTTTTATTTAGATTTATTTCAATTGAAAGTAAATATCCTCTATATTATTCTTATAGCTATTATATTTATTATTAGGGACCGGATTTTTAGGTTGTAAAACCTTAAAATAGGTACCTAAATAAGTTGAAAAAAATGCCTAAATAGGTTACAAAAACTCTAAAAGAGGTGACAAAAATGGAACATAGGTTGCAAAAAAGGTCAACATAAGGGGTAAAAAGGCAAAAATAATGAATATTTACTATTTTCCGTTCAAAAATTTTATTCTCATATTAATCATGGTAAAAATTTCCCATTTTTTAAAATTTCCACTGGAAAGTATAATTAAGAAAAAATTTTTTAAATATTTGAAAAAGATATTTTTCCAAAGATTGAAAAAAATTTTGGGTGATAAGAAAAATTGACAAAATTTTTAAAAATTTTAAGTTTTTACGAAAATTTTGAAAATTTTTGATAAAAACATCATATTTTCCTTAAAAACATCCAAAATATGTGACAAAAACGCAAAAATCTTCAAAATAGGTTACAACCTATTTTAGGTTTCAAACCGCCATAATAGGTTCCAATATAGGTGATAAAAAGTCCGCGTAAACAAAAGATTTTCAAAAAATAACAATGGATTTGAGCTCAATTCATCATAACTATTTCGCTGAAAAAATAGGTTATAACATAAAATCCGGTCCCTAATTATTACCCAGGAAATTAATGTTTAATAAATTAACGGATAAAATTAGCATTGATGGTACTTTAGACAAAACTAAGCTTTCTTTAATTAATTTAAGGACGATCGTAAATGTTTTATTTGCGATTTAAACAAACAATACATTGGCGCCGTATTACAGTTTGTAAAAAAAACGAAAATTTTTGCAAAGATAATTATTGCGCCTTAAACTAAAATTTTTTAGATAATTATCTGCAATATGTCCACCCTCAACTCTATGTGGACATATTGCAAATCCACCCTCAACTCTAAGAATAAAATCGTATATGTCATAAAAGTCTAGTTATGATTGGAGATCGGAAATTTTACGTCTAACAATTCAATGAATTGTTTACAAACTCGGCACAGACTTTTGGTCGAAGGAATTTGAAAGCTGACGAAGAGCTGGAGACTAGTACATAGTGGTACAACAAGGAGATTGAATTTGTTTTTTGTTTATTTATTGCGTTTTGTATAGTGAGGATAAACGATCATCTATAATAATACCTGGATATAATAGCATCTAATACCTAATATCAGTAGTGTGCCGAAACCGGAACATAAACAGAACTCGTCGGACGAGATTTTCTCCCCTTCCCGAACGAGTGATTGTCGGAGCTTCTCCAAACTTTTGGTTCATCGGACACTGTAATTAACAATATTAATTATTAGATTATTTATAGTTATATAACGGTCATATTTGTGTACTCAATTGCTTTTCTTTTCATTGCAATTGAATTTTATTTTTGACAGTTGAATCAAAGATTTAACTAAACGTGTCATTATATTCTTGTACTAATGTACCGGTTTAGTATACTTAAATACACCTTCGTCTTCGAAAAAATGAAAATAGATGGCGAGAGGCTTGTGCTAAACCTTGACTTGTTATAACCGAGTCAAAAACTAATATTTTGATTCGACCTCATATACTGTAAAAAAATCTGCTTATTCACGATTATAATCCTACAAAATAAATTATATAAATAAAATATAAAAATGTTTTTACATGAAATAATTCATTAATTTATAAAAATTTAACTTTATTTATTGAATTAGTGAAAATTGTCAGAATTAAAAAAGATGTAAAAATACATTCAGTCTTATCATCTTTCAGGTTGATATCATCTTATCAGGATGATATATACTCAATTCATATTGATTTCCGTTCTTTTCTGATCATTAATTATTGAAATTTAATTAATTATTGATTATTGAAATTTATTAATTATTGAAATTTAATTTAATTTAATTAAAATTTATTAATTATTCATTAATTATTGAAATTTAATTTAAAACTTGCTTTTAAATCATACCAGTATAGCACATAAATTATTGTTTGTTTTTTGGCAAGAAGAATCATTATGAAGAATTGTTTTAGATCAAAATACTCTAATAGATCAACATTTCTTGTATTCTTAGTTTCGGCTCTAAAATGATTAATTAAATTGGGTACTTTATTAATATCCCGCCCTCAACCCTATTCGAGTCTTAGATTAATTTTCTTTTTACTGTCAATGATTTATCTCTCTCAAATATTATAAGTAAGATTAGATTATTAGGAAGGGAAAAATAAACGGCAATCTGAAACATCTATGAAGAAGGAAATCTGGCCATTCTGAGGCAGAAAAGAATAAAACGAAAATTAATCTGAGACTCAAATAAGGGTGGGGTAGGGATATTTATTTGTATAATTTTTCAAGTTTTCGCCTTGAAAAATTATTTTTCAAATTTTATTTTTCAATTTTTCAAGTTTTCGCCAATTTCAAGGATGTTGCTACGTTAATACAAAAAATTGAAAGTTAATAAATTTTAAGGAAGAGATCTACGACGTCTGTTCCAGTCCTTTCCACCTTCGACTACATTGTTCATTTCTACTACCGTACAACCATCACCATCCGTTTGTAACAAGAAACTTTATAAAGAGGCCCAGCTTGCTAAAGTCTATTTATTAAGCTATTTTTTTTAATTTTAGGCTCATAAATAGCCATGAAAATAATTCAGGCTTCCAAAAAATAAAGCTACAAGATTACGGAACCACCGACACCTTATTAAAATTTGCAGTTTATTATAAAATTTAAATTCAAATAACTTTATTTAGCATTTTGAATTGGGTTGGATGGGATCGGGATCAGGTGTCCGCAAATGAAAAAAATTTTCCGCAGCCGCAATCCGCAGCCCGTAAGTGCAAAAAACCACGCAATTTACGCAATCCGCAATTGTGGACAACCCTAATCGGGATCCCGATCGGCGGGATTATCTCGTTTTTCTGAATCCCGATTTTGCATATCCCGAGACCGAAAGATATATCCCGATCCCGGGTTCGGTCAGTCCCCCTCCCTCTGTCCCCATAACTGGAAGAAATATTGTCTTTCGACTCCAAGTATTATGGGACGCATAAAAGCTCATGGGACGGATATCTTAAATTAGAATACATTCTGCTAAAATTTGGATGGCAACTAAATATGAAAGCTAAAAAGGAAGTGAATACAGTACGCGGGAGTATGAACCTAGGTTATAAGCTATCTCAAGAAATCATTAAAAATATATTCATTATTTATTTATTTATATCAATTTATTAAATTTAGAGCGAGTCGAATTTTACTGCGTTCCCGGTAATTTAGCATCACAATTAATGTTATATCCCGGACCAAGACCAAGGCACTTAGTGATAGATTAAAAATAGACAGATTTTTATCAAGTAAACCACAGAAAATCGTAAAAAAATTAGTAAATAATTTACAAAATGAATAAAATATTTTATTAATCATAATTAAAAATTAGTTAGATATCGGTATATTTTATTTTTTTCAACAACAAAATACACAACAGAGTGTGCAGCAGAGATGGGACGGGTTGAGAATACAAATTTTTGTATTCTACCCGTAACTCTTGACAACCTCTAACTCTTTTTTGATTATGGATTTTGCCAGAAAACAGGCAACTCTCGTAGTATCATAAAGAAAATTTTATAATTGTTTAATAATTTTAACTCAAGAGGGACTATTTATTTATGTTTAACCTAAGTACAAAAAGGGAAGGAAAAGTGCACATTCCCTTTGCGGACAGGTGGATAGAGCGAACTGGACATTTACCCTGGTAACCCGCCACTTCCCTGGTGTGCAGTTTCGCCTCTCGCCATATCTTCGCCTTCTTGATGTTTCTCTTTCGTTTTTCGTGTTTTGCTTTTTCAGACCCCTGATAAACAACATATTTACTTCATCCATTTTGGGCAGGCCCAACAATATTTGAAACTTGATTTTTCTTTAATAAACTAAGAAATTTTCCAAGTAAAATTTTTGTGTCAGTCCGAACAGTTTTGTTTAATGTTAAGTAAATTACTGGTGGGAATCCTTTAAAAAATTTTTAAAAATATTTAAATTTGTTTTTTAATCAGGATAAGTGACCTGTCACAAAAAAAGGGTGAGGAAATGGGGGAAAGAAGTGTCATACAGGAGAGAACCCCGCAGATGAGGTAAAAGGGTCACTCTGTTATTAATAACTAAATTTATTTTTGATTAACATACCATGAATATGTAACCTTAAAAATTAAATAAAAATTAGGTATATAAAATTAAATGTTAATTAGAATTTACCAAGAAAAATGTGCAATCGTTAACGGCAAAATTCCATTATCGGGATTATTAATATTGTAAGTATAAGTAATACCATTTAATGTATTTAAAATTGAAATGATAAATACTTGAAGAAAAACCTTAAAATATTACAAATCCAATATATTACTAAACCCGAAACTTAGATAAAAACTCTTCTATCTAATCTAACGTGCCTGTCGAATTATACCCACACCCTCGCTTACACCCTCTAGCACTCGCTTACACCCTATAGCAATATATATCTAATTTTTTGAGGAGGTATCAACCCGACAAGTAATGTCAATCAAGTTAGAACGATTAGAATTATTTAAAATATATTCTGGGGATTAACAAGATCTAGAGGGCAAAGAAGGCTACCGGTGGAACAACAGAAACATCTAGCGCTAAAGGATTGGAGGTGATTCAAAGGATGTGAGCATAACTTTTGATATCTCTACACCTCCTATATAACATATTTCTTCAATTTTCAGCGCCACAGGCGAAAATTTTGAGAATTTTGGGAGACAATAAGCCAGATTTCTGCGTTTTTCAGCATTTCGGACAGGATCCTGAAAAATCCTGTGCAGAGTCCTGTCCTGTGCCGATCTCTAATCAAAATACATAAATAGATCTTAAATTTAAAATTTACAACATTTTACCAAATTACTTTGGGATATATTGAGGATTTTGTTTCTTTGAGTCAGTATCGATTCTCGCCGAGAAATGGACCGAGAATTTCAGTATCGGGTTCGAGACCGAGAATGAAAAAACCGAGACCGATATTGGAAAAAAAGCCGAGAATCTCGGTATCGGTCTCGACTTGTCCAACTCTAGTTGAAATAATCATTACCCAGTGTAATTATTTGAAAATATACGGTATTTTTTTAAATTTAACATCCACTGGATGATGTTTACAACCTTCCTATTATCTAAAAGATAAAATTTTAACCATTTTCTCTTCCTTCGAAACACTATCAATTAATTCACGGGATTTGAAGAAAACACAAAGTGAAAAAATCAAATAAATTATAGGAGAACCAACAGCCAATATTGTATTGTGTATAGTAACTTCTCTTAATTCTTCTTTGAACTAAAAATATATATTTTTAAATTAAAATCAACTCATTTTAGAGTACTAATTCCATTCTAAAATCTCTATATCCAGTTAATGGTTCAAAGGAAAATCCAAAATTTATTCCGTTAAAAATAGCAGGATGTCGAAATAAAAGCCAATAAAGTCCATATATATTATTAAAAATAATCCAAATATAGACACGATTATTGTGAAAAAGTTTTTTGGAAATTTTTGGAAATGCCATTTCGATACAACGATTTATTCCCAAAATCTAGAAAAATATTAATTTTAGCAATTTTTAATTTATGTATTTATGAGACCAAATCAGCAGAACATTCAGCGGTATATATATCTAAATATTATTAATTAATTACATACATATCAAGGCCAGAATTCTTGTGCAATATCCAAAATTTTTAAAATTTTCGCCTGCGGCGCCAATTGGGGAAGTTCGGTTCCGGCTCTGCAACTAGACTTTCATAATCCCTACTTTATCCTCACTAATCTCTTTATCCCTTCTTATGATACTGCTTTGTTTCGGTTTCTTGGTTAGGTTTTGATTAAACAAAAACTTCAGTACGGTTTGTCGTTTCGCTTTCGTTTAAGCGAAGAATTTGGTGAACCCGACAAACCCTATTATTGATACATCTTAACAGTTGATTACATTATTAATTCATTGATTTGCACCTTATTTATGAAAAAAAAGATAAATATTTTCACTAAAATAGCTAAAAAATTTTAGAACTGGAACCGGTTTGGAATCGGTTCCAGAACCGGAACTGGAATCGACGAAATTAAAAAAGCTTTGCCAAAACTGGAACCGGTTCCAGAGAAATTTTGGAACTTTCCCATATCCGATTGCAACCAGGGTGATCCTTTTACACTATTTATAGAGGATTTTCCCTATTTTTGACCTTTTTGCCTTATTTTTCCCTGTTTTCTCATTTGCCATATTTTTGCCCTATTTTTACCTCTTTTTAAAATTTTAAAAATTCTTTGGATTTTTTTAAAAATGGTAAAAATGAAGGATTTCTGACTTCCTGGCATTCGAAAATTCTCAAATGTTTTGCCTTATTTGAAATTTTAATTCTGTTTAAGCTTTTAAAGCTATGCACTAATTTTTGCCCAATTTTTAGTCGTTTCTCCCTATTTTTGCCATTTTTTGAGTGGTTGCGCCCTATTTTAGTATTTTGAAGGGCTACCCTGATTGCAACACTTACATATGCTAACACAACCAACAAAGTAGGAGAATATTGGTGAATAACAATAGACAAAGCCGTTTAAACTAAAAATTCCGAATGCAAATGTTGGTATCCATAGTATAAAAATATCCAAAATAGAGAGATAAATTAGCAGTAAATAGCAAGGATTTTTGTTTCTATTCTTCCAAAAAGAGTAGAGACAAGGGAAATATAAAGGCTTAAATTTAAATTTCAAAAAAAAATTTCATTCAAAAAATCTACATAATATATAAATCCAAGTATTATACAAGTAATTACAGCTATTGGATATCTTCTTTTTTCAATAGGAACATCATCTACATTAATTCCTGTACAATTATAAACTATATCAAATTCTTTTCGATTCCACAAAATATATTCCATTATTCAAAATTTTTTGAAAATGCTATTGAATTAAAAAAATACACTAAAAAAGAAGAGCATATGAGATTTAAAAATAGGGAAAAATAGGAGGATAGCAACCCGAACCTTCGCAGTCGGGTATGTCAGGAATCAGAAAATTTTTCAGGCAAAATTTTGGGAATTTTGGAAGGCCAAGAAATGAAGCTAGTTATTATGTAATTATTAAAAAATGACGTACGCTCAGACTAATGTAAAAAATAACAATTTAATGTTTCATAGTTGGGGCAAAAAAATGTACAATGTTAATATAATTAGTCTGATAATAATAAATATTTTTAAATAAATTTTAAAGTGTGTGGGAGAATGAGCTTTTATTTAAAATATTGTGGGAATTTTTGGGTAATTTTTCAGTAATTTTACGGTTGACGCAGAAACTTTTAAGTTCTGGCTTCATGACCATCTAAACTTCAAAAAAATTTGCGTCGGCGGCTCTGACAAATGAATTTTTTCTCATAAGGCCTACAAAATTCTTAAAAATTTTCGCCTCCGTCGGTGAAAAAAGGAAAAATTAGAGTATGAGAAAAGATTACGCATGTACGAGGTACGAGGCATTTTTATTAAACACGATTAAACTTTATCAGGGGGTCCTGTTAATAACCGGCTTTGTACTACTCTAATTTTTACAGTAATTTTTTGACTTTACTCATTATTTCTTTTATTTTTCATTACAGAAAATTTCAAGCTTTTTATTCAAAAAATCAGGAAATAATTTACAAAATTAATAAAATATTTCATTAATCATACCTAAAAGTTGTTAGATATTAGGTAATAACTAGAGTCCGGATTTTTATTGAAATAAAATCGCAAAATATGGCCATAAAATATTGAAATAAATGGGCGAAATATTGACAAAAAATGCCAAAAAATAGTGAAATATTGAAATAAATTATGGTTTATTTAGTGCCATAAACCCAAAGAAATTTGAAATTTAACAAATAAAAACTGTTTTAGTGCTGCTATAGGGAGCTAGCCTATATTTCAAGACAACGTTATATTTTATTTTCAATAAAAAATAAAAAAAAATGTTTAAATTTAACAAAAAATGATGGGCCGAATAGTGATGGGACATTTTATGGTCTTTGCTTAATCCGGCATTTTGGAGGGACATTTTGGGATATTTTGGGTATGGGAAATCATTTGTGTGCTGTATAGGTTTTTTGTTAAGTGGGATCCTTATAAATTTTTTTAATAAAGTATCTAAGATTGTCGCGTTACGAAGAATGTTTCGGGAATAATTTGCAGAAAAGAAACGCTAGTGGTGGATAATAGCCAGAATTACACTTTTTCAGCGCCGCGGGCAAAAATTTTGAGAATTTTGGAGGTCGAACTGCAAAATTTCTTCACATTTTTCCTAAAATTTATGAAAAATCACAAAATTTTGGTAAAAATATACTAAAATATTGAAATAATTTACAGAAAATCCCAAATATTGAAATAACGGGAAAATTGGCAAAATATTGAAATAAATTGAAATGTAACTTTGTTCAGAATCATAATATTGAAAAACTAATGGCATATTTGGGCTTCTCTCGACAAAGTGTGTTTACAAAAAAAACATTTTATTTCAATAAAATCCGGACTCTAGTAATAACGAGTATATGTATTAGTATATTTTATTTTTAGTTTTCAATACAAAATACAAAACAGAGTGTGCAGAAGTGATGGGACGGGTTGAAAAAAAGTCGGGGCTCGGGTCGGGTCGGATTTTCAAAATTTCTTAGGTCAAAGTTCGCTATCCTCTTTACATTTTTTGCTTCTCGCCCATTTTCCTACTTACTGATACATTATGAATTTCTTCACTTGGTAAAGTAATGTCACTCTATTTTGTATCCTTTAAATTAAAGTATTTTTTTCAAATTCTCTATTATTTAACATGAGAAAGCTAGTTTATAATAGGAATTTATTTCGAATAGTTGGATTTAATTTTAAGTATCAATTATTTCATTATACTTAGCTTTAGGAGTCAATTTGGATTTGCTTAAAAAGCCTTTAATTTCACAACTCGATTCTATTTTTGGAAGCTGAGCTTAAACTTGGCTAATAAGCGTTGACTTATTATCGTTGTCAAGCTGCTGGTCATCATTTTGCCTATCAGAGGCAGACTTTCATAAGCAATTGGCTTGATATTAATACAATACCAAATTATCTAGCTCAATTTTATGGGCATATTTATAGGCATACTGTAGATTGAGTATTTGCTAGAATTCGTTTTTATTAATTGGAATTTTCAAGATATTTAATAATTTATAAATTTGTGAATAAAAGTTAATTTTAAACTAAAAGGAAATATGTTCTGAATTTTGAAAAATTTTTATTTTTTTGTAAGCCAGTGTTTACTAGGCTAATAATAGGGAATCAACTGATAATTAGTGACAGGATCTGTATGAGATCTCTACAAGAATCAGTTATCGTGATAGAGATTCCGGATATCTACGGTATATACTTTTATTATATACTACTGGCGGTAGTGTATAATAGAAGTGATGATTCTACCTTAAATTAAAAATTAACGAATTTAATAGTTAACCAATTAAAAATAAAACGATATTAAATTCAGATAAATTTAATAGCAAAAGTTTGATTTAAATATTAATTATTTCATTAACCCTAGCTATGAAAGTAATTTTGGATCATACATAAAGTGCCATCACGCAGATTTTAGTAGCTTATGTTTTGGGAGCTAAGCATTAGCTTAGCTAAAACTTTTGCTGTTGAGCTTAATTTACCAATTTTTTAAAATGTCTTAAGAGTACTACTTTTTAATTCCTAGATTTTACAAAAATAAAATTAAAAATTTATTTAAAACATTTAAGTCTAATTAATTTAAAATCCTTTTAAAATCACAAAACTCCCATTCCTTTCAGATTAGTGCTAACAATAGTTTTAAGAACAGAGTTAAAAACAATATCTAATTGGTTTGTAATTGTAGCACAAGTTTCGTGAATATAAAGTTTTGATTTGTTTTTGTAGACATTTTGGAATCTGCTGCGTAGAAAAGTTATTCCTTCTTCGTAGTTTAATCCGCCTTAATTTATAATTTGAATAATATGAATTTTTTTAAAAATTGATATGTAAATGTCAAACTGTGAATGTTAAATTGAAAATAAAATCTTGTACACTATTTTTTTGTAAGACAATGTGAGTCATTGTCTAATACCAGTTGTTTAGGCTCCTCATTTTCGTAAACTAGAAGATTACTTACAATTTTTGGGGTTGATACTCGCAAATACAAAGTCAAGGTTGGATAATTAAATTCACAAGGTTGGATAATTAAATTCTATCTAAACCGTTAATAACTCTTCAGATAACCACAAAGGATTGGCGAGTTAATAAAAAGAAATTTTTGGAAAAAGGCATGAACTGCTCACACATATGTGCGAACAACTCAGGATAATTTAATCACCGTATTAAATTTTATGAAAAATAACACATTTTAAAATATGATAACATTCGATAATTACCATCTGGGTACGCTTGCCTTTTTCATTTTTTTGGAAGTCTATATTAACAAGACTATTTAAGTTACTAAAAAAATAATCATCAAAGTCAAATTATGATCCAACTTGCTTTTACCCATCTTATGTTTTCCTTTTTATATAGTAGGATCTTATAAACAACAAGCCCAAAACAAGTAAATCTGGTTAGACCAGAAAGTAAAGCAATCTCCGTCCGTATATTGGGCTTTTGGGTCTTCTATATTTTTATATTGGAGCAAGCTCCGACTGCCCCATGATCCAGAGCTAGTTCCCTTAATGTTAAGCAAATGTAGCTCAATGACAGGATTCCATAGTGAAATATTTTTTAATATTTTATGAAATTTTAGGACTATAATGTCCCTTCGCAAGAAATATTGAGCTTGGAAGGACTGCTCAATTTCACGCCTTCCACATTATCCCAACTAAAAGCCTATTGCCTCTTCTACTTTCATGTGTTTATTTAAATGATTTAATTACAGTTATAACGGTTCAGGGCAAAGATATGGACAAAGAGATATGCGGGTGAGATAATAAGCCCGTCTATCTATAACCAATATAATCAAGAAAATTAACGAGGGAACGAATCTATTAATCTCTCTACAAGAAAGAGATTAACAGCCTATCCGTTTAAATTATTCAGAAGGAAAAAGCACCTTGAGGTAATCAGTTAAATTTTAACGAGTCAACTCTCGTCTACTAATTAATATTAATTATTAGATTATTCGATATTTATTATAGTTTAATACTTACTTGAAAAATAGTTATTTGTTTGTATTTGCGGAAGCTGAATTGACAATTCAGCAAGTATTATGTTAAAATTAATTTTAGTTCGAGCAGTTAATAAATTTATTTGACAGGTGGAACTCTTTTAGAGCTAATTATTTTATGGGAACACTAATTAAGTATTCAAGATAGTTAACAAATTTGTGTGCTGCCTAAAGTTGTTTATTTGTTGAATTTATTCAATCAACATCCAAAAAATTAAAAAATAGACCAAGAAAAGCGCGATTCCATAGATTTACATAGACAAATTTATAAATATTAGAATAATATATGTGATAAGTTTAATTCAGTTTGAAGGGGATTTAACTTAAAATTGGGATGTTAGCTTAAGCGATTAACCTAAATTTTAGTGTTTCCTCACCGACTTGAAAGAATATCTACATATTTAGAGCTGATCGCCATTTTTTAACACCGCAGTCGTTAATTCTTTCGTTCGCTTTATCCACACCCAGCTTTTTTTCCTTCCTTAAGAATGCAAATAATGGTCAGAACTCTACTAAGGAGGAAACTTCCTTCTCAATTTTTTTCGTTCATAATTTTCATTCCTTCTCACCTAGAATTAAAATGACTCCCCAGAAATCTTTTCTTTATCAATCCTTTTATTTGATGATGCACAGGGAAATCTAATGCAATTGAGAAAGAAGTATTTCTGACCCTTATTTTAATACTGAAAAAACAGTTTTTCGCTCGGAGCCGCTCAAACAACTCGAGACCATGCCCAATAATTTGCCCCAAACTAAGCAAAAACTCTAAGAAAACTGAAATTAAAATGATTGTCTCGTCGATTACAAACCGCAAACACTACTAAGGATAGATATTAGCTATATTGTGATCATAGCTCCCAAAAAATTACATGTTCCCTAAATTGTCTCAACTTCGTAGTTAATTTACCTTACCAATCAAGTACTCAATAATTTCGCAAATAACATATTAAACAAATTTAGAAATACATCAAATTAACAACTACCCGAAAATGAAAAACAAAAAAATTCTTGGTTCTTAGTCTGAAATGTAAACCTCACCAACGATAAATATTAGCTATATTAATATTATAGCTCACAAAAAATTTAGAAGGAAGTAAACTAAAGTTATTCGCTAATCTCCTTAATTTATTATTCACTCAAATACCTGATAATTTTGCAAATTAACTATTAAACAAATTTATGTACACCTACTTCAAATAGTCGATGTTAGCTTCGACTATTGTCCGTGTTAACAACAAAAGTCGATGTTAGCTATTTTATACAATAGCTTCCAAAAAATGACTATCTTGAAGAACGATACCATAGCACAAGTCGCATGTATTTATATTAACGCTCAAGTACATAATCTACTCGTAAATTAAATATTAAATAAATTTGTAAATTTAAACAATTTAAAAACCCCCTACAGTGCATTGTCTTCCCTTACTTTTTGGTCATTGATTTGAGTGAATCTGAAATATAAAATATATAGTATAGCCAGTGTTACAGATTCGTCATTCATTTCTCTTATGAGTTCACTTATACTGATAACTCATACTTAAGAATTTAGACCTCGGAAGTCTAAATTCAGATCGACCTCTAGTTATATCAACCCAAGTAAGCTCCAAAAGGATGCTCAAAAATCACGAAAAATTTTGATAGAATTTTAATGAGGTTCTGTCTCATAAATGGATTTCCAAAAGTTTTGAGAATAGAAAAATTTCTTAGGAAATGAAGACTGATAAGTAGGGTGTGTAAGTAGGGCGTGTAATTATATGGATATAAAATCGAAAAATATGGCCATAAAATATGGATATAAAATACCGAAATATGGATATAAATATGGAAATAAACATAAATATGGATATAAATATGGAAATAAACATAAATATGGATATAAAATCCTGAAATAGGATCAAAAAATAGTCAAAAGATATTTTAGAAATCAGTATTTTATATAGAAAACAATAATTTTGCTTTTAACTTTGCATTTTAAGAATATTCTAAAAGATTTTATGGGTTTAAAATTTCCGTAACATTTTTTTGAAAATAAATTTTTCCGAAAAATTTTCAAAAAAATTTTTTGACCAAAAATTTCCAAAATTTTGAAAATTTTCGCCAATTTTTAGTAAAATTTACCGAAAAATGACCAAATATGGACAAAATATGGAAAATATGGTTTATAAAGACTAGTGAGCGGCACCGGACCAGATCCGGCCGGATTTTTCCGGAGTCCGGATCCTAAATCCGGGTTTTTTCGCGATCTCCGGATTTTTTCCGGACCGGATTAATCCGGAAAAATCCGGCCGGATCCGGTCCGGCTCCATTGCCAAATCCGGAATCCGAATCCGGCAAATTTTTTACATCGGATTTGGGATTTAGTCCGGTTCTGAGATTTTAACTTTTTTCAAGTATTTTTTATAAATAAGGTGGATTTTTGACCCTTAGCTTTCTGAAATTCAAAAAATTTTTGCCTGCGGCGCTGAAAAGGGATGAATTCTTAATTATCCAACAAAAATGGAGCGTTTAACTGAGTCCGCATGATTGAGTCACCCTTGTGTGTATATGTTAGGGGCTAACCTTTTGTATTAGCTTTATTAAATAGAGACTTGTTCTCTCTAGTAGAATACTCTATCAAGTGAATTACCCTCATTTATGTCTTTAATTAATCATAGTATATAATCATTCATTATTTCGATCCATATTAGATGTGCTGATATTTTTAAATAATGATAACATCCTGAGTAAATGTGTGTATTTTTGTAAGTCTAGCAATGCTATGACTAATATTGCATAAAGTAAGTAAATTTATTTGCTATGAGGGTTTTTACCTTACAAACAATTATTTCTAGACCGGATTGAGACGATATAATAAACAAACTCGATTGTTATCTAGATTAATATTTTAGCGATAAATGAAAATAACTAACCCATCATCGGGTTGGATGAGTGGCCGGCCGTGCTTTCGTTCTGTGGTCATTCCATGATTGTGCTATTCCATTTCCAATCCAAAGAATTTTCACAGTATTAACATGAATATAATAATGCGATTCTCGCTGTTAACCGCAGTCCGGTCTCTACTTCTATTTATACTCTTTCAAGTATAAGTATACTGATCCGACCAAAACCTAACTCAACTTTAGTCTCAACCCTTCACATAACACTTCTTATTTAAACCGATTAAATTATATAGATTTAAACCCAAAGATGTATCTATCATTTTAGCTATGATCTTTCATAGCTTCCAAAAAATAACAAGACAAAACACGCGTAAGATCTTTGTTATAAATCTACTACCTAAAGAATCTGCTCCAACCCGATAAATCTGTCCAACCCGAAACCCGTACCCGAAGATTTTTTGTACCCGCGGCAACCCTGATTCATATAACTAGTATAAATATAAACTTTAATTTCCTTTGTTTCAGCTGTCATTTTATGAAATTGAATATTCTTGAAATGTTAAATATCAATTTTTTATTTTTCTGGTCCTCATATACATTATTAATTCTAAGAAAGTTCAAGCCCTTATGAGTGTTGTTTGTAGTATTTTTGGATGTCTAGCAATGCTATGACAAATTTCTATTTCTCACAATTTCTCACGTCATCTGATTTTTAATTCAATGTAGATCTCGTTCAAGAATCTCTGTTATCTAGATCAATATTTTTCGAGAAACTCGCAGAAACTCCCAGCTCGGTCTTAGTTATTTCTAGTAGTGCGCGGCAAATTTATCCGGTCCGGTTTTAATCCGGTAATAATAATTTCCGGAGTCCAGCAGAATTTACCCTGATTCCGGACCGGATCCATGTTTTTTTCCGGATTTTTCAAAAAAAATTTTTTTATTAATTTTTGTGTTAAAATGTTGTAAGAGGTGTGTTGTTTATCTGTTAAGAGTTTGTTAGTGGGGATATCTAAGGATTTTGGAGGATTAAGAAGGATGCTTTGTGGATATTATATGGGATAATGAGGAAATTCTGATTTTTGAAATATTTTGATTACGCAATATTTTTGAAATATTTTTATTACGCAATATTTTTGAAATATTTTGATTACGTACAACGGATGAACGGACTGATAAATATTCGTTTGGAAAAATATAAAAGTTGAAAAAGTTTCGTCCAATATAGAAGTGAATTCATCTTATTACTATTTCCTGAAGTTTCGTCTGTTATTTCAGCGAAAATTCAGTTCCTCGTAATTTTGTTCAAAATCTTAAAATCAAGCTGATTTTGTTACAATTTCTTACTATAAGGAATAATATTTTAAATTCACCTATATTAATTAAGAGTAATTGGAATCCGTAGTACGTAATCAAAATATTTCAAATATTTGCCTCCAAGTCCTCTGATATCACTAAATTCAATCCACGTACGGGTCCCAGAGTACCCGTTTCTTCAATCATCTAGCCGTGATGATTGAAGAAACGGTACTCTGGGACCCGTACGGTGGGCCAATTTTAATGTGCCGGATGGATGGCAATCTGTTTGGTTGAATCCTACCCGGTTTAAAAACCCCCAAGAATTAAAAACACAATTTAAAAGAAGAAAAAAAATTATTTAAATTAAATCCAAATATATGAGCTTGGCTGGCGCTAGGTTGGTTGAGAGAAGAATAGGTGAAGTTATGAATGAATTAAAGTTTTAGGGGGAAAGCGACAGCCGGAAAAAAATAGGCGGAGTTTTAACAATTTTAAAGTCGGGGCCAAAAAATAATGAAAAAGCGAGGATTGCCAGTCGCACAGATACTGACTTTCCAGGCCAAACTAAATATAATATACGTTTTTAAATGTTGTTGGACAGTTAGATAGGGGGCAATATTATTTAATTCTACTCGAATAAAAATTATACATATTTAAATACTTTAATTGGACATCATATCGCATAATTGATTTAATCCATATGATCTAGCAGTAAAGTTAACAGTAAACGACTTTTTAGTCGTTTACTATTAACTTTAACTTAACTTTGTTAACTTTTACTTTTTAGTCGTTTACTGTTAACTTTTACATAGTTTTATAATTTGTTCAATAAACTTAGAAAATTTAAAAAATCATAATCATTTAAACACTATTAATTCAATTCCTGTTCTGTTTGGTATTTATTTGTTTTCTTATATATTCTTTGTTGTCTTTTGTAACATGTATTACATATATGTTTTTTAGGTTTTGAATGACGGTACCATTGTGATGTTTTTGTTGCTCCGCAAGTAAAACATTTTCGATCTTTCGTAATTGGCTGAAATATTTATAAAAATAGGAATTGAACTAGTTCTCAGATAAAATTTTTGAAGCTATTTTTCAAATTTTAGACGAAATGATTTTGTCAGGTTTGCTTCTATTAATAACTAACGTGAACATTTTTTATGAGTTTCTTGTTCACACAAACGGTAAAATGAATGATTTTGTCTATATTAAAAAACATTGAAATCCATATACATAATTAAGATTCCTATTTTATAAGATCTCATATACTTTTATCTAAACATTCTTAATTATAATACGAATAAAGCTAAACAATTTAGTCTGATAAAAACTTCCTTCAAGTCTCATTTTGCCATTATATATTTTATAATTGTGTCAAGGTTCGCACAAATAATGTTTTATAAACATATAGCATCATTTATCTACCAATATCCCGCAACACTACGATATCAATCACAAAAAATCATGGAATTCAACTGGTTCAGTTTAAACAAGAATGTGATTACGACACTTATCTTTTACAAAATCAAGGGAATCCGATCTTAACGATGTCTAATGATAGCAAACCTTTTCTGTCTTAATAAACAAGCTTTTATTTCTAAGCTTTCCAAATTTTTTGTTATAATCACCACAAGTATGACACAAATAGTGTTCTTTGAGATATTTATGCCACGGAGTTTTAATTTGTTTAACACCACAATTGAAACAATCTCGCTCCTTCTTTTCAATAGTTAGTCCTATAAGATCAAAATAAATTGTTATTTGCTAGAGATGTTTTCAGCTTGATATGACAGCGGGCATATCTTTTCTATTAACATAAAATTTTTTACTTATTTTATTTCCAATTTCAATAATTCTGCTTTGGAATTCTTTCGGATATTCAAATTTTTGTTTTTCTAACAAATCAAATTCATATGCAATTAAATTAATTTCCGTCCAATAACTTGATAAAAGTTTGTCTTTGTAATTTTCTATAGTTTGTTTTAATAATTCTTTTTTATTTATTTTTGTATTTTCTAAACTCTCATATAATATCGAAGTTTTATAACAATTACCATTTTCAATAAAATTACAATTTCGGAGTACCTTAAATTTAACACAAATTAGAGTTATTATAGAGGCCGATTTCTATTTTATTGCTGTTAATTTTTTGTTTGGTATCTAGTTGTGACTATAACAAATAAGAAATGGAAATTCTATCAACAAAAATATACCATTTTTTCAAACCCAGGCAGAAAATTTTGAATTATTTCATTATTAGTAATTTCAATCAAAATTTTCTTTTTTAATTGATCAGAAGAAATATATTCTGATTTATCAAATAGTTCAACTTCAAACACATTTTTATCTAGATTTAAATAAATTGAACGCAAATATCCTTCTATATTTTTATTAAAACCATCATGTTGATTATTTTTCTTTTCAACTACCCTCACCACATAACGATCCTTTATTTTAAAATTTTTTAAATAGAAAAATTCTCTTTTTTCTTTCCAATCATCACTAATCTTCACTTCTACACTAATAATTCTCCCTGAACACCGAATTTTCAAAAGAATAAATAAATATATGAAAATTATATAATTAAATTTAATCATCTGAAATTTGAAAATTAAAGCTGCTTTTTTGTTGCGGACCCGTAAACGAGGACCGAACTAACGGTCCGTCAGTTGGGGACCCGAATGAATGTTAAAAAATTATGTAAAAGACCTCTTTATTTGAAAAACCATCTACTACAAATAGTTTACATCTGATTTAGCATCTGATCTGGTTATGAAAAAATCAGGACCCAACGAAAAGCCGTGAGTTACAAAGGTCGGGAGATCAGTATCAGTATAGACTCATAGGGCGGTAATTTCAGGATTTTCTCTTGAAGGAAATTTAAAATAGAAGTTTTATCCAACGTTATACGTATTATATGAGACTTAAACATAAATATTTCTTATTTTTTCAAGTTTAATAAATGCTGAGTGTATACAATAAAAAACAACGAGCACGTACAAATTTTACTGTTTGACTTTATTAATCGTAGATTTTGTAATTTTATTAAGCGGGAAAATAAATAAAATAGGACAAATTTTGAAATTTTTGTTGACCAAAAAATTACAAAGTACATATGATTAAATTCAAAAGAATCTGATCTATGAATGTAATTGTACTTTTATGTACAATTTTATGTACGAATTTTTACCCTTGTCACGTGTCAAATTCACTTAATGTTTGTGTTATTCTAAAAATTTTAAAGCATATAGCTATTTAATTTATAAATTATTGCAGGAGGAGGTTGATTATGTAACACATGATTCCGATGAACATAAGAAAGATTAGCTAAATGGGAAACAATTAGCACATTTATCCTAATTATATTTAAAACAATTAAACTATTTAAAAATTATTTTATTCTTTTATTAAATGTCTAATATAGGGTATACATATTCTAAGGTTCTTAGAACAGACAATTCTCCTTTCATTGTTTTAAATATTCACATTTTAATCTAAATTGAGGTCTTATAAATATTATGTCACAATTCCGATCCTCTCAAGGTTAAAGAACACAGAGACATTGCCAAATACTTGCTTTCTCTCTATTCTAAAAATGTCAATACGGACGTGTTAAAAGTGCAGATGCTTCATATGTGAAGCTGCTATTTGGTAGCTAACACAGGTAGAGGAAATGTCGCATTCATATGGGCGGAGATTTAGTATACTCATAATTTTTCACTCATTATTTAAACTCCTCCTCTTCATTGCTCCTTTTAAAGTCAGGCAGGACTGCCTTCAATTATTTAAAAAATTTTTAAACAACTTTAAGTCATTTTTCTAATTGCTTGCCGTTGAGTTTTAGTTAATTAAGTTCTGGACATGTTTAAAGTATAAATAATTGTTCCTCCCTTTATAAAAGAGTTTAACTCCTTATTGTAGAGTTTAAACTTGAGGCCAAGAATGTTGATGCCGAAAATGTAAGGCCGCAAGTGTCACAATAGGGGGAACCTCATATGTCAAACCCGTAATATTCTTGGCCTCACGTTGATAGCCGCAAGTCTGCGCAGAAAATTTCGGGAACGCAAGTGTCCGTCCCGCATGTATACGGACCGAAAAGTCGCATCACCATTAGATTAAGGACTTTGAATAATGAATAACTATATTCTTAATATTAAAATTCAGATGATAAAACTGATTATTGCTTCTTGCTTATATTTATTTTCCTTATTGAATATTAAATGTGATGGGAAAAAAGTTAGTATTGTAGTAAAAATTAATGACGATTGGAAAGAAAAAATAGAATTTAATTATTTAAAAAATGTTGAATTAGAAAAGCGTTTTGTATTTGAAATAATTGTAAAGAAAAATAATAAATATGATACTAGCTATACTTATAATATAGAAGGATTTTTGCGTCAAATTGACGTAAACCATGAAAGAAATAATTATAATGTTGAGATAGATTATGGATCAGAAAATGCTGATGATTTAAAAAAGAAAGTATTGATTCATATTGCCAAAAATAAAATTCATCAGAATATTCATCCAGGATATGATGGAATTATACTTGAGGTCTATTATGAAGAATATTTAGTGATAAATAGGCATTTAGGGGCTAAAGTGGTACAACAAGTGATTTATTATAAAGCAATATTAAATCAGTAGAGACTAATCAGCATATTTTCTAAATGCTCATTCTGTATATCAACAAATTTCAGTCACTTTCTTAATATAGACGGGCTTAAGCTGCTGCTTGCAGCTTTATGCGCACATTTGTTACACAAACTTTATCGACGACGAAATAATATAGAATATGGTTGTAGGTTTTATATTCAGACTTTTTTACAAATTTGCTATCAATTTCTGAAGTATGTTTGTTATTAATATTTTGGAATTATAGATTCAACTAATTATAAATATTAAATAAGGATGAATTTTTTAATGTCTGACATAGTTGTAAAAATCTACATGAAATATCTACATAGGTTATATTTTACATTGTTTTATAATTTGTTCAATAAACTCAAAGAATTAATGTTAATAAATCATAATAATTTAAATATTATTTAATCGATTACTGTATTATTTAATTTTTATCTTGTTTATCATTTTTTGTTTATTGTAACAACTTTTGCATATATATTGTTCAGGTCTTGAATGACGGTACCATTATGATGTTTTCTTTGCTCCGCAAGCAAAACATTTTCGATCTTTAGTGATTCGCTAAAATATATAAATAGATAGGATTTGAAACTAGTTCTCAGATAAAAATTTTTTTAAACTATTTTTCTAATATTCGACGAACTGATTTTGTCCAGGGATGTAACTAGCTTGTTTTTTCTAAGTTTCAATTTGTCTTAAGTGGCAAAACTAATGTTCTTGTACATATCTAGGAAAATACTGAAATCCTTATATGTACATAAATAAGAACCCTAATAAGTCTACTCATATTTTTTATAAAATCATTGTTAATTAAAATAAGAATAATTTTATACCATTTTATTTTGATACAAACTTCCTTCAGGTCTCATTTTGCCATTATGTATTTTATAATAGTGACATGGCTGACACAAATAATGTTCTTTCAGGTATCTATACCAATGCTTTGTTTGTGTGACTCTACAATTTAAACAGTTATGTTTACTTCCTTCTATTATTCCTCCTACAATAAATGAGAAAAATATTTATTTTTTAGGCACAAAAGCAAATAAAAATTTTAAAATTTATTTACTTATTTCACTGCTGATGTAGATAATTCTACTTTTTAATTCTTTCGGATATTCAACTTTTTGTTTCTCTAACAATTAAATTTTATATCCAATTAAATTAATTTCCGTCCAATAACTCGACAAAAGTTTGTCTTTGTAATATTCTATATTTTCTTCAACCGAGCTGAAATTATTTCCAATCTTGAACAATATTGAAGTTTCATAACAATTAGTATTTTCAATAAAATTATTATTTCGAAGTACCTTAAATTTAAATTGAATTAAATTAAATTTAAATTTAGAATGGAAATTCTATTCATAAAAATATACCATTTTTTCAAACCCAGGCAGAAAATTTTGAATTAATTCATTATTAGTAATTTCAATCAAAATTTTTTTTAATTGATCAGATGGAATATATTTTGATTTATCAATTATTTCAACTTCAAACATATTTTTATCAAGATTTAGGTCAATCGAACGCAAATATCCTTCTATATTATCTTATAGCTATCATGCTGATTATTATTCTTTTCAATTACTTTCAACAGAAAACGATCATTTATTTCAACCTTCTTCAAATAGATAAATTCTCTTATTTCTTCCCAATCATCTTTGATTTTCACTTCAACCTTAATTAATTTTCCTTCACTTTGTACATTCAATAGAATAAATAAATTTAAAAGGAAAATATTAAGCAATTTAAGCATCTAAATTTAAATATCTTGAAAATTTTTAATTTAGCTTTGATATGTTTTCAATGAAAACAAATTTAAAATATAAAGGACTGTGATGTAAATAAGTTTTTAATCCGCCTAATATTTTGATATTCTTTAGGGAGGACTCTTCATTAATTTAACACTTATATAAACACAGAAACTTTTCCAAAGATTAAAGCATTTAAAATAAGGTAGCTTGGGAAAAGGAAAAAATGACAAAGTGTTTTTAGATAAAGTGGTTTTTCTGTTTAAATATTCTATCAGTATCAGTTAAGTAATGTGATTTTTAAAATTTATAATGTAAAACAGTTAATTAACAGAAAAATAGATCTATTTGTTTGAATTGGTATTTAAATTTATTTAATGTTTTGGATTAAGAAAAATATTTATGAGAATTTAAAAATCTGAAATATGAATTTATTCTTAATATTCTATTTTATTAGAAATAATATTTGTACAGGAAAAAACCAAACAGAACTTTTAGATCGTTATACTTATTATATGAGGCTTAAACATAAGTTTTTCCTATTTTTTAAAGTTTAATTAAATGCTAAGTATATACATACAATAAAAAACAACGAGTACATACAAATTTTACTGATTGACTTTATTAATCGTAGATTTTGTACTTTTATTAAGCGGGAAAATAAATAAAATAGTACAAATTTTGAAATTTTTGTTGACCAAAAATTACAAAGTACATATGATTAAATTCAAAAGAATCTGATCTATGAATGTAATTGTACTTTTATGTACAATTTTATGTACGAATTTTTACTCTTGTCAACGTGTCAAATTCACTTAATGTTTGTGTTATTCTAAAAAAAAAGTGTAAAGCATATAGCTATTCAATTCATAAATTATTGAAGGAAGCGGTTGATTATGTAACACATCATTCCGGGGAAATTAAAAAAATTAGCTAAAAGGGAAACAATTAGCCCATTTAATCTTAATTATATTTGAAGTAATTTAACTACTTAAAAATCATTTTTATTCTTATATTAAGCGTCACCATAGGGTATACATATTCTAAGGATCTTAGAATAAAAAATTCTACTTTCATGTTTTAAATATCCCTTTATTATATATTTTAATTTAAAATCGTGGTTTTATAAATATTATGTCGGACTTCCGATCCTCTCAAATTTAAAGAACATAGAGGAATTGCCAACTACTCACTTTCTCTGCTCTATTCTAAAAATGTCAATATGGATGTGTTAAAAGTGCATATGCATCATATGTGAAGCTGATATTTGGTCACTCACATAGGTACAGGAAAGGGCGGAGATTTAAGTATACTCGTAATTTTTCACTCACTATTTCTAAACTCCTCCCCTCCAAAGCTCCATTTAAATGTCAGTCAGACTGTCAATGAATTCATATACATTTTAAAATTATTAGCAAACTTTTTTATATGAAAAGTCTTTTTAAATTCCTTGCCGTAGAGTTTTAGTTGTTAAGGTCTCAACATGTTAAAATTAGGGTTGGTCCCCGAGCCTTCGGGGTTGGAAAAGTCGGGGGTCGGGGTTTTCGGGGTTGACAAAGTCGGGGTCGGGGTCGGGGTCGGGGGTCGGGGTTGAAGTGAAAATTTACAAAATCCAGCATTTTTATCCAAAATTACTGTTCAAAATCAACATTTTTATTAAAAAATCAACTTAATCTTCATTATCTTCACTTTCTGTATCTAATTCGTGATTAGTTGAGGGCGCAAGAAGTACTTTATCCAAGTTATCCTTCATAATCCCCAAAATCCCCAAACCCACAAGGTAACTCTTACTCCACCTCTTATGTAAGGGGATTGAGGGGATATGAAGGCATATCAGAGGATTAAGATGGATATAATGGGATTTAGAGGGATTTGACGGGATATCGGGGAGTTGCAAGGATAACGGGAGAAATCCATCTATCCATCAATTTCTCCTAAAGCCTCTGTATCCCTTCATTGTGTCTAGCGCCGCAGGCAAAAATTTTGAGAATTTTGGAAGGTCAAGAGCCAGATTTCTTCCATTTTCGGCGCCGCAGGCAAAAATTTTTAGAATTTTGGAAGGCCAAGAGACAGATTTCTTCAATTTTCTGCGCCGCAGGCGAAAATTTTGGAAAATTCATGACTAGTTTAAAATTTCTAATATTGTTTCAAGTTTAAAATATTTAAAAAAATAAATTTACAAATTTAAAATCAAGATCATAGTTTAAAAATATTTATTTTTGAGAAGAAAAATTTTCTCAGCCTTATTTCCATCCCTGGATTCGAACAAAATTCCTATCAAAATAGCTAAATGGCTGAAGTCAGTTAACCTAACCACTCAACCATCGACCAACAAAGGGAAACAGGAGAAAATATAAATATTCCTTTCCCTTTTCCTTCATATATTTAGCATCAAAGTCCCGATCCCGTTCCGATCTCTAGTTAATTAATGCAGTTTGAGTCGGGGGCATAAAAATTTTTCGGGGTTCGGGGTCGTCGGGGTCGAACTTTCGGGGGTCGGGGTTTTCGGGGTTGGGAATGTCGGGGTCGGGGTCGGGGTTTTAGGTCAAAAAATGTCGGGGTTCGGGGTCGGGGTCGGGGTTAGTCGGGGTCGGGGACCAACCCTAGTTAAAATTATAATTAACATTATCCCGCCTTTACAAAAGAAGCATAATTATGTGAGGATTTAGTAGTCATATTAAACTCAATGATACCTCCTTTTTGTACAGTTTAAACTTTAAGGCCAAAAAATAGTCTCACAACAAATGCTAGATGTAATGTACAGCTCGGAAGATTTGATCATTTACATAAATTTTTAAGTAGGAAATTGTCCGATAATGTCGATTTTCTCACTTATGGTTTACTATTTTAAAATTAAAAAAATTAAGATGCAATAGGTAAAAAGTTTCTACTAAAAGGTATCATTCGAAAAAGCGAATTTCTCACTTCAAACGATGGAACTTTTATTTCTGTAATTATTCTTTCGTTTTTATTAATTTAATTGCCTTGTATAACAAATAACTATATTCTACTCATTAAATTTAGATGATTAAATTTATTATTGCTTCTTGCTTATATTTGCTTACCCTATTGAGTATTAAATGTGATGGCAGAAAAGCTAGTATTGTAGTAAAAATCAAAGACGATTGGGAAGGAAAACGAGCATACATCTATTTAAAGAACGTAGACCTAAAGGAGCGTTTCGTATTGGAAAAAATTGAAAAGAGCAATAATCATTATGATATTAGCTATAATTATAACATTGAGAAATTTCTACGTCGAATTGAATTAAACAATGAAGGAAATAGTTATAATGTTGAGGTAGATGTCAGATCAGAATTTTATGTGGAATTAAAAAGAAAAGTTTTGATTAATATTGCAAAAAATAAAATTATTCAAGATATTCATACAGCATTTGAAAAACAGGTATTTTTTCTTGATTACTTGAATACAAATTCTGAAAATAATAAGAAGTATAAATTATGGTACTCTTTCCTAGTTTGAGTCTTCGCTTTTTGAGGCTAATTAGTTTTTTCTGTCTTTATTCAATTGTTATTTTCGCAAAGAATTAATATTGAAAATAATTGCTATTGCTGGATCAAATATAACCAGAAATGTAAAAGCAATCAATATCGAAACTCGAATTAGTGGGACGTTATATCCAAGCAGTATTAAATTATTTAGCAAACCTTAATATTATTTTATCCATAAAAGGTACTCAGATTTGCTGAATTTATTAAGAAGAAGAATAAATATTATGAAACTTCTATATTATATGAGAGTTTAGAAAATATAAAAATAAATAAAAAAGAATTATTAAAAGAAAATATAGAAAATTACAAAAACAAACTGTTATCAGGTTATTGGACGGAAATTAATTTAATTGGATATAAAATTGAATTGTTTGAAAAACAAAAAGTTGAATATCCGAAGGAATTAAAAAACAGAATTCTTTCCATTGGTGGTGAAATAAGTAAATATTTTTTTAATATTTAATTTGTTTAAAAATATAGTTTATTATTACAGGAGGAATAATTGAAGGAAAAAACGAAACTGTTTCAATTGTAAGGTTACACGAATTAAAAATTGGCATATATACCTAAAAGAACATTATTTGTGCAAATCATGTCACGATTATAAAATATTACACGGCAAAATGAGACCAGAAGGATATGTTTATCGAACTAAAATGGTTTAAATTTATTCATAATATAATTAACAATACTTTTTAAAAGTATATCAGTAGTTTTAAATATCTAGAGCATATTTTAAGAAATTATTAGCGATCTCATTTATTTAAATGGATTTTAATATTTTCTTAAGTATCTACAGGAACATTACTTTTTGCACTTTTAGGAATTGTAAACTTAGACAAAAAAACTTAAGAACTAAAAATCTTAAACTTCTAACTGCAAAGTAGTTAGAAGCAATCGTTGAAAATTATAAAAATAGCTTTAAAAAATTTTATATGAGAAATAGTTTCAACTCCTATTTTTGTAAATATTTTAGCGAATCACGAACGATCGGAAATGTTATACTTGTGGAGCAACAAAAACATCACATTGGCACCATCATTCAATACATGAACAATATATATGCAAAAGCTGTTACGATAAACAAAAAATGTTAAACAAGAAGACAAATGAAAATCAAACAATACAATAATCGAATAAATATTATTAAATTATTATGATTTTTTAACATTAATTTTCTGAATTTAGTGAACAAATTATAAAACAATGTTAAATCATACTAGGTCGGACATTTAAAAATTCATTCTTATTTCATTTTTAAATGTAATTATTTGAACTTTATGTTGTGTATGGGCGTCAGCCCTTAAAGTGTTTACTATAAAAGCCAGAGAAAACGTCAGTCTATTCGGATCATACTAGCGGGGCTAGTCACTGATCTCCTTCGTCTGTCCCATTCCCTTCGCCTACACATTGTTTATGTCTAAGTGTGATAAAGTGTTATTGTTGTGCTCGTCGACATTAGTTAATCTCGGACACCTCGGGTCGTAACAAATGGCGCGGTCGACAAAAAGTGAAGTGTGGCGAAGTGTAGTGAATTGCTTTGGCAATTAGTGAAGTGAGTTTTGATTTTGAGTGGACAGACGTCGTAATTAGTGATCGGCATGAGTCGAAGTGAAATGAGTGAATTGTTAGTGATGGCGCATGGACCTTTTGAGTTAGTAGTGACCTGAAAAAGGACTCAGTGCGAGTGCCAGTGGTCTATAGTTTAAGGCTGAAATGCCTAGTGTAAGGCTGAAATGCCTAGTGGTCCTGAAAGTGCGCAGATTTTGCCGATCAAGTGTTAAGTGTCTGGCATTCATGAGAATGTAAGTCCAGAAATTGAAAAGCTGAAAGTGAAGTTTGAAAGTGAAAATTTGGCAGCCTACGGGTGGGTAAGACCAAATAATGAAGTTTGGATTGTTAGTGGATAAAGTGAAGTTTGGCAGCCTAAAGGGTGGGTAAGACCAAATAATGAAGTGAGTCAAGGCGCTGAGGAGTGAGTATTATTAGGGATTGAAGTATTATTCCAGCGCAAGTGAGTGAAGCAACCCAGACTACACATAGTGTAAGTTCAGTGAAGTGTTGCGGTACCTGAGTCTTTGACAGAGGCAGGATGTAACAGGCATCCTTTGAGTGGTTAGTTAGTAGTAGTATTCGAGTGATAGTATTAAACCACGAGCCATCCTAAAAGTACACGGGAAAACGGCACCGAACTGCACACTAACTATATGTTAGTGTTGTGGTGTTTGACTTCATTTAAGTCATGAAACAAAGTATTAGTGATGTAATTTAGTGAAATTATTGGGCACAGTGTTGAAAAATGAATGTAGTGCCGCAATATAAAGTGAAGAAAAATGGTAGTGAAATAAAAAGTGAGGAAAGTAAAATAGTGAAGTAAAGTAAAAAAACAAAAGTGAAAAGCTTATTGACAAGCAGTGTCATGATCAACAGTGTGACCAATCAAGGACGTGCGTTGCCGTATTGGAAGCTGTTGTATGCACTGTAGATGACCGCTGCCAGAAGAAAAAAAAATGTGGAATAAGATGACAAATTTTGTGATTATTTTGTAATTGTTGTAATTTTAATTTGTTTTTTTGTTTTGCCCTTTTGTCATCCCACATTTTTGTATTTTGTTGTGAGTTAAGTGTTAGTGAGAGACTAGACGCTCTGGCTTAGTGTTAATTGTATTGATAGCATGGAAGCTATAGTGAATGTTAAAAGTTGTAAAGCTTCGGCTTTAAGTGAAAGCCGAACCTTTTTTTCAAGGGGGGAGGTGTTGTGTATGGGCGTCAGCCCTTAAAGTGTTTACTATAAAAGCCAGAGAAAACGTCAGTCTATTCGGATCATACTAGCGGGGCTAGTCACTGATCTCCTTCGTCTGTCCCATTCCCTTCGCCTACACATTGTTTATGTCTAAGTGTGATAAAGTGTTATTGTTGTGCTCGTCGACATTAGTTAATCTCGGACACCTCGGGTCGTAACACTTTAATTCCAAAATATTAATAACAAAGCAGACTTCAGAGATTGATAGCAAATTTTAAAAAAAGTCTGAATATAAAACCTACAACTATATTCTATAATATGTATTTCGTCGTCGATAAAGTTTGTGAGCGTGATCGCCTACTTCGGTAACACCTGTCGTAACAATTTTGCACTTAAGACTGAAAGCAATCATGGCAGTCAGCGTCGTCTAAAGCTTAAGCCCGTCTACATTAATGAAAAATGTACGCAAAAGTGAAAAGTAACTGTAAATTGTTGAAAGATCTTAGTAGCATTTAGAGAATATGCTGATTAGTTTCCAATATTTTAATATCCTCTTAATCGTAAATAACTCGATATAACCTTTAGCCCCTAAATGCCTATTAATCGCTACATAATAGAACTCAAATCATAATTCCATCATATTGTTCAATGTTTTTCTTAATCTCTAGAAATAAACTTTGTTCTGGAGATATATTCAAGGTGTACTAATGATGCTGAAAAAATCAGTTATGACTAGGGACCGGATTTTTAGGTTATAACCTATTTTTTCAGCGGAATAGTTATGATGAATTGCACTCAAATCCATTGTTAATTTTTGAAAATCTTTTGTTTACGCGGACTTTTTATCACCTATTGGAACCTATTTAGGCGTTTTGAAACCTAAAATAGGTTGTAACCTATTTTGAAGATTTTTGCATTTTTGTCTCCTATTATGGATATTTTTATGGGAAATATGATTTTTTATCAAAAAATTTTCAAAATTTTCCTTAAAAACTTAAAATTTTTAAAAAATTTTGTCAATTTTTCTTATCACCCAAAAATTTTTTTCAATTTTTGGTAAAATATTTTTTTCAAAAATTTAAAATTTTTTTCTTAATTAATATTTTCCAGTGGAAATTTTAAAAAATGGGAATTTTTTACCATTTTTAATATGAGAATAAAATTTTTAAACTGCAAATAGAAAATATTCATTATTTTTGCTTTTTTTACCCCTTATGTCGACCTTTTTTTGAAACTATTTTCCAATTTTGTCACCTATTTTCGAGTTTTTGTAACCTATTTCGGCATTTTTTAAAACCTATTTAAGTACCTATTTTAAGGTTTTTACAACCTAAAAATCCGGTCCCTAGTTAAGACCATAAAAATGTAATCAAAAAATTATTTTTAAATCATGATTCATACGTTCTGAAATATCAATACTTAAATTTCTGTCTTGATATGTAGACGAGTAATGTCCGTCGTCTTCCGGAACTTAAAGCAGCTCTCACTGATAAATAAAAATTAGTTTTAGTTTTAGAGTTTTAGTTTCTATTTAAAACTAAAACTTTAAAACCACAACTCATCTGTTATACATATTTTCGCCGATCGTAACATTCCTGATTAACAACAATTCATCATTCATAATATAAGAGGCACAAAAACAGTTAATCAGTTAATTAACTGAGAAAAAGTATGATAGAGAGGAAAGGAGTCGAATGCAGTATAAATTTTAACCGATGATAATTTCTTACTTAATTATGTATTAATTTTAAAATCCCTTTAATTTAATATAAAGGAATAATTAAAGTATTTTAAAAATTTAGAAAAATTATTCAAAGTCAAATATTGATGATAAACCAAAAATCTAAGAGTCACTTTAAATTTATTACTTCAACCAAATCTAATTTTAAGTTTATCTATTACTGACAAATGAGTCAATTAAATATTTAAAATTTCCACAAAATTTAATATTCGTATAGCTTTCATTTGTAAAAAACAAGTCTTAGCCGAAGAACATTTGAGAATTTAAGATTGTTTATAGAGTCAACTCGAATGGATTTCTATTAGTTTAAAAGAACCAAATGAAATAAAGTTCTGTAAAATTCAGAATGGATTTTATTTAAACGAATAAAAATTAAACAAAAAAAAGAAGAAAGGATAACAATCAAAAAACGTGAAAAATTACTTTAAAAGCAAGAAGTAAATATGTTATTCATTCCTTTTTGTGAAAGGTTAAGAAAAAATAATAATGCAACATTGTTTATGTGAAACTCTAAAGTCAACCAATATTTCGTTGTGTTCAAGAAGCATTTAAAAATTATTTAGGATGCAGAATGAGTTTTGTATTTTTATATCTATTATATACATATTACAAATGCATAAAAAGGATATGCATAATTTGTCATCGAATTTATGTTCATAGACTCAAATAGAGTTTCATTGAATTCTAATTTGCTTTTTTTATTTTTTGTTGTCTTTTGTAACAGGCATTACATATATATTGTTCAGGTTTTGTATGATGGTACCACTGTGATGTTTTTGTTTCACCGCAAATAAAACAATTTCGATCAGGTGTGATTCGCTAAAATATTTATTAACACATGTATTATGTAAAGTAGATTTGGCCTTAGTAATGTTTTTTTTCTTTTAGAATGTTTAGTTAAAAATCTAATTATATTGTATTATATCTAATTATATAATGTATTATATGCCAATAGAATCCCCTCTAAGGTTTTCAAAACTATTTTTGTGCATTATAGATATGTATACCAAGTTTGCTAAAAAATGCATGGGCTTGCTATCGACATTTCCGCAAAAGACATTTTGCAAAAATGCATTTTTTGCTGCAATCACTCCTTTTCTTCTTGTTCTAATAATTCTTTTACAGTTTGGCGCAAAAAATGGAAGCGAGCTTGGGTTTAAACCGAAGCAAACAATGTTTTAGTCTTTATTTAAAAATCTATTGCCATTCTATTTTTCAATATCCCAAAAATAGTTGTTCAACAGTTGGGGTCATTCAAATAGGGGCGGACATTTTTTGTTATCTTATTTTGAATATTTAATTATGTATACTATTTAATCATTTATATATTTAATTTTTGAATCTAAAGTCTAATATTTTAATATATTTAAACCGAAGGTCCCTTTCCATTGTTGCGCCAAACTGTCATCCAATCAATTGAAAGAGAAGGAAAGTATGTAGTGAATGCAGAAAAAAATCATTTTTGCAGACCGTTAATTTCCATCAGAGATAACCGTTAATTTAATCCTAGAAATATTTGCCTTTAAGCGTATTTAATTTTTTTGAAAAGGGAGAAGTTGAGTAGAAGTAAAAATGTAAGCGTATAAACACATAGAACCTTAACTTGTTATCTCTCCAAATCACTGATATCTTCGATATCTATACTAAAAAATCAAGGATTATTGGTGGTTCAGGTTGAAATTGAAAATGAGTTTTGACATCAAGATAAGACGATCCTACTGATATCTAATAATATCAAACCTTTTCAGTTTTAATATATAAGCTTTTATTTCTATGCTTTCCTAATTTTTGATTATAATCACCACAAGTATGACACAAATAGTGTTCTTTTAGATATTTATGCCACTTTGCATGAACTTGTTTTACACCACAATTGAAACAATCTCGTTTTTTCTTTAAATTAATTACTCCTATAATATTAAAATAAAACGTTATTTACTAGAGATGTTATTAAATTGATATGGCAACAGGATATCCTTATCCTCTCAAATAACATAAAAATATAGTTACTTATTTTATTGTCAATGTATATAATTCTGCTTTCTAACTCTTTGGGATATTCAACTTTTTGTTTTCTAACAATTCAATTTTATATCCAATTAAATTAATTTCCGTCCAATAACTTGATAAAAGTTTGTTTTTATATAATTCTATATTTGCTTTTAATAATTCTTTTTTATATATTTTTAATAGTTGTAAGTTCACTTTTAATATAGATGTTTCATAATAATTCTTCTTTTTAATAAAATTATTATTTATGAGCACCTTAAATTTATGAGTTAAATCATCATTATAAAATTATTTTCTAAAATTATCATCTGATTTACAGGCCCAGAAAAATTTAAAAAAAGTGCTCGTTTCATAATAATGTGGTTTACTGGTAGGTACTCGATTGTGCTGAATTTGAATTTGAGCTTAAAATGATTTTATATTGGACACTAGATCTGAATTCGTTTTGGTCAAATTGGGGTATAAATTAAACCACTTGATTATCCAATTTAGGTATTATATGTTGAATAAATGGATGATTTATAATTTGCATGACAATTTTCCTTGATAATTGCATATTTGTAGTAAATTTTGAACGATTAGTTATTTCAACATAAAAAGCATTAGTTTTGGTATTAAATTCAAATATTTCCAACGATTCTAGCTTATTAAACACTATGTCATCGTTTATATTATGTAAATTGCTCATTCTTCTAGATTTTAATACAAAACGAAATTTTAGCCCAATATTGTTTAAATATATGAATTGGCGTTTTTCTTTCCAATCATCGTTTATTTTTACCTCAACTTGTTTAGGATGATTATATTCTTGTGCCCATTGAAATTTCAATAAAACAATTGAATAAAAAATAAAAAAAGTTTTCATCTAAATATAGTAAAACTGAATAAAAAGAGAAATGTGTTAAAATATCAAAAAGGCGTTTTAATAAATGAGTGACAATAAATAAACGTTATATAATGTCAAATCTAAGCTTCATTAAGAAAGATTTTTTAAATAAAATCAAATAACTAAAACATATAGGTAAAACCCCTAAAGATTGAAAAACCATAGTAGGTTTGTTAAATTTGGTGTTGAATAACGATATTTTTGTATTAGTAACAGAATGTACAACCTCACTAATTTTTATGATTCAAACTGCATATCGCTCAAAGAAAACAAAATTTAAACATAAATTAAATCTTGAAACCTTTAGTGTCTGTTTAAATTAACTCTCAACTACAACACTAAATTTGAAAGGAAAGTGCAAATTTTAAAAATGCCCTAAATGGTTAAATTAATTAATAAAAAATAAGACGGTCAATTGTAATTTTGTAATGGCGGTATTTCGAAACAAATCTTAGAGATAAAAGGGGGGACAAATCTGACCAAACTACAAAATTTTATTTACTAATTATATTAACCAAAGTGCAAATTTAAAATCAGTCGGTGAGAAAATAAATATAAAATAACATAAATACATTTCATAATTTACCGCCTTATTTTTTTATTAATTTATTTGGCCATTAAGGGCATTTTTAAAATTTGCACTTTTTGTTTTTTATTTGTTTATATTTTTACCTACGATATGTCTTTCACGCTGTTTGGTAATATTTGAGCATAAATTTTGGTTCTACTTGACTTTATGAGTCCAATCGAACTTTATGAGTCCAAACAAATTTTATAAATCCGACATGTCTTATTATTCTAAGTAAAAATTGTGGCTCTACTACAGTTTATGATTGCAATCACAGTTTCTGAGTCCAATAAGATTTTTGTGAGCTACGTGGGTAAGTCGTCAGATTAAGGCTGGTAATGGAAAAGGTGATAGGTTTATGTTAATGTCGTAGAACCCAGCGATGTTAATGTCGTAGATGTTATTGTCGTAGAACCCCCTCTAGCAACATAATCCTATTCATTTTAAATGCATTATTTAATAAATGTATTATTTAATAAAATCTAATAAAATGTGATTGGATTCATAAAATTCCTATGGACTCATAAAGTTTTGTTTGGACTCATAAATTTTGATTGGACTCATAAAGTTTTGTTTGGACTCATAAATTTTGATTGGACTCATAAAGTTCGATTGGACTCATAAACTTCGATTGTCGACTGATTCTGTGAAAATGTAACCCCTGATCCCGGAACCCAAACCAGTTCAGTCCTAGACTCAATCCCAGACTCTAATTCCCATTTCTATCTTCCCATTTATAAATTAATAGTTTTCTCTTCTTTGAACTTTGCCTCTGCACTTCCGCTTAATTCCGCTATATTATTGTTTACAATTACAACTATTCATTCCCAGCCTTTCCATTATTTCACGTGAATTCCTATTATTTCCACTTATTCCCAAACACTTCCCATTATCCATCCACATGAACTCCTATTATTTCCTCTTATCCCCAACCACTTTCTCAACTAATCACAGTTACAATCTCCATTAATTCAACTTGTTGACTATTGCCTATCCCACTTCCCACTCCCCTTTTCCCGACTTATAAGGTTTTCATTCCCTCCAATAAACACCTCAGTTAGTCTCAGTTAGCTTATTTCCAGTTCAGTCCAATCTCAGTATCTCATTCTCAGTCCAATATCAGCTTTATCTCAGTCCAGTCCAATTAACAATCAGTTCCTTCATTTCAATATCCTATTATTCCGCTCAAATTCCATTTCAATTACCAGTTCCAGTTCCATACTCTATCAGCTTTATGAAATCCCTTCAATTCTATTTCTCATCCAATCCATCCTAATCCAATATCAACGTTCACTCTATTATATCATTTATCAATAAAATATATAAACAGTATTAAGTGAATTGGGTCAGAAACGGGTAGGACCTCTGGAAGCCCACACTCGCACATCCACTCGAATCCCAAATCCATATCCATATACACAACCCCCAAATACTAACATACTAACTGGTAGCACCTAAGTCGATCCACTACCCCTGCCCAATTCACCAATCAAAATAATTGTTAATATTAAATAGATTTACCCTATTTTCAGATTTTTTTTCTATCCCCAAATCACATTATCTTTAATACCCCAAAGTGTGCACACTAATTATAAAATTTTTTTTCTTCCCTCGTTTTAAATAAATTTTATAATACATTTATCCCAAATCAAACCAATAACGAATTCGCGTTCATTAATTATTATATCCAATTCCGTGTTCGTACTACATTTAAATCCATACATATTCAATACACGTTAATTCCTGACACATCCAAATTATACTTAATCTACAAATCCATTTATTATTCATAATTTAATCAACAAATTCAAATACATTCGCGCTAAATAAATCAAATCCTTATCAAATAATCAAATCCGAGCGCTCATTACTTAATAAATCATATCCGCGCTCAATAAATATTAAATAAAAAAAATCAATCCGCGCTCAGTAAATCAAATCCTAATTAAACAATCCAATCAGAGCGCTCATAATCATAAATAAATCAAATCCATTTGCTCTCATTAAATCAATAAAATCAAATCCATATCGAGCTCGATAATCCAAATCCAATTCGCGTTCATTAACTCAATAAAATAAAATCTCATCCTTATCGTGGTAATAATATCAAATCCATATCGCGCTCATTAACTCGATAAAATTCCATCCATATCGTTCTCAATAAACAAATTAAATCCGATTCGCGCTAAATAATAACTAATTTCAACAATCATAAATTATAATTTTTCCTCTTTCATTCTCTCGCGATAGTCCCGGCCGGGCTCCCAATACATTAATTCATATATGTTTTTAAATGTCAAAATATTAATTTTAAATAAATTTTTTACTTTAATTAAAAATTATTACTTAACTTGAATAAATGGAATTGGACAATTTACATATATTGTTCTCTAATTAAATGGAAATTGGAACTTTGGATGGAAGTTATTAAACTGTGCTACTGAATTACAAAAAATTGTTTTAAATATAAATTACATTTACCATTGGATGAGATAAGTTTACTTAAACAAATATTTTTATTAATCACAGATCAATTAATCAAATCCATTCAGCGCTCAGTCAACCAAATCCAATTAATCAAATCCATTCGCGTTCAATTAATCAAATATATTCCGCGCTCAACTAATTAAATCCAATTAATCAAATTCACTCCGCGCTCAATCAATCAAAACAACTAATCAAATCCATTCAGCGCTCAATCAATCAAATCCAATTA
This sequence comes from Meloidogyne enterolobii, assembly GCA_963681835.1. Taxonomy (NCBI): domain Eukaryota; kingdom Metazoa; phylum Nematoda; class Chromadorea; order Rhabditida; family Meloidogynidae; genus Meloidogyne; species Meloidogyne enterolobii. The sequence continues at coordinate 1,920,418 of CAVMJV010000006.1, forward strand.
ATCAATTCCGTTCAGCGCTCAATAAATCAAATCCAATTGATCAAATCCAATTACTCAAATCTATTCAACGCTCAATCAATTAAATCCAATTCATCAAATCTATTCCGCGCTCAATCAGACAAATCTAATTAACCAAATCTATTCAGCGCTCAATCAATCAAATCCATTTCGCGCTCTATCAATCAAATCTAATTAATCAAATCTATTCAGCGCTCAGTCAATCAAATCCAACCATTCCGCGCTCAATCAATCAAATCATTTCGCGCTCAATCAATCAAATCCAATTAATTAAATCCAATCCGCGCTCAATCAATCAAATCCAATTAATCAAATCCAATCAGCGCTCAATTAATCAAATCCAATTAAAACAAATTCATTCAGCGCTCAATCAATCAAATTCAATTAATCAAATCCATTCCGCGCTCAATCAATCCAAATCCATTCAGCGCTCAATAAATCATCTTATTCAAATCAAATTCGCGCTCAATAAATCAAACATAATCCAATCCGCGCTCATAAATATATCAAATTTAAATCCACAAGCGCTCAATAAACCAAACATAATCCAATCCGCGCTCATAAATCAAACAAATCCTAATCCAATTTGCGCTCAATAAATCAAATCCTAAATAAATCAATCAAAGCGCTCATAACTAAATAATTCATATCCTAATCCAAGCGCTCAATAATAAAAATTAATCCGCGCTCATAATCAATAAACATATCCTAGTCCAAGCGCTCACTAATCCTTAAACAAATAATCTAATCCGCGCTCAATAAAAATAACTAAGAATAAATCAAACAAATCCAATCCGCGCTCAATGAATCAAATCCTAATCCAAGCGCTCATAATCAAATAATCAATTACAATCAAATTTGCGCTCAATAAATTAAATTAATTCAAATCCACAAGCGCTGAATAAATCAAACAAATCCAAATCCTTAGTACTCAATAAATCCAATACAGTTCGCGCTCAAATAAATCGAATCCAAATACATTAAGCGTTCATAAATCAATCAAGCAAATCCAAATCCAGAAGCGCTCAATAAATCATTTTAATCTAATCCACTCAAATCTAATGCATCTCGCGCTCAATAAATCATCAAATCAAAATACATTCAGCAATCAATAAATCAATCAAATCCAAGTTCAATTTGCGCTCAATAAATCATAACCTAGTCCAAGCGCTCAATATTAAAAACAATAAATCCAATAATAATCATATCCTAATCTAGACGTCTAGACTCAAAATACCCCATTACATATACCAAAGTCCAAAATCTACAAAACATAGTTTTTCATTTTTATTTCCAGAGTTCATTGAAATTCTCATTTCACACAAAATTACACTAACTTCACATAACACTACTAACAAAACCTCACATACCACTAATAACAAAGCTTCACATAACACTACTAACAAACAACTTAACTACCAACCAACCACTAACATTCTTACATTGCACGCTCAATATTAATAATTGTAATTTTTTCACATCCACTACTAACTTCCGCTTCTAGCTTTTTAATTAACATTCAGATAACTTACTAATCCATTTTAAAATCACATCCTAACTAAAAAAAAATTTTTTTTGATAAATAATTCCAACCCAGTTTATATATTCCCTCCAACCCAAACATTTAAAAACATCCAAATCTTTTTTACAAATTTAATAACACCCCAGGTGGCCGCAAGGACCCTGGCGAGAAACTCATTTTTACATTTAATATTATATCACTCAATCTTTTATTTAATTTTTCGTCTTGTAAGTTTTCTAGATAAGATTAAGGACGAAATTGGGTCTTATGTTGCCTTAGGAAATATCTCATCCCCTCCTTTTTCCACCCGTACAGATGTTCAAATAAATATCTCACCCCTTCCCTCAACCTCCACATTTAATAAAGCCGGACGTGACACTGAAAGTGGCCGTCTCGTGTATCCTCCAACTACCTCCAACAAATTTAATAACAAATATCGGAGCTAACTGATGTTATATTCAATTTCCCACCTCTCATCTGTTTTTAATTCCCCATTCAATATTGATGTATTTATCTCCACTCATTCTAACACCAACTCAGATTATTCTTCATTTAATTACCCATTTAATATCTCCGACACCTTTGACCACCCCAAGAAAACTCACGAAAAGAATGTTTTAAATTTTTTGTTCAATTTTTCTGTTCCCATTAAATTTTTCCTATCAACCCAAATAAAATTTGTTATTCCCAAATAAAATTCCATCTCCAGCAGTATTATCACCCACCTATAACCTTGGTTTATTAATACATAAAAATTATAACTGAAATTTTAAACTGCCTCCCATATTTTATGTCAAATCCCCTCCTGAAATCCACAAATCCCCCTAGTATCCTTAAAATATCCTCAATATTACTTTATATACTATTAATAACTAATTTTATCTAAACAACAATAGTTACGTTAAAAATATTATAATTGTCCACATTTCTTTTACATATCACATTTCTCCTTTTATATTGCTACCCACAGTGAAATATCCCATGCCATTCAATCAAAAAAAACACCCACTCCAAAAAAAAACACCCACTCCAGGAATCCCTCTCCACTTAGGAATCCTTCCCCGTCTCCAAAACATTTATAACTCCAGGTGTGACACAAATGTGGCCACCTTGCGATATCACAACTCAACAATAGGAATCCAAATCCATAAGAAAGCATCCCCACAATCAAGATTTGGTCGCAGGGACGCGACCAGGTGGGCAAGGGAGGTGTAACCCCTGATCCCGGAACCCAAACCAGTTCAGTCCTAGACTCAATCCCAGACTCTAATTCCCATTTCTATCTTCCCATTTATAAATTAATAGTTTTCTCTTCTTTGAACTTTGCCTCTGCACTTCCGCTTAATTCCGCTATATTATTGTTTACAATTACAACTATTCATTCCCAGCCTTTCCATTATTTCACGTGAATTCCTATTATTTCCACTTATTCCCAAACACTTCCCATTATCCATCCACATGAACTCCTATTATTTCCTCTTATCCCCAACCACTTTCTCAACTAATCACAGTTACAATCTCCATTAATTCAACTTGTTGACTATTGCCTATCCCACTTCCCACTCCCCTTTTCCCGACTTATAAGGTTTTCATTCCCTCCAATAAACACCTCAGTTAGTCTCAGTTAGCTTATTTCCAGTTCAGTCCAATCTCAGTATCTCATTCTCAGTCCAATATCAGCTTTATCTCAGTCCAGTCCAATTAACAATCAGTTCCTTCATTTCAATATCCTATTATTCCGCTCAAATTCCATTTCAATTACCAGTTCCAGTTCCATACTCTATCAGCTTTATGAAATCCCTTCAATTCTATTTCTCATCCAATCCATCCTAATCCAATATCAACGTTCACTCTATTATATCATTTATCAATAAAATATATAAACAGTATTAAGTGAATTGGGTCAGAAACGGGTAGGACCTCTGGAAGCCCACACTCGCACATCCACTCGAATCCCAAATCCATATCCATATACACAACCCCCAAATACTAACATACTAACTAAAACATAACGCAGATTCTGTGGATGTTTCCGCTGAATCTGCGGACCCTTTTTTTCGCAGAATCTGTGAAAGTGCAGAAATAGAAATTCTGTGGTTCTGTGGTCTGTGCACAGAATTCTATCCGCAGAATCTGTGGAGGGGATAAATAGGCCCAGCTATTGAATAATGGAGACTGATAGCTATGAGTAAAGATAAAAAAGACGATATGCTTTCAAGCGAACTAATATACAAGCAGCGAGGAGGGAAAATTTTTTAAAGATTTTTAATAGACAAGGATGGAGAGAATAGACAAGGAGGACAGGGAGGGCTTAATAGACAGGGAGGGAGAGAAATTAATTAATTAAAATCTTATGATTTATTTTCATATAATTTAAATTTTTTACATTGAATGATAGGCAAGATGAAAGAAAATAGGAGTAGAAAAGCAAAAAATTTTACTCTGAAAAAATTGTTTATGAGAGATATGCAGTAATTCCAGGTTTGCTCATGAACACAGTTTTTGCTATATATGTCAGGATATATCTTTTGAAGCACATCCTTCTATCTTTTGAAGCACATCCATCATCAGGTATCCGCGGATAATCCGTTTTTACTCAAAACTTCCAACCTGGATAATATTTTCATAATTGTCAATTTCATTTATGTAAATTATAAAAATGTTTGTAGTAAAATTAAGGTAATGGAAAAATAATTTTACTTACCGGATTTTCTGTTTGTTTGGTTTCTATTTAAAATGTACTGAAATGAGTTAAATAAATAATTTGTTCATGATCAGTTCATTTGTTTTTTAAAAAGTTTTTTAATGTTGTTTTTTCTCTCCAAACACTTCGTAAAACTCAAAAAATGCAACTAAAGCATTATACCTCAAAAATGATTTTTTTGATATAACTAAAATGATGAAAAATTAATTATCTAGAGATAAACGCGTAAGTAAAAAACTAGAGCTCTTTTACATATAATATTATCGCTAGGGTAGTTATTCAAAAATAATAAATCTTATTATAAGATTCAATTTTCCCTCACAACTCCCTTCAACCTCAATTTTGAATATGGAAAGTGATTTTAAATTTACTGTTCTGATAAAATTTATTTAAAGAGGATCGTCATTATTATATGTATTTACGAAATTAAACAAAAATAATGATGGGTGTTGCCCTTTCAGAACCTGGACAATATTTATCAAAAATAAAAAGATCGAAAGTCGAAAAATAAAATTTTAAATGAAAAGGAATCGAATAAATGAAATAATACATAAAAGATGAATATTTTAAAAAAAGCATAAAAGTCAAGCTTTTTATCCATTCATTTGTTGGGTGTCCTCAAATTGTAGCCGCTTTCAACTTCAATCTATAATATAAAGTGAACTAAAGTTTAAAGTAAAATCAACCATCTGCTTTCGTATTTTTAGAAGATTTCTTTATTCTATGCTTTTTATTGTAACAAGCAGCACATAAATAGTGCCCTGGTTTTGAATAACTGTACCATTGTGCTGTATGAGTAACATTGCAAATAGTACAATTCCGATCTTTTGGTATTATCTAAGTATTTTTAGAAAAAGGTATGGAAACTTATAAATGTTAAATCTAAAGATTTATATATTACTTTAATCATACAAATTTAAGAAAATATTATTTTTTAAATTCAGATCATATATCGGTTTAATCAAAATGGTGTTTATAGTAACGAGCAGTTCAGCACAATTGAGTAAAAGATTCATTTAAAGAGTCCCGATAAGAATTAACCTTTTTAGTCTTTAAACATAATTCATTTGATCTAAACTTTCGATATTTGTGTTTATATGCGTTACATTCATTACACAAGTAATGTTCTTTTAGTAAATTAGACCACTTTTTTGTATTTATAACTTGACAATTAAAACATTTTCTCTTATTTGATTTAATTATTTCACCTATATTTAATAAGGAAAATTATTTAGCCGAATGAAATGTTAGACAAATTTAAAAATTTAATTACTTATTTTATTTCCAATGTCAAAAATTTTGCTATTTAATTCTTCCTTCGGATATTCTACTTTTTGTTTTCCTAACAATTCAATTTTATATCCAATTAAATTAATTTCAGTCCAATAACTTAACAAAAGTTTGTTTTTGTAATTTTCTATATTTTCTTTTAATAATTCTTTTGTATTTATTTTTATATCGACTAATCTATCGTCTAAAATAGAAGTTGAATAATAATAATTATCCATGATAAAATTATTATTAAAGCGAATCTTAGAAATTTTAAATCTGTATATTATCGAATAATCAAATATAAAATACCTGTTTTCCCAAGTGAGGCAAAAATTTCTTAACAATTTCATTATTGGCAATTTCAATCAAAATTCTCATTTTCAATTGAGAGCTTAATTTAGACCCGTCATTTATTTTGACAATAAAAACATTTTCAACAGGATCAATTTCAATTTTACAAAACGATCCAGTATTCTTATAAAGATAATCAAGTATTCTAGTTTTTTGTTTTACATTCATTATCAATACAAAACGTTCCTTAATTTGAATATTTTTTAAATAAATAAATTCTCTTTTTTCTTCCCAATCTTCTTTTATTTTTAATCCAATCTCAAACATTTTACCGTTGATTTGGATATTCAACAGAATAACCAAATATAAGAGAATAATTATAAATTTATTCATCTTAAATTTTAATTTAAAAATATTTTGTAAAATATAAATAAAAGTTTAACTTATTTAACATAAATGATATTAAATATCTGTTGTAACTAAAGTCCGATAAACTTAAATACCGTAAACTTCAAAATTTTATCGGACAGTATTCGTATCGCATTAAAGAGACGAAATTACAGATACCGTAGAATATACTCACAGCACGATACGGTCGAGCTCTATTACATGAAGCAAAAAACAAAGGGGATCCGTTATATTTATTAGAATAATATAATAAATGATGAGACCTCTATGATAAATAGTACATCATTTAAGCATTTTAATCAAATTCTCAGGGCAAAGGAGCTGTTTCGAAATTTCGATTTTTTATATTTAATCAACGATTTTAAGACACTCACAAGGCATTAGAAGATACAAAAGTAAACAAACTACATAAATTTAATTGGTGAATTTTATTAAAAGTGGATTTGGACAAAAAGTGATATTTTTAAAGTCAACTCAGTGAAAAATAAATAAATAAAAATAAATATAAAAACTTTAAATAAATTTAAAGAATTCCCGTCTATTTATTTTATTGTTAGACCCGGACTCGTTATTCTATTTTAGTAAGTTTTGACCCTGAATTATTTCTCATTATTATTTTATTTATTACACCTATTCTTTCCCGGTAACTATATTCCTCTCTGTTTATACATTGTCCATTTATTATTATTTTTTGTGTAATTCATTTAAGTTACCATCACTTATTCTTCCCGAACACTATAAACAGAAAACATCATTAAATCAACATTTCCTTCCCGTAATCATCCCAATTATCACTCCTCAACTTTCTCAGAATTTTTGCTTCAATTAATCCCTTATACTTTCCACAATATTTAACAAATGGTTGAACATAAATAATTAACTTGAGATTTTCTCTCTCTAATTGTATCCCAATTCACTAATTATTATCTATGTAATTTACCATTTTTACTCTCTATTATCCTTGTTGTGACCGACCCCAGTAAACTTGTTTAAAATTTATTTAAAATACTAAATAAAATAGCCTTTTAAAATAGTCTATTTTATTTAGGATTTTTTACTTCTAGTTTTTCCTCTATTTTTTGCTTCTAATTATATTAACCGCGGCAACTAACAAAAAGGTGCAAATTTTAAAAATGCCCTAAATGGCTAAATAAATTAATAAAAAATAAGACGGTAAATTATGAAATGTATTTATGTTATTTTATATTTATTTTCTTACCGAGTGATTTATAAATTTGCACTTTGGCTAATATAATTAGTAAATAATATTTTGTAGTTTGGTTAGATTTGTACCCACTTTTACCTTTAAGACTTATTTTGAAATACTCGGGTCGAAATCTTGATTGCCAATGTGAAAAATCAAAATTTCGAACAGCTCTTATTAACTTAGCATATGATGAAATGTTAAAATGAGACTATTTATTTATAGAGTCTCAACAAAATTAAAAAATTATAATATTTTCAAAGATTTTAAACAAGTTTATTCAAATTATGGAAATATTTACTAGCTTTTGACATTTTGATTAGAATTTTATTTAAAAATATTATTATTTTATTTCTAGCTTTTAAAATTATAGATAAAGCTCAGAATTACTTTAAAAAACAGAAAAGCTTTTAAGATTTAATTTATGATTAGATATGATTAGACCTCTGAAGTCGTCTCCTCTCGATTTGCTCTGCGAAGTGCCAGATAATTTGAATACCCAAACACCCCCCCCCCCCCACCCAAATCTGAATAATTCTTACTTCCCCAAGTGACCGAACCCAAGTTTCGGAAGGCCAAAGCTTTCCGAAACTCCCCTCCTCCTATGTTTATTACAATTTGAAATAATTTATTTCAATTTGAATTCAATTTATTTCAATTTGAAACTAATATATTAACCACGGTATTTGACAAAAAGTCCAAATTTTAAAATTCTATGAATGGCAAAAAAATAAATATAAAAATAAGAGGTATATATGATATTTATTTATGGATTATTTTTCAATAATTTAATTTGTCACTTAGGGAAGTAAAAATTATTCAGAATTGGGGGCCTTGGAATACATAATTATGAAGTTTGAAAATTTCGATATTTTTGGTAATTCGTCATTTTGGGTGTCGATATTTAGAGTGGGATATTTTTGGGTTTCGATATTCTGAGTGGAGTCAAAAGTGTTATTCATAAAATAAAGTGCATGATCGTGCCTAAAACCGGGAAAACCGAAACCGACTAAGATATTATGTTTTTAAATGAGAAAAGAATAAATAATGAGAAAAAAGAGTGTAAAAATGATTTTACTCATGAATATTTCAAGCCTCAATTACTTTTGTTTTATATACCGTTTCTTAGTTTTTTATCTCTTCTATTCTTTGTATTCTTATATTGTTTATTGTAACAAGACTTGCATAAATGTTGTCCATAGTCATAACGGTACCAAGATAATGTTTCAGTACTTTTGCAAATAGCACAATGTCGATCCTCCTTAAGTAAATTCAATAGAAAAAGTATTTATATGAAGGCTATAAAAATTTAAAAATTATGAACATTTAAGCTCTAATTTTATTGAAAACAGTGCAAGTGCATTCTATTTATTAGTGTGTAACATAAATAATTAGCCCCCCTTAATTCATTAAAGTTTGAAAATGTATATCTCAATGTTAAGATCTCCAATCTGTTTAATTTTTTTGTCATATATTCAAATATTTAATGTCTTCTTCATTTTCTGAAAGATTTGAAATTTTTTCTTTATTTAAAAATTTTTTTATGAATTTTTAATGTTTAATGCAAAATTATGAAATTAGCGTCCAGTTCAAATATGAGATTGAACTTGGACATTCGGAAAAGGAATCATGGCACAAAATATGCATATCGAAGTAAGGGGATGGTATCTCATATTCCACTGAAAAAAGTTGTGTCTCCAAATAAAAGAAAGGTAGAGAGTAGCTGAAAGACAAAAAACATCTTGGATGCCAACCAACTATAGATACGAATGCCGTTCTCCTCTGAATCAAAGCCAATCTAAAAAAATGTGTATATTGGAGCAGGCACTCACCTGCTCACTTACAAAAATTACCATAATTACCAGAAAATAGGCAACTCTCTTAAGATCATAGAAAAATATAATTTGAAGTCTGAAAACATTTAGTTTAATTTTAATAAATATTTATTTAACTTCGCTCAAGGGGGGCTAATTATTTATTTTACACCCTAATATTTTTATCACAGGTAGTAAATAAAGCATAGTAAGCTCGATTATATAAAAACATGCAGCTTATTGTCTATCGTTCCTCAAAGTTACCAACCCGTAGAACATACATAATTGTGAGTTTGATAGGGTTCATATCTGGAGTATTGAAGTTTTCTATATGCGTTTTAATACATAAACGCCCTTTATACGAACTATGTATTTTTATGTCGATATAGAAATATATTAAATATAGAGACATAAATATATAATATAGAAATTATAACATAAATAATTTTTTAATTATCTTACTAATTTGGACATAGACAATTCCTTTTTAAATTTAATCCACAACTCTTTTGGTCTATGCTTTCCAAATTTTCGATTATAATCTCCACATTTGTAACACAAATAATTTTCTTTTGTGAATATATACCATTGTATAGTTTTTGTAGTTCCACAATTTAAACAATGTCGCATAGTCTCATCAATAATTCCACCCATAATATTTAAATTAAATTTTTTAGTAAATGAATGTATAAACAAAAATAAAAATTTTACTTAGTTTATTGCCAATATAAATAATTCTGTCTTTTAATTCTCTAGGATATTCAACTTTTTGTTTTTCTAACAATTCACTTTTATATCCAATTAAATTAATTTCCGTCCAATGACTCGATAAAAGTTTGTTTTTTAAAATTCTATGTTCTCTTTTAATAATTGATTTTTATTCTCTAAACTTTTTTCTAATATCGAAGTTTAATAATAATTATTATTCTTGATAAAATCATTATTTAATCGAATCTTAAATATATTAAATTTGTGTAATATTGATGGCTTAAATTTCGAATAGGTAATCAAATATAATACCTGTTTTCCCAAGTCTTTCAAATATTTCTTAACAATTTCATTATTGGCTAGTTCAATCAGAATTCTCATTTTTAATTGAGAGCTAAATTTAGACCCGTCATTTATTTTGACATTAAAAACTTTATTATCGGGATTTACTTCAATTTTGCAAAACGATCCAGTATTATTATAAAGATAATCGCCTATTCTATTATTTTGTTTTACATTCATTATCAATATAAAACGTTCCTTTATTTCAATATTTTTTAAATAAATAAATTCTCTTTTTTGTTCCCAATCTTCTTTTATTTTTAACCCAACCTCAACCATTTTACCCTTGATTTGGATATTCAACAGGGCAACCAAATATGAGAAAAAAATAATAATAAATTCTTTCATCTTAAATTTTAATATTAAAAATATTTTGGTTCTACTCAACTTATGAGCATACAGAAATTTCGAGAATATGTTAAGGAACGGTCAGAAGTAAGGAACGGTCCCAGATATAAAATGTCTTGTTGTAATTAGCGTACGTCCAATAAACTTAAATACGATAAATGCTATGGAAAAATTCATTGGATTGAAGATACAATAGAACAATATGTATTCTTTTTCACAATCAAGAAAAAGAATATTTAAAATTAATTGATAAGGAATATTTAAATTATGTTTCTCGGGAAATAGGAAAAACAACATTATTTAAAATAAACAAAATATTAAAATAGGAATCCGACATCATGCCAAATAGTTATAATAGTTTAATTAATGTTTGTGATCATATAAATTAATGGGTAATTTTGAATTTCGTACCCCCCCCCCCCTCTTTTTTCTTTCTCAAAGCGTTAAAAATGGTCAGTCTTCAGACGAATGTAGAGCACAATGAGCTGTGTCGAATGACACAAAAATAAAAAAAATCCGACTTGATTTGACCGAAATACAGACCTCTGAATATTGAAAAACATTTGGGGAAAAACCATACTAATTAAGCAAAATTATTTAAATGAATAATCTTATAACTTATAGGCAAAGCCTTATAACTTATAGGCAAAGCCAATCTTATAACTTATAGGCAAAACTTATAGGCAAAGCCCCTAACGATTGAAAAACCATAGTAGGATTTTTAGAATTGTCATGCGTTTTTAAATTTGGTGTTTGCATAACAATATTTTTATATTTGTAACAGACCGAAAACCTCACTTATGTAAATAATTCAAACAGGATATTCTAAAAAAATCTAATAATAAATTAAATCTTAAAACCATTTGTGTCTGTTTAAAGTAACTCTGAAAACTAACTCTAAATTTTAAAAGCGAAGATCCAAATAAAACTATTTTTAAATAGAATTCTGATAAAATTTAAAATGCTAGTGAATGTTCGAATAATTTGAAAAACCTTATTTAAAATCTATGAAAATAGAATAATAATTTAATTCTGTTGAGACACTATAAATAAATAGTCTCATTTTAACATTTCATCATATGCTAAGTTAATAAGAGTGTTCGAAATTTCGATTTTTGACATTGGCAATCAAGATTTCGACCCGAGTATTTCGAAACAAGTCTTAGAGATAAAAGGGGGTACAAATCTAACCAAACTGCAAAATATTATTTACTAATTATTATAACCAAAGTGCAAATTTAAAATCAGTCGGTGAGAAAATAAATATAAAATAACATTAATACATTTCATAATTTACCGCTTATTTTTACTTAATTTTTTTAGCCATTTAGGGATTTTTTAAAATTTGACTAATTTTAAATAATTAGTCAAAACAATTTTTTATTTGTTTATATTTTTATCTACCTTTGTCTTTAAACTGTTTGGAAATATTTAGTATGAAATCTTACTTGTATAAATGCCATGTAATTTCTATAAGCTCTTATGCCTATCACATGTAATTAAACCTTCAAAATTAGACCCAATTAATTTATATTATCACAACCAATAATTAACTTTGTATAACTCTAATGTCATTTCCCAGGAAATATTGAGCTTGGAAACAGCCGAAAGACTTTGTTTGATTATATTTCCGTTCACATTACTTCAATAATACATTAGTCTATTGTCTCTCCCATTTAAATGTTTATTTAAACGATTTAATCTCAGTTATAATCGGTTCATTTTTATGTTAAATGATTATGTATTATGTGCTAGTAGCGATTATATTATTGTCCACATTTCATAGTTTGTGAATAAAGATCTTTATCACCTAGGTGTTTCCGTGTTAGGGAAGTTACTGGGGGACTTGATCAACCCTGAAGGTCTTCTAGGCTAGGTCCGATCACACTCTCCCCTTGTATCCTATAATAACTGGGAAAGAGTTAATAGGAAAGATGAGTTCTATTTGGTTCTATTTTAACTATTTGGCTTGATTAAAATAAAAGAAAAAAACTTCCACAAATTGATTACACATAGATTTCTGTTACTTCTATTCTATACTATTATGTTTATTCAAAGTTCAACACAAAAAATTAAGCCATTTTTCTACAATATTTCTTACACTATATTTCTAATTTGCACCTTTTACAAAAAGTCCAAATTTAAAAAATGCCCTAAATGGCTATATAAATTAATATAAAATTAAACGGTAAATTATTAAATGTATTTATGTTATTTTATATTTATTTTCTCACCGAGTGATTTGCACTTTAGTTATAATAATTAGTAAATAACATTTTGTAGTTTGGTTAAATTTGTTTCCCCTTTTATCTCTAAGACTTGTTTCGAAATACTTGGGTCGAGATCACGATTGACAATGTCAAATATCGAAATTTCGAACACTCTTATTAACTTAGCATATGATGAAAATGTCAAAATGAGACTATTTATTTATAGTGTCTCAATTAAATAAAATTATTATAATATTTTCATAGATTTTAATCAATGTTTTTTAAATTATCCGATTATTTACTAGCTTTTGACATTTTATTAGAATTATATTGAAACTATTGTTTTATTTGGAAAAAATGAAACTTCCACACATTGATACGCAAAGTTTTCTGTTAATTCTAATTTCCCTCGAAAACTCTGTTAATCCCCAATTCATTCATATATTAATCCGTTAATCTCCTTCAATGGGATACCGGGATATCCGAAGATTTCCAAATATTCGACAACCATATACTAGATCCCTCTTTATTTTTTGATTTAATAGACCTAAGATCATATTCCGTATCTGTAGTAACGATCGATAGAATTTTAATTTTAACATTATTTAAGTTTATCGAACGTACTCTAGTTATAAAATCCATTTATTATTAGTTATTTTAAATATTTTAAACTTTTATCTGTATTTTAAAAATATTTTAAATATTAAAATTTAAAATGAATAAATTTATTATAATTGTTCTTTCATATTTGGTTGTTCTGTTGAATATCCAAATCAACGGTAGAATGGTTGAGGTTGGATTAAAAATTAAGGATGATTGGGAAGAAAAAAGAGACTTTATTTATTTAAGAAATATTCAAATAAAGGAACGTTTTGTATTGATAATGAATGTAAATCAGGGAAATAAAATTGAAAATTATTTCAATAAAAAAACTGAATCGTTTTGTAAAATTGAAATAAATCCTGTTGAAAAAGTTTTTGTTGTTAAATTAAATCATTGTTCAAAATATAGCTCTCAGCTAAAAATGAGAATTTTGATTGAAATTGCCAATAATGAAATTGTAAATAAATTTTTGAAAAACTTGGACAAACAGGTATTTTATATTTGATTACCGTATAGCCTGTATTAATCGACCTCCCTCGAATAATTACCCCACCTCTATTAGTCACTCACTCTAGCGAGAGGTTGAAACAATAATTACCCTGCCTCTATTAGTTACTCCCTCTAGGGAGTGGTTGAAACAATAATTACCCCACCTCTATTAGTTACTCCCTCTAGCGAGAGGTTGAAACAATAATTACACTGCCTTAAATAATTACCCCCTATTTTTCCTCACTAATTTAAAAATATTTATTAAAAAAGGTACTATCACTTTATCTCTTACCATGCCCGTGCATGTTTGGCAGAAATTTTTTCATAATGCATGACTTACCTTCTCCTCCCTTTTATTTCTCCCTCCAAAAAGATTAAAAAACGGTCAAAAGATATAAACATTAATCAGCCTCTGATATATATTTTTACATATTTCTTACATCCCGAGAAATAGTTTCCAATAGACTATGTGTCTTTATTTTATCCCGAGCTGGAAGTATCGTTGTTGTGCTAACACTTTACGGTATATTATATACATTTATGTAAGATATCAGTGTCGTTATTTAAGATACAGTGTCTTTATATATCCTAAGTCAGAAGCATTGGTGTATGCTACCATTTTGGGGTACATTATAAGGAATATATTAAAGTAATATAGAATCAGTTGTAAAAGCGTATAAATTTACCTCCGCATTCGGTATCATAACGTATATCCCAGTTTCTGTCTATGATATGATAAAATATGTAGAGGTCGAAATAATAATTACCCTCCCTCAAATAATTACCCCACCTCTATTATTTACCCCCTCCAGCGGAAGGTCGAAACAATAATTACCCAGGTAGTTATTAAAGGATATACGGTATTTGAAATTTAAGCCTTCAATTTACACAAATTTATGAATTTAAGATTCGCCTAAATAATAATTTTATCAAAAATAATAATTATTATGAAACTTCGATATTAGAAGTAAGTTTAGAAAATATAAATAAAAAAGAATTATTGAAAGAAAATATAGAAAGTTACAAAGGCAAACTTTTAAAAAGTTATTGGACGGGAATTAATTTAATTGGATATAAAATTGAATTGTTAGAAAAACAAAAAGTTGAGTATACGAAGGAATTAGAAAGCAAAATTATTTATATTGCCAATAATATATGTAAATATATTTAGATTTTTGGATTTATTTAGCGTAATATTAAATATTCATTGTTAAAATTTATAGATGTCATTAATAAAATATACAAACGACAATGTTTCAATTGCGAAACTTCACTAACTAAGGACTGGTATGAATACCTTAAAGAGGAGCATTATTTGTGCCAATCATGCTACATATATAATCAAAGGAATAATGGAAAGCATAGACCAAAAGAATTGTGGAATAAAATTAAAAAGGTTTTTCTTTAACAAGAACTACATATTATGATACTTCTAAAATATTTACTATTCAATCAAATTCTTATGTAACGTATTTCGGACTCATTTACTCATTTTGACTAAACCGATATTTGCTCTCTCCTTAAAACTAATATTTTCGTAAATTTGTATAGTTTAATAAATAATTTTTTTGGTGTAAAAGAACTTTTATAAATTTGCATACTTTTTCTATAATTATATAGATAACTCCACAAGATCGAAATTGTTCAATTTGCAATATTACTCATACATCACGTTGGTACGGTTATTCAATAACTGGACACAGTTTATGTGCTGCTTGTTACAATAAACAGCAAAGAATAAAGAAATCAACTAAAAATACGAAAGCAGATGGTTGATTTTGCTTTAAAATTTAGTTTACTTTGTTATTATAGATCGAAGTTGAAAGCGGCTACAATTTGGGAAATTCGGTATACTCCCAACAGATGAATGGATAAAAATTAGTATGAAATAATATAATCATTGTTAGCAAATTTCAATTATATTTTTTAATGCTCGACTTTTTTGTTTTCTTTAACAAAATCCTTTCTTTAACAAATTTTCTTTAACAAAATCGTTTTTCAATTCATTATCCTTCACCGATCGTAGCATGTTGAAATAAATATTGTACTGGTTTTAAGGTTTTAACTACATTTAATGCCAAAATCAGCTTGTTTGAACAGCCGATATTGAGATATAAGGCTCAAATTGATCAAAAATCAGAATAAATTTAAGGTCAAAAATTCAAATATGCCAAAATTTGGCTTATTCCAACCTACTATTTTAGGCAATTACACGCAGCCCATAATCATTTACTAATGATAAAAGTGGTACCTTATTATCAGCTCGTCGAGATTAAAGAATGGCATAAGTCGCTCTGAATTTTACACCAGTAAACTACAAGCCTAGCTATAATGGCATTTAATACTGTCGATTATGATTATAAATCATTATCTTAATAGATTTAATCTATTTAACAATAAACGAGCTTATATATGAAGTCACAAAAATTTGTTAATATTGATTCTTCTGTGTCCATTATAAATGTAATCCTTCATAAAATAAATAAAATAATGTAAATCAATCTATTTATTTAACATTTATCTTAATAAAAATTAAAGAATTTTGTTTTTCACTGAAATTACAAAGGTCATATTTGAACTAGTGTTATAATTTGTTCGATAAACTCAGAAAATTAAAGTTAGCAAATCATAATCCATTAAATACTATTTACTCGTTTTTATTTCTGGTTGATCTTTATTTGTTTTCTTATTTATCCTTTGTTGCCCTCTGTAACAAGTATCACAATCATAGAGCTCAGGTTTTGAATGACGATACCACCTTGATGTTTTTGTTGCTGCACAAGTAAAACATTTTCGATCATTCGTGATTCGCTAAAATATTTATAAAAATACGAATTAACTTAAATAAATTTTGTTAGCAAGATTATTAATAATGATCTTCGTGTTTTATATTGCGGCATATAGTGAAACGTGCTGGGTTTGAAACGTGACGACAAAAATGTTCGGACTGAAATGACGTGTACCACCAGTCATCAATAATACTATAAGATACCTTGCTATTTACATATCGGTTGGTCTCTATATATTTACTTTTTGTTCATTTTTTTTGAATTTATAACTCCAAAATAATAATAAAACGACAAATTCAACAATCCCTACCAAATTTTAGGTAAAGCATAATTTATTTACATATCACACAAACACAGTTTGAAGCTAAATATTCCCTAAGCATATCAATTTCTATAAAAATTTTAAATATGACGATATTTCCTTCTTAACATAAAATGTCATATAAATAAGAATTTGATTAAATTGTGAATATTTTAGAATTATGACAATAGTTCTTGTTAAAGGCAAACCTTTTTAATATTAAACCACAATTTTCTCGGTCTATGTTTTCCATTATTTCTTTGATTATATATGTAACATGATTGGCACAAATAATGCTCCTTTTTCAAATATTCATACCAATTTTTACGCCATGTAGTTGCACAATTGAAACAATGTCGTTTGTACATTTCATTAATTAAAGCTAAAAGATTTAAGAATAAGTATTAAAGTTTACCCTAAATAAATCCAAAAATCTAAATATATTTACTTATTTTATTGCCAACGTAAACAATTTTGCTGGTTAATTCCTTCGAATATTCTACATTTTGTTTTTCTAACAATTCAATTTTATATCCAATTAAATCAATCGAAGTTTCCTAATTATTATTATTCGTGATAAAATTATTATTTAGGCGACTAATTATATTAACCAAAGTGCAAATTTAAAAATTAGTCGGTGAGAAAATAAATATAAAATAACACAAATAGATTTCATAATTTACCGTCTTATTTCTTCTTAATTTATTTGCCATTAAGGGCATTTTTAAAATTTGCACTTTTGTCAATTCCGCGGTTAATTTAACTAGTTAAGAGAATTTTTTATTTGTTTATGTTTGTGTTGAAATCATAATTGTCCATGCCGCAATAGAAATTTCAAAAAAGCTCCATCAAACCTTTTTCCTTCAAAATTAGACCACATTAATTTATATGATCTGAACCAATAATTAAAATATTCTAATATTTGCCGGATTTAAAAAAAGTATCAAGGGTATTCTCATCCATAGATTCAGGTAAGTTTTCAAGAACAGCTCTGCATGATTTTTGCTTGAGAAGATCCCCATTAAATGCCGCTGATTATATTTGTTTCATAACAAGATTAGGTGAAGGTCTTAGGGCAGAAATAGGTGAGCCCCATGATGGTTGGGAAGTTGTGTTGGTGTTATTATTGTCAATACGTGTTAAAATTTCTTAAATTTATAATATTTTTTCTTTAATTTATTAATACGAGTCAATACAATTTCATTAATATTAACTTTTTATTTGTTGATGTCATTGGAGAAGCAATATTAGAAATTTTTCGATTGATTACTCTATTAATTTTTCCAATCGATCTATTCTTTGTTTTATTATATTGCCTTCATCCTCAGAACTTTCTATTGATTTTTGTCTTTTCTTTGTAGATTTGGACATTGTCGAATTTATAATAAATTTAAAAAATTTAATAATTTAGAAGAATTTAATAAATTAGAAGAATTAATAAATTAGAATTTAATAAATTATTTTAATAATTTTGCTTATAATCCGCCCAAATCCCGCTTAATCCATTGATATCCGTCTCATTCCTCTGATATCACTCGATATCCGCATAATCTACACAAATCCTCGTAATTATTATCATATGATTTTCATCCCGGAGCTGGGAGCAACATGGATCGTTTCATATCATGGAATTTCGGCAGATTAAGAGGGATATCGGCGGATTAACGTCAATAACTTGGATTTAGATGATAATCCACATTGCTGCATCCACATTGCTGCAAACAAATGCCCAATACCCAGAACTAATAATAAATATTTTATGTAAAATTATTGTTTCTAGTAAAAAATTTTTTAAATACTGTCTTATAAAAATTACTCTAATCAATTAAAAAGGAAAATTTTGATTGTAATTACTAATAATGAAATAATTAAAACTTTTCTGCATGAATTTGAAAAAAATGGTATATTTTAATAAACGGAATTGCCATTCCATAGTGTAGAAAATTACAGTAAAGAAATGGAAATCGCCGCTATAACTAGCTAAATAGTGTTAAATTTAAGTTACTCAAAAATTGTAATTTTATTGAAGATAATAATTGTTATGAAATTTCATTATTATACAAGAATGAAAATAATTTTAGCTTGATTGAAGAAAATACAGAGAATTACAAAAACAAACTTTTATCGAAAAAAAAACAAAAACAAACTTTTTGGACGGAAATTAATTTAATTGGATATAAAATTGAATTGCTAGAAAAACAAAAGGTTGAATATTTAACAGAATTTTTGTCCCTTATTTATAAAAAAATAAATTTGTTCGTTAAAATAGCAAAAAAACTATTGACACGTACCGGTTTGGAACCGGCTGGATTAAAAAAACTAATAATAATTACAAAAGACTTGAAAAAGTGTTATTCATTCTGTCTTGTCTTAGTCATCTACCTTTGATAAGAAATTTTTTTGCTTTTCACCATTATCTGCTTACTAAGTTTGAATGCAATAAATAATGGCTTTTAATTTCTCAAATGTTTTGCCACAAAACATGCCTATCTGAGAACCATTTAATATTCTACTTCTAAATTTATTTACTAAAATAATCTTAATCTCCGACTTCTGCTTTTTTTATTTGGTTCCAAATGTTTATCAAACCAGGTTTTTTATTTCGAATATTTTCTTGGTAAATATTAGATGAAATAATTAAATTTCCGTCTTACGCTTTTAAAATGACATGGAAAATTAACAAGCATTTGTCATCCAGTTTCTTTCAAATTTTTAATTATATAAATATTTTTATGCCAATGAAATTTTAAGATCCCCAGGTTAATTTTCATATTAGCACCTATTGCTAATATTGTTTTAGAATAAGTTAATAATAATTAAATAAATAATCACGATGATCTAATAAAAAATTTATTAAAAAGTTTTAATGTTCTCAAATAAAAATTTATAAAATATTAAATTATGATAAATTAAAATTTAAATGTAATAACCTCTGTCAGAGGAAGAAGTTAATAAAAAAAATATATTAAAGAAGTAAAATCTTGTCACAATTTGATCCATAAATATTTATTTCATTTTAAGCTAAATTTTAAGTTTGCTGCAACAACAAGATATCAAAGAAAATAAGATATTAAAACGAATTAGGAAAACTATATAAAAATTACATTTTTTTTAATGTAATTTTTCTTTTGCCCACGGCATTGAGCTTTAATTTAATTTATGCTTTGGTTTTATTTAGGCTCACTAGTCATTATAACTATATTTATTCTTTCATTATCCTTTAAATTTTTAGTTGTTTTCGTCCTTTTCCTATATTGTTTATGGTAACATGTATTACACAAATCGTTTTCAGACAATGACTCACGGTACCAGTGTGACGTTTGGGTTATACCGCAATTACTGCAACTTCGATATTGTGTATATCGCTAAAATATTTATATAAATAGGAATGGAATATAAATATTTAAATTATAATTATTAATACAGATTTATAATGATAATAAAAATTTGAAGTTAGATTAGATTGTACTTTTTGGGTAAGAATGTTTTTAAATCTTGTAATGAAATTTTTTAAGGGATTATGACTGAATCTTTAGGGGATGATGAAATAAAATTGCTCGCAATTGATATGAAAATTTTTCGAGAAATTTAATCTCTGCTAAAGAAAGATTTTTGTACAGACATGCTTTATTTTAAGTTGAACAGCAAGAAGTAGACAATGAATATTTGCTGGAGGGTTAAGGTTTTCGTTATGGACTTAAATATTCAATTTGTAATTAATATAAAAATTTTACAGGAATTAGATTGTTTATATCAACTCCTTGGTGAATTTCTCTCGAATTCCTGCCTGTTCCTCCCTCGCCTTTTTTAATTAATTCAAGTGCCTCATCATTAGAAGGACCCATAACAATCTAAATTAAAAAAATATATTTATAAAAGAATAATATTCACCTCAATATGTATAGGCTGACTGTAGAGAGAAGGCCTCCCCATTCGTTTTCCGCTCTGGTCGACTGCATCAAATTGCTCCATAACGACTTGAGGAGTATTTTGAGCAAGTCCTCTATATGGTAATTGGATAGGTTTTTCGAGAACGGAACTTCTTATAATTATTGAACATTTCTCAGCCTTTGAACCTGCCGCATTGTCGGCCCTTGCAATGAAATGATCCACTAAATCTTCAAGAAGTTTATCGCTGCCTTCCGGAGCATCATCGACATTTCTCACTGTGAATACAGTTCTAGAATTTTAAATTAAATAAGGAAAAATCTTTAATGGACCTGAATACTCCTATTTTAAATTTTGTACTGTTGGTGTTCTCTGATACATCTTCTTTATAAAAGTGATACTTCTAAAAATTTTTAATAATTATTATTTGAAATATTTTTACGATAATAACGCAAAAATTATATACAATAATAATTTTTAGTTTATTCAATAGAAAAGACATTTTTAACAACTATCGCATGCTTGAATATCTTTTACCATTCATCTTCTTCTGGTAACCTATCTGTAGTAGACAAATACTGCACAGTATCAGGCCCAAATATTGACACATTGTCATGTGTTGTACCCGATGTGCCTTCCTCTCCTAAATCCTGCTCGTCCTTTGTCTCAATATTAAGTTGTGATTCCAATCGTTTAGTTATGTCGTTCATTATTATAACTGGAGAATTTTCTAAAAATACGAATTACTTTTAAAGATGAACAAGATTAAAGACCTCTTTTCTTCTTTGTGGGTATATAATTCCTGTAGCAGCAAACGTCTATTGCAGATTGCATATCTATTTGCCCCCAATATTTGCTATTTGTATGCCCTAGCGCATAGTACAATTCATTTTTGACGACATCAACAATGGCCTTTAATAAAATTTTCAAAAATTTTTCAATAAAAACCTGTCTTCCCATTGCGTGTCTCTTTTTTAAAAAATGCTCATGGATTCTACTTAATGATATTTGCGGATATCTACTCCGATGATGTTGAATAAACGCGGCGTAAAGATCCGACTTGAGCTGTTTTTCATCATACTCTGCATCGAAAAGTTGCTCAAGTTGTCTAGACACTCGTCTACGTTTCTCTTTGAGCTCTTCAAGTGCAATATCCACTACATGTTGATCCATCTGAAAGTTAATTTAAAATTAAAAAGAATAAACGAAACCTTTTATTTCACAAAACGAGTTGTAAAATTTGAGATAAAGATTTGTAGCTAAAAAGAATTCCAAAGATGAATTAGTAAATTAAAAGATAAAATTCGATCATACGAATGAGAAATAAAATTTCCATTAAAAAATATCCTTTATTCAACAAAAGTTATAGTTATCAATATTCATTTTTTCTTATTAAAATTGCTAAACATATCAAAAGTTTTCTGTTGGTAGTTCTTATTGTAGTCCTTACAGGCCTCGCAAAGCTACAAAATATTAATTATTTTTAAAAAATTTTTTGGAAAGCTACCATGAAACTCAGCTTATATTTTTCCCCACATTTATGCAAGAACATGTCACTGGCCAAGGACTTCTGAAGACTGATACATTTATCGCACTAAAATTTTTAAAATAAATTGTAGTTAATATGAAATTTTTACCTGATGCAAAATCCAACAGTATTTCAATAAGCTCAATAGCTTAAAGTCGTTCCCTGAAGCAATATTTGCGCCGCGTCGAAAGTACAACACCCCAGCAGCTTAAAATTTTTCAATAATTACAATTTTTATAATTATCTTACATTTTTCAAAGCTAGTCGATTGTTCCTCAGGCGTTACATTCATTTCCTTGTCTCCTTTTAAAAATTTTTAGATTATTTGCTAATTATATAATACCCCAAATGGCAGCATAATACACGCCTAGGTTTATATTTTTGTCGAGGTCCTCTGCGCACAATTCGAATGTAAGCACAAAATTTATAACACTTCCTGCATTATAAAGAAAACTAGCTGAAAGTTTAGAGGGTATAAAAATAAATAAAAAAGAATTTTTAAAAGAAAATATAGAAAATTACAAAAACAAACTTTTATCAAGTTATTGGACGGAAATTAATTTAATTGGATATAAAATTGAATTGTTAGAAAAACAAAAAGTTGAATATACGAAAGAATTAGAAAGCAAAATTATTGAAATTGAAAATAAAATAAGTATATAAATTTTTTAATTTCTGTGTATTCGCTCATTTACTAAAATATTTAATTTATATATTAAAGGTGGAATGATTGAAGAAACTAAAAGAATATGTTTAAATTGTGGAGCTACAAAAACTAGACAATGGTATATATACATAAAAGAAAATTATTTGTGCAGCAAATGTGGAGATTATAATCGAAAATTTGGGAAGCATAGACCAAAAAAATTTTGGATTAACATTAAAAAGGTTTGTCTTTATCCGAATTAGTAAGATAATTAAAAAATAATTAAAGTTAGACTCTTTAAATGTATATTTACCAATTTTAAACTTACTGAAGTAATTTTGTCCAAACGTTGAGGACCGATAGACAATAAGCGAAAAGTTACTATGCTTTATTTACTACCCTTCGATAAAAATAAATAGAATGCACACGCACTGTTTTTAAATCAAATTAGAACTAAAATGTTCATAATTTTTAAATATATAATTCATATAAATACTTTTTCTATTGAATTTACTTAAGGAGGACCGACATTGTGCTATTTGCAAAGGTACTGAAACATTATCTTGGTACCGTCATGAATATGGTCAACATTTATGCAAGTCTTGTTACAATAAACAATATAAGAATACAAAGTATAGAAGAAAAAAACTTTAAGAAACGGAATATAAAAGTAAAGTAATTGAGGCTTGAGACATTCATGAGTAAAATCATTTTGTACACTCTTTTCTCTCATTATTTCTTTTTCTTGTCTGATTTCTTTTTCTTGTCTTTTGTAATTATTATTTGTAGGGTTGCGAAAATGGACGAATCTTACCTAGTGATGGAAAATTCCAAAATTTCTCTAGAACCGGTTCTGAGGTACACCCCAGTTTACCGCAGCCCAATTTAACGCCGCGAAAATTTTTAGTATTATGGCGGGGGAAGTTGATCGGGGAGTTGTTGTTCAAAATGCTGGGGGTGTTGTACCGTGGAGCTATTAACGCTTTAGAATTATTAATGCTAAAGCTATTAACGCTTTATAATTTAGGTAAAAAATATGAAATTTTTGAGTAATAGCAAAAATGAAATATTTTATATTTGAGAAAAATTAAAGCTGAAAAATGTGTATTACCGTATTATCTCTAATAGAATGGCCGGCCATTCTATTTTTCAATCACCCTCTAGGGGGCCATTCTATTAGAAGGGGCCATTCAAATGGAGACGGCCATTCTATTTTTCAATGAAAAAATTTTGCGATTTGAAAAAATTTCGACCTCGTTGGTTCATCTGCCACAAGCTTTGATTTTAGTTATTTATAGGAAAAATGTAAAATCAAATTTGAATTCGAAACTCGAACTTTGAAAATGAGAATAATTCGCCAAAAATTGTCAAATATTCTATTGAGATTAATAGATTCAAGCGAGTAAGGAGGATTTTGTGAAACTAAGTGGGATATGGATTGATTTAGCATTATTAATACAATAGAAGTAGAGGGGGAATTAAGAGGGATCTCGATGATTACAGAGCAGGGATTATGTGAGATATCAATGATCATCAAAATCCATCGCAGGATTTATAGGGGATTAAGAAGAAATGGAGGAGATATTGAAGAAATTTGGATGATTAAGATAAATTGTAATCCCCCTTATATAACCCCTTCTCGTACAAGATTGCTTGTTGTACCAGAATCGAGATTCATTGTATCGCCCTTTTTTCAAAAAATAAATAAAAATCTAAAAATTTTCAAATAATTTATTTTGCATTTTTCACTAATTTTCACTAGTAAATAACTAAATTGATAAAATGGGGATCAGAAATAAAGAGTGTAATTAATATGAGTTATATGTATACACTTTAATCCTCCTATCGTCTATTCATCTTAACCCTCCTACCATCTTTATCCTTCTATCCTGCCTTGACTCCAAGAATCCACTGATATCTCTTAATCCCCCAATTTCTCTTCTGCCTTCTCTTTATCGACACAAATAATCCGATATCTCTCCAAATCCACCTTAATCTTGTAAATCCACTGAGATCTATACTGATTTCCGGCACTACAGGTGAAAATTTAAAAAAATTTTTATATTGGGAAAATTTTAGCATTAAAGGGGGGGCCATTCTAATAGAAGGGCCATTCAAATGGAGACGGCCATTCTATTTTTCAATCATCCTCCAGGGGGCCATTCTATTAGAAGGGGCCATTCAAATGGAGACGGCCATTCTATTAGAGATAATACGGTAATTTAAACATTTTTTCGAAACATTTTAGAGAAACTTTTAAAATTAATTACAAAATAAATATATGTATATTAAACTGCAAACCATTTTTCACTTCTGAAATAATTTAATCTGAGCAACTATCTAAATATTAAAACATAAATTTAATAAATCATAATTACTGGATTTTTAAATTTTTATTAAAATTTTGAATTAAATATAATTTAAAAAATCAATTCATTAAAAGACTAATAATTTAAAATTTATAATATTATATAATAATTATAATTTTGAAATAGGCCTCTCAAGTTGATTTAGTATAAGATAATCCTGCTGTTGTGTAGTTGTGTTAGGATAATATCGGTTATCTTCAAGAATCGGTTATCTACTGAAATAACGAAGCGTATCTGATTTCTGATTAAGGTTGCGGAATCCTTCTAATTTACTCCTGACTTAAATCTAGTAATCTTTACTGAAGTCTTTCACAATCAATTAAACTTAATTATGATTTACAAAAAATTCTTTAGGTAAAATAATTAGAAAAAGAAATAACTTCTCTTTTAAAAACATTAATTGCTTTAGAAAAGCGGAGGAAACATAAAGTGAAATGCCGAACATAGAGTGCATAAAGTGCAATTCTATCCCATGCTATTGATTGACTTATATTTCATAAAAGATTTTCCTTTTGCGATTCTCTTATTAATAAGAATGATGCAATAAATTTTATTGATTTCCATATTTCTTAAATTTTTACCCTTTTATATATGCCGAAATGCCGAGTGCAATAATTAAAAAATTTTATAAAGTTTAATAAATAATTTTTAAAAATTTTCAAAAACGGGAAAGGGCTTGTTTACCAGAGAATAACAAATAATCTAAGCATTTGTAATAAAGACCTTGAGAGTTTATGGAGATTAGTGTATAGTTATTACTTCAATTTTTAAATTTAAATTTCTATTTATATTTTTTTCTTGTTGTTTTGATTTTAGATTTTTTCTACATGCTTTATACACCGCCTTAATGTACATTTGTATTTTAAAATACATGTGGTTTACTGATAAATAAATAAATTAATTTATTAAATACATTTAATTGTAGTTGCGTTATTACAAAACAATGAAAAATTTTTAAAGGTGTGTTGTGTTTATGGCTTTTCAACAGTTTTTTACTAAGCCCCATGTCTTAATTTCTACAATCAATGAGTGAAAAAATCTCACTAAACGAGAGACATTTATAAAAATTCACTAACATTTAAAAACTTAAATTTTGCCTAGGGTTTCCTTGGGTTCCTTGGTTTTGATTTAGTTAAGGAAAGGTTCTTATCCGTATTTATGATTGAACCCCACTACACCAACTATAAAGTTTCAAATAAAAGTGGGAAATAGTGTCTGAGCCAAAGAAAAGATTTTAAAGACGCAGAAGTACAAAATATTCGAAAACTAGGAAAAACGAGCCTATTATATTATCCGAAGATGTGCCAATAATTTATCAACAAATGTGTTGCAAAATCAACATATGGCACTAAATATATTTAAGTGGTGTAAATTAAATAGTAGCTCAAAAATGAGCCAGAGCTTGAGAGTTTAATTTCAGGATAACAACACAAATTTTTGTAAAATCAGTAGAATTACGTTTAGTGCCTTGAAATATATGTCTGGCTCACAATGAGATCCACAATGAATCGACATTTAATACGTATAGCATATATTCGCTAGCTCATTCGCTAACTCAACTCGTTTAAATTAGACAAACATCGTAAATTTAAAGTGATTAGACTCAGCTTGACGAGCTATATCAGATAGTCAAATTAAATTTTGGCCCAAAATTTGATTTTATTTAAATTTGGATAGCCAAATTAAATTTGTTTTAAATAATTACCATTATTAGAAATCTATTTCTGGTGAAATAGACAATAAACGGAAGGCCAAAGCGTAAGGACCGTGTTATGTGTAAAATGTAAGATTTTTTATATTTATTTCGTAATCTTACACAGAAAGTTAAATTTTTTGTGTCAAAGTTTGATAAGGTTTTATTAAAATAAATTTTCAAACTATTTTTGTTTTTTTAAATAAATTTTTCGCAATAATTATACAAAAATTTTTTTATTATAAACTAGCCATCGAAAGTAAAATTAATTTAAGCTATATTAATAATATTTTAATAACAATAGTACTAGAGAGTCCGTTCCCATTTGAATCTTTTTTAAAAAGAAGTATTTAGCTTTGCATAATTTTTCTTGTTGAAAAGTAAATAAAAATCTTTTATTTGGTTAATTATTTATTTGTTCGTATTCATTTTTTCAGTTTTTATTTGTTTTAATCTTTGCTCTATATTGTTTTTTGTAACATGTTCCACATAAATATTTTTCAGGTTCTGAATGAAAATACCAACGTGATGTTCTTGTAGCTCCGCAAATACAACATTTTCTATCGTGTGTAATTCGCTAAAATATCTATATCGATAGATTGATAAAAGTAAACCTTTTTAGTTCTAAACCACATTTCTTTTGGTCTGAACTTTCCACTATTCCTTTTATATTCACCACAAGCATGACACAAAAATTGGTCTTTTAGATATTTATACCATATATCCCTTTGTTTAGCTCCGCAATTGAAACAATTTCGTAGATTTCCTTCATTAAATTCACCTACAAGTAAAAATTTTTTAAGTCAGATAATGTTTGTACTAGAATAAAAATTTATTTACTTATTTTATTCCCAATATAAATAATCCTGCTTTTTAATTCATTCGAATATGCTAACTTTTGTTTTTCTAACAATTCAATTTTATATCCAATTAAATTAATTTCCGTCCAATAACTTGACAAAAGTTTGTCTTTATAATTTTCTATATATTCTTTTATTAAATATTTATTTTCATTAAGTGAATTCATCTTATTAATATTTCCTGAAGTTTCGTCCAATATAGAAGTTTCATAATAATTATCTATATCGGAGTGCCTTAAATTATTTTTTAAATTCAGTATTTGAATTTAGAATTCAGTTCATTCCGTTCTATATCTTTAAATTTAAAGTGATATCAGAGGACTTGGAGGCAAATATTTGAAATATTTTGATTACGTACATTCAAGAATCTTTTTCATGAAACTAGGTATTTTAGTTTATAATTTTAATTTTTTTTATTTCGTGAAAATTTACGTTTCTTCAGTTTCGTATAAATGAAATTTATTTTTTCATTTCGGTTTTGCTTCGTTAAGAGCAAAATTTTATTTTTGCCTAATTAAGGTCTTTACGTTTTATCGCGTTTATGACTAATTCGGAGTACAAAAAATTAACACAAATTAATGTAGTTATATATGCCGATTTCCATGATCCTCGCTGTTACTTTCTTGTTTGCTAGATATTTGTATATCTATGGAATGGAAATTCAATTAATAAAAAATACCAGTTTTTCAAATTCAGGCAGTAAATTTTGAATTATTTCATTATTAGTAATTTTAATCAAAATTTTCTTTTTTAATTGTTCAGATGGAATATATTCTGATCTATCACTTATTTCAACCTTAAAAATATTTTTATGAACGTTCAATTTAACTGCCTGCAAATATCCATCAATATTTTTATTAAAGCCATCAAATTGGTTATTACATTTATTAATTGTTATCAAAACAATACGGCCCTTTATGTCAACATTTTTTAAATGGACAAATTCTCTTTTTTCTTCCCAATCATCTCTAATTTTCACTTCAACACGAATGAGTTTCCCGGCGCATTGAATTTTCAAAAATATAATTAAATATATGAGAATGTTAAAATTGACTTTAATCATCTGAAATTTACAAAAATTTACAATAAACATTAATAAGCTAATTTATAGGAGAGAGAGATAAATAGGGATGCATTTTGAAATATTTAATTAAATGCTAAAGACGTTAGAGCTTTTTCGAAATTTCGATTTTTGACATTATAATCCAGGATTTCAACCAAATATTTCAAAACAGCTATTAAAATCAGAGCCGACGTAGAAATTTAAACAAATAAAAATTGTTTTTGACTAATTATCTTAACCGCATTATTTGACAAAAAGTCAAATTTTAAACACTAAAATTCATAAACAAAAGTCAGAAACCTAAACAATTTTTAAATAGAATTCTACTCAAAATTTCATATAATGAATATTAGAATAATTTGAATAATCCGCGTTTAAAATCCGGGGTATTTATTAGAATAATTTAATTAATGATGAGACCCTATAATTTTATTATTTGGCATTTAAATTAAATTCTAAGGGCAAATGAGCAATTTCGAAATTTCGATTTTCTATATTTAATCAACGATAAGAAAACACTCACAAGGCATTAGAAGATACAAAAGTAAACAAACTACAAAAATTTAATTGACGAATTTTATTAAAGGGCAATTGACAAAAAGTGCAATTTTAAAATCAATTCAGTGAAAAATAAATAAATAAAAATTCATACAAAAATAAACTTTAAATAAATTTAAAGAATTCCCGTCTATTTATTATATTGTTAGACCCAGACTCGTTATTCTATTTTACCAAGTCTTGACCCCGAATTATTTCGCATCATTATCTCTATTTATTACACCTATATTTTCCCAGTAATTTTTTACTTTGTCTTCAGATTGTTTCCATTTGTTCTTTTTATTTCTATTATTATTTTCCTATTTGTGTGTATTTATGTTACCATCACTTATTCTTCCCGAACACTATAGACAGAAAACATCATTAAATCAACATTTCCTTCCCGTAATCATCCCAATTATCACTCCTCAACTTTCTCAGAATTTTTGCTTCAATCAATCCCTTATACTTTCCACTATATTTAACAAAGGTTGAACAAAATAATTAAATTGAGATGTTCTCTTCCGATTTGTAGCAATTCCCTAATTATTATCTATATAATGTAATATACAATTTTTACTCTCTATTATCCTCGTTGTTACCGACCTTGTTAAACTTGTTTAAAATTTATTTAAAATATAAATAAAATAGCCTTTTAAAATGTGGGTATTTTATTTAGGATTTTTCACCTCTAGTTATTCTCCTATTTTTTGCTTCTATTTAGTAAATCCCAACCCGAACCGTACTTCGGCCATATTTACGGTATTTATTCATATTCCGTAACATCCAAATATTTCCAAACAAAGACATATGTAGTTAAAAATATAAACAAATAAATAATTTAATTGACTTATTATATGTATTAACCGCGGCAATTGACAAAAAGTGCAAATTTTAAAAATGCCCTTGCTAAACAATTAAAAAAATTAAGACGGTAAATTATGAAATGTATTTATGTTATTTTATTTACTCAATGACTGAGTATTAAATTTGCACTTTGTTTAAAATAATTAGTAAGCAAAATTTTGTAGTTTGGTTATATTTGTACCCCCTTTTATCTCTAAGACTTTTTTCGAAATACACGGGTCGAAATCTTGATTGCCAATGTCAAAAATCGAAATTTCGAACAGCTCTTTTTAACTTAGCATATGATGAAAATGTCAAAATGAGACTGTTTATTTATAGTGTCTCAACAAAATTAAATTCATAGATTTTAAACAAGCTTATTCACTTATTCGAATATTTACTAGTTTTTGACATTTTTATTAGAATTCTATTTAAAAAAGTTTTATATGAATTCTCGCCTTTAAAATTTAGTGTTATAGTTCAGAGTTACTTAAATAGACATAAATGTTTTAAGATTTAATTCATGTTTAGATTTTGTTTTATTGGAGCGATATCCTTATAAATTATATAATATTAAACACTAAATTTTAACAACGAGAACCCAAATCACAGCACCTAAATGGCTTGGCGCATGCCATATCAGTCCTCCCACTATTTGAGTCTCCCATTGTTCTCCAATTACTTCTCATTTTAACCGACTATAAAATGAAATAGTAATTTCAGATGAGTAAATTTAATTTGATCATTCTCTTCTATTTAATTATTCAATTAAATATTCATTGCGTCGGAAAACCAATCCGTGTTGAGTTAAAAATTAAAGATGATTGGGAAGAAAAAAGAGAATTTATTTACAGGGTGCGGCAAATTAGCGGCCGCTTTTCTTTTGGCTATAACTTTTTTCATTTTTAATGAAAACCGATAATTCTTTTTTTACTGGATTCCTGATACTCTAAGAATTTTTTTGATAGCAAAATCGCCTTTAAATTTTATAATTTAGTCTGATTAATCATCTCTCAAAGTTAAAGCAAAATTTTTTGGATAAAAGCTGGCCTGGATTCAAGGCTATTATTTTGATATGAGAAATTTATATATCATTCGAATCAGCTCTCCAATCTGATTCGAATGACGTCAAAATCAGGCGTCTATCACGTAAATGAACCGAGATATGGCTCACTGAATGATAAATTAAAATAAATTTGGAAAATATAAAATTTTTGAGTAAAATTTTCAAAAATGAGATCATAAGCTATTTCGATGCGCCTGAACGAGACGAGTCGATTGGTACTAAAATCATCGGGATTGAATAATTTTTGACGAAGTTATGATCAATTAAAATTTGTCAAGAAAAAATGTTTTTCGATGCTTTTAAATGTTTGGACCGGCTTATCCTTACAATCTGTGAACAAAATTCCTATTATTTGGTATCAAAAAAATTCTTAGAGTATCAGGAATCCAGGAAAAAAAGAATTATCGATTTTCATTCAAAATGAAAAAAGTTATAGCCAAAAGAAAAGCGGCCGCTAATTTGCCGCACCCTGTATTTAAAAGATGTTGATCTGAAGGAGCGTTTTGTTGTGAAAACAATCGAAAAGCAAAACAATAGATATTTCGACTCTAATTACAATATGAAAGGATTTACACGTTTGGTTGACTTCGATCCTGCTACAAATATTTTTATTAATATTGAATTAAATGTTGCAAAACATGATCCAAATCATTTATTGAAAATGAAAATCATGATTGAAATTGCCAATAATAAAATTATAAGAAATTTTTTGCCTAAATTTGAAAACCGGGTATTTTATGCTTTATTAATAGAATCTAACTTGTAAATAATAAAATATTAGAAGTCCTCATGCTGTTATGCTATACTTATTATTCTATCGAAAAAAGTAATCTAGACAATGTAATAGGAATATCACGTGATTCGTAGTGATATCAGGTGATTACGATTACCCATCGATAATCTAAATCAAGAATAGATAATCAAAATCTATACATCTAAATGAATAATCTTAGATAATTTATACTTTAAATGTAGGAACTTCGATATAATTATTTTACCGAGAAGGATAATTTCTATGAAGCTTCTATATTAGATGAAAGTACAGAAAATACAAAAATAAATAAAAAAGAATTGTTAAACGAAAATATAGAAAATTACAAAGGCAAACTTTTATCAAGCTATTGGACGGAAATTAATTTAATTGGATATAAAATTGAATTGTTAGAGAAGCAAAAAATTGAACATCCGAATGAATTAAAAAGCAAAATTATTGACATTGGCAATAAAATAAGTAAATAAAAATTTTGTTATTTGAAAAGATAAGGATACCCCCGTTGCTAAATCTAGCTTAAACATCTCTAGCAAATAAAGCTTTATATTAATTTAATAGGAGTAATAATTGAAAAGAAGAAGCGAGATTGTTTCAATTGTGGTGCTAAACAAATTAAAACATGGTGGGATAAATATCTCAAAGAACAATATTTGTGTCATACTTGTGGTAATTATAATCGAAAATATGGGAAGCATAGACATAAAAGCCTGTTTGCTAAGACTGAAAAGGTTTGCTATTATTATTTTTGGATTAGTTCAAGTACTCTAAAAAGACATTCCTTGGAAGGGACCATTCTATTAAGATAATACGATAACTTAATCCTAACAATATTTGCCATTGATCATTTTTAATATATTTGAAAACGGAGAAACTATGAGAAGAAAAAGAAAGCTTTAGGCGTTAAACGCATATTAACTAGGAAATTTATTTCGATTAAAATAACAAATATAATTAGCATTGAATGCTACTTCACATAAATCAATCTTTTCATTAAGTAATTTAAGGACGATCTTAAATGTTTTATTTACGGTGTTACACAAGCAATTACTTGCTCAATTTCTTGCAAACAATTTCTTGCAAGACTCCGTTTTTATACTTTTTTTCAATAAATATTTAGATAACCTCACAAAATCGAAATTGTTCTATTTGCGATGTTACTCATACATCACGTTGGTATTGTCATTCAAAACCAGGACACTATTTATGTGCTGCTTGTTACCAAAAACAGCATAAAATTAAGAAATCAACTAAAAATACGAAAGCAGATGGTTGATTTTGCAATAAAATTTAGTTTACTTTGTTATTATAGATCGAAGTTGAAGAGGCTATAATTTGGGAAAGTCAGACTACACCCAGCAATGAGTGGATAAAAATGAGTATAAAATAATATAACATTGTTATTAATTTTCAATTATATTTTTTTACTGCTTGACTTTTTTGCTTTTTTAAAAAAATTCCCCTCTTTTTCATGTATTATTTCATTTATTCAATTCCTCATCATTTAAATTTTATTTTCCATCTTTAAATCTTTTTATTTTTGTTAAATATTGTCCAGGTTTTGAAAGGTCAACACATCATTTTGTTTGCTTAATTCTGTAAATATATTAATGTCGATACTCCTTAAATTATTAAACAGTATTATTTTGGATGACTTTTTCGTATTCAAAATAGAGTTTGAAGGGAGGTGTAAGGGAAAAATTCGAGCTCATTTCAATACATTTTAAATAGAAACTAAGCAAGCAGAAAATCCGGTAATTAAAATTATTTTTCCATTACTTTAATTTTATCACAAACATTTTTATAATTACATAAATGAAATTGACAATTATGAAAATATTATCCAGGTTAGAAGTTTTGAGTAAAAACGGATTATCCGCGGATACCCGATGAGGGATGTGCCTCAAAGGTTAGAAGGACCTCACGGGGACCTCACCGATAAATCCGGACTTGTATAGCAAAAACTGTGTTCATGAGCAAATTTGGAATTACTGCATATCTCTCCTAAACAACTTTTTCAGAGTAAAATTTTTTGCTTTCCTACTCCTATTTTCTTTCATCTTGCCTATCATTCATTGTAAAAAATTTAAATCATAAGATTTTAATTAATCAATGTCTCTCCCTCCCTGTCTATTCCCTCCCTCCATGTCTATTAAAAATCTTTAAAAAATTTTCCCTCCTCGCTGCTTGTATATTAATTCGCTTGAAAGCATATCTCTTTTTATCTTTACTCATAGCTATCAGTCTCCATTATTCAATAGTCTTTAAAATTTTTTTTTCAATTTTTAAAAGAAAAAATGAATACTTCAATATTGTTGAGGATTCTAGAAAATTTTTATAAATTTTTAGTGTTTTACACGTTAGGGCAGTTCTAAATTGAAAAATAGTATGCGAAACGTATAATCCGCATTGTTTCCAATTGTAGATAGTAGTGATGCTCTGGAGAAAAAAACCCTGGGATCATGAGTCAGTTCCTGAAATGACCTCGTGAGTCGGGATCTGGAGTCGTGAATTTTTAATAATTTTATACAAATGTTAAAAAATTTTCTAAACATCAAAAATTCATGAAATTTAGTGCCCATTTCTCCTAACAAAGTTTTCACGGTAAAAATACTATGCTTTTCTACCATCATCCCTTCCATTTTGTCTGTTATTAGCTGTTTTTTTATTTTTAGTCTTAACTCTCTCGCCTCTTCATGCCCTATTCACTCCCCAAACTCCCTTCTATCTTCATTTTTTCCCTATATCCCTTTCTTTGCCCTTCAATAATATTATTCACGACTATATGACATCCACGTGCCTCCTGTATATTAAAAATCTTTAAAAAATTTCCCTCCTTGCTGCCTGTCTATTAATTCCCTTGCTAGCCCTATCTCCTTTATTCACCCTGAATAGCTATTGCCTTTAAAAATATTTAATTGACTCTAAACATTTTTTTAATTTTGAAATAAAAAAATAAAGATCTCCTATTATGGTTAGGATGCTTGGAAATTTTTATAAGTTTTAGGGTTTCTATACGCAGGGACAAGGATTTAAAACGACAAAATAGTATCCGAAACGTTATTCAGGCAAAACATCATCTTCAAAAATATCGTCTTTACGGAAGTCCGTTAAGATAAGACTCCATTCCGACAAAATTCAACCTTTCAAAATATTGTCCAAGACTAGGAGACATACAAAAAATGTTGGAAATAAAATGAAAATTATTTAAAACGACATACAAAAAATGTTGGCCGATCATAAATTAAACATGCAATTAAATGCAAAAGGAGGACAACCACAGACTAATTTAAAAAGGAAAAATTGCGAAACAAATGGTAAGAATTAAATTGTGGACGGGACCAGATCATATACGGGATTATACGGGATGTCCAGAAACCGAGGATATGTGTATTTGAAACCAGGATAATGTAGGAATCCATAAATTCGATCCCTACTCATAACTGAGTATGTGAGTATATTAGATGGTGATATGTATTAACTGAAATGGGTGGCTATCTTCCGAACAGTTTACTACCTTTGTTTACTTTTAAATTTTTAGTTGGAGAAGAATTGAAAAAACCAAATAAACGCCTCCAATGGAAACCAAAACTCGAGGTGATTAAAGAAGAAACTAAGCCTTCGATTTCTAATTTTCTGAAAAAACCCTTTTAGTTTTAAAAGCTAATTTTTAACCGTTTCCAGTTTACAGCATTTTAATGATTCTAAGCCTTTAAAAAAAGTTATGTCCTTAGACGGGCTCATGTAAAAACTATATTTTCCATGCGATTTTTGAAAGTTTCTAACCAAAAAACAGCACAATTTTCATATGATAATTATCTTTATACGTAAGCAACGCGTTTTAAGACTCGAAAAAGTATCTATCTTATGAAAATTTTGGCATTCCCCCAACAAAGCTGTTTCTCTCAACCGTGAAATCTTTTATAAATATTACCGAAGTTGGAAAAATATATATAATCTCTAAGAGGTTTTATTATTATGAATCTGTTTTTAATGTGAACTATAATAGCTGTCATTAGCAACGCTCGTTTGACATTCTGTCAACTTCTGTTCATATTAATTTTGTAAATTGCCACCTATGTAATTTTTGTAGTATCTTGTGATAAAGATTTTATTTATTTAAAATGTTTTTCTGTTAGTTAATAGGTTTTACCGCATTCAAGTGAATAGAAAAAACCGAAGAAACCGAGCATTAATTTTTCAGTCCAAAAAATATTTGCTCTATAGATCATAAATCTATGTTATTGTTAATTATGCCCACTATCTCACTGTCCAACATCATTTAGAAAAACGAAAGGATTCTATTCGGGATTTTAAAAAATAAAAATAAAAAGCCCTTCCCTACAATATTTTTTATTAAATTTTTTATCGTTTTTTCTCTATACACTTATAAAATAATTTTTCTCTATCATCGACAACATTATCTTCTCTCCCCACCAACTAGCCATGTCGGCGGTAAATTTCAATTTTAGGAAAATTTCAATTGAAAGGAGTCTATTAGGAAAAATTCAATTTTTTCGACGATTTAGGAAAATTTCAGTTATGAAATTAATTTGATAGTCTGTCTAACACTATTTCGCTTATTTTTCGTTTTTTGAGTATGTTTTTCTTTTGTTTTATGTTTTGTTTTTTGGTTTGCTTGTCTTTTATTAAATATTTTTGTTTTTTTTAAATTTTGTTTTTTATGTAGTTCTTGTTTTTTTAATTTTGTGCTACTACTGAATGGGTAGGTCGACATTTCAATGCTGAAAAGCAATAAAAGGAATAGGATTATGTTACTAGTGTAGAACTCAGCGACCGTTGACTCCCGCAAGATCACAAATCTTCAAAATATCCTTTATTTAATTCAAACTACTATTTATTTCAAGTTTCACATTTTTGAAGTCTCCGATTAGTTGAACTAAACGGGTGTATTCCTTCAATGTCATAGAGATATCACTGCCTTGAAATTCCACGAAGGCAGCTCTCAGCTATCATCCTTGTGGACGGCATATAGCTCTCTGGAGGTAAATACTGCGCAACATAGGCTTATACAATAACGATGCTATGGCCGTCTTACGTTTCAACAGCTGCGCATTTCCCGCGTCTTACTCTTTATCGCCTATCATCCAGGCTTTTCTACACGCCCATCACAACTCGGGCTTAAATCACAAAACTACAAATGTCTCTCCTCGTCCCTCAACAGTGACGGCTCTTTAGACATTAATCAGAAGGAATACTAATTATTAATCTCGCATAAAACAGCTTTCCAATCATTTAGAATTTAATTTTTCACGGGGTTAACCCGGCATTTAAAATTACTCTTTTCTCTTTCCCCTTTTTTAAACTCAGACATTGCCTGGATATTTTTCGATTTTTTTTTAAATTTATACCAGACTAAATCTGGCTCGGGTACTTTGCACCATTTTTGTATTCGTACCCGGATATTTACTATATTATATTTATTTATCTCGGTTCGTGTCCGGTTTTTATATATTATTTTCTCGGGCTCTACCCGGTTCGCTGTCCGACCGCGCATTTATTATGTCTGTGAAAACAGACATATTTTAGTAAGCTTTAAAATGTCCCTAACTCTCAAATTAATGAGGAATTAATTTAAATATTTATTTATTCTATCAATACAAATTAGGGTCAAGGGAGGCTCCGAAGAGCACTGAAAATGAGGGAAAAGAAACAAGTATATATAGGGACTAGTAAGGGCGGTAGGATGATTAAAACATAAAGAAAATGTATAAGGAAAAGGTTTAGTAAATAAAGGTGAAGGGCAACAATTTAAATATGATGAAAGGAAATATTTGAAAGTGAGGGAATTATATGATAAGATGAGTGGGAAAGTATTTGAAATATGGAATGAGGGAATTATTTAAATTACATAAAGAAATGGGGGAAATAGATAAAAAGTTTAAATTAAGGAAAATATGAAATATATTCAAATCACGGACATAACAAAAGTTAATTTTATAATTAATATTAAGTAAATATGCGAAAATTATTGGCTGATTGAATAAAGAATTAGCTGAACTGTTAAACCTGAAGCTAATAAAAATAGTTTTGTAAATAGGTGTTCTTTATAACAGAGTTAGACCTCTATAGGTCTAGGTAGGGATGCCCTTTCCAAAACACTAAATAGGAGAAAAAAAGGGTTAAATCGGTATAATTAAGTTAGCGCCTCAGGCGAAAATTTTGAGACTTTTTGAAGGCCCAAACGCTATAAATCTTCATTTTCCCCATTCTATTCACAAAATGCCAAAAAACTTAAAAATGTTACAAATAGAGAAAACATTAGTGGAAAAGGCCAAAAACAGAAAATCTGTACGAGATAGGTAGGTCTCTGGCAAGTCTCTATTTCTATAACTATTTACATAGCAAATATTTCAATTAAACATGAATATTAGTCTTAAGGTAAATAGTGCACTAGATATGTCTGACAGGGTCCTCTGAAATTTTTTGGAAGTTGGTCAAACCAACTAAAAATGTCAATTGTGTCCAGTGTATTTTCTATAGATGAACCTTTGTGCCAATTTTTTGTGACCAATTTCACCTTAATTAGACATTAATTTACCCTGCTGTATTTTAAAAATCGGTAGACGAACGCAGAAGCAGATAGAAATATAGCTCAGGCTTGGAATCGTTGGTTTCAGGAACAATCGGACCCATCGATATTCGAAATACAATTAAGCTTGCTTAGGCAAGCTTTTTTGACTGTATTAACAGTCATCCAAAAATACACTTATCTAAATAAAAATGGAGAACTTTATGACATTAAAATTGCTAATAAGGTGTTCTAAGGATAGAATTTTATGGGAATTAATTTTTAAAAATAATATATTTTGTAAATACGATCTATTTTGTAATGGTACTATCCGAGTATCTCCCTATATTTTTCTTTTCTTCTGCTTCGTGCATTTTCTCCTCTAAAAAATAAAGAAGGAAGGCATAAGATTGTCAAGGAAACTCTGGCTAAACGGCTTCTTAAATCATAAACGATGCTAACGTTAGGTGTGTGTACCACTACTATTTAAAATAGGTTCCCTGTATTACCTTAAAATCTCGTGTGACTGGAAAGTCTACTCATCTAGATTATGATTGGTTCTAAAAACAAGAAGCCGAGTACTTATGGCCATAAATTTAATTGACCATTATTTGCCTCCATTCATTTGTTTGAAGGAGAATTTAAGGAGAGCAGAAGAAAAGAAGGATGAGGGGAGCTAATCGGATAGTACCTAAATAATTAGAGGAGTGAATTCAATAAAGGAGTGAATTTCGTAAAATATATTTTAATTTATATTTAATTCGTTAAATGTAAAAAAGATTAAGATTATTTGGTCTATTTACGCTTTTTCATCATTCATTTTTTGTAAGTTGGATATTCCAACTAAACTGGGTATTTTGAATTATAATTGAAACTCTAAAATGTTAATGTATATATGTAAGTTCAACGCTCGATTTGGTTTTAACACGATGGGAACTGTCGAAGTTTTTGACTGTTTAATCAGCCATACAAAAATA
This sequence comes from Meloidogyne enterolobii, assembly GCA_963681835.1. NCBI lineage: Eukaryota > Metazoa > Nematoda > Chromadorea > Rhabditida > Meloidogynidae > Meloidogyne > Meloidogyne enterolobii. The sequence continues at coordinate 1,960,215 of CAVMJV010000006.1, forward strand.
GAATTCGACTGAACCGGACAAAATTAAAACTTATTTGAAAGGATCAGAATTTTAAATAATACATTTCTATTAATTAATATTATGAAAACTACTATGTGATAAGAACGATGGAGATTTTTGCTGCTACGGAGGCCCCAAATACGTCCAGAGCAAGGGAGATAAGAATAAGTTTATGTTACGAGCCCAGACCCATCGCCCGTAGACTCCCCGCGAGGCGCGTGCCGCAAAACCAAGATACTGAAGTTGTTGCATAAAAATAGAGAATAAAGATAAGCAATGCTTGGCTTCCAAAAGTGATTAAGGAGGATATAATGAATTTTGAGGATTCCTCCGAAGTTAAAAACCTTCTTAACCCTCTAGTTCAACGAATTCCAGAATATCTCCTCTAATTATTTTAATCCCCAGATTTTTCTCCAAATCCTTTTGCTCGATTGATATATTTCTTAATCCTCCCAAATCGATTGATATCCCTTTTAATTTTTTTTTGATCCAAACCTTCTCAAGAATTTAACAATTATTCGTACTGAGAAGGAATATTAAATTAGTTAACAAAGGGATTCAAAATGTGTCATTCAATTGGAGGGGCCATTCAATTAGAATAAATACGGTATCTTATTGTACACTTGAACTGCTCGACATTAATATCAATTAATTAAAAAATTTCGGTTTAAATGTAAATTTATTGTTTAGATCGAAAGGCATTCATCACAAGTGCATTTGTAATTTTTTGTAAGTCAAGCAAAGCTTAGACTAATTTTTACAATATACCGTATTTATTCTAATAGAATGGCCTCTCCATGAATGGCAGAAAGCAAAAAGAAAGATGAAGTTTTGCATAGAATGAAAACTCAAAAACAGGAATTTATTAAAAATAGCCTCATCTATTTAAATATGCATGCAGTTTGTGACGTTTAATGCTTAAACTTGTAAGAAAAAAAATAAAAATTTTTTGTAAAAAATTGAAAGTTTAGAAGACTACAAATAGCTATCTATTTTACAAGGTATATAAAATTTTAATTAAAATGGAATAATAGAATAATGAATAAGTTATCAGTGATAAGCGATGGAGACAAACAGCTTTTAATTTTTTGGAAGTTGGTTATACCAACTTAATAAAGCTGTTAGTTAGCTAAAGCCAGTAATCAACCCCAAAAGTCTAAGTTCATAACAATATAAGACACTAATTAACAAACTGAGCTTTAGCTGCATAGAAATCATACAGCATAAAATACAGTTGTGTACTAATTATTTACACAATATATATTATTTTAATTAAGATTATGTAAATAGTCCTATATATAATTTTAGAGTTCTCTGTCTGTTTGTCCGCACCTTTAAATTTTGCTGTATTTGGCGTTGTGTTTATTTTTTAATTAAAAATGACAAAATATCCAAAACAGAAAATAGTGTGTCTTTAGAGAAGTAAAGAAGGAATATGAATTTTTTAGAATTTGTTTTGTATTTTTTTGCTCGAATTTTTTATTTTTTTGTTTGTAATTGTATTTAAGATGTGTTTTGATTGATTTTTTGTTTTGTTTTTTAAAAGGTGTTTTACTTAAAATTTGTTTTTAGGTTCAAAAACAAAATCTTTTATTAATTGTTGTATGTATTTATGTTAATTGTATTTAAGATGTGTTTTGATTGTTTTTTTTGTTTTGTTTTTCAAAATTTGTTTTATTTGAAAATTGTTTTTAGATTCAAAAACAAAGCGATCATTTATTTAACAAGTTAGTGTCCAACAGTTTGTTTTTCAGTGCTGATCTTTTATTTAAACAACGCGAGTGTCCAACAGTTTGTTTTATTGTGAGGTTTTAATTGGGTGAAATAGGTCTGGTAATGGTTGGTATAATGGTGGTCGAAAAGGTCCCGAAAATGGGTGAAAATAATATGGCGATGGTTGTAATAATAGTAAGCGAAAATGGTCCCGTAACTCGGTGAAACGGGTCTGGCAATGGTCGGAATAACGGTGAGCAAAAAGGGTCCCATAAATGGGTGAAAAGGGTCTGGAAATGGTTGAAATAATGGTGAGCAAAAAGGGTCCCGTAAATGGGCGAAAAGGTTCTAGAAATGGTTGAAATAATGGTGAGGAAAACGGTCCTGTAACTGGGTGAAAAGGACAATGCTGGGAAGAAAAGATTTCGAGCAATAAGCAAGAGAAAAGTGTCCGTTAAATGGCTTGAGAAAAGGGTTCGCCAATATACAAGATAAAAGATCCCGTCAATAGGAAAGAGAAAATAGTCGTTCAATAGTCTTGAGAAAACGGTCCCACAATGGGTGAGAAAAAAGCGGTAATGACTGAGATATAAGAGTGGCAAATGTTAAGTGACAAGGGTTGTTAATAGCTTATAGTTAGTGTTGTTAATAGTTGATAGTAATAGTTCAAAATTAATATTTGAAGGGTGGTTAATAGTTCATAGTTGTAAATTAATTCTTGAAAGTTTGTTAATATTTGTATATTAATATTTGAAAGTAGGTTAATAGTTGAAATAGATATTAATAGTTGATTGTGAAAATTGAAAGTTTTAGTTAATAGTTTAATCACTGTTAATAGATAATAGTTGAAAATTGATAGTTAATAGTTGACATAGATATTGATAATTGAAAGTTAAAAATCTTAGTTAATAGTCGAATCATTGCTAATAGTTAATAGTGAAAATTGATAGTTAATAGTAGACATAAATATTAATAGTTGGAAGTTGAAAATCTTAGTTAATAGTTGAATTAAAGTTAATAGTTGACGAGTGAGTTTTATGTATGAGGTGTTTTAATTTAAGCTTATGTAATTTTTAGAATTTAGCTAGCGGAAGGGGCTCGCCCGAAGGGCGAGCCCCTCCGCTAGTTGAAAAAAGTCTACATGTCAGTGGTTTTTTCAGACGGATTAATAAATTGAAATTAATAAATTAATTAATATTTTGTGGAATCATGTAGGGAAGGCAGGACGATTAATTTAAAAATTTTTCAGTTTTCTCAACGCACTAGACAGAATAACTGCTCACACATATGTGCCAACAACTCAAGATATTTTAATGCTTAGAATTACTACTACTGGAATTATTGAGGTTAAAAATTTTTCTTACAGCTAGTGACCGGCAGAATCGTATTTGCGTGATTCCGTATGCGGGAGTAACTTTTAAAAACGCTTGCGGGAATAATCCCGCAAAATCCCGCACACCCCCAAAATCCCGCAAAACGAAAAGGGATTGCGGGCGCGGGCTATATGCACCGTATTAATTTTATGAAAAAATCATTTTAAAATTATCTTCAGGATGGGCTTCTATTAGCTTCGTTCTGCAATTTCTTGATTATTTTTTGGAAGTCTTTAATTCCTAAGACTAGTGAATAATATGGCCCGGCTTGATAAGATATTTTTAGATACCTTTCAAAAAGTATCGACCATCCCCTCCGTCCGGGCTTTATTAATTATTTACTACTGGAATTTCTAGGTTAAAAATTTTGTTGGCAACTAACTACACGTATTAATTTTATGAAAAATAACTTTAAAAGTATTTTCATGACAGGCTCTTTTTGTCTCGTATTTTTGACAGCAGAATCATTTTTTGGAAGTCTTACATATATTTCCTAAGACTATTAAGTAATAGAGCTCGATAAGTATTTTTCCTTTATTTTTCAATATCTATCGAAAAATATCGACCAACCCCTCCGTCCGGGCTCTAGTATATAATTATTAAAAACTAATACCATATTAAATCTACAATCAATGCGGCTTCCGAGCCAGCTCCCGGAGCTTACCTAAGGATATATGTAATTAAAAAAAGCCTTTTTCTTCTAAAAAGCATCCATAAATGAAAATCCAATTTTATTAGATGATTCGATTTAAATTTATCTCCTCTATTTTAGGTAAAATTCGAGATCAAAGGTGTCAATTTTCGCGTTTTTGATGTTGGCGGGCAAAGAAGTGAAAGGAAAAAATGGATTCATTGTTTTGACGTAAATTGGGGTTTAATGTCGCCAAATCTTTAAAATTATTTAGGACGTTCATGCCATAATATTCGTAGTTGCATTAAGTGAATATGACCAAGTGCTGTTTGAGGATACAAGAACGGTTTGGATTTTTATTAAAAATATTAAAAGCATTTGTGAGGCTCTATACCATCGGTTATACGAAATTTTCGGACGGGCATTTGCGGATTGCCATTTGAGTAAAAGAAGATTAGTATCTTAAAACAGTCATAATTACAAATTATGTACTAGGGGAAGTTGTTCCACAAGCTAGTGATGTTGATTTGTTGGCGAGAGATGTTGTTCTAACAACGAGGGATGGCGATGCTTTCCGTTGACGGAACAACGTCCATACCCAGTTGTCCCACTACGATACCATTCAGTTATATAGCATATACAAGTTATTTATTACTCCATTTTTCTAGGCTATAAAGGTATCTTCAATAATAGAACTTATGTTTCCATATAGTGTAATTTCGCCTGTTATTTTTGCAAGTCCACAAAGTGGACTAAATCAAAGTTGTAATTTGTACCTATTTTGGAAGTTATTTCGATCTTGTACTTATCTCTTTGTACTTCCCTTATTTACTTTCAAATTGAACCGTTATGGCCATTTGATCGTTAATTGCTTCCGTTTATGTAAGTGGATATCGGGGATATACTTATTTTGAAAGATATTTATTTTTCTATTTTTGTTGTTTATAAGTGCTTTAAAATGCGTACATATGTATTAGGGAGATTTTTGTTTTGTTGATATGTATTTTTGTAAGTCCACATAGTGGACTAATTTATTATAATTAAGAAAAACTTATTTCAGAACCGAATGATTAAATCTCTACGTTTGTTTCGTTCAGTATGTAATTCAAGATGGTTCTACAATACAGCAATGATTCTTTTCCTTAACAAAAAAGATATATTTGAAGAAAAAATTAAAACAACTTCAATTCAATGCCTATTCAAAAATTATATGGGTAAATTATTTTTTATAAACAATCAGTTATTGGTGGGATAGGCGCTTAACAAGCGTCTTGCGGCAAGAAATAGTATCCAAAAGAAGCAAGACATAATCGCGTCCCTCCATTCCCAATGCTATTTTGGAATGATAATTAGAGCGTGTTTTTTTAGGTCCAAAAAATCGTGAAATAGGATCCTATTTAGGTCCAAAAAAAAGTTAAAAATAGGTGAAATAGGTTGAAAAATGCCAAAATAGGTCCAAATTTTGACAAAATATGTTCTGATTTTGATTGAAATTAAAACATTAATGATATCACATTTACTAAATTTTAACTTTTTTGTGATATTTTTTAATTTTAAATAGAAATTTATCGAAATTTGAGTGATATAAGGGGAGTTTACGAGATAAATAGGGATATCGGTGGATTTGAATTGAATAGGAATTTATTGGGTTAAAGGGATTTGGATAGATGGGTGAGTTGTAGCATTTAATTTGGATATAGAATGATTAAAGAAATATCCTTGATTTAGCGTTATATCGGGAGACTTTTTTCCCTTCAAATCCAACTAGAGGGTTTCTGCGGTATACAGGGAAAGGAAAAAGTAATCCAGAACCCCCTCTTAACAACACAAATCTCCGTTATCTCTTTTAATCGCCCAAACCAATTATTTCACTTCAAATTCATTAATATCTTCTTTCATCACTAGCGCCGCAGGCGAAAATTTTTGGGTTTTTGGGTGACTGAGATCTAGATTTTTCGGAAATTGACTAAAAATAATCAAATTTTAAGAAAAATCTTCAAAAAACCTAGAATAGGTCCAAAAAAGGTCGAAATAGGTTTTTTAGGTTTTAATAACTCGAAAAGTAAACAGTGTTTACTCGAAAAGTAAACAGTGTAAAACAGTGTTTTTTCGACTTATCTCATCAAGGGCTGTTCGCAAAAAAAATAGGTAAAAACCTAAAAAAACACGCTCTAATGATAATATTCTCGAATCAGAGAGACATCGAAGTATCCTCCCAGACTAACTCATAAGCAAAAATGAAAACGATTAGTCAGTGGGTGGTAGAGCTTTTAATAAACATGCATGGGAGAGCTCCCAGTAACAAATCCTTTACTAATTTTTTAGTTTTTGTAGGGGTTTATCGTTTTACAGTTTGCCCGGAAAGAATAAATTCAATTATTCTTTCCAATTACAAACCAATTAGCCAAAGTAATTTCTCGGCTTACAAAAATAGAATTTGGATGATAAAATTTTATACATGAGGTCAATTCTTGTTATATATTTAGCACTATATTTAATATTATAATTGATACGTTTCAAATTCCACTAAGTGATTTAAGAGGAATATGATACCAGATTTAATAGCGTATCTTCATATAGGATCGGATGATCAGGGAATGTCATTGGATATTCGGATCCGTTACAGGTATCAAAACCGAAGTTCCGGTTATTCGAGCCTTTCGAATCTGGATATCATTATCCGCCAACGTATCAAATTAACTCTTGTAAGAGTTAAGTTGGCGTTACCCACGAGGCAAGGTCTGAAATCGTGGCCTTCTTACGGTGCTTGTTGGGATTCGCTTACACCTTTTCAGTCTTAGGAAAATGATGAGTTTATATTAGCCGAGGAAATTCTTGGCTTACAAAAATATAGGAGATTCAGCGGTATTGCCAGTTCTTATCCAATTATTATCCAACCTTTATTTAACCACATTTTATTTAAATTAATTAATACGTTTCAAATTCAGTTTTCAAATTTTAAAGGTTCAAATACATATGAAGATCAAGTCAAATATATCGAAGAAAAATTTGCTTCTCTCAATTCTAATCCAAACAAGACTGTTTATATTCACGAAACTTGTGCTACAGATACTAATCAGGTAAATAAATTGTACAGTGTTGAATCACGATTTGTTAATCCAAACATAGGGAAGTGCCAAAGACAAATCCTCTTTCTGAAAGATATATAATTTTTCATTAATCTACACATATATTTCAAAATTAAAACGCGTTTATGTTACCGCTTTCTTAGTATATTCGTCTTATTTTTGCAAGTCCAATTTATGTTTGGATTAATTAGCAAAATTGAAAAAAAAATCATTAAAAAATCATTATTTTGAAACATATATAATTTCTCATTACTCTACTATATTTAAAAATTGACTAGCTATGCTTTCTAGTAATTTGTTATCACTCGACGGATTTACCTATTTTTGCAAGTCCTAATTTTTGGACTAAATCAGTAGAGTTACGCTAACTTTTCGGCGTTAAACTAATAATCTCGCCCTTCTTGCGACAGAACAGATGATAGGAAGGAGGCTAGTTTGTGATGATTGATTCATTCTCCTATTTTTTGAAAGTATCTTAGGTAGATAAAGACAAAGCTAAATTCGTTAATAAGTGTGGTATAGTAGAAATATACATACTTCACTACAGAGAAAGCAAAAACACTAAAAAAATTTCAATTTAAGATTCAATTGATACTTGACAACGTGATTGATGCGCTTTTACAAAAAATTCTACACGGTTACGGGCTTTGTTGACGATTTTTTATTTTGAAATTTAAATTTTTATAAAGACTACTTTAATGTTTTTTTGACTAACATACTGATGCTTGGAGACTTTTTATTGTGCATTTAATCATTTAGTCTAAGCGTTGCTTGACTTACAAAAATATCAGAAAGACACACAGCACAATGACAAAAAGCCTTCAAATCAGCTAGTCTTAATTAATCGGGAAAATAAAATTTTATATATTTTTGAGAAATATGAAGTAGCGTACTGCGTAGCGGAAAGATCCAGTGTCTAAGGTTCAGACGACTCCTTAAAACGGGTTTTGATTAAGTGACTAGTGACTAACAGAATAACAAAAGATTAGAATAACACAATTATCCGAATAGTAAAACGTCAATTTTTTAACAATTTAAGAGTTTTTGACATAGATACTAGTACTACTTAAGAGAATTCCTTTCTCTTATGAGTTTAGAGATTAGTCTAAGCGTTGCTTGACTTCCAAAAATACAGAAACGACGACAGATAATTTAAATTCCTTCAAATCAGCGAGTCTTAATGAATCGTCAAAATAAAACTTTATATATTGTGTAGTAATTAGACTTTTCTTGGGTTTTTTCATTTTGGTCTTGGGGTGAAGTCTGGGTCTCAACTTTTTTGGGCTTTAGAAAAATACACCCCTAAAGATGGAATTTTTAGCAAAAGGGAAGAGAGAAATGCTTAAGAGAATTCCTTTCTCTCATGAGTTCGATTATACTCTCACATAAGACTAACGCCTACCTAACAAGTTTTGAAGCCGTTCATGTCTGTTAGCTTAACTTTTGCTTAACTCTTTGAATAATTAGTCTAAGCGTTGCTTGACTTCCAAAAATATTAATCAGGCAATACGCAAAATAAGGTAAATTCCTTCAAATCCTCTTAATGAATCGGGGAAAATAAAAAATTTCATATCTTTGAGTAAGAATTAGTGTAATGCGTAAGGAACTGCGTGGAAACTCTCAGCTGAATGAGTAACTGTTTTCTTTGGTCTATTCCCTTAGAGCTTATATAGACTAGCTTCATCCTACTCGCTTATCAAGGATAAGTTAGTAGCAATGTTAAGCTTTGACTCCTCTCTAGGCGTTTATGTTAGACATAAGGGTATCTAAATTGTGGTAGTACTTATTTGTTGAATTTAATCATTCATCATCCAAAAAATTACGGTATGTGAAATGGAGTAGTATGCTACATCAAATTCTATAGATAAATTAAATACGAAAATAATCTAATACTTAATATGGTGGATAATGTTGAAGAAAATCCATTAAAAATAATTTTTTGAACAAATTACTTAAAGTTTTGTCTAAAATATCAACCTTTTAATAATGCCAGTAGTAATTCCAAGCTTTAAAATATACTGAATTATAGGTGCATGTTAGTGATGCTCGGGTATCCCGATCCCGACTCCCGACTCGGGAAAATTTCCCGAGTCTATGCATTTGGCAGAATATGAGAAGTTTTTGCAAAAGAACACAACAACATCAGTAAGAGCAAACTAATAAAATATAGATTTTTTATTAACAGACTAATCTGGATATATCAAAATTTCTTGGTAAGGATGAGCCTCAATTCTGTAGAAAACTTGGAGCCAGTGTCATTTGACCTAGAAGAGGAAACTTTATCAGAAGAAGCTGAATTGAGTGATCATTTAAGTACAAGCAGCGATGAGAAATGTATTTTTGCCATTAAAAATAAACTGACTAAAATTTAGATGATATTTGGGCAAAACCTAAATCTCCTTGTACTTCTACATTGCCAAATACAACAATTTCTGGTGAGGAGTCAGCAGATTTTGTGTCAAAGATTGAATCGCAATTGTCACAATATAAAGCCTGGCAGCGTGTTCCAGTTGATAGTGATTTATTTTCATGGTGGAGAGATAATGGGAAGTTCATTCCAGAAATGGCTAAAATTGCTCAAATGTTGCATTGTATTCCCGCAACTTCAATTTGTTCTGAAAGGCTTTTCTCGAAAGCGGGACTTATATATGCTAATACTCTCAGGAATAGGTTTTATTTATTTGTGATTAAATGAAAATAATAATTTTAGATTGTCAGGAAAAACTGTCAGGCAAATACTCGTAGTAAAAGCTAACTTGGATAAAGTACTTCTTGCGCCTTCAAATAATAACGAATCAGATTCAGAAAGTGAAGATAATGATGATTAAGTTGATTTTTTTAATAAAAATTTTGATTTAGAACAGTAATGTTGGATAAAAATGCTGGATTTTGTAAATTTTGACTTCAACCCCGACCCCCGACCCCGAACCCCGACATTATTTTCAGCTCCGACCCCGACCCCGAACAATTTGAGCAACCCCGACCCCGACCCCGACTTTGTCAACCCCGAAAACCCCGACCCCCGACTTTTTCAACCCCGAAGGCTCGGGGCGCAACCCTAGTTATAACTCATAAGCCTCTCGCTTATTAAAATCTGTTTCGGCACACTCATGGTAGCTACCCCGGTATTAGACAGAATTCGCAGGCTGCCTGGATATGAAGCTTACCTCCCTTCTTCCTTATACTAGGAATGTGTTTATAATTTTTATTTAATATCTACAACATAAATATTTTTTAATTTAAATTCATTAATATGAATCTTGAAACAATTACGTACTTACAGATTCCTTTACCAGAGACTTATTTTTTGTAAGTTGGGGATACCAACTAAAGATACTTTTAATCTGTGATAGGTTCACCGATGAGAGTTTGAGGTTCGATCTCAAAAAATATTGTTAGCCATAATTTTTTTGCATTCTACTCAATTTAACTGTCAAGGAACATTGTCAATTCCAATCGTTATCTAATTATTTTTTTTATCTGAGATTATCAAATAAATTTAGAGTTATACTACTGTAAAGCATATAGCTATTAATTTCCTAAGGCTGAGCAGTAGGCGGCGTGGTGTAATGGCTAACACATCAGTCCGGTCTACTGAAGATGCTGGTTCGCTCCCAGCCGCCGAATAACCTTTTGCTCTAGCTAAAGGAGAGAAATAGCTATAGCCCAGCTGCTTCACTGGTAGCACCGGATGGTTCAGCGAACGCTGAACGAATGATGATCCATCCCTTAGGCCCTGGGTTAGAGAAAAGGAAATTCCGCCAGAGAAGTCGATGATTAAGTTTACCCCGCAGGTGAGAGAAAAAGCGGGAAGAGGGCAGATAAGAAGACTAGGGACAGTCTTCCCTGGGGATGGAGGTGTAAAGCATATAGCTATTAATTTCCTAAGGCTGAGCAGTAGGCGGCGTGGTGTAATGGCTAACACATCAGTCCGGTCAACTGAAGATGCTGGTTCGCTCCCAGCCGCCGAATAACCTTTTGCACTAGCTAAAGGAGAGAAATAGCTATAGCCCAGCTGCTTTACTCCATTTAAATAAGATTATATGTATATTTAAATATAATATAAATTTTCCTTGAAGGCAGTAGGTTACTGAGTAAGGGTCAGAGGTTATTGTTTCGTTTAAAGGCATAAAAAAATGTTTAAAGACATTTATTTAGCGAGATCGTAATAAATGTCTCATTTGTGGAGCATGACAATCGCGATGTTGGCTCATCATTCAGCCATGTTGGCACCATCATTGCCTACTTTACTACACTGTCATTATAAATGTTACTATGCTTCATAAAATAAAATACTGAAAATAAATCTATTTATTTAATAATACATAATATTGGTAACATTTAAAAAATTTTGTTTTCACTGAAATTACATAGGTTATATTTTACCTAGCTTTAAAATTTGTTCAATAAACTCAGAAAATTAAAGTTTGAAAATCATAATTATTTAAATACTATTTATTCGTTTCCTTTTCGTTCGATTTTTGTTTTCTTCATCCTTTTTTGTCTTCTGTAACAAGTATCACAAATATAGTGTTTAGATTTTGAATGACGGTACCTGTTAGGGTGGCGGCTTAGTATAAAAGGCGAAGCCTTTTAGTAGTCGGGGAGTTAGTGTTAGTTGTTTTAGTCTAGTGTTAGTCTAGTGTTAGTCTTGTGTGAGTCTTGAGTCAGTCTATAGTCAGTCTTAGTCCGTAGTCAAGCTACATTCTACTCCAGCGCATAGTCTCGTCATTTCCATTGTATTGTTACCTTTGTGATAAACCTTGTTAGTGAGCTTGTTAGTTAGTCTTTCTGTTAGTATCGGACACACCGCAAGTCGATACATAACAGTGGCGCGGTCGCACAGCTAAACTCTTAATTGAGTAGTCAAAAAATCGAACAGGCAGACCCATAGTCAAAAGTCAGTTTGATTAGTCAAATAATTCAGTCGAAATGAATGATATGCTTGATAAATTGCTGCAGACACAACTGCAAATGCAAAGTCAATGGGATGAAATGATGAAAGGGAGAAAGTCAGTTGTGACCAAGTCTGAATAAGAAAAGTCGACGGAACTGTATTGTAAGTTGAAGTCGTTGATTCCAGAGTTCCAGTCAGATGTTGAAAAGGGAATCACATTTGAGTCTTGGTATGCTAAGAACAAGTCCTACTTTGAAGTAGACGCGCAGTCCTTGGCAGAGGAAGTCAGAGTCCGATTATTAGTTGAAAAGTTGGGCCGAGTTGAATATGCGAAAATGTCGCAGAAGTTGTTGCCGGAAAGGTTAGAAGAGATGAGCTTCGAAAGTCTATTCGTGGTACTGAAAAAGGAATTCAGTGACCCAAGATCGAAATTAGTCAGAAGATTCGAAGTCATGAAGATGAGGTGCCCATCAGTGGAGAAAATTGTAGAATTCGAGACTCTAGTCAATTCGGAATGCGAGAAAGCGAATATGGACTTGACAGTCGAGGAATGCAAAATTCTAGTATTCATAGCTGGCATTCCAGAGAAGGCGCTGGATGTAAGGCAGATAAGTCTGAGATTTGTAGAGTCGTATGCGAAGTCGGAAGTCTGCACGTTGAAGGCATTGATGGAGAAAGTGAGGAGTTATCTGGCGAATAAGTCGGAGGCGAAAATGTTCGATAGTCAGGCAAAGGTCAAGAGTGGACCTAAAGAGTATGTTGAGATAAATAATGTTAGTCGGATCGAACATAGTCAGAGCAGAAAGTCGAAGCGATCAAGAATTAAGTCAAGGCAAAAAGAACGCCAAGTTGAATCACGTCAGTGTTATAATTGTGGAATAGTCGGACACATTAGTCGAGATTGTAGGAAACCAAAGAAAAGGTTTAAGCGAGTCGATAGTCCAGAAGTAAATCAAGTAGAAGTTGATTCTTCAGTCCCACATATAATGACGATAGAAGTCCCGAAGTTGAACGAGAATAGTAGAAAAATTAGTCGCGAAAAGAATCGAAAGAGTAAAAAGTCGAATAGTCCGAAGAGTAGTCGTGTTAATCAAGGCTCGACGAAGTCAAGATTCTTAGAGAAGAAGTCATCGGGAAATTCTAGTCGATTCAAAGAAGATGAAGAAGTCTTAGTCATGAACAGGAGCAAGAATGGAAAAAAAGTTTGGTTACCTGGGACTATTCTGAGGAAATTCGTGGAAGGATATAAAGTCAAAGTAACAAGCTCACTAACAAGGTAACAAGCTCACTAACTAACAAGCTCACTAACAAGGTTTATCACAAAGGTAACAATACAATGGAAATGACGAGACTATGCGCTGGAGTAGAATGTAGCTTGATTACGGACTAAGACTGACTATAGACTGACTCAAGACTCACACAAGACTAACACTAGACTAACACTAGACTAACACTAGACTTACACTAGACTAACACAACTAACACTAACTCCCCGACTACTAAAAGGCTTCGCCTTTTATACTAAGCCGCCACCCTAACACCTCCCTTCTTTAATTAAGTCGGGACTATGTTTCCGACTTCTCCGACTAGACTTGGTGGACTTCAAACTCCAACACAAACAATACAGCGAAAAATACAAAGGGCCAAAAATACAAAGTGAGCAACAAAAGGGGAGATACAATAATTACAAACAAAATTTTACAACAACAATATTATCACACTTATTTACTTCTTACTTACATCTTTCATCTACTTCTATCGTCTCCCGTCACAGTGCTCCCTTGCGTTGGCTCATCTTTTGGCCTCGTCGCGTTCGGTGTTGCCGTCGTTGTTGGTGCTTCCTTCAAATTGGAACTAGACTCCAATTGACTGCGAGGTTGACCATGTGTCGAACCTTGATTACGGCTTTCATCTGACTTCATTGACTTTGGCCTAATTCGCCATTCTTCGCGACTGACTATGGCTCTCAGCCTTGGGACTTTGACTTTATATCCTTCCACGAATTTCCTCAGAATAGTCCCAGGTAACCAAACTTTTTTTCCATTCTTGCTCCTGTTCATGACTAAGACTTCTTCATCTTCTTTGAATCGACTAGAATTTCCCGATGACTTCTTCTCTAAGAATCTTGACTTCGTCGAGCCTTGATTAACACGACTACTCTTCGGACTATTCGACTTTTTACTCTTTCGATTCTTTTCGCGACTAATTTTTCTACTATTCTCGTTCAACTTCGGGACTTCTATCGTCATTATATGTGGGACTGAAGAATCAACTTCTACTTGATTTACTTCTGGACTATCGACTCGCTTAAACCTTTTCTTTGGTTTCCTACAATCTCGACTAATGTGTCCGACTATTCCACAATTATAACACTGACGTGATTCAACTTGGCGTTCTTTTTGCCTTGACTTAATTCTTGATCGCTTCGACTTTCTGCTCTGACTATGTTCGATCCGACTAACATTATTTATCTCAACATACTCTTTAGGTCCACTCTTGACCTTTGCCTGACTATCGAACATTTTCGCCTCCGACTTATTCGCCAGATAACTCCTCACTTTCTCCATCAATGCCTTCAACGTGCAGACTTCCGACTTCGCATACGACTCTACAAATCTCAGACTTATCTGCCTTACATCCAGCGCCTTCTCTGGAATGCCAGCTATGAATACTAGAATTTTGCATTCCTCGACTGTCAAGTCCATATTCGCTTTCTCGCATTCCGAATTGACTAGAGTCTCGAATTCTACAATTTTCTCCACTGATGGGCACCTCATCTTCATGACTTCGAATCTTCTGACTAATTTCGATCTTGGGTCACTGAATTCCTTTTTCAGTACCACGAATAGACTTTCGAAGCTCATCTCTTCTAACCTTTCCGGCAACAACTTCTGCGACATTTTCGCATATTCAACTCGGCCCAACTTTTCAACTAATAATCGGACTCTGACTTCCTCTGCCAAGGACTGCGCGTCTACTTCAAAGTAGGACTTGTTCTTAGCATACCAAGACTCAAATGTGATTCCCTTTTCAACATCTGACTGGAACTCTGGAATCAACGACTTCAACTTACAATACAGTTCCGTCGACTTTTCTTATTCAGACTTGGTCACAACTGACTTTCTCCCTTTCATCATTTCATCCCATTGACTTTGCATTTGCAGTTGTGTCTGCAGCAATTTATCAAGCATATCATTCATTTCGACTGAATTATTTGACTAATCAAACTGACTTTTGACTATGGGTCTGCCTGTTCGATTTTTTGACTACTCAATTAAGAGTTTAGCTGTGCGACCGCGCCACTGTTATGTATCGACTTGCGGTGTGTCCGATACTAACAGAAAGACTAACTAACAAGCTCACTAACAAGGTTTATCACAAAGGTAACAATACAATGGAAATGACGAGACTATGCGCTGGAGTAGAATGTAGCTTGACTACGGACTAAGACTGACTATAGACTGACTCAAGACTCACACAAGACTAACACTAGACTACCCCCTTTTATCTCTAAGACTTGTTTCGAAAACACGGGTCGAAATCTTGATTGCCAATGTCAAAAGTTCGAAATTTCGAACAGCTCTTATTAACTTAGCATATGATGAAAATGTCAAAATGAGACTATTTATCTATAGTGTCTCAACAAAATTAAATTATTATAATATTTTGATAGATTTTAAATAAGTTTATTTAAAGTATTCGAATATTTATTTGCTTTTGTTATTTTATTAGAATACAATTTAAAAAATTCTTTCATCTGGAATACTACCCCAAATTCGAATACTCCTTCAAATCTGAATAATTATCCGAATAATGTCCGAATTATGAATAGGTTCTAATGCCTTTAACATTTAAATATTTAAAAATGCATCCCTAATTATTTATATTGTAAACAAATAATAAGAATATGTATTAAATTTTTGGCCTCTTTTCTTGTTTTTCCCTCTATTTTTTGCTTCTATTTAACAGGGCCCGGAACGTACCAACTACGGCCATATTTTACGGTGTCTATGGATATTTCATCGACCGATAAAATTTTGAAGTTTGTCAGTATTTAAGTTTAACGGGCTCCAGTTATAACAAGATATTTAATATCAGTTATGTAGATAGCTTGAACTTTTATTTGTTTATTATATAAAATATTTTAATTTAAGATGAATAAATTTATTATTATTCTTCTCTCATAAATGGTTGTTCTGCCTACCCTCATCCTACCCTCATCCTTACCTACCCTCATCCTTAATACCTACCCTCATCCTTAATACCTTAAATATTTCATTATTAAATTCATATATTCCCCATCAATCTCATAGTTTGATCATTAGCTAGACAATAGACAGAACACGTTTTTATTGAGCCTGAAGTGGTTCCCATTTATTCTACCAATTATTCTATTTAACGAATTATTATATCAAGTACACTACGGTTTAAGAAAAAAGTATCTACTCAACTTTTCCAACCCATCGTAAAGGTCCGATTCAAAATAGGAAGATACTTTTTTCCTAAACCGCAGTGTACTTGATATAATAATTCGTTAAATAGAAATTCGTTAAATCAAAGGATAAGAATCGAATTTCATTCAAACTAATTACTGGGACATTAATTTAGGAAATAATGGATTCTTATTTTTGGACTTTAAGGATCACAAGTCTTAACTCTGTTTTTCGCATCTTTTTTGGATCACGCGTTGCAATATATTTTTCCAATTATTCTATTTAACGAATTATTATATCAAGTACACTGCGGTTTAGGAAAAAAGTATCTTCCTATTTTGAATCGGACCTTTACGATGGGTTGGAAAAGTTGAGTAGATACTTTTTTCTTAAACCGTAGTGTACTTGATATAATAATTCGTTAAATAGAATAATTGGTAGAATAAATGGGAACCACTTCAGGCTCAATAAAAACGTGTTCTGTCTATTGTCTAGCTAATGATCAAACTATGAGATTGATGGGGAATATATGAATTTAATAATGAAATATTTAAGGTATTAAGGATGAGGGTAGGTATTAAGGATGAGGGTAGGTAAGGATGAGGGTAGGATGAGGGTAGGCAGAACAACCATTTATGAGAGAAGAATAATAATAAATTTATTCATCTTAAATTAAAATATTTTATATAATAAACAAATAAAAGTTCAAGCTATCTACATAACTGATATTAAATATCTTGTTATAACTGGAGCCCGTTAAACTTAAATACTGACAAACTTCAAAATTTTATCGGTCGATGAAATATCCATAGACACCGTAAAATATGGCCGTAGTCTCTAAGACTTGTTTAGTCTCTAAGACAAGTCTTAGAGATAAATATGGCCTTTTATCTCTAAGACTTGTTTCGAAAACACGGGTCGAAATCTTGATTGCCAATGTCAAAAGTTCGAAATTTCGAACAGCTCTTATTAACTTAGCATATGATGAAAATGTCAAAATGAGACTATTTATCTATAGTGTCTCAACAAAATTAAATTATTATAATATTTTGATAGATTTTAAATAAGTTTATTTAAAGTATTCGAATATTTATTTGCTTTTGTTATTTTATTAGAATACAATTTAAAAAATTCTTTCATCTGGAATACTACCCCAAATTCGAATACTCCTTCAAATCTGAATAATTATCCGAATAATGTCCGAATTATGAATAGGTTCTAATGCCTTTAACATTTAAATATTTAAAAATGCATCCCTAATTATTTATATTGTAAACAAATAATAAGAATATGTATTAAATTTTTGGCCTCTTTTCTTGTTTTTCCCTCTATTTTTTGCTTCTATTTAACAGGGCCCGGAACGTACCAACTACGGCCATATTTTACGGTGTCTATGGATATTTCATCGACCGATAAAATTTTGAAGTTTGTCAGTATTTAAGTTTAACGGGCTCCAGTTATAACAAGATATTTAATATCAGTTATGTAGATAGCTTGAACTTTTATTTGTTTATTATATAAAATATTTTAATTTAAGATGAATAAATTTATTATTATTCTTCTCTCATAAATGGTTGTTCTGCCTACCCTCATCCTACCCTCATCCTTACCTACCCTCATCCTTAATACCTACCCTCATCCTTAATACCTTAAATATTTCATTATTAAATTCATATATTCCCCATCAATCTCATAGTTTGATCATTAGCTAGACAATAGACAGAACACGTTTTTATTGAGCCTGAAGTGGTTCCCATTTATTCTACCAATTATTCTATTTAACGAATTATTATATCAAGTACACTACGGTTTAAGAAAAAAGTATCTACTCAACTTTTCCAACCCATCGTAAAGGTCCGATTCAAAATAGGAAGATACTTTTTTCCTAAACCGCAGTGTACTTGATATAATAATTCGTTAAATAGAAATTCGTTAAATCAAAGGATAAGAATCGAATTTCATTCAAACTAATTACTGGGACATTAATTTAGGAAATAATGGATTCTTATTTTTGGACTTTAAGGATCACAAGTCTTAACTCTGTTTTTCGCATCTTTTTTGGATCACGCGTTGCAATATATTTTTCCAATTATTCTATTTAACGAATTATTATATCAAGTACACTGCGGTTTAGGAAAAAAGTATCTTCCTATTTTGAATCGGACCTTTACGATGGGTTGGAAAAGTTGAGTAGATACTTTTTTCTTAAACCGTAGTGTACTTGATATAATAATTCGTTAAATAGAATAATTGGTAGAATAAATGGGAACCACTTCAGGCTCAATAAAAACGTGTTCTGTCTATTGTCTAGCTAATGATCAAACTATGAGATTGATGGGGAATATATGAATTTAATAATGAAATATTTAAGGTATTAAGGATGAGGGTAGGTAAGGCTAAGGGTAAGGTAAGCTTAAGGTAACTCTGTTTTTCGCATCTTTTTTGGATCACGCGTTGCAATATATTTTTCCAATTATTCTATTTAACGAATTATTATATCAAGTACACTGCGGTTTAGGAAAAAAGTATCTTCCTATTTTGAATCGGACCTTTACGATGGGTTGGAAAAGTTGAGTAGATACTTTTTTCTTAAACCGTAGTGTACTTGATATAATAATTCGTTAAATAGAATAATTGGTAGAATAAATGGGAACCACTTCAGGCTCAATAAAAACGTGTTCTGTCTATTGTCTAGCTAATGATCAAACTATGAGATTGATGGGGAATATATGAATTTAATAATGAAATATTTAAGGTATTAAGGATGAGGGTAGGTAAGGCTAAGGGTAAGGTAAGCTAAAGGTAACTCTGTTTTTCGCATCTTTTTTGGATCACGCGTTGCAATATATTTTTCCAATTATTCTATTTAACGAATTATTATATCAAGTACACTGCGGTTTAGGAAAAAAGTATCTTCCTATTTTGAATCGGACCTTTACGATGGGTTGGAAAAGTTGAGTAGATACTTTTTTCTTAAACCGTAGTGTACTTGATATAATAATTCGTTAAATAGAATAATTGGTAGAATAAATGGGAACCACTTCAGGCTCAATAAAAACGTGTTCTGTCTATTGTCTAGCTAATGATCAAACTATGAGATTGATGGGGAATATATGAATTTAATAATGAAATATTTAAGGTATTAAGGATGAGGGTAGGTATTAAGGATGAGGGTAGGTAAGGATGAGGGTAGGATGAGGGTAGGCAGAACAACCATTTATGAGAGAAGAATAATAATAAATTTATTCATCTTAAATTAAAATATTTTATATAATAAACAAATAAAAGTTCAAGCTATCTACATAACTGATATTAAATATCTTGTTATAACTGGAGCCCGTTAAACTTAAATACTGACAAACTTCAAAATTTTATCGGTCGATGAAATATCCATAGACACCGTAAAATATGGCCGTAGTCTCTAAGACTTGTTTAGTCTCTAAGACAAGTCTTAGAGATAAATATGGCCTTTTATCTCTAAGACTTGTTTCGAAAACACGGGTCGAAATCTTGATTGCCAATGTCAAAAGTTCGAAATTTCGAACAGCTCTTATTAACTTAGCATATGATGAAAATGTCAAAATGAGACTATTTATCTATAGTGTCTCAACAAAATTAAATTATTATAATATTTTGATAGATTTTAAATAAGTTTATTTAAAGTATTCGAATATTTATTTGCTTTTGTTATTTTATTAGAATACAATTTAAAAAATTCTTTCATCTGGAATACTACCCCAAATTCGAATACTCCTTCAAATCTGAATAATTATCCGAATAATGTCCGAATTATGAATAGGTTCTAATGCCTTTAACATTTAAATATTTAAAAATGCATCCCTAATTATTTATATTGTAAACAAATAATAAGAATATGTATTAAATTTTTGGCCTCTTTTCTTGTTTTTCCCTCTATTTTTTGCTTCTATTTAACAGGGCCCGGAACGTACCAACTACGGCCATATTTTACGGTGTCTATGGATATTTCATCGACCGATAAAATTTTGAAGTTTGTCAGTATTTAAGTTTAACGGGCTCCAGTTATAACAAGATATTTAATATCAGTTATGTAGATAGCTTGAACTTTTATTTGTTTATTATATAAAATATTTTAATTTAAGATGAATAAATTTATTATTATTCTTCTCTCATAAATGGTTGTTCTGCCTACCCTCATCCTACCCTCATCCTTACCTACCCTCATCCTTAATACCTACCCTCATCCTTAATACCTTAAATATTTCATTATTAAATTCATATATTCCCCATCAATCTCATAGTTTGATCATTAGCTAGACAATAGACAGAACACGTTTTTATTGAGCCTGAAGTGGTTCCCATTTATTCTACCAATTATTCTATTTAACGAATTATTATATCAAGTACACTACGGTTTAAGAAAAAAGTATCTACTCAACTTTTCCAACCCATCGTAAAGGTCCGATTCAAAATAGGAAGATACTTTTTTCCTAAACCGCAGTGTACTTGATATAATAATTCGTTAAATAGAATAATTGGAAAAATATATTGCAACGCGTGATCCAAAAAAGATGCGAAAAACAGAGTTACCTTTAGCTTACCTTACCCTTAGCCTTACCTACCCTCATCCTTAATACCTTAAATATTTCATTATTAAATTCATATATTCCCCATCAATCTCATAGTTTGATCATTAGCTAGACAATAGACAGAACACGTTTTTATTGAGCCTGAAGTGGTTCCCATTTATTCTACCAATTATTCTATTTAACGAATTATTATATCAAGTACACTACGGTTTAAGAAAAAAGTATCTACTCAACTTTTCCAACCCATCGTAAAGGTCCGATTCAAAATAGGAAGATACTTTTTTCCTAAACCGCAGTGTACTTGATATAATAATTCGTTAAATAGAATAATTGGAAAAATATATTGCAACGCGTGATCCAAAAAAGATGCGAAAAACAGAGTTACCTTAAGCTTACCTTACCCTTAGCCTTACCTACCCTCATCCTTAATACCTTAAATATTTCATTATTAAATTCATATATTCCCCATCAATCTCATAGTTTGATCATTAGCTAGACAATAGACAGAACACGTTTTTATTGAGCCTGAAGTGGTTCCCATTTATTCTACCAATTATTCTATTTAACGAATTATTATATCAAGTACACTACGGTTTAAGAAAAAAGTATCTACTCAACTTTTCCAACCCATCGTAAAGGTCCGATTCAAAATAGGAAGATACTTTTTTCCTAAACCGCAGTGTACTTGATATAATAATTCGTTAAATAGAATAATTGGAAAAATATATTGCAACGCGTGATCCAAAAAAGATGCGAAAAACAGAGTTAAGACTTGTGATCCTTAAAGTCCAAAAATAAGAATCCATTATTTCCTAAATTAATGTCCCAGTAATTAGTTTGAATGAAATTCGATTCTTATCCTTTGATTTAACGAATTTCTATTTAACGAATTATTATATCAAGTACACTGCGGTTTAGGAAAAAAGTATCTTCCTATTTTGAATCGGACCTTTACGATGGGTTGGAAAAGTTGAGTAGATACTTTTTTCTTAAACCGTAGTGTACTTGATATAATAATTCGTTAAATAGAATAATTGGTAGAATAAATGGGAACCACTTCAGGCTCAATAAAAACGTGTTCTGTCTATTGTCTAGCTAATGATCAAACTATGAGATTGATGGGGAATATATGAATTTAATAATGAAATATTTAAGGTATTAAGGATGAGGGTAGGTAAGGCTAAGGGTAAGGTAAGCTAAAGGTAACTCTGTTTTTCGCATCTTTTTTGGATCACGCGTTGCAATATATTTTTCCAATTATTCTATTTAACGAATCATTATATCAAGTACACTGCGGTTTAGGAAAAAAGTATCTTCCTATTTTGAATCGGACCTTTACGATGGGTTGGAAAAGTTGAGTAGAGTACTTTTTTCTTAAACCGTAGTGTACTTGATATAATAATTCGTTAAATAGAATAATTGGTAGAATAAATGGGAACCACTTCAGGCTCAATAAAAACGTGTTCTGTCTATTGTCTAGCTAATGATCAAACTATGAGATTGATGGGGAATATATGAATTTAATAATGAAATATTTAAGGTATTAAGGATGAGGGTAGGTATTAAGGATGAGGGTAGGTAAGGATGAGGGTAGGCAGAACAACCATTTATGAGAGAAGAATAATAATAAATTTATTCATCTTAAATTAAAATATTTTATATAATAAACAAATAAAAGTTCAAGCTATCTACATAACTGATATTAAATATCTTGTTATAACTGGAGCCCGTTAAACTTAAATACTGACAAACTTCAAAATTTTATCGGTCGATGAAATATCCATAGACACCGTAAAATATGGCCGTAGTTGGTACGTTCCGGGCCCTGTTAAATAGAAGCAAAAAATAGAGGGAAAACAAGAAAAGAGGCCAAAAATTTAATACATATTCTTATTATTTGTTTACAATATAAATAATTAGGGATGCATTTTTAAATATTTAAATGTTAAAGGCATTAGAACCTATTCATAATTCGGACATTATTCGGATAATTATTCAGATTTGAAGGAGTATTCGAATTTGGGGTAGTATTCCAGATGAAAGAATTTTTTAAATTGTATTCTAATAAAATAACAAAAGCAAATAAATATTCGAATAATTTAAATAAACTTATTTAAAATCTATCAAAATATTATAATAATTTAATTTTGTTGAGACACTATAGATAAATAGTCTCATTTTGACATTTTCATCATATGCTAAGTTAATAAGAGCTGTTCGAAATTTCGAACTTTTGACATTGGCAATCAAGATTTCGACCCGTGTTTTCGAAACAAGTCTTAGAGATAAAAGGCCATATTTATCTCTAAGACTTGTCTTAGAGACTAAACAAGTCTTAGAGACTACGGCCATATTTTACGGTGTCTATGGATATTTCATCGACCGATAAAATTTTGAAGTTTGTCAGTATTTAAGTTTAACGGGCTCCAGTTATAACAAGATATTTAATATCAGTTATGTAGATAGCTTGAACTTTTATTTGTTTATTATATAAAATATTTTAATTTAAGATGAATAAATTTATTATTATTCTTCTCTCATAAATGGTTGTTCTGCCTACCCTCATCCTACCCTCATCCTTACCTACCCTCATCCTTAATACCTACCCTCATCCTTAATACCTTAAATATTTCATTATTAAATTCATATATTCCCCATCAATCTCATAGTTTGATCATTAGCTAGACAATAGACAGAACACGTTTTTATTGAGCCTGAAGTGGTTCCCATTTATTCTACCAATTATTCTATTTAACGAATTATTATATCAAGTACACTACGGTTTAAGAAAAAAGTATCTACTCAACTTTTCCAACCCATCGTAAAGGTCCGATTCAAAATAGGAAGATACTTTTTTCCTAAACCGCAGTGTACTTGATATAATAATTCGTTAAATAGAATAATTGGAAAAATATATTGCAACGCGTGATCCAAAAAAGATGCGAAAAACAGAGTTACCTTAAGCTTACCTTACCCTTAGCCTTACCTACCCTCATCCTTAATACCTTAAATATTTCATTATTAAATTCATATATTCCCCATCAATCTCATAGTTTGATCATTAGCTAGACAATAGACAGAACACGTTTTTATTGAGCCTGAAGTGGTTCCCATTTATTCTACCAATTATT
Source organism: Meloidogyne enterolobii (assembly GCA_963681835.1). Classification (NCBI taxonomy): domain Eukaryota; kingdom Metazoa; phylum Nematoda; class Chromadorea; order Rhabditida; family Meloidogynidae; genus Meloidogyne; species Meloidogyne enterolobii. The sequence goes on from CAVMJV010000006.1 coordinate 1,984,050, forward strand.
CTATTTAACGAATTATTATATCAAGTACACTACGGTTTAAGAAAAAAGTATCTACTCAACTTTTCCAACCCATCGTAAAGGTCCGATTCAAAATAGGAAGATACTTTTTTCCTAAACCGCAGTGTACTTGATATAATAATTCGTTAAATAGAATAATTGGAAAAATATATTGCAACGCGTGATCCAAAAAAGATGCGAAAAACAGAGTTAAGACTTGTGATCCTTAAAGTCCAAAAATAAGAATCCATTATTTCCTAAATTAATGTCCCAGTAATTAGTTTGAATGAAATTCGATTCTTATCCTTTGATTTAACGAATTTCTATTTAACGAATTATTATATCAAGTACACTGCGGTTTAGGAAAAAAGTATCTTCCTATTTTGAATCGGACCTTTACGATGGGTTGGAAAAGTTGAGTAGATACTTTTTTCTTAAACCGTAGTGTACTTGATATAATAATTCGTTAAATAGAATAATTGGTAGAATAAATGGGAACCACTTCAGGCTCAATAAAAACGTGTTCTGTCTATTGTCTAGCTAATGATCAAACTATGAGATTGATGGGGAATATATGAATTTAATAATGAAATATTTAAGGTATTAAGGATGAGGGTAGGTAAGGCTAAGGGTAAGGTAAGCTAAAGGTAACTCTGTTTTTCGCATCTTTTTTGGATCACGCGTTGCAATATATTTTTCCAATTATTCTATTTAACGAATCATTATATCAAGTACACTGCGGTTTAGGAAAAAAGTATCTTCCTATTTTGAATCGGACCTTTACGATGGGTTGGAAAAGTTGAGTAGAGTACTTTTTTCTTAAACCGTAGTGTACTTGATATAATAATTCGTTAAATAGAATAATTGGTAGAATAAATGGGAACCACTTCAGGCTCAATAAAAACGTGTTCTGTCTATTGTCTAGCTAATGATCAAACTATGAGATTGATGGGGAATATATGAATTTAATAATGAAATATTTAAGGTATTAAGGATGAGGGTAGGTATTAAGGATGAGGGTAGGTAAGGATGAGGGTAGGATGAGGGTAGGCAGAACAACCATTTATGAGAGAAGAATAATAATAAATTTATTCATCTTAAATTAAAATATTTTATATAATAAACAAATAAAAGTTCAAGCTATCTACATAACTGATATTAAATATCTTGTTATAACTGGAGCCCGTTAAACTTAAATACTGACAAACTTCAAAATTTTATCGGTCGATGAAATATCCATAGACACCGTAAAATATGGCCGTAGTTGGTACGTTCCGGGCCCTGTTAAATAGAAGCAAAAAATAGAGGGAAAAACAAGAAAAGAGGCCAAAAATTTAATACATATTCTTATTATTTGTTTACAATATAAATAATTAGGGATGCATTTTTAAATATTTAAATGTTAAAGGCATTAGAACCTATTCATAATTCGGACATTATTCGGATAATTATTCAGATTTGAAGGAGTATTCGAATTTGGGGTAGTATTCCAGATGAAAGAATTTTTTAAATTGTATTCTAATAAAATAACAAAAGCAAATAAATATTCGAATAATTTAAATAAACTTATTTAAAATCTATCAAAATATTATAATAATTTAATTTTGTTGAGACACTATAGATAAATAGTCTCATTTTGACATTTTCATCATATGCTAAGTTAATAAGAGCTGTTCGAAATTTCGAACTTTTGACATTGGCAATCAAGATTTCGACCCGTGTTTTCGAAACAAGTCTTAGAGATAAAAGGCCATATTTATCTCTAAGACTTGTCTTAGAGACTAAACAAGTCTTAGAGACTACGGCCATATTTTACGGTGTCTATGGATATTTCATCGACCGATAAAATTTTGAAGTTTGTCAGTATTTAAGTTTAACGGGCTCCAGTTATAACAAGATATTTAATATCAGTTATGTAGATAGCTTGAACTTTTATTTGTTTATTATATAAAATATTTTAATTTAAGATGAATAAATTTATTATTATTCTTCTCTCATAAATGGTTGTTCTGCCTACCCTCATCCTACCCTCATCCTTACCTACCCTCATCCTTAATACCTACCCTCATCCTTAATACCTTAAATATTTCATTATTAAATTCATATATTCCCCATCAATCTCATAGTTTGATCATTAGCTAGACAATAGACAGAACACGTTTTTATTGAGCCTGAAGTGGTTCCCATTTATTCTACCAATTATTCTATTTAACGAATTATTATATCAAGTACACTACGGTTTAAGAAAAAAGTATCTACTCAACTTTTCCAACCCATCGTAAAGGTCCGATTCAAAATAGGAAGATACTTTTTTCCTAAACCGCAGTGTACTTGATATAATGATTCGTTAAATAGAATAATTGGAAAAATATATTGCAACGCGTGATCCAAAAAAGATGCGAAAAACAGAGTTACCTTAAGCTTACCTTACCCTTAGCCTTACCTACCCTCATCCTTAATACCTTAAATATTTCATTATTAAATTCATATATTCCCCATCAATCTCATAGTTTGATCATTAGCTAGACAATAGACAGAACACGTTTTTATTGAGCCTGAAGTGGTTCCCATTTATTCTACCAATTATTCTATTTAACGAATTATTATATCAAGTACACTACGGTTTAAGAAAAAAGTATCTACTCAACTTTTCCAACCCATCGTAAAGGTCCGATTCAAAATAGGAAGATACTTTTTTCCTAAACCGCAGTGTACTTGATATAATAATTCGTTAAATAGAATAATTGGAAAAATATATTGCAACGCGTGATCCAAAAAAGATGCGAAAAACAGAGTTAAGACTTGTGATCCTTAAAGTCCAAAAATAAGAATCCATTATTTCCTAAATTAATGTCCCAGTAATTAGTTTGAATGAAATTCGATTCTTATCCTTTGATTTAACGAATTTCTATTTAACGAATTATTATATCAAGTACACTGCGGTTTAGGAAAAAAGTATCTTCCTATTTTGAATCGGACCTTTACGATGGGTTGGAAAAGTTGAGTAGATACTTTTTTCTTAAACCGTAGTGTACTTGATATAATAATTCGTTAAATAGAATAATTGGTAGAATAAATGGGAACCACTTCAGGCTCAATAAAAACGTGTTCTGTCTATTGTCTAGCTAATGATCAAACTATGAGATTGATGGGGAATATATGAATTTAATAATGAAATATTTAAGGTATTAAGGATGAGGGTAGGTAAGGCTAAGGGTAAGGTAAGCTAAAGGTAACTCTGTTTTTCGCATCTTTTTTGGATCACGCGTTGCAATATATTTTTCCAATTATTCTATTTAACGAATCATTATATCAAGTACACTGCGGTTTAGGAAAAAAGTATCTTCCTATTTTGAATCGGACCTTTACGATGGGTTGGAAAAGTTGAGTAGAGTACTTTTTTCTTAAACCGTAGTGTACTTGATATAATAATTCGTTAAATAGAATAATTGGTAGAATAAATGGGAACCACTTCAGGCTCAATAAAAACGTGTTCTGTCTATTGTCTAGCTAATGATCAAACTATGAGATTGATGGGGAATATATGAATTTAATAATGAAATATTTAAGGTATTAAGGATGAGGGTAGGTATTAAGGATGAGGGTAGGTAAGGATGAGGGTAGGCAGAACAACCATTTATGAGAGAAGAATAATAATAAATTTATTCATCTTAAATTAAAATATTTTATATAATAAACAAATAAAAGTTCAAGCTATCTACATAACTGATATTAAATATCTTGTTATAACTGGAGCCCGTTAAACTTAAATACTGACAAACTTCAAAATTTTATCGGTCGATGAAATATCCATAGACACCGTAAAATATGGCCGTAGTTGGTACGTTCCGGGCCCTGTTAAATAGAAGCAAAAAATAGAGGGAAAAACAAGAAAAGAGGCCAAAAATTTAATACATATTCTTATTATTTGTTTACAATATAAATAATTAGGGATGCATTTTTAAATATTTAAATGTTAAAGGCATTAGAACCTATTCATAATTCGGACATTATTCGGATAATTATTCAGATTTGAAGGAGTATTCGAATTTGGGGTAGTATTCCAGATGAAAGAATTTTTTAAATTGTATTCTAATAAAATAACAAAAGCAAATAAATATTCGAATAATTTAAATAAACTTATTTAAAATCTATCAAAATATTATAATAATTTAATTTTGTTGAGACACTATAGATAAATAGTCTCATTTTGACATTTTCATCATATGCTAAGTTAATAAGAGCTGTTCGAAATTTCGAACTTTTGACATTGGCAATCAAGATTTCGACCCGTGTTTTCGAAACAAGTCTTAGAGATAAAAGGCCATATTTATCTCTAAGACTTGTCTTAGAGACTAAACAAGTCTTAGAGACTACGGCCATATTTTACGGTGTCTATGGATATTTCATCGACCGATAAAATTTTGAAGTTTGTCAGTATTTAAGTTTAACGGGCTCCAGTTATAACAAGATATTTAATATCAGTTATGTAGATAGCTTGAACTTTTATTTGTTTATTATATAAAATATTTTAATTTAAGATGAATAAATTTATTATTATTCTTCTCTCATAAATGGTTGTTCTGCCTACCCTCATCCTACCCTCATCCTTACCTACCCTCATCCTTAATACCTACCCTCATCCTTAATACCTTAAATATTTCATTATTAAATTCATATATTCCCCATCAATCTCATAGTTTGATCATTAGCTAGACAATAGACAGAACACGTTTTTATTGAGCCTGAAGTGGTTCCCATTTATTCTACCAATTATTCTATTTAACGAATTATTATATCAAGTACACTACGGTTTAAGAAAAAAGTATCTACTCAACTTTTCCAACCCATCGTAAAGGTCCGATTCAAAATAGGAAGATACTTTTTTCCTAAACCGCAGTGTACTTGATATAATAATTCGTTAAATAGAATAATTGGAAAAATATATTGCAACGCGTGATCCAAAAAAGATGCGAAAAACAGAGTTACCTTAAGCTTACCTTACCCTTAGCCTTACCTACCCTCATCCTTAATACCTTAAATATTTCATTATTAAATTCATATATTCCCCATCAATCTCATAGTTTGATCATTAGCTAGACAATAGACAGAACACGTTTTTATTGAGCCTGAAGTGGTTCCCATTTATTCTACCAATTATTCTATTTAACGAATTATTATATCAAGTACACTACGGTTTAAGAAAAAAGTATCTACTCAACTTTTCCAACCCATCGTAAAGGTCCGATTCAAAATAGGAAGATACTTTTTTCCTAAACCGCAGTGTACTTGATATAATAATTCGTTAAATAGAATAATTGGAAAAATATATTGCAACGCGTGATCCAAAAAAGATGCGAAAAACAGAGTTAAGACTTGTGATCCTTAAAGTCCAAAAATAAGAATCCATTATTTCCTAAATTAATGTCCCAGTAATTAGTTTGAATGAAATTCGATTCTTATCCTTTGATTTAACGAATTTCTATTTAACGAATTATTATATCAAGTACACTGCGGTTTAGGAAAAAAGTATCTTCCTATTTTGAATCGGACCTTTACGATGGGTTGGAAAAGTTGAGTAGATACTTTTTTCTTAAACCGTAGTGTACTTGATATAATAATTCGTTAAATAGAATAATTGGTAGAATAAATGGGAACCACTTCAGGCTCAATAAAAACGTGTTCTGTCTATTGTCTAGCTAATGATCAAACTATGAGATTGATGGGGAATATATGAATTTAATAATGAAATATTTAAGGTATTAAGGATGAGGGTAGGTAAGGCTAAGGGTAAGGTAAGCTAAAGGTAACTCTGTTTTTCGCATCTTTTTTGGATCACGCGTTGCAATATATTTTTCCAATTATTCTATTTAACGAATCATTATATCAAGTACACTGCGGTTTAGGAAAAAAGTATCTTCCTATTTTGAATCGGACCTTTACGATGGGTTGGAAAAGTTGAGTAGAGTACTTTTTTCTTAAACCGTAGTGTACTTGATATAATAATTCGTTAAATAGAATAATTGGTAGAATAAATGGGAACCACTTCAGGCTCAATAAAAACGTGTTCTGTCTATTGTCTAGCTAATGATCAAACTATGAGATTGATGGGGAATATATGAATTTAATAATGAAATATTTAAGGTATTAAGGATGAGGGTAGGTATTAAGGATGAGGGTAGGTAAGGATGAGGGTAGGATGAGGGTAGGCAGAACAACCATTTATGAGAGAAGAATAATAATAAATTTATTCATCTTAAATTAAAATATTTTATATAATAAACAAATAAAAGTTCAAGCTATCTACATAACTGATATTAAATATCTTGTTATAACTGGAGCCCGTTAAACTTAAATACTGACAAACTTCAAAATTTTATCGGTCGATGAAATATCCATAGACACCGTAAAATATGGCCGTAGTTGGTACGTTCCGGGCCCTGTTAAATAGAAGCAAAAAATAGAGGGAAAAACAAGAAAAGAGGCCAAAAATTTAATACATATTCTTATTATTTGTTTACAATATAAATAATTAGGGATGCATTTTTAAATATTTAAATGTTAAAGGCATTAGAACCTATTCATAATTCGGACATTATTCGGATAATTATTCAGATTTGAAGGAGTATTCGAATTTGGGGTAGTATTCCAGATGAAAGAATTTTTTAAATTGTATTCTAATAAAATAACAAAAGCAAATAAATATTCGAATAATTTAAATAAACTTATTTAAAATCTATCAAAATATTATAATAATTTAATTTTGTTGAGACACTATAGATAAATAGTCTCATTTTGACATTTTCATCATATGCTAAGTTAATAAGAGCTGTTCGAAATTTCGAACTTTTGACATTGGCAATCAAGATTTCGACCCGTGTTTTCGAAACAAGTCTTAGAGATAAAAGGCCATATTTATCTCTAAGACTTGTCTTAGAGACTAAACAAGTCTTAGAGACTACGGCCATATTTTACGGTGTCTATGGATATTTCATCGACCGATAAAATTTTGAAGTTTGTCAGTATTTAAGTTTAACGGGCTCCAGTTATAACAAGATATTTAATATCAGTTATGTAGATAGCTTGAACTTTTATTTGTTTATTATATAAAATATTTTAATTTAAGATGAATAAATTTATTATTATTCTTCTCTCATAAATGGTTGTTCTGCCTACCCTCATCCTACCCTCATCCTTACCTACCCTCATCCTTAATACCTACCCTCATCCTTAATACCTTAAATATTTCATTATTAAATTCATATATTCCCCATCAATCTCATAGTTTGATCATTAGCTAGACAATAGACAGAACACGTTTTTATTGAGCCTGAAGTGGTTCCCATTTATTCTACCAATTATTCTATTTAACGAATTATTATATCAAGTACACTACGGTTTAAGAAAAAAGTATCTACTCAACTTTTCCAACCCATCGTAAAGGTCCGATTCAAAATAGGAAGATACTTTTTTCCTAAACCGCAGTGTACTTGATATAATGATTCGTTAAATAGAATAATTGGAAAAATATATTGCAACGCGTGATCCAAAAAAGATGCGAAAAACAGAGTTACCTTAAGCTTACCTTACCCTTAGCCTTACCTACCCTCATCCTTAATACCTTAAATATTTCATTATTAAATTCATATATTCCCCATCAATCTCATAGTTTGATCATTAGCTAGACAATAGACAGAACACGTTTTTATTGAGCCTGAAGTGGTTCCCATTTATTCTACCAATTATTCTATTTAACGAATTATTATATCAAGTACACTACGGTTTAAGAAAAAAGTATCTACTCAACTTTTCCAACCCATCGTAAAGGTCCGATTCAAAATAGGAAGATACTTTTTTCCTAAACCGCAGTGTACTTGATATAATAATTCGTTAAATAGAATAATTGGAAAAATATATTGCAACGCGTGATCCAAAAAAGATGCGAAAAACAGAGTTAAGACTTGTGATCCTTAAAGTCCAAAAATAAGAATCCATTATTTCCTAAATTAATGTCCCAGTAATTAGTTTGAATGAAATTCGATTCTTATCCTTTGATTTAACGAATTTCTATTTCACGAATTATTATATCAAGTACACTGCGGTTTAGGAAAAAAGTATCTTCCTATTTTGAATCGGACCTTTACGATGGGTTGGAAAAGTTGAGTAGATACTTTTTTCTTAAACCGTAGTGTACTTGATATAATAATTCGTTAAATAGAATAATTGGTAGAATAAATGGGAACCACTTCAGGCTCAATAAAAACGTGTTCTGTCTATTGTCTAGCTAATGATCAAACTATGAGATTGATGGGGAATATATGAATTTAATAATGAAATATTTAAGGTATTAAGGATGAGGGTAGGTATTAAGGATGAGGGTAGGTAAGGATGAGGGTAGGATGAGGGTAGGCAGAACAACCATTTATGAGAGAAGAATAATAATAAATTTATTCATCTTAAATTAAAATATTTTATATAATAAACAAATAAAAGTTCAAGCTATCTACATAACTGATATTAAATATCTTGTTATAACTGGAGCCCGTTAAACTTAAATACTGACAAACTTCAAAATTTTATCGGTCGATGAAATATCCATAGACACCGTAAAATATGGCCGTAGTTGGTACGTTCCGGGCCCTGTTAAATAGAAGCAAAAAATAGAGGGAAAAACAAGAAAAGAGGCCAAAAATTTAATACATATTCTTATTATTTGTTTACAATATAAATAATTAGGGATGCATTTTTAAATATTTAAATGTTAAAGGCATTAGAACCTATTCATAATTCGGACATTATTCGGATAATTATTCAGATTTGAAGGAGTATTCGAATTTGGGGTAGTATTCCAGATGAAAGAATTTTTTAAATTGTATTCTAATAAAATAACAAAAGCAAATAAATATTCGAATAATTTAAATAAACTTATTTAAAATCTATCAAAATATTATAATAATTTAATTTTGTTGAGACACTATAGATAAATAGTCTCATTTTGACATTTTCATCATATGCTAAGTTAATAAGAGCTGTTCGAAATTTCGAACTTTTGACATTGGCAATCAAGATTTCGACCCGTGTTTTCGAAACAAGTCTTAGAGATAAAAGGGGGTACAAATCTAACCAAACTACAAAATTTTATTTACTAATTATAATAACCAAAGTGCAAATTTAAAATCAGCCGGTGAGAAAATAAATATAAAATAACATAAATACATTTCAAAATTCACCGCCTTGTTATATATTAATTTATTTAGCCATTTGGGGCATTTTTAAAATTTGCACTTTTTGTTAATTGCCGCAGTTAATATAATTAGTCAATAAAATTTTTTATTTGTTTAATTTTTTATTTGTCGGCTCTTACAGGGTAAACAAATAATTAAAATAAGTATTCAAGTTTTTGGCTTCTATTTTAAGATGCTATTTTATTATTTTTACCTCTATTTTTCCCTCTTTTTTATTTAATAGAGCCTGGACCGTACATATTAAAGCCATATTTTACGGTATTTATCGATATTGATTAACGGTAGTACGATCCGGAATTTAGAAATTTATTGGCATTTATCGTTATCGGTATTTTTCGGTATTATAGTAGTCCGATTAAATTTTCTAAATTTTTTATATATGAAGGAGCAGATGCACGAGTTTAATGATTATGATAATTAAAAGTGGATATATGCGATAACTGAGATATCGAGAGGATTTGTGATGATTAAGTAGAGTTAGTTTTATATTGAAATTCAGATGATTAAATGGATCTTTGTTTCTTGCATATATTTACTTTCCTTATTGAATATTAAATGTGATCGGGGAAAAGTAAGTATTGTAGTAAAAATCAAAGACGATTGGGAAGAAAAAAGAGAATTTATTTATTTAAAAAATGTTGAATTAGAAGAGCGTTTTGTTTTGAAAAAAATTGAAAAAAATAATAATAAGTATGATATTAGCTATAATTATAATATTGAGAGATTTTTGCATCGAATTAAATTAAACATTGAAGGAAATAGTTATAATGTTGAGATATCTGCTAGATCAGAATATGCTGACGAATTAAAAAAGAAAGTCCTGATTTATATTGCCAATAATAAAATTATACAAAATATTTTGATTAGATTTGAAAAACAGGTTTTCAATTTTATTATTTGAATAATGAATACAAAATACTAAAGAGTAATTAACTATTAGCAATTAACTTTAATCACGAATTTGTTTATAAATTTAAGGCACTCAGCAATAAACAATTTAATAAAACGCTAAATAATTATTATGAAACTTCTATACTAGACGAAAGATTAGAAGACATAAAAATAAATAAAAAAGAATTACTAAAAGAAAATATTGAAAATTACAAAAACAAACTTATATCAAGTTATTGGACGGAAATTAATTTAATTGGATATAAAATTGATTTGTTAGAAAAACAAAATGTTGAATATCTTAAAGAAAAAAGCAGGATTAAATTTATTGGCAATAAATTGAGTAAATAAATTACTATTTTTACAATTTTTTTTAAATGAAATTAAAGTAAAAAATATAGGCCCTATCTGAAAAAGAGGGCGCTTTGATTTTTTCATCATTTTTTCTTAACTTTATATATAAATAATGGTCAATCTTTTCTTTTTTGTGTCACAGTGTGCATGTTTTGTGTCACCGTGTGCATCCGTGTTTTGTCTGTCCATGTCCCTCCGTGTTCGTCCGTGTTTTGTCTGTCCATGTCCCTCAGTGTTCGCCCGTGTTTTGTCTGTCCGAGTCCGTCCGCGTTTTACCTGTCTGTGTTCATCCGTGTTTTGTCTGTCTGTGTCCGTCCGTGTTTTGTTTTTTTTTTCCGAGACCGTCCGTGTTTTGTTTGTCCTAGTCCGTCCGTGGTCAGTCTTCTTCCTCTTTGAATCCGTCCATGTTTTGTCTGTCCTCTCAGTTGAATATGCCACAGGTAAAAAGAGTGCAATTGAACGCGAAAGAAAAGACTGACCATTATTTATATATTAAGGTAGGAAAAAAAATGATGAAAAAATCAAAGCGCCCTCTTTTTCAGATAGGGTCAAAATTTAATTCTTAATTAATTTAGGTGGTATTATTGAAGAAAATAAACGACATTGCTTCATTTGTAGAAATAAACAAACTATACAATGGGCTAAATACCTAAAAGAAAACTATCTGTGCCACGATTGTTACCGATATAATCGAAGGAATGATGGAAAGCATAGACCGATGAAATTTTGCCTTAGTTCTAAAAAGGTTTATCTTTTTCTAAATGGCAAGCCATTTAAATACAGCGTATTGAGAAATTATAACAACACTTAATTTTTTTTATTTTCTAAGTTCCAGTTTTTTCTAGATTCGAACATTTATGAAGATTATACCTGAAATATACTGAAAAATTTCTGATTCTATTGGATAAGCCGTTTTGCAGTTTTTGTTAACTGAATCATTTTATTTGTGACCCGTTTTAGTGGTGCAAACAATAATATTCAGTTAATGATATATTCCTAATTCACTTTTCTCAAATATTAATATTTTCTAAAATTTAACGATTTTGGTGAGATTTCTGACAATTTTATGTTATTTCTTCCACAAACAAAGCTTTGAGTTAAAATATGCATTATGCAAAAAAGGACATAAATAAAGAATTAAGTAACATATGTTAATTGATATTCCGCAATAAAGACACGCTGCAATATAGAATATATCCCGCAATATAAAATCTGAAAGTCATTTTTAACATTCATTGCTAACAAAATTTATTAAAGAATGATCGTCATTGTCATAATTGTGGAATTGTGCAAGCGAAAAAATGGGTGCATCACTCAGAACCAGGAAAATATTTATGCCAGTCATGCTACGATAGGGAACGTAATAGAAAGATGAAAATGAAATTTTAAATGAAAAGGAATCGAATAAATGAAATAATTCAAAAAAGTGAAGGGAATTAAGTTAAAGAATGCAAAAAAGTCGAGCATTTAAAAATTCAATTGAAAATTAATACTAATTTTTAGATTATTTTATACTCATTTTTATCCAATCATCATCGAGTGTAGTCTGACTTCTCCAAATTGTAGACGCCTTCATCTTCGATCTATAATATCAAAGTAAACTAAATTTAAAATCAAGCTGTTTATTGTAACAAGCTTTACATATATATTGTCCAGGTATTGAATAACAGTACCAATTTGATGTATGAGTAACATCGCAATTAGAACAATTCCGATCTTGTGTGTTTATCTAAATATTTATAGAAAAAGTTTGGAAACATATAGATGTCTAATTTAAAGATTTATTTGTTATTTTAATCATACAGATTTAAAAAAATATTATTTATTAAATTCAGATCATATGTCGGGTTAATCAAAAAGGTGTTTTATAGAACGAGCCGTTCAGGCTTTTGTTGTGTAATTTCGCAAATAAAACATTTATGACCGTCGATAAATTAATTAATGAGGTTATCTAAAGGAAGTAAATAAAACATAGGGCCCTATCTGAAAATAATGTGGCAATCAAATTTTTTTCCTTATTCTTTAAAATGGTTAATTTTCTTATATTTTTCTGTCTATTTTTGATTTGCGCCTTAAGACTATAAACGCAAAAGGATTATTTTCCTTTAATTTCGTGAGCATTTACTTTTTTTCTGTCCGTGTTTTGACTGACCGATTTTTGTGCGTGTTTTGTCTGTCCGAGTTCGTCCGTGTTTTATCTGTCCGAGTTCGTCCGTCTTTTGTCTGTCTGTGTCCGTCCGTGTTTTGTCTCTGTCCGAGTTCGTCCGTGCTTTAACACGGATAACTCGGATAGACAGACAAAACACGGACGGACACAGACAGACAAAACACGACTAACCATTTTTGCAAATTGTAAGAGACAAATACATAAGACAAAATAAAATTATTGTGTAAAATTAATCCTTTTCGAGTTTTCGCACAAATAGACCCTATATTGAAATGAAGTCCCAAATCATACGGTCATAAAACCACGAACACACACGTTCAGTTAATCCTTTTACATTTATAGCCTTAAGGCACAAATCAAAAATAGAGAAAATTGTAAAAGAAATTACTCATTTTAAGGAAGATGGAAAAAATTTGATTTGGGACTTCATTTCATATAGAGCCCACAAATACAAAAAACACAATCATCTTATATCTCTAACGGTCCTCAACGTGTTTCCAAATAATCATAATTAAAAATCGCCCAAATATTGTTAAAGCTAACCTTAGTAGTCCTAAACCATAATTCTTTTGATCTAAACTTTCCAAATTTGTGTTTATAGTCGCCACATTGTTGGCATAAGTAATGTTCTTTTAGAACACTATACCACCGTTTTGTTTTTATAGCTCTACAATTGAAACACTTTCGTTTATTTAATTCAATTATTTCGCCTATAATTTTCAAGTGAAATATTTTAGTCAAATGAAAAGCTAGAAAAATTTAAAAATTTAATTACTTATTTTATTGCCAATGTTAATTATTTTATTTTTTAATTCATTTGGATAATCAACGTTTTGTTTTTCTAACAATTCAATTTTATATCCAATTAAATTAATTTTCATCCAATAACTTGATAATAGTTTTTAGACATTTTTGAGCCCTGTAATTCAGAGATGTCCTCACGGACGATTTCGTATGATTCGACTCCGCACGAGGCATAAATTTGTTCACAAAAACTGGTATGAGATAACCCACAAGTACCCATCTAAAAATTTTATGCTTTAAATTTATGAAAAAAATTTTTCGAAACAAATTTTCAAGAAATATTTTTCGAAAAAATTTTTCCAAAAAATGTTATTTAAAAAATTCTTGAAAAAATTTCATATTTTGCTAAAAAACAATTTTTTAACTACAAATTTCTCAAAAAATGACAAAATATGTACAAATTTTGGTAAAAATATGCAAAATTTACCAAAATATGAACAGATATGCAAATATGTACAAAAGTACCGAAATATGCAAAAATATGCATTAAGAACCGGGTCTTAAATGCTCGGACCGATGTAAAAACACCATTTTTGAGCGTTTCAGCTCATGGCATATCCGCATGCAAAATATGCATTTGCTTGTTTTGACAGGCCACATTTATTAGAATTTTAGCCTTCAATAATACACAAATTTCTATCAAAGATTCGACTAAATAATAATTTTATGATGAATGATAATTATTATGAAACTTCTATATTAGATGAGAGTTTAGAAAATATAAAAATAAATAAAAAAGAATTATTTAAAGAAAATATAGAAAATTACAAAAATAAACTTTTATCAAGTTATTGGACTGAAATTAATTTAATTGGATATAAAATTGAATTGTTAGAAAAACAAAAATTTGAATATCCAAAGGAATTAGAAAGAAAAATTATTTATATCGGCAATAAAATAAGTAAATCCTATTCAACTGGGACATCCTAGTATATTCTTTATTATTATAGTGGAAATATTGAAGAAAACAAACAAAATTGTTTCAATTGTGGCGTTAAAAAAGTCAGTTAATGGGATAAATATTTTAAAGAACATTATTTATGCCATGTATGCTGCAAATACAAACAAAGTTATGCAAAGTTTAGATCTGAAGAAATGTGCTTTAAAACATATAAGGTCAGTTTTTCAATATTATTCGATTTCTCAAAATTAATAGAAAAATAAAGATACATATGTAATCCACTTTACCTATAATAATGCCTCTATATTTCTTCCGTTTATAGTATTTGTTCAGAATTTCTACGTTTTTAGCGCCAAAGGCGAAAATTTTGAGAATTTTGTATAATTAATGATGCTTTTATAAAGGTATATGAGTAATTTTAGATGTTTCGAGCATAAATTTATGACCTTATTAGAGATTAAATTTATGTATATGGATTTCATTATTTTCTTAAATATCTACAAGAACATTACTTCTTCCATTTGTGGGAAGTGGAAACTCCAACAAAAAATTAGTTAGAAGAAACCCTGGACAAAATCAGTTCTACGAAAATTATAAAATAGCTTTAAAAAATTTTATCCGAGAACTAGTCCTAGTTCTCGGATAAAATTTTTTTATCCGAGAACTAGTCCTATTTTTATAAATATTTTAGCAAATCACAAATGATAGGAAATGTTTTACTTGCGGAGCAACAAACAGAAAAGTTCAAACACCAAATCAAACATTCTTAAATTATATCAATGTTAAATATAAAGCGAAATGAAAGTTAATATTTTCAATTCCTCAATCCAACTTCAACAATATCTTGAAGAGCAATACGATTCATATTTAGTGCTTAGATGCGTCATAAAGCAAATGATAATTTATATTTAATTTGATATCTAATTTTATGCATACTTTCTTATTTTATTACTCAGGGCTAACAAACTTGAAAAAATCTATAATTAATTTGTTAAATAATGGGATAAGTAGTCAGTAACCAGGAGAAGTCGGGGGGAGGGGTCAGCTTAACCAAAGGGTGTAGGGGGTTTCCGCCTAATTTTCTCCGATATTGCCGACAAAATCCTGTGGGTATAGGGGGTTTGCCGGAAATTTCCTTTGATATCTGAGGTGACTAATTGTTAATTAGCACCTATTGTGCAATAGCCTTTATCATCGAAGTCGGTGGTAAAGGTGGGCTAATTGGGCAATTAGTAGACTAATTGATTTTTTCTTTTTTCAACAGAAATATTTAAGTCGAAAGGTAAGGGTTAAGTGTTAATAATTAATAACCACTTAAATTATTAATTATTTATTAATTAAAGAGTTCTCCTCCCTCTTGCTACACAATTTATCGCCCTAATCTATTGATTTAATGAAAACCGCCCTTATCTATTGATTATCTATTGATTACCGCCCTTATCTATTGATTACTGCCCTTATCTATTGATTTAAAGAAAATATTTTGTTAAACTTTTTTTCTCTTTTTTCTCTTTTTATTTATTTTTAATTTTCTTATTAAATTTTAAATTTTTTATTTTTAGATTTTAAATAATTAACATTATTATAAAAAATGGAAACACAAACAAATAAAATGATAACAACAATTTTTAAATGTAAACTTTGTTCAACATCATTCAACAAAACGTTCAATTGTGATAGGCACGAGGAAAGAATTGTAGATTTTTTAAAATTAAAATTTAATATTTAAAAAATTTTTATACTAGTTTTAAAAAACAGAAAGTGCAAAATTTAAAGGAGAAGAAAAAAAATAAATAAAAAGAAAAGAAAAAAAAATAAAATTTTTTAAAGATGAGGAAATTGAGAAAGAAGAAATTGAAAAAAATAAAGAGGAAATAAAGACAAAAAAATAAAGTCCAATGTAGTCCAATTTCCCAAATTGTTGCTGTTTTAATTACGATCTATAATGTTAAATTAAACTAAATTTTAAAGCAAAATCACCATCTGCTTTCGTATTTTTAGTTGATTTCTTTAGTCTTTGATATTTATGGTAACAAGCAGCACATAAATAGTGCCCTAGTGTTGAATAACGGAGCCATTTTGATGTTTGAGTAATATAGCAGATAGAACAATTTCGTGTTATCTAATATTTATAGAAAAAAGTATGGAAACTTATAAATGTTCTCTATAATCAGGAAGATTTAGTTATTACTTTAATCATACAGGTTTATAAAAATATTATTTTTTTATGTGAGATCAAATGTCGGATCATTATAAACGGTGTTTTATGGTAAAAACCGTTCAAGATATTGTTTGTGTAACACCGCAAAAAACATTTACAAGTGCTTAAATTACTTAATGATAAGTTAAATTTGTTGTAGATTGTTTAATTTGGTGTGATACTATGCGTTAATACGCATAAATCTTTCTTTTCTTCTCATTGCTTTTCCTTTTTCTAAAATATAAACATGGTTAAAGGCAAATAAAGCTTAATTAAATTGCCGTAACATCTAAATAGATCGTATTATTTTATGATTATGACATTTGTTTGTTATGAAATTAAGGTAATCCGATCTGCCATGATATCTTACAATAGCAAACCTTTTTAGTCTTAATAAACAAGCTTTTATCTCTATGCTTTCCAAATTTTTGATTATAATCACCACAAGTATGACACAAATAGTGTTCTTTGAGATAAATATGCCACGGAGTTTTAATATGTTTAACATCACAATTGAAACAATTTCGCTTGTTCTTTTCATTAGTTACTCCTATAAAACAAAATAAAATGTTATTTACTAGGGATGTTATTAGATATTCCAAAAGGAATATTCTTATCCTCTCAAATAACATAAAAATCTATTTACTTATTTTATTGCCTATATGAATAATTCTGTTTTTTAATTCTTTCGGATAATCAACTTTTTGTTTTTCTAACAATTCAATTTTATTTCCAATTAAATTAATTTCCGTCCAATAACTTGATAAAAGTTTTTCTTGATAATTTTCTATATTCTCATTTAATAATTCATTTTTATATATTTTTAATAATTGCAAGTTCACTTTTAATATAGATGTTTCATAATAATTCTTCTTTTTAATAAAATTATTATTTATGAGCACCTTAAATTTATGAGTTAAATTATCATTTTAAATTTTTTCTAAATTATAACTGCTTTACTGGCCCTAGAAAAATTTTACAAGAGAGCTCCTTTTATAATATTGAGGTTTACCGGTAGGTACACGATTGTGCTGAATTTGAATTTGAGCTTAAAATGAGTTTATTTTGGACCCTAGATCTGAATTCGACTTGGTCAAATTTGTGTATAAATTAAACCACCTGATTATCCAAATTAGGTATTAGATGTTGAATAAATGGATGATTTATAATTTGAATAACAATTTTCCTTGTTAATTGGATATTTTGAGTAAATTCTGAACCATTAGTTATTTCAACATAAAAAGCATTAGTTCTGGTGTTAAATTCAAATATATCCAATGATTCTATCCTATTAAACAAAATGTCATCGTTTATATTTTGTAAATTGCTCATTCTTCTAGATTTCAATACAAAACGTTCTTTTGGACTAATATTTTTTAAATATATGAATTGGCGTTTATCTTTCCAATCTTCTTTTATTTTTACCTCAACTTGTTTTGGATGATTATATTCTTGTGCCCATTGAAATTTTAATAAAATAATAGAATAAAAAATAAAAAAAGTTTTCATCTAAATATAGTAAAATTGAATTAAAAGAGAAATTTGTTAAAAATATCAACAAGATTTTATTTAAAAGATGGCTGACAATAAATAAACATTATATACCTTAGTAGG
Source organism: Meloidogyne enterolobii (assembly GCA_963681835.1). NCBI lineage: Eukaryota > Metazoa > Nematoda > Chromadorea > Rhabditida > Meloidogynidae > Meloidogyne > Meloidogyne enterolobii. The sequence goes on from CAVMJV010000006.1 coordinate 2,002,223, forward strand.
ATTTTTAAATTTGGTGTTGAATAACGATATTTTTGTATTTGTAACAGACCGTACAACCTCACTAATTTCAATAATTCAAACTGCATATCGCTCAAAGAAAACAAAATTAAACATAAATTAAATCTTGAAACCTTTAGTGTCTGTTTAACTTAACTCTCAACTATAACACTAAATTTGAAAGGAGAGGCAATTGACAGAAAGTGCAAATTTTAAAAATGCTTTAAAGGGCTTAATTAATTAATAAAAAATAAGACGGTCAATGGTAATTTTGTAATGGCGGTATTTCAAAACAAGTCTTAGAGTCAAAAGGGGGTACAAATTTAAACAAACTACAAAATTTTATTTACTAATTATATTAACCAAAGTGCAAATTTAAAATCAGTCGGTGAGAAAATAAATATAAAATAACATAAATACATTTCATAATTTACCGCTTATTTTTATTTAATTTATTTAGCCATTCAGGGCATTTTTAAAATTTGCACTTATGTCAATTGCCCGGTGAATATAATTAGTCAATAAAATTATTTATTTATTTATATTTTTACCTACCATATGTCTTTCACATTGTTTGGAAATATTTGGGTTGAACTCTTAATTGTCCATGCTTCATTCGTAATTTAGAAAAAGCCTAATACATTTGTGTGTAATTAAACCTTCGAAATTTAACCCAATTAATTTATATGATCTCACCCAATAATTAAAATATTCTAACATTTTGGCCCGATTTAAAAAAGGTATTCTATATTATAATTATTCAAAATTGGACCAATTCTACTACTATATTTCTAAAGCTGTGTATAGCCTGCGGCGTGTCAGAATACCACAGGAAGCCTCTTGACTAGCAAACTATGCTTGAGTTTCAAGGGTATTGTATTGCCGGGATCCTTCTTAAAACACATACGAGCATTTATCGCTCAAGTTATTGGAAGTTCTATAACGCTGCAAAAAAGTCTTAAACGACCCTCCCTGTTCAGGCTCAATTCAAATGCTAGCCAAGATTACGATTATCATAGCTTTAATTTAGCTCATTTAATCAAGTTAAGCTCATATAAACCTTTCTGCAACCTTTTAACCTAAGTTTGCAGAATATTTTTAAAAACAAACTACAAAATTTTTTTTGACTAATTTTTTTTAAGAGTGCCAATTGACAAGTCCAAATTTCTTAATTTTTCAAGAGACAAATTAAATAATTACAAAAATAATCATTAAATAAATATCATAGTTTACTCTGTATTTTTTGTGTTTATTTTTTTGTCATTTATGGATTTTTAAATTTGCACTTTTTGTCAAATACCGCGGTTACTTCTGCTTAGCTTTTAATAGCTGTTTTGAAATATTATGTTAAATCTTGGTTTATCCAAATCAAAAATAAAATTTTGAAAAAGCTCTATTACCTTTAGCATTTAATTATTTCAAAATGCATCCCTATTTATTTACAGGGTAAAAAAGGGTAAACACCTTACTAAAAAAAGTTTTTTCTTGTTTATTTAGATGATTAAATTTATAATTCTATATGTTTTATATTTAATTAATTGTTTAAACATTAATTGCGATGGTAAATTAATTAATGTTGGAGTGAAAATAAAAGAAGATTGGAAAGAAAAAAGGGAATTTACTTATTTAGAAAAAGTTGAATTAAAAGAACGTTTTGTTTTAATAATGAATGTAAAACAGCAAAGCTTAATTAAAAACTATTTATTTGATAAAATCGGATCGTTTTGTAAACTTGAAATAAATCCTGTTTATAAAGTTTTCTATGCTAAACTAAATAATTGTTCAAAATTTAGCTCACAATTAATTAAAAAAAGTTCTGATTAAAATTGCCAACAATAAAATTATTCAGCAATTTTTGCATAAAATGGAAAAAAGGGTATTATATTACAATTAACTAAAAATTCTTCCAAATTAACTAATTTTTAATCAATTTGATCAAAAATTTAAGGTGCTCTTAAATAATATTTTTATCAAAAACAAAAATTTTATAAGAGAAAATATTTATGAAACTTCTATAACAGAGGACCTTATAGAAATTAATAAGAATTTTAAATCAATTGAAGATAAAATAGAAAATTACAAAAACAAACTTTTAACAAGTTATTGGACGGAAATTAATTTAATTGGATATAAAATCGAATTGTTAGAAACACATAAAGTTGAATATTCGGCTGAATTGAAAACCAGAATTGATAAAATTGGCAAAAAAATAAGCAAGTTATATTTATTTTTTGGACACTTATTATGTCGTGTTCACATAAAAGTTTTTTTTCCATTGTGTGTTTCTCCTTCCGATTTCCGACAATTTTTAAAGCATATTTCCGACTAAGTATATTCCCAAAATTTTAAAAATTTTCGCCTGTGGCGCTGGAAATGGATGAAATTCTTCGACTTAGCAAGTCAGTATATCAAAACATAGCTCAGTATCTCGAGCAGATTCACGATTTTCAAATGTATATCGGAATCGTGAATCGGTCGGCGCGATCCCTGTTAAGTGTGTGCAGAAACACTTGACGTCCGGACATATTTAGATTGGAAATTAGGAGAATAAACAGTCAAACATTGTGCAAAATTTCGTGCTTCGCTAATCCTTCTATCTTTTCTTATTTATTTAAAATCATTATAGATGAAATAAATAAGGATAATAAACGACATTGCTTCAATTGTGAGGCTACTCTAAATGAAAAGTGTTATATATACCTTAAGAAATACAATTTATGCAAGGCATGCTACTGTTTTAAACGAAGAAATAAAGGGGAAATTATTACAAAATTATTGTGGATTAAAACTAAAAGAGTTTGTTTATTTAAATATTTTTAATAGATATGTATATAAATACATATATTCTATTGAATTCCACTTAAGGATGGACAGTCCTGTGCTATTTGCAAAGTTACTGAAACTGCACTTGGTACCGTCATGAACCTGGACAATATTTATGCAAGAAATGTTACAATAAACAATATAAGAATATAAAGCATAGAAAAAATAAAAAATTTTAAGAAAAGGAATACATATAATAAATAACAGAAAATATTTTTAAAGTAATTTGAAACCCTTTAATATTTCAGTTTCTAAGAAAATATTTACCATCCTTGAAGACAATTTTTATGAAAGTTATATTTAAAATTTGAAAGATTTTATATAACATATAAAAACTTTGCATTCTGTTATCAGTTGAATTTTTTGATATTGAACTTTCCTAATTTTTTAAAATATTTACGACTTCTTTTAATCTCTTGATATCCCTTTTAATCTGAAATAACTTCTGTGCTACAGGCAAAAATTTTGAGAATTTTGGAAGGCCTTAGGAGGAAAAATAAATTGTATGAGCCGGAGCAAAAATTTTTTTGAAGTTAGATGGCCATAAACTCAGGACTTTAGATTTTTTGGGCCACAGGGGAAAATTTTAAACTATTAATGATTAAATTAAACATTTTAATGTTTTTTCGAAAATTTAATAGTAAAATAAGGTTTTTTTGCGATAATATTTTTTCGTAATTTTTTAATTTCGTAATTCGTAATTTTTTCCGATATTTCGGAATCATAATTCGTAATTACGACGCAACCCTAGTTTAAACCAATTATTTATATTTTAACAAACATTAAATTGTAATTTATTTATTAATTGTTTTAGAATAAGTTAATAATAATTAAATAAATAATCACAATGATTTAATAAAAATTTATTAAAAAGTTTCTATGTATCTTAAATAAAAATTTATAAAATATTAAAGTATGATAAATTGAAATTTAAATGTAAAAAAAAAGAAGTTAATAAAGAAAAATATATTAAGAAAGTAAAATATTGTCATAATTTGATCCATAGATATTTATTTACATTTTTAATTAAATTTAGAGTTGCTACAACGACAATATTAAATAAAATTAAATATAAATAACGTGTTGAAAAAATTTATAAAAATTAAACGTTTTTAAAAATATTCCTTTGTCCACGGTATGTGCATTAATTTGATATATGCTATGGTTTTATTTAGTCTCACTAGTCATTATAAATATATTTATTCTATTCATCATCCTTTAAATTTTTATTTGTTTTAGTCCTTGTCCTATATTGTTTATGGTAACATGTATTACACAAATCGTTTCCAGGAATAGAATCACGGTACCATTGTGACGTTTGTTTTATACCGCAATTACAGCAAGTTCGATATTGTGTATATCGCTAAAATATTTATATGGAAAGGATTGGACATATACATATATTTAAATTATAATTATAAATACAGATTTACAAAAATAAATTTTCGAATATCTTTAGGTACAAGTACATTACCTCAAGATACTATATATTAGAGCCGGATCGATACGATATATCGATAAAAGATATCAGTATAGATGTTTACTATAAAGTATTTGCATTAGGATAATGCATTCAACTAGCTAATTTCTTTCTGTGTAAAAGGATAAATTCTTTTCTTTGTACTTTTCTATATGTAAATTTATATCTCAGAATTTACAAAATAATCTTAAATAAATAACAATTTTTATAACAATTATTGATCACCTTACTGAACATAATTCAGAAATTTTTAAACTTTATTCTATGTCTTTTTGTAAAGTTCTTATTAAGTTTTTTTATTTAGAAATCTAATGAACCTGGTTAGCTCTAAACCACACTTCTTTTGGTCTAAATTTTCCATTATTATATTGTTTATATGATTCACAAGCTTGGCATAAATAATGTTCTTTAATAAAATTATTCCACCTTTTATCTTGTGAATTTCTACAATTGAAACACTGTCGTTTATTTTGTTTGTTATTGTCACCTATATTATTTAATAATGAGTCTTTTTTTAATTTATAAAGAAATAATTAATGACTGAATAAACTTTAAAAAATTATAATTACGTATTTCACTGCCGATGTAAATAATTCTACTTTTTAATTCTTCCTTCTGATATTCTAATTTCTGTTTTTCTATTAATTCAATTTTATACCCAATTAAATTAATTTCAATCCAATAACTTGACAAAAGTTGGTTATTATAAAATTCTATATTTTCTTTTAATAATTCTTTTTTATTTATTTTTGTATTTTCTAAACTTTCATCTAATATAGAAGTTTCATAATATTTATTATTTTTGATAAAAGTATTATTTAGTCGAATCTTAAACATATTAAATTTGTGTGTTATTGACGGATTAAATTTCGAATAATCAAATATAAAATACCTGTTTTCCCCAGTTTTTCAAAAATTTATTAACAATTTCATTATTGGCAATTTCAATTAAAATTCTCATTTTTAATTGAGAGCTAAATTTAGACCCGTCATTTAGTTTAACAATAAAAACTTTATTAACAGGATTTACTTCAAGCTTACAAAAAGATCCGTTATTTTTATAAAGATAATCAACTATTTTACTTCCTTGTTTCACATTCATTATCAAAACAAAACGTTCCTTTATTTTAATATTTTTTAAATAAATAAATTCTCTTTTTTCTTCCCAATCTTCCTTTATTTTTACTCCAACTTCAATTATTTTACCGTTAATTTGGATTTTCAACAGAACAACCAAATATGAAAGAAGAATAATAATAAATTTATTCATCTTAAATTTTAATATTAAAATATTTTATATAATAAACAAATAAAAGTTTAAAATATTAACATAACTGATATTAAATATTTTGTTATAACCGGAGTCCGATAAACTTAAATACTGATAAACTTCAAAATTTTATCGGTCGATGAAATATTCATATATATTAGTGTTTCACCGGAACCGGAATTTTGACCGGAACCGGATCCAATTTAAGTTCCGGTTCCCGGAACCGGAACTTTTCTAAGTTCCGCCCGGAACCGGAACCGGAACTTTTAAAAAAATTTTGCTAGCAAATTTTAAAAAATTTTATTTTAGGTAGGGGTGTCGGTTTCGCCAAATTTTCGATTAAATTCGCCAAATTATTCAGTTAACCGAAACCGTACTTAAAAACCGAACCGAACTACCCAAATCTTCTGATATGCCCGATACACGAGCAATTTCATGATATCCTTTGATCCCCGAATTTCTTCGAATTATCCTCAATCCCACCAGATCCCTAGATATCAAATCAACGATATACCATTATAAATATTGATACATCGAAATCCCCAATATCACTCCAAATTCCATTAATTCAGAGTTGCGTCGTAATCGAAATTTTTTTTCGTAATCGTAATTCGTAATTACGACGCAACCCTGCATTAATCCATGCAAATTCTCAAAAATACCATATTATTCCTTCCTTTTTAGCGCCGCAGGCGAAAATTTTATAAATTCAGGAAGGCCAAGTGAGAAATTCCAAGTTTCGGAAGGCCAAATCCCCAGATATCCAATCTCTGATATCTACATTGCACAGCTCAATCCCTCGTCATCACACCCAAATCACTCTATATTACCTATGACCCCTTGAAATCACATGATGTAACTCAAAATCAACCTTCATCCACCAAATCCCCCGATATACCATCCAACTTCCTTTTACAGCGCCGCAAGTGAAAATTTTGGGATTATAAGTGAACCAAGGATACATATTTCTTCCTTTTTCAGCGCCGCAGGTGAAAACTCTGAGAATTTGTGATGACAATGAGCTAAATTTCCTCCTTTTCTGGCGCCGCAGGCGAAAATTTTGATAATTTTGGAAAGCCAACCGGGGAAAATAATGCAAGGCCAACCCGTATTTAAAAAAAACTAATCCTTAGGGTTGTAAAAAAGTTCCGGTTTGCCCGGAAACGATTTGTAAACCGGAGCCGGAACCGGAACCGGAACCAATTTGAGTTCCGGTTCCCAGAACCGGAACCGGAACCAAAAAAAGCACCGGAACTTTCCGGAACCGGACCGGAACCGGAACTTTCGGTGAAACTCTAATATATATCGTAAAATATGGCCGTAGTAGGTACGGCCGGGCCCTATTAAATAAAAGCAAAAAATAGAGGGAAAAACAAGAAAAATAGAGGATATAAATATAGGCAAATAAATGTAATAGAGGTTAAGGAATAGATGTATTATAAATAAATATTATAAATATAATACTTTTGGCCTCCTTAAAATAGAGGCCAAAAATTTAATACAGGGTGCGGCAAATTAGCCGCCCCTTTTGTTTTTGCCAGAAAGTTTTTCAATGTCAACCAAAATGGATAATTCTTTTTTTATTTTATTTACAACACTCTAGGAAAATTTTTGGTACCAAGCAATTGAAATTTGGCCAAGTTTTATAAAGATATATCCGTCCGAACATTTAAATGCGTAAAAACATTTTTTATGACAAAGTTTACACTGTCTAGTTGGAAATCTAGTTGGAAATATATCGGATAAAATATATAAAAATATCGGATAAAAAAATATCGGATATCCGCATCCGAAAATTTTATTTTCAAAGTATGAGTCCCATGGACGTATATTATTGGACTAATATATGAATGAATTGTGGATTAACAGAGTTTTGGAGGGAATTTTGAATTAACAGAAATATATGTGTAATTAATGTGTGGAAGTTTTATATTTTATCTGATGATTTGTAAGAATTTAATGGATTTATTAAAATAGAGCATTATTTGGATAATTATTCAAATTTGAGGAAGTAATCGAATTATTTGGAGATTAGCAGGCAAATCAGATTCTTATTTAGAGGATTAATATGTGGAAGTTTTGTAATTAATGTGTGGAAGTTTTATATTTTATCTGATGATTAGTAATTATTATATAAAAAAATAAAAACCTAGTAAATATTCGAATAATTTGAATAACTTTGTTTAAAATCTATTAAATATAATAATAATTTAATTTAGTTGAGACACTATAAATAAATAGTCTCATTTTGACATTTTCATCATATGCTAAGTTAATAAGAGCTGTTCGAAATTTCGATTTTTGACATCGCAATCAGGATTTCGACCCAAGTATTTCGAAACAAGTCTTAGAGATAAAAGGGGGTACAAATCTAACCAAACTACAAAATATTATTTACTAATTATTTTAACCAAAGTGCAAATTTAAAATAAGTCGGTGAGAAAATAAATATAAAATAACATAAATACATTTCATAATTTACCGCCTTATTTTTATATTAATTTATTTAGCCTTTTAGGGCATTTTTTTGCACTTTTTGTTTGTTTTTATATTTGTTTATATTTTTACCTACCATATGACTTTCACACTGTATGGAAATATTTGGGCGATTCGGAATATTGGTAAATACCGTAAAATATAACCGATGTACGGTTGGTTGGGCTTTATTAAATAGAAGCAAAAAATAGGAGGAAAACTAGACGTAATAAATCCTAAATAAAATAACCTATTTTAAAAGGCTATTTTATTTAGTATTTTAAATAAATTTTAAACAAGTTACCAGAGTCGGTCACAATAAGGATAAGTGAGTAAAAATGGTAAATTACATATATAATAATTAGTGAATTGGGATTAAATCGGAAGAAAACATCTCAATTAAATTATTTATGTTCAACCATTTGTTAAATATTGTGAAATGTATAAAGGATTAATTGAAATAAAAATTCTGTAAGTTGACTAGTGATAATTTGGATAGAAGGTGAGGAAATTTTGCTTGAATGATGTTTACTGGATTTAGTGTATTCGGGAAGGAAAAGTGATGATAACTTAAATGAATTACAAACAATTATGAAATAATTTTTAAATGGACAATGTGAAGATAAGAGAAAGGTTACTGGGAAATAATAAGTGTAATGAATAAAAATAATAATGTGAAATAATTCGGGGTTAAGACTTGCTAAACTAAAGTAACGAGTCTATGACTAATAATATAAAAAATAGACGGTAATTCTTGAAATTTATTTATGTTTATTTTACATGAATTTTTATTTATTTATTTTTCACTGAATTGACTTTAAAATTGCACTTTTTGTCAATTGCACTTTTAATAAAATTCGTCAATTAAATTTTTGTAGTTTGTTTACATTTGTATCTTCTAATGCCTTGTGAGTGTTTTAAAATCGTTAATTATAAAAAATCGAAATTTCGAATCAGCTCCCTTGCCCTTAGAATTTGATTAAATGCCAAAACGAAACGCTATTTATTATAGGGTCTCATGATTAAATAAATTATTCTAATAATTACCACGGATTTTAAACACAATTTATTCTAATTATTTCAATATTCATTAGTTTTTGAAATTTTTAGTCGTTTTCTAATTAAAAATTGTTTCAATTTTTGACTTTTGTTTATGAATTTTAGTGTTTAAAATTTGACTTTTTGTCAAATAATGCAATTACAATTTTTATTTATTTAAATTTTACTTCGGCTCTGATTTTAATAGCTGTTTTGAAATATTTGGTTGACATCCTGGATTATACATGTCAAAAATCTAAATTTCGAAAATGCTCTAACGTCTTTAGCAGTTAATTAAATATTTCAAAATGCATCCCTATATATCTCTCTCTCCTAGAAATTAGTTAATTAATGTTAATTGTAAATTTCAGATGATTAAATTCAATTTTAACATTCTCATTTATTTAATTATATTTTTGAAAATTCAATGCGGCGGGAAACTCATTCGTGTTGAAGTGAAAATTAGTGATGATTGGGAAGAAAAAAGAGAATTTATCTATTTAAAAAATGTTCAAATAAAGGATCGCTTTGTATTGAAAGTAATTGAAAAGACTAATAATAAACATGATGGCTTTAATAAAAATATAGAAGAATATTTGCGTTCAATTGACTTAAATCTAGATAAAAATATTTTCAAGGTTGAAATAAGTGATAAATCAAAATATATTCCAACTGATCAATTAAAAAAGAAAATTTTAATTGAAATTACTAATAATGAATTAATTCAAAATTTTCCGCCTGGATTTGAAAAAATGGTATATTTTTATTAGTAAAATTTCCATTCTAAAGTGACACAACTATCTGGCAAACAAAAGATTGATACCAATAAAATGGAAATCGGCCGCAATAACAACTATAATTTGTGTTAAATTTAAGGTACGCCGAAATAATAATTTTATTGAAAAAATTAATTGGTATGAAACTTCGATATTGTACAAGAGTGAAAATAATTTTAGCTTAATTGAAGAGAGTATAGAAGATTATAAAAACAAACTTTTATCGAATTATTGGACGGAAATTAATTTAGTTGGATACAAAATTGAATCGTTAAATAAACAAAAAGTTGAATATCCGAGGGAATTAAAAACCACAATTATATACATTGGCAATAAAATAAGTAAATAAAAATTTTATGTTATTTGACAAAATAATAGTGTTCGGCAAATGACCTTTTCCGGTATTCGGTATCGGTATACCGAAAAAATACCGATACCGAAAAATACCGTTTTTTACAAAAATTGACCGGTACGGTATCGGTATCGGTATACCGGAAAAATACCGATACCGGAAAATACCGTCTCAAAATTTTCGGTATACCGGCCGGTATTCGGTATTTTTTAAAAAATTTTATAAAATTTTTTAAATTTTATTTTTAAAATTTTAACAATAAATCTTAACAATCTCAAGGACTTGAGCTTCTTCTAATCGATCATAGGCAAGATTTGAATCAGCAAAATGTCAACAATTGCTCGACATTTAGCTAATTGAAAAATACAATGCCCCCTCCATTAGAATGCCCTGCTTTAACAGTATGTCCCCTGGAGGATGATTGAAAATTACTTTGCCCCCACCATTAGAATACCCTCCTTTAATAGAATGCCCCAGAAGGATAATTGAAAAATACAATGCCCCCTCTAATAGAATGTCCCTAAATATCCTTTTTCAGCGCCGTAGGCAAAAATTTTGATAATTTTGGAAGACCAGAAGGTAGATTTTTTCCTTTTTCAGCGCCGCAGGCGAAAATTTTGTGAATTGTGGAAGACCAGAAGACAGATTTCTTCCGTTTTCAGCGCCGCAGGCGAAAATTTTGAGAATTTCACAAATACCGAAATACCGGAAAATACCGCGGTATTTTTTCGAGGACCGGTACGGTATCGGTATACCGAAAAAATACCGATACCGAAAAATACCGTTTTTTTCAAAATTTGACCGGTACGGTATTGGTATCGGTATACCGGAAAAAAATACCGCGGTATACCGGGAAAAATACCGCGGTATACCGTACCGTGCCGAACACTACAAAATAAGGACATCCCCGTTGTTAAATCTAGCTAAAATCTTTAATCAATAAAATTTAATTTTAATTTTATAGGAGTAACTATTGAAAAGAAGAAGCGAGATTGTTTCAATTGTGGTGTTAAACAAATTAAAACTAATTGGCAGAAATATCTAAAAAAACACTATTTGTGTCATACTTGTGGTGATTATAACATAAAATTTGGAAAGCTTAGAAATAAAAGCTTGTTTATTACGATTAAAAAGGTTCGCTATTATTAGATATCGTTAAAATCGGATTCCTTTGATTTCATAAAGGATAAGTGTCGTGATCACTTTCTTATTTTCAACTGAACCAGTTGAATTCCATGATTTTTTGTGATTGATATAGGTGGTTGAGGAATTTTGATAAATAAATGGTGCTATATGTTTATACGCCTTAATCATGCTTTTCTTCACTCTACTTATCCATTTTAAAAAAATAACAATGGCAAAGGCAAATATAGCTAGGTTTAAGTTAATGTAAACCACTAAAATCATCATTGAATGGAACTCCACATAAAAACAGACTTTTTATTAGTAATTTAAGGAAGATCGTAAATGTTTTATTTGCTATGTTACTCATACTTCACAATGGCACCGTCATTCAATACCTGGACACAATTTTTGTGCTGCTTGTTACAAAAAACAGCAACGAATAAAGAAATCGAATAAAAATACAAAATTCAGTGTTGATTTTTCTTTAAAATTTAATGTAATTTGTTAATTTAGATCGTGTAGGTAAGCAACTACTAACTGAAGACTTATGATTAAAAAAACACCCAACGAATGAATTGATAAATGTTAGTTAAGAATCATATAAAAATTGAAATCAATTTTATTTATTTTTATTATATATTGCTCATTTTTTATGCTTTCTTTAACAATATTTTAACAAAAACAGATTTTATGTAATTCTTTTCTTTTTGTCATAACATTCTTCAAAATTATAAAAATTGATAATTCTTCTTTTTATTCCCAACACTTTAGCATATTGTTGATACCCAAAATTGCTTTTAAATTTTATGATTAAGTTTTGAATAAATAAAAAAATTAAGCTTGACATTATCCTTTCTACCCTCCATATAGCCATATAAAATCGCACAGCATTGAAAATCAATACTCGAAAAATTTTTTCAAATTAAAAAATTTATGGAAAAATGGTATTGGACAAATTTTCAATGAAAACTCATTTGGTTTTATTTGGCTTAAAGACTTTCCAATAAGCTTACCAAGCTTTTTCATACTTATGATATTTAATGCTGTTAGTTCATCTTTTGGAAAATCCTTTAAACCTATTATAAAAATTTCAGATCTGTAATTGTGTGAATATCCAAGAAATCCTGACAGTTACATCAAAACAGAAACCAAACGTAAGATTTTCATTATAGGATTAAATATGATATTTAGTGCGCTCAGAAATATGTATAAACATTGAAATATTTAAGTGAAATTTCATAATGTTCAACTTTTTTCTGTCAAATAAGATTTTTCTGTCATACTAAAAACAAAGGTGCTAATATAAAAAAGAACTCTGGGATCTTGGAATTTCTTTGGAATAAAAATATTTAAGTACATAAAAATTTGACAGAAATGCATGACTGATGCTTGTTAAGTTACCATGTTATTTTAAAAGCTTAAGACGGAAATTTAATTATTCATTTAATATTCACCAAGAAAATATTCGGAATAAAAAGAAAAGATGGTTTGATTAACACTTGGAACCAAATTAAAGAAATTAGAAGTTTGAGATAATGATTATCTTTATAAATACATTATGAAGTAAAATATTAAATGTTTGCCTAGATATGTAAGTTTTATGAAAGAAATTAGAGAGATTAAAAGACTTTATTTATGTTGTCAAGCAACAAAATTTCTTAATTAAAGTGGTAGACTTAGAAATGACAAAATTAAAAGAGAGCTTTTTAATAATCCTAATTTTTGTTTAGTTTAACATCAGTTCGTATAATTGTCATTGAATTAAATAATTGTTACAATTAAAATCTTACATATAAATAATACATTAGACATTTCATTAAATTGATATCTATTTAAACCTTTTTGATTAAATTTTTGGTATACTCTTCTTTGTAGCTTCTTTTCTTAGTTTACAGCCACATGCATTACATAAATAGTTACCTGGTTCTGAATGACGGCGCCATTGTATTGTTTGATTTTCTCCGCAAATAAAACATTTACGATTTTCCTTAAACTACTTAATGAGAACTTTGTTTTTAAGTGAAGTCCATTCAATGCTAATTTTAATGGGTAATTTAGTAAAAATTATTTTCCTGGTACTATGTCTTTATACGACTAAATTTTTCTTTTTTCTCGTTGTTTCTCCTTTTTCATATATATTAAAAATGGTCAAAGGCAAATAATGCTAGTCAGTTCAATTATGTACATAAAAAACATTTCCTCTTATATCCCTATCAATACTCAACATTTGGACAAAACACCATATATTACGTTAAAAATTGCGTAAAAGTTTCATTTTAAGAGATCCAATGAGAATTATTAAAAATAGTTCCAAATATTGATAAAGATAACCTTTTTAGTCTTAAACCATAATTTGTTTGATCTAAACTTTCCAAATTTGTGTTTATATTTGCCACATTGTTTGCACAAGTAATGTTCTTTTAGTAAATTATACCATTGTTTTATTTGTGTAACTCCACAATTGAAACACTTTCGTTTATTTACTTCAATTATTCCAACTAGAATTATTAAGGAAAATTTTAGTCAAATGAAAAGAGAAAAAGATTAAAATTTATTTACTTATTTTATTGCCGATATAAATAATATTTCTATCTAATTCAATCGGATATTCAACTTTTTGTTTTTCTAACAATTCAATTGCATATCCAATTAAATTAATTTCCGTCCAATAATTTGATAAAAGTTTGGTCATATAATCTTCTATACTCTCTTCAATTAAGCTAAAATTCTTTCCACTCTTGTCCAATATTGAAGCTTCATAACAATTATTATTTTCAATAAAATGATTATTTCGGAGTACCTTAAATTTAACACAAATTAAAGTAGTTATGGACCCGATTTCCATTTACTTGCTTTTACTTGTTTCTTTGCTAGCTAGTTGTGAAACTTTGGAATGGGAATTCTAAAATCGGAACATTCACATTTTTGCTTGCTTATCAATTCAATTTTATATCCAATTAAATTAATTTCCTTCCAATAACTTGACAAAAGTTTGTTTTTTCATCTAATATCGAAGTTTTTAGATATCGAAGTTTTTTTTTTCTAATATCGAAGTTTTTTTCTAATATCGAAGCTTTCATCTAATATCGAAGTTTCATAATAATTATTATTTATGATAAAATTATTATTTAGGCGAATCTTAAAAGATTAAATTCTAGGCTTAAATTTCAATAATCAAATATAAAATACTTGTTTTCCCAAATTTTTCAAAAATTTCTTAACAATTTCATTATTAGCAATTTCAATCAAAATTCTCATTTTTAATTGAGAGATAAATTTAGACGTCTTATTTAGTTTACCAACAAAAACTTTATTAACAGGATCTATTTCAATTTTACTAAACGATTCTTTATTCTTATACAAATAATCAACTATTCTATTATTTTGTTTTACATTCATTATCAATACAAAACGTTCCTTTATTTGAATATTTTTCAAATAAATAAATTCTCTTTTTTCTTTCCAATCATCTTTTATTTTTAACCCAACCTCAACCATTCCACCTTTGATTTGGATATTCAACAGAACAATCAAATATGAGAGAAGAATAATAATAAATTTCTCCATCTTAAATTTTGATATTAAAAATATTTAATATAATAAATAAATACATAACTTCAAAAAAATACATAACTGATATATAATACATAACTGCTATACTACATAAATGATATTAAATATCTTGTTATAACTGGAGTCCGATAAACTTAAATATTGATAAACTTCAAAATTGTATCTGTCGGTGAAATACCCATAGATACCGTAAAATATGGCCGTAGTTGGTACGGTCCGGGCTCTGTTAAATAAAAGCAAAAAATAGAGGGAAAAACAAGAAAAATAGAGGATATAAATACAGGTAAAAGAGATAGAGGAATAAATGTATTATAAATAAATATTATAAATATATTTTTGGCCTCATTAAAATAGACGCTAAAAGTTAATACATATTTTAATTATTTTTTTACCCAATAAATACATTGAAATGCATTTTTAAATATTTAAATGCTAAAGGCATTAGAACTATTCAATTTCGGACATTATTCTGATAATTATTCAGTTTTGGGGGAGTACTCGAATTATTAGAAGACGATAAATATAATTCTAATAAAATGTCAAAAGCTAGTAAATATTCTAAGAAAATATTATAAAAATTTAATTTTGTTGAGACACTATAAATAAATAGTCTGTCTCATTTTGACATTTTCATCATATGCTGAGTTAATAAGAGCTGTTAGAAATTTCGATTTTTGACATTGGCAATCAAGATTTCGACCCGAGTATTTCGAAACAAGTCTTAGAGATAAAAGGGGGTACAAATCTAACCAAACTACAAATTATTATTTACTAATTATTTTAACAAGTGCTAATTTATAAATCAGTCGGTGACAAAATAAATATAAAATAACATAAATACACAGTCATGAAGGGCATTTTTAAAATTTGCACTTTTGTTTGTTTTTTTATTTGTTATATTTTTACCTACCATATGACTTTAATTTACTAATTATTTAATAATTTACTAATTATTTTAACCAAAGTGCAAATTTAAAATAAGTCGGTGAGAAAATAAATATAAAATAACATAAATACATTTCATAATTTACCGCCTTATTTTTATATTAATTTATTTAGCCTTTTAGGGCATTTTTTTGCACTTTTTGTTTGTTTTTATATTTGTTTATATTTTTACCTACCATATGACTTTCACACTGTATGGAAATATTTGGGCGATTCGGAATATTGGTAAATACCGTAAAATATAACCGATGTACGGTTGGTTGGGCTTTATTAAATAGAAGCAAAAAATAGGAGGAAAACTAGACGTAATAAATCCTAAATAAAATAACCTATTTTAAAAGGCTATTTTATTTAGTATTTTAAATAAATTTTAAACAAGTTACCAGAGTCGGTCACAATAAGGATAAGTGAGTAAAAATGGTAAATTACATATATAATAATTAGTGAATTGGGATTAAATCGGAAGAAAACATCTCAATTAAATTATTTATGTTCAACCATTTGTTAAATATTGTGAAATGTATAAAGGATTAATTGAAATAAAAATTCTGTAAGTTGACTAGTGATAATTTGGATAGAAGGTGAGGAAATTTTGCTTGAATGATGTTTACTGGATTTAGTGTATTCGGGAAGGAAAAGTGATGATAACTTAAATGAATTACAAACAATTATGAAATAATTTTTAAATGGACAATGTGAAGATAAGAGAAAGGTTACTGGGAAATAATAAGTGTAATGAATAAAAATAATAATGTGAAATAATTCGGGGTTAAGACTTGCTAAACTAAAGTAACGAGTCTATGACTAATAATATAAAAAATAGACGGTAATTCTTGAAATTTATTTATGTTTATTTTACATGAATTTTTATTTATTTATTTTTCACTGAATTGACTTTAAAATTGCACTTTTTGTCAATTGCACTTTTAATAAAATTCGTCAATTAAATTTTTGTAGTTTGTTTACATTTGTATCTTCTAATGCCTTGTGAGTGTTTTAAAATCGTTAATTATAAAAAATCGAAATTTCGAATCAGCTCCCTTGCCCTTAGAATTTGATTAAATGCCAAAACGAAACGCTATTTATTATAGGGTCTCATGATTAAATAAATTATTCTAATAATTACCACGGATTTTAAACACAATTTATTCTAATTATTTCAATATTCATTAGTTTTTGAAATTTTTAGTCGTTTTCTAATTAAAAATTGTTTCAATTTTTGACTTTTGTTTATGAATTTTAGTGTTTAAAATTTGACTTTTTGTCAAATAATGCAATTACAATTTTTATTTATTTAAATTTTACTTCGGCTCTGATTTTAATAGCTGTTTTGAAATATTTGGTTGACATCCTGGATTATACATGTCAAAAATCTAAATTTCGAAAATGCTCTAACGTCTTTAGCAGTTAATTAAATATTTCAAAATGCATCCCTATATATCTCTCTCTCCTAGAAATTAGTTAATTAATGTTAATTGTAAATTTCAGATGATTAAATTCAATTTTAACATTCTCATTTATTTAATTATATTTTTGAAAATTCAATGCGGCGGGAAACTCATTCGTGTTGAAGTGAAAATTAGTGATGATTGGGAAGAAAAAAGAGAATTTATCTATTTAAAAAATGTTCAAATAAAGGATCGCTTTGTATTGAAAGTAATTGAAAAGACTAATAATAAACATGATGGCTTTAATAAAAATATAGAAGGATATTTGCGTTCAATTGACTTAAATCTAGATAAAAATATTTTCAAGGTTGAAATAAGTGATAAATCAAAATATATTCCAACTGATCAATTAAAAAAGAAAATTTTAATTGAAATTACTAATAATGAAATAATTCAAAATTTTCTGCCTGGATTTGAAAAAATGGTATATTTTTATTAGTAAAATTTCCATTCTAAAGTGACACAACTATCTGGCAAACAAAAGATTGATACCAATAAAATGGAAATCGGCCGCAATAACAACTATAATTTGTGTTAAATTTAAGGTACGCCGAAATAATAATTTTATTGAAAAAATTAATTGGTATGAAACTTCGATATTGTACAAGAGTGAAAATAATTTTAGCTTAATTGAAGAGAGTATAGAAGATTATAAAAACAAACTTTTATCGAATCATTGGACGGAAATTAATTTAGTTGGTTACAAAATTGAATTGTTAAATAAACAAAAAGTTGAATATCCGAGGGAATTAAAAACCACAATTATATACATTGGCAATAAAATAAGTAAATAAAAATTTTATGTTATTTGACAAAATAATAGTGTTCGGCAAATGACCTTTTCCGGTATTCGGTATCGGTATACCGAAAAAATACCGATACCGAAAAATACCGTTTTTTACAAAAATTGACCGGTACGGTATCGGTATCGGTATACCGGAAAAATACCGATACCGGAAAATACCGTCTCAAAATTTTCGGTATAGCGGCCGGTATTCGGTATTTTTTAAAAAATTTTATAAAATTTTTTAAATTTTATTTTTAAAATTTTAACAATAAATCTTAACAATCTCAAGGACTTGAGCTTCTTCTAATCGATCATAGGCAAGATTTGAATCAGCAAAATGTCAACAATTGCTCTACATTTAGCTAATTGAAAAATACAATGCCCCCTCCATTAGAATACCCTGCTTTAACAGTATGTCCCCTGGAGGATGATTGAAAATTACTTTGCCCCCACCATTAGAATACCCTCCTTTAATAGAATGCCCCAGAAGGATAATTGAAAAATACAATGCCCCCTCTAATAGAATGTCCCTAAATATCCTTTTCAGCGCCGTAGGCAAAAATTTTGATAATTTTGGAAGACCAGAAGACAGATTTCTTCCGTTTTCAGCGCCGCAGGCGAAAATTTTGAGAATTTCACAAATACCGAAATACCGGAAAATACCGCGGTATTTTTTCGAGGACCGGTACGGTATCGGTATACCGAAAAAATACCGATACCGAAAAATACCGTTTTTTTCAAAATTTGACCGGTACGGTATTGGTATCGGTATACCGGAAAAAAATACCGCGGTATACCGGGAAAAATACCGCGGTATACCGTACCGTGCCGAACACTACAAAATAAGGACATCCCCGTTGTTAAATCTAGCTAAAATCTTTAATCAATAAAATTTTATTTTAATTTTATAGGAGTAACTATTGAAAAGAAGAAGCGAGATTGTTTCAATTGTGGTGTTAAACAAATTAAAACTAATTGGCAGAAATATCTAAAAAAACACTATTTGTGTCATACTTGTGGTGATTATAACATAAAATTTGGAAAGCTTAGAAATAAAAGCTTGTTTATTACGATTAAAAAGGTTCGCTATTATTAGATATCGTTAAAATCGGATTCCTTTGATTTCATAAAGGATAAGTGTCGTAATCACTTTCTTATTTTCAACTGAACCAGTTGAATTCCATGATTTTTTGTGATTGATATAGGTGGTTGAGGAATTTTGATAAATAAATGG
The DNA here is from genome assembly GCA_963681835.1 of Meloidogyne enterolobii. NCBI lineage: Eukaryota > Metazoa > Nematoda > Chromadorea > Rhabditida > Meloidogynidae > Meloidogyne > Meloidogyne enterolobii. The sequence continues at coordinate 2,021,546 of CAVMJV010000006.1, forward strand.
TGCTATATGTTTATACGCCTTAATTATGCTTTTCTTCACTCTACTTATCCATTTTAAAAAATAACAATGGCAAAGGCAAATATAGCTAGGTTTAAGTTAATGTAAACCACTAAAATCATCATTGAATGGAACTCCACATAAAAACAGACTTTTTATTAGTAATTTAAGGAAGATCGTAAATGTTTTATTTGCTATGTTACTCATACTTCACAATGGCACCGTCATTCAATACCTGGACACAATTTTTGTGCTGCTTGTTACAAAAAACAGCAACGAATAAAGAAATCGAATAAAAATACAAAATTCAGTGTTGATTTTTCTTTAAAATTTAATGTAATTTGTTAATTTAGATCGTGTAGGTAAGCAACTACTAACTGAAGACTTATGATTAAAAAAACACCCAACGAATGAATTGATAAATGTTAGTTAAGAATCATATAAAAATTGAAATCAATTTTATTTATTTTTATTATATATTGCTCATTTTTTATGCTTTCTTTAACAATATTTTAACAAAAACAGATTTTATGTAATTCTTTTCTTTTTGTCATAACATTCTTCAAAATTATAAAAATTGATAATTCTTCTTTTTATTCCCAACACTTTAGCATATTGCTGATACCCAAAATTGCTTTTAAATTTTAAGATTAAGTTTTGAATAAATAAAAAAATTAAGCTTGACATTATCCTTTCTACCCTCCATATAGCCATATAAAATCGCACAGCATTGAAAATCAATACTCGAAAAATTTTTTCAATTTAAAAAATTTATGGAAAAATGGTATTGGACAAATTTTCAATGAACTCATTTGGTTTTTATTTGGCTTAAAGACTTTCCAATGAGCTTACCAAGCGCTTTCATACTTATGATATTTAATGCTCATCTGCATATTAGGGATCATACTGACAAATAATAAAATTTTAAAAATTTTTGAAAATTTCAGTTAACTGACCAGTTGTTTTTAGCGCCACAGGCGAAATTTTTGAGAATTTTTGATTATACGTATAATATTTCACTCACCTCATATATCTAAAGAAAAGTACAGAAATATTTTCGTGTACGAAACGCGACAGTTTCAAGCTGAGTTATGAAATACAGTATAGTCTCTAATAGAATATCCATACATTCTATTTTTAAATACCTTATAAATGTGCATTCTATTGGAGGGTATCCAACTGGATGAGATTTCTATTAGAGATTTTACGATATCTATATAAATAATTTAGCGAATTTCAATTGATCGAAATTGTTGTATTTGCGGGGAAACAAAAACATCAAAATGGTACCGCCATACAAAACCTGAACACTATATATGTGATAAGTGTTACCAAAAACAACGAAAAATAATGAAGAAAACAAATTAGAAATCGAATGATTCTATTTGAATCTTGCAACGTAAAGCAACAATAAATAAATTAAGTTCATTAAATTAAATTCATTATGGTTCCTAAATAATTTTTCATTTGCTTATTCATCTTTGTTATTTTTTGGAGTTCACACATAAACTATGATTTACTATTATGTATTTTAGTCATAATTTTTACAATTTGAGAAAATAAAACTGATGAGAAATTAAAAAAATTACATTCAAATTATTACAAATACTATTAAGAATTGAGAATTTTAAATATTAAATAATTAAAAAAATATGCAACAAAGACTAGCTAAAAAGTCTTAAATAAATTTATTTAACTATAACTCAAACTAATTTCGTTTTTCACAATGCAAATTAAGAATTTTTCTAAAGTATCAAGAGTAAAATTCATTCTATTTGAAGACAAAACATTTTGTTTTTTTAAATAAAATACAAACAAAAATAAAACACACTTGATGCCTCTATTTCATGAAGCCTGCTTCCACTTTAATTTTGTAAAAAAAATAAAAAAAAGTTTCCTAAAAACCATTTTTCTTGCATTAAGTCTTAAATAAATTTACTCTATTATTCTATTAACTTCAACCTAGTAAATCAATTAACAGAAGTACACAATAATTGGCGCGCCCGAATAGGCGCAAAAAATGTTAATATCTTTTTAATAATGTTGTTAATAGTGGATTTAAAATTGAATTGGCAGAAAAAACACAAATAAAAATTGTCAATTAGTCGTGTAGTCTTGTTAGGTGTTGATAATGTTGATCATTAGAGATTAGGGTCAGTTGAGTACCGCCACCATTTATATATACGTCATTTCATTCAACATCATTATGTACATCTTAAATATATCTCGTCTAGAACCAAGTTTAATACGAGAGACTAAAAGAAATATTAAGAGATATGATGGAATAATTATTATTTGAGGTCTATTATGAAGAATATGTTAATAGAATTTTAGGTGCTCAAGAAAAATATCCAGGAATTTAGGTTTAATATGATATTAAATGATTGGAGACAAATTCGCATATTCTCTAAATGCTCTTGCTGTGCTTTCAACAATTTCACGAAATATCGACGACGAATAATATAGAATATTGGCGTATGTTTCAAATTCATACTTTTTCCTTAATTTTTCTATCAAGTTCTAATTCTTTGTCATTAATATATTAGAATTATAGATTAAAACTAAAAATGAATATGAAATAATAATCAATTTTAAACATATGACCTGCTATATAAAAATTTAAAACAATTTTCTGGTTTCATTCATTTCTTGGTGGTTATTTAAATCAAATAACCAAAAATAGCTCTCATGCCGTTGATGCCATGCTACCAATATGGAGAAGTCACTCTTAATAATACTGCTTGGCTAACAAAATTTCATCAAACTGATATACAGTAGTCGACATAAAGATAGTGACAAAAAATATTTGAAATGAAATTTATCTATTTTCTCAGTCATAAAATACGTTCTATATAACAATCGAAATCTCTATTTGTATCTTAGTTGACATTTTATGCATTTTTCAAGAAATTGAAAATTGGCCAAGACAATATTTTGTCAAAAATGTTACGATCGGAAAAGATATATAAAGATTACAAATAACAATTTAAATGGAATGGAATAGAATAAAATAAAGAATTCAAAACAAGATTGAAATTCAGAATTTTTTCAGAAATAAATAACTACTCTGTATGAATATGTCTAATTATGTTACATTATTCATTTTTTAATTGCAAAAATTTTAAAAATAATCTATATTCGTCAAACTAATTTTAAGGAAAGCAAGAAGTGAGCAGGAAAGAATAAATATCAATAAAATTAAATTCAATTTTTTATATTCCAAAATAATAATTGTCAATTCATCCGTTGTGCGTTTTAGAAATCTTCAAATAGATGTATTAATAAATTACATTAAATTTTTAAGAAAAAACAAAACTGACTTTTGTATTTTTATTTGATTTCTTGAATCTTTGCTGTTTCATGTAACATGCAGCACATAAACTGTGCCCAGGTATTGAATAACGGTACCATCTTGATGTATGAGTACCATCACAAATAGAACAATTTCGATCTTGTGGGAATATCTAAATATTTATAGACAATAATATGAAAAATATAAATTATATCTGTCATCAAGAAGATTTATTTATTAGTTTAATCATATGAATTTACGAAAATTTATATTGAAAAATATTATAACTCAAATATTGAAACTCAATTGTAATATTTATTTTTCAGTAATTAACAAAATAATCTTAATTTAATCTTAATTTTTAAAACATTTATTAATTCCCTTACTGAACATGATTCAGAAATTCCTAATACTTTATTCTATTTAATTTTGAAAACATTTTATAAATTTTTTAAAAGATCTGATGAACCTGGTTAGTTCTAAACCACATTTCTTTTGGCCTAAATTTTCCATAATTATATTGTTTATATGAATAACAAACATCGCATAAATAATAATCCTTTATGTACTTATGCCATAATTTATTTTTTGTATTTTTACAATTGAAACAATGTCGGTTATTTTGTTCATTATTTCCAACTAAATTATAAAATAATTAATTTTTCATTTATAATTAATTAATGACTTAATAAACTTAAATAAAGATATTATTACTTATTTTATTGCCAATGTAAATAATTTTGCTTTTTAATTCTTTCGGAAATTCAACTTTTTGTTTTTCTAACAATTCAATTTTATATACATTTAAATTAATTTCCGTCCAATGACTTGATAAAAGTTTGTTTTTGTAACTTTCTATATTTTCTTTTAATAATTCTTTTTTATTTATTTGTATTTGTTCTAAACTCTCATCTAGTATTGAAGCTTCATAATAATTATTCTTCGTTTTATTAAATTGATTACCCCTGAGCAACTTAAATTTATGAACGAATTAATTATTAAAGTGAATTGCTAATAATTAAATATTTTTGACATCATTTTTTAATTAGGCAAAATTGAAATACCTGTTTTCCAAATCCATTCAAAATATTTTGTATAATTTTATTATTGGCAATATTGATTGAGACTTTTCGTTTTAATTCTATAGCATATTTTAATCTATCATCTATTTCAACTTTAAAAACATTTTCTTCGCGGTTTACTTCAATTTGACGCAAAAACCCCTCAGTATTATAATTATAGCTACTGCCAAACTGATTATTGTTCTTGACAATTTTCTTCAATACAAATCGTTCTTCTAATTCAACATTTTTTAAATAAATAAATTCTCTTTTTCCTTCCCAATCGTCTTTGATTTTTACTACAATACTAACTTTTTTCCCAACACATTTATTATTCAACAGGGCAAGTAAATAAAAGCAAGAAGCAATAATCAATTTAATCATCTGAATTTTAATTTTAAAAATATAATTATTCGTTATTCAATTTCTTTAATTTAATTAAAAGAGCTTAATCACGGAATAAAAGTTCCAACGCTTTAAGGATTTATAGGAATAACAATTTTAGAAATAAATTAAACAGTCATTAAAATCATTAATTTCTATACAACTTTTCTGCCATTAAATATCTACTGCTTTATTTAATTAACTTCCTAAAACATCTTTATTTTTGTAAAAGAACAATTTTAGGTATAATATGGTACCAGAGGCAGTCCAAACATCCAAAAAAGTAGGGATCCAGCATATAAGGCAATAATTTCCACTTTTAGGGATACTGCCCCATACAAGAAGCTGTTTCAAAACCTCTATTCAAAGAGAGAAAATGTTTCAACTTCCTCATCAATTTATGTTGATGCTTCCAATAGAAATTTCTTCCAATAAAAATCCAATAAATGCTTCCAAAAAAAATCATTGCTTCCAATAGAAATGTTTCGATAAGATTTATATTATAGATTCTTAGGCCATATTGTATCAAAAGTTCGAATTGAGCCCGACTCAGAAAGGAAAAATAAAATCATTGAATTGATAGCCCATGAGAAGTTGAAGAATTGAAGTCTTTTATGGGTACAATTATTTATTATGGCGGTTTTAGCGAAATGCATTAGAATAGAGTACCTTTAGGCAAATTGCTTAAAAGAAATGAAATGGGAGTGGTGTATAAACCAAAAACAGGCATTCACTGTGTTAAAATAGTACTTAATTTGATCTAATGCTATCGCATTTCATCCAGCCGAATGGACAGTGTGTACGTCTACAGGCTGAAGGATGATGGTTCGGCTACTTTGCTGGAAAATTAATTTTTAATAATTTAATGAGTTTTGGATTCACTCTGTGACTTCCAAAATCTACTATGGAAATTTTTACCGCAAACTACTTCAAAAGTTTATCAATTGTTGAACATGCAAGTCACTTGCAACACGTGAAAGTAACGTGCAACCAGCGATAAAAGGCGTTAAACAAAAGCAAGGTTTATTAAAGAAGAAGTTGTAAAAAATCATAATCACAGTATGGTACATTTACTGATGTAAAACTTTATAAAAATATGAAATATTAATGGAAAATGGGATTAATATATGTAATAAGCAAGATCAATCTACAACACAAATAACTAATAAGATTTTTCATATCTGGAGGCATAAGTCGTTTCAGAATAAGTGCTAGCTTTCAAAGACGCACAGATAATATCAATACATAGCTATACAATAAACAAAAATATAACAAATTTATTACTAAAACGCTAAACTATCTTGATTAATAGAAACTAAAATTGAATATATACTGTTGCTTTTACAAAAATCGCGCTGTTATTTAATTTTAATAAATAACAAAAATAAATTTTTTTAATTTTTCAATGAATTTAAAAATAAATAAGGTAACATTTTAGGTATTAAAGAAATACACATAGATGCGCAAATCAATCAAAACACAAATTATCGAATAATTAAAACCCATGGCAATATACTTAAAGTGCAATTATTAATTTCGAAAGGTCCCTTAAGTAAAAAATAAATAAATAATGAAGCGGTATATTATAAAATTTCTTTAATGTTTATCAAATAAAAATGATAAAGTACATTAACAATTTTGAAAGAATCTGTTTGTTTACTGAATTAAAATGTTGAGGATTTTAAACATATTTTAATAAAATATTGTAATTATTTCCCGAATATGTCTAAATGAAAAAAGTACTTTTTACAACAAAAAAGAAAAGTTGAAGACCGCTAAACGTTTTTAAGAAGAATAATACATACTACAATAAGTTTCCTAATAAATTTTGCCAACATTACGACATTTGCCCCATTTTCTCTGTATTAATCTCTATTTCTACAATACCATATACCCAATGGGTATATATTTCATTTTTTGTTGGGATCCCATTTCCCGAAATCGGGAATTTTGATTTTTTGTCGGCAGGATCCCTGATACCCACGTACTGAATTAATATCTTCAATTATTTTTCTTATTTTATTCCTAAAGCTATGCAGTAGACGGCGTAGCTATTTAATTCCTAAGGCTATGCAGCCCGGCAATTGCAGATCAGACATTTGCAGATATTAATTTTTGAAAAAAATTTTTTAATTAAAAAAAATTTAAAAATCTTAAAAACCAATGAACTGACAAAACAAAACATTAATTTTTATATAAATTTTACATTTATATCTAGATTTACATCTAAAATTATACATTTACATCTAATCTGCAAAAGTCGGATTTACAAATATCTAATCTGCAATTGTCGGGCCAATATATCTGCAAATGTCGGGTCTGCAAAAGTCGGGTCGCAAGTGTCGGGTCTGCAAATGTCATATCTGCAAGTGTCGTGAAACGTGTAAGTTATAGCCAATTTTTAAAAATTTCGTAAAAACAATTATAACTTTCCCAACCCAATGGGCGTAGGTCCATAACATGAAGAAATGCTTTGGAACCATACCTCAACTTTGCAATACTAAGAAAAATCCAATTTTTTGGTGATTGGACTCAACTCTTCATTGGACGCATAAAAGATCATTGGACGCATAAACTAGATCAGCGCCATTTTAAATGAAAAGGAATCAAAAAATTAAATAATTCAGAAACGAGAAGGTAAATTTGTTAAAAAAAGCAAAAAAGTCAGAAATTAAAAAATCTAATTGAAATCTTATATCAAGATTATATTATTTTATACTAATTTTTATCCATTCATCGCTTTGTGTAGTCTGACTTGGCCAAATTGTAGCCGCCTTAAATTTCGATCTATAATATCAAAGTAAAATAAATTTTAAATAAAATCAACCATCTGCCTTCGTTATTTGATTTCTTCATTTTTTTTTGTTTAATGTAGCAAGAAGCACATAAATAGTGTCCTGGTTTTGAATGACGGTACCAGTGTGGTGTATGAGTAACATAGCATGTAGTACAATACCGATCTTGTGTGTTTATCTAAATATTTATAGAAAAAGGTTTGGAAACAAATAACCGTTTAATCTAAAGATTTACTTATTACTTACTTATTACTTTAAACATACAGATTTAAGAAAATATTAATTATTAAAGTCAGATCAAATGTCGGGTTAATCAAAAAATTGTTTCATAGAAACGAGCCGTTCAGGATTTTTTGTGTGATTTCGCAAATAAAACATTTATGATTGTTGATAAATTAATTAATGAGGTTATCTAAAGCAGTAAATAAAACATAGTATGCACAATTACATAAAAACAATCATCTTATATCTCTATCGGTCTTCAACGTGTTTCCAAATAATTATAATTAAAAATCGACCAAATATTCTTAAAGCTAACCTTTGTAGTGCTAAACCATAACTCTTTTGATCTAAACTTTCCAAATTTGTGTTTATAGTCGCCACATTTTTGGCACATGTTATGTACTTTTAGAGCATTATACCACCGTTTTGTTTTTGTAACTCTACAATTGAAACACTTTCGTTTATTTACTTCAATTATTCCACCTATAATTTTTAAGGAAAATTTTTTATTCGAATGAAAAGTTAGACAAAGTTGAAAATTTAATTACTTATTTCATTTCCAATGTCAATAATTCTGCTTTTTAATTCTTTCGCATATTCAACTTTTTGTTTATCTAACAATTCAATTTTATATCCAATTAAATTTATTTCCGTCCAATAACTCGCTAAAAGTTTGTTTTTATAATCTTCTATACTCTCTTCAATTAAGCTAAAATTCTTTTAACTCTTATCCAATATTGAAGTTTCATAATTATTATTATTTTCAATAAAATTATTATTTCGGTGTACCTTAAACTTAACACAAATTAAAGAATTTATAGCGGCATATTTCCATTCATTTTGCATCTTGCTTGTTGTGACACTTTGGAATGGACCTATTATAATAAGTTGCCAAATGAAATATTACTTTAACAAGTCAAAAATTTTAAAAATGAAATTTCATCCCTGCCATATACCCAAAACTTCAAGTAAAATCCTCAATTCCGTAGAAGTTTATTTCAAAATTTCTTTGAAGTTGTTTATAAGTACTTTAATTACTCTTAATTAACATTAAAGAAATTTCAAAATTTCCCGCTTAATATTTATATATTTTTTATATAAAGAAGCGACATTTCGAAATTAATATTTGCCCTTTGATTAATTACCACGGGATTTTATCAATAGATGTCTAGTGATGTTTTGATTGCTTTACCCTCTACAACTATTTATTTAGCATTTCCTAATAGTTAATAACACTAAATTATTCATTTTTTATAAAATATTAAAAAATTAAAAATAATTTTATTTTGTTAAAAATCCTTTAATATCTCCCCAAATCACACGATACCCTTTCAGAGCCTTATGTAAAAATTTTATGAATTTAGGAAGTCACTGAAGAACCTCTTTTTTTAATTTGCGCCCCAGCAAATCTTTTGCGAATTTTGGAATCAAAATGTTGCTATAGATAATCGCCTTCCCCCGAGTATTAAAAAAATTTCAAAATTATGCGCGTAAAATTCTGGCGTGTTGGCAAGCCAAAACAAATAAATCAAGCCAATCGTCAGAACGCCATAATGGTATGGTGGAAATCTCTGTCCGATATTTGACTCCCAGTGGTCTTCAAAATCTCCTTTTTAAAAAAATATCAAATGAAATTTTAACTGGCTTTATTACAATAAATTTCAGATGATTCAATTAAATTTAATCATTCTTTTATATTTAATTATTTTATTAAATATCCATTGCGATGGAAAAACAATACGTATTGGGGTAAAAATTAAAGCTGATTGGGAAGAAAAAAGAGAATTTATTTATTTAAAAAATGTTGAATTAAAAGAGCGTTTTGTGATGAAAGTAATTGAAAAGAAAAACAATTTCAGATATTGGAGTGCTGATTATAATATGGAAGGATTTTTGCATCCAGTTGAATTAAATCGTGAAAAAAATATTTTTAATGTTGATATAAATAACAGGACATATATCCCAGCTGTTCACTTAGAAAAAAAAGTTATAATTGAAATTGCCAATAATGAAAATATTCGAGGAATTTTGCCTGAATGTGAAAAACGGGTAATTTATAGTTTATTAATAGAATTTCACTTGTACTGAATAAAATATTAAAAACACCTAATGCTTTTAGTATATTCTTATTATTCTATCTATCAAAAAGTGACTAAATAATCTAATAGGAATAACAGGGGATTCGGAGTAAAATCGAGCGATTAGGTACTTATATTTATATTTGTCAACAAATCCTAAATGTCACGATTAATGATTTGTTCCGCATTTTTAGTAGCTCGGTCTTTACTAACTTGAAGAAAATAGGAAAAAGACTGGATATAGGAAAAAGACACGCCATTATGTGAGAATAGAGGTAAATAATCGAAATAGAAAAAAAATCAGAAAACCATAAAGTTAGATGAATAATATTTAAATAATTTGTCTTTTAATTTTAGGCAATAAGATTTAATAATTTTACTGAGAAGGATAATATCTATGAAACTTCTATATTATATGAGAGTTTAGATAATATAAAAATAAATAAGAAAGAATTATTAAAAGAAAATATAGAAAAAGATAAAAACAAACGTTTATCAAGTTATTGGACGGAAATTAATTTAATTGGATATAAAATTGAATTGTTAGAAAAACAGAAAGTTGAATATCCAAAAGAATTAAAAAGTAGAATTATTGAAATTGGAAATAAAATAAGTAAATAATTTCTTTAATTTTTTATTTGTTTATATGCCTAAATAATTTTCGTATTATTCTTCATTATTATAGGAGGAATAATTGAAGGTAATAAACGATACTGTTTCAATTGTAGATTTACAATTACTAAAAATTGGTATAGATACCTTAAAGAAAATTATTTGTGCAAATCATGTCACCATTATAAAATATTACATGGCAAAATGAGACCTGAGGGAAGTCATATTAAAATGGTTTAAATTAATTCATAATATAATTATCAATGCTTTATAAAAGTATATGAGTAGTTTTAAATGTTTCGAGCACATTTAAGTGACATTATGAGGGATCTTATTTATGTATATGGATTTCAATATTTATATAATTATCTAACAAAGCATTATTTTCGCCACCTGTAGGAACCGGAAACTTAAACAAAATGATCCAGTTTAGTTAGAAGCAGTTCTGAACAAAATCATTTTTTCGAAAATTAGAAATTAGCTTTAAAAATTTTATCTGAGAACTATTTTCAACTATTTACTTGAATATTTTAGCGAATCACAAATGAACGAAAATGTTTCACTTGCGGAGCAACAAAAACATCAACATGGTACCATCATTTGAAGCCTAAAAAGCATATATGTAAAAGCTGTTACAATAAACAACAATCACAAATGTTATAAAAAAGCAGACCGACAGGAATCGAATAAATTGTAATTAAATGTTTATGATTGGTTAACTTTAATTTTCTGAGTTATTTGGACGAATATAACTATGTAAAATATAAAATATGTAATTTCATTCTAAAACTAATTTTTTAAATTGTTACCAAGATAAATATTAAATATATTTATTTTCATTATTTTATTTATTTATGAAGGATAACATTTATAAAGACACAGAAGAGTCGATATTAACTATATTTTCTCAAATAAAGTCTTTTACTGCTAATTTTACCGCTAAATCGTAAGTATTAAATCTATTATGGTAACCATCTATAATCATTTATGTGATATGATTCCAAATGACGATCATTCTTAAATTATATGATCATTCTTAAATTATGACGATCATTCTTAAATTATATATAAAATTATTAAATTATATTTAAGGTAAAGAAAAAGGCAAGCTAATGCCGGCAGGAATTGATGCTATATTTCTAGTTTCAGTTCCGGAACCGCTCTGTTCCAGTTTCGAAACTGGAACCGTCAAACTGTAAAGTTGTGGAACCGGTTTAAAACCGGTTCCAAAATTACACTCCAAATGATCAGTGAATGAAAAAGATGTGAGCAAAAATGGAAGGCTTGAGAGGAAAATTCAGAAAAATTGAGATGAGTAAAAAAGATTTTCTTTCATATTCTTTTGGAAGTATGTTTGATTGATTGAATAGTGTGTTGGCTCAAAGTTTTGAGTTTTATCTTGATATTGGTTCGAATCTAAATTTGATGAAGCAAAAAGGAAGATTTTTTCCTTATTTTGCAACTTTTTCGGGAATAATCCGTTAGGGAAAAAATCCAAAGATTTAGAAATAATACACGTATTTGGGATCTGGACTCCAGAAAAATAGGATGATTAAAAGAATATCAGAATTCACTTAAACGTATATTGAGGAATTAAGGGGGATATAGTTTGAAATAAAAGTGTCATCCCGGTATCACCTGATATCTCTTCATAAACTCTTTAATATCTCCAAATCCCCTTATATTGCTTTTAATACTCCAATTCCCTTATATCACCCTAAATCCTCCAGACCCTTAATTTCCTCCACTTCGCATATAGACAAGAATTTGGAGATGATTTTTATAATTTTTTGCACCAAATTTAAGTTGACCCACGTTATACATAAATTTTTGAAAAAAAATTGTTAGTAAAGAGTAGAAAATTAATTGTAAATTATAAAAAAGAGAAAATCAGATCAAAATAGTAATAAAACAGCGGTATTAGGGACATGAGTAAATTTTAACAGTATATATTTATAATACCTATGTATTTATTTATGAGAAGTAGTAAATTTTCAATAAGATTGTTAAAAAGATTTTTTGAAAAAGGAAGAAGTGGAACCAGAACAGGTTCCACTTCTGGAAGCCTGCAATTTTGAAAAACAACTTTCAGCAAGTTCATAATTGAGTAAATATTCATTTAAAGTATTATTGATAAAGATAACCTTTGTATTGATAAAGATAACCTTTGTAGTCTTAAACAATAATTCTTTTGTTCTGAACTTTCCATATTTGTGTTTATATGCTTTACATTCTTTGCACAAGTAATGTTCTTTTAGTAAATTAGCCCACTGTTTCGTTTGTGTAACTCATCAATTGAAACACTTTCGTTTATTTGATTCAATTATGCCACCTATAATTATCAAGGAAATTTTTTTAATCAGATGAAAAGAGACAAAGTTAGAATGTAATTACTTATTTTATTGCCAATATAAATAATTTTGTTTTTTAATTCTTCCTTCGGATATTCAACTTTTTGTTTTTCTAACAATTCAATTTTATATCCAATTAAATTAATTTATTCCAATAACTTGATAAAAGTTTGTTTTTATAGGAATCTATATTTTCTTTTAATAATTCTTTATTATTTATTTTTATATTTTCTAAACATTCCTCTAATATAGAAGTTACATAATAATTATTATTAATAACAAAATTATTATTTATTCGACTCTTAATATTTAAATTTGTGTATTATTGAAGGCATAAATTTCAAATAATCAAATATAAAATACCTGTTTTCCAAATTTTTTCAAAAATTTCTTAACAATTTCATTATTGGCAATTTCAATCAAAATTCTCTTTTTTAATTGAGAACTAAATTTAGGCCCCTGATATATTTTGACAATAACAACTATATCAACAGGATTTACCTCAAGTTTACAAAATGATCCAGTATTTTTATAAAGATAATCAACTATTCTACTATTTTGTTTACATTTATTATCAATACAAAACGTTCTTTTATTTGAATATTTTTTAAATAAATAAATTCTCTTTTTTCTTCCCAATCATCTTTTATTTTTAATTTAACCTCAACCATTTTACCTTTGATTTGGATATTCAATAGAACGACCAAATATGAGAAAAGAATAATAATAAATTTATTCATCGTAAATTTTATTATTAAAAATATTTTATAATATACAAATAAAAGCTTCACCCTATTTAAGATAACTGGCATTAAATGACTGTTATAACTACCACTTTATTTTTTTATTATTTTAAAATTTAGCCGATATTTCAAAATGAATTTTGTACTTTTTTTACAACCACTTTCACAATTATTCAGAAAATACATATTAAAATTTTTCGAAATATACCCAGCCATATTCTTATTTATTTTGTAACTTAGGCGATATTAAAAAATAAAAATTTTATTTTTTGTCAATTGACCCCTTTATTATATGGAGCCTATTAAAAGATCTGTTTTTCTACGACGGATAACACAAAGGGGTTTATGTTGTGCTCTCCCAACTATAAAAAAAACAGTTCATAGTCATTGAAGACCAGCAATTAGCGAACTCCCACTTGCAAAAGGAACAAAAATAAATAACCCAGCATCGGGTCGGGTGGTGGCTGCTGAATTCGCTTAATCAAATAAACAATTTGCATTTTCACATGCAAATATAAAGTTGACCTTCTAAATAAAAGGTCTCCCGACTTTATCATTCGATTCACGTTCCTTATCTTATTTTTGTTATTCACTTTCTATTTATATTTTGACCCTTAAATTGTCTCATAAATACCCCAGCCTTCTCATTATCAGATTTGGTTCAACCATTTCTCTCCCTTATTATTGTATCCCATATTGTTATATGGAGAATAAATTAAATAGAATAAAGATGTAAATAATGTAATTCAGTCTAATAGAAGTCCCCAGAATAGTAGAACCCGAGTAAGCTATATAACCCCACATATAGCAGTGGCACAGTCGGTTGTGCTGCGGTTTGGGCCCTTTTCATGATGTTTCTATTCCATCTCCCATCCAAAGAATTTTTCCACAGCATGAATATTGACTTAAGGTCTCTTTAGTAACTGACGTATTACTCGCCATAAGAAGTTTAATAATAATAATACCAAATAAAAACAAATCTAGCAAAAAATTCTTTAATAGTTTAAAAGTTTTTATAATAATAATTATTTTTTTTAAATTTAATAGTGAAATAAATTATTGAGGAAATGCTGTTAAATGGTTTAGGGAAAAGCTTGGTAATAAATTAGATAAAGGGCAATTAGTTGAGCCAAAAGCTTAATTCGACGAGAATATTCGTGAGCCAAGATTGAGATAAGGCCGTGGCGCAAGGAATATTGAACTTTCCTAATTTCTTTAAATATAAAATCTAAATAGATTATAAAATTAATTCCACAGGCTATGTTAGCAGTTGAAGAGGGCTATGTTAGCAGTTCTTTTATGTTAGCAGTTGAAGAGGATTAATAAGGTTTTTCCCAGCAGAATTTTTAAAATTGTATAGACATTAATGAAAAAGACAAAAATCTTTTTCATATTATTCAGACCAAGAGATTGAATTGGTTACACCATACAAATTGTATGATTTCAACAATATAAAACGTATCTATTCTTAATTATTTTTTCTAGAATGAGGAAATTACTAATATGATGGTATAATAATGATAAATTATTGATAATAATAATGACAGCTATAATCCGAAGAAATTTAGAACGATTCGGACTATAAAATAGTTCAGTTAAAATATCTTTAGATCAGGAATCATAATTATATAGAAACAGTTTTTTATTAATTATAAAAGTAAATATAATTATAAATTTAATAAAAATTCACGTGCAAAAAACAAGAAGGTTATTTCAAATTTGTTCGTCTCTTTTATATTTTTCTTTCATAAAACAATACATAATTTCATTTTTATATTTGCACTTTAATAGTCAAATGCTTTTGACGATAGATTTACATAATAGATCAGTTTAGCTCATTCGCTGCGCTCATATATATGTATGTTTCCCAATTATTTACTTTAAAAAATATTTTACTAATTTTATAAATATAGTTTAAACCTAATTTAAACAACTGATAAAAAATTGGAAAAAACATTTAAATCTTGCCCAAAAGCTTAATTATAAAAATGGTTTTGAAAAATTTTTATAATTAATATTAAAATATAGTTATTATAATGAAATCTGATTAGATTGTAATAATTTATGAATAAATGTTTTAACCTCCCACATAAGGCCTTAGTGAAAACTCGTTTCGATGAGCGATTCATAATTTATAACTAACAAAACATAAAAAAACAAAACATCCAATTAAATCTCTAAAGTCGTTGGAACTTTTAATTATTTTTAATTATTCCCTTAATTATTTTTAATAATTATTTTTTTCTTTATTCTCTTCATTAAATTAAGGACTTTAAATAACGAATAACTATATTTTTAATATTAAAATTCAGATGATTAAATTGATTATTGCTTATTGCTTATATTTACTTACCCTATTGAGTATTAAATGTGATGGGAGAAAAGTTTGTATTGAAAAAAATAGAAAAACAAAATAATCAATATGTTGCTAGCTATAATTATAATATTGAGGGATTTTTGCGTCAAATTAACGTAAATCATGAAAGAAATAATTATAATGTTGAACTAGATCATAGAACAGAATGTGCTAAAGAATTAAAATGAGATTCATGATTAAAATTGCTAATAATCAAATTTTTAAAGATATTCATCCTGCATTAGAAAAACAGGTAGTTTTGCTTGATTACTTGAATATAGATTCTAAAAATCAAAAGAATAATAAATCATGGTATTCTTTCCTGATTTGAGTCTATCATATTTGAGGCTAATTTGTTATGTCTTTGTGTTAATTATAATTTTTGCCCAAAAATGTAAGTAGAAAATAAACGTCATGAATGTCCGAAAAAGGCAAAAGAAAAAGCAAAAAATAACTGAGAATCAAGTTAGGTAGGGAGCGGTATATCCTTGAAGTATTCATTTATTCAGCAACTGACCTTAATATTTGATAAAGGTACTCAGATTTACTGAATTTATTAAGAAGAAGAATAATTATTATGAAACTTCTATATTATATGAGTCTTTAGAAAATACTAAATTAAATAAAAAAGAATTATTAAAAGAAAATATTGAAAATTACAAAGACAAACTTTTATCAAGTTATTGGACTGAAATTAATTTAATTGGATATAAAATTGAATTGTTAGAAAAACAAAAAGTAGAATATGCGAAAGAATCGGAAATCACAATTATTTATATTGGCAATAAAATAAGTAAATAAAATTTTATTTTTTATCGACGAGGGGGTAGGTCAATAATAAATCATGGATATATATAATTAAATTGTTCTAGAGTTGTGTTATGTACGTGACTTGTATGTCTACGTACTAACAAGAATAATCACAAGATAAGACACTAACTAACAAACTGTGCTTTATCTACAATACTAAATACAATAAGAGCGAACAATAGGAATATGGCTACGCGCCGAATAGGTGGAGACAGAATAGAATAAGAATAACACTGCGACAATAAGACTAAGACCTCGACTGAATAATAGGAAGGCTTTTATACTAATCTTTTACTACTAATCTTTTAGGTGGTCGAATTGTTCTTTTGGGTCTTTCACATCGAATTTCATTATCAGGATTATCTTGAATTGTACTCTTTTTATTTGGACTTGGAATATTTTGAATATTTTTATTCCGAATATGTTGTGGAGTTCTCCACCAAAAGTTCACAACATGTTGGTTTTCAAAATTTTTTATTTTTCTTAATTGGTTCGCATGTTGGTGAATAATAGCTCTTAATTTATCCGATTGAATGGGTTTTCCGGCTTGACTAATGCTAATTGAATTCGTAATTTCCTATTTAAGAATACTTCTGCCGGCGATTTTCCGACTAATGAATAATGTGGGGTGGCTCTATAATTTAATAATACTTCTTGTAGCCAATTACTCTTTCCCCAATTTTTGTTCATCATCCTCTTGAAATAATCTACGAATCTTTCAGCTTGACCATTAGACTGAGGATGATATGGTGGGCTGAATATTTGATGAATTCCCTTACTAATGCAATAATTTTTGAATTTGAATGACTGGAATGGACTTCCGTTATCGGATACAATTACTTTAGGAATTCCGTAATGCGATAATAACC
The DNA here is from genome assembly GCA_963681835.1 of Meloidogyne enterolobii. Classification (NCBI taxonomy): domain Eukaryota; kingdom Metazoa; phylum Nematoda; class Chromadorea; order Rhabditida; family Meloidogynidae; genus Meloidogyne; species Meloidogyne enterolobii. The sequence continues at coordinate 2,039,116 of CAVMJV010000006.1, forward strand.
ATTCCAGGTTTTTATTGAATCTTTTGCTGACGTAGTCGTATTTCCGAATATTTCAGGCCATTTATAATACGCATCGACTATAATCATATATAATTTTCCATCCTTACATGGACCAGCATTATCAATATGAATTCTTTCCCAAGCTTTATTTGGTGCTGGCCATGGACTTAATTCTGTTTTAATTGGCCTTTTTGATGCCTTTTGGCATGAATCACAATTTGCAGCGATCTGCTCAATATCGATACTAATACCAGGCCAATAAATATATTCTCTGGCCAAATTTTTCATCCTAACAACTCCTGAATGTGTTGAATGTAATGAATCAAGAATCTTTTTCTGCAGTTTAGTAGGAATAACGACTTTATCTGCGAATAGAATACAACCATTAATTATCTGAAGGTTTTGTCTTCTTGTTGACCAAAATTTTAATTCCGAATCTTCAATTTTCTTTGGCCAATTATTATTTCGAATATAATCTATGACTGTTTTTAATTTAATATCATTGTCCGTCTCGATTTTTACTTGGTTACCATCGATTGGTAACTCTTCGAATATAATATTTAATACGTAATTAAATGAATTCTCGACTTCATTTAATTCCTCGCGTGGACCACTGTCGAATGTGTTCGAATCTGAGACTAAATCAATAATCTTATCTTCGTTCTCTGAATTTTTGCTAATTAATCTTGATAGGCTATCTGCCATGCCCATTTTTTCTGTAGAAACGAATTCTATTTGAAAATCATAATTTTGTCATGATTAATGCCCATCTTTGTAACCTTGAAGCCGTTTGAATTTTAATTCCTTTTTTATTTCCGAATATTGCTAGTAATGGTTTATGGTCGGTTCTTAATTTGAATTTCCGACCGAATAACATTTTATGGAATTTCTGAACGGCGAATACTAATGCTAAGGCTTCCTTTTCAATTTGCCCATAATTTTTTTCCGAATCACTTAATGATTTACTGGCATATTCGATTGCCTTTTCGCTTCCGTCCGAATATTTGTGGGAGATTACTGCTCCGACTCCATAATTGGACGCATCCGCTGTAACAATAATTTCGAATTGCGGATCAAAATGCGTTAATAATAGATCTGAACTCAGAATCGACTTAATTTGTTCGAATGCTTTTTCTTGTTCTTCTTCCCATTTCCAATTTGAATTCTTTCTAAGTAATTTGTCCAATGGACCTCTGAATTGATGCATTTGATCTACGAATTTTGAATAATAATTTATTGTGCCCATAACTGACTTTAATTCTTTAATATTTTGAGGTCTTGGTAATTTCTGAATAATAGCCTTTTTCTTTGGGTCTGGCTTAATTCCTTCTGAGGAGACTATATGACCTAAGAATTTCAATTCAGGCTTAAAGAAATTACATTTTTCCAATTGAATTTTTAATCCGTATTTCTGGATTCTTTCGAATAATTGAATTAGAACTTTTTTATGTTCGGTTTCATTTTCCGAAGCAATAATCAAATCGTCTAGATAAGCGAATACTCCTTTTAATCCACTAATTAATTCATCCATTAATTTCTGGAATATTGCTGGTGCTGATTTAACTCCGAATGGTAATCGATGTACTTCGAATAATCCTTTATGTGTATTGATATATGCTAATTTTTTTGAATCTGAATCTAATTCGACTTGTAAATATGCGTCACGCAAGTCTAATTGGGAGAATATTTTATTTCCATGCATTTCAGACCAGATTTCTTGTGGTGTTGGCAATGGATATTTATTAAGCTCTAAGGCTTCATTTAATCCCGTCGAATAATCAATACAAACTCGAATTTTGCCATTTGCTTTTTTACTGCAAGAATAGGAGCCGCCCAGTCAGCGAATTCAATAGGTCTAATAGCACCAATTTTTAATAGTCGATTAATTTTTTCTTCGACTGAATCTTTAACTCCAAGCGGTACTGGTCTTGCTCTAACGAAAACTGGTTTAGCTCCTGGTTTTAAGTGAAGATGAGCTTTCGTTTTGCTACAATGCCCCAGACCCTCTTCGAATACTTGACTGAATTTTACTTTCAATTCTGCCTGAATCTCTTCTTGAATATCTTTTTGAATTATATACAATTCTTTATTTTCACTAATAGTCGGAATTGTTTCTTTTTGAATGGAATTTCTTGAATTATCTGAATCCTTGTCGGATAGAGTTGTTATTATTGGATAACCGAATTTTTTCTCGAATGTGATTATCCAAGGTAATCCGAATAAATTCATTTTTTCCTTCGTTACATATACTAATAATATTTCCTCAAGTCCGTTTAGGATAATAGAGCAAAAGAATCTTCCAAGAATTCTGAATTCGTCACCTGTATAGCTTTTACCATTGAAGTTTACCTTCGTCAGGAATGGACTACCGACTTTTTTCCAAGTCTCCTCATTAATGCAACTAATTTGTGCCCCAGAATCAAGAATGAATTCAACGTTTTGTCCATTTAACAAAACCTCCTTTTTAATCCATTCGAATTTTTGCTCTGTAGAGACTGACAATATTCCGCCGAATAATTTTTGATTTCCGAATCTTTTTGAACTTCTGTTGCGCTACCCCATTCACGAATATAATTGAATAATTTTTTCATCATTGAACAATACTTCAGAATAGGTTCGAATTAAATAACTGCGACCGCGCCACTGTTATGTACGTGACTTGTGTGTCTACGTACTAACAAAGAATAACAAGATAAGACAGTATCTAACAACTGTGCTTTATCTACAAGACTAAATACAATAAGGGCGAACAATTGGAATATGGCTAAGCGCCGAATAGGTGGAGACAGAATAGAATAAGAATAGAATAACACTGCGACAATAAGACTAAGACCACGACTGAATAATAGGAAGGCTTTTATACTAAGCCAATACCCAACAAGAACACTCAGCAAATAAGTTGAAAGAGTAACACTTTGCTTAAAAGCTCCCGAACTTCTAATACTCGCGGCCCGAAACAAGCTATGGTCTAGGCAAATGCTAGACTTACAAAAATATGATTTGCGCGGATGAAGGCTGCAAATGTAAATTTTATTTGATTACTAATGCTTATATAAATTTAAATAACAAAAAATAATATATGTTATGGATCATATTCTACAATTGTTCCATTTATTTTTTATTTTCCTTTTATTTCCTCCACTCTCTTTTAGCTACCCCTTATTAGTTGGAGTACCCAACTTAAAAAAATGAACATATGCCGCTGTGGGGAACAATGTTCTACTATTCTACTTAGATAATTTAACCAATTTAGATTGAAATAATAATCATTTTGTAAATTCGATTTTACTTTGTATTAAGGCAAATAAATGCCAAATAATTCCAACTTTTCTTGGGGTTTTTTCGGTCTTAGTATTGGGGTCTAGTCTTGAGTCTTGGAAAATTTCCGGTCTTAGAAGTCTCTATAAATTGCCATAAATCTGCCTCTTACTATAAAATACTTAGATCGCTCATCTTCTATATTTCCTTCCCAAAGAAATTTTTTTGCGCCACAGACGAAAATTTTGAGAATTGTGGAAGACCAAGGAGCCAACTTCTTAATTAATTTGATAGTAGTACATAGATTAAATTTAGCCTAAGCGTATTAGGCTTCCAAAAAATAATGACCAAAATGAGGACCGTTTCGACATTTGACAACCAAGTACAACTTTCTCAAATTAAAAAATTATTATTAAATTTCATAATTTTCAAAAGTAAATAAAATTAAGGTTATTTTAAAACATTGCGCATCTCAAGCTAATCAAATAGTCATCTCAATTTTGTTATGCCGAGTAAAAACATTAGAATTGAAGAAGAGCATTAACAAGTAATGAGGTATACTAAAATTAGTCTGTGAAAACAGGCTTCCAAAAAATAAATTCCGAGAAATCATCAAGGACCCATAGGACAATGACACTTTAAATAACTACATATTATAAAAAAATTTATGATTAATCTGATACCTTTCAATTAAGCAAAAGCATAGTTAAACCATAAAGCCCCCGATAGGTCTTAAGAGCCACATTGATCTTTCAATAGCAAGGGAGATAGACTGTCATAATACCGTAAAACTTAAAGTTGAAGAACTATGCTCTATTTTCGATTTTCTCGTAGAGCGAATGGCAATCGTTGTACTTCGAATAACCCCTTATGTGTATTTATATTTGCTAATTTCTTTGAATCTGAATCCAATTCGACTTGTAAATATGCGTCACGCAAGTCTAATTGGGAGAATATTTTATTTCCATGCATTTCAGACCAGATTTCTTGTGGTGTTGGCAATGGATATTTATTAAGCTCTAAGGCTTCATTTAATCCCGTCGAATAATCAATACAAACTCGAATTTTGCCATTTGCTTTTTTACTGCAAGAATAGGAGCCGCCCAGTCAGCGAATTCAATAGGTTTAATAGCACACATTTTTAATAGTCGATTAATTTTTTCTTCGACCGAATCTTTAACTCCAAGCGGTACTGGTCTTGCTCTAACGAAAACTGGTTTAGCTCCTAGTTTTAAGTGAAGATGAGCTTTCGTTTTGCTACAATGCCCCAGGCCCTCTTCGAATGCTTGACTGAATTTTACTTTCAATTCTGCCTGAATCTCTTCTTGAATATCTTTTTGAATTATATACAATTCTTTATTTTCACTAATAGACGGAATTATCTAATTTTGAATGTAATTTCTTGAATTATCTGACTCCTTGTCGGATAGAGTTGTTACTATTGGATAACCGAATTTTTTCTCGAATGTGATTATCCAAGGTAATCCGAATAAATTCATTTTTTTTTTTCGTTACATATACTAATAATATTTCCTCAAGTCCGTTTAGGATAATAGAGCAAAAGAACCTTCCAAGAATTCTGAATTCATCACCTGTGTAGCTTTTACCATTGAAGTTTACCTTTGTCAAGAATGGACTACCGACTTTTTTCCAAGTCTCCTCATTAATGCAACTAATTTGTGCCCCAGAATCAAGAATGAATTCAACGTTTTGTCCATTTAACAAAACCTCCTTTTTAATCCATTCGAATTTTTGCTCTGTAGAGACTGACAATATTTCTGCCGAATAATTTTTGATTTCCGAATCTTTTTGAACTTCTGTTGCGCTACCCCATTCACGAATATAATTGAATAATTTTTTCATCCTTGACAAATACTTAAGAATAGGTTCGAATTAAATAACTGCGACCGCGCCACTGTTATGTACGTGACTTGTATGTCTACGTACTAACAAGAATAAACACAAGACAGTATCTAACAACTGTGCTTTATCTACAAGACTAAATACAATAGTAGCAAACAATAGGAATATGGCTAAGCGCCGAATACGTTGGAGACAGAATAGAATAGAATAACACTGCGACAATAAGACTAAGACCGCGACTGAATAATAGGAAGGCTTTTATACTAAGCCAATACCCAACAGGACCGTTTCGACTTTTGACAACCAAGTACAACTTTCTCAAATTAAAAAATTATTATTAAATTTCATACCTTTCAAAAGTAAATAAAATTAAGGTTATTTTAAAACATTGTGTATCTCAAGCTAATTAAATAGTCATCTCAATTTTGTTATGTAGAGTAAAAAATTTAACATTAAAGAAGAGCATTAACAAGGCCGGAGTTATACTAAAATTAGCCTTGTAAAACAGGCTTCCAAAAAATAACAGCAGTTACTTCCAAGACTCATAGACCAAAGACCCTTCAAATACCTTAATGAAAAATTATATGATTAATCTCATACCTTTCAAATTAAGTAAAAGGATAGCTAAACCATAAAGCCCCCGATAAGTATTGAGAGCCCTATTGGAGGCTCTCAATACCAAGGCAGAAAATAAATCCAAGAAAATATGTCAAAACCTAGAATTTAGCTAACATTGAAACCAACCAATCCATTCCAACCGATCTCACTTTTTTCCTCTCCACCACCTTTTAGTTGGAATATCCAACTTCCAAAAAATTATTGGCAGGATCACGCGCAACAGATTATATAACAATTTTGTTTTTGAACATTCAACCAATTTTAATTAAAATAACGTATATTTTGTACAATTTTACATCTGATAAGACAAGGTTAAACTGACTAATCTGTAATTTGCTGTGATATAGTAATTTGATGTTAAATACACGACAGATTAGGTAATGTTGAACATCTCATGCTAAACGTTAACTTCGACAAATATAATTTAAAAAATCCCATCTCTAAACGATTTTTCACTTTGATTTGTGGAAATCCTCATTATTTTCCACTCTATCACTAATTAGTTGTATCATCCAACATTTCCAAAAATAAAACTACTTCTCCCAACTATAAAGCACACGATACTTATTTCATAATTTATTAATAAAATAAAAATAAATTTTTTAATATTTTGCATTTGGTTAAAAATAACTTTGAACATTTTTAAGCACATAATTAGTTACTGTCTTATCTCAGTTACTCATTACATATAAGTTAGTGGTTTACCCAAAGACCGGACAGGAAGGTTCGTATGAGACTCGATACTCTACTCGAGAACTCGAAACTCTAACTAAATTCAAAATCACATAAAACCAACTCCAGAAAGTCTTCCCAATCCCTTTAAGCATTTCTGTGTATCTCTTCTTTTTAGTTGGAGAATCCAACTTCCAAAAAATAAACCAAAAGCTACACCTGCACGACCGTTCTTTAAATCTATTTTTAAATATTTAACTAACTTACTTTAAAATAACATATATTTAGTAAATACGTTCTTCGTTGTAATAAAACACATGTGTCAATTACTTTATGAATGCTCTTTTTGTATAGCGTTGAAACAGTATTTGGTCACTGCATTATCTCGATTATTCTTTTGTTAGTAACAATACAATTAGTCTATTAGTAACAATACAATTAGAGCGAGGTAAAGGTTTAGTTCCGGGCAGGCTTCGATCCTGCGACCTCCTGGCAGTTATTGTTAGGCGCTTTCGCTCAACACGTACAGGTGCTTTAGCAACTGATCTACCGAGACGCTGCTTTCAATTTTTCTTTTAATAGATCTTAAACCCCCGCCTAGTGAGCGTTTTAAATGCTAGCCAGCTGGATCTTTCTCTCTTTCTCTTCCTTACACTAATTACTTATTAACTAATTTCTGGGATTTTTTCCTGTCTCGAAACGCTGCCTTCACCTTCTCTTTTAACAGAATCGAGATATCGATGTCCTGAAAATAGGATATTTTGGGTAATTTAGCGAAGAAATCTAATCCTACCTCGTACTAGTTGGTATTTAGCTTCCAATATATAATTCAGATTTATTAGTTACCTTATACAATTATCTGTTGTATTATATCTTTTGCCCTGCGTAAAGCCGGCTTCCAAAAAATTAAACTCAAAGACTGAGGGAAACCTTAGTTGAGAAATCAAAGATTCATTTAATAATAATTCTATGATTAATTCCATACCTTTTAAAACCAATTGGCTTTGAAACATAACCATCTCGATCTAAACATTCATAATCTCTCTCTCTACCTAGTTGTCAACCAACAACTCATTCATATCCTAATACAAGAAAGCCAGTCTCCTACATCTTCAAAAAAATTAACGCCTCTTCTCCAAGTATGACAGGCACTGCCCTTTTTAGTTGGACTTACCAACTTCCAAAAAATTAAGCACGATTGAATGGAGCACAAATTCGGAAACAACTATTTATTTTTAAACATTTTCTAAATTTAAATTAAAATAATATATATTTTGTAAATTAACTCTAACTTCAACAAGTTTTTCCTCTAACTTCAACAAACAGTCCTCTAACTTCAAAAAAAACAGTCCTCTAACTTCCTCTAACTTCAACAAACAAGTTTTTCCCTCCAACTAACAATTACTTTTTAAAATGAGAAAATTTTCAATGAGTCTAACTTGGCCGTGGATTGCTTGTTTGTGTGAATAATGGCATAAATGTGAGTTGCTCAAAACTTTCTTAAAAATAATAAATTTGCAAAAATTATAAAAAAATTTATCTTCCGGCAAATTTATTCTATTTATGAATACAGATAGGCCTATCCTTCTATTATACACCACATAATTAGACTTGAGCTCTATCGGGGTTCCGACATAATTTTTCCTGATAGTCGAGTGTGTAAAACCAAACTAGTTGAATCTCACACTATTTTTGCGACATTTTTAACCGAGGCCATTGAAAAGTATTTAATAATTCAAACAATAATTTATTTAAAAACTATCATTATTGCAGTAGAAGGGATAATGATGTGGACGCAAGGTTATTTTTTGGATGCCAAGCTAAGCTTAGGCAATTTAAAAACATGCTGAGCAAGTACTCTCACTTCGCTGAAAGCGCTTCATTTCATTAATTTTAACTCACGTCATATCAGTAAAGACGTCCCCTCATTTTCCCTATTTCTTGAATTTGCCATATTTTACCCTATTTATACCTTTTTGTAATATTTTTAAAATTTTTTGGCATTTTTTAAAATAGGGGAAAGTGTGGTTTGCTGGCCCACTTAACTTTCCAAAATTCGGGCCTACCCGAAAGAAATGCCAGCATCCAATTTTTCCTTTCCTTCTCGAATGGGAAAGGACAAGTTAATCTTTCGGCTGTAATCTTTCGGCCTTCCAACTAAGAAATTTTATTTGGAATTTTAATTATTTTCATGTGTCTAAAATGGTGTTCCTATTTTTTCCACATTTTTACCGACTATATTTACCCTAGTTTTAAATGTCAGTGTACTATATTAGTGGTGAAACGGCTAGGTGACTGTAATATTTTAAAAATATTTAATATTTCAAATGATTATTTATGTAACTTAATACTCTTTTTCATTATTGTCCATCAGCGGCATTTAGAGTGTTATTTTTTGGATGGCCAAGCAAAGCTTGGGCAATTTAATATCGATACCGGCCGTAGATTATAACTTAAAAATGATGTCCACTTCATGTTCTTGTACCATTGAATAAAGCACTAAAGAGGCTATAATACGCCAAAAAATTCAAATTCCTAACTCGAAATAGCTTCACCTCAACTGAGCCGGACCCTATAACTTAAGAATGGTGTCACTTCTTTATGTTCTTGGTACCATTGTCTCCATTTCCACCTTTGTCTACATTGTAGCTTTATCGAACTGATATTTTAAAAGTATACAATAATTGAAATAATAATTTGTATAAGAGACATGCTTTCTCACAGGATATAAATGCAATACAATCCGGCTGAAATTTTTTGGATGCCAAGCAAAGCTTAGGCAGATTTTTTGATTTTTGATGGCATTCCTGAGAAAGAGACTTACTTTGAATCATAGTTGAAAATAAAACTTAGGGGAAATAAAATTCGTAGGAAAAACACTGCGACAATAAGACTAAGACTTTAACAAATAATAGGAGAGTTTTATACTAGTGTTTCTGTTACGACCCCGCTTACGTAGAGAAAGACAACAGAAAGTTTATCACACGTAGAAAATACAAAAGATGACGATTAGGGTAGGAAGATGGAATAAGATTGAGAGAGCGACTATTGGCTGGCTTTTATATTAAACTCTTTAAGGGCTGTCGCCTATACACAACAGTTTAGCTTGAAGTTCCAGTTCCGGTAGACCGGAATCCCGGAAGGATTTTTTGGTTCCTGTTTGCTTGTAAAGTTCCGGTTACGGCTCTTCAGTTCCGGTTAAACCGGAAATTTTTAACACCCCTGAGGATTTGAATTTAGGCAAACTAAGCCAATACCCAAACATCATCCCTTTTATTGCCCATGAAATAAAGACTTAATTTGGATTGTAGTTGGAAAAAATAACTCCAGGGCTTTAACTTAGGAAATTTACTTTATCACCACCCTTTTACATTACTTTAAAATTTAAAAGTATTAATTAATTGAATTAATAATTTATATAACCACAACTATTATTCTTAGTTATCGCCCAGTCCCAGTGTGGATTTTTATTTTTTGATGCAAAGCCAAAGCTTAGGCAATTTTTAATATCTGTTAATCAAGGGACTTTTAAGCTATCTGATTCTAAAATTCTGTAATGATAATTTCAGTTTAAAGACCAAGTAAATCAAATAAAGAGTGAAATTCAAGTCCTTTAAACCGTAAGGATGTGGGATGAGCTTTTCTTCCTAAACTTCCGGTAGAATGTCCGTTTTTATAAACTTATCTCCTTTTGATTAAAATATTCTTCCCCTCTTGAAATCTTTGATTAACAGAATATTTTAAAAGATATGTATACAATACTTCATATAATTATTTTATAAAAGACTTTAGTCCAGTTGTTAGTATGTACTTGTGTTGTTTATACCGGCTGCTTATTTTTGGATGCCTACTAAAACTTGAGCAAAAATCTTTCACTTTTTGTCTGTGGACTCTTGTTAGAGATGAGGGATGAGATTTATTCTACCAAACTTATCTTTTGATCTAAATATTCTTCTCCTCTTGGAATCTTTACATTTCTGAATATCCTAAAAGATATACGATACTTGGATTATGCTTCAATTTTCGATCCTCTCGAATGGTGTGCTTCAATTAGAAGTGTGCTTATATTAGAAGATTTAAGTATTTAACGTATATAATAATTTAAATTATTATTTTTATAAATAGCCTTAGTCCAGTCGATAGTGCGTCCTATTGTCTTTTCCTTTTCATATTCTTGGATGCCTAACAAAGCTTAGGCAAAAATCTCTCCGTATAATTAAAGTTAAAAATTTTAGTTTCCAATAATTTATCAACCAAACTCTAGTTACTTTTTGCGCTGAAATTTATGGACTAAAATAGAAATTACTCGGCATTTTTGCCTTTCTTGCCCATTATGTCGACTTTTTTTACAAACGATTTCCTAGTTTTGTCGTTATTTTAGCATTTTATACAACTTATTTTGGTACATATTTTAAGGTTTTTACGACCTAAACATCCGCCCCTAGTAATTACACTTCAAAATTTTAGTTGGACTATCCAACTATCAAAAAATAAGATCAAAACGCTAGAAGAAGGGTCAAATTCCTATTTTCTGTTTAAGCATATTACAAATTCAAATTGAAATAAATGTTATTTTTCAAAACTGAACAGTTTTTATAAAATCTACCTTTACGCGTCCAATGAAATGTTTACGCTTCCAAACTTATTTTTTATGTTGTCCATCTATTTGTGTTAGATTATGATTCGGTTGTGAATGTTTAATGTACCTCATACGTAATAGGTACGGCGAAAATTTAGCTGGATTAACCAACTTCCAAAAATAAAGAGAAAAGTTTTGAGAAAGCGGATCGACTTTCATTTTATCTTTAGACAATTTTCAAAATTAAATTGAAATAATATTTATTTTGTAAAATTGTATTTTGTCCTGTCGAAAACCTTAAATTCTGTATATTCTTCCCTCGCTAATTGCCACAAATCTTATTTTTTCAATCTATTTTATAAATTTAAATTCAAATAACATTTATTTTGCCATTTGACTGTTTTTTTATAAATTGTCATTGTCTTCTATTATTTTTAAATCTATTTGGGTACGCTTACGACTTTACTTATGTTGTTTCCCTCCCACAGCCAATCTTTTCCTTGAATTTTCTTTTTCCATGTTATTCTCTCCATAAAAATTTTTGCTCAACGGGAGAGTGATCAGTCTGCAAATATACCCTTGCCTAAATATAAAAATAGCTGTATCATAAGGAATATATTTCCAATGGCTAATCAGATCCTTTTTAGTCACATTCATAATTTTTAGTTGGTATCACCAACTTCCAAAAAATAACAGATGAAACCATGTTGAAGGCACTGAAGTAATTTGTTTTCAATCTTATTCAAGTTTAAAATATTATATATGTTGTTGTACCCGACATTGTGATTAATATCCAACATATATCTAAGAAATTTTGAGCTTTTGTTCAAACTAATATTTTATGTACTTTTATGCATGTTTAGTTTAAATTTTAGCTGGACTATCCAACCTACCAAAATAGACAAAAATCTTCTGGCTAAAAATGTACCATCGTTTTATTCTTATACATTTTAAAAAATTTAAATGAAATAATATTTATTTTGTAAAATGGAATTTTCTTTTGTCTTTACAATTAGAATATTAAATATCTTTTCTTCGCCTAAAGCCCTTTCTCGCCTATGATCAAGACGTGTTTTAGATGGCTTCCTTATCTTCCAAAAATAAATACAGTATTACTTGATCATCTGCTCATTATTAATTTTAAAGTTATTGGAGTAAATTTCGTTATGATTAGGGATCGGATTTATATTTAAATAAATAGCTGAAGCGAACCTGCCCGCGAACTCTCCATTTTTTCATCAGATCTATCACTGGTCACTTCTGTTTTTCTTCTATTTGAACTCAATGGTCAGACATTGGGTAGTTCATGACTACTGTCGTTTTTGTGCCTTATTTCAATATAATAGAGAGCGGGATTTTCAAAAAACCTTGACCTTGATCCTTGACCTTGATTTTAAGTAAGGACCTTGACCAGATTCTTGACCTTGAGTGAAGAAAAATCAAGGATTATTTTTGCCTGGATCCAGCCTTGACTCTTGATTTTTATATTTAGACGGATATCTGGGGATTAAGTGGGATATACGGGTACTTAAAGGTATATTAAAGGAATTGAAGGGATATTGAGCGTTTAAGTGGATTTGTAGAAGAATCTGAACGGATAACGAGGAAAATAAGTCGATTTTAGACGATTAAGGGGATATACCTTGACCAGATTCTTGAACTTGAGTCAAGGAAAAATCAAGGAACGCTGAAAATTGCCTTGACCTGGATCCAGAATCCAGGAAAAATCAAGGTCTGGATCCAGATCCAGACCGCTCTTTACAATATAAATCCGATCCCTAGTTATGATTCTAGCAAATTCTTGTATTTTTTTTTCTCTCCTCCTTCTGGGACGGGATTTTAGAATTTTTTATGTTCAGTTTCAATTGTTATTTAAAAGGTATTAATTATTTTATTAATTTGGATAGAAACGTAGGTCTGATTCATGAGAAAATTACTCGTCAATGGGAAGACATCGTTGTAAATTTTTGGAAGCCAAGCAAGACTTAGGCTAAAATTTAAAAGTGATAAATAGTAATGGGATTTACATGGACTATCAATCGAAAAATATGGACATATAATATGGACTAAAATCCAAAAATATGTGTCAAATATGGACCGAAAACGAAAATTTTTAACGGGAAAAATTTTCATTTTTGTACAGAAAATGTTAAATAAAATGCTTTTGATACATGTTATATCCTTATAAGTTCCATCCCTAGTATTAAATTAATTAATTAGCTAAGAGAAGTGCCTATTTTTTGGCTAAATATCAGAAACTATCGAGAATGCAACTGGGCAATGACTTGGTTTTTTCATTTTAATGGTACCTTTAAAAGGTGTAGAGACTTCGAAGACTCTTGGTCATGAGAATTGACTGAGACCTTTATTGTGGCTTTTTCGCTATTTAAATTGTAATTTTTTGATACTAAAAGGGTTGTTATTTTCTGGCAGAAAATCAGAATCATAGGAATAATTTGTCAGAAGTTCCAACATTCAACAATATAAGATATCTACCGTTTCTGTTAAAGTTTATATTTATTGAAGGGGATTCATCATTTATCTTATTTAACTTACGGGGATTCATTATCTATTTCTCAACCTAAGTATTAAGGATTATGCAAACAATATTACACAACAGAAGACTTCGAAGACTCTTGGTCTTCGAGTATTGCCTGAGATTTTCTTGGGTTTATTTCGGTATTGGGGAGTCGTGTGTCTTGGATATATACAATGGGGCGGGATTTTTGGGGTTTTACAATATATAAATAGCCATGAACACTGGTCAGGCTTCCAAAAAATACTGAGCGGAAAAATTGTTAGAAATGCGTTAGCTCTAAATTATCTAAATTTAATATAAAACCTAAAACAATTTATTCAATATTTAACAATTAAGTATCTAGACTGAGAAAGATACGGGCCATTAATTGGTTTATTCTTTCAATGGTACTCTTCTTGAATGAATTAAAAATATAATGGCCGCCTTCATTTGAATGGCCTCCTCAATTGAATGGCCTTATAAGCCTATATCCTTATAAACCCCATCCCTAGTCATAAATAAATTAATTAGCTAAGAGTATTGCCTATTTTCTGGTAAAATATCAAAATCTATCGAGAAAGAAACGGGGGGATGACTTGGGTTATCTTTTAATTAGAGGTCGGCACAGCCTTTTTTCAGTTTTCAGGATTGTCTGGATTCCAGGATTTTCAGGATTAATTCTGCCGGATCCGTCCTGTTCGAAATTTTAAAACCCAATCCTGTTACAGGATCCTGCAAAAGAGATTTTTCCTACCTCTACTCTTAATGGTAGAGAAAAAAACTAGAGACTTCTAAGACTCTTGGTCTTTAGTATTGCCTGAGACTTTTCTTGGGTTTATTTCGGTATTGGGTCTTGGGGAGTCTTGTGTCTTGGATATATACAATTGGGCTTTTTGGCGTTTTACAATATATAAATAGCCATGAACGTTGTTCAGGCTTCCAAAAATACGCTGCTCAACGAACGAAAATTGAACTCTGTAAAGCTCTAAATTATTGAAATTTTATAAAACTTAAAACAAGTTATTTAATATTTAACAATTAAATATATCGACTCTGAGTAAAGATACGGGCCTAGTTTTTATATTTTTTATGCTTAGGGTGTAAGCAAAGTTTTGAGCCCAACTTGAGTTAAACGGATTAAATAATTATTAAAATTCAATAAATGTATACATATAATTCAATCCGCTTGTTACATTTGCCTTTAACTTTCCACATAGTATCCAACAACCACATTAATTTAGTTGGCATTCCCAACTTTCAAAAAATTATTTGCCCGACCTTGAAGAGACATATGAAAGAAAAATTTCTAGAAATTTAGCCAATTTATGTTAATATAATATATATTTTGTAACGATTTGTCTGGTAACACTTATGGTTAAGTATTGTCTTTTAGTCTAAAAGTGATAGCTATGAATTTTTAACTCATGAGGAAACCATAGTATTAAGGGTATTTGCAAAGTACCAATATTTACACTGGATTAACTAACACACCAACTGATTTCAGCGTTTGCCTTTTATATCATAGCACATCCCAAACAAAAGTTTTATATAGTTGGTAAAACCAACTTCCAAAAAATAAAGAAACCCCGCCCGTCTGGTTACATTTAAGTTTATAGTTATTCATGTAACTACTATATTACCATTATTAAATTATCGATTGATTAGAACAAGAGGGCTCTGAAGAGACTGGCTATCGGGTGAGAGAAGTCAGAGAAAAAATTTTTTCTCTCACCAAATAGCCAGTCCCTTCAGGCCCTCTTGTTTCTAATCAATCGATAATTTGCAAACCCAATCCTTTTGGGGCTTGCGGTGTTTTAATGGAGTAGTGCAGCGGCTAGGCTAAATTGTATCGTAACGCGATTCTGGGCATTAAAGGGTATCAAACGATGCCTGAAGCGGGGGCCGAGTCGAGTGGTGCCGACGGCTAATAAATCGATAATTTATTTATAAAAACCTTTGGCTCTCAACCTGACCGCACTCAATAGGTAACAGCTATTTTAATGGATTTCTAGAGCCGATTCATTGCATTGTTTTTTTCTAATTCGCTAGGCGACCCGCTCAATTGGGAGCGAAAAGTGTGTTTTAGTTCGACACAAGGTCTCTAAAGGTATCTCGCTTATATTTTTTGCAATGTTGAATTCTTCAGCAGAAGTTATGAATCCTAATTTACGCAGAACTCGAAGGAGTAAAATCCAACATATTAATATCATAGGGAGAATAATGAAATGAAGTACTAGTAATAAAGGTATCCCATATGCTACAGTGGGATCCAGAGCATTATCTTGTAATTTCGTGCTAGCAATTTTTAAAAATTCAAATGTTATATTTTGTGTAGTGGTGGAAATATTTTGCATTTGTAAAATCAATATATTTTAAATTATCATTATTTATACAACTTTTCAACCTAGATTGGAATCTGTAACTATATGTCTATTGTAATCAATCATAATCATTTGATCAAATTCGCCTAGAATAATCATTTCAACACCTCCAGCAGGAATGGGAGTATTAAATTCTAATCGAACACTAGTAGTTCCACTTTTGAGAAGCTCAAAACCACAAGAGTCATCAAGTGTCGATGTCAAAGGTATCACAAAAAAGGTCCACCCATCTTTAAATCGTGACAATGAAATATCAATGGAACGATCTGAATTAGCCATTCCAAGAGCTTCATACATGTCCACGAAAGCTCTAACAAATAAGTCTTGGGTAAACTTTAGTTTGTAAGCGACCATAGGATAAATATGCCCCCCAGTATGAACAGAGATATCCCTAATATCAAAAGGTTTGAAATTGAATGGGGAAAGCGCAATATCGCCATTAAAGGCCTTATTTGAAACTAAGGCAACTGTAATGCGTCGAGGTATAGCTGAGCTAAAGGCATTATACTCAATTTCAGTTCGCCCTGAAGTAAGATAAGTAGATTTTATTTCAGTTCGGCGAACAGCATACGTAGCAGGTTTAGATTCAAGAGTCTTATAAATGTTCATGTTAAGTGATGGTTGAACTTCAACCATTTTCGAAAATAATTTAACATCGTGCACATAAAGTCTATATTGGTTATTATCGCCTTCTTTGATATTTTGTAATATAAAAGCATCCTTACTTTTGTAAATGCTAAAGTGAATATCTAAATTATTAAGGAGAAATAATTCTTGATTTCCCAAATCAAAATCTAGGCGCGAAAGGAATTGTGAGCGTTTACCGTTTGCAAAAACAGAGCAACGATTTTTGAAACCATCATCTGTAGGATCATCATGTTTTTCGGTTCTATAATATCCAATAGATGCAAGAAAATGCGATTTAACGTTGTCAGGAAATGACAACTCATTAGTAATATATGCTTTGTAAGGATAAAGAGTACCACTATCATAAACTTCAGTATTGCCAACAGTTACCTTCAACTGCTGAACAAATGTTTGTCCAACACCTTGAATCGATCCAATGTTATTATCTGTTGCTTCAATATCAACCCATTTGCCATTGGCTCCCAACTTTTCAATTGATAACTCGAGGTAAAGATAAGTTCGAGACAAGTCAGTCCAAAGATTATCACTGAACAATCGAAACAAATACGGAGAATCTTGTGTTATTGTACTAAGAGGAAGAATTTCTCTAAAAAAGGATCGGACAACAGAAACGTTTGTAGGAGGTACAGAAAAAATACTTAATGCACTATTTAGTGCTAACGGGCTATTTTCATTAATTTGTTTTGGGCAGCTCATTTTAGTATGTTCCTAACGTGTCTACTCGTAATCGTTTTTGGGGACGGGATTTTTTGGTAGATTTTTTAGAATATTTCTTTTTGAAATTGGGAATAAAATTAGGAGGACCGATTCGAGAATATGGATGTTTATTTATAGTTTTTGGTTTAAGTTCCGGTATTGCGTTATTCATTTGGCCGATGGCAGGAGACTTTTCTATATTTTTGTATCGTTTAAAATCAAAACCTTTTCCACTTTGTTTATCAACATTTTCAGCTGCTTTTTGCAGTAAGTTTTTCAAGCCTGATTTACCTTCAGTAACAAGAGATTCTTTAAGATTTTTTCCCTCTAAGACATTGCTTAAAACTCGATTACCGGATTCTAAACCCTGTCTTCCAATAGCGCTACCAATTTCTTTACCAATCGGGATTAAATAACGAAGAAAACTTCTAAAAACTGACCCCAATCCATTACCTCGTTGGTAAGGAACGCCACGGAAAACATTATAACCGCCCCATTGATTGGGTTGTTCAGTCAATGTTGACCAGTTAATATTTGCAGGATCAAAATCAATGTGCATTTTGTATGTTATGAGTATATTATTAAAGTCATCTATTTATATTAAATATCTGAGTAGTAATAAACTCAGATACAAATTTATCAGCATTAATTCCTTTTAGTAATGAAATGATTTTATTCATTGAAAAACCTAAGCAGCGCATATAAAGAAAAAAGATAACATGATTCCCGCATGTACTAGAAAATGGTTGTTGTACCATAACAGAATTAAATTGAACATTGTTAAACTTATCTAAATAGGTTCTAATATGATAACTTATCGGTGGCCAGATACCTAACGAGTCATAGTATTCAATACTATTAGTTGAATTGCAAAATAATGCTATCCAATGGGTTCCAGATAAATTGCTAGGATCTGTGTTAACTACGACACAGAACGGAAAAAAGTTACTCCTATAAGGAATACAGTCTGAAGCAAAACATCCTATATAAAATCTTTTTGTAACAATATTTCTTTTTAATATTTTATCAACTTGAAGGTTATTCATTGTTAAAAGTATGTAGCCTTTTTAAAATGTAAAGTTAATGTACATGTTCCATATTGGAATGGCATTAATGTCCCACTAGAAGTTCTAATTTCAATAAAAATTTCAGAAATTTCTTTTACAAGTAGCTTATGGTATTGAACACATAAAAATTGTTCTTCAATTATTTCATCTTGTTTACCTCTAATTGTCACAATTCTAAGCACTGGTGCTGTAACATCGCCTATGACCATTGGTTCAATTAATCCAGGTGCATAAACGTGGAAGCAGGATACACCTCCTCGCATATCAGGCATAAAATTTGCAATACAAGTTTCAGTTAAAATTTGCCTATCAAACCCTAAGATATATGCAAGCTGCTCAGTTAATTCAATTTTTTCTACATATTCACTATCGATGTGCAAGGAAAACCTATTTTTATAACTATGGAATTCAAAATTGCATGCTAATCTAGGTTTACGAAATACTCTTATCCAAGGGTCAAATCCAACTTCGTTAGTTACCGAAATAATTCGTTTGAAATCATCAGGCATTTTTAAATTCTCGATATTCATCAAATCAGTAAAAATTTCATCTTCACTTTTTAAGCTAGGAACTTCGGTTTCTTCACTAATACTTACGTGTTCTGCTGTAGTCACGTTAGATACTGGCTCTGTCCTTTTCTGATAGAGTTCTTTTAAACGTTTATACTTATCTTTAGCCTGCGTGCGAAGTTCTTTTAATTTATTTGTATATTCAATGTGAACGTTACGAAATTTGTCAACAAGTGCTTCACTTCCTTTGTTTAAGGATCTATCTAAATTATCTTTTAAATGTTGGGGATTAGTTAAAGTATTGGAAGGAACAGAAAATTGAACCACATCCCCACTTTTCCAATAAACAGTTACAGTTTGTTCATTATTAGTACCTAACGACGGCCAGGAGTGTGGATAAACCATAACGGCTAGGCCGACATGCCACTCAGAATTAAATTGCAACTTATGAGGTAACCTAACTCGGAAGGAATTTGTTCTATTTCCTTCTATGTTTGTGTTAGACGGAATAATAATATAAAATGAAGTCATTTTTTTTTACAAATTAAAAAGCTTAAATTTTAATTTATGTATAATTATCTCCAAGTTATAGAATTAGCGGGTATCCAACTGTTATGTTCCGGACCATAACCCTTCCAACTGACAAAAACATAATCTTCCCCATCGCGTTTCCTTTTTTTAAAAACTTTATTAATGTCATATAAATTCTCATCCTTTTTAGAATTCTCTTTTACTAAAATTAAATCATTAGAATAAAACCACCCCCTAATCTGTTCTCCATTAGAGTCTTTAATTTTGTATGTAGGAGGTTGATAGGGAACTAAGCGAACTTTATCAATAATAAAAATTTCATTTGTGAAATTTGGCAAATAGCCCTTTTGAAATATATGCTTATATTTTTCGATTCGCACTCTATCTCCTACTGAAAACTTTTTCCTTCTCCATTGAGAAGAAGAGGCGTGTGTCTCAATTGCTCTATTCTTTAGTAATTGCCTTAATTTCTCAGCATTTTTAAAATTGACATCAGTTGGGCGCATACCTATACTGGAGTTAAATGAGTTATTTATTGAGCTAACAATTTTTTGGATAACATCCACCCATTTTAAAGTTTTATTTTCTGTGAAGTACCTATATAATCTTTCTTTAATGCTCCTGTTCGCTCTTTCTGCCATCCCCGCATGCCACAGAGGTGAAGTAAGCATAGAGAAATGTTCCATATCCAAGGACTTGAAGTATTTTTGTACTTGTTTAGCAGTAAATTCAAGTCCTTGATCAGTTAATAATTTCCATGGAATGACTTTAGTACGAGAAAATAATTTTTTAAATGCATTTACCATATTATCACTATGTTTACTCTTTACCGGTTCGACAAATATTTGACGACTGAGTGTATCTATACACACTAATAAATATTTGTATCCTTGATTTTGTTTACATATACGATTAAAAACACTCAAATCTGCTTGCCATTCTGTATGAAGTCCGGGAGCTAGAGTTGGCATTCTTTTATATTTTCTAACAACTCTTCTATGAAGAGTATTGACACTTTGACTTGATAGATAGTCCTTGACATCTTGTCGTGAAATATTTTTATCAACTTTCCTAGCTGATAGCAAAAGCGGTTCAAGAGAGGTAAAACATGTTGAGGAATTAACATTTTTATATAATTTATCAAGTATTTTTATCTTTTTAGTAGTTAACGCTACTGCCATAAGGACGGTTTATAAGAAAATACTTGTTTGAAACAACCACCTTCACCTTCTTGTTTATTAGTAATTTTCGACGGAAAAAGTAAATTTTGTAAAACTGTATGTTTATTTATTCTACGAAGAAATTCGTCGTAACCAGTTGGAATTGGTCTTTTACGCTTATTCTTATTTTTAAGTATATGATTTATAAGATCTTCTATATTACTTGTAATGAATGAATCTTTGCTACCTATTTTTCTCGCTAATTTTCCATTTGGCAAAACACCTAATTCACCGGCATGTTGTCTTATATATTTCAATGCTTGTTCTTTTGGACTAGGCTCATTATCGGTATCTGCCGATAAAAATTCATCTTCCTCTTCATCACTTTTATCTTTTACCTCACTTTCATCAGCTTCAACTTTAATATCTTGAACAGGATATTGTCTCCTTATACCAACTTTACCTAATGATTTTTTATGTAGTTTCTTTTTTATTATAACTTTACGGGGTGGTTTTTTAATAGGATCAGCAATTGCTGCTAATTGAGGTTTGTGGTCGATATTTTTTGAAACCACATCCGCTATTTCTTCAAAATTTTTCAATTTAATATCAATAGGTTTTTCCTCCTTCTCTTTTAAAAGTTTATTATACCTTTTAAAATCTTGTTCATAACGAATTGCCCTTGTTGTAGGATCTAATATTTCTTTATTGGCACTAGTATTTTGCAAACGTTCCTTTATCAAACCTATAGCAGTCCCATCTCCGCTTGAAAGTAATTCTTGATTTTCATCGAAACCCCCAATTATATTTTTATAAATGTCTTCGGGGATTAGAAACATTCTATTTGCATTCTTCATAACTGTATTATTTCATCAATAATTTTTTATTTATATTATTTTAAAATTTTATCAGTAATTATTGGGATAATAAGGCTAGCAAGAAGCCCAGCAACCGGAGGGATTCCATTTCCTTTTTGCAATAAAATTCTCGTAGATGGGGCACTTCTGGATCTACTTATTTTACGCAACAAATTTGCATGTTTTTGCAAAGTTGTAATTCTATTTTTATGAAAAGGTAAGCGTCCTTTTAATAAATTAAAACAAATTTCCACAAAACATAACAATTGTTCATCTGAAGCCTTATTTAATAAATTCTTTAATACATTATTCGACTTCGAACAATCAAAAATCGAACGCAAAAAATTTGAATTTCGCTGTATTAGATCGCTAGTATAAAATTTTTTCTTCATTTTGGAATATAAACTATTGTTTTACTCTCATCATCACGATATATATGTGTTCTAAGTCTTAACAACTCAGGTATGCTGGGATGTATATCAACTAAAAGATATCCAAAATTGTCTTTAGTAGCATCCGAATACGCCTCTAAGAAATATTTTGAGCGTGAAGGAAACAAATGGGAAGCAAGCGTTCTTATCTGCAAGGCTCCAGCAGGATTTCGCATTAACAGCAAATAGTGTGAATTATTACGAGCTATTTTCAATTCTTTGCTAAATAAATGCTGTGTTATTAAAATAACACTCATTTTCCAATTATGAGATCCTTTCGTAAATATTGTATCTAATAGATTTTGATTCATCCCAACCATTAAGTCATCGAGTACAAGCAACATTTTTCCATTTGATTGAATGGCCCTTTCACGTATAAATTCCTCACCTCCTACTGGCAGACCATTATGAACTATAACACTTGTCTTACCCTTATTAACAAACCCCATTCTTTGCATTCTTATAATATTTTTATTTAACTCTCCATAACAATATAGAACCAAATCAATTTGATGTTTTCCTTCATTTTCATCTGGAATCATTTCTGACAAGTTTTCCAGAAACTTTTTAACCCATTCTGATTTACCAGATCCTGTACTTCCCGATACAATCATTGTAAATGGGTGTTTGAATCTTGAATGTATTAAATCAAATTTTTCAAATCCTGACATTTTAAAATTGAATTTAATTTTTATAAATAAGTATATATAGATTTAGAAAATTCAAAATTAACAAAATGAATGTAATGGAATTTCTTCTCACTCTTATGGTCTGGGGGGTTCTCGAAGACGACCCTGAACCAGAACAACAAAATACATCAAGCGAATCCCAAACGGACCAGCCAGCATTAGTAGTAGTTGAAGACTCTGGAGATGAAGCTGAAGAGAAAGAAAAGGTAAAATAAATTAAATACTTGGATTTTTAAAATTTAAATTTTAGAAAGGTGTTGATGTTATTACCCCGGCTTTTGGATTACTTACAATTATGGATGACATAGTAGAAGATAAAATGGATGAGGAACAAATGGATGAAAGTAATATAGATACAAGCGAAAAAATCCTACGAATTACTCAAGACGATAAACCTTTGGATTGGACTGCTGAACCAGAAAATCCTTTTCGTGAGCCTACGCCACCAACGGCAATAAAACAAACTGAAGATTTTCAACCTAAAAGGCCAACTATATCTACATCATTACGTTCGAAGACAAATTTGCCTGTTCCATTAATTGAGTACCTTTGTCAGCTTCGAAATTGTTCGTTCAAGGAACTACATGTATTATTCCATAATCTTGATGCTCGACGTGAAATTATTGAACATTTACGCCAAAGTGTGCAGTTACGGACATCTCATCTAAAACCAACGTGTCGCAACTTTATTGTACATTGTCATGATCTTACAGTGCAATCAGCAAGTATTGTTCCAGCAATGAGTGGTTATTTGGGCATAACTGTAAGCTTATAATCAAAAAAACTAATATCATTTCTTTATTTTAGGTCCGCGGATATTATTATGTAAAGCATAATTTCAAACTGTGTCATCCATATCTACCATGTATTATCGAGTTTGGTGGAGGACATCATCGATCATTTTACCCTCTTGAAGTCCTTTGTGTAATCCGAAACAAGATGAAAGGAGGATGTTATTAAATAAATAAAAAAAATTTTTTTTAAGTTGAAAACCACATATAAATTGTATTTTAATTTTTTAATTCACAATTAAATTGTCTTTATTTTTTTAGTAAGTAAATATTATGCAAATCTATAATTGTACAGTTGTATTTAAACTCTTTAAGAACAACGTTAAATTTTCTTCAGAAAATTATTTAAAGCTTGCAAGATTTGGAATTAACACTGAATATAATCCTAAAAGATTCCATTCGATAATTATGCGACTAAGACGCAAAGGCAATAAAACAACGGCGGCACTAATATTTCAATCAGGAAAAGTCGTCTTAACAGGCGTGCCTACTCCAGAATTAGCAAATGAAACGGCATGGAGAGTTGTGAAAAGTATTAGAGCTTCAAATAATGCTGCAGGAAATGTTCAGAAAATTGGAATTAATAATATTTACGTTACGAATATTGTTGGAGCCTACAAACATGAACATAAACTAGCAATTGAAAAATTATTTAAACAACTTCGACAGCAAAATATTAAAGCCAATTACGACCCAACAATTTTTCCTGCGCTCCGTTTCAAAATAAATGTGGAAGAACGAGATGGAGAAGCATCATGCCTATGTTACATCTCAGGACGTGTGATACTAACGGGAATAAAATCCATTCATGAAATGAAACATGTTTTTAACAATGATATTTTACCTAGAATTAAACAATTTCCACGAACATAATTTTTATTTAACAAAATATATTCAGAATAAATTTTAATAAAAATATAATCAAAAATGGTATCTATTTCTATAATCATTTTCTGTTCATCCGGAAGACCCAGGCAAATCTTGCAAATCTAAAACATTTGTATCTAAACGCGATCTTGTGCTTGGTGTCGGGGGTGTTGTAGCTGAGACCAACGAGTTCTTCCAATTTGAGGGAATTGCACACCAATTGAATTACCAACGAAAAAGACATCATCAGCAATCGTGTCATCACTGAATATATATTTTGTATTTTCTTTAAATTAGATGATAAACCCACACTGCCCCATCAACATTGAATTGATTCAACACGAGTTGTTTCATAGTGTTGAAGTTAAGGAGCTGATGAGTAGCATAAGAGAGCGGGAATGACCGAATCTTAAGCTCTGCTCTCTCATCCAAGCCTGTACTTGCGTCGACGTGTCGGTAGCCATAATTTTTCGGTCCTCCAGCAATAAATTCCAATATTCGGCGTGATGGAACTTCACGCTTCATCTGACCAAGATATTCACCTTCAGATACACGCGGGCCATTACGCTTTCCGACATAGATGATGGAGTCAGTATCGCAGTACAAGAGAACGCCGCCAATTTGATGTACTTGTTCAATATACTCATATAGATGGAGTCGAGCATATGAAGTGACGTACGCTGCTACTGGAAGGCAGTTGGTATTTGGTGCTTTGGCAAATTCCGGCTTCTTCCTCACAACACAACGGTCCAAATGCTCGCTGACATGATCAAAGTCGAGCATATCAATTGTTGGGTCTTCTATCAATTGGTGAAACTCTGCCGGTGTTTTGGCATATCGAACTTCAGTTCCACAAACTCGTTGCGCCAGTTTTCCCCAGAGCGAGTTTGCTAATAATTTCTGAAAATTTAATTTATTTTGAATATTTTTTTTTCTAAGTTAACTCACCGCAATCATTCGCAAACCAGGATTTGTTTCAATCTTCTCTGGGTCGAGGAAGATTCCTTCAACTCGTTCAAACTCAGCTAGGTAGTCAGCTCGGTCCATCTCCGAGGCACAACCATCTGGCCATCCACTAGCCTGTTGTTTCAATCCAATGAATGTGTTCACATAGGATCGAAATAGATTCGGATCCCATTTTTCATAATTCCAGACCTAAATACCAAATTAAATTTGTTAAATTCAAATTAATTAAATTCAAATTAAACTCGTATATTACCTCATAAATGTCGACGACTTTATATCCACGTTCCAAAGCATAATTAAGCTCCACATGGGTATAACCAGTCAGCCAGGAACGTTCACGTTCTCCATGAGTGCAAGGCCGTTGTTGCCTATTATCAGCACATTTTGCACAAAGGGGAAACGTGAGTCGCCCAACATGAGTTCTGTATGGTAGCACTGGTGGAAAATTTCCATTCATAAAGTTCGGAGGTTGAACACGAACAAGAAGCAAACCCTTATAGATGTTATGCTCTGGAGATGTCCATGGCAAAGGGTTGTTTGGAGGAAGAAGCAATGTATCACGTGTCAAAACATTTGGATGCCCAATAGGAAAAGATCTTGCCTTCATAACATAAGGGTAGAGACTTACCTTAAAAATTTTTTATAGTTTCTTTAAAGTTTAGATTCAAGTATACAATATCGATGTAGAGGATCTCTTCATCTTCAGCACACATGTGGTGAAGTTTGAAGGGTTCTGTCCTTCCCCCTCTAAGGCAATCTTCTCTGGGATCCATTGGCCGTACACAATCAATTTCGAGCCATTTTTTTCTTAACTGAGTGTTGTTTCTCAGTTTTTCCTTGATTTCATGTCCCCAGACTACGTGAAGTTGATATCCATGGTGATGCTCTAATTCCCATAAACGTTGTTGCGTTCTCTCAAAAAGTTCTTCTGCTGTACGTCCAGCTGCTAAGCGCTGGTCACGTACTGGGAAGCATTCTGGACAGCCTTAAATTTTATAATAAAATTGATTAGCTTTATTAAAACATTATACCGTGATAATAGCACCCCATATATTCAATAGCCAAAGGGCGAAGCGGGGGCGATCTTTGCCATAAGCCATCAAGTCTATACCCGCAGTCTTCAACATGAGCTTCTCCAATTGCCCATTGGGCATGTTGAATTTGACCTACAGACTCTGGATGTTGTAGTTCAAAAAAGCGGATGTATCGCTGTGATTCGGCTGAAGCTCGCCGTCCTCTCAAGTAACCTCCTTCAGGCGAGTGAACTAACCAATTTTCAGGCAAAAAGCAGCGACGCATTGTTGTTAAAGCGAGGCCTGCTGCCGTTGATACAGCCAAAAATGGGTCTAGATTCTTCGTGTTTTCTCCAATAAGTTGTCGAAATCGGAGTACGCTCTCACGCAGAATCGCTACATCATTTACGCAATACTGAATTAGTTGTTCGCGAAGCTGGAAGTTTGTTGTTGTTTGGATGGATGTTTGTTGTGTATACCATTCAATGAGCTTTTCTCTCTTTTCAGCCTTCTTATATTCAGGTTGGTAATATTGAATTGCAGGGAGCCCTCTTAACCTATAATGAAGGTGTTGTCGTTGAATAAAGAGATAGGGAAAGAAGGGCTTTGCAGTAACCAAATCCTCTGGCAAAGCGAAAACCTTTGTTAGTGCGTCAAGCTCACAAAAAAAGTAGTTTAACGAGTCCTTGAAAAGCACTTTTCTTTGGTTGTTCCCTCCAAGACTCATTGAATAAATTTTGAGTCCTGTTGTGCATATTCTTGTTGGCGGGTGGCTTCGCCTATGTAGAGCTTCCAATAATAGATGAAAATCATATTTTCCTCCATTATGAGCTATGCAGATAGTAAGCATATGTTGTGAACCGTGATTAAGTAGGTAGTCTAAGAATTGGTCTACAGGATTATCTTCAGCGTTGTCAAAAGAATGGAAAAACATACGCCGATGATTGAAAGTGATGTTATCTGGAAAGGCGGTGTTGTCGCCGGGAGCATTTCTGAAGGATGGGGAACACCAATTACGCCATCGTTCTCCTCTTGGAGTCCCACAAAAACATCCCTGAGCACGTTGACCAACATCTTCAATACGAATATTAGCCCGTATACAGACTTCACAAATAACCTATAAACAAAAATATATTTAAATTTAATTTAAAAAATTAACCTCGGCAATAATCAGAAGAGGTACATGCCTGTAGCCATTGATATTTTGGCTTATTTGTACAGGTTCATCCTGACTTGTTTCAGCATCAAAAAAACAAAGACGAATTGGTTGTCGATGATTTCTTGTTCTTTGTTGCTGTTGTTGTTCATTATTATTTTCATTATTATCTTGTTCATCCTCATCAGGTTTTAATGGCTGAATAAAACATGGCTGGTACTCTGTGTGAGGGCCATTACACATTTTACAATTTATTTGAGGTTGTTGCCGTTGTTGTTGGCATTCGTGTGCTTGTTGAGCATAAATTATGAGATGGCAATTCGAGCAAATACGACGCATTTGGCAAATGGATGCAAAATTACGTGTATCGCGTCGAACCATTTCTAGAGGAGCAGAATTGACTAGATGGTAGTCATAACATGATCGGCGTGGAAAAATGAATCCACAGTTTTGACAAGGGATTCTTTCTTCTTTCTAATAAATAACGATAAAAAAATTTACAATTTAATTTAGATATTACTTGACATGGAAATTCGGGACCTGACCGCATGCAAAATCTACAAACTACAGTGCACCCAGCCCAATGACTCCAACGTGTCACTGATCGTTCACAGTCAATACAATAACGTTTGACTCCCAAAAGTTGTTCAGGGCGACCAATGTAGTTGTAGTGACGATTCTCCAAGAGCAGACATAAATTGTAACGTGCTGCTCTTCCCACTCCTTTAAACACAATCCGATACTGTTGCTCTTTTTGGAAAACGACAATACGAGTGTGCCCTTCTCCATAATATTGATTCAGCCATCGTTGGAGAATCGCTACATGTTCAAGCGAATATTCCTATATTACGTAAATCTAAAAAAATGTAAGTAAATAATACCTGTAATCCATATGGAAGTCCGGCTGTATTCATTAAGTAGTTTAAAAAAATTAAATGTTGTTCTTGTTGTTGGCAAAAAGCTCTAAAATGAGCTGCTCCATTATTAGCATCGCCTTGATCAACAAGTCGAATTTTTGTAAGTCCAATCACTACTGCACGAGCAAGACAGTAGCGGTCGTTTGGATTGTGGACGCGCACAATTGAACGACATCGAGAAGACACTACATGTTCTTGGTCCATATCGCAGCTACCTGTAGGAACATGACTGCCTTACATTTATTTGAGAAATGTAAGACTAGTATGAACCTACCCGAATGTGATGCTGGATTATTAGTGCGCTGCCCAGTTAAAGGCCATACAGCTACAACTTTTGTTGTTGTTGTTCCTGAGAGAAGGTCTATCCCGGCCTGGGATATTTCGTTCAACCTCTCTATAGCTGCGGCTAATGCTGCGGCATTATTTTGTTCTAATGGCCGGAGTGGCACTGTAAATGGGTGGTGGAAATTTGGTGGTTGCACCTGAAGACCAACGCGGAGAGGCGCTGGTCTTCCGGTGAGCACCCGATCCAAAAGTTGTTCAATAAGTGTTGTTAGAGCCAAATCTGGTCGGGGATGATCTGCCAGATTATTAAATCTGATGTGGGCGATCTCACCACGAGTATTTCGTGATTGGGAGGCGAATGGCTCTATTCTTTCAATAACAAAGTAGTTTCTCATATTTTCAATCTAAATTTAAAACAAGTCTATTTTTTTAAAACAAATTTTAGCATGCGCAGTTATAGATAGGTGGAAACGAATAAATGTATGCCAGGCCAATATAAAAGCTTATGTAAGGAAGATTTTTTTTTATTTACACGAAGATATGGAGACGACAATAAATCTTTAACTCTATAATCTGGTACCTAAACTTTTTACTGTCTAGTAATAATTTAAAAAAATAAAATAATTAAAATTTATTTAAGTAAAAAACATTACATATTATGTAAAGAATTTAATACAACAATTCTCTAATTTAAAAAAAAATCCTTAAAAAAATAATTAGCGAATTGTTGATATTAAAATTAATAACGCTATTAATATAAATGCTAAAAAATTGCTGAAAAAGAAGGCAATAAAATAAAATTATTTAAAAGGCACGAAAAAAATTGCAAATATTTGTAAAAGAAGAAATTTAATAACGGTGGAAAAGATATAAATATTATATTTTAAAATTGCGTTTATATTGATAGCAAATATAAATAGTGAATTTATAATTAAGGTTTAGAAATATTTGCTATCAATGTAAATACATTAATTTTATTTACACATAATATCAATAAAAATTTTTTCAAAGTGGTTAAAATAATATTGAACAATAAAAATTGGTTTACGATTTTTTTACAAAAAAAATATATGAAAAAAAGCGGTGTGGTTAATCAAAGTGGTTAAAATAATATTGAAAAATAAAAATTGGTGTACAAATTTTACCAAAAAATATTTGAAAAATAAAAGTGGTGTGGTTAAATGTTATTAAAAACAAATTAAATACTTTTTTCCCCCTCACGTTAAAAGAATACACTCAAAAAGCTTAGATTCTTTTAAAGTGAGGGGGAAAATATAAAAAATACTCATTATATTTTTTAATTGGGGTGTGGTTATTATTATTAATTATATAAAAAATACAAAAAATTTCCCCGCACGTTAAAGAATCCACTCAGAAAAAAACTTGACTTCTTTGACGTGTGGGGACACTGTTACACGTCGGGGTACTTGTCTACTTAGTACGTGTCCAAAATATCAAATTTTCAAAAAAAATTTTTTTGGACACGTGCAAGACAAGTAATCCGACGTGTATAGCCTCCAAATTCCAGAGTAGGGCACAAAAGATTTTTAGTCAATTAAATTGCAAAATGAGAACTTTCTAGTTTTTAATGTTCTACTCTCATTTTATAATTTAATTGACTAAAAATCAGTTATCCCCTACTCTGGAATTTGTAGGCCCCGACCCATATCGTATTTACAAGTAGGACAATGTCTATAAAAACGGGATAAATCCCAAAAACACGTTTTGTGCAATTTATGGGAACATGGTAAAAAAATTACGCTTTGTTTCGGCATAAAGTCACGTACACATACTCCGCAAAGAGGATCCTCTTCTTTTGATTTATATGTTGCTGCCAGTTGCACACGGGAGGCTAATAATATGTTTCGCTCTTTACCATTAAGTCCTTTTTTTGGTAAATCAATATCATGAATGCGGCGTTCTCCGCGAAAATAAATTGCATCAGGATCGTCTGGTGGTACTACATAACTTACAATTCCTGGAGCTGGGGGAGTATGTCCAGGATTACCATATAATCTCTATTATATTTTTTGTTAAAAAATAGTAAAAAAAGAATAAAATTTACTTGCGGATTTGATTCGGCAAGAAGCGACTGTTGTGCCAATTCAGCAGAAGGTGACACTACTTCCTACAAAAAAAGGCCCCCTAGCTTTTTTTTTAAAAAAAAAGCTAGTGAGTATTTATATTAGAGAGTAGGTAAAACTATCTAACGTTTTTCACTTATCCCTGTCAGAGTAATTAAAAGAGTAAATACTAATGATTAAATTAAATACCCCTAAAATTTTGAAATATCATGTACCGTTTGATTTCTTTTGATTAAATTCGAATTTTTATTCTAATATATTGATATATCATTTGAAAAAATTTCATTAAAAAAATTATTGTGAAAGCAATAATATTATCGTATTTGTAATAATTCGTTATAAGTAAGCTTATTCAATTTTAAACAAAAACAAAATTTAAACAAGATACTAGAATATTTGTTCATATAAATGTAAATTCAATTTTTAAATTCAATTTCATGCCAATTCAAAATTCAGTTTTATTTTATCTAAATACCAATAAAACTTATAAAAAAATTTTAAGCTTTTTTTTAAATTTCTATTCCATCTTAAATGATAACAATTTCAAATTATTTTTCAAAATTTTTAAAAAAATTTTCTAATCAATGTTTAAAATTTTTTTAGATTTTTTTCCTTTTTCAAATTTCTATTTCATTTTAAATAATACACATTCAGAAATAAAATTTTATTTTTTAAAAAACTAAAAAGAATAATCAAATTCCATTTCATAAAATATAAAATTTTTATTTTAGACAAGAATGAAAATAAATATTTTTATCATGATATATTTAATTCAAAACCAAGTTTTATTTTATCAAAATACTATAAAAATTTTTAAATATTTTAAAGCTTTTTTTCAAATTTTGATTCATTTTTAATAATAAACAATTTCATTTTTTTAGATTTTTTTCAAATCCTTTTTTCAATTTCATTTTAAATAATAAACAATCTCAAATTTTTTCACAATTAAAAAATTTTTTTTCAAATGATTAACAAAATTTTTTAAATTTTTTTTCCAATCTCTATTTCATTTAGTTAATAGACAAATTCAAACAAATTTTTTTTCAAGCAAGTTACAAATTTTTTTCAAATCATTTTTAAAAACTTTTATTTAAAAAATTTTTTTTCAGTTTAAAAAATTTTTTTTTATTTTTTTCAGTATAACAAATTTTTTTCAAATCATTTGAAAAATTTATTTAATTTTTTTCAAATCTCTATTTCATTAAGTTAATAAGCAAATTCAAAAAACTTTTTTCAAGCAGGTTTCAAATTTTTTAAAGATTTTTTTCACATCTATATTTCATTTTAATTACTAAACAAAATCAAATTTTTACAAAAATTAAAAAAAATTTTCAAACAATTTATAAATTTTTTTCGAATCTGTATTTCATATTACTTAATAAATTATTTCAAAAAAAAATTTTCTCAAAACAATTTTTTTAATTTTTAAAAATTTTTTTCAAATTTCTATTTCAGTTCAAATAATAAACAAACGTACAATTTTTATTTTTGCAAACATAAAAGTAAATTAATCGAAAGTTAAAGATTAATGAAAAAATTTTAATAAGTTTGATTCAATTTAATTTTAATTTCTAAATAAATTCAATTTTAACTTGTTCTTTTCTTCTTTTTAGTAAATAAGCAAATCATAAATCTTCAAAATCCTTGAAAATTGTAATAAAAGTTTTTTTTATTAAATTTTAAATTAATAACAATTCAATTTTAATGTTGTATTTTTTTAAATAAAGTTCTAATTCAAACGGTACATGTAAAACGTTAAACCATAGGATTTATAAATACTCACATATTCGACATCTCTGTAAATAGCAGCAGTTGTATTGCTGGCATAAGAAGAGTTCTGCACATTACCAACATGAGGATTTTGATTTGTTGCAGATGTTGAAGGACCTTCCTCTAAATAATATTTTTTTAAAAAAATTTAAATACAATTTTTTAAAATAAAAATTTAAATAAAATTTTCGCTTATTCACTCAGATTTTTTTTCCGAAAAACACAATTAAAATTTTTAACTACCTATCATATTTGTAGTCTGCTGAGACGCCGCAATTTGCCCTTGTTCTACAATTGTTAAAGTTGAGCTTTTTGAAAATTTTAATTTGAAATCTATCGATCCTGCCCAGTTTATTCTTTCATTGTCCTCAGGTACAACGATCAAGTTCTTTAACACCACTATCTGTAATTAACAAACATTTAAAATTTATAAGAACTTAATTAAATTGCATCATTAATATTTGCTGTCTCCAATTTCGATGCCTGCTCGTTCCAGCCGAAAATTGAAATGCGCTCTTTCTCGTGAGTCTGTCCGACCTCCACTACAAGATCTCCCCTGTCGTATTTATTTTTTGTTGTTAACGCACGCTTCACAAATACCACTATGCCTTTTAACTCTCTTAAATTTATTTTTTTAAGATTTACCCCCCCCCCCCCCCCTTCCCCAAAAAAACTCACTCAAATATATCATTCTTTTTCCATGCTAGCATTAATACGTCAGTACTCGTCAAATTTGTAATTGGATCAATTAGTGTTAATAGATGTAGATTTGCTGGTCTGGTAGTTTCACGCAATCGTCGTTTTTCGGCTATCTGATTAATTTATTAATAAATTAATTTTTAAATAAAATTTTATTTTAAAATCTACCTCATCTGCTAACGCCTGTTTTGCTTGTAATGCCTCCGTTTCTTGTGGACTTAATTGTTGTTGTTGTTGAGGAACATTAGAATTAGTTACTTTTGGTATTGTATAGCCCCGAAAATTGGGACTTTGTATTTGTTGTTGTTGTTGCTGCGGAATATTTTGATGCAACTGATTAGTAATTGGACGGACTTGAGTTATTGGTGATTTCTTCCTTTTTCGGGAAGCAGAAGAAGAATTTGAAGACATTTTTTTCTAAATTTAAAAATTGCATATAGGTAATTTAACACTAAATTAATATAAAACTTAACTAAAAGTTGTTTTATTTAATTAAATTTTTTAGCTAAATTAATTTTTAAAATGAAACTAGTGAATAATGAGTTGGGGACTGCAGCAAATACGCCTATTTTTTTATACGAACAAAAGATCGCTTACATTGATAAACACCCTTAAATTCTTTTGTATAGCTTAACCTATGCTTAATGAAATGACGAGTGGTAGTGAAAACAATGCTATAAAGGAATTTAAATTAACTAAGTGAAGATATTTTGCTCGGTTTTAGGAATTTATTTATAGTTATCACATAAACGATCTTTTATTGTTCAACAAAAAGAAAAATTTAGAAAATTAATTTAAAAATTTTTTTTTAACTTGAGAGTCTTACTGATTTTTTTACTTTGGCAAAAACGTTAAGTTTTAATTATTTTTTCCGATGTGAATGTTTAAAAAATTTTAAAACTTGTAAGAAACTTTACAAAAAATTAAATTTGAAAATTTTAATTGTTCTACCTTCCAAATAAGGGTAATATGAGTATTTGGGAGAAGTAATACATCCAGAAGCTAATAAAACACCATCGGGAACTAAAAGAAGAAAATTACTTTTTAACAAATTGTGTAATTCTTTAACCATTTCCATCAATTTTAATACTTCGATTGCAAGCAGAAAAAGTTCGAAAACGAAAACTGACAGAGAATTGGCTTTGAAGAAGAACAGAAGCAGTTAATTGTATAACTGAAGTACTTGAAATGTACTGTTGAGGTGCCTGAATAAATTAAAGGGAAATGACAGGAATAAATAATGTTTTTATTTATAAAATGATTTTGGAATTAAATAAGCTTCGAGGGAACTACCTTAATCCATCTAAAGAAAATCACTTATTTAAAGAAATAATATAAGACTTGGGAAAGGACGGATTCTTTTACTTTTAAACATCTGCTTTAAACATCCACTATTCTTTTAATTAATTACTAACCAATTACTTCTTTCCTTTTTTGTTCTTGTAATGGTTCTGTAGCACAAGCAGGATGTTGACATTCACTTAAAGTCCCAACATCACGAAGTTCCAAAAATTCATCCAAACAATTACCGCTAATTGCTGGAAAAGAAAATTGTTCACAAATAACTTCCAAATGTTGTTGTTTTTCTGTATAGAGGAACCAATGACAACTGAAAACCAATAAAATTTCAAAAAAATTTTTTTATAATTATTCAATTATAATTGCCGTTTATGTCGTTGATTTGTCCTTTTTAGTTTCCGCTCACTAACAAAACTAAAGCAGACCATTCTTGGCCGGCCAAAAAAACTTCTCCACAATCAGATTTAATTGCTCTAAACTCAGCCTTGAAAAATATTTTTTAATAATTAAATTTAAAATAATTTACTTGAAATCCAGTTCCACCTAATTCTGTACTAGAATCATAAGAGAAAAATACATCAATTTGCCGATGGGATGGAATAAAATTAGGATTTAATTCCTTGTCAGTTAAATGTAAACTCAATTGGTGGAAGTAATAGAGGGGAAGTCGCCTTTGAAATAATTTTTTGTAGTAAATTAAAAAACAATTATTTGTTAATTTTTTACCTTAGATCCATCATAGATAGCTATATAATCAAAACAAGAGGTGACTTCCAAAAAAAAGAAAGTCCAACATAATTAGCTAAAGTTGCATTAAAAGAATTTTTATTTGTTCTTGTTGTGGAGGTTTTTTGTTCTAATTTTAATACACTTAAACGAATTTCTATAAGATTTACACGTTCGGTCTAAAAAAATTGTTGAAAGTTGACTAATTTTATTCTTAAATGCTTTTTACCTCAATATTCCGTTCACAACAAAGATTTGGGTAATAATTCTCAGTTTGAGGATCTATTGGAACGTTTCATTTCTTCCATTCATTTTCCAAAGCTTTAAGAGAACCACCACAACCTTTGGAAGGTCCCAATGTTGCTGTTCTTTAAAGAAATTTTTTCAAAATTTTATAAAAATAAAACAAAGAAAACCTCCAAAAATTCAAAACTATTTGATTGATCAATTATTTTGTCTTCTTTTCATTTTTTTCTACCTCCACTTTGTCCAAAAAAACAGATTTTAGTTGGGTACCCAAAGAATAATTTCGTCGCAATTATTGATCTCTACAAAATATTTAGAATTAAGTTAGTACTAATGTTTGGACAGTAAAAACCTTTTCTTCACAATACTTTCATTGATTCTCATCTCTAAGATACCCATCAAAAATCAATTCCCTCCACATCGACCAATACAGAGTTCTGTACGAACTCAGGTTTAAACCCTGAAAAAAATAAAATAGAAATTTTCAACATTTAACAATTTTTGCTAGTATAAAATATAGGTTGTTAAAAGTGTGATTCACTTTGCTAAGAAAGTGAGAAAAAAGGAAAATAATATCGCATAATCAATAAAGCGGATACAGCCCAAGTGGGCGCGCGACATACCGGCGCAAAGCTATAACTTGCTTGAAGATTCCCGCATCATATATAATTTAGTATTAAACGATTCCTCTCATCGAGATAAAGCGTTTTGTATCAAAATTTATAAGGGCCCGAAATTTTTCAGCAAGTTATGGCTTTGCGCCGTTATGGCCGTGCGCCTACTTTGGCGTGTCCCCAATAAAGCATAGGCCATTATTGGGATTAATACGCTTGGGTGCGAACAGTTTAGCGCTAGACGCTTGAGTGCAGATGTGCCTTTTTAAAGCATGACATTCGTAGCGACTATTAGAGTGCGAGCCTGTTAGTGTGGCCATTTGAGAGCAGCAGAATCGACTTCAGAATCGCCCTCAGAATCACCCTCAGAATCCCTTCAGAATCACCCTCAGAATCCCTTCAGAATCACCCTCAGAATCCCTTCAGAATCACCCTCGGAATCGCGGAATCGCTTCAGAATCACTTCATAATCGCTTCAGAATTGCCCTCAGAATCGCTTCAGAATCACCCCCAGAATCACTTCAGAATCACCCCCAGAATCACTTCAGAATCGCCCTCGCTTTACTTATCCCCCTCACTACTCCATTCAACCCCCACAACCTCCTATAGGATTGGGTTAACAAAGTATTGATCGATTAGAACAAGAGAGCCTGAAGAGACCGGTTATATGGGAAGAGAAGAAATTTTTTCTCTAACTTCTCTAACCCAATAATCGGTCTCTTCAGAGCCCTCTTGTTCTAATCGATCAATACTTTAATAATGGTAATATAGTAGTCATGTAATATTATTTAATTTATATTACAATATTATATATTTTGCAAACCATAATTAGCCTATGTTTTTTCTTTTTGTCAGAACTTTCTTCAAAGTCAATCAAAATTTGCGATCTAAATAAAAAATATTGGTTAATTAACGTGGTAGCACTCCTTCCTTAACATCAATCAACTGATTGAGGAGCTAATTCGAATGTTATGTATAAACATTTCACATATCAATTCATTGCCTTGAATCAAGGCAAACTCTAAAAACTAACACGAAATGTCAACGATTAATCTTACGTACTATCAAATTTTAATAAGATTTTGTTAAAAACAATTTTCTTAAAGTATTAGGAGTAAAATTAAAGGATCATTAATTTTTATTACTTAGAAGAAAGTTATGACTAGGGAGTGGCAAAACATGCAAATGCATATTTTGTATGCGGATATGCCATGAGCTGAAATGCTCAAAAATGGTGTTTTTACGTCGGTACGGTTATTAGGGACCGGGTTCCTATAGCATATTTTTGCATATTTCGGTACTTTCGTGCGTATTTGCATATCGATGCATATTTTGGGAAATTTTGCATATTTTTACCTAAATTTGTGGATATTTTGGCATTTTTTGTGAAATTTTAGTAAAAATCGGGCAAAATTTTCAAAATTTAGGAATTTTTTGGGAAAAAAATTTTTTAATGAAAATTTTTCGAAAAAATTTTTTTGAAAAATTTTTCGCGATGAATTTTTTTCAAAAAAATATTTTTGGTTAAATTTTAAGTTCATAAAATCATTTAGAAATGCTCTTAAGCTGCAATTTAGATGCTAATTTAGTATTTTTTAAGTTTAATATTTATTTTTAAAGCATATTTTCATTATTTTTGCTGCATATTTAGTGCATATTTTCGCAAATTTTGCATATTTTG
This sequence comes from Meloidogyne enterolobii, assembly GCA_963681835.1. Lineage (NCBI taxonomy): Eukaryota > Metazoa > Nematoda > Chromadorea > Rhabditida > Meloidogynidae > Meloidogyne > Meloidogyne enterolobii. The sequence continues at coordinate 2,076,707 of CAVMJV010000006.1, forward strand.
GTGCATATTTTGGGCTTTTTCGGTGCATATATATGCGCATATTTTGGGATTTTCCGTGCATATTTTGCCACTCCCTAGTTATGACAAAAAGAAACAAAGGTTATCTTTTGTCACCACAACATCTACATATTATAAGTTTTTTGTTTGCGGCAATAAACTTCTATAGCTGGGTTTCCCAACTTCCAAAAAATGACATGTATCTCAAATCAGCAACATACTGTCTTGTTTTTTATGCAATATTTACATAATCTTAATTAAAATAATATATATTGTGTAAATAATTAGTAAACAACTGTATTTTATGTTGTACTTATTGTTTCTATGCTGCTAAAGCTCAGTTTGTCACATAATGTTCTTAACCCGTTATTATTTAACCCGTTATTATATCTATACTTACTTCAGCTTTCTTTTTGCTTTCGGCTATTCAACGAGAGGCCACTATTAGAATAAATACGGTATATTGAAAAAATTAGTCCAAGCTTTGCTTGACTTACAAAAAAATAATTATGCACCTACGACAAATGACTTTTATTTAAACATTAAATTTGCATTTCAACCAAAATTTTTTAATTAATTGATATTAATGCCGAGCAGTTCGTTTACAATAAAATATTTTTATTCAAATTCAAAATTTTATTTTTTGGAAGCCAAGCATTGCTTATCTTTATTCTCTATTTTTATGCAATTTCATTATCTTTAAACTCTGCTTAATTGCTTAGTTTACATTGCAAATTAAACATGTACACCCTCACAAAGTGTAACTGTTCAAATTGCTTAATATTTTTTTAATTAATTAGTTTAATGATATAGGGATTTCGCTTGAGTTAATTTATAGAATGTCGTGCGAACGTGTCTTTTATTTTTTGGATGCTGAAATTTCTTCCAGCAAATAACTAAAATTAAATAAAGAAAATTGCGTTTCTTCCAAGCCACTTTTTAATAATTTTTTAAAAAATGACTTCTATTTTTCTTCTTTTTATTCATAAACAATGGAGGCTTCACGCCATTAAATTATACTTGAAAATATTTTTTGTCTATCCATTTTTAGAGTTTTGTTTGGTTAAGGGGTGATTAGCTTAGTTAACTTGTAGACACAAGGAAAGGCTTTAGCTTACCAGATGTGTTGAAATTTGTGAAAGGTTTTTTAAACAAAAAAGTCAAAACTGCGGGCACCTTTGTTTGTTAAGAGTAAAAAATTTAAATTTATTTTTTCGTCATTATTTTTTGTTGAGAATTATTTTTAATTATTTTACATTTTGCAAAATATTTATTATTTCAAAATTATTTGTATATAAATCTATGATTAAAATAACTTTTATCGTCGACACAATGGATGATATCTTTATTTTTGTATGGCTGATTAACACAGTCAAAATTATCATTTCTTGTTGATTTTTTGTTGACTATTCAAGCTCCCCTTCATCATTTAAACTCAGTTTTTATCGTTAGCTACTAGGATTTGTGAGGGTAGAAGTGTCTAAGTGATAGATTTTATTAAAAGTAAGAATTTAGAAAAAATTACATTAACCATATTTAATAAATAAACGTAACACAATAAAGTAAGGTGGCTGAGCTATTTGAAAAAGGATATTTTTTGCATGACTGAACATTATCAGTCAAATTAAAAATAACTAACACATGTCGACACTTCGTAGAAAGACAAAAAATTGACAGTTTTAACGTGGAAAGTTTTCCTATTTTTCTCGTGGTTTTTTTCCGATTTTGCTAAGACTAGGTTTTTGAGTTTTTGGAGAATCTTTTGATATCTGTAATTAACCAGAGGAGACGAACCGAAAAATCATCGGTTCATTTAGCACTACCCAGTAACTCTACCTAAGACCTATAGAAGTCTAAATCAGCTATAAAGAACACATATTTACAAAACTTCTCTTTACATGCCTCACTCATTTATCAGGTTTAACAGTTAGCTCATTCTTTATTCAAAGGTGATTTTGGAGTATTCAATAGGTTAATAATTTTTGTTTATTTACTTAAAACTTAAAATTAAAAACTTAAAAACTAAAAAAACTTAAAATTAAAAAAAAAATAAAATTAATTGAAAAAACTTTAAAATTTTTAATTTAGTCATGAATTTTCTAAAAATTTTCGCCTGCAACGCAGAAAATATAAGAGTTTCGGCTCAGGATTAAGTGAGAGGGATTTCACATGATATCAAACTTTAATCTGGACAATAATTCCGCATCATTGATTGAAGAGATATCGGAGGATTATTAGGATTAAGAGGGATATCAGGGATTAATTGTGATTTGAATAATATCAGAGAAATAAGAGGACTTGGAGAGATTAATGGGAGAAGCAGCAATTATTAATAGATATTTGATTTTTTAAATTAATTCAAATATTTTTAAAAAATTATGAATTACGAATTACGGCATTTTTTCAGTTACGAATTACGATTACGAAAAATTTTTTTAAATTACGATTTACGATTACGAAAAAAAATTTTCAATTACGACGCAACTCTGATTCACGTGTGGATTATTTTGCAGTAGATTTACCTTATAAATGAGATTACCTTATAAATGTTCTCATTCTTTTAAAATGTTTAGTTAAAAATCTAATTATATAATGATCAGAAAATTATTAAGTCAGAATGAGATGTACTTTTTGGGTAGTAATAGTTCAGGTTTTGTAATGAAATTTTTGGGGGATTATGACTGAAACTTTAGGGGATTTATCTATTATCCAGAAATGAGAATGTTTTTGTAATTTATGTTTATACCGCACCCACCTATTTTAAGTATTAGAGTATATAATGGTCAGACTTCCTTTTTGTCTCAATGACTCTATTTATGAAAAATGTGAAATATGTAAATTTACAAATCTAATGAGAGACATAATCAAAAAGAAGTAATTTTTTAGTCATCCAATAATTTAATAAATAAATTATGAGCCTTTCTCTATAAAAATAAACACCAAGCTTTTGCTATATTTGGAACCCTATGATCCGATATTGTAGTGTCAGTTATTGTGCGGTAACTGAACTAAATACAAATATTGATCCAAATGCATTTTATTATTTATACACATGTATATTCAATATTTTATAAATAATACTTTCTTTATTATGTCTTTCAGTTGATTGACTAAAGGTAGATAAAAGGAAATTGAGATAGGAAGGATGTCTGAAGATTATATACTCTGAGACTCAGAATAGATGGGGGCGGTATGAACATAAGTACAAAAGTTTTATTTATAATTTGTTTCGAGAATGAATTTTTAAAGATCTTCCCAAATATTGAAAAAAACCTTTGTAGTCTTAAACCATATTTCTTTTGGTCTGAACTTTACAAATTTGTGTTTATAAACGCCACATAGTTTGCACAAGTAATGTTCTTTTAGTAAAGTATACCACTTTTTTGTTTTCGTAACACTACAATTGAAACAATGCCGTTTGTTTCTTTCATTAATTTCACCTATAATATTTAAAATAATTCTTTATTTATAAGTGATGCCTGCTACTTAAAGCTTCATGTAAAATTTTTAGTACTTTAACATTTATAAACGAATCAAACATTATATGTACGTTTACATATTCAAATTAAGCGTCCAATTTAATTAAACACTCGACAAATATATTTCACATATCTGGATAATTACAACAGGGAAAGAACAATGGTTTGACTAGAACTGGTAATACTTACATTAGATAAACTGGTAATACCTTACATTAGACTGTGCCGCAATTGAAATACTATATATAATTTTTACAAAATAGATGTTAAAATAAAAATTTTATTTACGTATTGTCTCGCTATTGTCTAATATTTTGCTTATTAATTCGTTCGGATATTCAACTTTTTGTTTTTCTAACAATTCAATTTTATATCCAATTAAATTAATTTCCGTCCAACGACTCGATAAAAGGCTGTCTTTGTAATTATCTATATTTTCTTTTAATAATTCTTTTTTATTTATATTTTCTAAACTTTCTTCTAATATCGAAGTTTCATAATAATTATTATTTATGATAAAATTATTGTTTAGGCGAATCTTAGAAATATAAAAATCTGTGTACATATGATTGAAGACTTAAATTTCGAATAAACTGAAAGTTATTACCTTTTTTCCCAAGTCTTTCAAATATTTCTTAACAATTTCATTATTGGCTATTTCAATCAAAATTCTCGTTTTTAATTGAGAGCTAAATTTAGGCCCCTGATGTAGTTTAACAATAAAAACATTTTCAACTGGAACTATTTCAAGCTTACTAAACGATCCCGTATTCTTATAAACATAATCAACTATTCTACTTCCTTGTTTTACATTCATTATCAATACAAAACGTTCCTTTATTTGAATATTTTTTAAATAAATGAATTCTCTTTTTTCTTCCCAATAGAAATATAAAAAGTGCAAATATTTATTTGAAATGCCGCTATTTTCAAAATAAATGAATAAAGAAGTTGTTATTCAAAGCTATTTAATGGAAGAAAAGTTTGATGACTTTATAACTTTTATTTTTATTATTATATCCATTTATAATGTATTGCAATGGATTGCCTTCCAAATTATTTTCAAATTTTATGTTCGGCATAATTAGTAGCCGTTTTTAAATTAAATTTTTAGAGGGTGTTGTTTTTGGGCTGCATAAAACATTTACAAAGAGATTAAATTTTGTAATTTGCACTTTTTGTATTTCTTATTGTTTTTTATAAAATATTTTTTAAAAATAAATTTTTAAAAAATAAACAATGTAATATTTATAACTGATGATCTCTTGCACTCGGCATTTCAAAATGAAATGTCAAAATATTGCATCATGCTTATTAATAGAGTCACAAAGGGAAATTTAGTTAAATAATTTGAAATCAATTAAAGGCATGAGATAGATTTGCACTTTATGTCGGAATTTAGTAAACAAACATCATGCTCCTCCTCTTTTACGATAAATCCTCCATATTCTCCTCTTTTATGCTCGGCAAATTCTTTTTATAAGAAGCAAAAATTAAGAAAAATGACCAGTAACTCAGATATGGCTATTGTACTTGAGGATTTCAATTTCATTAATTACTCTTTTTGGTATTTTGTAGGAAATAATCGCGCTTATAAACCCTAATGTATTACTTTCAACCAAAATTTTAGTTTTTATTTACTTTAATTACCTTATACGATTTCAGTTAAGCAAAATTTTATCGTTAAAATCTCAATCTTGTTAACTTAATCTTAGCTCTTAGTAATGAAAATAAAAATTATTTTAATATTATGCTAATTAATTTTGTTGGAGTTAACAGTCGGAATCATGCTGGAAAAGGCGATGGAAAATGGAAAACTTGGAAGAAGTTTGTCAGATGGAAGAAGTTTGTCAAATCATCACTTTTAATCAATACTGACCGATAGTCCACTGACGCATTTTCCACTAACGCATTGCCCACTGACGCATTGTTCGGATACAATTTCAACTTCTATTTTTATAAATATTTTAGCTATCACACAAGATCGAAAATGTTTTACTTGCGGAGCAACAAAAACATCAAAGTGGTACCGTCATTCAATACCTCATCACAATATTTGTGGTACTTGTTACAATAGACAGCGAAGAATAAATAAGAAAACAAAAAAATCAACAGAACAGGAGTTGAATAAATAATATACAAATGATTATGATTTTATAATTTTAGTTTTATGATGTACAAATTATAAAACTAATTTCACTGAAAAACAAAATTCTATAATCGTGTAAACGACAAGTCAAGGAAAAGACAAGCAAGTAACGACTAACTCAAGGACCATATCAACTCAAGGAACAGTCAGACCGAGGAACAGACAATTCAAGGAACGATCAACTCATGGAATATTTTAAAAATCGGAATTTTCTGAAAAATCTTAATTTTATTTCAAATTCTGTCTTAAATTATTCTAATTTTTTGATTCTTATATTTTAAAATTATTCGGATTTTTCAAAAAAAGCTTGTCTTTTCATTGACTTGTCGTTCGTTGATTTGTTGGTGCCTCGAGTTAGCCCGACACGATTTCCACTATTACTAGCTGAATAATTTACATCAGCTGAATAATTTAAAGTATTACAATTTTCACAAAATTAAATAAAATCGAAAACTAATAAACGCTAAATAATAATAAAATAAATATTAGTATTTCTAAACTCAATTTTAAATATTACGGTCAAAAATTTGGACGAACGTCCAACATTGTGGACCGAGTTTTAGTTCCCACATGTTAAAAAATCAAGGGTTTGTTTTTAATGAAACATAGAAAATAAATTACATAATTCATAAAAATTCATAATTCATAATTTTTTTAAGTTCACTTTGTGGACTAAATAATTAATATTAACTAAATTTTTCTATTGACCGAATGCTCGAATCTCTTCGTTTTTTTCGTTCAGTCTGTAAATTAATTTTTTGTTGCCTTGAAAATATTTATTTTTCTATTATTTTTATTTATAAGTGATTTATAAAATAATATTGGATCTTAGTTTGTTTTGTATAATCCTCATATTTTTGCAAGTCCACATACATAGATGGACTAAAAAGGGTTGCACTTTGTACTTATTTTGGACGTACAGTACATACAAGCGACTGGACCTTAGTACTTACTAAATACACCCCAATGTAATATTTCCAAATTGAACTTATTTTTCATACACTTTACATCATCTAGATGCCAGCCCTGACTAAATTATAACATATAATTAAATAAAAAAATTTTTTATTCAGAATCGAATAATTGAATCACTACGTTTGTTTCGTTCAGTATGTAATTCAAGATGTTCTACAATACAGCAATGTTCTTTTTTTTAACAAAAAAGATATTTTTGAAGAAAAAATTGAAACTAGTTCAATTCAATGCCTATTCAAAAATTATATGGGTAAATTAGTTTTTTGTTTATAAAAGGTTTAATACACGATCAGTTATTGGATGGATGCTAAGCGCTTAAGAAGCAACTTGAGTTTTGCGGTAAGAAATAGTATTCAAGAGAAGTAAAAAAAGATCTCATCTCCCCATTCCCAATGCTATTTCTTCCGTAAAACGTAAGCGCTTTTAATATGCCATCTAATACCCTCCCAGCCTAACAAATAAGCAAAAATGAAAACAATTAGTCGGTGGTGGGTTGGTTGAGCTGTTAATAAACATGCATGGGAGAGCTCCCACTAACAGGTTTTATAGCTAACCTATTTTGTCCGGAAATAATTGATTCAATTATTCTTGACCAAAGAACAAACCAATTCGCCTAAGTAATTCTCGGCTTACAAAAATAAAATCTGAGTAATAAACAAATCTACTACATCAGGTTTAATATGATACCAGATTTTCATGTAAGGAGGATCCAAGTATGCAATTGACTCGTGTAAAAGTCAAGTTGGCGTTACCCACGAAGCGGGGACTGAACACTCGGACTTTTAATGATGTTTATGTCTGTTGGAGATTAAGGCCTTTACAGCTTAGGCAATGGTTTGGCTTCATGCAGTAACAAACTTAATTTGATGGAGTAATCAATTGAAAAAGAAGGGAAATGATAAACTTTATATTAGCCGAGGAAATTCTCGGCTTTAAAAAATATATAAGTGGTCAAGTATCTCATATAATTCCTACCAAATTGGCCTTTATTTAATCACATTTTATAAAATTAATTAATGTTTCAAATTTAGTTTTCAAATTTTAAAAGTTCAAATACATATGATGACCGTGTCAAATACATCGAAGAAAAATTTGCTTCTCTAAATTCCAATCCAAAAAAACTGTTTATTTTTGCTAAACTTGTGCAACGGATACTAATCAGGTAAATAAATAAAACAGAGTTGAAATACGATTTATTACTACAACCAAGGGAAGCGTCAAAGACAAATCTTTTTGTTTGAAAGATATGTATATAATTTTTTATTAATCTAATATATTTCAAAATTAAACACGGATTTATGTTAAACTCGTCAATATTAAGTTTGTCGAATTATTTTTGCAAATTTAATCGTATTCTTGGATTAATTAGCTTATTACAGTTATCTTTAAAAAAAACTAAGTTCGGTAACAATTGGGTACAGAGAAAGAGTTTGATTTAGATGTCGGTGCAGGACGGGATCCCGCGACTGATTGCTATGAAACCCTTCCTTTAAATTTGCGGGATTTCGTCCCGCAACGATTTTTTTTTAAAAATGCAATCAACCTCTTGTTTGATTGCATTTTTATCTGCAGTAGTAAAAAACAAAAATTTTAACATTTCAATTTAAAATTCAATTGATACTTTATAACGTGATTGATTAAATTTAGTATATTTCAGTGCATATTTTGCGCTTTTTCGATGCATATATATGCGCATATTGTTGGATTTTTCGTGCATATTTAGCTGCAACCTTGTCATCATCTTTCATAAAATAAATAAAATAATGAAAATAAATCTATTTTTTATATTTATTTTAAACAATTAAAGAATTTTGTTTTTCGCTAAAATTATATAGGTTCTATTTTACATAGTTTTAAAATTTGTTCAAAAAACTCAGAAAATTAAAGTAAGAAAATCTTGTCCATTTAAATATTATTTATTCGTTTCCTGTTCTGTTTGAATTTTTCTTTATTCATAATTGTTTTTTGTAACAGGCATGACATATATATTGTTCAGGTTTTGAATGACGGTGCCAATTAGATGTTTTTGTTGCTCCGCAAGTAAAACATTTTCGATCTTTCGTGATTCGCTAAAATGTTTATAAATATAGGAGGTGAAAATAGCTCTCAGGTAAAATTTATGAAGCTATTTTCGACGAACTGAATATGTCCAGGGTTGTTTCTAATTAACTTATTTATTTTTGGTTAGGTTTCCATTTCGCATAAGTGATAAAAGTAATCTTCTTGTATATATTTAGGTAAACATTATCATCCATATATTTAAGTCCCTAATAATTTCATATAATTATGTTAAGACATTTAATACTACTCATATACCTTTATAAATTCATTAATTAGGCAAAATTTTCAAAATTTCCGCCTGAGGAGCTGGAAACGGGATAAATTTGGAAGAAATACTGAAAACTTAAAAAATTTGGGGCATTATTGGAAGTAAATTGGATTACATATGTATTTTTATCTTTATATTAATTTTGAGAAATTGAATAATATTTTAATAATGACCTTATGTGTTTTAAACCACATTTCCTCAGATCTAAACTTTGCATATCTTTGTTTGTAATTGCAGCATATGTGGCACAAATAATATTCTTTTAAATACTTATTCCATTGTCTGGCATTTTTAACGCCACAAATGAAACAATATCGTTTATTTACTTCAATATTTCCACCTATAATAATAAAGAATATATTGAGATGTACAAGTTTGATTGTATTTACTTATTTTATTTGCAATTTCAATAATTGTGCTTCTTATTTCTTTCGGATATTCAACTTTTTGTTTTTCTAACAATTCAATTTTATTTCCAATTAAATTAATTTCCGTCCAATAACTTGATAAAAGTTTGTTTTTATACGATTCTATATTATATTTTAATAATTTTTTTTCATTAATTTTTATTTTTTCTAGACTCCCATCTAATATAGAAGTTTCATAATATTTATTCTTCATAATAAATTCAGTAAATCTTAGCACCTGACATGTATAAATTAATATTAAGGTTAGTTCAAGAGTAATTAGATACGCCGTGGATATACCCCCCTCCCTCCCTCACTATTTAAGTTTCAGTTTTCATTCTTGGATTATTTGGTCAAGCAAAAAATTTATTTTCTACTTACATCTTTGGGGAAAATGAATGATTTCCACAAGGACAAACATATCCTAATTGGGAACTCAAATTAGGATAAGTTCAATAATTTATTAATCTTATGATTTCAAACTTTATATTCAAGTAATCAAGCAATATACCTGTTTTTCAAATCCAGGATGAATATTTTGAAGAATTCTATTTTTGGCAATATTAATCAATACTTTGTTTTTTAAATCTTTAGCATATTCTGATCCATATTTTATTCCAACTTTAAAAATATTTTTTTCATAGTTTGCGTCAATTTGACGTAAGAATCTCTCAATATTATAACTATAGCTAGTGTCATAATGATTATTGCCCTTTTCAATTTTCTCCAATACAAAACGCTCTTTTAATTCAACATTTTTTAAATAAATAAATTCTCTTTTTTCTTCCCAATCGTCTTTGATTTTTACTACAATACAAACTTTCATCCCAACACATGTATTATTCAATAGAGTAAGTAAATAAAAGCAACAAGCAATTATCAATTTAATCATCTAATTTTTTTTAATTTAAATTTTCATGCAAACCATATGGTATAATTAATATATACTAAAAGTGGCTCTGAAAATAACTCGAAATTTTAATGACGAAATCAAAATAATACAGTTTTATAAATAGAATTCTAATAAAATGTCAAAAGCTAGTAAATATTCAAATAATTTGAAAAACTTGTTTAAAATCTATGAAAATATTATAAAATTTAATTTTGTATAAACACTATAAATAAATAGTCTCATTTTGACATTTTCATCATATGCTAAGTTAATAAGAGCTGTTCGAAATTTCGATTTTTGACATAAGCAATCAAGATTTCGACCCGAGTATTTCGAAACAAGTCTTAGAGATATAAGGGGATACAAATCTAACCAAACTACAAAATATTATTTACTAATAATTTTAACCAAAGTGCAAATTTAAAATCATTCGGTGAGAAAATAAATATAAAATAACATAAATACATTTCATAATTTACCGCCTTATTTTTACTTAATTTATTTAGCCATTACGGGCATTTTTAAAATTTGCACCTTTTATTTGTTTCTTTTTATTTGTTTATATTTTTACCTACCATAAGACTTTCACACTGTATGGAAATATTTGGGTGATTCGGAATATTGATAAATACCGTATAATATGGCCGAAGTACGGTTCGGGTTGGGCTTTATTAAATAGATGCAAAAAATAGAGGAAAAGTAAGGTAAAAAATCCTAAATAAAATAGCCTATTTTAAAGAACTATTTTATTTAGTATTTTAAATAAATTTTAAACAAGTTTACCTGGGTCGGTCACAACAATGATAATAGAGAGTAAAAATGATAAATTACATAGATAATAATTAGGGAATTGGAATATAAATCGGAAGAGAACACCTCAAGTTAATTATTTATGTTCAAACATATGTTAAATATTGTTGAATGTATAAGGGATTAATTGAAATAAAAATTCTGAGTAAGTTGAGGAGTGATAAATTTGATAATGAAGAGAGAAAATGTTTATTGAATGATGTTTACGTGTTTTAGTGTGTACGAGAAGGATAAGTGATGATAAATAAAATGAATTACACACAAATAGGAAATAATAATAAGTGGACAATGTGAAGATAGTGAAAAAGGTAGTACTGGGAAATAATAGGTGTAATTAATAGAAATAATAATGAGAAATAATTCAGGGTCAAGACATTGTGAAATAAAATGACAAGTCCGGGACTAACAATAAAATAAATAGACGGTAATTTTTAAAATTTATTAATGTTTTTGTAATTATTTTTATATAAGTCTGTTTAGTATTCCGAAATTATACCATAAAATTATAGGGTCTCATTATTAATTAAATTATTAGCATAAATACCCCGGATTTTAATTCATAAACCAATGAATAATGGAATATTTAGAATAACACGTGTTTAAAATCCGGGGTATTTATGCTAATAATTTAATTAATAATGAGACCCTATAATTTTATTATTTGGCATTTTATTCAAATTCTAAGGGCATTTGAGCTGTTTCGAAATTTCGATTTTCTTTATTTATTCAGCGATTTTAATCACTCACATGGCTTAAATGTAAAAATAAATGTAAACAAACTACAAAAATTTAATTGACTAATTTCATTAAAGTGCAATTGTCAAAAAGTGCAATTTAAAGTCAACTTAGTGAAAACTAAATAAAAATAATTACAAAAACATTAATAAATTTTAAAAATTACCGTCTATTTATTTTATTGTTAGTCCCGGACTCGTCATTTTATTTCACAATGTCCTGACCCTGAATTATTTCTCATATTATTTCTATTAATTACACCTATTATTTCCCAGTAACTATCTTTTTCACTATCTTCACATTGTCCACTTATTATTATTTCCTATTTGTGTGTATTTCATTTCATTTAACGTCACTTATCTTTGCTGAACACTCTAAAACATGTAAACACCTTTCACTCAACATTTCCTTCCATAATCATCCCAATTATCACTTCTCAACTTTCTCATAATTTTTATTCTATTAATCCCTTATGCCTTCCACAAATTTAACAAATGGGTGAAGATAATAATTAAATTGAGATGTTCTTTTCCTATTTATATCCCAATTCCCTAATTATTATCTATGTAATTTGCAATTTTTACCTATTTATTATTCTTGTTGTGACCGCCTCTGATAAGCTTGTTTAAAATTTATTTAAAATACTAAATAAAATAGCCTTTTAAAATAGGCTATTTTATTTAGAATTTTTTACCATACTTTTTATATATTTTTTGCTTCTATTTAATAAAGACTAACCCGAACCTTACTACGGCTATATTTTACGGTATTAACAAATATTCCGAATCACCCAAATATTTCCATACAGTGTGAAAGTCTAATGGTAGGTAAAAATATAAAAAATAAAGAAACAAACAAAAGTACAAATTTTAAAAATGCCATAAATGGCTAAATAAATTAATGAAAAATAAGACGGTAAATTATGAAAGGTATTTATGTTATTTTATATTTATTTTCTCAATGATTAATTTATAAATTTGCACTTTGGTTAAAATAATTAGTAAATAATATTTTGTAGTTTGGTTAAATTTGTACCCCCTTTTATCTCTAAGACTTTTTTCGAAATACTCGGGTCGAAATCTTGATTGCCAATGTCAAATATCGAAATTTCGAACAGCTCTTATTAACTTAGCATATGATGAAAATGTCAAAATTAGACTATTTATTTATAATGTCTCAATGAAATTAAATTATTATCATATTTTCATAGAATTTAAACAAGTTTATTTAAATAATTTGAATTTCACTAGCTTTTGACATTTTATTAGAATTCTATTTAAAAATGTTGTGTTTGGTTTCTCGCTTTTAAATTTATAGTATTGTTTAGAGTTATTTTAAACAAATTCAAAAGGTTTTAAGATTTAATTTATGTTTAAATTTTCTTTTCTTTGAGAAAATTCTGTTTGAATTATTTAAATTAGTAAGATCTATTACAAATAGTGTCTGTTACAAATACAAATATATAGTTATTCAAACACCAAATTTAAAAAGAGATAACAATTTTAAAATCACAAATCTTGGCTTTTATCTTCAAATTAAATCCTTAAAGCCGTTAGAACTTTTATATCTATAATTATTCTCTCGTTTTTAAAATTAAGGTCTTTGATAACAAATTTAATATTAAATTAATAATAATCTAATATTATATTTTTAGTATTTAAATTAAGATGATTAATTTGGTTATTGCTTCTTCCCTATATTTACTTACCGTATTGAATATTAAATGTGATGGGAGAAAAGTTAGCATCGAAGTAAAAATTAAAGACGATTGGGAAGAAAAAAGAGAATTTATTTATTTAAAAAATGTTGAAATAAAAGAGCGTTTTATATTGAAAAAAATTGAAAAGTGCAATAATAGATTTGGTAGTAGCTATATCTATAATATCGAGGGATTTTTACGTCAAATTGACTTAAACCAAGAAAAAAATGTTTTTAATGTTCAAATATATAATAGATCAGAATATGCTGAAGAATTAATAAGAAAAGTCTTGATTTATATTGCCAAAAATAAAATTTTTCAAAATATTCATCCTGGATTTGAAAAACATGTAAATCAATTTTATTATTTAAAATATATTTCATAAAACAAAAGAGATATTAACCATTAGCAATTATAATAATACACAAATTTTTGTATTTAAGATTCGCCTAAATAATAATTTTATCAAAAATAATTATTATTATGAAACTTCGATATTAGAAGAAAGGTTAGAAAATACAAAAATAAATAAAAAGGAATTATTAAAAGAAAATATAGAATCTTATAAAAACAAACTTTTATCAAGTTATTGGACAGAAATTAATTTAATTGGATATAAAATTCAATTGTTAGAAAAGCAAAAATTTGAATATAATAAAGATTTAGAAAGCAGAATTGTTAATATCGGCAATAAAATAAGTAAATAAATAATTATTTTTACAATATTTATTTGATTGAAATAAATTTGAAAAATTCTTAGTCTTAAATAATTTTTAGATAATATCATTAAGTCAAATAAACGACATTGCTTCAACTGTAGAGATACACAAACAATACAATGGGGTAAATACCTAAAAGAAAACTATCTATGCCACGCTTGTTACCGATATAATCGAAGGAATGATGTGAAGCATAGACCGATGAAATTTAGGCTTAATGCTAAAAAGGTTAACTTTTTGCTAAATTGAAAAAAAACATTTAGATAGAATGTGATAAGAAATTATAAAGCCTCCTTAATTTTTACTCGTTTTCTATGTTCAAGTTGTTTCTAGGTAACAACATTCTTGGAGAGAATACATGAAAAATTTTGAAAAAATTCTGACTCTATCTGTTTTTATCAACATTTCTCTCAAAAAGGGGTGATCAAATAATATATTCTTAATCTAAGAGCCCAATTTCAAGCCTAGTTTTCTGAATACCTATTTTAGCCGATTCCTCAAGATGTAAATTGTTTTATTTGCGGAGCAACAAAAACATCAAAATGGCGTCGTAATTCTATAAATGAACACTATTTATGTAATGCTTGTGGATTAAAGCAACAAAAAATAAATAAGAAAAATCATAAAAATCAAGGAAAAAAGGAATCGCTTAGAATTTAAATAACGATTATATATTGAAACATCCGATGTTGACTTTGATTTTGTGAATTGCAATAAAATTTGATGACTATAATGTTTGCATAGTTGTTCAGCCTTTATCAATAAATACTGATTAAGTTGTAGATCTTCTAACGAATTATAAGCACACAAAATTTACCTTTGTTTAAATTCATTCCACTTGTCGATAACGAAATTTGAAGATTTAGAGATAAAAAATATTTTTAGATATTTTTTATATTTTTGTGGAATTTTATTTATTTTTTGTGTGGTGACTCAGTAAGTCACTTTCCATTTTTAACAATATTTTTGTGTATTTTTTAAATACACATTATATTGCTTCATTTTTCATATTGTTATTTTTGCCTATAAATGTAGGCAGAAATTTCACTTTTTCAATGTTCACTTGTGATCGCTCATTTCTTTAATAAATATCTGTATGCTATTTGAAGATAAATATTTTAGTTGTATTTGTGTTTATTTATTGTTTATCTAGATTAATTATTCTGAGGGAATAATTAATTCAGAGATATTTTTTCCTATCAAATAAATAGGAAAGTAAAATAATCTCCTCTTTGATGAATACTTTCTTACATTTATTGACACAGACCCTTACGAAGAGGGGAAAGTGAGCTTTAAAAATAAAAGAGAATCAAGAGAATCAATATTGAAAGAGCTATATTTTTTAAAGCTTTTTAAAAATTTTATAATTGGAAATAAAATAAATAATTAAATACAGGGTGCGGCAAATTAAGCGCGCCTTTGTTTTTTGCCATAACTTTTCTCAATTTTAATGAAAATTGATAATTCTTTTTTTATATCATTCCCGACACTCTAAGAAATTTTTTTACCGAAATATTCGAAAAACATTGTTAAATTAATTTATTATTTTTTCTTAAAGTTTTGGTAAAAATTTTTAGACCAAAATTCGTCTGATTTAAATGCCTTGTGTCAGATATCGGAGAAGTTCATATTATTCGAATAAGCTGTTTTAAGTGATTCGAATGACGTAAAAACAAGACGATTATCTTGTTCTTGAGCTGAGATATGAGCCTTTGAATGCTAAATTTGAACTTGATGTTCAATTTGACTTTTTTAGGTGAAAATTTCAAAAAACTTATTAGAGACTATTTCGATGCTCCTTGTCGAGACGAGTCGATTGGTATCAAAATCAGTGAGATTGGGCGAATTTAGTGAAGTTATAGCAGAGTAAACTTTGTCATGAAAAAATATTTCTTGATGTGATTTATAGACTTTTCGGTCATATATTTGTAATTTGTAAGCCAAATTTATAATTTTCGGTACCAAAAAATTTTTTAGAGTGTCGGGAATGATATAAAAAAAGATTTACCAATTTTCATTAAAATTGAAGAAAGTTATGGCAAAAAACAAACGCGCGCTTATTTGCCGCACACTATATATGTAGTTTTTTTAAAAAATGTGTGGAAAGAACCACTATTCTCCTGTTTTCCGAATATGTGTAGAATAATTGGAGGAAGACGAGGAAAGTAGAGATGCTAAGGAAGACGAAGTTTTAGATTTGTTGCTGCAATAAATAAAGGAGTCAACATTGTAGAATATATTATATTTTACATTTAATTCGTTAAATAATAAAAAAACATTCGGTTGTTCGTGATATTTATACCTCTTAAACTCTCATATTTTGGAAGTTGGATATTTCAACTAGATAGGTATTATTAATTATAATAGAAATTGCAAGATGTTAGTTTATATAGGTTCAATGTTTGGTTTGTGAAACATAAATTATAACGCTCGGTTTTGTTTTAACACGATGGGAACTGCATAATGAAAATTGCCCAAGCCTTGTCTTGGCATCCAAAAATAAATGCTCTTTACTTTCAAAAAAGATAGCCTAAAAATAATAGTTGAGTTTAGGTAGTTGGAATAATAACAGTGAGAAATGGTTTCGAGAGAAATATCCTAGCAATAGGCCTTCGAGGTAGTGCTAAATATAAATAATTTTATTTATATTTTTATTAATAAATTATTTAATTACATATATTTGCTGATTTGATGTTGAAGTTTTTTGTTATTTTTGCAGCTAAAACCTTGTTTTAGCTAATTTATTAAAGAAAAGTTTTAAGTTAATTTATTAAAGCCAAAAGTTTGTAGCGGTATTTAAAACGCTTAGGCGGTGGAAAGAGAAAGCATTAGTCAATGTAAAGAGGAAGTAAAGAAAGCTTAGTCCCAGTGATGCGGAAGTTACAAAATTTTGGAGGTTACAATTTTGAAATGGAATCTCATCGGTTCCGGAAGTGTATACAATAAAAAACAAGTACAGACAAATTTTATTGATTGACGTTATTAATCGTAAATTTTGTAATTTTATTAAGCGGGAAAATAAAAAAATAGGACAAATTTTGAAATTTTTGTTGACCAAAAAATTACAAAGTACATATGATTAAATTCAAAGAATCTGATCTTTGAATGTAATTGTACTTTTATGTACAATTTTATGTACGAATTTTTACCCTTGTCACGTGTCAAAGCACTTAATGTTTGTGTTATTCTAAAAGACTAGTGTAAAGCATATAGCTATTTAATTCATAAGTCATTGCTGGAGGCGGTTGATTATATAACACATCATTCCGTCGAACATAAGAAAGATTAGCCGCTCCCAAAATTTTGATTTAAGGGATTTTGCAGGAGACTACAGATTATTATTTTTATTATTATATTAAGGATTCCTCACGCAAACCCCCGCAAACTTTTTTTAAAAGTCACGCAAACACAATTATGCCAATCTTTTATGCTGTAAAAATATCCGCAATTTAACCGGAATTGAAGGAGGAGAACTTTGAAGGAGGAGAATTTGTCAGAATCCATCACATATTTAAGGCTTAAGCTCCACCCATTTTATTCTCTTTTAAAATGAGGGAATTTATTCATTTACCCAAAAAAATTTTTATTTTATTTTTAAATCCTTCCCCCTGTATCGTATAAATTGAGAAAAAATTTAAATAAAACTTTACAAAATTTTTATTTAAAAAATACTGCAAAAATTCTTTGTTCGAATGTTTTATAAAACATTCTCCAAGACATTTACTGTCTTCTTTTTTGTTGGATTTTCTCCTTCTCTTGTTAAAGGAATGGAAAATGTTCCTAGTAAATTTCTTTATTCTTAAGATTTTTTAATAATTTTAATTTTAAAAACAGGGCAAATGCGAACTGCTGAAGGACATGCCCAAGACGATCCGAAAACGTTTTCTCTCATAGAGTTGTCTTTTCTGATGAAAATTTTGGATGAAATAAAGCTTGATGAATATTTCAGTGTTCAACATGTTCCTACTATAGAAGAAATTCTGCTTACTAAAGGAGCAGAAGTTCTATCTGGTATAGAATTGTCCGCAAATAATCAAAATATTATGAATTTTCAAATGAAAATACAATCGGTATATACAATAAAGCTATTATATTATTCCGTCTGGCCCAGTTAGTGTTGTATGTACATTTCTTATACAGAAAAAATCTGACGTAAAATTAAGAGTGACCTCATAAAATGCCATTTTTAATTAATTTAAAGAAAAAGATTCAGAAAATGTTCTCTCAAATATTTGTACTTTGTCTTTAGTATTTTTGAAAGAAATGTGAAAAAATATCAAAATATTTTTTGATTATTTTATTAAGAGCCGGAATTAGGTATTTTTCAAATTTTAATTTTACCAATAAAATGAGAGATCAAGAAGGATATGAAGGATATAGAGTAGTGTAGCCCCTTGACTCCGTTCTTCGTTCACCGACCCCGTACCCGAACGATTTTTTCAGACTTCTTCCCGACCCGTTCCCCGCCACAAAACAATTCAAAAACCACGTCGCTCGACCCCAAAAACTTTCGGGGGTTTCGGGGTATAGCCACATAAAATGCAATTTTTTAGAGCAATTTAAAGAGAAAAATTTAAACAATTCCATCACAATTTATTTGTACCTCCCAATTTACTTTGTACCTCACCAGCCCGTTACATTTCTTATTTAGTCATTTTAAAGGTGATAGATTATTGTAAAAGTATTCTTAACATATACAAAAGAGAATTACAAGACAATTATTTTTCTTCGGAAAGAGAAGACAAAATTAATTTTATTAATACAAGACTCTTTGTATATGAACAACTTGTTGGAGAAGAGGAGTTTAATGAATTTATTGAAAAGCATGGTTTAGATTTAAATGAGTTAAATTCTCAACAAGATTTTGACAAGGAAACAGCATTAAGGAATATTGAGTAAAGTTTACAAAATTTTTCTAATCATAGTAAAGTGTGTAAAGTTATACATATGGGTACATCCCAAAAAGAGATGTACATCCCAAATTTTGAGAATTTTGGAACGTGATAAAGCCAGATTTCTTCTTTTTGTATACCGCAAGAGACGAAAATTTTGAGAATTTTGGAAAGCCTTAGGAAAAAAATTCAAGTGTTAAAGCCGAAGGCAAAAATTTTTGAAGTTTACATGTTTATGCAGTCATTTCCAGTTCTGTATCAAAATCCGAAAAATCTGTATTTATACCCGGATCCAAACCCAGATCCGTACCGGATTTTCAAAAAAATTTTTACATAAAAATTTACAAAAATATGCGATTTTTCTGCAGGTGGCAATCCAAAAAATTACAAATTAAAATCATATATAATTTTATAAACAATTTAGATATAATAATGAAGTTATAGAAGTTTTACTTGGTTTTCTACCCAAGGAGACAACTTTATTTATCTGTTACAAATTATTTGTTTTGGCACGAACATTGATAATGTCATTTATCAAAGATAATTGTTTAAATGAATACATTTCACTTTTTGTTCATTTGCCTATGATCAAAGATGATGACGGAAGTGATATAAAGTAATGATTTGAATAATTAAATTTACAACCCTTTACCTTTTTTCTTTCCGATGTTCCTTTTAAAAATTATTTTTAAAAATTATTAGCTTCTCATGTTTTCATTAGATGGATATAATTAGTAATTGAAATTTTTTTCCGAAGTTTACGATAAAAATACCAGTAAATACCGAAAAATACAATCGATAGTACGGTATGGTCCGATGACACTGATTCCCGTACACAGGACCCCTTTCTAATTTCTCGATAGTTTTCCAACTGTGGCAAAAAAAAAGATTTTATTATATTATCAGTTTCACCATATTCTTAGGTTAACTGAAATCGAACTATAAATCTTCATTTTTCGGTTCAGTTTGAATCCGACAACCCAATTCAGGACATAATTAATTTTGCTTAAATTTTAGAATCCAAATATCAATTTTCGATTATATCGAATCATTCGATTTTTATGAGGTGTCTGCAAACAATTTGCATATCGACTTGGAAAACAATGCTCTTAAAATAATGCATGGTGAGTTTAAAAAGAGCTTTGATTTTTAAATTTTATTTTAAGATACTGGTAAATTGTTTAAAACTCTTCATGAGGATGAGCTGTATTTGGCAAGTAAACATTATCGTATTCAATATAGTCACAATAACGTTTATGACAATGAGGAGAACATGAAAGAGTTTTTGCAAACCATCCCGCTTATGCATGTATATAAAAGTAAATAAATTAGATTTATATGTACTTAATAAGTAACAGAATTATATGGATGCAGAATTTTTTTACTGGCTTAGTTGGGTTCTGAAACGTCCAAAAAACTTATGCATATGTTAAGCCCGTTTTTGAGTATATTTTCCATATTTTGGCGGTACGTCCATATTTCCAAATTTCGTCATTTTTTACTAAATTTTGCCAAAACTTGGTCAAAATTTTCAATTTATGAACTTTTTGGTCTTCGAAAAAAAGAAAGTTTTTATCCGTCTTAACATTTTCTTACTTTGTTCCATACGCAGACCAGCTACATATATTCGAATATGCAAATAAAAATAATAGCTCTTTCGAGAGAGCTCCTCGAGCTGAGTCGAATGATACCAAAATCAACAAAATCTGACTTGATTTGACAAAGTTATGCTCGTTTATTTTAGCTCCCTACCTTGGCCTCTGTGGAGGTTTTGCTCCAAGTACATCGAGAGCAAGGGAGATAAGAAATTGGTTTATGATGCTGCGGAGTAAGACAAAGATGTCGTCGGCAGCTCGCCGACGTCGTAACTTTGTTTATTCTTGTTCAATCACGGTGATTTTGGTGTAATTCGACTCAGCTTGACCTATGTTTTTCGTTTTAAGGACTTATTCTCGGCTCTTAGAAATTTCCGGAGATATTGTGTGGTACCATTCGACTCAACTCGCCGAGCTCTTTCGAATGCCATATAATTATCCATATTTAGATCAGACCCATAAAGTGAAGTTTAGCCTTCCCAATCCCTTGGTTCCCAATCCCTGCCCAATTAGTTTGAAAACTTTGATGATTACTAATTTCAACTAGTAATTAACTATCAAAATTAAGAAATTGATGACTGGGTTATAACAAGTGAAGAATTTGAAGGGTTTGAATCATTTCTTATTGAAAACGAGCCAAGTAATACATACAATCTATACGAACTCTACCATTCTGATTATGTTATAAAAAATTCGGATCTGCGAAGGAAGCTTAAACAATATTATATAAATACACAATTGCTTAATAAAATAAGTAATGATGCGTTGGTTTATAACCATCAATTACAAGTACCAATTGAAATTCGGGAAGGAATTTTCATCCCGCCACAATATCGAGAGGTCGTTTTTTGATATAATCTTTATCAAATTTCACCAAATCTAATTGACCTTATGCCCCAAAACCAAAAATGAGAATATAAATTAACCATATTCCTTAGCTCTACATCCCTTACCCGCCACCTGAAGCAGCTGGAAGCTTTGCCGAAAGTAGCCAACAAGCCGCTGGGAGAAGTCGCCATCGTGATGATGATGGTAACGGAGGTAATGGAAATAGAGGGAATGTTCATCGTGGACGTGGACGTCAGCGTCGTAATGGAAACAGAGGCAGAAATGGTAGAAGAGGAAGAAATGGAGATGGAGGAAATTGAAGAGGATTTGCATGTAAAAGAGGCTGAAAATTGTTGAAAGAATTGAAGAGAAAAATTTAGTTTAAGAAAATTACTGTTTCGAGGATTGCCTTTATTAAACACTATCTCTCTTTTGTAAATTCTCTAGTAAAGTACCACTCTTTAGCGAAAAACCAAATTTACATGGAGGAATCCCGTCTGGGTCCTTTCACTAGTCCTTTCCGCTATGGTTCCATAATCTCTCATGCAGCGATTTTGATCCCTATGAAAATAAGAAAGAACGGTTTTTTGGGAGTATCTCCCCCATATCCGCAAATATTTGTCCGCAACTTTTTTCTTTTTCTTCTCCTACCTTCTCTCATATAGATTAAAAATGGTCAAAGGAAAAATACTGCAAATATGCGGGGAAATACTCCCAAAGTACCGTAAGATCTTATTTTAAGATACACTCATGGATAACTCCCTAATTTACAAGATACCCTTTTTGACAGCCTTTGAGTGAGGGGCCGGCTAAGCAATATCCCCTGTCTAAATCTCATTAAAAAGTACAATTTTTCAGCTCCATAGGTGTGTCTTTTTGGGGCCCGGATGCAATATATTTGGTAAAATCGAGTGGTATCATAATAGAGGATTTAGGGTATTTAAATTTGTTATCTTTTTTTCGTGAGGATAAAAGTATTTGAGAGTAGTAGATTAGCAAAAGAACACATTAGCCAAATAATCAAAAAAATTACTGAGTTTTATAGTTAAAATAATTCCTGGTTAAACAGCTGGATCCAAAACTGAGATTATTTCAGAAAAATAATTTTGACTAAAAAATAATCCATCGTCGAGTTGGCTACTAGAAGTCGGATATTTCGAATAAAATAAAATAAACATTTAATTTTCCACAACAACAAGGAAGCGGAAATACTCTGAGTTTTATTATTATAAAAATACTTCCTGTTTAGCCGGAAGAAGCAGAGGGTCCTCATTGTAATAGGCACTCATTAATACAATGCTATCGACTTATTATTAGCTATTCACATGCTTAATATTGGAAATTAAATATTAAACGCGCAGCTGCGGGTTCTATTACCCGAATTTCTAACCCACAACTCAATGTTACTCTTGGAGGTGCGGAATTTTCGTCTCTGAACTACCACTCACGTTTTAATATACCTCCATATTGTAATATATTTTTTTAAATTTCAGATGATTAAATTTAATTTTATAATTTTCATATATTTAATTATATTTTTGAAAATTCAATGCGCTGGTAAACTCATTCATGTTGACGTGAAAATCAAAGATGATTGGAAAGAAAAAAGAGAATTTGTTTATTTAAAGAATGTTGAAATAAAGAATCGTTTTGTGTTGAAAGTAATTGAAAAGACAAATAATCGATATGATGGCTTTAATAAAAACATAGATGGATATTTACGTGCAATTGAATTTAACCAAGATAAAAATATGTTTAAAGTTGAAATAAGTGATAGATCAGAATATATTCCATCTGATCAATTAAGAAGGAAAATTTTGATTGAAATTACTACTAATGAAATATTTCAAAATTTTCTGCATGGGTTTGAAAAAATGGTATATTTTTATCAATTGAATTTTCATTCCACAACTAGCAAAGAAAAAGTAAAAGAAAGAAAAGGAAATCGGCTTCCATAACTATTCTAATTTGTGTTAAAATTAAGGTACTCCGAATATAAATTTATTGAAAATATTAATTGTTATGAAATTAAATATTGTACAATTAGGTTGTCGATAGTTGTAAATCTTCGGATATTATCTTGGGATATTTTAGGATTGAGTGTATTTGGGGAATTATAGAGATCAACTGTTTTATTACGTTTAAATGGAATTTGGTGACTCACTACCCCTCTCAAACACCTATAAATCGCATTTACATACATGAATCCGCATTACAACTAAGTCTCTCAGCAGTCCTTTCTTTTGCTTGACTTGACCGTCATGGGATTTGTGTATATGTACAATAAAGAAAGATGTATATCACGAGGGTTTGGGGAGATATCGAAAAATTAAGTGGAATGGTTTTAAAGATATACCGGAAATCGAGGTTATTTGCGAAGAGGCAACCTTATTGTACAAGAGTGAAAGTAATTTCAGCTTATACAAAACATAATGAGGCCAATGTTTTTAAAACTTAAAAATCCGATCCCAAAAGGTATCATATCTATTCACAATTGATCATAAATTTAAGATACTCCGAAAGAATAATTTTATTGAAATGAATGATAATCGTTTTGAAACATCAATATTAGATAATAATTTAAAAAATAACACTAAACTTAGCTTAGTTGAAGAAAATATTGAATCTTATAAAGACAAACTTTCATCAACTTATTGGACGGAAATTAATTTAATTGGATATAAAATTGAATTGTTAGGAAAACAAAAATTAGAAAATCCGAAAGGAGAATTAAAAAGCAGAATTATTGAGATTGGAAATAAAATAAGTAAATCGTTTTTTTATTTTTTATATTTTTCCCTATTTAAATTTCCACACTGTATGCCTAAAAATATACATATATTATATTTTTTAATATTATAGGAGGAATAATTGAAGGAAATAAACGAAACTGTTTTAATTGTAAAATTACAAATACCATAACACGGTATAGATACCTAAAAGAACATTATTTGTGCAATACTTGTAACAAGTATAAAATAATTAATGTCAAAATGAGACCTGAAGTATGTTTGTATCAACTATAATGTTCTATATTTATTCATTTATAATTCGCGCATATTTAAATAACATTATTAGGGATCTTATTTATGTTTATGGATTTTAATATTTTTCTAAATATCTAAGAGAACATTACTTTTGTCTTTGTGGTAAATTTAAACATAAAAAATGAAATTAGTTAGAAGCACACAGCAACATAAAACAGGCAGAGGGTGCAACCTGCCTTTCAGTGCGTGAGTATGTTTTAGTTGGTTAGTGACAGCGAAAATGCAAGAGTTTCGAACCATTTCAGTAAAAATGAATTATATAATAAGGAAATCCTAATAATATCTTTTCTAATTAACATTTAATGTTATTTAAAATAAAATTAATTTTTTCAAAACAATTTTTCCTTTATTTTCATTTTTTAAATTTACTTATAAAACCATATGTAACTTTTTTTAATGATATTAAAAATCAATAAATTTGATTTTCAAACAAAGATAAGACTCTGTTTAACGATTTGGCTAAGTTGAAATTTTTTCTCAAACTTTTTTTTCGAGATAAAGCTTCTCGAAATTATACATCAAATCTTTAGAGAAATGCATGCGAAAAAATCCTAAGGTTGCTGTGAAGCAACCTTAGACAATATCAGTTCTCTGAGAACTAGCTTCAACTCCTATTTTTATAACTATTTTAGCGAATCACAAACGATCGAAAATATTTTACTTGCGGAGAATCAAAAACATCAATGTGGTACCGTCATTCAGAGCCGGAAAAATATATATGTAACAAGAAACAAAGATTAAATAAGAAAACAAATAAAAATCAAACAGAACAGAAATCGAATAAATAGTATTTAATAGATTATAATTTTCGAACTTTAATTTTCTGAGTTCATTGAACAAATTCTAAAATTATTTAAAATATAACCTATGTAATTTCATTCAAAAACATAATTCTTTAATTGTTACCAATATAACTGTTAAATGAATCTATTTATTTTCATTATTTTATTTATTTTATGACACTCTTAATCACATCTAATCACTAGTAGGTTAATTTTCCGGAGGTTAATTTCTCGCTAGAGTCTATCACTCATCAATTGGAAAGAGAAGGCGAGTAGTTAACCCAACTGTCCAAGCCTACTATTTATATTGTTGGTATTTCCAACATCCAAAAAATTAAGATTGTGACAGGGCAACATTTTTACTTATCACTGGAAAATTAGTATTTAATTTAAATTTAAATATTAGCTATGTTGTAAATAATAAAGTATCTATATCGAATTCTATTCAGCTCTTTTTTCGTATTCCGCTATATTTTGGGAATGTAATGCCAAATTTTTTAACATTCTAAGAGTTTTTTAGAACTAGCCCTTTAAAATTAAAAGAATTGAGTAACACCGGTGTGCTTTCTTTTTGGGGCACATATATTAAAAGACTGACTAACTGGGAACTGATTTATCGGTGAAGCAATAAACAATATATAAACATAAGCATGTGAATGTGAGGTGACACAGGAAATAAAGATAAATAATAATTATAGTGTAATGGTTGGGAAAATCCATTAACACATAATGCTCGCCCAAAAGATCACCTGTGCTTAGGCAATCAACGGATATACCTTACATTAATTTAATTATAATTATTAACTATTAATTATGACTTTTTATTTGAGGTTACAAAAATTAGTTAATATCGCCCTTTTGTCTTTATAAATGTTATCCTTAATAAAATAAATAAAATAATAAAAATAAATCTACGAAATTACAATTTATCTTGGTAAAAATTAAAGAATTTTGTTTTCCACTGAAATTGCATACGTTATATTTTACTTAGTTTTATAGTATGTTCAATAAACTCTGAAAATTAAAGTTAGAATATCATAATCATTTAAATACTATTTATTCGGATCCTGTTTTGTTTGAATTTTTGTTTTCTTATTTATCCTCTGCTGCTTCATATAACAAGATTTACATATATATTTTCCAGGTTTTGAATGACGGCACCAAAGTGATGTTTTTGTTGCTCCGCATGTAAAACATTTACGATCTTTTGTGATTCGCTAAAATATTTATAAAAATAGGAGTTGATACTAGTTCTCTGATAAATTTTTTAAAGCTATTTTTCTAATTATCGACGAACAAACTTTGTCCAGGGTTGATTCTAATTAACTTGTTTCATTTTGTCCAAGTTCCGGTTCCCACAAGTCGTAAAAGTAATGTTCTTATAGATATTTAGGATAATATTGGAATCAATATACATAAATATGATCTCTAATAAGATCTCTAATTAAATAAGATTTCTAATTTAGATATGCTCGAAACATTTAAAACTACACATTTGCTCTCTCTGTAATTATACAATGAAAAAATTTAAACCATTTTAGTATGACTTCCTTCAGGTCTCGTTTTGCCATTATATATTTTATAACCGTGACATGGCTGACACAAATAATGTTTTTTTAGGTATCTATACCAATGTTTTGTTTGCGAGACTCTACAATTTAAACAGTTTTGTTTATTTCCTTCAATTATTGCTTCTAAAATAATAAAAAATAATATGTATATTTTTAGACATATAAATAAATAAAAAGTTTTAAAATCCATTTACTTATTTTATTTCCTATTTCAATAATTCTATTTTTTAATTCCTTCGGATATTCAATTTGATTTTTTTCTAACAATTCAATTTTATATACATTTAAATTAATATCCGTCCAATAACTTGCTAAAAGTTTGTCTTTGTAATTTTCTATATTTTCTTCAACCAAGCTGAAATTATTTCCACTCTTGAACAATATCGAAGTTTCATAACAATAAATATTTTCAATAAAATTATTATTTCGAAGTACCTTAAATTTAACACAAATAGTTAGAGCGGCGGATTTCTATTTCCATGCTGATATGTTTAATTTGCCAGATAGTTGTGACACTATGGAATGTGAATTCTAGAGTAAAAATTACCATTTTATCAAACCAAGGCAGAAAATTTTGAATTATTTCATTATTACTAATTTCAATCAAAATTTTCTTTTTTAATTGATCAGATGGAATATATTTTGATTTCTCACTTATTTTAACTTCAAACATATTTTTATCTAGATTTAAGTCAATCGGACGCAAATATCCTTCTATATTTTTATTAAAACTATCACGTTGATTATTTTGTTTTTCAATCACTTTCATCACAAAACGATCCTTTATTTCAACATTTTTTAAATAAATAAATTCTCTTTTTTCTTTCCAATCATCACAAATTTTCACTTCCACACTAATAATTCTCCCTGAATACCGAATTTTCAAAAGAATAAATAAATATATGAAAATTATATAATTAAATTTAATCATCTGAAATTTGAAAATTAAAGCTGCTTTTTTGTTGCGGACCCATAAATGAGGACCGAACTAACGGTCCGTCAGTTAGGGACCCGAATGGATTTAAAAAAAATTATGTAAAAGACCTCTTTATTTAAAAAACCATCTACTACAAACTTTTTACATCTGAT
Organism: Meloidogyne enterolobii; assembly: GCA_963681835.1. Classification (NCBI taxonomy): domain Eukaryota; kingdom Metazoa; phylum Nematoda; class Chromadorea; order Rhabditida; family Meloidogynidae; genus Meloidogyne; species Meloidogyne enterolobii. The sequence continues at coordinate 2,104,702 of CAVMJV010000006.1, forward strand.
TTGGCATTCTTTTTATTAAGCGGGAAAATAATAAATTTTCCCGCTTTTATTAAGCGGGAAAATAAATAAAATAGGACAAATTTTGAAATTTTTGTTGATTAAAAAATTGTAAAGTACATATGATTAAATTCAAAAGAATCTGATCTTTGAATGTAATTGCACATTTATGTACAATGTTATGTACGAATTTTTACCCTTGTCACGTGACAAATTCACTTAATGTTTGTGTTTTTCTAAAACGACTATTGTAAAGCACATACATAGCTATTTAATTCATAAATTATTGCAAGGGGCAGTTGATTATGTAACATATCATTCCGGGGAACATTAAAAAAATTAGCTAAAGGGGAAACAATTAGCCCATTTCATCTTAATTATATTTAAAGTAATTGAACTATTTAAAAATTATTTTATTTTTGTATTAAATGTATAACATAGGGTTAAGGTTCTTAGAACAGACAATTCTTCTTTCATTGTTTTAAATATTCTCATTTTAATTTAAATCGAGGTCTTATAAATACATATTATGTCGGAATTCCGATCCTCTCAAGGTTAAAGTGCATAAGGAATTGCCAAATACTCACTTTCTCTGCTCAATTCTAAAAATGATAAAACGGACATGTTTAAAGTGCATATGCATCATATGTGAAGCTGATATTTGGTCACTCACATAGGTAGAGGAAAGGGCGGAGATTAAGTATACTCGTTATTTTTCACTCTCTATTTCTAAACTCCTCCCCTCCAAAGCTGCATTTAAAAGTCAGTCAGGACTGTCAATAAATTCATATACATTTTAAAATTATTAGCAAACTTTTTTAAACGATTTCAAGTTTTTTTTAAATTCTTTGTCATTGAGTTTTAGTTGATTAATGTCTCAACATGTTAAATTATAATTATTATTATCCCGCCTTTTAAAAAAAATGATAATTATGTTAATATTTAGTAGTCATATTAAAATGAAAAGTACTTCCTTATTGTACAGTTTAAACTTTAAGGCCTAAAAATAGTCTCACAACAAATGCTAGATGTAATGTCCCGTAAGGACGATTTGATAGCTCCATTTACATAAATTTTAAGACTTATGCTTTACTATTTTAAAATTAGAAAATAACTTTTCCATTACTTTTTTTCCTTCCTTAATAAGACATAATGGTCAGCATTTTCTTCCGTGTTCAATTCCATTATATTTGCCTGTGGCATAATCAAATGAGGAATGATAAAGAAAAGAATTGAATTAAACTGCACTTTCTTAACGTGATCTAAAAATAAATGATTTATAAGTCATTTGAAAGGCTCGTCGGGCTGAGTCGAATGACAAAAAATTAGCCCGCGGACTCAACTGTGAGCCGAGACCATTACTTGTTGCTCCTGTGGCGGCACGCAAATGAGACCTTTGAAATTATTTTGGCAAAGAAGGACCTTTGAAATCAGGAGACCTTTGAAATTATGTCTCATTTGATTATGCCACAGGCAAATATAATGGAATTCAACGTGGAAGAAACTGCTGACTAGTATTTCATATTAAGGAAGGAAAACTGCACTTTCTTAATATAATATAATGGAATTCGAAAAAGGACCCTCTTTTTAGAGCCGCATGTGAAAATTTAATGAATTTTCAAACTCTAGGAAGAACCTATACTGTTATTATGCGCCGTTGCAAAACTTTTCAAAATTTTGAATTAAAAAGTAGTTATTGAACAGCCTTCCCATGTTGTAGAAAGATTTCAAAATTAAGGTTGTAAAATTCTGGCGTTTTGGCACGCCTAATTATAAAAATCAAGCCAATCGTCAGAACACTAAAATGTCATAGCGCCCATTTCTGCAAACGCTCACGCTATTTGAGGTTCCCAGTGGTCTACAAAAGCTACTCCTTCTACAAAGCGACACCTATAAAATAAAATTGTGATGTTTTAAATATTACACAAAATTTCAGATGAATAAATTTAATCTGATCATTCGCTTATATTTAATTATTTGCTTGAATTTTCATTGCGTAGGAAAACAAATGCAAGTTGAGTTAAAAATCAAAGATGACTGAGAAGAAAAAAGAGAATTTATTTATTTAAAATCTGTTGAACTTAAGGAGCGTTTTGTAGTGAAAACAATCGAAAAGCATAACAATAGTTATTTCGGCTCTAATTACAATACGGATGGATTTACCCGTTTAGTTGACTTGAATCTTGCTGCAAATATTTTTAAAAATATTGAATTAAATGTAGGACGAACAAATCCAAAATTTTTATTAAAAAGGAAAATTGTGATTGAGATTGACAACAATAAAATAATTTAAAAAATTTTACAAGGATTTGAAAAACGGGTATTTTATGCTTTATTAACCAAACTTCACATGATAAAATAAAATACAAATGAAGTTCTATTAATCACTGTTATGATTAACTTATTCTATAATAATCGAAATCGAGAATAGAAATTGAAAACCTATAAAGTTACAGAATATTATAAGAATAATTCATGTTAATAGTGTCATTTCCAGTCTACCTTTTTTCCTCCCCAATTTTTTACCCTATGTTTGTACGGAATGTTCAAATCTTCCCCTTTCTTCCATCAAATTTGCCTTTCTATATTTTGCTAAAATCAATCAAAAATATTAATCTTTTATTCAGTTTTTACAATGATAAAAAAGAGACATGATGATGAAAAAAGTGAGACATGATGATCTCATACTTTCTTAAATATTACAAAATAATCTTTTTGTTTGTTTTTAGGTAAAATATAGAAAGTAAAATTGATGGAAGAAAGGGGAAGATTTGACTATTCTGTACAAACATAGGGTAAAAAGATTGGGGAGGAAAAAATGGGGACTGGAAAAGACTATTCCTAATTTATCCTTTAATTTTAGGCACTAAGATATAATAATTTTACTGAGGAGGATAATTTTTATGAAACTTCTATATTAGATGAGAGTTTGGAAAATATAAAAATAAATAAAAAAGAATTATTAAAAGAAAGTATAGAAAATTACACAAACAAACTTTTATCAAGTTATTGGACGGAAATTAATTTAATTGGATATAAAATTGAATTGTTAGAAAAACAGAACTTTGAAGATCCGAAAGAATTAGAAAGGAAAATTATTGAAATTGGAAATAAAATAAGTAATTTTAAATTTTAAGCTTGGTTTATCTTTGCAGTTGACTAAAAAATTTTCATTAATAATTATAGGTGGAGTTAATGAAAGAAACAAGCGTCATTGTTTCAATTGTAGTGTTACACAAACAAAACATTGGTATAGTGCACTAAAAGAACATTACTTGTGCCAAAAATGTGGCGATTATAAACACAAATTTGGAAAGTTTAGATCAAATAAATTATGGTTTAGAGCTACAAAGGTATCTTTATTATTATTTGTTAATTTTTGTGACTCCGGGCCGTTTTTATTCTGAAGAATTTACATATAGAGAGTAGAAAGCAAAATATTTATCTTTACACAGAAAAAAATTAGTTTAGTTCAATAGATTCAACTTAATGCAAATACTTTATATTAACATAAAGTATGAACGAAGTAACTAATGATCTTCGTAGAGTAATTTTATTAAATCTTTATCGATAATTATAATTTAAATATTTATGTTCAAATACTTGTTATATAAATATTTTAGAGAAATACACAACATCGAACTTGCTTTATTTGCGGTATAACCCAAACGTATCATTGGCACCTTGATTCAATGTTTGAAAACGATTTGTGTAATAAATGTTATCAAAAACAATATAGGACAAGGACGAAAACAACTAAAAATTAAAAGGATAATGAATAGAATAAATATATTTATGATGACTAGTATGACTAAATAAATCCATAGCAAATATTAAATTAATGCACATGCGTGGACAATTTTTAAAAACGTTTAATTTTTATAAATTTTTTCAACACGTTAGTTATATTTAATTTTATTTAATATCTTGTCGTTGTAGAAACTTTAAATTTTATTCAAAATGTAAATATATATCTATGGATCAAATTGTGACAAGATTTTACTTCCTTACTAAATTTTTTCTTTATTAACTTCTTCCTGCTTACAGAGTTTATTACATTTAAATTTTAATTTATCATAATTTAATATTTTATAAATTTTTATTTAAAATACATAAAAACTTTTTGGTAAATTTTTTATTGGATCATTGTAATTTTTTGAAGATTTTTAAATATTAAATATTTTAATAATTTAAATAATTTTAAATATTTTTTGAAGACAAAATAGAATAAAAAAGAGTAATAAAGCAAACTGACTGAGACAAGGACTGAATGATAAATTGTATACTAAAAGGAAGAAAATACCCAACAGAAGAATAGGTTATAACGTAAAAATCCAATCCCTTGTATAAATAACAATTTCAGTTTAATTTTGATAAGCTTTTAAATTAGATTAAATGTTTGTTCATATTTCCCTTCTCAGATTCAATGATGTGCTTTCCACCACTTCAAAATTAAAACCACGATTGTCGCAATTATGCCAAGCGTAATTATAATCCAGGCTATTAAACAATTATATTTTCCCTGGCAAAATCCATCTCCACTATTTTCATTCCCAAAACAACCCGAACTTCTATCATCAGCGCGCTTGCGACGAGTCAAAAATTGTTTAAAATTCATTTGCTTATGCTCTAAAAAAATAAGTAGTTTGAGTTACTAAATTAATAATATTTACACTCATTTTCGGAAAAAATTAGGTAATGCAAACTAAGTAAACTATTTGAACCCATGCATGATGGCCTAATTCAGTATTTTTAATTCTTCGCTATTTTCAGCTCTCCTAGATAAAAATCCCGCTCGTTATGAATGATTTTTTCTAATCCATTCCATGTTATAATCAATTTTTTGCATTTTGTTATTCCTTGAATTAATAAAAATCACTTACTATATTTTTCGACTTCCTGCTTCTTCCTACAAAAGCATCCGAACTTGGCCGGGATTTTAAAATTAAAAGCAATTGATTTCCAAATTGAAATGGCCTCATCAAATATATTTTTCTCAACTTCGTGTTTTTCTGCAAATTGTACCCACAACCTATTAAAAACTCCAGTCAAATAGTTCATGTCATATAATTTTTTGTCCTCTATGAGTTTTCCATTTTGTAATTTTTCTTGAATTTTGCCATATTTTTTATCAATGAAATTGTTGAAAAGTGTTAGGGATGTTTCTTTGACATTTTTAATGTTATCAAATGCTTCTTGCAAGTTCGAAGCCTTGGCAATGACAAACAAATTGTTGAGGTCCTAAAAGTTTTTTAGATTTGTGAAATTTTATAGTCAATAAGTTTGGAGTCATGCCTATTAAAAAGAGATAGATTTGTTTAGAGCTCTCAGATTCTTAATGACTTGGGTAAGGTAACCAACTCAATATCCTTATTTGGACCATATGACCAGCGATTATATTTTAGATCTCATTTTGTTTTCCAAAAATTACATTTAAAATTTAATACAAACTTAATTTAAACTTACATAATTAATGTGTAATTTCTTCATTTCTTTCTCAATGATTCCCAACTTTTGTTTAATCTGACAAACTTCTTCCAGGTTGTCCATTTTTCCATAGCCTTTTCCACCATGACTTCGACTGTTAACTCCAACAAAAATAAATAGGAATATTAAAATAAATTTTATTTTCATTCCTAAGAGAAGATTACGTTAACAAGCTTGAGATTTTAACGATAATTTTGCTTAATTAATCGTATAAGGTAATTAAAGTAAATAAAAACTAAAATTTTGGTTGAAAGTAATAATTTAGGGTTTATAAGCGCGACTATTTTTTACAAAATACCATAAAGAGTAATTAATGTTTTTGTTATCCTCAAGTACAATAGCCATATCTGAGTTACTGGTCATTTTTCTTAATTTTAGCTTCTTATTAAAAGAATGCCTTAGAATAAAAGAGGAGAATATGGAGGATTTATTGTAAAAGAGGAGGAGAAATATGCTTGTTTACTAAATTTCGACATAAAGTGCAAATCAATCTCATGCCTTTAATTGATTTAAATTTATTTAACTAAATTTCCCTTTGTGACTCTATTAATAAGCATGATGCAATATTTTGACATTTAATTTTGAAATGCCGAGTGCAAAAGAATTTTAAGATGATAAATAAATACATTAAATATTCTTAAATTAATAATGTCAGCTATTGCTGCGTTGATAGAATTTTTTATCCGCCTTTCAGTTTAACTCCCATGATTTTAAATGCTTAACTTATCATTAGTTGTATCTGTTGAAATAGTGTTACACATGACTCTAGAATTGATACCTACAATTTTATTTTCCCGTTCACGATAATCATTCTCAGAGACACTTGTTTATTTAGTATTTTAGTATTTTCTGCTACGCCCAAGGTTGTTTGATTTTGACGTACAAATGATTTTGACGTTTTGCATCTTCCGACAAAAGAAAACTTTGATGTATTCTATATATGATTTATAAAGAGTTTCATCAGTTATAAATATTACTGTTTATTTTTTAAAAATTTATTTTTAAAAAATATTTTATAAAAAATAAGAAATACAAAAAGTGCAAATTACATAATTTAATCTCTTTGTAAATGTTTTATGCCGCCCAATTTTGCACAATGACTAATGTGAATTCATCTGAATAGTAAATTGCAGATTTATTTTTATAACTATATTATTTAATTACATATTTGGGAATGTTTAATTTAAAATAATTTTTATATTTAATTATTTTACAAATTCTCGGCTTGCATAATAGAGCATGTGTTGTGAATAAACCCAATTACATCCAGATCGGAAGTTTTACGCTGAGTTATTAGAAACAACTTTTTGTGGGAGTATTGTCTCGTTTTTCCATTTAAGCTTGAACTCTATTTTTTGATGTCTAGCATAGAAAACGACCCCATTGACTAGATCATTAAGTTTATTCGATTCATTTTTTTCATTTTTGGTACTTTAAAATTTTTCGATTAAATGATTGTGAATTTCACTACTACTAGGTTTTCTAAAAATTTACTACTACACCCTCTAAAAATTTAATTTAAAAAACGGCCACTAATTAACCCGAACATAATATTTAAAAATAATTTTGAAGAAAATCCATTGCATTACATTATAAATGGATATAATAATAAAAATAAAAGTTATATAGTCATCAAACTTTTCTTCCATTAAATAACCTTCATATAACAACTTATTTATTTATTTTGTAAATAGCGGCATTTCAAATAAATATTTGCACGTTTTATATTTCTAAAAAAATATTTTAAACTATTTAAAACTAATAATATTAAACGAGTCAAAGTACAAAAAGTGCAAATTACTTTATTTATCACGCCGATTGACAAATAAAAATAAAGTACAATTTCTAAATATTAAATGACATGCGGACTAATCTTATGAATTTTTCATTAAACATAAAGTGCAAATATTTATTCAGTAGATCCTTGTGGGTCCATGGCCGACGAGATTCCTTTTCACGCATTAGTAGTTCTCGCAGCACGCCAGAGGGTAGCTTGCTTCGGATCTGCAACATAGTTTGGGTTGAGTCAGGCGATTGTCCCTGCGACTCCAATTGATAGCATATTCTGTCCACTGTGTCCATAAAGTTGCGTAGTGATGATGAGGCATCCGTTGCCCTCGGTATATGCATCAGTTCTGAGTACAAGTTGTCAATAAGTCTCTTTGAGTCTCCAAATCGGTCCTTCAAAATGTTGAGTACGTGCTGGTAGTTGGCGTCCGACGGTTCATAATGTTCAATAGCTTTTCGTGCTGGTGAGTTGGCTGGCAGACACATCAAAAGATAGGTGTGCTTCTGGAAGGCGGACAAGGTCGTTTGCTGATCAACTGCGACTGAAAATGCATTCCACCATGTTCTGTAGCGATGGGCTTCTCCGTCGAAGCGCGGTAGTTCCAATGTAGGTAGTCGGACGGCTTGTTGTACCACATTTGGTTGATTCACTTGTTGTGCGGGCAGCTGCTGGCCCTGATGACCCTCCATGGTCCAGTTGATTAGTTCCACAATTCCTCTGGCTCTCTCGTGTAAGTCCATAAAGTGTTCATGCGGCAAGTCCTGTTCAGCCTCAGGTTGCGGCGGAAAGTTGTCATATAGTTCCTCCTCTGCTTGTAGAGCATTTTCTTCCAAGTTGTCCATGTGTTCCAGCCAACGAGTGTTGAGTTCATTCACGCGTTCCATTGACGATTCCAGTTGAGTTCTGACCAAACGAAGTCCATTAGTTGTTGCCTGATTGATCACTGGTTGATCCAAAAGTCCATTAGCATCTGCAATTCTGTCCCTCATAGTTCGCAAAACAGGAGCAATAGCACGGCGGATTGGTCCTGAAGACGGCATTTCGCTGCTAGTAGTCGACTACAGTAAGTGGGAGTCGATTAGTTATAGTAGGCTGCTGACAGTTGATTAGAGTCGACGCTGACAGTGGTCGATTAGTTGTCTCACACAGATATAGTAGTAGACGGTCGATTGCAGTTAACGACGGTCGATTGTAGTTTGCCCTGTAGTTGATTAGTTGACGGCTGCAGTGCCAACTATCAGTTGATTAAACACACCAGTGAAGTGAACTGATGAGCAAATTGAGTTGAACACACCAGTGGAGTGAAGCACCAAGCAGTTGATGAACACTCAGCTGACTGATGTACAAATTGAGTTGATTGGCGACGGTTGTTGTTGTTGACCCGAGCTGCGCACTGACAATTGATGTGGGCGCTGTTCCCGGCCGTTGCACCAATTTTTGTGGGCGAGGGATTTGTTGTCGAGGAACACAGGTCCGTTGAAGTCAGACCAGCCACGCGTTGTTCCAAGTTCCCTCGGCACAAAAAGGAAGTAGTTGTTTCGGCACGTGCAGTCGACTATTAAACGGTCGACCAATTGTCCTTTCGGTCAATTGTAGTCGACTGTGAACAGTCGATTGTGTTGTTGTTGGAAGGTCGATTGTTGGAAGAGCACGGCCAAATTTAGTCGACGGCAAGTAGTCGACTGTTGTTCGCTGGAAGGGCGATTGTTGAAAGAGCAGGCCAAATGTAGTCTGCTGAAGGTCGATTAAAATTTAATCGACCGTTGTCACCAAAAGCACTTGCAGGGCGATTAAACAAAGAGGAAAAGGGCGACTAAGCTCAAAGAAATAAAAAGCAGCGAAGTAAAAAATATTTATTTTCCAAAGGCAGCCAAATATAATAAAAGCGAACAAAACAAGTAAAATGCACGTACAAAGTTAAATAAGTGAAGGGACGTACAAATAAATATAAAACTGGGAGCAATGCGAACGAATGAACTGAACTGGGGAAATGGTGAATGAACTAACACTAAAAATAGAGTAAAAAGCAAATGCTTAAATAGCCGGCTGGTCTAGCCTGGGGCGTGGCTTGTTTTCCGACCAGCCGAAGAAGAAATGGGCGTGGTTAGCAATAAAATAATTGAAGAAAAGGAAATAGTACGTACAACTGACGACAGGAGTAAAATTAAATAGAAATTAGAGAAATGGGAAAAAATATTGAGTGAAATTAGGAGAGGGAAAATATCTATGAAAAAAGGTGACAAAATCGTCGCCTGTCGGCGACAAATAGAAATTTATTTACTTATTTTATTGCCAATGTCAATAATACTGTTTATTAATTTTTTTAGATATTCAAATTTTTGTTTTTCTAACAATTCAATTTTATATCCAATTAAATTAATTTCCATCCAATAACTTGATAAAAGTTTTTCTTTGTATGATTCTATATTTTCTTTTAATAAATAATTTTTTTTAATTGAATTCAATTTATTATTATTTTCTAAATTTTCTTCTGATATAGAAGTTTCATAATAATTATCCTTTCCAGAAAAATTAGTATATCGGAATGCCTTAAATTATAGTTAAATCAGTAATTCTTTGTAATTTAAAAATTTATTAAATTTAATTTTTCGCTTCGTTTAATTTATTTGTGAGCGAAATTCTATTTTTGCCTAGCTAAGTCTTGACGTTTTATTACATAAAAAAGTACCCGTTTTTCAAATCCTTGTAAAATTTTTTTAATAATTTTATTGTTGGCAATTTCAATCACAATTTTCCTTTTTAATAAAAATTCTGGATTTGTCCGGCGAACATTTAATACAATATTTTTAAAAATATTTGTAGCGAGATCCAAGTCTACCAAACTTGTAAATCCCTCCATATTGTAATTAGAGCCATAATATCTATTGTTTTGCTTTTCGATTGTTTTGACAACGAAACGCTCCTTCAGTTCAACAACTTTTAAATAAATAAATTCTCTTTTTTCTTCCCAATCATCTTTGATTTTTAAATAAACACGTATTTTTCTTCCTACGCATTGGAAATTCAATAAAACAATTAAATATAAGAGAATGATCACATTAAATTTATTCATCTGAAATTTTGTATAATAAAGCCACTCACAAATCCATTTTACAATCGGTTAAAAAGGAGGGGTTTTTGGAGACCATTGAGAGACGCAATCTTAAAACAAATAGGGAATTATATAATCAAATTTTGAAGAAAGTAAAAATTTTTAAGTCCATGAAGTGGTAAAATAATAAATATAAAAGCTGAATAAGGTGATTCACACGCAGACTGCTTTTATTTTTTATTTATTTAGTGAGTTATCACATTACTTAAATTTGATAAACCTAAAGCTGGCAAACATCTACTAGAAAATTGCCAGCTTTTAGATAAATTACAAGTTTAGATTTAGCTGGTGTTTTTTGATATTCAGAAACTTCACTAGTCAATGCATAAATGTTAGCATTTTAAGTAAAATTGGTTTATGCATTCGAGTTAAATTTTTAATAAACAGAATAATTGCTTTTGAAATCCAGGGGAAAAACTTAGATTAATTGAATTTTTGCCTGACCATGTAAATGAATAGTCTCTTTCTTTTAACTTTTAAATAAATGCTAAGGGCATAAGAGCTTTTTCGCAATCTCTATTTTTTACCAAGGGGCACCAAGATTTCGAACTAATGAATTCGAAACTCGTTGAAAGACACAGTAAGCAAGTAAAAAATTTTATTGCCTAATTATATTAACACGACAATTGACAAAAGTGGATTTTTTTAAAATTACACTAATTAAAAAATAAATAAATATAAAATTAAGAAGGTAAATTTTTCGAAATTTCATTTTCTACTTGGGTCAACAAAGAGTTCGAACCAATGATTTCGAAACTCTATGAAAGAAACAAAATTGACAAAAGTGCATTTTTTATAGTCCCATAAGTGACAAATTAAATATAAAATTAATTATGAAATTTATTTAAGATTATTTTTATACATATTTATTTATTGTCTCACATTGTTAGGAAAGTTTAAATTTGTACTTTCTTCAAATCCCACTATTAATAATATTCATTTATTCAACACTTTCAACCCAAAGATTTGGAAGCACTCAGAAAAGCATGAGAAGGTATAAATTGTAATAGAAACGAAAAATTTAATAAACGAATATTATTAATAGTGGGATTTAAAGAAAGTGCAAATTTAAACTTCCCTAACAAAGTTAGACAATAAATAAATATGTACATATAAAAATGACCTTAAATAAATTTCATAATTTACCTTTTTATTTTTATTTATTTTGTCAATAGATGGGCATTTAAAAAATGCACTTTTGTCAATTTTGTTTCTTTCATAGAGTTTCGAAATCATTCGTTCGAACTCTTGGTTGACCCAAGTAGAAAATCGAAATTTCGAAAAAACTCTAATGCCCTTAGCATTTAATTAAATTTTAAAAGTAAGACACTATTTATTTATAGGGTTTAGCAATAATTCAATTAATCTAAGTTTTTTGCCTGGTATTTTATATTCAGTTTATTAAAAATTTAACACAAATGCATGAACCAATTTTACATAAAATTATAATATTTGTGTATTGCATTTGGTTTGTCTGAATACCAGTAGATAATCTAATTCTAAATGATTATCTAAATACCTGGTAATTTTCTAGTATTATGTTTGTAATGGAGTCTTGTCGTGTGTACAAAGACCATTTCCACCTGCGATGAAACCGTTCCATGACGATTTCTGTTTTTTTTAAATCGACATATCTTAAATAAATTTTCTAAATTTCAGATGATTAAATTTAATTTTATCATTCTCATATATTTAATAATATTCCTGAAAATTCAATACTACGGGAAACTCATTCATGTTGAAGTGAAAATTAGAGATGATTGGGAAGAAAAAAGAGAATTTATTTATTTAAAAAATATTGAATTAAAAGAGCGTTTTGTATTGAAAAAAATTCAAAAGGGCAATAATCATTATGATACTAGCTTTAATTATAATATTGAAGGATATTTGCGAACAATTGAATTAAATCTAGATAAAAATATGTTTGAAGTTGAAATAAGTGATCGATCAAAATATATTCCTTCTGATCATTTAAAAAAGAAAATTTTGATTGAAATTACTAATAATGAAATAATTCAAAATTTTCTGCCTGGGCTTGAAAAAAAACTTAATGCAAATACTTTATAGTAAACATCTATACTGATATCTTTTATCGATATATCGTATCGATCCGGGTGTAGCCTGACTTCTCAAATTGTAGCCTCTTTCAACTTCGATCTATAATATCAAAGTAAACTAAATTTTAAAGCACAAACAACCACCTGTCTTCATTATTTGATTAATTCATTCTTTTCTGTTCAATGTAGCAAGCAGCACATAAATAGTGTCCTGGTTTTGAATGGCGGTACCATTTTGGTGTATGAGTAACATCGCAAATAGTACAATTCCGCTCTTGTGTGTTTATCTAAATATTTAAAGAAAAAGGTATGGAAACTTATAAATGTTAAATCTAATGATTTATTTATTACTTTATTCATACAGACTTAAGAAAATTTTATTTATTAAATTCAGATCATATGTCGGTTTAATCAAATAGGTGTTTATAGGAACAGCCGTTCAGCCCAATTCAGAAAGATTCATTTAAAAAGTCCCGATAAGAATTATTAAAAACCGTCGCTAATATTGTAAATCTTGCTTTTGTAGTCTTAAAACATAAATCATTTGATCCAAACTTTCGATATTTGTATTTATATGCGTTACATCTCTTGCACATGTAATGTTCTTTTAGTAAACTATACCACCGTTTTGTTTGTGTAACTCTACAAATGAAACATTTTCGTTTATTTACTTTAATTATTTCACCTATAATTATTAATGCTACGCTTACATAAAAATCGCGCGCGTCTTGCGACAGAAAAGATAATGTAAAAAGAGGAGAGAAAAAGACGCCGGCGTCTTGCCGCTTTTTTTGAGTGCTTACATAAACTGCGTCTTCCGCCGGCGTCTTGTCGCCGGCGTCTTGACGCTTTTTTTGCGTGCTTACATAACTCGCGTCTTCCGCCGGCGTCTTGTCGCGCGCGACTTTGTCACTTTTTTGAGTGCTTACATAAACTGCGTCTTCCGCCGGCGTCTTGTCGCCGGCGACACTTTTTTTAATTCAAACATGTTTGAATTTTTGGCGACAACTTTTAGCGTCTTGATCATTTCTCGGCCAATTCTGATCCGATTTTCAAAATTTAAAAAGATTCTGAAAGTTCTTTTTATTCTCTATCGATCAATATAAATTTTATATTTTTAAAGTTAAATCTTATGGGTTAAAATCGGTTTTGAAAAAGGTATACTTTTTGCAAAAAATATTCTTTTTTTTTCGATATTTTTGAGATTTTCGAGATAAAAAAGTATTTAAGTATTTATATATAACTTTTTTATCAATCGGTCAAAAATTCAGATTTTTTTATATGTTGTAGAGCTTTTTATTCTCTATCAAATGATACCAAAAACATGAAAAAGTGACCATTTCTTGTTGAGTAGGGCTCGTCCCTTATCGTTAGGGACAAAAAATTTTGGGGTTTTTGCCCTATAATAAAAAATTTTGCCCTATAATTACGACACACTAATGGGGGGCAAATGCCTATTTATATGGCATTTGCCCTATTTTTGTAATATTTTTTTATATGTTGTAGAGCTTTTTTTTTTTTTTTTACATTTTGTAATATTTCTAAATTTTTTTGGGATTTTGTAAAAAAATGGTAAAAATTAGAGATCGGCAAAATCGCATTTGCAGGATCCTGTAACAGGATTGGGTTTTAAAATTTCGAACAGGACAGGATCCTGCAGGATTAACAACCTTCGCTTTAAATTAACAACCTTCGCTTTAAAAGGTTGTTACCGTTATTGGACGTCAGCCCCACTTTTGGAACACTTCCCCCATCACTGAGTCAACATCCCTCGTTGTTGGGACGGATCCTGTATCAAGATTGGGTTTTCAAATTTCATACAGGACAGGATCCTGCAGGATTAATCCTGAAAATCCTGGAATCCTGACAATCCTGAAAACTGAAAAAAAGGCAGGATTTCGGACAGGATCCTGAAAAATCCTGTGCGGGATCCTGTCCTGTGCCGATCTCTAGTAAAAATGAAGGATTTTTGCTTCCTGGCCTCCAAAATTCTCAAAATTTCGCCTGCGGCGCTAAAAAATGAAGAAATCTGGCCTATAATAAGTTTTTCAGTTCTGATACCGGTTCCGGATCCGAATATCCGAAATCTTCGGTTCAGTTCCTAGAACTTGAAAAATTTTATGAAAGACCAATAATTGAAGCAGATAGGGGGATATCTGGGGATATTCTTTTAAATCTGGGGATACTTCAAAATTTGAATTTACTTCAAAAATTACTTCAATGAATTTACTTCAAAAATTTACTTCAAATAAAAATAACAGTAAGGGGTCGAATTATTTTTTCAATTACTATACCCCGATTTTACGTTAATTTAGAAGGCCAAATTCCTCGGTATTCCCTTAGATCCCTTGAAATATCCGGATATAACTAAAATCCACTTAACTCCATTCAAATTCTCCAATATACACATGTCTTCCTTTTCAGCGCCGCGAGCGAAAATTTTGAGAAATTTGGAAGATCCATAAGCAAAAGTCTTCCGAAAATCCCGAAAATTAAAAATCCCAAAAATTATAAAAAAAAGTCCGGGATCCCGAGTCGGGATTTTTTTCTTAACCGATGCCGGGACGGGATCCCGTGGGATAAATCCCAAAAAAATCCCTCACAAAAATCCGGGATCCCGGAAAATCCCGTCGGGATCCCGTCCCGACCTCTAATTAGAATATTTTAACAGTGAAATTGGATCGGTATCATGTCAGGATAAAATGATTTGATTTTATTTGTTTAATTTAATTTCAATAAAATATTTTTAAAAATTAGTCGCATTCAGTGCTTACATAAAAATCGCGCGCGTCTTGAGACAGACGCTCGGCGACAAGACGCGCGCGACAGTCGCTGCTGTGTGCTTACATAAAACTAGCGTTTTGTCGCTTTGCGACAGTCGCTTTTGCGGAAGTCGCCGATTTTATGTAAGCACGAAGCAGCGACTGTCGCGCGCGTCTTGTCGCCGAGCGTCTGTCTCAAGACGCGCGCGATTTTTATGTAAGCGTAGCATAAGGAAAATTATTTAGTCGAATGAAAGATAGACAAAGTTAAAAATTTATTTACTTATTTTATTGCCAATGAATAAAATTCTACTTTTTAATTTTTTCGGATATTCAAATTTTTGTTTTTCTAACAATTCAATTTTATATCCAATTAAATTAATTTCCGTCCAATAACTTTTTAAAAGTTTGCCTTTGTAAATTTCTATATTCTCTTTTAATAATTCTTTTTTATTTATATTTTCTAAACTTTCTTCTAATAAAGAAGTTTCATAATAATTATTATTCATTATAAAATTATTATTTAGACGAATCTTAGAAATATTAAATTTGTGTATTATTGAAGGCTTCAATTTCTAATAATCAAATATAAAATACCCGTTTTCCAAAGTTAGGCAAAAATTTCTTAACAATTTCATTATTGGCAATTTCAATCAAAATTCGCGTTTTTAATTGAGAGCTATATTTAGACCTGCGACTTAGTTTGACAATAAAAACTTTGTTAACAGGATTTACTTCAAGCTCACAAAACGATCCAGTATTCTTATAAAGATAATCAACTATTCTATTATTTGATTTTACATTCATTATCACTATAAAACGTTCCTTTATTTGAATATCTTTCAAATAAATAAATTCTCTTTTTCCTTTCCAATCTTCTTTTATTTTTAATCCAACCTCAACAATTCTACCGTTGATTTGGATATTCAACAGAACAACCAAATATGAGATAAGAATAATAAAAAATTTTTTCATCTTAAATTTTAATATTGAAAATATTTTGTTTCTACTTGACTTTATTAGTCAAATCAACCGTTATGTACCAATAAAAAAATAATTAGATTTTTCTTGGAAGTAATCGTATGGTTCCAAAATATTTCTGCACGTTCGGGACATATGCCCTGTGGCCCTGGGACGTTATTTACCCTATCCCTCGAAATTTCTACAAACGTTTTTCTGAAATTTTTAAAGATAAGCTTTAACTTTCAGCAATTTCGAGGAATATGTTAATTAACAGTCCAAGTTAAGAAACGATCCTAGATAATAAATGTCTTGTTATAACTAGAGTAAGTACGATAAATTTAAATACCGATAAACTTTAAAATTTTATCGGTTGGCATTCGTATCGAGCTAAAAACATGAAATATCAATAGATACAGTAAAATATAGACATGTCATCTATTAAATAGATAAAAAATAGAGGGAAAACTGGAGGTAAAAATTATAAATAAAATAGTCCTTAAAATAGAAGCAAAAAAGTGAATACTAATTTTAATTATGCGTTTACCCTGTAAATAAATAGTGATGCATTTTGAAATATTTTATTAAATGTTAAAGACGTTAGAGCTTTTTCGAAATTTCGATATTTGACTTGGATAAACCAAGATTTCGAACCGCTTATTTCAAAACAACTATTAAAAGCAGAGTCGAATTACAAATATAAACAAATAAAAATTTTTTATAAACTAATATATTAATCGCAGTATTTGACAAAAGGTGCAAATTTTAAATTCCGTAAATGAAAAAAGAAATAATAATAAAAATAACACGTAAATTATAATATTTATTTATGGGTTATTTTTATAAGTATTTAATTTGTACAAAAAGCTGAGACATTATAATGGTTGTTTAATTAAATTGACGTAAAAATTAGGCTATAATATTTTACACACCTACATATTTTAAATATTTTAGTGCATTTTTAGACTTTATAAATAAATCAAGGTGATTTTCAGATTTTATTTAAATGCTAATGGCATACAGTGGCGGAAATTTACTTAAGACCGATTGAATTTTTTTCTTTAACCTTAATTTTCTCTCCAGCTTTATAGAAATATGAAATAGTTTTTTGGCTATTGAATAGCTCTGCTTTCATCCTACCTTTTCTGTAAATTTTTTTAATGTATTACAATTGCAACCCAAAAATTTTTAGCAAAAACTTAAAAGTGTGCGCGAAATTTACTTAAGACCGATATACAATCCTCAAATTTTCTGACTAAAATCTATTAGATATCGCCATCCCTTTTTTTCTTAATAATACCCAGGCAACGTAGATTCGTAAAATTGACTAAATTCATACTCGCTCATTTGAGATATACAACCAAGCTTAATTTGATCTACATAAAAAGCTGATCTCGGTTTTGGGAGGTTTTTTACTTAATATGCTCGTCGACACAAATCCACAGCATCTCAATAAGATATAGATTTGTACCTTGGGGTGGCCACTTCACGAATGTCCAACATTTTTCTTCGAAAAAATTTCCTGACTTCCTGGAAGTGTGAAAAAGTTACCCTAAGCATTCACCATTCCGACAATTACACTAGGCCTTCAACTCTCCTGAGAAATTTTTCTGAAGTCTGTAAAAAATATACATATGTGATTCTCCTCCAGATCATCATCCAAATCGGTCGAGACATCATCCAAATCGGTCGAGAATCTACCGAGTTATGAATTTTTGAAAATTGAAAAAACGCGATTTTTTGCCATTTTTCGTCAAAAAATCGCATTTTTGCGATTTTCAAATATTCATAACTCGGTAGAATCTCGACCGATTTGGATGATTTTTTTGTATTGTATGTAGAATCTTGAGGAGAATCACATATATTTTTTACAGACTTCAAAAAAATTTTTCCGAAAAGTTGAAGAAGTAGTACCTGTTAGACCGACCGAAAAGTTGTCGAAAATATCAGAATTTCGAAAAACGCTGAAACATGTCAGCTGAGTCGGAAATCAAGCTATTTTTTAAAATTAAGATCTGCCAGATCGGAGAAAGATAAACGAAATTATTTAAAATCTGCGTCGGTCTTAAGTAAATTGCCGCCACTGTAGGTGTTAAAAAATCTTAAAACAAATAGTGAATTACCTATATAATCACATTTTGAAGAAAGGAAAAATTTTTTACAGTTCATGAAGTGGTAAAATAATAAATATAAAAACTAAATAAGGTGATTTACACGCAGACTACTTTTATTTGTTATTTTTAGTTAGAGATCCCATTACTTAGATTTAAAAAACATAAGGCTGGCAAACCTACCACTAGAAAAAACAGGTTTTAGATAAATTACAAGTTTAAAATTAGTTGGTATTTTTTTGATATTCAGAAACTTCACAAGTCAATACGCATATGTTAGATTTTTTAGGTGAAATTGGTTTATGCATTCGAGTTAAATTTTTAATAAACAAAATATTCCCTTTTTAAAATCCAAGGGAAAAACTTAGATTAATTTTATTTTTGCTAACCCTATAATTGAATAGTCTCTTTCTTTTAAATTTTAAATAAATGCTAAGGGCATATGAGAGTTTTCGAAATCTCTATTTTCTACCATGGGTCAACCAAGATTTCGAACCAATGAATTCGAAACTCGTTGAAAGACACAGTAAGCAAGTAAAAAATTTTATTGCCTAATTATATTAACACGGCAATTGACAAAAGTGCATTTTTAAAAAGTCCTCTAAGTGACAAAATAAATAAAATAAAATTAAGACGGTAAATTATGAAATTTACTTAAGATTATATTTATACATATTTATTTATTGTCTCACTTTGTTAGGGAAGTTCAAATTTGTAATTTCTTCAAATCCCACTATTAATAATATTCGTTTATTCACAATATTCAACCCAAAAATTTGGAGCACTCATAAAATCATGAGAAGGTAGGCTGTGTAATACAAACGAAAAATTTAATAAACGAGTATTATTAATAGTGGGATTTGAAGAAAGTGCACATTTAAACTTCCCTAACAAAGGGAGACAATAAATATGTATAAAAATAATCTTAAATAACTTTCATAATTAATTTTATATTTATTTTGTCACTTAGAGGACTATAAAAAATGCACTTTTGTCAATTTTGTTTCTTTCATAGATTTCGAAATCATTGGTTCGAACTCTTGGTTGACAGAAGTAGAAAATCGAAATTTCGAAAAAGCTCTAATGCCCTTAGCATTTAATTAAATTTTAAAAATAAGACACTATTTATTTATAGGGTTTAGCAATAATTCATTTAATCTAAGTTTTTTGCCTGGTATTTTATATTCTGTTTATTAAAAATTTAACACAAATTCATGAACCAATTTTACTTAAAAATTATAATATTTGTGTATTCCTTGTGGTCTAATTCTAAATGATTATCTAAATACAGGGTAATTTGCTAGTATTAAGTTTGTAATGGGGTCTTGTCGTGTTAAAATTGTATATTTAATAGAATTGTACAAAGACCATTACCCTTGCGATGAAACCGTTCCATGACCATTTCTGAATCTCATGTTATCGACATATTTTAAATAAATTTTCTAACTTTCAGATGATTAAATTTAATTTTATCATTCTCATATATTTAATTATATTTTTGAAAATTCAATGCGCCGGTAAACTTATTCATGTTGAAGTGAAAATCAAAGATGATTGGAAAGAAAAAAGAGAATTTATTTATTTAAAAAATGTTGAAATAAAGGATCGTTTTGTGGTGAAAGTAATTGAAAAGACAAATAATAAATATGATGGCTTTAATAAAAATATAGAAGGATATTTGCGTCCAATTGACATAAATCTAGATAAAAATATGTTTGAAGTTGAAATTGGTGATGAATCAAAATATATTCCTTCTGTTCAATTAAAAAAGAAAATTTTGATTGAAATTACTAATAATGAAATTATTCAAAATTTTCTGCCCGTGTTTGAAAAAATGGTATATTTTTATTAAAAAAATTTTTATTCCAAAGTGTCACAACTAGCTAGCAACTAAAATATAACCGCAAGAAAATGGGAATCTGCCGATATAACTACTCTAATTTGCTTAAATTAAGGTTCTCCGAAATAGTAAATTTACTAAAAATAATAATTGTTATGAAACTTCAATATTGAGCAAGTATGAAATTAATTTTAGCTCAATTGAGGAAAATATAGAAAAGTACAAAAACAAACTTTTATCAAGTTATTGGACGGAAATTAATTTAATTGGATATAAAATTGAATTGTTAGAAAAACAAAAAGTTGAATATTCGAAAGAAGAATTAAAAAGTAGAATTATTCAAATCGGCAGTGAAATAAGTAAATAAATTTATTTTTTTATTTGTTTATATGCCTACAAATATACACATTATTCTTATTATTATAGGAGGAATAATTGAAGGAAATAAACGATATTGTTTCAATTGCAGATTTACCTTTACCAAAAATTGGTATAGATACATAAATGAACATTATTTTTGTGATGCATGTAACAAGTATAAAATATTGAATGGCAAAATGAGACCAGAAGGAAGTTTTTATCAAACTAAAATGGTTTACATTTATTCATATTATAATTAACCATGATTTTATAAAAGTAACGCGTAGTTTTGAATGTTTCGAGATTATTTATTTCATTATTAAGGATCTTACTTATGAATATGGGTTTCAATTAGGGTTGCGCGAGGTCGAGGTTTTTCGAAAAAACCGAGACCGAGGATCACCGAGACTGAAAAAGCGAGGTTCGAGGTCGAGGGTCAAATTTGAGGCGAGGTCGAGGTTCGAGGATTACCGAGGTTTTTAAAAAAAATTTTAATCTATGAAAATTTAATTAAATTTGCTAAATTTTATCAGATATATGCTAAATAATTTCAAATTAATAATTTCGATCATATTCAGATCCAGTAAGGGACCCAATATAGATCAGAAAAAAGAGGAATTTAATGGATATCGGCAAAAGGAAGATATTAGGGGATTTGTATGGTTTAGGGGGTGTCATAAAGCGATTTGGTGGATAATGTAAGAGTACAGGAGATATCTTTTAATTTGGATATAAAGCAACAACAATGAGCAGGCGAAAATCTTTAGAATTTTTGAAATCGAACCAGATCTCTTGACTTTCCAGCGCCGCAGGCGAAAATTTGCAAATTTTGGTAGGCCAAGAAGCCATATTTCTTCCTTTTTTGCGCCGCAGGCGAAAATTTTGAGATTCTTTGAAGAACTATAAACAAAAATTTTTCTATTTCATCCAAAAAAGTCCATTTTAGGGGTGTATATTTAGCCTCGTTCCTCGGCGAGGTTCTTGGCGAGGAACGAGACCGAGGCTCCGAGGCCGAGGACCGGTCGAACCGAGACCGAGTTTGGAAAATGGGCGAGGACCTCGACCTCGGCAAGGCCTCGACCTCGCGCAACCCTAGTTTCAATGTTTTTATAAAATTATAAAACAACTTACTTTTTCCACATTTAGGAAATCATAAAAATGTTAAATAATTTTTATGAGAACTAGTATCAACGCCTATTTTTATAAATATTATAGCGAATCACGAAAGATCGAAAATGTTTTACTTGCGGAGAAACAAAAACATCACATTGGTACCGTCATTCAAACACTGAACAATATATATGTGATACGTGTTACTGTAGGCAAAAAAGAATAAATAAGAAAAATAAAAATTAAAAGAACAGGAATCGAATAAATAGTATTTAAATGATAATGATTTTCTTTAATTTTCTGAGTTTTTTGACAAATTATAAAACTATGAAAAACAACCTATATAATTTCAGTGAAAAACAGAATTCTTTAATTGTTACCAAGATAAATATTAATTTATAGATTTTTCATTATTTTATTTATTCCATGAAGGATAATATTTATAATCTTAACTTCTTCAAAACTTATCAACAAATAAATACAACAAAGAAATTACTAAAAATTTAAACGAATTTTATCAAAATTTATCGAAAAATTTATTGTGACACAGGAAGTTCCATTTTAGAAAAGAACTACCTAACTCTAAAAGTGTTCCTGACTAATACTTATAAGTTTATGCTTATAAGTCTTCAAATCAATGATATATCTTAAAAACACCATTAATCCCTCTAATCAACTTATATCCTCAGATTGCGGATTGCGTAAAATTGCAAGTTTTTTTGACTTGTAGATTGTGGCTGCGTATTTTAAAATTAAAATTTAGGATTGCTTGGGCTCGCGGTACTGAACAAATAAATAAATATTAAAATAAATAATTAATCTTGATTATTGGATTTTTAAGTCTTCATAAAATAAAAATTAAATAAAATTTAAAAATCTATGAAATGTTTAAAGAATTAATATTTTTAAATATGATAAAATCAATTTTGTATAACTTATTTTAGGGCCCTGAAATGATTCGCTCATATATATGTCATTCGAAAGAGCTCGATTAGCTGATTCGAACATCAACATAATTAGTCCGCGGCCTTAAATATGTGCCGAGATAATGTCCTTAAATATTGAAAAACACTATGGGAGTAAGCTCAATTTTGGGGTAAAAATTCAATAATTCAAATGATAGTCTAAATTTAGCAAATTTTAAAAGTCATTAAATATATTCTAAGTTAATTTTATTTCAAAATTATTTAAAAAAACATTCTTAAAACTTTTTTATTTTAAATTTTTTAAAATCTAATATTTAAATCGATTATTTATTTAATTTTTTCATTGATATGCTTAAAATCAATTGCCATATTGAGAGTGGAGAGGAAGGGTGGGGGAGCTTCACTCTCAGTTATTTCTAGCAATACATTAGCTGTCATTAAATTAATTAATAAAAATGTTTTAGCTATAATCAAATAAATAAACAAAATTAATTTTGATTATGTTTATCTATTGTTTTAATTAATTATAATATTTATTTATGATAAAAAATTTCTAATAGGTAATTAAATAAGTTCTTTAAGTTAGCAGATTTTATGTTATCTGTTTACATAATATAAATAATTAAAATTATCTCCATTTAATAAAATTTTTTTAGAAATTTTAAAAATCAAAGCCTCAATGTCTAAATTATTAATCTTCTTCGTTTTTCTTGTTTATTTTGTTATTTATGTTTTCTCAATGTATAAACTAGAGGTCGGCAAAATCGTGTTTGCGGGATCCCGCATGCGGGATTTTTTTCCAAAATTTTTGCGGGACAGGATTTTGCGGATAAATCCCGCAAAAATCCCGCATCCCGCAAAATCCCGCATTTTAAATTTGCGGGATCCCGCGCGGGATTGCGGGATTTTTTAAAATTTTGACAAAAATTCGAAAAAGTACGCAGAACGGTAAAGTTTAGCCTGAAAAATAAGCTAACAATCCGTCTAAGTGAGACAAATGAAATATTACCACTTCCTAATGCAAAAACCTGACTTTTGAGGATTGACTTTTTACTTTTCACGATGACCTTTGCTGATCCTGTGGTACGACACGTGAAGATCTTCTGATCCTCAAGTCAGATTCTCAAAAGTTGAGGATCTGATTAATAATATCCTCCACATGTAGGATATAGAAGGATTACATATAATTTAAGATATTTGGAGGTTAACAGGTATTTAAAGGGATTTGAAAGATATCTAAGGATTTGGAAAGATTAAAAAAGATTGTTGAAGATTTGTAGGCGTAGGATGGCTACCTGAGGATTTTGGGATCAAGGGAAATAAAGTTGGAGTTGTGAAGACCAAGGGAGATATCGGGGGATCAAAAAGGATTCCGGTGGTTTGAGAGAATTAAAAATGGTGAATTTCGTAGATTAAAATTATATCGGTGGGTTAACAAGGATATCGTGATCTAACAATTAGAGAAATTTAGTTTTGACGAAAAAGAAATGTTCAACGCGGTGCATGCGAAAATTTTGGAGGATTATTTATCCAGATTTCTTCCTTCATCAGCGCCGCAAGCAAAAATTTTGAGAATGTAAGGAAGGCTGTGTAGCCAAAATTCTCACTTTTTTAGCGCCGCAGGTGAAAATTTTTGGAATTTCTAGAGTTCAAGACAGAAAATACTCCATTTTACAAAAATCCCGCAAAATACAATATGTTTTGCGGGATCCCGCATGCGGGATTTTTTTTCAAAACTTTTGCGGGACAGGATTTGCAGGATAAATCCCGCAAAAATCCCGCATCCCGCAAAATCCCGCAAATCACAAAAAGTGCGGGATTGCGGACGCGGGATCCCGCAAAATCCCGCGCGGGACCTGTCCCGCGCCGACCTCTAGTATAAACCAAAGGAGAATGCGTCAAATGGAATTGAATTAGTTCGCACCTGGAATAGGAATGAAATTGAAGTATTTACCCCAAGTAACAACAATGACACAAATCGACATGACGACATGGAAGAAACAAAATATTCTAAAAGCTATTGGAAGGATTTTCAGGAACAAATACAAACTCATAATGAAAATAAAGAAAATATAGGCGACAAATTTCCTGAAATTATGGACAAAGAGGATGAATGTGTTTGGTGTTGCATAATCATGTAAAGAATAATTTAGATAAAAATGCTAAGTTTAGAAACTACTAGGTTTAGAAAAACATTTTTTATTAGTTAATAGACATGAAAAAATTTTTGTTTAAATTATATTATTTCTCTTCTTATTCGAATAGAGGGTAAAAACTTTATTTATCTAAACCTAACAATTAAATCATCACTTGTGTTGGTTTTCTAATTACTCTGAATCAATTTTTGTGGATCGGGAAAGAAATATATAATAATAAGAATACGATCGGGAAAGAAATAGAAAGAGGAAAATAATATTTTAAATGAAATGGAATTGAATAAATGATTTATTTCAAAAAAGAGAAGGGAATTAAGTTAAAGAATGCAAAAAAGTCGAGTATTTAAAAAATTCAATTGAAAAATAATACTAATGTTTAGATTATTTTATACTCATTTTTATCCAATAATCATCGAGTGTAGTCTGACTTCTCCAAATTGTAGACGCCTTTATCTTCAATCTATAATATCAAAGTAAACTAAATTTAAAATCAAAATCAACAATCTGTTTTTGTATTTTTATTTGATTTCTTTATTTTTTGCTGTTTATAGTAACAAGCAGCGCATAAATAGTGTCCTTGTTTTGAATAACGGTACCAATTTGATGCATGAGTAACATCGCATATAGAACAATTTCGATTTTTTGGGATTATCTAAATATTTATAGAAAAAAATATAAAAACATAAAGTTTCTCTATCATTAAGAAGATTTTTGATTACTTTATTCATGAAGATATAACGAAATGTTATTTAATTAATGAGAAGTTTGTTTTTATGTAAGTTCTTTTCAATGCTAATTTTATTGGTTAATTTAATAAAACCTATTTCCTGGTTATATGCTTTTATACGCCTGCATCTTTCTTTACTTCCCATATTTTCTCCTTTTTCAAATATATTGAACATAATCAATGGCAAATATTGCTAAGATTAAATTATCGATTATCTTAATAGAATAGTCCCTTCCAATAAAATGGCTTTTTGGAGTAATTGAACTACTCCGAAAATAACAATAGCAAACCTTTTTAATATTAATAAGCAAGCTTTTATGTCTATGCTTTCCATATTTTCGATTATATCTACCACAAGTATGGCACAAATAATATTCTTTGAGATATTTATTCCACCATGTTTTAATTTGTTTCGCACCACAATTGAAACAATCTCGTTCATTCTTTTCAATAGTTACTCCTATAAAATTAATATAAAACTTTATTTGCTAGAGATGTTTGAGCTAGATTTAGCAACGCGATATTCTTATTTTTCAAATAGCATAATTTTTATTTACTTATTTCACTGCCGATGTAAATAATTTTCCTTCCTAATTCCTTCGGGTCAAATTTTTGTTTTTCTAACAATTCAATTTTATATCCAATTAAATTAATTTCCGTCCAATAGCTTGATAAAAGTTTGCTTTTATATGATTCTACATTTTCTTTTAATAACTCTTTTTTGTTTATTTTTGTATTTTCTAAACTCTCATCTAATATCGAAGTTTCATAATAATTATTATTCATGATAAAATTATTATTTAAGCGAATCTTAAATATATTAAATTTGTGCATTATTGAAGGCTTAAATTTTAATTAATCAAATGTAAAGTACCTGTTTTCCCAGGTTTTTCAAAAATTTCTTAACAATTTTATTATTGGCAATTTCAATCAAAATTCTCATTTTTAAATGTTTGCTTAATTTGGACCACTGATTTAGTTGAACAATAAAAACCTTGTTAACAGGATTTACTTCAAGTTTACAAAACGATCCAGTATTTTTATAAAGATAATCAACTATCCTACTTTTTTGTTTTACATTCATTATCAATACAAAACGTTCCTTTATTTGAATATTTTTTAAATAAATAAATTCTCTTTTTCCTTCCCAATCGTTGTCTATTTTTAATCCAACTTCAACCATTCTACCGTTAATTTGGATATTCAACAGAACAACCAAATATGAAAAAAGAGTAACAATAAATTTATTCATCTTAAATTTTAATTTTAAAAATTTCTATTAAATACAAATTTGAATTAATTAATTTAATTAAATAGGCTTGATTTAACGACTGTCTTTATTTATTTTAAAATTTATAAGACATTTAAAAATAAATATTTGCACTTTATATTTAATGAAAAATTCATAAGATTAGTCGGCATGTCATTTAATATTTTGAAATTGTACTTTATTTCTATTTTCTAATCGGCGGCATAAATAAAGTTATTTGTACTTTTTGTTTATTGACTCGTTTAATATGAGTAGTTTTAAAGATTTAGAATTACTTATTTTTTAAAAATAAAAAGTACAATTATTTATTTTAAATGCCGGCTAAATTTCTAAAAATACATAAAGAGTAACTTCATCAAAGCTATATAATGCTGGATAAGTTTGATGACTATATACTTTTATTTTATCAAATGATATCACGTTATTTTCAATTGAGGGATTTTCTTTCAAATTATTTCTAAATAAAATCCTCGAAGATTTTGTAACTTTAATATCAAAAATTAATATTGTGTTTAATGACTTTGTCTGAGTATAAGACTACTATATTTTTAATAATAAAATTCAGATGATTAAATTGATTATTGCTTCCTGCTTTTATTTACTTTCCTTATTGACTATTAAAATTGATGGTAGAAAAGTTAGTTTTGAAGTAAAGATCAAAGACTATTGTGAAGAAAAAGGATAATTTATTTATAAAAAAAATGTTGAATTAGAAGAGCGTTTTGTATTGAAAAAAATTGAGAAGAAATACATATACCGTATTTTCTAAAATAAAGTCTCATGTGGCTCTATTTTTCAACTATCCTCCAAAGTGGTCTCTATTTTAGGGTGGGGCTCTAATTTAGCATGGGGCTCTAAATTTCAACCTAGTTTTCAAATTATAGGTTGCCTATTTTTCAAATTAGTAATTAAAATTTTATAACAAATAACAAAGAAAAAAATTTAGATTACTTTTTTCCTTATTAATTACCAATAATCCTAATATCAAATAATCCTTTGTTCCCTCGTATAATTGAAGGAAGTTATCCTCTCAATCTCTTCAACTCTTCTTTAATTCGCCAGTTAGTGAGTATATAAGTGAACCTTATCCAACAAATCCTTCTATATTCTCAATGATCGAAATAATCCTATTCGTTATTGTCCCCTAATCCTCTACATCCGCGATGCCCTTATTAATTCCACTGTAATCATTATCCATTTAACCCTCAAATTATCAAAAAATCGGTTAGGCAAAAAATCGGTTAGGTTTTGTGTTTTTCGAAATTGTTACTTGCGCTCGCCCCTGCTCACAATATCCATTTTAATGCCTGAATTCACTGATATCCCTTTTACTCGCCCAAATATTAAAATATCTCTTTTAATCGCTTTAAATTTGCCCCATTCAATACCCACAAATACAACAATGCAACATAAATTGCTTATTTTCAATTCTATTTACTAATTTGTAATAAAAGTTAATAAAAAAGTGAGGTGGGGCACTATTTTAGAGTGGGGCAATTATTTTTACATCAACTTTAATTAATTTTCCGTTACATTGAATATTCAAAAGGAAAATAAAAAATAGAATAATGATGCTCAAAAATTTATTCATCTAAAATTTTAATTTTAAAAATTAAATTTAATATTGCTTAAACACCAGGCGAAAAATAAAATGAATAAAAAAATAATAAAATAACTGATTAAATTGTCTTGTGTAACACAACTTATTTATTTTTAAATTTAGCCTTCAATTTATAAGCATATAAAGTCAATAAACATTAGAATATTGCGAAATTAATCCCGCCTGATTTTTATTTATTTATTTCTCAAGTCGTCGGTATCAAAAAAAGAATATATGCACTTTTTGTCGATTGACATGCTTAATATGTATGATTTGTTAATAAGATTTTGTGTCTTGTTCGTCGTCAGGTTTTTATATTTATTTAAAATCTAAAAACGAGACTATAAATATAAAATAATTGCGAGACTGATTTAATATAAAATTGAGGTCATATAGTTTTTAAATAATTGAATTGCTTAATGGAAATTTTTTATGCCGGGTAGATAAATAAAATGTTTATTACTTAAAAAACTATATAACTAACAATAGTGATGTAGCCTTAACCTCAATCTACATACTCATTCTAATGAAACGTTTGAAAACAATAGTCTATTTATGAAAATAATATGAACATTAGATATGAACAATAAACTATAAAATTTGATTATAGTCCGTAACTTGGCTGTGTATCATGTATCTATCTGCATAAAAAATTTCAATTATTCAATTATTTAAAAAATATATGACAAAATTTTATATTCATTCTCGTTATTTTTATTAAAATTTAGGGTCTCGTTTTTAGATTTTAAATAAATAAAAGGGCATAGTGAAGGCTAACGGCAAACAAAACACAATATCTTAATGACAAATCATAAATATTAAACATTAAATCGACAAAAAGTGCAAATATACTTTTTTTAATGCCGACAACTTGAGAAATGAATAAATAAGAATCAGGAGTGATAAATTTCGCAATATTTCAATTCTTATTGACTGCTTATTATTATAAAATGGAGGCTAAATTTAATAATAGATATGTAAATTTATTTTTCGAGTCGCTAAATTTTGAAATTGCTATAATGTTGTATTAATGAAACATATTAAAATAATTAGACAATTTTTAAAAAATCTGTTTGTTTGAACAAGTTATTTGTGTTTTAAAAAAGCACTTGTTTCTACTAATTTTATGCATATTTTTATTATTTTATTGTAAGATATCTTTACCGATTTGAAAATATCATCCAATAATATTAAGTAGGGTAGGACAAACTAGTTTAATTTTGAAAAAAACGATATACCGTTTATGCAGTTTATCTGAGAACTGGAAAACTGAAAACTTCCTAAGAGTTTAAATACCATTTAATGGATTTTCTTCCTTACAAAATTCTTACTATATTTTTACATATTAAATCTGCATAAACAAAATTAAAAAAACACAAATAACTTGCTCAAACAAACAGATTCTTTAAAAACTGTCTAATTATTTTAATATTTTCATTATTACAACATCAAAGAATATTAAAAATTATTTTTCAAATACATGCACTCTTAATCGATGCTTGAACTCTCGCTAATTTGTCAATAAAATCTGTCGACACTTTTGATATTCAATTCCTCTATGCCCTTTACATTTATTTAAAATTTCGATATTTAAATTACTTTCTCAATGTTT
The DNA here is from genome assembly GCA_963681835.1 of Meloidogyne enterolobii. Lineage (NCBI taxonomy): Eukaryota > Metazoa > Nematoda > Chromadorea > Rhabditida > Meloidogynidae > Meloidogyne > Meloidogyne enterolobii. The sequence goes on from CAVMJV010000006.1 coordinate 2,134,578, forward strand.
TAACGAGTTTCACTTACATATAAAAGAATGTTAAATGTTAATAAATAGCTAGTTAATTGTTCATTTAGTTATTTTTCTAAAACATTTAATAAACATATAATTTATGTCTAATATTTGTTGTTTGTTTGTTTCAGGAGATTTATTATTAAAATTTAAGATGAATAAATTTATTATTACTCTTTTCTCGTATTTGGTTCTTTTGTTGAAAATCCAGATCAAAGGTAGAATGGTTGAGGTTGGATTAAAAATAAAAAATGATTGGGAAGGAAAAAGAGAATTTATTTATTTAAAAAATATTCAAATAAAAGAACGTTTTGTAGTGATAATGAATGTAAAACCAAAAAGTAGAATAGTTGATTATCTTTATAAGAATCACGGATCGTTTTGTAAAATTAAAATAGATCCTGTTGAAAATGTTTTTATTGTCAAACTAAGAAATTTTTCGAAATATACAAACCAATTAAATACGCGAATTTTGATTGAAATTGCCAATAATGAAATTGTTAAGAAATTTTTGAAAAACTTGGGAAAACAGGTATTTATATTTGATTATTCGAAATTTAAGCTTCAATAATACATAAATTTAATATATTTAAGATTCGCCTAAATAATAATTTTATCATGAATAATAATTATTATGAAACTTCTATATTAGAAGAAAGTTTAAAAATTATAAATAAAAAAGAATTATTAAAAGAAAATATACAAAATTTCAAAAACAAACTTTTATCAAGTTATTGGACGGAAATTAATTTAATTGGATATAAAATTGAATTGTTAGAAAAACAAAAAGTTGAATTTCTGAATGAATTAGAAAGCAAAATTATTTACATTGGCAACAAAATAAGTAAATAAATTTTTAGCTTCTTTTCATTTTACCAAAAAATTTTTCCTTAATAATTATTGGTGAAATAATTGAAGCAAATAAACGAAATTGTTTCATTTGTAGAGTATCACAGACAAAAGATTGGTATAGTGTATTAAAAGGACATTACCTGTGCAAACAATGGCGACTATAAAAACAAATATGGAAAGTTTAGATCAAATGAATTATGGTTTAATACTAAAAAGTTAATAATTTATCAATATATGGGTTTTCATTTATACGTTATTTTGGACCACGACTAGCCTTTAACTTTATATTTATTGAAAACTTTTTAAAAGTCATTGCTCTGTACAAAAATCTTTTTTTAGCAGAGATTAAATTGCTTTTAAAATTTTTATATCAATTGTGATTTATTTTTCTTCGTAATAAATTCAGTAAATCTGAGCACCTTAAATTATAGGACAAATTAATATGATTGTTAGTTGACAAAAAAAGAAAAAAACTACTTAGCTTAAAAAATGGAAGTCTTAAATTTATTATTCGTATAATGATCAGAATTTACATCCAAGTTAAAGAAATACCTGTTTTTCAACTTCAGGTTTAAAATTTTGAAGAATTTTATTTTTGACAATATTAATCAAAATTCTCCTTTTTAATTCTTTAGGATTTTCTGATCCACAATCTATTTCAACATTAAAAATATTTTTCTCTTGGTTTACGACAATTTGACGTAAAAATCCCTCAATATTATAAGTATAGCTAGTATCATACTGATTATTCATTTTTACAATTTACTTCAATACAAAACGCTCCTTTATTTCAACATTTTTTAAATAAATAAATTCTCTTTTTTCTTCCCAATCATCTTTGATCTTTACTTTAATATTAATTTTTCTTCCATCACATTTAATAAACAATAGAGAGAATAAATAAAAGTAAATAACAATAATTAATTTAATCATCTGAATTTTAATAATAAAATATACTTATTCGTTATTAAAGTCCTTAATTTAATGAAAACGAACGTTTAATTACACAAATAAATGTTCCACGACTTCAGTAATTTAGTTCAAATAAATTTATTAAAAATACTCCTAGTCAGTGTTATTTCTGATAAAGTTTTTTATATGGTATTAAAATATATTCTTTTTTTCAATCAAGGGAGGAATCGATTGGTTATGTTTCGAATCTGTTTCGAATGCCACGTACCATAGTTAGACAAGTACTTTAATATTTGTTAAAGATTGGCGTTTCATATGCTATAATAGAAAAATTTCGGTTGCTAACCAAAAAAAATTTTCGGTTTGTTAAAAAAATTTTGGTTTGCTAACCAAATTTCGGTTGGTAACCCACGGATAGTGGAATAAAAGGTGAATATACTCAAATCTTATTGCCTTATCAAGATAGTAATAATAAAATAAAATATAAGAAAGATGTTTTTATAATGCTACGGTTACATAAAAATCGCGCGCGTCTTGAGACAGACGCTCGGCGACAAGACGCGCGCGACAGTCGCTAGTGGTGTGGTTACATAAAATCGGCGTCTTCCGCAAAAGCGACTGTCGCAAAGCGACAAACGCTGATTTTATGTAGAGATCGGCTCGATACGATTTTTCATCGATAATTATCGATATTTTTCGATATTTTTTTTCGATATTATCGAAAAAATATCGACCGACAAAATTTTGACTTTTTCGATATTTTTCGGTATTCGATATTTTTTCGATATTTATCGAAAAATATCGACCGACAAAATTTAAAAATCGAAACAATCGACCGACCAAATTACAAAAAATCGAAAAAAATATCGAACGTCATTTTTGACAAAAATTTGAATTTTTGGCGCCAAAAAAATCATGCCCATCAGAAATTCAAAAAATTTTCGCCTGCGGCGCAAGAAAGGAGAAAGGTTTCTTCTATATTCACGATTTAGTTTGCCAAAGCGAGACGAGAGTGTGATAATATACAGTGATGTCCTCAACAAATCCCTTGAAATCCCAGAGACACCGCTAAACTCTCCGATATTTTTCGAATCCAACTTAATCCCTGTGAATCCCCCGATATCCCCCTTCATCCACTATTGATCCGAAAATGAAAATATTATATAACTAACAAAGGATTAAGTGGATAAAATGGATCTCGAGGGATCAAGACGACTTGGGAGAGATAGATATCAAAACGGATATTAAATCCAAGATTTTTTATCCTCTGATATTTCGTTATCCGCCGATATCCCTCTTAATCCACAAATTCCTTGATATCCCTCCTGATCTCACAAATCCACAATACAGTCTTAATACCTTTAAATCTCTCGATACACACTCAGTCCTTCAATATCACTTTTAATTCGTTAAAATTCATTATCCCTAGTTAAAAACCACTTATATCCCACTTGATCCTTCGATATCAAATACAAGTCCATTGATTTTACATTTATTCGTCCAAATCCACCAATATCCCATTTAATCAATCTTAATCTCATTAAACTATTAGGTCTATTCTGTTATACATTGGTTATAGAAAAATTTTTGAAAAATCGAAAAATATCGAGACTTTTTTTTCGATATTTTTCGGTTTCGATATTTTTCGATATTTATCGAAAAAATATCGACCGAGAAAATTTTGATTTTTTCGATATTTTTCGATATTCGATATTTTTCGATATTTATCGAAAAATATCGACCGACCTCTTCGGCCGATCTCTAATTTTATGTAACCACGCCACTAGCGACTGTCGCGCGCGTCTTGTCGCCGAGCGTCTGTCTCAAGACGCGCGCGATTTTATGTAACCACTAAATCCGATTAAAAATTTTTTTTAAATATTTATCATACTAAAATAAAATTTATAAAATCAAATCATTTTATTCTGCCATGGTACCGATCAGGGGGGTATGATGTTATAATGCCAAAAGCTTGTAATGCCAAAGCTTGTAATGCCAAAAGCTTGTAATGCCAAAGCTTGTAATGCAAAAAGCTTGTAATGCCAAACCCCCAAAAGCTGTTGAAATGCCAAACCGTGGAAAATAGCTTGTAATGCCAAACTCCCAAAATATGTTGAAATGCCAAACCGTGGAAAAAAGCTTCAAATGCCAAATAAATACAAAACTAGAAATTTTTTTGTTATTTCTGATAGAATTTGTTGTTAAAATTTTTTGTTTGTTCCAACAACAAGGATGTTGTTGTTCCAATTGAATTTTCGCTGGAAAAACTCTAGGCCGGGCATGCGGGGAGGGGCCGGCACTACGGGGAATGTTGTTCAAATTGTGGGGAAAATTGTTCCAACGGTTGGGGGAGTTGTTCCGACTATAGGGAAAGTTGTTCCAACGACGGGGGATGTTGTTCAAATGACGGGGACGTTTGTTCCAGTGATGGGGGAAGTGTGATGTTGATCCCCCGTTGACGGACCAACTTCCCCCGTTGACGGATCAACTTCCCCCGTCATTGGAACAACTTCCCCCATCATCGGAACAACAACACGGGATTAATCCCGCGGGATCCTGTCTTGGAACAAGTCCTGTCTTGGAACTAACTTGGAACAAGTTCTAGAACTGGAACTAAGGAATTTTAAAAATGGAGTTCCGAAACTGGAACTACAAAAATAAAAAACCTAGTTCTGGAACTGGAACTAGTTCCAGAGAAATTTTGGAACCTTCCCATCACTGATCGTCAACTTAGTCATGTTTATTAGTCTCAAAAAGTCTTAAAGCCTCGATTTTCCCCAAAATTTTTTGTCCCTAACTATATGGGACGAGCCCTACTTATCAAGAAATGGTCACTTTTTCATGTTTTTGGTATCATTTGATAGAGAATCAAAAGCTCTACAACATATCAAAAAATCAGAATTTTTGACCGATTGATAAAAAAGTTATGATACTGAGAATCTCAAAAATATCGAAAAAAAAGAATATTTTTTTGCAAAAAGTATACCTTTTTCAAAATCAATTTTAACCCATAAGATTTAACTTTAAAAATATAAAATTTATATTGATCGATAGAGAATAAACTGAACTTTCAGAATCTTTTTAAATTTTGAAAATCGGATCAGAATTGGCCGAGAAATGATCAAGACGCTAAAAGTTGTCGCCAAAAATTCAAACATGTTTGAATTAAAAAAAGTGTCGCCGGCGACAAGACGCCGGCGGAAGACGCATTTTATGTAACCACTAGAAAAAAGCGACAAGACGCCGGCGTCTTGTCGCTGGCGGAAGACGCGGTTTATGTAACCACTCGAAAAAAGCGACAAGACGCCGGCGACAAGACGCCGGCGGAAGACGTATTTTATGTAACCACTAGAAAAAAGAGACAAAATTTTTTTCCTCTTTTCTCTCCTCTTTTTACATTATCTTTTCTGTCGCAAGACGCGCGCGATTTTTATGTAACCGTAGCATAACCGAAACACGGACTTAATCACAATAAGTTTTTATACTAAGCCATTGCCCAAACAATATCTAAGTTGTTCACGCTATTTTTATGGTTAAAATCCTGCTCCAAACAAATTACAAATATTAGAAAATTTATATATTTGTTAACCATTTTAGAAACATTTAACATTTTTTATATGAAAGTGAAACTCGATAAAACATTGAGAAAGAAATGTAAATTTCGAAATTTTAAATAAATGTAAAGGGCGTAGAGGAGGTGAATATCAAAATAGTCGACTGATTTTATTGACAAATTATCGGGAGTACAAGCATCGATTAAAAGTGCATGAATAAAAATACAGGGTAACTTCGATCAAAAATATTCTACGGATTTAAAATAAATATGATAAAATAGAGAACTAAATAGGGAATAAATTTTAATAGATTTTCAGAAGATTCCACCCTTCTGCGTTGATACAGGGTCAACCCCCCGAATTTCTGACTTGTTAAAGTAATATTTCATTCGGCAACTTATTTTAGTATGTATTATTCTTCTTGAAAGAGTTTATCGGTCTTCTATTTTTCTTTTTTTGTTGTAAAAAGTACATTAGACATATTCGGGAAAAATAATTACAATATTTTATTAAAATATGTTTAAGATCCTCATCATTTTAATTCAGTAAACAAACAGATTCTTTCAAAATTGTTAAAGTACTTTATCATTTTTATTTGATAAACATTAAAGAAATTTAAAATATACCGCTTTATTATTTATTTATTTTTTACTTAGGCGAACTTTCGAAATTAATAATTGCACTTTAAGTGTATTGCCATGGGTATTTATTATTCGATAATTTGTGCTTTGATTGATGTGCGCATCTATGTGTATTTCTTTAATACCTAAAATTTTACCTTATGTATTTTTAAATGCAATGAAAATTTTAAAAAACTTATTTTTGTTATTCATAAAAATTATATACCCGAACCCACAACTCAAGTTTACATTTAGGGGCGGAATTTTCTTCTCTGAACTACCACCCACGTTGTAATATTTTACATCCATGTTGTAAATACATTTTTTAAATTTCAGATGATTAAATTTAATTTTATTATACTCATATATTTAATTGTATTTTTGAAAATTCAATGCGCCGGGAAATTCATTCATGTTGAAGTTAAAGTCAAGGATGATTGGGAAGAAAAACGAGAATTTATTTATTTAAAAAATGTTGAATTTAAAAATCGTTTTGTGTTGAAAGTAATTGAAAAGAATAATAACCGGTTTGATGCCACTACATTAGGATCATTATTAATTTATTGATTGATTTTGCCCCGCCCCTAAAGGAACGTGCGGGGAAAATAGAAGTGTGATGACTCATCCCAAACCTTTTGTCACTGACTAAAATTCCACACGACAAAATGGTACAAGACAAAACACCACATGTCAAAAAGCCATTTTTAAAAATAATTAATTTCCCAGTGGCGGAGTCGATCCGGTGACTCCTAGCCTAAAGGCGGAGACACTAACAACTCCGCCACTGGGAAGTTAATTAACTTAACTTATATTTTAACTTAAACCCTTCAAACTAAGCGACAGGGATGGTTTAGTGCCAGGGTTGCATCATAGACAGTTCACTACCATATTTTGTCGCGACTGTTCGGTAATGGGTCAAAATGGTAAAAGTTCAAAATGCAAAAAAATATCAGACCCCTTAAAGGCAAAACTAAGGTTTCTGAAATGTATTCTGTTTTAAGAACCGATCGCTGAACTTTTGAGAATTTTAAGCTAAGCTAATTATTTACCGACTATTAAATTTCTAAACATTTATCTTCTATTTCGAAAGTTCGAAGATGTTTTTAAGTAGACTTACAAAATAGGTCGAAATATACTCGGCCTTTTTATGTAAAATGCTCGCGACAAAACGGCTCACCGCGTAAAAATATCTCAAGTGTTTTGATGACTCATCAAAAAGACTTGTGAAAATAATATTATGTAATTTTTACTTATAAAATTTTTTAATACTTAATCTTTTAAGGGATTAACCTAAATTTTTGGAATGTTAAACAATCATGTTTAACACTTATATTTTTTAATTATTTTAATTGATGGATTTCTTTAAATTGATAGACTCAATTCGTCTAATCGTTTAAGGAAAAAATATTTGGATTTTAATGCATCTAATGTATTGCTTTGTTTTAAAGGTTTTATCTTTTAATTTTATAAAATTTCTAATCTGTACAATTTAAAGAGATTAAATTAATTTAAATATTTTTTTAACTTTATTTTTTAAAGGGAAGATTAAATTTGGATAAAGGCAGTGCTTCAGCTTGAACTTCTTGTGCTGTTTAAAAAGGTTTTAAAGTGTTTTATATGAATATAGGGGATGGAGGAAGGTATTATAAGGGTTTATAGTAGTTGTTAACTTAGCCAAATAATTTGTTAGATTGAAGATCTCTGTGCCCAAAAATAAGATTGATTTTTTTGTTAGGGATCCTGGGGAAAATTAATTCTAAATATTAGTTTATTTTATTTAAAGGTGTGTTGTTATGGATGCTTGGCTATAGCATTTTGAATGTAAATATTCTGAAGAAATTACCGGGCCCGTTAAATGGCAATGGCCTAAAATTTAAAGGTTTTCTTTTTAATTTTTAAAAATAATATTTTATTAATTATTTTAAGAATTATTGCATTTACAACAACAAAATGGAGGAGAAGGGAAATCAATGTATACTTGACTGATATTGTATAACAATCTTTTTCAGGTTTTAAATTTTTTTATTGGGATTTTCTCTAGATTTTATGACGGGAAGAGAGCAAGGTTGGCTTTCCTGGGAAATATTTAGATATCAAAATCTAAGATTGATCTTTTTCGGTTCCGAATACCCTGAAACGCAAACCTTAGTGAGCTACCTTTGCTTTTTAGAAATTATGCAGAGAAGAGTTTTTTTAGACCAGTTTTTTTCAGACCACTTTCGGGGATGTGGTTCTCTAAAATTATTAAATATTTTTAGGGGTATGGCAGTTGGAGTTTTTGCTGTTGGTGGTATGATTGGAGGAAATTTGTTTGGAATTGTTGCTACAAAACTTGGACGTAAACTTGCACTTTTGTACAACAACGCTTTAGCTATAATCGCTGTGGCTTTATTGGCGGGAGCTAAATTTTGTGGGAAATTATTGGCTTTTTATTTTGGGCCGTCTTATTGTTGGAATAAATGCTGGTGAATTGAGAAAATTAAATTTCCTAAGTAGCTAAGACGTTTTGGGATTTCAGCGTAAAAATTTCGCCCATTGAGCGATGTGTTTTTGGTTTGATCTTAAGGTTGACGGATAGTGGGAAATCTCCGAATAATTTACTGATATTCGAACATTTTTCTGATCCGGGTACCGGTTCCATCAACCCTAGTTGTTGACAACAATCCTAACTCCAATCCCAAAATAAATTTTATTTTTCAAGATTTGTATATTGAGAAAAATTAGGCTAATATATTTTTGGGATCATTTTATCCAGATATTTAATCGTTTAAAATCAAAAAATTCCATCGGTGTAAAACTATTTTTTTTCCTTTTTTAGGTTTAAACTGGATTGGCACCAATGTATTTGACTGAAGTTTCGGCTGCCAACTTGCGGGGAGCTACTGGCTCGTTTGCTCAGTTGTTTGTGACTATTGCCATCCTTTTCTCTCAGATTTTTGGACTCCCGTTTTTATTGGAAACTGTTGAGAGATGCCCGTTTATATTTGCCTTTACTTTTGTACTTTTTTAAAATTCTAATCTAATCAATTATCCGTCACACCCATACGACCTCAGGGCTTTTAAAAGGTTTTACGGAAGCCGGATCTACTCAATTTTTGGTTGATTATGCTATTCTTTGAATACCAAAATTGACATTTTAGGATATTTTTACGTTTATTAAACCTTTGAAGAGGACAGGGTCCTAGTAGAGGGTGCTTCCGTTCTAATCCTTTCTATTTTCCTCTTAAATAATTTTTATTTTGATGAAAATTTAAGAATTAATTTTCCCACAAAAATCCCTTCTATTATTTATTTTTCAAAGGTGTCTGTTCTTGTTCAACTATTGTTGTTAAAGGTCAAAGAGATCAAGCAGAGACTTGAAAAAACTTCGTGAGAGTGAAAATGTTTGTTTTTAATTCTGATTATTTTGCAAAATCAGAATTTTAATTTACCTAGCCAGATTTGGAATCAGAATTCTGATTTAGTTTGATTTTATTTTGTTTTATTTTTATAGGTTCAAGCTGAACTTGACTTAATTTCTGAGGAAGCTGCAAAAGCAAATTCTGGAGCTCCTTCCTCAATGAAAGACATTTATGGTACCAAACTTCCATGGCCTTTGGTATTTGTTTTGTTTATGATGATTTCCCACCAATTGAGGTAACGATGGTGGGGGTTTTTGAGGAATTATTTTAATAAATTATTTTTTAGCAATGTTTTACTCAACTGCTATGTATTTTTAAGGGAACCGGTCTTAAAACAACAATGTGCGTTTTAAAAAAAATTTTTGCTTACGAACTATTTTGAATTTTTGTTTTAAGGGCCAAATTATGCAACAATTGCAATGGGTGCTATAAATGTTCTGATGACTGTTGTGTCTGTTTTTTGGTAAAATATTGGAAAGCTTTATGTTACTATTAGAAATTTTTAAAGGTTGAACATCCCTGCTTTGGACGTCGAACTCTTAATATTAACTGAATGTTCGGAATGTGTTTCTCAACAGCAATGATTGCTATTTCTATGCTTGTTGCTAAGGTGGAATAAAAACATTTACAAATCAGAATTAAATAAAAATCAGAATTAAAAATACATACTAGAATTTATTAAACAAAAACCAGAATTTATTGACAAAAACCAGAATTAATTTAAAACATAAACCCAAATTAAACTATTGATTTGGGGTTTTTATAAACTAAAGTCTCTTGCGCTCATCCGAGTGTTACATTCCACATTCCAAACTTTTTCAAAACAAAAAAATTTTTTCTAATGAAAGAAAACATTAGATTAAATCTGTAAAAACAAAAATTTCTCTTCCTAATTTACCACAAATCATTCTTATTTTTGTAATAAAATTTTTTAGTAAATAAAATCATTTACTTATTTACTTAAACATTTTTATTTGAGAAATTTTTTTACCTATATTAATTAATTTAAATTTAATTTTTTAAAATTCTATATTATTTTTTCAAAAAAAATTTTTTCAAAGGTTGAAAGATGCCACGCACTAATTCTTCAAGTTCTAATAATCAGAACAGACGCCGGCCAAATCCCTCATCTAGCCCTGGCCCCCCGGCACGTCGAGGTCGAATAATTGAATCTACAACACCATCACCGGGGCCAATAATTCCTGCCGACCAACAACTAATAGAAAATTATTTAAATAATCAGCTCCGTCTGCCGGCAAACACAAATGTAAAGTTTTCCATTATTAATTTAAAAATATATAAACACATCTAATTTAAAAAAAATTATTTAAAAATTTCAAATTAATTTTTAAGGTAACTCAAGCAATCTCTTCTAATACAACTTCAACTACTACAACTAATCAGCGCCAAGTAAATTTTTTAAATAAATTTTTTTAAATTTAAGACAAACTAGTTTTAGTATAAAAAATAATAATACAAAATCATTAACTCTAGAGCCTTTATTAGTTTAAAAATATATAAACACATCTAATTTTAAAAAATTTATTTAAAAATTTCAAATTAATTTTTAAAGGTAACTCAAGCAATCTCTGCTAATACAACTTCAATTACTACAACTAATCAGCGCCAAGTAAATTTCTATCATAAATAAATTTTTAAAAAAATTCAAATTAATTTTTAAAGGTAACTCAAGCAATTTCTGCTAATACTACTTCAACTACACCAACTACTACAACAAATACAATTAATCAGCACCAAGTAAATTTTTATTATAAATAAATTTTTTAAAATTTAAAACAAAATAGTTTTAGTAAAAAATAATATAAAATCATTAAATTTTTTTAATTTTAACAATTAAAGATGATGCCTGCTAATAATATTAATGAGCAACAACAACAACAACAAAGTCAAATGCGCCTAGAAGTGGCGGCCGAAGTAAATTTTTTAAATTTTGTATTTTGAAAAAATTTAAACATTTAAAAAAATTAATTTTAATTTTAATTTAAGATTGCACTAAAACGACAGCAACGTTTAAATAGCAGTCAACCTGAAGCTGCTCGTTTCATCAACTCAATTGATAGTGTTTCTAATTTAACAAACACTGATCTTTTCATGATTGGATGGCAGAAAGACAATATCTTCCCGTAAAATTTTTAGAATTTAAAAAATATAATAATTAAAATTTTTAAGGGAGTTGGTTGGGGAAGTAATTTTTACACATAGGGGCCCAACCCCGAAGCACGGTTGGGATCGGGCGGATTGCCACGTTCAAATTGGCAGAGAAGGAGAAAAAGAAACAATTTCTATATTTTCTTGGAAGAATTATGCTGATCGTCTACAAGAAGCAAAACTACATGATGTAATTTTTGAAAAAAAAATTTTTTTAATATAAAATTTTGAAAAAAAATTTAAATTAAAAAATTTTAAATAAAATTTTTTTATTAGATTGTTAAATTTAAAAATTTACTGGTGGTCCCAGAAACCGGGCCTCGTCAACAATGGACTGGCACTGTCGATATAAAATTTAAATTTATTGCATCGTCCAAAATAGAAATTATTCAAAGACAACAAAACAATTCTATAGAGACAGGGCCATCTTCTTCTGCTGTTATATATGCTTCGCAAACTGGTTCAGGCCCTGCTCAAGATGAAGAAGAGGATGATGTGGCATATGTGGGTTAAATTTTTTGAAAAAAAAAACTTACGATTTTCACTTTTAATTTAAAAAATTCAAATTTTCATTAACTAATTATTTAAATTTGTAATTCAATTTCTCAATAAAAAATTTTTTCAATAAAAATCATTAATTTAATATTTTTAAATATTATTTACTTTTGTAATATTTCATTTACATAGATCTTCTTATATAATAAAATTTAATATGAATTTTTTATTGAATATAATTAAAAATTATTTTAATATTTCTTTTAATAAATTATTATAAAATATTAATCATTACGTTTATTTATGAATTTACAATAAAACTTTATATGAATTCTGCATTTAATATAAATTTTTATTAAACATATATTTTATTATTGAATATAATTATAAATTTCTTTAACATTGTATTTTATAATCTATTATTGAATTTTTGAATAAAATTAATGTTTTTACTTAAATTTTTTATTAAACATAAATTTTGCTATTGAATATATTTAATTTAAAAATTAAATTACATAAAAAATTAAAATTTTAATATTTCATTTAAAAAGATATATAATATTTATCAGTATATTTATCCTTGAATTTTTGAATTTAAATTTTAAATTTTTATTGAATATAAATTTTTATTAAATATAAATTTTGTTATTAAATATAATTAAAAATTTATTTACAATTCATTTAATAAATTATTATAGAATATTAATCATTACTTTATTTAAAGGTTTGATTTATCTTTTATTATTGATTTTTCAATAAAATTAAATATGAATTTTTGAATATGAATTTTATATTAAAAACAAAAAATTTTATTAAATTTCTCTTATTATTGAATTTAGCTTTAAATTAAATTAAATTAAATTTGCTGCTAAACTGATGATAGAAATAATTATTCATAGTTTAAAAAAGTATTAGATAAGTTAAATTATATATTTTTATGCTTTAAAATTATTTAAAAAATTTAATAAATTAATTAAATTTAAAAATTTTTATTTTTAAAATCTTTTTAATTTTTAAAATTTTTTTATTTTTTTATAATTATTTAAAAAATTTTTTAAATCTTTTTAATTTTTAAAAATTTAATTTTTAAAATTTTTTAAATTTTAATTTTTTTATTAATTTAAAAAATTTTTTAAATCTTTTTAATTTTTAAAAATTTTTTTAAATTTTTAAATTTTAATTATTAAAAATTTTTTTAATTATTAAAAATTTTTTAATTTTTAAAATTTCTAAAATTTAAAAAAATTTTAAAATTTTTTAAATTCTAATTTTTTTAATTTTTATATTTAAATAAAACATTAATTTTTCAGTCCTCGGCCTCCCAACAAAATGCAAGTATAAATGTTCAACAACCAATTCGGGTAATTAAATTAAAATATACAAGTGTATCTAATTTTTTTAATTTTTATATTTAAATAAAACATTAATTTTTCAGTCCTCGGCCTCTCAACAAAATGCAAGTAGAAATGTTCAACAACCAATTCGGGTAATTAAATTAAAATATATAAGTGTATTTTTTATTAGTTGCGTGATATTTTGAGCACGGCCGGGCACACACCACCCCATCTTAATTATTCTATTCCGCGTGTAATTCGTGATGAGGAAAGAGAATTTGCTGAAATGTATAGAGGTCAAGGTCATGTATCCGATCACTATATTGCGCCTGGTGGGTTATCAATGGCTCGAAGAGATACAATAATGAATTCAAGCATTAAATTGCCTAGTGATTTTATTTCTGACGGGACATTGTGTGGACCTTGCAATATGGAATTCGCCCCACAGCAAAATATTATTATTTTACAATGTAATCATAAAATCCATCGCAAATGTTTTTGGAATTTATCACGAAATTTTAATTTTTGTCCGTTATGTCGTCAAGAGATGGGGCCTAGGACTGAAAATAACGAATAGCCTAGTTCTAAATCGGTATTAAGTTTTATTGGACTATACGTTATTTTAAGTCTTGGGTCATATTTAGGTGTAATATTTTAAAAAATATATAATTTAAAAAAATTCATTTTTCAATTAACTTTATAAAAATTATATATTTTTTATTATCTAATTATATAATATTTTTGTCCAAATCTCAATTTTTATGACTAAATGTTTCTTAAAATTTTTGCAAAATATTTATAATAAATATATCTCTTTAAAAATTATATCATAAATAGTTTTAAAAAATTATATTATAAATATTTTCAAAAAAAGCTTGATTATCAATATTTTTTATTATTTTTACTTAACTTTAATTATATAAACCTTAAATTTCTGAAATTATTTTAGCCTTTTACTTTATTGCCTTAAATAGTTAATGTTTCAGCTATAAATTGTTTTTAAATTATTTTAAGTAAATATTATGAAATTATTTGTTATTATTTTCCATTTCAATCAATTTTGATTAAGTAGTTAAAACCCGCGTCGTCGCTCTAAGGGGTATACAGGGATTAATGTCTAGGTGTGATAATCTGTTTATGGATTTTTAATAAATAACTAAATGAATGGATAAATAATAATAATAATATAAATTCAGGACATTAACATGAACAACAACTACTTCACAATTGAGCGAGTCACCGAATTCAATTCACGCTCACGAAATACTTTTGGTCAAATTTGCCATATACGATTCAACCCGCTTGAAGATCAACAGAGACCCGATTTAGCAATGACCGTTCTAATAAATCATTTGCTAGATCGGGTACTCGCAGGACGACCAGCGCCCCTTCGTATTGGTCTTCAGGTGCAACCACCAAATTTCCAGCATCCATTTACAATTCCGCTTCGTCCACTTGACCAGAATAATCCTGCCGCTTTGGCCGCAGCGATTGAACGACTGAACGAAATCTCTGCCGCTGGCATAGATTTGTTAAGTGGAACAACAGTTACAAAAGTCGTCGCTGTTTGGCCTTTGACTGGCCAACGTACAAACAATCCCGATGCCCGATCTGGTAGGTCGATAATAGTCTTATATTTTTTAAAGTAAATATAAGGCTGCTATTTTCCTACAGGTAGTTGTGATTTGGAACTCGACCATGTCTTATCATCCCGATGCCGATCGATTGTGCGCGTCCACAATCCTAACGACAGATACTGCCTTGCTCGCGCAGTAGTTATCGGTTTGGCAAGAATTAGGATGGTGGATCAAGGCGTTGCCAACGGAGCCGCTAGATTTAAAGAATTTTGCCAACAACAGCAACAACATTTATTTCAAGCAGAAAATTTAATGCGAAGGGCAGGACTTGAATTCGGACTTATGGTATTTTAAACTACTTTATCAATTTTTTTATTAGAGGGATATTTGATTAAAATATTTTTAATTATTTTAGCAATATTCGCTGGAACATGTTGCAATTTTACAACGCTGGTTAAACGAATATTTTGATGATGAAGGCTATGTTCGTATTGTTGTTTTTCAAAAGGAACAGCAATATCGAATAGTCTACAAGGGTAATGGCAGAGCTGCACGACATAATCTGTGTCTACTTCTTGAAAATCAACATTACAACTATATTGGCCGCCCTGAACAACTTTTATCAGTACAACGCTTTTGTATCGATTGTGAACGGTGTTATACACGCTGGACTCACTGGTCTGGATGTTGTGTTGTGTGCCGGTTTTGCATGCGGTCCGGCGTCAATTTTCCATGTCAGGTATACTTATATTCATCTTTTTGTTAAAATTTAATTTTAGATTGAGGAAAAAGTTTTATGTCAGGACTGTGGATTTGTTTTTCCTAATCGTTCTTGTTTTGATTACCATTTAATAAATGATGCTCCAGAAGAATTTATTAGGCGTGTTAGCCGTACTTTTGTTTCCATTTGTCAAATGAGGCGTATCTGTAATAAATGTCACCTGATAATATATCGGCAACAACAACACGAATGCCAACAACAACAACAACAACAACAAAATTTAATTTGTAAAAAATGCCGGGGTCCTCATTTAGAGGAATTACCTTGTTATATCCAGCCTTTAAGAGCTGAAGAAGATGAAGATTCAGATGTTGAAGAACAACACCCACAACAACGACAAAAGAAACGAAAATCTCCAATTCGCTTATGTTTCTTTGATGCTGAAACAACCCAGGATGAAAATATACAAATTAGCTGCAATATTAATGGATATAAACATGTTCCAATACTTATAATTGCAGAGGTAATATTAAAAATTTTTTTAAAATTTAAAATGAAATTTTCTTTAAATTTAAATCCGTAATAAAAATTTATATTTAGGTAATTTGTGAAAACTGTATAAAAGCCGGAATTAATATTGAGGATGTGGGCCAACGTGCTCCAGGATGCTTTTGCGGACAACCCCGAGGTGATAGATGGCGTAATTGGTGTTCACCACCTTTCAAAAATTCTAATGGCGACAACACCTGCTTTCCAAATAATATTTCATTTAACCCACGTCGTATGTTCTTTCATTCCTTTGACAACGCTAATGAAAGCCCTGTGGATCAATTTCTTGATTATCTTCTTCAACACGGTTCAAAGCAAATGCTAACAATTTGTATCGCACATAATGGTGGCAAATACGACTTTCACTTAGTGCTTGAGGCTTTACACAGGCGAAATGAACCACCATCAAGATTATGTACAACCGGCCTTAAAATATATTCAATGAAATTAACTGGAAACAACAAAAGAAAAGTACTTTTCAAAGACTCGCTAAATTACTTCAGTTGCGAGCTTGATGCTCTAACAAAAATTTTTTCTGTACCCGAAGAAGTAGCAACATCTAAGCCATTCTTTCCATACTTATTCATAAAAAGACAACATCTTCATGAGAGAATTCGGGGACTTCCGCCACTTCAATACTATCAACCAGAATATAAGAATTCTGTTAAGAGAGATGCACTTCTCGAATGGTATCAACAACAATTGAATGATGAAACAACCAATTTCCAACTACGCGAACAACTTATTCTTTATTGTGCCAATGATGTTGCTATTCTCCGTGAAGGAGTTCTCCGATTTCGACAACTTATTGGCCAGCACGCGCAGAGGCTAGATCCTTTCTTGGAAGCATCAACAATTGCTGGTTTAGCTCTTACAACTATGCGCCGCTGCTTCCTGCCTGAAAATTGGCTCGTCCATTCGCCTGAGGGAGGTTATTTGAGAGGAAGGCGTGCCTCTGCTGAATCGCAGCGCTACATCCGCTTATTCGAACAACAAAATCCTGAAGCAGCAGGAAAGGTTCAGCATGCACAGTGGGCAATGGGAGAAGCACATGTGGAAGATTGTGGGTATAGATTGGATGGTCTTTGGCAGAGATCTCCACCACAACGCCCTTTAGCAATTGAATACATGGGTTGCTACTTCCACGGTACTTTAAAATAGATTTTTTTGTATAAACATTTTATTTAGGCTGTCCAAGATGCTTCCCTCGTCGTGATCAACGTTTAGCCGCTGGCCGTACTGCTGAAGAACTTTATGAGCGGACACAACAACGTCTTTGGGAATTGGAACACCAGCACGGATTTGAACTTCACGTAATTTGGGGCCATGAAATGATGGAAAAATTAAGAAACAATCCAAAGTTGCGCCATCAATGGCTTGAAATTGATTGTGTGCGACCTCTTGATCCAAGAGAAGATTGTCTTCGAGGTGGTAGGACAGAGCCGTTCAAACTTCATCACTTTTGTGGCGAAGATGAGGAAATTATCTACATCGATATTGTAATTTTTTAATTGATTAAATTTTTAACATTTAAAATTTAGGTAAGTCTCTATCCCTATGTGATGAAGTCAAGGCCCTTTCCAGTTGGGCATCCTCACGTTTTGACTCGTGAAACATTGCTTGATCAATCAAACAGCAACAACCCTTTGCCCTGGACAATTCCAGAGCACAACATCTACAAGGGTTTACTTCTTGTCAAAATAGAACCTCCCACATGCTTGCCTGGAAATCTTCCACCGCTCCTGCCTTATCGAACCCATGATGGCCGACTCACATTTCCACTTTGTGCAAGATGCGCCGATGATAAACAACAGAGGCCTTGCACTCATTCAATCGTGAGCGTTCCTGGCTGACTGGCTACACTCATGTGGAGCTGAATGCTGGTCTGGAACACGGCTATAAAGTTGTGGATATTTACGAGGTTACTAAATTATTTTTTAAATATTTTGAATAAAATTAAAGGTTTGGAATTATGACCAATGGGACAACAAACTATTCCAATCATATGTCAACACATTCGTGGGGCTAAAGCAAATGGCAAGTGGCTGGCCGGAGGGATGTGTAACTCAATTGAATAAATCTGAATATCTACAAGAGTATGAACGAACTGAGGGTATTACTTTAGATCCAGATCGTATTGAGAAGAATCCAGGTCTTCGAATGATTGCGGTATATTTTAATTATATTGTCTGATTAAATAAAATATTTTAGAAATTATTGGCAAACTCTCTTTGGGGGAAACTTGCACAACGTGTTTGCGGAACCGAAGTCCGTTACGTCACAACACCCGCAGAATTTCATCAATTATTTGAGGATCCAACAACAGAAATGCTCGATTTTGATCATGTTAGTGAGCATTTGGATCGATGTGTAGTCCGGAGAAAGGCAGAATTTGCCAAGGCACCAAATACCAACTGTATTCCTGTAGCAGCGTTTGTGACTTCTTATGCTCGTTTACATCTCTATGAGTATATGAAAAAAGTTTATGAAATTGGTGGCCGTCTCCTGTATTGCGACACTGATTCCCTAATCTATGTTGGGAAGCTTGATGGTCCACGTGTACCTGAAGGCGAATCACTTGGAAAAATGAAACGTGAAATTCCTTCACGTCGAATTTTGGAATTTGTTGCTGGAGGCCCAAAGAACTATGGCTACAGACACGTCGACACAAATACGGGATGGATGAGAGAGCAGAGCTAAAGATCCGGTCTTTTCCTCTCTCATATGCTACACATCAACTACTGAATTTTGACAGCATGAAGAATATTGTGCTTGAACAATTTAATGTTGATGGAATAATGTAAAATTTAATCATTTATTTAAATAAAACAAATTTTTCAATTAGGGATGAAGCGCTTGCTGATGACATCTTCAACAGGACTGGTGGAAATGGCAATTCAATATGTGTGCAATTCCCTCAGATTGGCAGAACTCGAAGATCACAGCTTTATACGCACATGACAACAAAGCAATATAGACCGTATTATGAAAAGGGAAGAATAATGCCGGGGATGGAAACACTTCCATTTGGATTCAGAGAAATTCCGGTATTTTTCCTTTAAATATCTTTTAAAAAAAATTAAAATTCAGAATGATCTTGGACACCAACGACAAAGACAACCTGAACAACCTCATAATGCTGAACCGCAAACTAGACAGGTAGACGATTCTATTCTCAATTTAGAAGATGTTCCAGGTTCATCAAACTGGACAAATCGTGATTATTTAACTAGATATCATCAATAATTTTGTAAAAATTTTTTGTTTGTTTACCACACCACAAAAATTTATGCTGATATTATTTGTAAATATTTTATTTTTTAATAAATTTTATAATCGTGGAAATTTTTCAAGCAATGGTAGTATATCATTTTCAAAAATAAATTCCATTTCTTTTTGAGATTTTAATCCTGTTAGTATTACACGTCCTGAAATATAACAAAGGCAGGAGGCTTCACCATCCCTTCATTCTATTTTGGTTTTAAAACGAAGTGCTGGAAATATTGTTTGTTCGTAATAACAAGTTATATTTTGTCTTTTACGAAGATAAGAATATAGTTGTTCTATTGCCAACTTTTTTGGATGTCGATAAACACCAACAATATTTGTAACGATAAGATTCCTCACACCAATTTTTAAATAGGAATAGTCATTGCCTGTTGCCTTATATGAAGCTTGAATTCTTTTGGTTACACGCCAAGCCATTCTGTTTGCCAATGCAGGGTTAGGAACACCAGTTAGAACAACTTTGCCAGATTGAAAAATAAGTGCTGCCGTTGTTTTATATTCCTGATGCCGAACTCGCATAATTATTGAATGGAATCGTCGGGGATTATATTCTGTATTTATCCCATGACGTGCAAGTTGAATAAAATTTTCATAAGAAAATCTTTTATTATAAGGAAGAAGTTTAAAAACAGCAGTACAATTTTCGATTTGCATAATATTTACTTTTCAGAAATAAAAAATACAATATTTTATGTATACTAAAAATAAAATTATTGAATAATAAAAAATTTCTAATAAGTTTTAAAATTAAATATCTTTCTATGAACATCCTCCTTTCATCTTGTAACGGATAACACTGAGACATTCAAGAGGATAAAATGATCGATGATGCCCTCCTCCAAATTGAATAAGACAAGGTAAATATGGATGAAAGAGTTTGAGTTTGTGTTTGACGTAGTAGTACCCGCGAACCTAAAGAAAAATACAATCTTATTTAAAAGCTCATAATAATTTACCGTTATTCCAAGATATCCACCCATGGCCAGAACATTACTTGCAGATTGCGCTGTTAAATCATGGCAATAGACATTGAAATTTTTATAACTCGGCTTTAAATGAGAAGTACGTATTTGGACATTTTGTTGCAAATTTTCTATAAGTTCACGCCGAACTTCGAGATTATGAAAAAGCACATGTAGTTCTTTAAGCGAACATTTTTTTATTTCACAAAGATAATCAAGTAGAGGAATAGAGCCTTTATTTGTTCGAGCATGTTGTTTAGTTGTTATTCCATTAATAGGTCGTATGTTTGTTAATGATGGTTGTGGTGTTGGTTCTCGAAATGGATTTTCTGGTTCTGCAGTCCAATCTAATGGTTTATCCTCATTATCGTCTATAAACATACGAAATAATTTTTCACTTGTATCTAGATTTTTTTCATCTTCAACATCGTCTTCCTTTTCTTCGGTTAGATCCTCCACTATGTTAAGCAATCCAAAAGCAGGTGTAATTACATCTATTTCATTCTAAAAAAATGTGCTCTTTTAATTAATTTATAAAAATATTTTGTACCTTTTTATCTGTCTCTTTGGCTTCTTGATTAGCTTGCATTGTTGTATGATTTGTATTTGAAGGAGACGCATCGTCTTTAATAACACCCAAGGCATGAGATTATAAAATTCCATAATTTCAAATAATAATAAAATTCAATCTTTCTATATATAATATTCTGAATTTAATTTTTATATTAGATAAAAATGAATGGATTTGAAAAAGTTAATATTATGCACACTTGTTTTAAACACCCGTTCACTATGATAGTATCCGGAAGCACAGGGTCTGGAAAATCAGAATGGGTTAAAAATTTGCTAGAAAATTTGGAGGAAATGGTTACTTATGAAAATGAAAAACATAATCAAATTGATTTAGTCTTTTATTGTTATGGTGAATTAAATTCTAATATTATAAATATGCAACGTAAGGGTTTTGTAAATAAAGTTAAAACACAAGTTATTGCTCATAATGGGTTGCCTAATGGGGGAAATGAATTTATAAAACAACAAGCAAGGAATGGAAGAATGTTACTAGTGTTAGATGATTTAATGCTTGGGATGAACCAAATATTTTTAGATACAATATTCACTAAGGGCTCGCATAACTGGCAAATGAGTGTTATATTAATAACACAACATTTATTCAGTAAAGAATTAAAAGTTGCCCGTAATAATTCTCATTATCTTTTATTAATGCGAAATCCTGCAGGAGCTTTGCAAATTAGAACACTTGCAACGCAATTGTTCCCCTCCAGATCGAGATACTTTCTGGAATCATATTCTGATGCTACAAAAGAAAACTTTGGATATTTGTTAGTCGATATACATCCTAGTACTCCTGACTTTTTACGACTTCGAACACATATATATTATAATACGGGGGAAAAAACTATAGTTTATATTCCAAAATGAATAAAAAAATTTCTACAAGCAAATTAATTGAGAAAAATGTAAATTTCTTAAATTCAGTTTGCGAATCTAAAAAATCTAGAAAGGTAATCAATGATATATTATTAAATGCATCCGCTGAACAGTTGTTATGCTTCGTTGAAATCTGTTTTAATTTATTAAAGGGGCGTTTACCTTTTCATAGAAATAGAATTATTAATTTGCAAAAACATGCAAATATATTGAGGAAAATCAGTAGATCTAGAAGTGCTTCCTCAACACGATGTTTATTGCAACAAGGAAACGGGATTTATCCTTTAGCGGGCATTCTTGCAAGTCTAGTTTTACCTTTAATTACCGACAAAATTTTTAAATAATATAAATAAAATTTGATAATAAAAATTTTAATTAACAATGAAGCGAATGATATTAATTCCGGAGGATTTTTATGAAAGTTTAGTTAGTAATAGAACTGATAGGGATGGAGACGGAACGGCCTTAGGATTAATAAAAGAACGTTTACAAAACAGTAGTGCAATCAATAATTCATTAGATCCTACAACAAGAGCAGCTCGTTACGAGCAGGATTTTAAAAGGTATAACAAGCTTATTAAAGAAAAGGAAGAGAAGCCTATTGATGTGAAACTCAAAAATTTTGAAGAAATTGCTGATGCCGTAACTAAAAATGTCGATTTAAATAAAAGTCCAGTGGAAACAAAAGACGAGATTAATAAAAATAAAAATTCTAGAAAAATTATAATAAGAAAACCAAAAAGAAACTCAATTGGTAAAGTTACATTAAGAAGGAGAGTCAAATTTCCAAATCAAACAGTAAAGATAGAAAATTCTGATGGAATTGAGAATGAAGAGGGTGAAGAATTCTTTTCAGCAGATAGTGAAGCGAATCCTAAAGAAGAAGCTCGTCAATATTTGAGAGATCATGCTAATGAACTTGGCATATTGCCCAGTGGTAAGTTAGCCAGGAGATTAGGTACTCAAGAATCCTTTGTCACAAGTAATATTGAAGAAATTTTAAGCTATATAATTAAAAATAAGGGAAAACGCAAAAGGCCAATCCCTACCGGTTATGATGAGTTTATTCGTAGAATAAATAGTCATTCAATTTTACAAAATATACTTTTTCCTTCTAAATCTTCAACTAGCAAACAGCAAGGCGAAGGATTTTTTAAACACACCTTTTCATATAAACCAACATCATGGCAAAATTAAATAAAAACAAAATTAAAATTCTTGACAAGTTATACAAGAATGTTAATTCGACTTCATGTTTTACATCCGTTGAACCGCTTTTAAAGGAAGCAAGGCGATTAGATAAAAGTATTTCTCGAAATATTGTGAGAGATTACCTTGCAAGCCAAAATGTTTATACATTACATAGAAGAGTAATTAGAAAGTATAAGCGCATGCCAACACTAACTCCAGGCTTACACACAGAATGGCAGGCCGATCTTAGTGTTTTTGATAAAATTAGTAAACATAATCGTGGATACAAATATTTATTAGTATGTATTGATGCACTTAGTCGACAAATATTTGTTGAACCAGTAAAAAGTAAACATAGTAATAATATGATCGAAGCTTTTAAAAAATTATTTTCTCGGGTCGGAATAATACCCTGGAAACTTTTAACAGATCAAGGATTAGAATTTACTGCAAAATTAGTACAAAAATATTTTCGCTCAATAGAAATGGAACACTTTTCAATGCTCACCTCTCCAGTATGGCATGCAGGAATGGCTGAGAGGGCTAATCGTAGTATCAAAGAGCGACTTTACCGTTATTTTACAGAGAATAAAACTTTAAAATGGCTAGACGTTATCCAGAAAATTGTTTTGTCCATTAATCGTTCTTTTAACTCTAGTATTGGCATGAGACCTATTGATGTGAATTATAAAAATGCCGAAAGTTTGCGATTATTATTAAAACAAAAGGCAGTTACAAAACACGCGCCATCAAGTTGGAGAAATAAAAGATTTTCTGTTGGGGATAATGTTCGTATAGAAAAATATAAACATATTTTCCAAAAAGGATACCTACCAAATTTTACAAATGAAATTTTCATTATTGACCAAGTTCGATTGGTTCCTCATCAACCTCCAACTTATAAAATTCGCGATCGTAAAGGGGAAGAAATTCTTGGTTGGTTTTATGGGAATGATTTAATTCTCGTTAAAGAAGATCTTAAAAAGAATGAAAATATTTATGACATTGAAAAGGTTTTGAGAAAAAGGAAACGAAATGGTGTGGATTATCTTTTCGTAAAATGGAAGGATTATGGGTCTGAACATAACAGTTGGATACCTGCTAACTCTGTTCTATGGAGATAATATACATAAATGAAACTTTAAATATTTAAAATAAAAAAATGACTTCCTTTTATATAATTATTCCATCCAATACTAATGTTGAAGGAAATAGAACTAATTCTTTTAGAGTTAGATTACCCCATAAACTAAAATTTAATTCTGAATGGAATGTTGGATTATCTGTCATGGTTTATCCTATTCCTGGCCTTCACTTGGGACTACAACTGAACAAACTATAACAGTTGTTTGGAAAAGTGGTGAGATTGTTCGTTTAGCTGTACCTTCTAATAGTTTAACTAACCCTCAAAATTTAAAACAAAGCCTCGATAAATCTCTTAATGAAGGAAGTGAGACACTTTCAGAAAAAATGCGTAGTTGCCAAATTGAGTATACCAATATATTAAAGGAAACACGAAGCAAGGCTAAGGAAGAGTACAAAAAATTAAAAGAACTTGTACAGAGCAGTAAAGAGGTATCTACAAACGTAACAACCGTAAAACATGTAATTATTCCTGAAGGCGAAATTCCTAAACTGAGAAGCGAAACAGAGATTTATAACGATATGGTTAAAGCAGAAATTGACAAATTGCCTATAGAAACTAGTAAAATTATTGAACTGACTCGTGAAAGTGGCTTTGAACCGTGGATTACAGTATATCGAAAACCAAAATTTGCATGTGCCTTTGAGTTCCACTCACATAAAAATAGGTTTTCATTATTTATCGACAAGAAGTATATAGAACAAATTGAAATAAGCGAGCAACTTGCATATATTCTTGGTTTTGATTCACAAGTATTAAAGGAATCCTGTGTTGCCAAGTTTATGCCAGATATGAGAGGAGGGGTTTCTTGTTTTCACGTTTATGCACCAGGTCTAATTGAACCAATGATTATTGGGGATATTACCGCTCCAGTTCTCCGTATTGTAACCATTCGGGGAAAACAAGACGAAATAATTGAGGAACAATTTCTTTCTATTCAATATCATAAATTGCTTGTTAAAGAAATTTCCGAAATTTTAATTGAAATTCGCACAACTAGCGGGTCCTTGATGCCTTTTCAGTATGGAACATGTACATTAACATTACACTTTAAAAAATCTACATACTTTTAATAATGAATACTATTCAGATTGATAAGATATTAAACAGAAATTCTGTTACCAAAAAATATTATATCGGTTGTTATGCCTCTAACTGTATCCCTTATAAGTCAACCTATTCCCCTTTCTGTGCGGTAATTAACATAGATCCTAATAATTCACCTGGGACACATTGGATAGCAATATTTTGTGATTCCATTAAAACTATTGAATATTACGATTCGTTGGGAATATGGCCACCGATGAGCTCCCATATTCGAGATTATTTAGAAAAATTTCAAAGAGTTCGATTTAATTCCATTAGACTTCAGGGTATGTTTACGCGCTCGTGTGGTCACCATGCAGTATTTTATCTCTATATGCGCTGTTCCGGTTTTCAGATGAATGAAATAATTTCATTTCTTAAAAATATAAATGCTGATAAGTTTGTAACAGAATTTATTGCATCAAAGATATTTAATATACATAGTTATTAAAAATATTTATTTTCAACTTAAAATGCATATCGACTTTGATCCCTCACATATTAACTGGTCAGCATTGACCGACGAGCCTAATCAATGGGGTGGGTATAACGTATTTCGCGGTATTCCCTACCAGAGAGGAAGTGGATTAGGTTCAGTATTTAGGAGTTTTCTCCGTTATCTCATACCTATCGGTAAAGAAATTGGTAGTGCCATAGGTAAACAAGGACTCGAATCGGGCAACAAAGTTTTAAGTAACGTTCTGGAAGGAAAGGATCTCAAAGAATCGCTAATTAGTGAAGGTAAAACAGGGTTGAAAAATTTATTACAGAAAGCAGCCGATAACGTTGATAAACAAACAGGCAAAGGCTTTGATTTTAAAGAAATATTGAAAAACCTCCATCCCTGGGGCAAATGAATGATGAAAAACGTGATATAAAGCTTAAGACTATAAATAAACGGGCATATTCCCGTATTGGCCCTCCTAATTTTATTCCTAATCTTGCTAGGAAACCTTCGAAAAAATCTCCTAGAAAAATTCCCGCTAACAAGCGTTTACGAGTAGATACTTTAGGCACATACTAACATGAGTTGTCCTAAACAAATTAATGAAAATAGTCCTTTGGCCTTAAATAGCGCACTGAATATTTTTTCCGTTCCTCCAACTAATGTTTCTGTTACCCGTTCCTTTTTTCGAGAGATTCTACCCCTTAGCACAATAACGCAAGATTCGCCTTATTTGTTTCGTCTGTTCAGTGATAATCTCTGGACAGATCTTTCCAGAACTTATCTTTATCTTGAACTTTCTATTGAAAAGCTTGGTGATACAGGTAAATGGGAAGATATTGATTCGACTAAAGATACAAATATTGGAACCATTCAAGGTATCGGGCAAACATTCGTTCAACAATTAAAAGTTAATGTTGGTAATACTGAAGTTTACGATAGTGGTACTCTTTATCCATATAAAGCATATATAACCAATGAGTTATCATTTCCTGACAATGTTAAGTCTAATTTTCTTGCATCAGTTGGGTACTATAAAAGCGAAAAGCATAATGATGCTCTTGATTCGGGATTTATAAACCGATGTTCACTATTTGCCGGGGGTAAAAGATCACAATTTCTTTCACGATTAGATTTTGATTTGGGAAACCAGGAATTATTTTTACTCAATAACTTAGATATAAACTTTAGCATCTATAGAAGTAAAAATTCATTTGTTTTGCATAAACTTAAAGCTGATGATAAAAATGAGTATAGGCTTTATGTTCATGACGTTAAACTTTTTTCTAAAATGATTGAAGTACAACCATCCCTTAATATGAACATTTACAAAACGCTTGAATCAAAGCCTGCTACATATGCCCTAAGAAGAACTGAAATGAAATCAACCTTTTTAACCGCGGGGCGCACAGAAATTGAATATAATGCTTTTAGCGCTACAATACCGAGAAGAGTCACGGTTGCTTTGGTATCAAACAAGGCATTTAATGGAGATATTACACTTTCACCATTTAACTTTAAACCATTTGATTTGAGAGAAATCTCAGTTCATACTGGCGGGCATATTTATCCCATGGTTGCTTATAAACTAAAATTTGAAAAAGATCTTTTTGTTCGAGCTTTCGTTGACATGTACGAAGGATTGGGGATGGCTAACTCCGATCGGTCAATCGATATTCCAATGTCCCGATTCAAAAATGGCTGGACATTTTTTGTAATACCTTTGACTTCAACACTTGACGACTCTTGTGGATTTGAGTTGCTTAGAAGTGGTACTACAAGTATACGTTTAGAATTTAATTCTCCCATTCCTTCTGGTGGCGTTGAAATGATTATCTTGGGAGAATTTGATCAAATGTTAATGATAGATTATAATCGTCATATCGTTTCCGATTCCAATCTTGGTTAGAGAATTTGTATAAATAATTGGTTATTAAAATCATTCCGGCATTTAACATGCAAAATTACTCTAATATTTCTGATAATATATCTTTCGCTTTAAATGTTGATGACAATTTTAAGGGATCTAATAAGTTTATAGCTTATGATATTCTTTTATTTTTATTGATTTATTCATTATTAATACCTCTGATTATTCTATGTTGGGTTCTAATTCTTAGATTTTTGCGCAATAGAGGTTTAATTACTTCAACTCAAGAAAATGCCATTGCTAGCAATATTAAAGATATTCCCCTAGTAAGGCTGCCAAGATCAATTACTCATTATAATTTACCCATTGGATCTGAATGTCCTGTGAATTAATATTTTTAGAAACCCTTGACCATGAAATTTTCAAATTTTTAAATCGATATTTTGAACATTTAACATTTTAAAGTCCGATTGCGACGAAATCAGGCACTGAACCGTGCGCGATGAAACACGCAAGTTAAAGCGTCCCGGTATCAAAAAAAAAGAATAGGGTTTAAGTTAAATAATTATTCAATTTAATTAATCTTCCCAGTGGCGGAGTCGTTAGTGTCTCCGCCTTTAGGCTAGGAGTCACCGGATCGCCTCCGCCACTGGGAAGTTAATTATTTTTAAAAAATGGCTTTTTGGCATGTGGTGTTTTGTCTTGTACCATTTTGTCTTGTGGATTTTTAGACAGTGGTAAAAGGTTTGGGATGAGTCATCACACTTCTATTTTCCCTGCACGTACCTTTAGGGGCGGGGCAAAATCAATCGATAATTAAAAAAGGATGTTAATGTAGTAACTAACATACGTATT
This sequence comes from Meloidogyne enterolobii, assembly GCA_963681835.1. NCBI lineage: Eukaryota > Metazoa > Nematoda > Chromadorea > Rhabditida > Meloidogynidae > Meloidogyne > Meloidogyne enterolobii. The sequence goes on from CAVMJV010000006.1 coordinate 2,163,058, forward strand.
ACAAGGGCGGTGCGCAAAACTTCAAATCTCGATTCATATGAAGCCACATTGAGATTTGAAAATGTTGCTTCATACGTCAGTCCAATTTAGTCTTACGAGGCGTGTATCAAAAAAAAACTAGGCTCGAAAAATGCACCGAACGTCGGCTCGAAAAGAAAACGGCACCCTATTTACCATATTCACACATTACTTACTCTATACCTCAACTACCTTCAGTTCCGAATGTGATGTGTTAGAAACATTCTTATGTATGACCCACAGAGTTATTAGCCGAATAATGTTCAGCTTCCAAAAAAAATGAATCACCGGCCATCAAATTTCGCTTAATTAAATAAATTTGAAGCTAATAAAATCTAAATAATAATAAAATGAATATTACGTAACACAAAGAACGACATTCACAAGAAAATTTACAGGATACGCCTATATAATTTTCCAAGAACCGACAACCCTACTCACTCCCGAAAGAGAGGATGGACTAATATTTTGTACCAATTCCAAGTCGAATTTTGATTCGAACATCGATCATGATAAACAATATAGGCAGAGTAACTCGATTTATGATAGATAAATGAGATGAGAGACTAGCAAATTTATATATATATATATATATATCCTCAGCCCAGTTATAGTTGTGGACAAAGCGCTTTATCTGAGAATTTCTCCGGATTCGCCAATCATAATAATTAATTTTGTTTAATATCAAATTGAATATTAAAATTTTATTAAATCGGATTATCGAAAATTGTTGTTTTGGCAATTATTTTTGGTTTGGTCTAATTTTTTGGATGACTGCATGTTAGCAGCAAATGATCTGAAATTTCTCTATACCCGATTTGTTTTTCTTTTTCTAAAAATCAGAAAGATCATTTTCTCAAACCGATCCATCCTTAAACGTTATAGTTGGTGAAAGTTATTCAGATAGTTAAACATTGAGACCAAAACTGGCTCTAAAGCATAGTGAAAATTAGCCTAAGCATTTCTTGGCTTACAAAAATAAATCAAGTGAAGATGATATATACATTTTCCCTTTAATCGAAACTTACTTTTCTCACGAAATTAATAAAATAACAAATATCTTTAAAAAATTCCAAAGTCCCATCATAGAAGGATGAAGAACGTGGAGTTCTTGTTCTGAAACTGAACAAAAACGGTAATATCTGTTAGGTATGTGTGGGTCAAGTATGAAAGAAGTCATTAGAGATCAGTCTCTGTCGGCACGACGGATGACCGTCGCCTCCTATCCTTCATCATTCTTGCCTTTTTCCACCTTCCTTATTCGTGTATTTACTATTCGGATAAACGTGTTATTCTATTCTTATGTTATTCTGTTAGTAAGACCGATACCTAGGAAATAACAATATCCTAAGAACATCAGAATAAAGACATAACTAGAAACTGTGTTTTATCACAAGAATGATATAACAAAGTTGATGCAATAGGAAAAGACTTAGTTTGGCCAAAAATTCTTCATTGACTCAAGCATAATTGAAAGTATTGATTAATTCAATAATTTTGAGATAAGACTTAATTAGATTTCAAGAATGTGAAATTGTTGTCAAAGAATTATCTATTTTTGTAAGTCTTAAGCAATGCTTAGACTAATTTTAAGATAAATTTTGCAACCAGGCTCTATAAATATGTCAGAGAAAGTGTTGTTGTCCATCACAACCTTTGGTAGATTCTGGGAGAAAAAGTCTAGTGCTCTCTGCAATAGACTGGATTTGAAGGGGAGTAAATGTGTGCCTAGAGAAGAGATAATAGGGATAATTAGGCATTGTTAAAACAATGCTAGATTTGGAAAGAAATTACCTCTACCTATCGCATAACGGGTTTAATAGATCCTTGCCAGTCCGAGATTTGCCAAAGTCTACGAGCAACAGAATACCGATTCATCCAAGGTAGCAATGTAGACGACGGTGGATTAAGAAGAGATTTGACGAAGAATTACAGGGGCTAGCATGATCCGTTCATTACATTTATTTATGTGTGTCCGGGACCGAATTAATCTTAGTGGGCTGGAAAATACAAGGAGATCAAAGAATAGCCGTGTTAGTGTAAAGTATAAAGGTAAACTCATTATTAGTAAGGTAAACTCATTATCAGAAATATAGTGAGAGAGAGGTGGGATTTTTGTGGAAGTCGTGGAAGGGGCGATTAAGAAATTTTGTCGTTGAGTGGACTATAATGTTCATGCTGTGTAAAATTCATTGGATGGGAGATAGGACAGAACCATTCCAGAAAAGGCCCAAACCGAAGCACAACCGACTGTGCCACCATCCTACCCGATGATGGGTTATTTACTTTCATTTATATTCTTTCTGCAAGTGCGGACACAACAGGAGCCCCATATTTGAGGACATACAGATCGTTTTGATTTCTGTATCCTTTTAACAGTATTATGGGTAGGTCTATTATTATTTCAAAAAAGTATTAATTATTTAATTTAGTTAGAAATAAAAATTAATTTAAATACAAGTACTGTAGACTTGTTGCTCCTGTGTTATTTTTTGGAAGCCAAGCAATGCTTAGGCTAATTTTGCAAATATTTGTAGAAAGGTATAATTATATTAAGTCGAAGGGTCTTGATTTTGAAATTTCTTCGGATTCGCTTTTGGGTCGGAAAAGGATTGGTTTTAGGTCTCGATTAATCTAAGGGGAATATCAGAGAAAAGTCGGGACAGGGATCTGTTTAAATCAGACGCAGCAATATCGCTTCTATACGGCCCGGCCGAATTTGTGTCCAAGAGTTGATTCTTGACTCGTATTTTCATTGATTATTTCGGTCTTTGAGTATCGCTCTTTAACCGAGTAATTTTGCGTATTAGTGTCAAAGTTTAGCCTAAGCATTGCTTGGCTTACAAAAAATAAGATATTGCGCCATGGAAACCATATCCCAATTAAAATTCTATTAACCTTTACCTTAAAATTTATAAATTTTTTAATACTTTGTAATTATGCTTGAACATCATACGCTTCAAAATACCACAAAAATCCTTAAAAAATAATTTCCCCCGACTTATAAAAAATCACAAAGGACACAAAATCTACAAAAATAAATACTATAGTAATATGGGTTAGCGCCGATAAGTTGGAGAAAGAATAGATAGTAGTGTTATGCAAAAGTATATATGTATAGGAATTGATCCTAAATATGATAGGAATTGAACCTAAAACTGTAGCCGAAGCCTATTCGAAACAGACTATCTTTATCTGCTAATTACACTGCCAACATTGTAACTTTCTAACCAGCCAAATGATATACATATTGTTCGAAAGCTCCCTTACGGACTAATGTTCTTTGAAAGCCTTTAAAAGCCCTTATAAAATTTAGTCTAAAAATATTTTTTTCAAAATTTATGGCTAATATTGACCAAGTTATGAAGCTTGGAAGATAAGTAGAAGCCATCCACGGTCAGGTAAGCAAGAGTTATTGTTAAAGCAAACTTTGACATTTTTTATATACCTATTTCGACATGGGAAGAATCTCACAAAAATTAATTGACTGGCTAATATGCAGTCATCCAAAAAATAACAGAAGCTGAACTGAGTAACAATTCAAATATTTTGATACTCAATTTTAATAGACTTTTTAAATAAATAATTTAATATTAAACACATTTTTAAATTTTATTTGCTTACCCGTGGATTATTTTGCGTTTCATTTTAAAGTTATTAATTAATTTATTAATTTTGTAAAGCATATAGCTATTAATTTCCTAAGGCTGAGCAGTAGGCGGCGTGGTGTAATGGCTAACACATCAGTCCGGTCTACTGAAGATGCTGGTTCGCTCCCAGCCGCCGAATAACCTTTTGCACTAGCTGAAGGAGAGAAATAGCTATAGCCCAGCTGCTTTACTATTTCGAGATAAGAGTTGATTTAAATTTAAAAGAAAATGCATCTTAATTTAAGCAAATTTCATTTTTTGGAAGCCAAGCAACGCTTAGGCTACTTTTGACGATATATGGGCAGGGTTTCGATATCTGCGGATTTTTCCTCATTTTGTGGTTTTTTGATAGGGCGATGAGTATTATTTTTAAAAATGCGGATTTGCGGATTTTTGTGGTCTTTTGAAGATTATGAGGATTTTTTATATTTTCTTGTGGTTTTTAGCAAAAATGTCATTATTTTTTCGCTAAGACCTTCTAAAATCCTCAAAATTTTCGCGTGCGGCGCTGAAAATGGAAGAAATCTGGCTTTTTGGCCTTCCAAAATTCTCAAAATTTTTGCCTGCGGCGCAAAAAAGGAAGGAAGCTGTGTCCTTGATCTTCTAAAATTCTCAAAATTTTTTGCCGTGCCTGAAAATGAACGATTTTTGGCTTAAGGATCTTCCAAAATTAAAAAATTTTCGCCTGCGGCGCTGAAAATGAAAGAAATAAAAATTTGTGACATCTTCCGCGACAAAAATGCAAGTGTAAATTTTCAGATAGTTGTCGGATTTTCATAATATGATATGTAATTAGTAGTAAAAAAAATTGCTTAATTCAATTGTAGAAGACAAAAAATACAATGCATAAAGTGATTTTAATTCAATTTTTGTGTTTGATAATTTTTTGGGATTTTGATATAAAATGCGGATTTTTTCGATCAATTTTGCGGATTTTTAAAAATTCGAGATCGAAACCCTGGTTAAAACCAATGTTTTCCCGCTTCTATAAGTTTTTCTTGTATGGTTAGTTAATTGTTTTTTCTCTCAAAAGAGAAAAAATTTTCTACCAATTGCTGTGAGTGATAATATAATTAAAGAACAGGAGGGAGTTTCGTCCGAGAATTAAGAAAATATCCATAGGAATTCGAAACTGGGAGTCAAATCAAATTAATAAGGAATCTCTCTAGTAAGATCTGATCACATTCCCTCGCATAGTTTGGATGTTTGGATTCACTGATAGCGTACATATAGAAAATGAAGACAGCCGATCTCGTTAACTGAGAGTCCTGTCTTTAGTTATTACCAGAAATGTTATATTCATAAATAAGTTAGGTATAGGAATAGAGAAAGGAGATATTCCTAGAACAACTGTTTCTAGATAATTTCTAGATGAGTTGTTTAATGCCTAAGTTTAAACGTTCGCAGAAGGGTCTGATTAGCCCAGAATTCACTTTATGAATACCCTATTATCTTTTACGCTTCACTGATATCGTACGTAAAGATCATGAGACAAGAGATCTGTTCTAATCTCATTAAACTTGGTTCTATTAATCATTCATTTAAGAAAATCATTTCTTCTATCTTGCATTTGAAAATTCTGTCTGTCCAAATTATGTAACTGAAAAATTCTGGAATGCATTAAGAATTCCTACTGTGCCCGTGGTTATCACTCGCTCTGTCTTTACTGGTATGGATGTTCCAAAAAATGCATTTATTGCTTTGGATGATTTTAATCTGTCAAAGAATTGGTTGAATATATGAAGGATCTAAGCAATAATACTGAAAAATATTTGAAGTAGGTTCTATTAGTATTTGAAGGGTAGCACAAATCGAAGTCGGTTAGGCTTATTCATAGTGGTAAATTTTAGTCAAAATAAATTTGACTTCCAAAGAATATAAAGCCATGCATGGTCGAACAACATAGTTGATCAAATTAAATTTTATAAATTGAACGTTTTCTGAAATTTTGAATATTAAGTAGATCGAAATTAAATATGGACTACGGAACTAGTAAATGCCTGGAACTAGCTTGGAACTAGTTCTTGTGGGTATATTTTTCACAAAATTTCCTCGGCGAAGTTTACGGTATTTTTAATATTGTTGTAAATTACCTGCAGCGCGTTGAAAATGGAAGATAGAAATTTTGGAACTTTCCCATCGCTGCATAAGAGTGTAAAGGAATTCCGTTCATCAGTCACCTGCAAAAAAGAATGAATCTTAACAGATGGGTCTATCTACAAATGGGTCTGATGCACAAATTACAAAAAAGTAGTCTGAAATATTAGCTTGAGATAGCTTAAAATCCCAGAATTGAATTTTAGTCAAAAATAATTTGACTCCCAAAAATAAAATATTTCACGCTAGGGACGGATATTTAACCAAGAATAAGCCAGATAAGGAATGAGTTTTAGTCAAAATTATTTGACATCCAAAAATAGCTACATCTAGTTCTGCAGAATCAACTTTTTTATTAAAAATCTTTTTTAGAAATGTAAATATTAAACAAAATAAAATCAAACTTAGTGATTAGAAATACCCGGATCCGTACTCGGTGCGAGCAAGTAGACTACGAGTAAGACTACGAGCACAAGCAAATCGAGATTTTCATTCACTGGTATACAAATTTTCATTTTTAAGACATCTCGAATGGACAAGAACCTACACAAAACGTCATTATGGCTATGACCATTCTCCAAAATGTAAAGTTTGTGAAGTGGCTACAAAAATGTTTGAGGAAAAATCAAAAAGTGTGATAGACTTGAATAAATTTTGGAATATTAAGGATTGCAAGAATAATTTTGTTAAGGATTTTTTAAATAAAGGATAAATTGTTTCAAATTTCAATAAAGATATTTGTCGTTCCCTCCTCCAATATACCCTTGGGCAGTCCATTTACTTAAAATTTGCGAGGTATAAACGATGACAGTAAAAAAAGGTAAATTAATCTGAGACTCAAATAAAGGTGGGATATTAATACAGTACCATACTTTCTATATAAAATTCAAACATGATGAAGATGTATTTAGGAAAATGTGGATTACTCAATAAGAATTTTTTTCCGTGGAATAGAAGATAACATCCCCATACTTCACTTTTCATATTTTGCGCCATGATTCCTTTTCCGAATATCCAAGTTCAATCTCATCTTTGAGGTGAACACTAATTTCTTAATTTTGCCTTGATCTTTAAAAATTCATAAAAAATTTGTATGTTGAGAAAAAATTTCAAATCTTTCAGAAAATGAAGAAGGCATCATTAAGAATATATGACGAAAAAATTAAATAGATTGGAGATCTGAACATTGAGATATAAAGTTTACAAAATACATGGTTTAAGGGGGGCTAATTATTTATGTTACACCCTAATATTTCTAACCGGAGCCGTATGAACATTGGTCGTTTACGAATATTGCTTAGACTCAAAATTTACATGATATGAGATTTACAAAATAGTATATTTAAAAAAGTCAAAATAAAAATTTGTTTTACTTGCGTTGCGTCGGATATGTCTTAATTTTTTGGAAGCCATATATTACTTTGGCTAAACTTTACTGTTTCTAATAGGGTTGTTCATGTTCGTTTAACCGAACCTATACCGAAAACCGGTGTTTTTTCAAATTAAACAAAATCGAAAACCGTGGATCGAAATCCGGTCATACCCGGCGGTACCGGTTAATAACCGGTAGTGAACAATCCTAGTTTTTAAGTCAATGATAATTAAAATGGATAATTAATATTTTAAATATCCCATCTAACTTGTCATTGAGTTGGATGTGGATTTAGTGGTTTTAGGGTTGGATCAGATATTAAACCTTAGTCATAATAAAAGTTAGCTATATTAATGTATAGCTTCCAAAAAATTAACCACGAAAATGCATGCTACAGCAAGTTCTAAATTTGTTCTAACTCTCAAGCATTTAATATATTAGCAAATTAAATATTAACTACGTTAATAAAACTAACAACCTACAACATTCTGGAACTTGACTGAAGAACCGGAAAGAAAAATTCTCGGTTCTCGACGTTAACGACTAGTATGCAAGCAACATCCTTTCACGATTATGAGAAATCTCCGGATATTCATTATTCAATCGAATGCCAAAATAAAACTTTACCTACAAATTTAGAATCCTAGACTGGGACAACAAACAACAAGCCGTGCTACAAAAGAATTTTTCAATTTACCCTAATCCGGCAACCATAATAGGGCACGATTACATCTTACACGATTACATTACACCTAACACGAGTACATCTGAGCATAAACACTAATTAAACTTATGTATGAAAAAAATAGCCCAAGTAATAATTCGACTTCCAAAAAATATATCATGGAGACGCTGCCAAGGATTATCTTATGAAATATTTTTGTCATTTGTTTTATAGTTTTTAATTATTGAATATCTTGGTTATTAAATATATTAGGGTAATACTCGTCCTAAACTATATCTCTTTTCCTTCTTCCATCTCTGATATAGAGAGAAAAATTGTCAAATTTCACAAAATAGTTATTTATCCTATCCACAAATTCTAAATATCCGGAAACATCGTTTTGCGGTATGGAATCGCAACCCTGCTAACTTTAAATATTAGCCACATTAATATACCTAAAAAAAATAAATGCGTAATTCATGCTATGTCAATGCCAAAGATTTATTCTTTCCATCCCTCAATTATTTAATATCTTTGAAAATTAAATATTAAGCAAATTTTGTAAGAAGACCAACTTCAAAATATCAAAAACATACCCTAAAAATCGAAAAGAAAAATCGTAGGCTGATTGATATCTTTGAATATTGTGCATGAATGGCGGCGCAAAAGTCACTGACCTGAAGATTCGATTAAGGAGTTATATTAAAATCTCTTTTCTTTTCTTATGGGTGAAAAAATTAATTGTAACCTAAAGCTTGTAATTGATATTAGCTATATTTACACAATAGCTTCCAAAAAATAAGTCGTCACATTCCACAACATCCAAATTCTTGATTTAGCCTACTCCTCAAGTATTTGTTATGATTGAAAATTAGATATTAACCAAATTTGCAAATCTAAAAACTTTCATGAACTATATATCATTTTTCTTACTGTAATTGAACATCCAGGTACATCGGTTATGTTCAGAACTGACAACGCTATTTGAAACTATCCCTAACAGAGCTGAATAAAGTAAAAAAGAAAGAAAATATCAGAAGATGCGCTAATCAGAAGATATACGTAAATGGAATTTCTGGTCTCTTTCTTTAATAAAGCCACCTCCCTCAATTTGTGACACCTATCCTTTTTCTCTATCCTCCACAATTCTGGAGGATTACTGAAAAACAAAGTCACATGATGCTGCATTTAAAAAAATAAAGTAAAACTAAAATTATACGATTGTTTCAAAGAAATTAATTATAAAAAAAATAAATACGAATTCCACCCTTGGATATTAGCCATATTGGCTTTTAAAAAATTTAAACAACTTTCTATCAGTTACAGACATAATTCTTAATTTAATCTACCACTCATGTAGTTGATATTTTTGAAAATTATATTTTGCGCAAACATAAAAACAAAATGCACGATTTTGTGAATCGGAAATTAATTACAAAAAAATCGTTGGGAATAGTAGGCTGCCAAATTTTCACTTTTACACTTTTCACTTTTCTCAATTTCTGGACTTACATTCTCTTGAATGCCAGACACTTCAAAACTTGATCGGCAAATTCTGCGCACTTCCAGGACCACTAGGCATTTCAGCCTCAAACTAGGCATTTCAGCTACGACCACTGGCACTCACAGTGTTCTTGATTGGTCACTACTAACTCAAAAGGTCCATGCGCACTAACTAACAATTCACTCAATTCACTTCCACTCATGCCGATTACTATTTACGACGTCTGTCCACTTAAAATCAAAACAATCACTTTCACTAATTGCCCAAAGCAATTTACTACACTTCGCCACACTTCACTTTTTGTCGACTGCGCCATTGTTATGAACCGAGGTGTCCGAGATTTAACTAATGTGTACGAGCACAACAATAACAATTTATCACATGTAGAAATGAACAATGAAGGCAAAGGGAATAGAACAGACGAAGGAGATCAGTGACTAGCCCCGCTAGTATGATCCAACTAGACTGACGATTTCCTGGCTTTTATACTAAACACTTTAAGGGCTAACGCCCATACACAACAAAGTGCCAATTTCTAAAACACTAAAATTCATAAACAAAAGTCAGAAATCTAAACAATTTTTAAATAGAATTCGACACAAAATTTCATAAACCAATGAATATTGGAATAATTAGAATAAACCGTGTTATAATAATTTAATTAATGATGAGACCCTATAATTTTATTATTTGGCAATTTAATTGAATTCTAAGGGCAAGGGAGCTGTTTCGAAATTTCGATTTTCTATATTTAATCAGCGATTTTAAGACACTCACAAGGCATAAATGTAAAAATAAATGTAAACAAACAACAAAAATTTAATTGACGAATTTTAATAAAAGTGCAATTGACTAAAAGTCAATTTTAAGGTCAACTCAGTGAAAAATAAATAAATAAAAGTTTATATAAAAACAAACTTTAAATACGTTTAAATATTTGTGTGTAATTCATTTAAGAAACCATCACTTATCCCTTCGGAACACAATAAAACATTAAACATTATTCAAACATCATTTCCTTCCCTTCATTATCCAAATTATCACTCCCCAACTTTCTCAGAATTTTTATTTCAACAATATTTTAACACAATATTTCACAATATTTAACGAATGGTTAAACATAAATAATTAAATTGAGATGTTCTCTTCCTATTTATATCCGAATTCCCTAATTATTATCTATGTAATTTACGATTTTTACTCTCTATTATCATTGATGTGACCGCCCTGGTAACCTTGTTTAAAATTTATTAAAAATACTAAATAAAATAGCCTTTTAAAATAGGTTTATAAGCGCGATTATTTCCTACAAAATACGAAAAAGAGTAATTAATGAAATTGAAATCCTCAAGTACAATAGCCATATCTGAGTTACTGGTCATTTTTCTTAATTTTTGCTTCTTATAAAAAGAATTTGCCGTAGCATAAAAGAGGAGAATATGGAGGATTTATCGTAAAAGAGGAGGAGCAAGATGTTTGTTTACTAAATTCCGACATAAAGTGCAAATCAATCTCATGCCTTTAATTGATTTAAATTTATTTAACTAAATTTCCCTTTGTGGCTCTATTAATAAGCATGATGCAATATTTTGACATTTAATTTTGAAATGCCGAGTGCAAGAGAATTTTAAGATGATAAATAAATATATTGAATATTCTTAAACTAATAATGTCAGCTATTGCTGCGTTGATAGAATTTTTTATCCGTCTTTCAGTTTAACTCCCATGATTTTAAATGCTTAACTTATCATTAGTTGTATCTGTTGAAATTTGAAATAGTGTTACACATGACTCTAGAATTGATACCTACACTTTTATTTTTCCCGTTTACGATAATCATTCTCAGAGACACTTATTTCTGAATAGTAGATTGCAGATTTATTTTTATAACAATATTATTTAATTACATATTTGGGAATGTTTAATTTTAAATAATTTTTATATTTAATTATTTTACAAATTCTCGGCTTGCATAATAGTGCATGTGTTGTGAATAAACCCAATTACATCCAGATCGGAAGTTTTACGCTGAGTTATTAGAAACAACTTTATGTGGGAGTGTTGTCTCGTTTTTCCATTTGTCAAAAAGAGAGTACACGGGGCATTTGATTTGCATTCCTTAAGTGCAGGCCGCGTTTTTCTATCAAGCGTGGCCATATGTATAAATGAAATCTCCCTCGACCATGTTTGCTTCTGAGAGTTACACGACTTACTCATAAAGCTTAAACTATTTTTTGATGTCTAGCATAGAAAACGAACCCATTGACTAGATCATTAGGTTTATTCGATTCATTTTTGGTACTTTAAAGTTTTTCGATTAAATGATTGTGACAAAAGTTCGTATAAATATCATTAAATAATTGTTACAATTAAACTGTTATGAACAATAAATCAGACTTTACATTAAATTTCTATTTATTTATAACTTTTCGTTTAAAATTTTTTGTTTTCCCTTCTTTGTAACTTCTCTTGCATATTTACAGCCACATGCATTACATAAATATTTCCCTGCTTCTGAATAACGGCGCCAACATTTTGTTTGTGTAACACCGCAGATAAAACATTTACGATCATCCTTAAATTAATTAATGAGAAGTTTGTTTTTATGTGAAGTTCCATTCAATGCTAATTTTAATGGTTAATTTAATAGAAATTAAAGTTCCTGGGTATTATGCGTTTAGGTTTAATCAAAACGGTGTTTTATAGTAACGAGCAGTCAAGATATTGTTTGTGTAATATTTGCGATTGAACTTAAATTACCTAATGAGAAGTTATTTAACGTTGGTAAAAAAGCATAATAGTTGTATTAAATAATAAGCATTTTGCTTAAGTATCTATCGGTCCTTTACGATTGGACAAAACAATTTTCAGTAAGTTCAGAATTGAGTAAAAGATTCATTAAAGAGTTCCGATAAGAATAATTGTTAAAGCCAAATATTGTTAAAGCTAACCTTATCAGTTTTAAACCATAATTTATTAGATCTAAACTTTCCATATTTTCGTTTATAATTGCCACATTCTTTGCACAAGTAATGTTCCTTTAGCACACTATACCATTGTTATGTTTGTGTTAATCTACAATTGAAACATTTTCGATTATTTCCTTCAATTATTCCTCCTATAATAATAAAGAATAAAGAATAATTTTTAGTCATTTAAACCAATTTTTAAAAAATATTTACTTATTTCACTGCCGAGTTGAATAATTCTACTTTTTAAATCTTCATTCGGATAATCAACTTTTTGTTTTTCTAACAATTCAATTTTATATCCAATTAAATTAATTTCTGTCCAATAAAATGATAAAAGTTTATTTTTATAGGATTCTATATTTTCTTTAAACAATTCTTTTTTATTTATTTTTGTATTTTCTAAACTTTCTTCTAATATAGAAGTTTCATAATATTTATTTTCCTTTTTAATAAATTGAGTAAATCTGAGCAACTTTTATGAATAATTCAATATAAACTTAATTGCTAACGAATTTTATACTTATCGGATTTAATACGTCCCAACCCCATAATTTGAGTCTCAGTTATTCGTTATTTTTTCATTTTTGACTATACAGTGTGACAAGAAAGTAACTGCACACTTCTTATCTTGCAATAAAATTTTTTATGATTTATTTTTTCATGTTTTTTCGTTTATTTTATAGCTCAATTAACTCTCTTTCGAACTAAAAGCTCGGTTCCATTATTGGAATTTTTTCGAAAAGATTCAGTGGTCGCAAAATTTTACTTCATCCCAACGTGTGCCGAAAGGCACTATTTTACCTAAAATTCCTATTATTTTATTAATTTTATTTAATTTATTTCCAATTTTATTTATTGATTGCCTACCCGCCCACTTTGTTCATTTATCATCATTTTCACACTTTTTAGCTTTGTATCGCCAAACTTCGTTCCCTATTTAACCATTTGACTTTTATGAGAAAGTTAGTTTTTGAACTACACATAGGTTTTTGAACTATCAGTTATTGAACTACATAAGCATTAGCTTACCAGCTCTTCTCTTTTCTTACTTTAACTTGCCCATAGCGGCCAAGTTTATTCTCTTCTCTTCGGCTGGATAGAAGCTTTGCTTGCTCATTTTGATCAAGCAATCTTCTCCCTATCTTTTTCGTTTGCGCACAAAATACTCTTTTCATTCAATCGCGCCTGACTAGTTTGGTGGATTTGTTTTTGGAGATATTAAATATCTCCGTCGACCATTTCAAATAAGGAATAGTCTCGCGAGAGCCCGAGTTATTTCTGTCCCTTCTCTACTGAACTAACGAGGAATTGTGCACCTAAATTTTTCGCACACAATGTTAATTGTTTTTTTACAGATATTGGACAACTTGACCTCCTCTCTAACCAACTTGTTAAATTTTTCCAAACTCCTCCTCATAAGGTAAAAGGAATCATAGCTCATTGGGCAGCAAATTTACCAGGTTTTAACTGGTCTAAAGAATGACTAACGTACTCAACGGATTTAAGTCCAATGAATTACTCTTTTAGATATTTTGGAAGGTAAGGTCTGTTATTAATAAATCAAAAGTTTTGAGTCGCTTTGATAATCACTGTTGTGGTGTGGTGGCTACTATAAAAGCCTCACACAATTGTCAGTCCGTGTCTCCTAATTGTCTCCTAAACATTACCCAACCTTATTCTATTACTTCAACATTATTGTATTTCTTGTGTGTGATAAACACATTATTGTATTGCTTATTTCTTGTTGTGCAGAGACACAACAAATTGGCGCGGTCGAAAACGGATTCAATTGAAAATTGTATTGAAGACAACAAATCAGGTTAGTGGCTTGTTAATTGTTCATTGAAAAAATATTGTATTGATTGTTCAAGATGAAAGCGGAAGACATTCAAAAACTCCGTGAACAACAACAAATGAAATTCAATCAACAGCAAAGAGAACTTCAGGAACACCAAAACCAACAATTGTTACTGCAGCAAAAACAGATTGCGGAATTGTTGAGTAAATTGGGCAATAGGCCAAATATTGAAAGTGCTACAACGCTTCAACAAGAAGGATCGGCACAATACGGTAAATTGCATAAATTGATTTCTGAGTTCCATTGTGATATTCCACGGGCATTCACGTTCGAAACGTGGTATGATAAGTACAAATCGTACTTTGAAATTGAGGGGGCCACATTGAGTGAGGAATTGAAAGCTAGATTGCTTATTTCAAAATTGGGTGGCCCCGAATATTCTAAAATTGCCCAAAAATTATTGCCACGAAAATTATCAGACCTGAAATATGGGGAATTGTTAAATGAATTGAAAGAGGAGTTTAGGGACCCGAGGTCCAAATTGCTAAAGCGTTTCGATACGCTGAAATTGAAATGTAATGAATATGAAAATATATTGCAATTTGGGAACCTTGTAAATGCCGAATGCGAAAAGTCAGAAATGAATCTGACTATGGAAGAAATGAAAATATTGATTTTTATTGTAGGTCTTCCTGACTCTGCAATTGAATTGAAACAAAATTGCATTCGGATGGTTGAAAATAAATCAAAGAAAAAAGAAGATTGTAAATTCAAGGAATTGTTAGAAGATTGTCGAGCATTCTTGTCTACAAAAAAAGAAGTCAAATTGTTGTCTGAACCTAAACAAGTCAGTAAAATTGAATTGGGTTCACCACCGGAAATAAATATTATTCAGGAACCTCAATTACAACAAAAACCAAATATTGAAATTGAGAACAAGAATCGCTATTATCCACCAAAAAGGCCATATTGTAATTATTGTAAAAAAGAAGGACATTGGATTGAAAATTGCTATTTTGCTGGTAAGCGTAAATTTTCACCTAGAGTGAATAATGTGAAAATTGGTTTAGATAAAAGCAATGATGGTCCTTATTGTGTATTGTTGGATATTGAAAATAATGAAGTGCTGCAAAAACAAAATTGGATTGTTCAAAAATTGAATATAAATGGAAATTCATTGAACATGATCATTGATACGGCTGCGCAAATCTCAATTATTTCAAAGGAAACGTGGTCACAGATTGGTGAACCAAAATTGGAGGAAGTTTCCTATAATGGAATTGCTATGGGCCAATCAAAATTTAAAATTGAAGGAAAATTTGCAGCACACATTGATTGTAATAATAAAGAAGAAGAATTAGATTGCCATGTTGTGGAAGGCAAATTGAATTTAATTGGATTACCTTGGCTTAAAAGATTGAATTTATTGAAAAATATTGTTAATGTTCCAGAAATTGAAAAGGAAAGGAAGAAAATTGTATGGAACAAACAAAAGCAAATGTCAAAACCAATTGTAAAGAAAAAACTCTGGAAAGGCAAAAATGTAATTGTGAAGAACAAAAACAAAAGAACCAACAAAATTGAATGGCTAAAAGGCGAAATTGTAGGAAAAGTTGGTCAATTGTTTAGAGTTCAAGTTCATTGCCTGAAGAGTGTAATTCTGCGAAAAATTGAAGACATTAAAGAAGATTATCAACAACCAAGAATTGAATCAAAGAAGTGCTACGCTGTCAAACGTTCAGATGCGAGGCTGTACAATGAAGGCGCAACACCGAAAAAGAAGACAAAGATCTGGTCCGAAGAATCTGAAGATAAGATGGAAAGCTGTTCTGAGGGATCGTTAAATTCTGAGGGTTTGATAAATTCTGAGGGTTCAAATATTTCTGAAGGATCAACGATAAATAAAATATATAAAATGTTCTTTTGATTTGTAAAATTTTTTGTTCCCTTATTCCCTCAAATTTTTTTGTATGTATTTGTTGACCGGACTTTTGTTATTGTATTGTATGTTTTGTATTGTGGTGTTGTAACCCCAGCCTTGCAAAGGGGGAGGTGTTGTGGTGTGGTGGCTACTATAAAAGCCTCACACAATTGTCAGTCCGTGTCTCCTAATTGTCTCCTAAACATTACCCAACCTTATTCTATTACTTCAACATTATTGTATTTCTTGTGTGTGATAAACACATTATTGTATTGCTTATTTCTTGTTGTGCAGAGACACAACAATCACTCGGTCGGGAATGGAAGGAACTCTCACCCGAGTAGGTGCGAACTTTTGACCAACATTTTTCCACGCGCCTTCGGCTCTGTATCCAAGTAAGGGATTGGTACTTCGAAAATTCTTGATTAAACTTGTTCCGCATGTAGTTCTCTATGATTTAAGCTTTATTTGATCTAATTATCTTAAAAATGAATAAAGTATTACTTTCTTGACACGCTGTAATTGGTCAAGCAATAAAATTTATTTTCTAATAATATTCTTGGCGAAATGAATGATTCACACTAAGACAAAAGGAACAACTTTGCCTCAAAAAGTTGAGACTTAAATTAGGCAAAGTACTATAATATATTTTTATTATTTACAGACTATATGAAGTTGTCAACAAAAATACCTGTTTTTTAAATCCAGGATGGATATTTTGAAAAATTTTATTTTTGGCAATATTAATCAAGAATTTCCTTTTTAATTCTTCAGCATATTCAGATCCATATTCTATTTCAACATTGAAAATATTTCTTTCATGGTTTACGTCAACTCGATGCAGAAATCCCTCAATATTATAATTATAGTTAGTGTCATACTGATTATTTTGCTTTACAATTTTGTTCAATACAAAACGCTTTTCTATTTCAACATTTTTTAAATAAATAAATTCTCTTTTTTCTTCCCAATCTTCTTTGATTTTTACTAGAATATTAAATTTTCTCCCTTCACATTCAATATTTAATAGAATAAATAAATATAATAATGAAGCAATAATCAAATTAATCATCTGAATTTTAATAATAAAATTATAGTTATTCGTTTATCACGTCCTTAACTCTGAAAATAACTCGAAATGTTAATGAAGAGAATTCGAATAAAACAGTTTATTAAATAGAATTCTAATAAAATGTCAAAAGCTAGTGAATATTCGAATAATTTGAATAAACTTGATTAAAATCTCTCAAAATAATATAATAATTTACTTTAATTTAGACACTATAAATAAATAGTCTCGTTTTGACATTTTCATTGTATGCTATTTTCATAAGAGCTGTTCGAAATTTCGATTTTTGACATCGCAATCAAGATTTCGACCCGAGTATTTCGAAACAAGTCTTAGAGATAAAAGGGGAAACAAATCTGACCAAACTACAAAATTTTATTTACTAATTATTTTAACTAAAGTGCAAATTTATATATCAGTCGGTGAGAAAATAAATATAAAATAACATAAATACATTTCATAATTTACCGTCTTATTTTTACTTAATTTGTTTAGCCATTAAGGGCATTTTTAAAATTTGCACTTTTTGTTTGTTTTTTTATTTGTTTATATTTTTTAACTCCATAACTCACACTGTATGGAAATATTTGGGTGCTTCGGAATATTTTTAAATACCATAAAATAATTCCGAATTATGGTTTGGGCTGAGCTTTATTAAATAAAAGCAGAAAATATAGGAAAACTAGAAATAAAATATCCTAAATAAAATAGCCTATTTAAAAGGCTATTTCATTTATATTTTAAATAAATTTTAAACAAATTACCGGGGTCGGTCAAAACAATGATAATAGAGAGTAAAAATGGTAAATTACATAGATAATAATTAGTGAATTACGTTATAAATCGGAAGATAACTCTCAATTTAATTATTTATGTTCAATAACTTGTTAAATATTTTGAAAAGTATAAGGGATTACCGTATATACTCTTTTAATTATCCTGGGTAATTATTGTTTCAACCTCTCTCTGGAGAGGGTAATTGATAGTGTCGGGGTTATTAATAGAGATTATTTTAGGAAGGCTAATTATAACTAGTTTTAAGGGAGTAATTATTTTTTAACCTTTCGCTGGAGAGGGAACTAATAAAGATGGGGTAATTATATGAGGGAGTGTAATTAATAGAGTATATACGGTAATTGAAATAAAAATTATGAGAAGGTCGAGGAGTAATAACTGTAATAATAATGTGAAGGAAATGTGATTGAATTATGATTATATGTTTAGTTGGGTTTGGGAGAATAAGTGATAGTATCTTAAATGAATTACAAAAATATAGAAAATAATAATAAATGGACACTGTAAAAATAGTGAGGAAGGTAGTTTTTGGGAGATATTAGGTGTAATGAATAGAAATAATGTGAAATAATTCTGGGTCAAGACTTAGTAAAATAAAATAACAAGTCCGGGACTAACAATATAAAAAATAGAAGGTAATTTAGAATTTTTAAAATTTATTTAAGGTTTTTTATATTTATTTTTATTTTCTTATTTTTCACTGAATTGACTTTGAAATTGCACTTTTGTCAATTGCACTTTTATTAAAATTTGTCAATTAAATTTTTGTAGTTTGTTTACATTTATTTTTACATTATGCCTTGTGAGTGTCTTAAAATCGGTGATTAAATATAGAAAATCGAAATTTCGAAACAGCTCGAATGCTCTTAGAATTTGATTAAAATGACAAAATGATACGCAATTTATTATAGGGTCTCATATTAGTTAAATTATTATAACAATACTCCGGATTTTAAACACGAGTTTTTCTAATAATTCAAATATTCATTGGTTTATGAAATTTTGATTCGAATTCAAGATATTTTTTTGAGTCGAATTCAATACCAATAATAAAAGTATAAGAAATTTTTTACCTGGATTTGAAAACCGGGTATTTTATGCTTTCTTAATAGAATCTAACTTGTAAATAATAAAATATTAGAAGTCCTCATGCTGTTATGCTATACTTATTATTCTAACGAAAAAATTAATCTAGACAATGTAATAGGGATATCACATAATTTGTAGTGATATCAGGGATTACGATTACCCATCGATAATCGAAATCGAGAATAGATAATCAAAATTCTATAAATCTCAATGAATAATCTAGATAATTTATACTTTAAATGTAGGAACTTCGATATAATTATTTTACCGAGAAGGATAATTTCTATGAAGCTTCTATATTAGATGAAAGTATAGAAAATACAAAAATAAATAAAAAAGGATTGTTAAACGAAAATATAGAAAATTACAAAGGCAAACTTTTATCAAGTTATTGGACGGAAATTAATTTAATTGGATATAAAATTGAATTGTTAGAAAAGCAAAAAATTGAACATCCGGATGAATTAAAAAGCAAAATTATTGACATTGGCAATAAAATAAGTAAATAAAATTTTGTTATTTAAAAAGATAAGGATATCCGAGTTGCTAAATCTAGCTTAAACATCTCTAGCAAATAAAGCTTTATATTAATTTTATAGGAGTAACAATTGAAAAGAAGAAGCGAGATTGTATCAATTGTGGTGCTAAACAAATTAAAACATGGTGGGATAAATATCTCAAAGAACAATAAACAACATGGAGATAATATTAAAACGTGGGTGCTAGTTGCTCGGGTAATAGTACTCGCAGCTGCGGTAAATTTTAACCCTCATCCCGGTTGAATCTAAATTAATTAATAGCTATACATACAATAGATTCTTCCTCTCTTTCCTCTATTTGAGCTTGGCATATTCAAACAAGAGACATTGTTGATAATGAGAAGATTAAAATTAATGAGTTGTTCGATATTGAGTTCAATTTACTTTTTCAGTTGTTCATATTTTTAAATATATGTAAGAAAGAATGTAATGTTTTTACAAAGAAATTCATAATTTTATCAACAAATCAATTTTATTTATTTTTTTAACCTTGTTTTCGAAGGCAAAAAATAAGTGTATGACTATAAAATTAATCTTCTCTTTATCAATGTCTCTTGTATGAATATGCCACAGGGAAAATAGAGGAAGGAGAGCAAAAAGAAAATCTGACCTTTATGTACAATCTTAGGTAAGAAAATAATAGAGGGGAAGGCCTTTGACAGTTAGTTGTTACAAGTAAAACATGTTAAGGAAGGGAAGAGTCCGCGAAATAAGTCCGCAGAAATAGCACCCTTTTCTTCAGTAGTGCCTGGCCTCTTCCAAGAGAATGAGTCTTTGGAGTATAATTAAAATAGAATGGACTTTTGGGATTAGACATTGCTATATTCACAAAATTATGCAAACAAGATGAGTTGGCCTTTCAGAAAATGCCAATATTTATGCCAGTCATGCTACGATCAAGGAAAAAATTGAAAGATGGAAAATATAATTTTATATGAAAAAAGCCAAAAATGAGTATAATTCAGAAAAAAGGAAATTTTGTTAAAGAAAGCAAAAAATATAGCATTAAAAACTATAATAGTAAATACATAACTATGGTTATATTTAGAGTCAGGATTTTTAGGCAAATGCCTGTTTTTTTCCTAGATAGGCCTGATGCTGAAACGTTCAAATCCGGTGTTATTTTACTGAAATCTGCTTTCTAACTAATTTTATCAATGCCTAAAATTGCCTATTTTAACTTTTTCTGACAAAATGCCCTATTTTGCCTTTTTCAGCCTATTTTGCATATTTTTACTAAAATTTGAGAATTTTTGGGCATTTTTTGAGAAAATTGTCGACAAAAAAATTTTTGCTGGTAAAATATAAAATTTTTCCAAAAAATTTTTGTCAAAAAATTTTTTTAGGAAAATTTTCCTTCTAAAAAATTTATCAAATTATTTTTGGATACAAAATAATTAATATAAATTAATTTATATGTAATTCTGATCGTTAAAATGAATTTATTTAACAGTTTATTGCTTAGTTTTATCTTTTTTTGATAAAATTTATTTAATTTAAATCAGAAAATCTCGAAAAAATCTGCCTATTTTGCCTTTTTTTCGAATTTTAGTGCCTATTTTGACAGTTTTTTAGTGCCTATATAGGAGCCTATTTTTAACTTTATCATGCCTAAAAATCCTGGCTCTAGTTATAATATTTTTACTCTTTTTTATCCATTCACTGCTTGAGAGTCTGACTTCCCCAAATTGCAGAGCCTTCAACATCTATAATAATAAAGTAAACTAAATTTTAAAGCAAAGTTAACCATCTGCTTTCGTATTTTTAGTTGATTTCTTTATTTTATGCCGTTTTTGATAACAAGCAGCACATAAATAGTGTCCTGGTTTTGAATGACAGTACCAACGTGATGTATGAGTAACATCACAAATAGAACAATTTCGATTTTGTGAGGTTATCTAAATATTTATTGAAAAAAGTATAAAAACATAAAGTTTCTCTATCGACGGGAGGATTTATTAATTAATTTATTCATGCAGATTTACCGAAATATATTTATTGAAGTGGTACAAATATCGGTTTAGTCAAAACGGAGTCTTGCAAGAAATTGTTTTCAAGAAATTGAGCAAGAAATTGCTTGTGTAACACCGTAAATAAAACATTTAAGATCTTCTTTAAATTACTTAATGAGAAGACTGATTTATGTGAAGTAGCATTCAATGCTAATTTTATTGGTTATTTTAATTGAAATAAATTTCCTAGTTAATATGCGTTTAACGCCTAAAGCTTTCTTTTTCATCTCATAGTTTCTCCGTTTTCAAATATTAAAAATAATCAATGGCAAATATTGTTAGGATTAAGTTATCGTATTATCTTAATAGAATGGTCCCTTCCAAGGGATGGTTTTTTTAGTAATTGAACTAATCCAAAAATAATAATAGCAAACCTTTTCAGTCTTAACAAACAGGCTTTTATGTCTATGCTTCCCATATTTTCGATTATAATTACCACAAATATGACACAAATATTGTTCTTTGAGATATTTATCCCACCATGTTTTAATTTGTTTAGCACCACAATTGAAACAATCTCGCTTCTTCTTTTCAATTATTACTCCTATTAAATTAATATAAAGCTTTATTTGCTAGAGATGTTTAAGCTAGATTTAGCAACGGGGGTATCCTTATCTTTTCAAATAACAAAATTTTTATTTACTTATTTTATTGCCATTGTCAATAATTTTGCTTTTTAATTCATTCGGATGTTCAATTTTTTGCTTCTCTAACAATTCAATTTTATATCCAATTAAATTAATTTCCGTCCAATAGCTTGATAAAAGTTTGCCTTTGTAATTTTCTATATTTTCGTTTAACAATTCTTTTTTATTTATTTTTGTATTTTCTGTACTTTCATCTAATATAGAAGCTTCATAGAAATTATCCTTCTCGGTAAAATAATTATATCGAAGTTCCTACATTTAAAGTATAAATTATCTAAGATTATTCATTTAGATGTATAGATTTTGATTATCTATAGTGATTTAGATTATCGATGGGTAATCGTAATCACCTGATATCACTACGAATCACGTGATATTCCTATTACATTGTCAGATTACTTTTTTCGATAGAATAATAAGTATAGCATAACAGCATGAGGACTTCTAATATTTTATTATTTACAAGTTAGATTCTATTAATAAAGCATAAAATACCCGGTTTTCAAATTTAGGCAAAAAATTTCTTATAATTTTATTATTGGCAATTTCAATCATGATTTTCATTTTCAATAAATGATTTGGATCATGTTTTGCAACATTTAATTCAATATTAATAAAAATATTTGTAGCAGGATCGAAGTCAACCAAACGTGTAAATCCTTTCATATTATAATTAGAGTCAAAATATCTATTGTTTTGCTTTTCGATTGTTTTCACAACAAAACGCTCCTTCAGATCAACATCTTTTAAATAAATATATTCTCTTTTTTCTTCCCAATCATCTTTAATTTTTAACTCAACACGGATTGGTTTTCCGACGCAATGAATATTTAATTGAATAATTAAATAGAAGAGAATGATCAAATTAAATTTACTCATCTGAAATTACTATTTCATTTTATAGTCGGTTAAAATGAGAAGTAATTGGAGAACAATGGGAGACTCAAATAGTGGGAGGACTGATATGGCATGCGCCAAGCCATTTAGGTGCTGTGATTTGGGTTCTCGTTGTTAAAATTTAGTGTTTAATATTATATAATTTATAAGGATATCGCTCCAATAAAACAAAATCTAAACATGAATTAAATCTTAAAACATATATGTCTATTTAAGTAACTCTGAACTATAACACTAAATTTTAAAGGCGAGAATTCATATAAAACTTTTTTAAATAGAATTCTAATAAAAATGTCAAAAACTAGTAAATATTCAGAAGAAGTTTGCTGAATCCATACCCAGTGTAGAGCCCAGGATAATAGAATGTGAGGGAATACTAATTAATCATTGTTGTTAGTAGTCCGGCCGGACAATATTCACCGCTCACTCCTTGAGAGCGATTAAACGGGCGACGACTAGTTCCTCCGATCGGGCAATAAATATAATAGCGCTTATTCACTTTATTAATTGACTGACTAATATGCTGACTGATTGACCGACTGATCCTTTTCTTAGCTTATTCCTAGAATTATATTGGTTATGGATAGGCGGGGTCGCTGGGAAAGTTTTATTTAATATTTCACAATTCTATTTCCGCCTTACATCTCCAACCCCGGGGAAGACCGTCCCTGGTCTTTTACCTGACCATTCCATTCCTTGAGTGTTCGTTCCATCGTCAATTCCATTCTCTGTTTTTATTTTTGACCGAAGTCACTTTTTATTTTTAAATTAAACCTCTACCTCTCCTGTTTTATCTGCCTCGCATTTTCTTCAAACACGTCTGCACTCACGCGCCAAGTGTCCTTTGCCTCCACACTGATAACACCTCACAGCTCTTGGTGGTCCACGTTGTTCTGTTCGCCTTTCTCCTGCTGATTGTTCTGGTTGTTGCACGCTTGGTCCCTCCACTTTGATACACATTAAAGTTGTTCAACTTTCTCTCTCATCCATACGGTCGATCGTCCCTGATCGTCACAGAATCGCTTTAAAAATTCTTGTATGTGGTTACACACTTACAATACACTTGTCTTCCGTATCCAAGCGGGATTATCAAAGCTCAATAGGTCGCCTCCATTTAAGACGTTTCTTCTCTTCTCCAATTACAATTAAGGCTGCTTCAATAAATTCCTCAACTGAGTTTATTTTTTCTAACGTATGGCGTTTGGTTATTCTAAAAATTCTTGGAATGTTCGAGACTGCTGAGAAGCGCCATTCACCTCCATACGCACGTGCTGATCTGGCTATTTTCGAGTTTGACTTTGCTAATACTTCAGTTCCTAATCGGAAATGACATCCATGTGGTAATATATAGTTCGGGCCTATTAACCATCCTTCTTCAACTGGTGCTAATGCTATGTCAATAAACATGCCTTTCCTCAATTTGTCCCACTCAACTCCCATACACTGACGTTTATAAAGGACCGAAGTCCGCTCCATTCCAAAAGCAATAACTCGAATTGAACCCGTCTTTCTATCTTTTCCCCTTCTCTTAGTATCTACAACAAACCCTGTTTTCAATCTGAACTCCTGTATTGCAACCATTTCTACTTCAGTCGCCGTAGCTTGCCAATTAATATTGCCTTGATAAAACCAAGTACTTTCATCCAATGTTTGAAATCTGTCAGTACGCAATTGAAATTTAGTAATATAAATGTCATCTCCGACACACGCATCTGTAGCGCCTTCATTGTTCATTTCGACTAGAGCTCTCCAAGGAATTTCCGTGAATAGAGGCCACCCATCTTTTTTGTTCGGGGATGTAGACACTGCAATAAGTCTGGCTTCTTGAACTTGGGATATAACATAATGTCTTCCTTTACTTTTCACTTCCGTAAAATTATCTTTATTTTGAGCCGAGACTCCACTAAACCCACTAGTTCCGACGGCTTGTGATTCATTTTCTTCTCTCCAAGAATTACATGCTTCCTCCCATTTATCCAGAGCTTCTTTCAGTATTTCTTCATTTTCAGTGTTTTCATTTTCGGCCTCCAGGACAAAATTCTCCAGACTTTCCGTAATATTCTGTGGATCAATGACATTCACAACTTCCAAAAGTTTTTCTTCACACGACATTTTATTTTGGATGGAAGTCCCTTTGTTTATTGATGCATTATCTGAAATGATAAGCTTTTTAAACGAGAATTCTCTCTCCTTTTCACTTTTTAAATGGACCGAAGTCCCAACGTTTTTCCCGCTCTCACACAAATTATTTTGGACCGAAGTCCCTAATGAAGCTGTTGACGAGGATCCAATTCCTTGCATTGCCGATTCGAGAACTTTAGTTTTGGCTGCTTTTATTTTAAGATTTTTGGACATTATTTTCTAAAAATATTTTGAATTAAATCTGAAAATTTTTGAATTAAAATTAAAATCCGTAAAAAAATTAAATGTGTGAGAGTAAAATGGTAAAGTTTGGGATAAATGATTGTGAAAGAGATTAAAAATAATTAGAATTATATTTAAGAGAGTGAGTTTATTCTATTGAGAGCCTTCTGGCTTTGGGATTCCTACGGAGGTTGTACCTTTTCTCCTTGGGTTCCCTACTAATATTATCTTCAGGACAATTCTCCTCTATTGGAGTGGTTGTAACTGGTTCCTGACTGTTTGAGTCATTAATTGCTTTTTCCTCTTCCTGGGTTAATTCTGGGACTGTTACTATCGGTGGTAAATCTTCAAAGCACTTCTTTAACTGGTTTATATGAACAACCTTCGGTATCGCACTAGGAGCATTACAACTAACTATAGTAACATAAATTCCATCTATTTTTACCACCCTAAACACACCTTTCCAGGGCATGTGAAATTTTTTCGAGGTACCTATTTTGCCACAATAATTCCTCAATAATACTCTGTCACCTACAGTTACTGTTGGGTTTCTTGTCAACTTATCATACTGGGCTTTTGACTTTAATTGGGCTTCCTTATTTGCTTCGTCAGCGGCTTCCCACGCCTTTCTTAGTGAGACTACTAATTTTTGCTTAAATTCAGATATATCAGTTAGTGCTATTGGGTCGTGAACTCTGGGATCTAGAATTTGGTCCACGCAGAAAATTGGATCTCTACCGAACATTAAAAAGAAAGGTGTTTCTCCTGTTGAAGCATGAATTGATGTGTTATAGCAAAAGCTGGCTATGTCTACAAATTCATCAAAGTCGGGTTGTTCCTTATTTATATACTTGGCAAGAATGTTGTGGAAAGTTCTAAAAGAGCGTTCAGTGACTGCATTGCCTTGGGACCAGTGAGGGATTGCATAGCTTTTATTTATATACATCATGGAGCAGAAATTTCTGAAAAATTCGCTAGTGAATGCCGTGGCATTATCTGTTATTAATTCAATACATCCGCCATACCTCAGATAGCAATTTGTGAGGAAAGCCTTTGCTAAAGTTAATGCTTTTGCGTCGGGGACAGGCACTGAGATTACATATTTTGTGAACCAACAAATAATGTTCATTATATATTTGTTTCCATTTTGTGTCATTGGAAAGGGACCCGCTAAATCAATTCCTACTTTCGCAAAGAGTGTATTTGGAGGAGCCAGCTGCATTTCAGCTCTGTAGGGAGGATTTGGAGAGTGCCGAAGCTGACAGGTTATACAGTTACGCGTCCAGGTGAGTATGTCAGCGTGCATTCTATGCCAAAAATATTTTCTGCATTTCTTTAATGTCTTTTTCATACTCATGTGTCCTCCGCCCAGGTGCGAGGAGTGAAAAGATTCAAAGATTAATGCTCTAAGGGAGACTGGTACATATATTCTGGGATACAAGTTCGGTAATTTATGGCAAAGTATGTCCCCTATTATTTGAAGATTTTCAGCTGATACTACAAATTTTTCTATTTCATTCTGCGGAATTTCTTCTGGAATTTCTTCTGTCTTTAAAAATTTAATAAGGCCGAAGCCTCAGGGTCTTCACTTTGTTCATGCCTAATATCAATTGTATAATTTTGTCCATCCTCTTTTCTTAAAGTAAAGGCTGCTATAGACTCATCAATGAGTAATTGCGACTTAGTTCTTAAGACTAAACATACAGGAAACTCGGCAATGTCTTCAAGCTTTTCGAGATTTTCTACTTCCTTGGGGTCATTTGTCTTAAATACCCTTGAGAGTGCATCTGCTAAAAGGTTTTCTTTTCCAGAAACATGCACAATTTTTATATTATAATTCTGAAGTTCAATGAGCCAGCGTGCTAAGTTTGGGTGAGCCTGCGCCTTTTCAAGAAGATACGCCAAAGGCTTATGGTCAGTGTGAAGCTCGACCTCTGCCATATAAATAAAAGGTTTGAATTGCCTAAGTGCATAGATTATCGCACCTAGTTCTATTTGTACTGGTGGCCACTTCCTTTCTGCAGTGGTTAATGTTCTACTACAATATGCTATTGCTTGAAACAGATTATTTTCATTCTTTTGCATTAGTGCCCCTCCTTGACCTACTAGAGAAGCATCAGTGAATATGTGAAAAGGCTTACTATAATCTGGAAAGGTAAGGACTGGTTCATTCGTTAATATTTCTTTTATTTTATCAAACGCTTTTTGTTGCTCGTCTTCCCACTTGAAGCAATTTTCTTTGCGAGTTAGCCTGGTCAATGGTTCTGCTATCATTGAAAAATTTTGAATATGCTTTCTGAAAAATGAGGCCATTCCTACTACTCGCCTGACTTCTTTGACGCTAGTGGGTGCTGCTAAGTTCTTTATTATTTCCACTTTGCTTAGGCTTGGTGTGTAGCCTGAGGAATTAATTATATGCCCTAGGAAGTGCATTTTTGTTGATCCCAATACACATTTCTTGGGACTGACTTTTAATGAAAATTTTCTTAATCGCTCAAATACTTGTTTTAAGGCATCGAGATGCACGTCAAAGTCATTTGGTTTTGTAAATACAAGAAAGTCATCTACATAAGTTAACACACAATCTTCTAATCCACTGATTACATGCGCCATTACTCTAGCGAACGCACTAGTTGCATTTTTTAAACCGAAAGGCATGTGGGTCATTTGGTACACTTCGTCTTCTGTAATTACACCACATTTCCTAGAGGCTCTTTCAGTTAGTCTTATCTGAAGATATCCACTTGAGAGATCAAGAGATGAATAAAAGTGACAACCTCCTACTTTTTCCATAATTGTTTCCAACCTAGGTAGGGGAAAATGGTCCGGTACTGTAACCTCATTTAATTTTCTAAAGTCTATACAAGGCCTAAGCCCGCCGTCCTTTTTCTGCACTAACACTATGTTTGAAACCCACGGAGTGTCAGATTTTACCATCACTCCTGATTTTAGAAGCTTGTTAATATTTTCTTGCAGTTCACTCTGAAATTTAAATGGGACTCTATGGGGTTTAGAGGCAATAGGAGTTTCAGTTGTGGTCAAAATATCATGTTCTCCTACTATACAAGACCCTAAATCATACTGGCTTTTACTGAAAACATCCGAAAATTCTTCACATAGTTTTTGGAGTCTAATTAAATCATTCCCTTGGACTGAGCTTTTTGAGAAATCTATTTTGAATGTTTTATCACTTTCCAATTTATTTACTTTATGATAATCTATTTCATTTTTATTTTGATATTGGGTTAGCCAAGGACCTTCACTGCTTTCTATATACTCATCGGCAAATGCTATATGCATCCCGTTAAAAATATGCTTTGGGGCATTTGTGGGATTGGCCAATAATACACATACAGAGTTGTTCATTGGTTCCACAACTGTCGGAATTAATCCAATGTTTTCACTTACTAGACGATCTTCTAAAGCATGAACCAATGCATTGTTTATTTTATTCATGGAATTTAATTTTCCTTTAACAATTTTGTGGGACCCTGGGAGAATAGTTGTGGCTTCTATTGCATAAATTTTCGCATTTTCTATTAGAGGTTGATTATTTATGCCGAGGCATACTGCGGAATTTCCAAACCACGCTTTGTCGTTCTTAAAGTCAAAAGTGACAGGTGGCAGTTTACCCAAAAGATCACATCCAATTATCATTTGATAATTTCTTTTATTGTTTAATTGCTTATCTTCTACCAGATTAACATCGACTGTATGCTTTAGACCAGCTACTTCTAGACAACATTTCATTTGTGCCTTGACTAGAATTTCATGGCCAGAGGCTGAAGTAATTGCTAAACAAGTTGGGGTAAGTCCTATATTTAATTCAATTGCAAGCGAAATAGGAGCTATGGATATGCTTGCACCTGTGTCGATAAGACAGTTCACAGGTTTACTATTAATTAATACCCTAGTAATTGCTGTATTAGGAGAGGTAGCATTAATATTTAATTTATTTTTGGCCGAGGCCGCATTTTCATTTGAAGTAGTTAGGACATTTATTTCTATTGGAGGTATTTGCGATACTTGAGGAATCCAGTTGCTTTGCTTACGTACACTCCTTTTCCTTTGTTTTATCATGGACATTCTTTTTAGAGGTACAGATTTTACTTTCCTAGGTGTCCTTACTACACTTTCTTGCCTTGTTGTTCTCACTTTAAATGGCTGTGCTATTTCTAACAAACTACCTATATAGCTTTTTGACACAATTAAGGCCACTCTTATTGCTAAATCAATTATTAAGACTACAACTAAACATGTTATAACGATTTTCCAAATTCCCAAATAATCTCCAAAAACTTCTTTTGTAATTTTATCCCCCGCTTCTTTCCACTGGTCCGATAATGTTTTAGTAATGACTGTGTCTTTTTCACTAAGTGTGTAAGTTAATTCGCTTACTTTAGCCATATTTGTCATAAATGTGTGAGTATTTATGTCAGTTAAATTAACAAGTACTAGTTCATGAAATGAGTGTGATTTAAGATTTGGAACTTGAAAATATCTAACTTCGTTTTTCCTTATGCCCCTGGGCTTTACAGTTTTTATTTCTCCAGTCTGCTGATTTATTTCTAAAGCACTATTATTCACTTCAAGTATTATTTTTCTGAACTGGGAACAAGGGGCTTTCCTAGCAGTTGGTTGAATAATCATTGTATTTGGGTCAAGAAATGCCATAATATCCTTTGAACCTGTTTTGACCTGAATTGGGACTAAATCAAAACATTCATCCATTTTTGTGTTAATAAAACTAAACTCATTTTCCTTTAATTTTATACAAGGCCAGACACTAAGTAAGGAGACGCCTTCTCTTTTTGCTACTAAATATTCATTATTAAAGACCATTCTTGCCAGGCCTGTAGGGTTAGATAGATACGCTGCTACTGCTAGTTTCTTTACTGTTTCCATATGATCGCAGACTGCTTTTAAAGAGTGAGCAAACGCAAAAGTCATAGTTTCTTCCCATTCTTTGTCAAGAAATGTAAGTCTAGCTGCTAGTTCAGGTGCTGTTGCTAAGCCGAGGCTTTCTACATTTTTACTACGCTTTGCGCGTTCAAGATGTGTTTCGGTAGCGAAACCTTGCTCAGAAATTTCTAAATCCTTGCCACAATCTTGTCTTTTTGCTATGGGCTTTCCAAAATGTAAGGCTATTTGGGCGTCATCAGATAACCAGGTGTTGTCTAAAAATTTTCCTGTCCAACGACCTATTGGGACATAACGACAAAAACTATTTTTATTAATGGTCCATTCAAGTACTGTTTTATCATCCAATATGCAATGACCTTTATCATAAGAACAATTATGAGTGCCCCCTAAGGGTGTCCTTATAGTCTTTTCGCCCCAGTGAGAGTACACTTGCGTTTCGAATAAAATACAATTTTCAGATTGGACCTGAGTCCACGTAAATGATCCTACAAACCACATTTTAGGACTGATATCAATTTTATTTCCAGTCGTAAAGACTTCATTTTCTTCTTTGAGTTACCCTAAACTACACTTCTTTTCTTTAATCATCTTATTACACTCTTCTCTTGACACTTCTAACATTTCTGAAGATACTGGCTCAGTTATTGGGACATTAGTAATAGAAGTATATTTCTTAACAATCTTGCGTATTTTTCTACACGCCCACGCGTCAGTCACATACTCTAAGTCATTAAGCATATAAACAGTTCTTGTTTGCGAAATAGGCGCGTGCGAAATGTTCGGTGTGAGTTTGGGACATTCAGATAGTTCAGGTAGGGACCATAAAATACCTTGTTTTTCCATTTGGCAAATCATTGGCCATTGTGGTTTCGGTAAATTTTCAAACCCTAAACCAGGAGAGAACATTGCTACAAGCATTAGAATTGTAAGTGGTAATAATTTTGGGCCTAAGCTCCTTCTGCCTTCCCAAGACGAGATTGTACTTTGTTTGGACTCTTTTTCATTTCTAGGACTTTCTTTAACCTTTTCAAATTTTTGGACTACCTCTAGATTTTGAACTGAAGGAATATTTGAATTTTCACCCACCTTCATCTTTCTTATCGCATTTAAAATTTCTGATAGCATAGAATCATTTTGAATTTGACCTGACCTGCTTTGAGATTGGCTTGTTCCTTGACCTTCATATTGTCTGAAGTTAAAGCGTTCAAGTCTTTCACGGCAGTTGCTTGCAAAGTGGCCTACACGAGAGCAATAATTGCACACAGGTCTGTTGTTCCATCGGCGATCATTCGAGGGATTGCGGTTAAAGTTTTTCATTCTTTGATTTGGCCTAGACCAGCTTCTTTGTTGATTGAATTGTCGATTCTGAAAATTCCGATCATTAGTTCTATCTTGGTTAAACCTCCAACCTTCATGAGGTTGTACTCTATTCGAATTAATTGGATTTAAAGTTTTAAAACGTCCCGAGGGACCCTGAGAACCTACGTACTGATTCACTTCCTGCATCTCATTGACACTTGCTGTTGGGAATAACGGATTACTTCTGCCTGGGATCATAATTTCTACTTCCCTAGCATCCATACAAAGTTGCTCAAATCCACGGTTGTTCTGAGTAAAGTTAAGGAGTTTCATACAAAAAGCAATATTAGGGAGAAGCCTTTCCAGTAGAAGATCACATAGATAACGTTCACGATGAGTACCAGCCATGTCCACTGCTGTTGCCAACGCTAGAGGTCTGAATCTTGTCAAAAATTTGTTTCATTTTCCTGCTGTTTGCAAATTAATAGAGCCTGTCGTGAAAGTGACCTACGCTGAGGAGAGTCAAGCTCTTCTCTTATGCTTTTTAATGCCTGTTCACAAGTGGTTCGCTTTGCGGGACTTAATTCCTCAAATATTTGTTTGGGAGTATCGTCCAAAAAGATAGAGAGGCGGTTGAGCTTTTCTTCTTCAGAAAGCCTTGCCCCATACACTTTAATTCTTTCCATGAATTTCTTACTCCACTTATCTAGTGCTACTATGTTATCATCTGAAAATACCTCTAGGGAAGGAATGCCCTCGTTACTTAGCATATTTAGTGTATGGTCATCCCCTTGTTCATCATCATCGATATGAAGATTATTATTAGCCGAAGCTTCTATAGCTGAGGAAAAGCTAATTTGAGGCTGTTCAAAAATTTTCTCATTTAAATTAACTTTGGGAGTTGACTTATTTTTGGGAGAGCACCTTATAGGCGAAAGTGATTTAGAGTGTGTACGTTCAGTGCCAACCCCATTTAGTCGAGTAACACAATCAACTATCTGAGACCCCAGTGTTGCAAAACCTACATTAACTTCATCTGCTAACTTAGTTAAATTGTTAGCATTAAGGTTTATTTTCCGGTTTATAGCTCTTAATGAACGATTAATACCTTCCTCAAGTCTGACTGTGTCCCCATGGACTTTTTCTAAGTCAGTATAACGTGCCTGATTTGTACCAACCTTTCCCATTAAAAGCATTTTGTCAACTACAGCAATGGTCACTTCCTCATTTCCAACATTAATTTGTGCCGAGGCACTCGATGTCGTGGCGTCCTTAGTGGACAGTCCAACGTTTGAATTCATACAATTAAGAAGCTTTTATTTATTTAATTTCTAAAAAAATATAATTAAAAAAAAATTTTAATAAATGAATGGGAGATTTGGCTGACTAGTCTAAAACTTAATAAAATTTATTAATGGACGATTTTGTTTATGATTAGTTTCTTTCACATGTATTACACAAAACCACTCTTTTAGTATTCACTACTGCTTTGATTAACACTAGTTTGCTTTTACAAATATTAGCTTCTCACCTTCCTGATTTCTAATCTTTCTGGGACTTTTCTCCTTCTTTAAACTAATTTTCCCTTCATTAAACAATTTAAAAACGCTTTTTTTTTAATTTTCTCTTACTTTACACTAGTAAACAATTTTCTTTAGAATTGATACTTTGTCCTTGCTTTAAACAATTACAAAGCTTTCTTTAAACTAAACTTTGTCCTTTCTTCTCACTGGCAATCTTAAACACTTTGGAAATTCTACTTCGTAATTTTTTTTTTACTGACAGTATACGAGACCCGACTTTATTTTTACTTGTTTTTGTAAAAGACTTGTCTTAATTTTTGGTACTTAATCAAATCGGTACACCAAAAGGTTCTCAAAATAAGCTAATAATAATAAATAATTAGCAGAAACAGGTAAATAGTTGACCTAATTTAGATTTTGGGGAGGACAATAAAATAAAAAAAATGCGTAAAATTAGGGTAAGATATATGTTGTAATTAAAAAATAACTTTTAAAAACACGAAACGCGAAGGTCCATTTTAAGAAAAATAAAACTACACGCAAAACTCGGAAGTCCAAAACACGAAAATCCACAAAAGGCGAAACGCGAAACTGGCACCCCTGGTATATATAAAAAAATTTGTTTGAAGGATGCCGTTCGACTAATTGAATATTTTTACCCGGTTATGCATTTTTAAAAGGAACGTTTTGGGCTAAGACCTAATCTTTTTCGGTATAGTGACATTTTGGGGTTGAGACATTTTGGAGAAAGGGCCTTCCAGACGCCCTACATTTATATTTTAAATACATACAATTAGAATGTAGCTGTAAAAGGACATACATGTAAACAATGCAAGAGCAAGGAGATATAGAAAATATTTCGCGCCTTTAAGGACTAAAAAATACAGCATAAATCTAAATAGATTTTTTTTTAACATGGGAGTAAAATTTTATAATTGATGTCTTGGACCATGGTCCCTGCTACTACATAAATAAAAAAAAATACAATTGCTAACCAATCTGACACCAGAGGTTTTTTTTTGAAAGGCAATTGGCTAAGGAGACTTCATTAAACAAGAAAGTGTAATTAATTTTAGTTCCGTAAAGTTTCAACTAGTCTTGATCAAAACTGCACCGATTCTACTTCGTGTACCTAAAAATTTTAGTTTGTGCTGCTCTGTTCTAATAATAGGAATCGAATATTCTAGAGCTAAATGTTTTGATCATTTTATACATTTTTCTCTTTTTCCCCTTTTTTTTTTAATCTTCCCAAAAGAATTACACTTTCTTGGATAGGTTACACTTTCTAGAAAAATAGAGAAATTCACGTGAATGAAAAAATGGTTAGAAAAGAAAACTTGGTTTGGCTGAAAATCATGTGTTCGGGAGGAAAATGAATAAAAATATCCAATTGGAAAATTTTCGGTCTTGGATACCTCTATCAGAGACTGTCTAACCGGGAAATATGAGTACTTTAACAAAAGTTCTTTTATAGGACCTTGGTCCCGGATTTTGTGGAAAGTGTGCATTTAATTAATACAAATGTTAACCACTCGAAGAAAGGGTGTATAAATTATTCAACAACTCATATGTACAGTATGTTTTGTCTGGAGTGGCTCTTCTTGGCGCACGGCTCTAATAGGAACATAGATGGCACTAGATTCATCACAATTTTCTCAAAAGAAATTTTGACTTGTTGTACTATGAAATTTTATTTTACTATTTGAGTTTTTTTTTGGTTTTGCTTGCGTTCAACTGTTCATAGATACGCCAAAAATACTACCCCACACAGAAGGAAAGGAGAAGAGAAAAATTCTTTTAGCACCTGGAAAACCCAAAAAGATATGTCTAATTTATACACCCATTTTTCTTTTAAAATTAAACTTATAGTGCCATATTCTTCCGCCTCATCCACAATTTCCACAATACCACCATGAGTTTGATCATAAAACTAAATTTCATTTGTCGTTCTGTTGTATATATTGCAGAATTCAAGATAATTATTTAAAAAAAATTGGAGAGTGGAAATATGTGGGACAATTTGATAAAACAAGAGAAAAATATATATTTTTTTTGAGTGTAAATGTGTGAGATTTAAACATATAGACTATATGAATTTATGTAAATAGGTTTTTTTGGGAGTAAAATTATGTACTTATTGTCTTGGACCACGGTCCCTATTTTCGGAGATAGAATAACTTAATGAATTGTTTGGCATTATTTGACGAGGGAAATAAAAGGTAAAAGGAGAAGAAAAGGAAAACAAATATTTGGAAATTTTTGACTAACTAGAAGTTATATGATATTTTTACCTTAAACTTCTTGATTTAATAAAAAAAGAAATTTTTTTTTTTTATTTAATGAAGAAAAAGGAGAAAACAACTTTAATATACAAATACCAAGCAAAGTTGATTAATTAAAGAGAATATAAAAAAATTTTAATTACATTTAATAGTGACGGAAAGTGTACAGAAATACACTAATCGAAAAATTCATTCACTTAAGATCAGGGTTCCGATTCTTACTCCTTTTTTTTCATACAGTATGTACTTTTAAATCAGCATTTTGCTAAAACTTGACTTTAATCTTAAAATTCTCAAAATTTTCGCCTGCGGCAAAGAAAATGGTTTAATTTGAAGTGTACTTATTATTTGGAAATTTAGTCCCTACGTGCTTTTAAATCGAGTTTTGTCGATCGGAACCCTGATATAGACATTTACTAGTAGAGCAAAACGGAAATAAGACATTAAATTTGAATGTACAAAAAATTAATATGTGCCTAAGCACTCATTTATAAAATAACAAAACATAATTTTACACAAGCTTACTTTATAGAGGATAAAATAATTGTAAAGTAAAATTTTCTAAGGAAATGAAACCGTTGGAAGATAACCTTTGGTATCTTTAGAAATGTTTCCTTTTTTAGATATTACATTTTTTGCGGGAAAAGGAGAAAAATTATTTTTTTTAGTTTTTTTTTTGAAATGGAACAAAGGAAATTAATCATCCCCCTTTTTGGGCAGTTTCTCGAAAGGAAGGGCCAGACAGTTTTTCATTTTGGTATTGAAAAAAAAATTTTTTTTTTAGCTCTTTCTTATGCATATACATACAATGAGTAATTATTCTTTTTTTTCAGCCGTTAAAAATAAAACATTTTTCCCAAGAGAAGGTTAAATGTGTACAGAAATGGAAAATGTGAAGTGAAACGAAATTCACGTGAATAATTTTTAGTCGTTGATATTTCCCCTTTTTTTTGAATTTGTTTCTAAATATAAGTTTTTTTTGATTGGGTTTTTACGATTCGGTTCGTTTTCGAGTTTTTCGGGCTGGAAAACTCTAATTCCTTACTAACTTCTAGCTACTCCCTAATAAGAACTTAACGTAATTTTATTTATAAAAGAAAAAGGTTTAAACTTAGCATACGGCCGAGGCCTCCTCAATACTTGTCAGTCATTTTGCGGTCGTCTCATCCTCTATTCCATATCCCTCTTCTTCCTTCTCAGGACTCGAGCCGGGCCCAGCTCTTGTCCTTTGACGGAAAAAGGAGTTGTTGTTGTGCCGAGGCTCACTCCACTGCTGCCAGGGATGGTCTGCCTTCTCCGAAGATCAGGCAAACCATCCGGTGCTACCAGAAGAAGTTTGCTGAATCCATACCCAGTGTAGAGCCCAGGATAATAGAATGTGAGGGAATACTAATTAATCATTGTTGTTAGTAGTCCGGCCGGACAATATTCACCGCTCACTCCTTGAGAGCGATTAAACGGGCGACGACTAGTTCCTCCGATCGGGCAATAAATATAATAGCGCTTATTCACTTTATTAATTGACTGACTAATATGCTGACTGATTGACCGACTGATCCTTTTCTTAGCTTATTCCTAGAATTATATTGGTTATGGATAGGCGGGGTCGCTGGGAAAGTTTTATTTAATATTTCACAATTCTATTTCCGCCTTACAATTCGAATAAGTGAATAAGCTTGTTTAAAATCTATGAATTTAATTTTGTTGAGACACTATAAATAAACAGTCTCATTTTGACATTTTCATCATATGCTAAGTTAAAAAGAGCTGTTCGAAATTTCGATTTTTGACATTGGCAATCAAGATTTCGACCCGTGTATTTCGAAAAAAGTCTTAGAGATAAAAGGGGGTACAAATATAACCAAACTACAAAATTTTGCTTACTAATTATTTTAAACAAAGTGCAAATTTAATACTCAGTCATTGAGTAAATAAAATAACATAAATACATTTCATAATTTACCGTCTTAATTTTTTTAATTGTTTAGCAAGGGCATTTTTAAAATTTGCACTTTTTGTCAATTGCCGCGGTTAATACATATAATAAGTCAATTAAATTATTTATTTGTTTATATTTTTAACTACATATGTCTTTGTTTGGAAATATTTGGATGTTACGGAATATGAATAAATACCGTAAATATGGCCGAAGTACGGTTCGGGTTGGGATTTACTAAATAGAAGCAAAAAATAGGAGAATAACTAGAGGTGAAAAATCCTAAATAAAATACCCACATTTTAAAAGGCTATTTTATTTATATTTTAAATAAATTTTAAACAAGTTTAACAAGGTCGGTAACAACGAGGATAATAGAGAGTAAAAATTGTATATTACATTATATAGATAATAATTAGGGAATTGCTAAAAATCGGAAGAGAACATCTCAATTTAATTATTTTGTTCAACCTTTGTTAAATATAGTGGAAAGTATAAGGGTTTGATTGAAGCAAAAATTCTGAGAAAGTTGAGGAGTGATAATTGGGATGATTACGGGAAGGAAATGTTGATTGAATGATGTTTTCTGTCTATAGTGTTCGGGAAGAATAAGTGATGGTAACATAAATACACACAAATAGGAAAATAATAATAGAAATAAAAAGAACAAATGGAAACAATCTGAAGACAAAGTAAAAAATTACTGGGAAAGTATAGGTGTAATAAATAGAGATAATGATGCGAAATAATTCGGGGTCAAGACTTGGTAAAATAGAATAACGAGTCTGGGTCTAACAATATAATAAATAGACGGGAATTCTTTAAATTTATTTAAAGTTTATTTTTGTATGAATTTTTATTTATTTATTTTTCACTGAATTGATTTTAAAATTGCACTTTTTGTCAATTGCCCTT
Source organism: Meloidogyne enterolobii (assembly GCA_963681835.1). NCBI lineage: Eukaryota > Metazoa > Nematoda > Chromadorea > Rhabditida > Meloidogynidae > Meloidogyne > Meloidogyne enterolobii. The sequence goes on from CAVMJV010000006.1 coordinate 2,201,344, forward strand.
TAATAAAATTCGTCAATTAAATTTTTGTAGTTTGTTTACTTTTGTATCTTCTAATGCCTTGTGAGTGTTTTTTATCGTTGATTAAATATAGAAAATCGAAATTTCGAAACTGCTCCTTTGCCCTTAGAATTTAATTTAAATGCCAAATAATAAAATTATAGGGTCTCATCATTAATTAAATTATTCTAATAAATACCCCGGATTTTAAACGCGGATTATTCAAATTATTCTAATATTCATTATATGAAATTTTGAGTAGAATTCTATTTAAAAATTGTTTAGGTTTCTGACTTTTGTTTATGAATTTTAGTATTTTAAAATTTGACTTTTTGTCAAATAATGCGGTTAAGATAATTAGTCAAAAACAATTTTTATTTGTTTAAATTTCTACGTCGGCTCTGATTTTAATAGCTGTTTTGAAATATTTGGTTGAAATCCTGGATTATAATGTCAAAAATCGAAATTTCGAAAAAGCTCTAACGTCTTTAGCATTTAATTAAATATTTCAAAATGCATCCCTATTTATCTCTCTCTCCTATAAATTAGCTTATTAATGTTTATTGTAAATTTTTGTAAATTTCAGATGATTAAAGTCAATTTTAACATTCTCATTTATTTAAATATATTTTTGAAAATTCAATGCGCCGGGAAACTCATTCGTGTTGAAGTGAAAATTAGAGATGATTGGGAAGAAAAAAGAGAATTTGTCCATTTAAAAAATGTTGACATAAAGGGTCGTTTTGTTTTGAAAACAATTAATAAATGTAATAACCAATTTGATGGCATATTGATGGATATTTGCAGGCAGTTAAATTGAACGTTCATAAAAATATTTTTAAGGTTGAAATAAGTGATAGATCAGAATATATTCCATCTGAACAATTAAAAAAGAAAATTTTGATTAAAATTACTAATAATGAAATAATTCAAAATTTACTGCCTGAATTTGAAAAACTGGTATTTTTTATTAATTGAATTTCCATTCCATAGATATACAAATATCTAGCAAACAAGAAAGTAACAGCGAGGATCATGGAAATCGGCATATATAACTACATTAATTTGTGTTAATTTTTTGTACTCCGAATTAGTCATAAACGCGATAAAACGTAAAGACCTTAATTAGGCAAAAATAAAATTTTGCTCTTAACGAAGCAAAACCGAAATGAAAAAATAAATTTCATTTATACGAAACTGAAGAAACGTAAATTTTCACGAAATAAAAAAAATTAAAATTATAAACTAAAATACCTAGTTTCATGAAAAAGATTCTTGAATGTACGTAATCAAAATATTTCAAATATTTGCCTCCAAGTCCTCTGATATCACTTTAAATTTAAAGATATAGAACGGAATGAACTGAATTCTAAATTCAAATACTGAATTTAAAAAATAATTTAAGGCACTCCGATATAGGAATTTTACTGAAAAGGATAATTATTATGAAACTTCTATATTGGACGAAACTTCAGGAAATATTAATAAGATGAATTCACTTAATGAAAATAAATATTTAATAAAAGAACATATAGAAAATTATAAAGACAAACTTTTGTCAAGTTATTGGACGGAAATTAATTTAATTGGATATAAAATTGAATTGTTAGAAAAACAAAAGTTAGCATATTCGAATGAATTAAAAAGCAGGATTATTTATATTGGGAATAAAATAAGTAAATAAATTTTTATTCTAGTACAAACATTATCTGACTTAAAAAATTTTTACTTGTAGGTGAAGTTAATGAAGGAAATCTACGAAATTGTTTCAATTGCGGAGCTAAACAAAGGGATATATGGTATAAATATCTAAAAGACCAATTTTTGTGTCATGCTTGTGGTGAATATAAAAGGAATAGTGGAAAGTTCAGACCAAAAGAAATGTGGTTTAGAACTAAAAAGGTTTACTTTTATCAATCTATCGATATAGATATTTTAGCGAATTACACACGATAGAAAATGTTGTATTTGCGGAGCTACAAGAACATCACGTTGGTATTTTCATTCAGAACTTGAAAAATATTTATGTGGAACATGTTACAAAAAACAATATAGAGCAAAGATTAAAACAAATAAAAACTGAAAAAATGAATACGAACAAATAATTAATTAACCAAATAAAAGATTTTTATTTACTTTTCAACAAGAAAAATTATGCGAAGCTAAATACTTCTTTTTAAAAAAGATTCAAATGGGAACGGACTCTCTAGTACTATTGTTATTAAAATATTATTAATATAGCTTAAATTAATTTTACTTTCGATGGCTAGTTTATAATAAAAAAATTTTTGTATAATTATTGCGAAAAATTTATTTAAAAAAACAAAAATAGTTTGAAAATTTATTTTAATAAAACCTTATCAAACTTTGACACAAAAAATTTAACTTTCTGTGTAAGATTACGAAATAAATATAAAAAATCTTACATTTTACACATAACACGGTCCTTACGCTTTGGCCTTCCGTTTTTGTCTATTTCACCAGAAATAGATTTCTAATAATGGTAATTATTTAAAACAAATTTAATTTGGCTATCCAAATTTAAATAAAATCAAATTTTGGGCCAAAATTTAATTTGACTATCTGATATAGCTCGTCAAGCTGAGTCTAATCACTTTAAATTTACGATGTTTGTCTAATTTAAACGAGTTGAGTTAGCGAATGAGCTAGCGAATATATGCTATACGTATTAAATGTCGATTCATTTTGGATCTCATTGTGAGCCAGACATATATTTCAAGGCACTAAACGTAATTCTACTGATTTTACACAAATTTGTGTTGTTATCCTGAAATTAAACTCTCAAGCTCTGGCTCATTTTTGAGCTACTATTTAATTTACACCACTTAAATATATTTAGTGCCATATGTTGATTTTGCAACACATTTGTTGATAAATCATTGGCACATCTTCGGATAATATAATAGGCTCGTTTTTCCTAGTTTTCGAATATTTTGTACTTCTGCGTCTTTAAAATCTTTTCTTTGGCTCAGACACTATTTCCCACTTTTATTTGAAACTTTATAGTTGGTGTAGTGGAGTTCAATCATAAATACGGATAAGAACCTTTCCTTAACTAAATCAAAACCAAGGAACCCAAGGAAACCCTAGGCAAAATTTAAGTTTTTAAATGTTAGTGAATTTTTATAAATGTTCTCGTTTAGTGAGATTTTTTCACTCATTGATTGTAGAAATTAAGACATGGGGCTTAGTAAAAAACTGTTGAAAAGCCATAAACACAACACACCTTTAAAAATTTTTCATTGTTTTGTAATAACGCAACTACAATTAAATGTATTTAATAAATTAATTTATTTATTTATCAGTAAACCACATGTATTTTACAATACAAATGTACATTAAGGCGGTGTATAAAGCATGTAGAAAAAATCTAAAATCAAAACAACAAGAAAAAAATATAAATTGAAATGTAAATTTAAAAATTGTAGTAATAACTATATACTAATCTCCATAAACTCTCAAGGTCTTTATTACAAATGCTTAGATTATTTGTTATTCTCTGGTAAACAAGCCCTTTCCCGTTTTTGAAAATTTTTAAAAATTATTTATTAAACTTTATAAAATTTTTTAATTATTGCACTCGGCTTTTCGGCATGAATAAAAGGGTAAAAATTTAAGAAATTTGGAAATCAATAAAAATTTATTGCATCATTCTTATTAATAAAAGAATCGCAAAAGGAAAATCTTTTATGAAATATAAGTCAATGAATGGCATGGGATAGACTTGCACTTTATGCACTCTATGTTCGGCATTTCACTTTATGTTTCCTCCTTTTTTCTAAAGCAATTCAGTTTTTTAAAAGAGAAGTCAATGCTTTTTCTTCTTATTTTACCTAAAGAATTTTTTGTAAATAATAATTAAATTTAATTGATTGTGAAAGACTTCAGTAAAGATTACTGGATTTAAGTCAGGAGTAAATTAGAAGCATTCCGGAACTTTAATCATAAGCTACTTTCAGCTAATGTCTTTCAGCCTTTAATATGCCGCAAGGCACCTTTGGTTTGTTCTACTAGAGTCAACAAGACATAGCCACTGAATGGTATGAGATAGCACTACCGAATTGCAGATTACGCAAGGATTAAGTGATAAATAACGATTTGAGTGCGGTTATTTATTTTATTTATTTATTGTTATTTATTTATTAAGTTTAAAAAGAATAACTCTTAGTTCGGATCTGAAAATCATAATCAATCTTAGCTTTTAGGGATGTTAATTATTATAATATTCATATTTAATCTTGTTGGAATAAATAGTTGGAGTCATGTTGGACCAGAAAAGTCAGCTGAATTAAAAGAATCTAACCAACTTTAACAAAAATTGCGAATGATTGAGAAGGTAATGGCAACTTTAGACAATGATGATGTAAGATGAATTGCAGCTATTGTTAGACTTTAAAATGAAATTCAAGTAAACTAAGTGACCCTCACCTTAAGTAAATGCATATAAAAAATTCGAATGAAATTAGTGATAAAGGAGTTAGTAGTTTGTTGTTGACATGTGGATGTTTTGGTATTTCTTATTATTTTTGTTGAACTTCAGTACATTTTTTATCTGACTGTATGAAGTCTGGGCACATCTATTTTTCATTCTATATTATTTAGGAATCCAATTTAAAATTTAACTATTAAATTTTTTTAAATCTACAAAAAAATTTTAGAGCCTCACTAATCTGTTTGACATTGCCAAGGCTTCTAACTTGAAGGAAGCATTTGATAAAATTCAAAACGTTAAAGAAACATCCTTGGCTCTCTACAACAAATTCAATGATAAAAAATATGGCAAAATTCAAGAAAAATTTAAAAATGCAAAACTCATGGAGGAAGAAAAATTATTTGACAAAAATTATCTGACTGGGATATTCAACAAGTTGTGGGGACATTTTATCGAAAAGAGAGAAGTTGAGGGTAATGTCCTTGACGATGCCATTTCAATTTGGAAGTCTTTTGCTCTCAATTTTAAAATCGCGTCATATAATGGATGCTTGTGTTGTAAGAAAGAGGATGGCAAGAAATATAGTAAGTGTTTTTTTTACTTCTAAAACTATCAAAATGCAAAAAAGCGGCTTATATCATTCGTATAAGGTAGTCATCTTGCTAAATTCTTCGGCTAAATTCTTCGGTTAACTACAAGAAATTTAATTAATATTTAATATTTAAAAGACCCCAAAAATCTTTTTAAAAATAATTCTTAATTACCCATAATAACTAGAAAAGGAAAAAAATCAGCAGAATTCGAACCCCTGTAATAAATCGTGTACTATAATTAAGAAATTATTTTATTTTTTATTTTAGACATTAAGCGATTAACTATGAAAAAATATTTTTCTCGTCGCAAACGCGCTGATGATCAAGAAACTGGCTGTTTTGGGAATAGGAATGAAACTTGTGGAGAAACATTTCGCCGTGGTGGATTTAATTGTTGTATTGGTTGGACAATTCTTTTGGGGACTATAATTGCTTTAGTCTTGTATTTTGGCATTAAATGGATGAAAGCCCATGTTTCATTATGAACAACAAAACAAACTATGATTTCTTTCGGGAATGTGTTGTCTTTTAGTACAGAAGCCTAATATTTCATAGTAGTCTCTGTGTTTTTAGGCCCTTGAAAGTAATCGGGCACTTTCTATTTCATCATAACTTTTCTCTCTTTTTTTGAAAATTTTCTCTTATTTTGGCATATAAGCCAAATTCTATTATTGAACATTTTTCAAAAAAATTTAGCGAACGTAAAATTGCAACTCCTCCCAATTTTCAATGAAATGAAATAAGCCATAGAAAAGTTATTTTTGGGGAGTCAACATATGTTTTTGAAAATTTCTAAATAAAATAATTTTTCAAATATATATTTAAGAATAAATTTAAAAAATCAATTGACATGTTTTTGACAATCATGTCCTTTATCACACGCTCATTTTTAAATTTTATTTCAAAATTTTGCCTTGTCAATATATGCCCTTTTTGTTACATACTACAAAAAAAGAATTATCAGAAGCAATTCGTAACATTTTGTCAATAACATAATTGGTCACTAAGGGAAATTTATTTTTTTGACGATTATATGTATTGTTTTAATTTTCCGTGTAAATTTTAATTTTCTTTCTAATAAATGAACTAGTACCAAACCTACTTAAATTACCTAGAAAATGACGAGCGAAATAAACTTATAAGCATTCGTCAGGAACACTTTTAGATTTAGGTAGCTATTTTCTAAAATGGCCCTTCCTAGTGTCACAATAAATTTTTCGATAAAATTTTGATAAAATTCGTTTAACTTTTTTATTTTAGTAATTTTTTTGACGTATTTATTTGTTGATAAGTTTTGAAGAAGTTAAGATTATAAATATTTTCCTTCATAGAATAAATAAAATAATGAAAAGAAATCTATAAATTAATATTGATCTTGGTAACAATTAAAGAATTCTGTTTTTCACTGAAATTATATAGGTATAAATTTTTCGATAAATTTTGATAATTTTTTGCTTTTCATAGTTTTATAATTTGTTCAAGAAACTCAGAAAATTAAAGTTAGAAAATCATTTTCATATAAATACTATTTATTCGTTTCCTTTTCTGTTTGATATTTATTTGTTTTCTTCTTAACTCTTAGTTGTTTTATGTAACAGGTATGACATATATATTGTTCAGGTTTCGAATGACGGTACCAATTTGATGTTTTTGTTGCTCCGCAAGTAATACATTTCCGATCTTGTGTGATTCGCTAAAATATTTATAAAAATAGGCTTGAAACTAGTCTCAGATAAAAAAATTTTTAAGGCTATTTTTCTAATTTTTGACTAACTGATTATGTCTAGTTTATTCTAACTAACTTGTTTTTTCTGTCTAAATTTACGTTACTTTCAAGTGGCAGAAATAATTTTCTTGTAGATAGTTAGGAAAATATTGAAACCATATACATAAGTAAGATCATAATAATGTCATTTAAATGTGCTCGAAACATTTAAAACTACACATACTTTTATAAAAGCATTGTTAATTCTAATATCAATAAAATTAAACCATGTTAGTTTGATAAGAACTGCCTTCAGGTCTCATTTTGTCATTATATATTTTATAATCGTGACATGCTTTGCACAAATAATGTTTTTGTAGGTATCTATACCAATTTTTGGAAATTGTAATTTTACGATTGAAACAGTTTCGCTTATTTCCTTTAATTATTCCTCCTATAATAATCTCACTTCCAATGTAAATAATTCTACTTTTTACTTCTTCCTTTGGATATTCAAATTTTTGTTTTTCTAACAATTCAATTTTATATCCAATTAAATTAATTTCCGTCCAATTACTTGATAAAAGTTTGTTTTTGTAATTTTCGATATTTTCTTTTAATAATTCTGTTTTATTTATTTCTAAGTCTAGTAATCTCTCGTCTAATATAGAAGTTTCATAATGATTATTATTCGTCATAATAAAATTATTATATCGGAACATCTTAATTAAAAATTAATGACAAATTTTTTATTTGTAAGTTAAATTTAAATCTATCAATGAATTCATGGAGTTAAAATCCATTAAATAGTGGGTTATAATATTCTAAATCAAAATATGCATATATATTATATAGTACATATATTATATATGCTATTATTTAATATATACATACCATTTTTTCAAACAAAGGCAGAAAATTTTGAATTATTTTATTATTAGTAATTTCAATCAAAATTTTCAATTTTAATTCCTCAGATGGAAAATATTTTGGATTATTACTTATTTCAACTTGAAACATATTTTTATTTAGATTTAAGTCAATTGAACGTAAATATCCTTCTATATTTATATTAATACTATCATGTTGATTATTTTGTTTTTCAATTACTTTTAAAACAAAACGATCCTTTATCTCAACATTTTTTAAATAAATAAATTCTCTTTTTTCTTCCCAATCATCTTTAATTTTCACTTCAACGTGAATGAGTTTCCCGGAACATTGAATTTTCAACAATATAATTAAATATATGAAAATTATAAAATTAAATTTAAACATCTAAAATTTGAAAAATGTATTTACAACATGGAGATAATAATAGAACGTGAGAGTTAGTTCAGTGAAGAAAATTCCGCCACCCAAGGGTAAACTTGAGTTGTGAGCTAGTTACTCGGGTATTAGAACAAGTATCTTAGGGTAAAAATATCCTCTCATCCGATGAGTGTTCAAATCTTAGCCGCAATTTTTTACCTGGATTTGAAAAACGGATATTTTATGCTTTATTAATCTAACTTCACTTGATAAGATAGAATACAAGTGAAGTCCTATTAATCATGCTGTTATGATTAACTTTTTCTATTTAGTCGAAATCGAGAATAGAAATCGAAAACCTATAAAGTTACATGAATATTATTAGAATAATTTACTCATAAATTTTAGGAACTAAGATATAACAAATTTACTGAGAAGGATAATTTCTATGAAACTTCTATATTAGTTGAGAGTTTAGAAAATACAAAAATAAATAAAAAAAAATTATGGAAAGAAAATATAAAAATTACAAAAACAAACTTTTATCAAGCTATTGGACGGAAATTAATTTAAATAATTTTCTTATTGTTTTTCTTATGGGTTTTCTTGGTTCTTATGGTTCTTATGGGTTTTCGTTACTGGAGGCTCAAATCGTTTACTCTAAGAGCTAGCTTTAAAGAGGCACAGATAATGTCAAGCATTTTAATTATATATTTGCTAATAATCTTCCCCAGCTATTAATAAATAGCTGAACAAAAGAACAAAAATATAACAAATTTACTACTGAAACACTAAACTATCCTGATTAATACAAACTTAAAATTAAATATATACTGTTGATTTTACTAAAATCGCGCTGTTATATAATTTTAATAAATAACAAAAATAATTTTTTTAATTTTTAAATGAATTAAAAAATAAATAAGGTAACATTTTAGGTATTAAAGAAATATACATCTATGCGCATATCAATCAAAGCACTAATTATCGAATAATAAATACTCATGGCAATATACTTAAAGTGCAATTATTAATTTCGAAAGGTCGCCTAAATAAAAAATAAATAAATAATAAAGCGGTATTTTTTTAAATTTCTTTAATGTTTATCAAGTAAAAATGATAAAGTACTTTAACAATTTTGAAAGAATTTGTTTGTTTACTGAATTAAAATGTTGAGGATTTTAAGCATATTTTAATAAAATATTTTAATTATTTTTTGAATATGTCTAAAGAAAAATGTACTTTTTACAACAAAAAAAGCAAAGTAGAAGACCGATGATCTTTTTCAAGGAGAATAATACCGATTATAATAAGTTGCCAGTTGAAATATAGCTTTAAAATGTCAAAAATTCGTGGGAGGAAAAATAGCTGACTAAAATAGTAAATGCTATTTAATTTATAAAATAAACAAATTTGCAAATATTCCCTTAATTTCTGTGTTTAGATATCCTGTTTTAATTATTTTTGGTACCAAGAACAACTTAATGATGCTTTTACAAAAAAAAGCGTCTTCAGTAGAAGTTATTTCAAAATTTTCTTTGAAGTTGTTTTAAAAGTACATCATTGCACTTAATTAGCATTGAAGAAATTTCAAAATTTTCCGCTTAATATTTATGTATTTTTCACATAATAAAGCGGCATTTCAAAATTAATATTTGCCCTTTGATTAATTGCCACGGGATTTTTTAGTCGATTTCTTGTGATGCTTTGATTGCTTTACCCTCTATATATTTATTTAGCATTTTTTAATAGTTAAAAACACTACGTTATTCATTTTCGGTAAAATAATAAAAAATTAAAAATAATTTTTATTTGTTAAAAATTTGTCATTACACGGAAGTATTTACAAATAACATAGGCGTTGTCTTATGAAAAATGTAAAGAAATCCGATTAGAATACGTCCATCATTTTTAAAATTTTTGCCTGAGTCGCTGAAAGAAAATGAAAATAATAATCTTTTTCATGACTTTTGAAATTTTGATCTGAAAAAGTGGTTTAATGAACACCCTTCCCCCAAAAAACCCTTCCGCAAAACCCTTACCACATAAATTTTAAATTTTCAAAATTGGCGCACATCTCTGCCAAACGTCTCGATATTTGGTCTAACAGTGGTCAAATAAAGCTCCTCCTTTTTTAATTCAAATTGTGCTTGGCTTTATTAACTCATAATTTCAGATGACTAAATATAATTTGTGCATAATCTTACATTTAATCATTTTTTGAATATTCAATGCGTCGGAAAACCAATTAATGTTTCTGTAAATATCAAAGATGATTTGGAAGAAAAAAGAGAATTTATTTATTTAAAAAAGGCTCACCCGAAGGAGCGTTTTGTTGTGAAAACAATTGAAAAGCATAATAATAGATATTTCGGTTCCAATTACAATTTGGAGGGATTTACGCGTTTGGTCAACATGGATCTCGATACAAATATTTTTAATAATATTAGATTAAATGTTCGCCGGACAAATCCAAAATTTTTATTAAAAATGAAAATTGTGATTGAAATTGACAACAATAAAATTATTAAAAAAATTTTAAAAGGATTTGAAAAACGGGTACTTTTTTATGTAATAAAACGTCCAGACTTTATCTAGGCAAAAATAGAATTTCGCTCTTAACACAAAGAATACGTGAATTTAAAAATAATTAATTTAAGTCATACTGAAAAGGGTAATAATTATGAAACTTCTATATTAGACGAAAATTTAGAAAATCATAAATTGAATTCAATTTTAAAAAATTATTTATTAAAAAAAATATAGAATCATACAAAGAAAAACTTTTATCAAAGAAAAACTTTTATACGTAAATTAATTTAATTGGATATAAAATTGAATTGTTAGAAAAACAAAAAGTTGAATGTCCGAAGGGATTAAAGAATAGAATTATTTAAATTGGCAATAAAATAAGTAATGAAATTTTATCTTTGTCTATCTTTTCATTTGACTAAAACTTTTATTTAATAATTATAGGTGGAAAAATTGATGTAAATAAACGACATTGTTTCAATTGTAATGTTACAAAAACAAAACGGTGGTCTACTTTACTAAAAGAACATTACTTGTGCAAAGTATGTGGCAAATATAAACACAAATCTGAAAAGTTTAGATCAAAAGAATTATGGTTTAAGACTAAAAAGGTTATCATTATCAATGTTTGGGACTATTTTTAATAATTCTTATTGGATCTCTTAAAATGAACTTTTACGGAATTTTTAACGTAATAGATGGTGTTTTGTCCAAACGTTGAGTATTGATAGAGATATAAGACGAAATGTTTTTATGTACATAATTGAACTGACTAGCATTTTTTGCCTTTGACCATTTTTAATTTTTTATAAAAGTAGAAACAACGAGAAAAAAAGAAAGATTTAGGCGTATAAACTCATAGTACACAGGAAATTAATTTTTACTAAATTACCCGTTAAAATTAGCATTGAATTGATCTTCACTTAAAAACAAAGTTCTCATTAAGTATTTTAAGAAAAATCGTAAATGTTTATTTGCGGTGTTACTCAAACAATATGTTGGCGCCGCATTCAGAACCAGGAAACTATTTATGTAATGCATGTGGCTGTAAACTAAGATAAGAAGCTACAAAGAAGACATAGTTTTATAGTTTTATAATTTGTTCAATAAACTCAGAAAATTTAAAAATCATAATCATTGAAACACTATTTATTCGTTTCCTGTTCTGTTTGATTTTTATTTGTTTTCTTATTTATTCTTTGTTGTCTTTTGTAACATGTACCACAAATATGGTGTTCAGTTTCTGAATGACGGTACCATTGTGATGTTTTTGTTGCTCCGCAAGTAAAACATTTTCCATCTTTCGTAATTGGCTGAAATATTTATAAAAATAGGAATTGAACTAGTTCTCAGATAAAATTTTTGAAGCATTTTTCAAATTTTATATGAAATGATTGTCAAGTTTGGTTCTATTAATAACTAACGTGAACATTTTTTATAAGTTTCGGGTTCACACAAACGGTAAAATGAATGTTTTTGTCTATATTAAAAAAACATTGAAATCCATATACATAATTAAGATTCCTAATTTATAAGATCTCATATACTTTTATCTAAACATTCTTAATTATAATACGAATAAAGCTAAACAATTTAGTCTGATAAAAACTTCCTTCAAGTCTCATTTTGCTATTATATATTTTATAATTGTGTCATATAGCATCATTTATCAACCAATATCCCGCATTACTCCGATATCAATCACAAAAAATCATGGAATTCAACTGGTTCAGTTTAAAATAAGAATGTGATTACGACACTTATCCTTTATAAAATCAAGGGAATCCGATCTTAACGATGTCTAATACTAACAAACCTTTTCTGTCTTAATAAACAAGCTTTTATTTCTAAGCTTTCCAAATTTTTTAATATAATCACCACAATTATTACACAAATAGTGTTCTTTGAGATATTTATGCCACTTATTTTTAACTTGTTTAACACCACAATTTAAGCAATCTCGTTCCTTCTTTACAATAGTTATTCCTATAAAATTAAAATTAAGAGTTATTTACTATAGATGTTTTAGCTTGATATGATTATCGGGAATATTCTAGCCTGTCAAATAAGATAAAATTTTCATTTACTTATTTTATTTCCGATTTCAATAATTTTGCTGTTCAAATCCTTCGGATATGTAACTTTTTGTTTTTCTAACAATTCAATTTTATATCCAATTAAATTAATTTCAGTCCAATAACTTGACAAAAGTTTGTTTTTATAGGATTCTATATTTTCTTCAATTAGTTTAAATTTCTTTTCGCTCTTGTACAATATCGAAGTTTCATAACGATTATTATTTTCAATAAAATTATTATTTCGGAGTACCTTAAATTTAACACAAATTAGAGTATATTAGAGCGGCCGCTCTTCATTTTATTGGTATTACTTTTTTTGCAAGCTATTGTGACATAATTGGAATGGAAATTCTATTAATAAATATATACCATTTTTTCAAACCCAGGCAGAAAATTTTGAATAATTTCATTATTAGTAATTTCAAGCAAAATTTTCTTTTTTAATTGATCAGATGGAATATATCTTGACTCATCACCTATTTCAACTTCAAACATATTTTTATTAAGATTTAAGTCAATTGAACGTAAATATCCTACTATATTATTTTTATAGCTATCATATTTATTATTATTCTTTTCAATTACTTTCAACACAAAACGATCCTTTATTTCAATATTTTTTAAATAAATAAATTCTCTTTTTTCTTTCCAAGCATCAATTATTTTTACATCAACTTTAATTAATTTTCCGTTACATTGAATATTCGAAAGGAAAATAAAAATTAATATAATAATACTCAAAAATTTAATCATCTAAAATTTTAATTTTAAAAATTGAATATAAATTGCTTAGACAAGATGCGAATATAAAAATGAATAAAGAAATAATAACCTCGATTAAATTGTCTTGATGTAACCACTACCTATTTATTTTTAAATTTAGCCTCCATTTTATAATGATAATTATTCAATAAGAATATAAATATTGCGAAATTAATCCCGCCTGATTTTTATTTATTTATTTCTCAAGTCATCGGTATAAAAAAGAATATATGCACTTTTTGTCGATTGACATGCTTAATATGTATGATTTGTTAAAAAGATTTTGTGTCTTGTTCATCGTCAAATTTTTATATTTATTTAAAATCTAAAAACGAGACCATAAATTTAAATTAATTGCGAGACTGATTAAATATAAAATTGAGGTGATATAATTTTTAAATAATTGAATTGCTTAATGAAAATTTGCTTAATAAATAAAATGTTTATTACTTAAAAAACTATATAACTAATAATAGTGATGTAGCCTTAACCTCAATCTACATACTCGTTCTAATGAATTGTTGCTTTGACAGTAATGTATCATTACGTTTGAAAACAATAGTCTTTATTTATGAAAATAATATGAACATTAAATATGAACAATAAACTATAAAATTTGATTATAGTCCGTAACTTGGATGTGTATTATGTATCTATCTGCATAAAAAATTTCAATTATTCAATTAATTTATTAAACAATATATGACCTTAATTTTATATTTATTCAGTCTCGATATTTTTGTTAAAATTTAGGGTCTCGTTTTTAGATTTTAAATAAATAAAAGGTCATAGAGAAGGCCTAACGGCAAACAAGACACAAAAATTTATTTACAAATCATACATATTAAGCAATTCAATCGACAAAAAGGGCAAATATTTTTTTAATGCCGACAGCTTGACAAATAAATAAAAATCAGGCGGGATAAATTTCGCATTCTTATTGAATAATTATCATTATAAAATGGAGGCTAAATTTAAAAATAAATAGGGCATTAATTACATCAAGACAAATTAATCAGTGCGGTTATTATATCGTTATTCATTAATTTATACGGCTTTTGTTTGAACAATATTAAATTATATTTTAATTATAAAAATTTAGGTTATTAAATTTATGAGCGTTATTATAATAATTTTCATTTTCCTTTTGAATATTCTTTGTAACGGAAAATTAATTAAAGTTGATGTAAAAATAATTGTCGATTGGAAAGAAAAAAGAGAATTTATTTATTTAAAAAATGTCGAAATAAAAAATCGTTTTTTGGTGAAGGTTTATATTTAATCAGTCTCGCAATTATTTTAAATTTATGCTCTCGTTTTTAGATTTTAAAATATTATAAAAACCTAACGACGAACAAGACACAGAATCTTTTTAACAAATCATACATATTAAGCATGTCAATCGACAAAAAGTGCATATATTCTTTTTTTGATACCGACGACTTGAGAAATAAATAGATAAAAAGCAGGCGGGATTAATTTCGCAATATTCTAATGTTTATTGACTTTATATGCTTATAAATTGAAGGCTAAATTTAAAAATAAATAAGTTGTGTTACATCAAGACAATTTAATCAGTTATTTTATTATTTTTTTATTCATTTTATTATTCGCCTGGTGTCTAATCAATATTAAATTTAATTTTTAAAATTAAAATTTTAGATGATTAAATTTTTGAGCGTTATTATCTTATTTTTTATTTTTCTTTTGAATATTCAATGTAACGGAAAATTAATTAAAGTTGATGTAAAAATAATTGTCGATTGGAAAGAAAAAAGAGAATTTATTTATTTAAAAAATGTTGAAATAAAAAATCGTTTTTTGGTGAAGGTAATTGAAAAGGCAAATAATAAATATGATAGCTATAAGTATAATATAGAAGGATATTTGCGTTCAATTGACTTAAATCTAGATAAAAATATGTTTGTAGTCAAAATAAGTGCTGAATCAAATTATATTCCATCAGATCAATTAAAAAAGAAAATTTTGATTGAAATTACTAATAATGAAATAATTCAAAATTTTATGCCTGGGTTTGAAAAATTGGTATGTTTTTATTAATAGATTACCATTTCAAAGTGTCACAGAAGCTTCCAAATAAAAAATAATACCAATAAAATGAAAAGCGGCCGCTCTAAACTACTCAAATTATGTTTTGAATTTAAGGTACTCCGGAATAATAATTTTATTGAAAATGATAGTTGTTATGAAACTTCAATATTGTACAAAATTGAAAATAATAATAATTTTAGCTTAATTGATTGAAGTATTGAAAATTACAACGACAAACTTTTATCAAGTTATTGGACGGAAATTAATTTAATTGGATATAAAATTGAATTGTTAGAAAAACAAAAAGTTGACTATCCGAAGGAACAATTTAAAAGTAGAATTATTTACATCGGCAGTGAAATAGGTAGTGGTTTGATTTTTATTTTTTATATGCCTAAAAATATCATATTACTTTTTTATTATTTTAGAAGGAAAAATTCAACGAAATAAACGAAACTGTTTCAATTGCAGAATTACATTTTCCAAAAAATGGTATAGATACCTAAAAGGACATTATTTGTGCACTCCTTGTTACAAATATAAAATATATAATGGCAAAATAAGAACTGAAGTAAGTTTTTATCAAAATAAATTGTTTTAGATTTATTCATATCAATGCTTTTATAAAAGTAATAATTAGTTTTAGTTCGTCGAAAATTTGAAAAATAATTTAAAAAATTTATTTGAAAACTAGTTTCAACTCCTATTTTTATAAATATTTTAGCGAATCACACAAGATCGAAAATGTTTTATATGCGGTGTAACTAAAACATCAAATTGGCACCGTCATTCAAAACCTGAACAATATATATGTAATGCCTGTTACCAAAAACAACTAAGAATAAAAAAGAAAACATAACAATCAAACAGAACATAATCGAATAAATAGTATTCAAAGGATTATGATTTTTTAGCTTTAATTTCTGAGTTTATTGAACATCACTAAAATATTTTATGGAAAGGATTGAAACATATAATTTAAATTATAATTATAAATACAGATTTAGAAAATAAATCTTCGAATATCTTTACTACTAGTTCATTCCCTCATGATACTATATATTAGAGACCGGACCGATACAATATATCGATAAAAAAATATCAATATATCGATGTCTACTATAAAGTATTTGCATTAGGTTAATGCATTCAACTAGCTAAATTATTTCTGTGGTAAAGGATAAATACTTTTTTTTTCTACTTTTCTATAAGTAAATTTATATCTCAGAATTTACAAAATAATCTTAACTAAATAACAATCTTTATGACAATTATTGATCCCCTTACTGAAAATAATTCAGAAATTTTTATACTATTTCTTTTATACTATTACTTTATTCTATTTCTTTTTGTAAAGTTCTTATTAAGTTTTTTTATTTAAAAATCTAATGAACCTGGTTAGCTCTAAACCACTTTTCTTTTGGTCTAAATTTTCCATTATTATATTGTTTATAGTAATCACATGCATGACATAAATAATAATCTTTAATGTAATTATACCAGTTTTATATTGTGTATTTCTACAATTGAAACAATATCTTTTATTTTGTTTGTTATTTTCACCTATATTATTTAATAATGAGTCTTTTTTAATTTATAAACAATTAATTAATGACTGAATAAACTTTAAAAAATTATAATTACTTATTTCACTGCGCTGTAAATAATTCTACTTTTTAATTGTTTCAAAGATTCAACTTTTTGCTTTACTAACAATTCGATCTTATACCCAATTAAATTAATTTCAGTCCAATAACTTGACAAAAGTTTATCAAAAATTTCTTAACAATTTCATTATTGGCAATTTCAATCAAAATTCTCATTTTTAATCGAGAGCTAAATTTAGACCCGTCATTTAGTTTGACAATAAAAAGATTTTCAACTGGATTCATTTCTATTTTATTCTTGTAAACATAATCAACTATTTTATTTCCTTGTTTTACATTCATTATCAATACAAAACGTTCCTTTATTTGAATATTTTTTAAAAATAAATTCTCTTTTTTCTTCCCAATCATTTTTGATTTTTAATCCAACTTCAACCATTCTACCTTTGATTTGGATATTCAATAGAATAACCAAATATGAGAGAAGAATAATAATAAGTCTTTTTACTAACTAACGGATTATTGCAATAATAAGTCTAATAATAATGAATACCAAATAAGTCTACTAATAATGAATACCAAATAAGTCTACTAATAATGAATACCAAATAAAAACAAATTTAGCAAAAAAATCGTTAAAAAAGTAGAAAGTTTTATAATTGCTTTTTTAAATTTTATTTTTAAATTTAATATCTCAAAAAGACTATTAATGATTTGCTTTGAAATGGTAATAATAAAAAAGTGAGGTATTAAATTGGATAAAGTGAATTAGTTGAGCTAACGGCTTAATTAGACGAGAATATGCGTGAACCAAAATGAGAGAAAGCCGAGGCGTCAAGGAATATTGCACTTTCCTAATTTTTAAATATTAAATCAAAATAGATTTTAAAATTAATTCCATAGTCAAAAGTTTTTATGTTAGCAGTTGAAGAAGGATTAATATAGGTCTTTCCCTCTAGAAATTTCAAAATTTTATAGGTTGAACCATACAAATCGGATGGTTTGTATTGTGCAGATTTTAATTATTTTTCTAAATGAATAAATTATTAATATGATGGTATAATGATAGTAATGATAGTAATGGTATAATGATAAATGATAGAAAAAAACTTTGTGCTAAGTAACGGAATTTCCCAGAAAGAAGGCAAAGAACGCCACAAACGGCCATTCCCAGAGAGTTATTAGCCGTCCTTTATCTAAGCTAAATATCGCCACTAACTTATCCTTGGGAAAGCAATAGGGAAGTAAGCTAGTGCTTATAAGCTTCAATGGTATAGGCAAAGGCAGATCACTTCTTGATTCATTCAACAGAGTTGCCGGCCGGCCAATCCATCCTTGTAGGGAAGAGCGCTCTCCCTATATTTCTCCACTGCGTGCGATTCACCTATTTCTATACTCTGCGGAGTTCACACATGATTGCAACATGCTCGTCTCTGCTATAACAACACTAAACAACGAGGCACTGGGAAATGAGACCAACCGCTTTACTTAAGTTTATTCTAAATTTAAGTCACAGATTTAATCTATCTAAGATTCGTTTGAATAATAATTTTATCAAAAATAATAATTATTATGAAACTTCTTTATTAGATGAAAATTAAGAAAATATAAAGATAAAAAAAGAATTATCAAAAGAAAATATTGAAAATTACAAAAACAAACTTTTATCAAGTTATTGGATGGAAATTAATTTAATTGGATATAAAATTGAATTGTTAGAAAAAAAACTTGAATAAACGAAAGAATAAAAAAACATATCTCATTATTTCTTGAAGAATGAAAAAGCCTATATCGCGTTTTTAGTTTCTTAACTACTGTTTTGGAATACTTATTATGAATTGAGGTTCAAACCTTTTTTGTCGTCATGCAACCTAAAATTTTTCAATGAAATTACTATATAGGTTATCTTTTACATAGTTTTAGAATTTGTTCAAAAAACTCAGAAAATTAAAGTTAAAAAATAATAATCTTTTAAATACTATTTATTCGATTCCTGTTCTGTTATATTTTTATTAGTTTTCTTATTCATACTTAGTTGTTTTTTTAACAGGAATTACATAAATATTGTTCACTACTTTTCATATAAAAATTTTTTAATGCTGTTTTCTATTTTTAAAACAATTTGGATAAAGACAAACCTTTATTATTTTATTCCACAATTCTTTTTGTCTATGCTTCCCAAGTTTTCGATTATAATCTCCACATTTGTGGCACAAATAATTTTCTTTTATGTATATATACCAATTTATAGTTTTTATAGCTCCACAATTTAAACATAGTCGCTTAGTTTCATCAATAAGTGCATCTATAATTTTAAAATTAATTCTTTTAGTAAATGAGCGGATAAACAAAAAATATAATTACTTATTTTATTGCCAATATAAATTATTCTGTTTTCTAATTCTTTCGTATATTCAACTTTTTGTTGTTCTATCAATTCAATTTTATATCCAATTAAATTAATTTCCGTCCAATAACTTGATAAAAGTTTGGTGTTGTAATTTTCTATATTTTCTTTCAATAATTCTTTTTTATTTATTTTTATATCCTCTAAACTTTCATCCAATATCGAGGTTTCATAATAAATATTATTCATGACAAAATTATTATTTAGACGAATCTTAAATATATTAAATTTGTGTATTATTGAAGGCTTAAATTTCGATCAATCAAATATACTAAAATACCTGTTTTCCCAAATTTTTCAACATTTTCCTAACAATTTCATTATTGGCAATTTCAATCAAAATTCTAGTTTTTAATTGAGAGCTATATTTGTGCCCTTGACTTAGTTTGACAATAAAAACTTTATTAACAGGATCTATTTCAATTTTACTAAACGATCCAGTATTATTGTAAAGATAATCAACATTCTACTTCCTTGTTTTACATTCATTATCAATACACAACGTTCCTTTATTTGAATATTTTTTAAATAAATAAATTCTCTTTTTTCTTCCCAATCATCTTTTATTTTTAATCCAACTTCAATCAATTTACCGTTGATTTGGATACTCAACAAAGCAACAGAATATGGGAAAAGAATAATAATAAATTTATTCATCTTAAATTTTAGATATCAATAATAATTAACGGGATTTCAGAAATAAATAAATTTAATATATCATCAAACTTTTTTCCATTAAATGGCCATATATAATTATTTCCTTATCTATTTATTTTGTAATACTGCCGGCAACTAAAATAAATAATTGCACTTTTTATTATTACAGATTTTGGTAAATAATTAAATATTTCAAAATATTTAAAACTATTAACTTAAACGAGTCAGTTTAACAAAAAGTGCAAATAACTTTTTTTATCTCACCGATTGACAAAATAAATAAAGTTAAAGTACAATTTCAAAATATTAAATGGCATGCGCACTAATCATATGAATTTTCCATTAAATAAAAAGTGTATATATCTATTTTTAAATGTCTTATCTTTTGACATTCCTATTATTGCTTGGATTATTATTACTATTGGACTATTGCCTGCCCCTTTACAATTTTTTGACAATTTGGAAAAAAGTCCATTTCCGGTCGACCTCTGCTTCATTAGAATGCTGATTGGAATATGATTGCGCAACTATTTTCTTTCCAATCTTCTTTGATTTTTATTGCAATATTAAATAGACTATAGACGTGATTTAACGACTGTCTTTATTTATTTTGAAATTAATAAGACATTTAAAAATAAATATTTGCACTTTATATTTAATGGAAAATTCATATGATTAGTCCGCATGACATTAAATATTATGAAATTGTACTTTATTTTATTTATTTTAACAGTAAATTCATATTTCAGAATTATAAATTCTCTTAAATTTTTTTCTTCAGCAACATTTATTAAATCACCAACATTAAATAAATTTTAATATCAATTAGAACAAATAGATCTATTTTTCTGTAAATTAACTGTTTTACATGAATTTTAAAAATCCCATTACTACACTGATAATGATAGAATATTTGAAACAGAAAAAATTATAACTTCTTTTATAAAAACCACTTTATTTAAAAAACACTTTATCACTTTTTCCTTTTCCTGTGCTCCCCCTATTTTATATGTATAATCTTTAAAAAAGTTTTGTGTTTATATAAGTGTTAAATTAATGTCGAGTCTTGTCTTAAAAATATCAAAATATTAGGCGGATTTAAATTTATTTACATCACAGTTCATTATATAGTAAATTTGTTTCCGTTGATTAGGTGTCAAAACAAAATTAAAAATTTTCAAATATCTAAATTTAGATGATTAACTTCTATGTTATTTTCCTATTAAATTTAATTATTCTATTGAATGTACAAAGTGAAGGAAAATTAATTAAGTTTGAAGTGAAAGTCAAAGATGATTGGGAAGAAAAAAGAGAATTTATCTATTTGAAGAAGGTTGAAATAATAGATCGTTTAGTGTTGAAAGTAATTGAAAAGACAAATAATAAACATGATGGTTTTAATAAAAATACAGAAGGATATTTGCGTCCAATTGACTTAAATCTAGATAAAAATACATTTGAAGTTGAAATAAATGATAGATCAAAATATATTCCATCTGATCAATTAAAAAAGAAGACTTTGATTGAAATTACTAATAATGAAATAATTCAAAATTTTCTTCCTGCGTTTGAAAAAATGGTATATTTATATTAATAAAATTTCATGTCTATAGTGTCACAACAAGTTCGGAAAGTAAAAGTAACAGCAATTAAATGAAAATCTGGGCTATAACTCTCTAATTTGTGTTAAATTTAAGGTACTCCGAGATAATAATTTTATTCAAAATAATAATTGTTATGAAACTTCAATATTGGACAAGAATGATAAAAATAATGATTTTAGCTTAATTGGAAAAAATATGGAAAATTATAAGAACAAAGTTTTATCAAGTTATTGGACGGAAATAAATTTAATAGGATATAAAATTGAATTGTTACAAAAACAAAATGTTGAAAATACGAAAGAATTAAAAAGCAGAATAATTTACCTTGGAAATAAAATAAGTAAATAAAAATTTTATATACCTCTGTTTTGGTGAGAATATTTACGATGTCATATCATCAAAAATCATCTCTAGAAAATAACATTTTATTTTAATTTTATAGGTGTAATTAATGAAAAGAAGAAGCGAGATTGTTTCAATTGTGGTGTTAGACAAATTAAAACTTTTTGGCAAAAATATCTGAAAGAACACTATTTGTGTCATACTTGTGGTGATTATAATCAAAAATTAGGAAAGCATAGACATAAAAGCTTGTTTATTAAGAATAAAAAGGTTTGCTATTATTTGATATTAGTAAGATCGCATACCCTGATTTCATAAGCAAAAAATGTCGAAACTCATTCTTTGTTCACATGAACATCAGAATTCCTTGATTTTTTAGATATAGGAGATATCACTTTTTATCCCTTACCCCGAGTTGAATCCCAACAATATTTTGCTCCCAAGACGACACTTAAAAACCCCGTACTCCCGTCCACTCTCAAGGTTTTCAAAATGTCGGAAAAAATGTTTTGGTGCATTTTAAATCATAAAAAGTTTGAAAAATTGCATTCACATAAAACTTTGTCGATAATAATAAATCTTCCGTTATTTGCATTTTTGACACATCCACTTTTCCCTTCCGCAATTATAAGACGGGAAGTTGTTCTTAATATTAATTTTCTAACAAAATTAATTTAAGGAGGATCGTCATTGTTATAAATGCGGAATTATGCAAGCAATAAAATGGGTGCGTCATTCAGAACTTGGCCAATATTTATGCAAATCATGTTACGATCGGGAAAGATATATAAAGAAAAAGTCAAATACAAATTAAAATGGAAACTAAGCAGATAAAAAAAGAATTTATAAGCATATGAAAATTTTAATGAAAAAAAATTATCGATATTGAAAAATATAGGTATATAGAATACATTAGAATTTCTGACAATTATCAATATATGCTTTAAATTAATACAAATATTTATCCTTTGAATATCCAAAAGCAGAGGGAAATGATTTCGATAAATTATGTCCGACAAATGCCTCTTAATCACCTCTAATGCTTCGTACATTTACGATTTAACTCGGCATTATTGTGCGTGTATTTATTCTTATATTTTTCGAAAACCTTTTTTTATTCTGATGTTTAGCTTACCAAAAATTAAATCTTTATAAATATGTAAGTAGTATTTTATCAACTCATTTTTTACTTTTATTATTGTTTTTCCGGAAATTTTGAAGTTCGTACCCCCACCCTCTCTTTTTTTAAGGTATTAAAAATGGTCAGTCTTTAAATCCAAAATTTTTATCTAGCATTTTTAGCTTTTCTCATTATTCCTTTAAAATTACTTTTCGTACCATTGAATATTATTTAATTTTAATTTTAGGTTAAATTAAATATTTTAATTTAATCCATATTTTAGCACTAAATTTAGCAATAATCGGCTTTTTATTTGAGGTCACAAAAATTAGTTAATATCGGCCATTCTTTGTCATTATAAATGATATTTTTCATAAAATAAATAAATTAATAAAAATAATTCTATTTATTGAATATTATTTGTTAACAATTAAAGAATTTTGTTTTTCACTGAAATTACATAGGTTATATTTTACATAGTTTTAGAATTTGTTCAATAAATTCAGAAAATTAAATTTAGAAAATCATGCTCATTTAAATACTACTTGTTCGGTTCCTGTTCTGTTTGATTTTTATTGGCTTTCATATTTATCCTTTGCTGCTTCATGTAACAAGCCTTCATATATATTGTCCAGGTGTTGAATGACGGCACCAAATCGATGTCTTTGTTGATCCGCATGTAAAACATTTTCGATCTTTTGTGATTCGCTAAAATATTTATAAAAATAAAAGTTGTAATAGTTTTCAGATAAATTTTTTTAGCTATTTTTCTGATTTACGACGAATGGTATAATTTCCTCAATGGTATAATTGACATGCTCAATATTAACATGCTCAATAAGAGACATTAACAACTAACAATTCAATTTTATATCCATTTAAATTAATTTCAGTCCAAAACTTGATAAAAGTTTGTTTTTATAGGATTCTATATTTTCTTTTAATAATTCTTTCTTATTTATTTTTAAGATTTGCAAATTGACTTTTAATATTGATGTTTCATAATAATTCTTTTTTTGAATAAAATTATTATTTATGTGTACCTTAAATTTATGAGTAAACTTTTGTTTTACTGGTCCCTAGATAATTTAACATGTGCTCCTTACATATTAATTAGCTTTACTGCTAGGTAATCGATTGTGCCGAAATCGAATCTGAGCTCAAAATGTGTTTATTCCGGTCACTAGAGCCTATTTCGATTTGTTCAAATTTTGGTATAAATTAAACTACCTGTTTATCCAAATTAGGTATTAGATGTTGAATAAATGGATGATTTATTATTTGCATGACAATTTGGAATATATTGGAATATATGAAGATTTGGAATATATGTGATATTCAAGGATTTGGACTGTTATTGGGAATACCCGTGGTATTCGTCTATTTGTAGGTATATAGGAATTTGTAGGACTCCCCAGATATCCCCTTACTCCGCCGATATCCTCTTAATCCACCAAATGCCTATCCCACAATAGATATATTCTCTTTTTCCTTCCCAATCGTCTTTGATTCGTACTACAATACTAACTTTTTTCCCAGCACATTTAATATTCAATAGGGAAAGTAAATATAAGAAAGAAGCAATTGGCAATTTAATCCTCTGAATTTTAATATTAAAAATATAGTTACTCGTTAATCAATGTTCATAATTTAATGAAAACGTGAGAATATTTGGTACTTTGTTCATATCCCGCCCCCCACCCCTATTTGAGTCTCAGATTAATTTTTCTTCTTTGCTGTCAATCATTTATTTTCTCTTTTTTAATGCCCATCATTTTCTTCCCTCAAATATAGGACACCCAAAATGGCGCGCGGCCATAATGGCGCAAACCCATAACTTGCTGGAATAATTTTGACTCTTGTCATTTTTTTATCAATCTCTTTAGCTCGATGAGAGGAATCGTTTCATATTAATTTTGTTAAGGTTAGAAAATCTTGAAGCAAGTTATGGCTTTGCGCCGTTATGGCCGTGCGCCCTTTTGGGTTTTGAGGGAAGAAAATGATGAGCATTAAAAAAGAAAGAAAATAAATGATTGATAGCAAAGAAGGAAAATTAATCTGAGACTCAAATAGGGGTGGGGGGCGGGATATGAACAAAGTACCGAATATTTATTTAAATAAACGTTCCAAGAGAGCTTAGTGGTATAGTAGATTTTTAGGAAATGAAAATTTGAATATATAAATAGGTGGATATTTTAAATCCTCTGGACCGAATTTTGGTCGTTCGGTTATTTGCCTGTTCCGTTTTTTGACATTCCTTGTTTTGACCTCACCCAGCCAAAATGCTGGCCAAGGAAAAAAGAGATTCCAGCAATCGGATATTCTTTTCAACATCGTAGAACGTTTTTACAAAGACAAAAAATTTTTTTGGTTTAACGGTATTTTTTCCCGGCGCTATACTAAAAAAACGAAAGAGCTCGTCTAGCTGAGTCGAACTACACCAAAAATATAACGTGGACTAAAAATTGACCCGAGATACAGCACCCTAAATTCAAATAAAATCAAATAAAATTTCATAAATTGATTGATGTTCCTACGTCAAATATTTGTTTTGTCCAATCTCTAACTATGTAATTATAAATTACATTTTTGTACTTTCACTTAACAATTTGACGATCGCAGTCTCTTTAAGATAATTTAACTTCAAGTGTCGTGTTTACATTTTTATTTAAAATACAAAACAACTTTTATTTAAAAACTTTTATTATTTAATTGTTTCCAAATTTTCCCACATTTTTTACTAAATAGTTTTGGTTCATTAAGAGTATAAAATGGTTGATTACTATAGAAACTGTTCAAAATTTTAACATTTATTTACACTTTATTTAAATTATGTGTAAAGATCACACGGCACTATAATTTTTGTTCGTTACACTTATAAAAAATTGCTTGAATAATTTTAAAAATGCTTATAATTTAGAGTTAATATGTTTAAATTTGTAGTTTATTAAGCTTTATGTTGCCCCACTTCCCTTTCTTCTCCTTTCTCCCTTTTGTTTTATAATTTCGTAAATTCTCTAAAACTTTCTCTAAAACATTATCTCTCTACAGAAATTTTCTTAGGAAGTCACCGGATATCCAGAACTTGAAGATATCCATCGTCTAATTTAAAAGATTTAGAGCTTTTTTAATGTATAAATATGCATAGAAATTAAGAAAATAAAAAATATCAGCAAAAAAACAAAAATTGAAGTAAATCAATTATAATTTCTTCTAAGAGAAATGTCCAGACCTTCAACAGATGTATTAATTTAATTAAAAATTAAACAAAATTTCAATTCAGGCGGATTACTTGGCTAATAAGAATGCCGGAATAAAATTGGAATTTTTTGGTCAGGCACTGCCTTTATCATTAGTGGGATTTGTTGGAATTATTTGCAATTTTAGTTTAATTTATATCACTATCAAATATAGGTAAATTTAAAAATAAACATTAGGGTAATCTAAAGAATATATGATTCGGCACAGAGAATTTGGAAATTGTTATTGTTGCTGAACTGTTAAAGTAGCGAAAAAAATCACGGATTTTTTCCAGGGTTGCGAGTTTTTTAATACCCAATTTCGAGTTTTCCAACATATAAGTTTTCTTATGTCGGAGGTATTCCAATGTCACCATTTGCTAGAATTCTAATTTTGGAAATTATATTTTTGGATAAAAAGAATATGATATCAATCTCTCGTATCAAGATATTCAAGATATTATAAATATCATGATATCAATATATTCTCTGGTAAACCCGAAGAATTAGCGTTGACGGTTTCACTAAATTCTTTGATTAACCGAAACGTAAACTATAAACCGAGCGAAAATCTTTGGTTATTGAATCGGCTCAGTTCAAGACTTTTTTAAACCTACTCGGAAAAATAAAGTGAGGTTTGCCATCACCAGAAATTCTGTTTTAATAAACAAAGTCTGTTTCTGAAAATATTTGGTGAAAACTTATGACGGCGTTTTGGCAATTTGAGTTTGCTTGAAACATGTTTTATCGTTTTTAAACTTGTTTTTGTTTCAAGTATTTTTAGATCTTAGAAATTATTTTTAATGTAAGAATAGTAATGAATATTGGCCATTTAGTGGCTCAGTGGTTCAAACCATGGCCCTAGAAAAGCCGAAGCTAGTCTTGGAGACATATATAGCAAGTGTAATGATGACTCATTGATGTATATTGACATATAAAAATTTTGGGATTAATTTTGGGACCTTATTAAAACAAAATTAATTTTCAGAAATAAATATGCTGCTCTTGGAAGCAAAACATCAATTTTGATAATAATAAACTCAGTTCTCGAAATTTTACATGAATCTTCGCATTTTCTTTTTCTGGTTGTTTCTGGAAGTGGAATAAATTTTATTCCATTCAAAATAGCTGTAATATTCCAAACACATTCTATGATGGGTTTTTTCTCGAATCTATTTATGTTCAGTTCTCTGAGTGTAGACAGATTAATGGCAGCTGCTTTTCCTATATTGTAAGCTTTTTTAAATATTTTTGGCTGACAAATTCAGATCAGGGCTGCACACAAATCCGGAACTCGCAATCCGGAACTCGCAATACGAAAACGTGCAGCTCTGATTCCGATAGAATAAAATTGAGCTCTGCCAACTACTTCAATATTTTAAATATTTCTGATCCTTTCAGCTACAAGAATCTAAACAAGAAACGCTATATTTGTTGCCATGTATCAGTACTAATCATTGTTAGCTGTTACATACTCTATAGACTGATATATGTTTGCATTCAATATCCTGACTGGCCAGTAACTGGAAACATAGCTGATACTTTGGGAATGATAGCTTATGATAGCACGATAATGAATTATTTAGAGAGCCTGTACATTTACATGCCACCGCTGTTTTGTTACTTATTGCTTGGATTAATACTAATATGTAGAAAAGGTTTTAATATACTTATAGTTTTCTTTATCTTCAACCCTGAGATATTAATCTCAATTTAGCTAGGTCCGTGTAGAAATTTTTTATATCTGGTCAGAATATATCTAGTCGGACGTGGCTTGTAAGCTGTAGTATTTTGTCTGGGGTCTGTGTAAGTAATTATGTATATTTTCATTTAGACACCTCCGAACAACATATGAAGAAAATTTATAGATCAATTCTTATTATAATTTCTATAAACATCGGTTTTTATTTACTTGGCTGGATGATTGGTGTATTTATTTATGATCCACTAGCAGCCAGCTCCACCAACACAACAAATTTATTTTTGCTTCTAGTATTTAGTATGATAATTGTGAATATTGGTGGTGCAACTAATGCCCTTATTCTATTCTTAAATAGGTAAATTATTTTAGAAATAAGACTCAAAGACCACGAAGGGACATTTCCATATTTTTAACTGATGCGTCAGCAAAATTATCTATAAGACCTGCAGCTTATAGAGCGTCCCAGTAACCATGACTTAATTTTACTTAGTTTATTGGCATAATTATTTATATACTTGGAACGCAAGATCACGCATCTCACGCGTCCTTGGAAACTTTTCCCTTTTTGTTCATCATATCTATACATATTATAACCGTTTAACATCTAGTGTCTTAGGCCCACAAAAATCTAAAAAAAATTTTCGAATAATACGATTCGAAAAATACGATTCGAGGTGGAAATTTTTTAAATTTTACTCCGTAGATAAATACAAAGTTTGATTACAATAAAGATTATAATTTTAAGTTGTGACTACCAAAAGGCTTATAAGAAGGAGTTTAATATAATTAAACATCTTCTGTTCAAGTACTTAAATATAAAGCAACAGACAAGTACAATCCATATCCAACCACGAATTCAAAATCAGATCGTAAGAGTTGTTAAGGCATCATAATTATGGCAAACAAATCTCAAATGAGAGGAAACGATATGAAATCTCGAACAAAAATCTCGGTTAGAGTGATCGAAATTAAATTCTTGTATGACTTTCCCTTTGTATTTAATCTCAATTATAAACGAACAAATATTTTTGTACTTTTGGTTTTGATTCTTTTCGCTACTTTCGGTACCTGTAACGAAAAATCCAAATGCGGATTTAATAAATTAGCAACATTGCTAGCGCCAAAATAACCCTAAGCTATTAAAAATCTATATTTTTTTGGACGAAGTTTTATCTTACAGTTTTACTTTATATAAGCAGAGACAGAAAACCCCTTAAAAAATCAGAAAAATGGTTCAATTTTAAAAAGAAAAATCGGTTTAATTCGAAATTAATTTCCAATAATCGTTACAAGATTTTCTTTGCCGCCAATATAAATTTTATTGATCAAATGAAGAATCAACGGTTGATTCAATAAATTAGTAGGTTCGTCTTTGACATAAATCTGAAATTTGTACAAATTTATTATTATACCATAAAACATCACAAAACATAATTTAAAGTAAATAATTTCTAAAGACGAGTGAAAGGTTGTATGGTGTAATGAATTGATAAAGGTGATTATTTACGCATTTGAGAGAACCTGATCAACGTGCGATTGTGACGGATCATGGATATAGGTTAAGAGCTATTAAAGACAACTAAACCGCTTAAGTAATTAGCCTAATTAGCCTATAATTATACGCCTGCGTGATAATCTCTAACTATTTACCTCAATATAGTTTGTTGAGCCTAATATTATTTCTTTTAGCGTAACTTGACATTTAGCTATGGTTTCTTTTAGTGAAGGTATTTCTTCATATACTTGCTCGAAAGTATATTGCCTATTTAACTTCGAAATGCCGGTATAATTTCCATCCAAATGAATTTCAACATCGTTTGTTTTTAAAAGATTTTGAGGGCTTTTCTTGTCTTTTTCCTTTATAATTTTATTCCCATTGATTGTTATATAATTTTTGATAGTGCCTTCAATATGTAATTCTCTGGTGCACAAAATTTGGTGATCCATGTGAACAACAATTTTGTCATTAAAAACAGCAATTTTAAAGTCAAAACTTTCTGAAATGAATTGTATCTTGTAGTGGTATTTGCTATATAAGCAGACGGCTTATAATAGTAGCCTTTAGTAATGAATCCCATTTGTCTACAATTTTATCTTTGTCTCTTGGTCACGAGCTAATTTAGGTAAATTGGCAAACTCTCGGACAAACCTAGGACATAACTGATTGGTCACTGTTATAATTATGAAACACCTTTCTCATTTACAAGTCTTAGATTGCTATTAATTATGCTGAAATGATAACTCAATCTAAAGATAATTTATAATCTCAGCTAAATTAAACCCATTATCCACCCTTTAACTACCTATTAAGGAGTGTAAAATTTTTTATGTTACTATTTGAGAGAGCATTAAAAACTATGAGATGCCTTGATAATGATAATTCTCAAGCGTCTGTCAATCATAGACAAAGTTTCGAAATCTTAAAGTACTTAGGCCGGTGGTACCAATATAATTTACTTTCTATTGAGTTAATGGGCCGCGACACTGTCAGACTGATCAGCTCATAAATGCTTATGATAAATGTTTTTTAAATGTTTTAATTAAACTTTGCTTTTGGTTTACTTGTAATTTCATTGGTTATCGAGACAATACTTAAAAATATTAATATACCAAATTCTGGAATTCTTTGTTTACTGGCATGATTTTTAGACGTTTCCGCACCATTTCCTCTTTTTCTTATAAGTCTCAAATTTTGGAGATTTAGTTGTTTATCATACTTAGCCCTTTCTTCTTCGTTTAGAAGAATATCTTTAGCATTATTTAAATCTTTTGAAAGTTCATCGTCTGTGCTATTTAAATTTTTGTCCGGGTGATGCTTCCTAATAAATTTTCTGTAAGCTTCTTTAATTACTTCATTTGAAGCATCCTGTTTGACATTTAAAATTTCATAATAATTCTTGACGCATTTAATATGCGAATTTACTCCAAGGAAGATGAATAAATAGAGTAAATATGTTAAAGTATTCATCTAAAAAATTTTTTTAAGTAAAGAATTAAAATGTTACTCTGGACGGGATGCTTCAAGGGACAGGATCGTGTCAAACAGAATTATCGGCCTTAATTTTACCAGATTAGTTATAAGTATACGGCTTCTTTCACCTTTTGAACACCTTATAAATTCAAACTCGCTACATTATGACATGAATATTTAAGGCAATTTTGGTAATAGATCGGGTTTCTTGGCTAATGCAATTCAAACAACACGCTTACGGTACAGAAAATCAACAAAAATTAACTTATCCTTCTTATGTTTTTAATTTTTAAGAAAAATAAATCTTATAAATAAAAAATGGGGGGAGGAGGGGGGGGGGGGAATAAGGGGAGTTAAGGGGAGACGCTTCTCACTAAAAGAATCGCTTCTCTCTAAAAATTTCACTCCATCCCTCGCAAAAAATTAACCTCTCGTTTATAATGCTCCCTCGTAATTTTAAAATCAAAGCGAGGACGCATTACATGCTGCTACAATGCTCTTTGCCAATTTAATTAGACATTCATATGGTAGTCAAAAATTGAAAAGTGCATTTATGTATGCCCTTATAAAGTTACCTGTAAATAAAATCGCTCTTTGCGGCGATTTTTAAATTATGCACTTTAAGTTGACTATACAAACTACAATTTAAAAAAGAAATACAGTCCCTTACATAAAGCTTTTAAATCCTTGTAACTTATTACTTTAACTAAACACCCCAATCTTCTAAAGGTGTAATTATATTTGCATTTGAAGATGTATATTTCAATCGAAAAAGCTCGCGAGTTGCTTCGTATGACATAAAAATCAGCTTGATTCGTTGATTCTGAAGAAAATTACGATAACCTAAATTCTCAAAGTAAAAAATTATTTTAGTCTGTTACGAAGAAGTAAGTCTGCATTTCATAGAAAGTCGTAAAAAATGATAGGTTTATGTTAGAACCGAGCGACAGACATAACCGAAGGAAAATGAATAAATGTAGTAAATAGTTGAAGATATTTATCTAAAATTATGAATAAATTTTTTTCGTTTAAGGATATAAAATGAGTGCGACACAGAACGAGATTTTCTAAGCAATTTACGTAATCATATCTTCAGAAACTGTTTTAAGCGCGAAAAGCGGATTTATTGGATATTTTGGGCCCTTCGCGATCCCGTTTTGTTTTCCCTTTTGAGATGTTTTGTGATTCAATCGCGTTAGGGATCCGATGAATATTTTTTGAATTTAAGCTAATTTTAGTATTAGAAACTATCATTACTTTTTTGGCCTATGAAATTCAACTGCAGCAGTGAGAAATTACAAAAATTAACTTGGTCCCCTATTATGTTTTTTTAATTTTTAGAAGTTAAAGAATTAAAAAAATAAGATGGGTAAAGTGAATGTCTATAGCTACTCAGAGAAGACGGTTATGGAAGGCGTCTATGAAAAAATTCTCTCTAAAAATTTCACTCCTTCCCTCGCAAAAAATTAACCTCTCATTTATAATATTCTCTCGGCATTTTAAAATCGAAGCATGGACGCATTGTAGATGTCGAATGATATGTAATAATATATAAACGTCAGACTATTGATAAGTTTGGCGGGCGATGTTGAAGGGGGTAAGGCAAAACATATTCCTAATGGAGTGTTTTGTATTAATTTGGTGGAGGGGGCAAGTGAAGCAATTTGTTTTACTGATTGTTCGGGATTGTCAAATGGCATCAAAATCAACGTAATTAAAGGGGTCACTTTAGTACTTTAGTACAACTGTGCGGTACCGTATTAGTTATCGGTATTACGGTAAAAATAACGCTGTATTACAGAAAAATACCGCGTAATACGGTACCGTGACTAACTCTACTATACACAGCTATAGAATTAGTAATAAAATTATATAAACAAAATATAGAATACCTTTTTTAAAATCAAGCATAATAGTTGCATGTTTTAATTATTGCATGAGATCATATAAATTAATGGGGTCTAATTCCAAAGGTTTAATTACATGCGGTGGGCAAGAGAAATAAAAATATAAACAAACAAAAAATTTTATTGACTTATTATATTAACCGCGGCAATTGACAAAAAAAGCAAATTTTAAAAATGCCCTTTATGGCTAAATAAATTAATAAAAAATAAGGCGGTAAATTATGAAAGGTATTTATGTTATTTTATATTTATTTTCCCACCGAGTGATTGCACTTTGGTTAAAATAATTAGTAAATAATATTTTGTAGTTTGATTAGATTTGTACCCCCTTTTATCTCTAAGACTTTTTTCGAAATACACGGGTCGAAATCTTGATTGCCAATGTCAAAAATCGAAATTTCGAACAGCTCTTATTAACTTAGCATATGATGAAAATGTCAAAATGAGACAGACTATTTATTTATAGTGTCTCAACAAAATTAAATTATTATAATATTTTCTTAGAATATTTACTAGCTTTTGACATTATATTCGAATTATATTTATCGTCAACCGACGCCGTCTCCTCTAAATAAGAATCTGATTTGCCTGTAATCTTCTAATAATTCGATACTCCCCCAAATCTGAATAATTATCAGAATAATGTCCGAAATTGAATAGTTCTAATGACGTTAGCATTTAAATATTTCAAAATGCATCGCTATTTATTTATTGGGTAAAAAAATAATTAAAATATTTATTTATAATACATTTATTCCTCTGCCTCTTTTACCTCTATTTATATCCTTTATTTTTCTTGTTTTTCCCTCTATTTTTTGCTTTTATTTAACAGAGCCCGGACCGTACCAACTACGGCCATATTTTACTGTATCTATGGGTATTTCACCGACAGATACAATTTTGAAGTTTATCAATATTTAAGTTTATCGGACTCCAGTTATAACAAGATATTTAATATCATTTATGTAGTATAGCAGTTATGTATTATATATCAGTTATGTATTTTTTTGAAGTTATGTATTTTATTATATTAAATATTTTTAATATCAAAATTTAAGATGGAGAAATTTATTATTATTCTTCTCTCATATTTGATTGTTCTGTTGAATATCCTAATCAAAGGTGGAATGGTTGAGGTTGGGTTAAAAATAAAAGATGATTGGAAAGAAAAAAGAGAATTTATTTATTTGAAAAATATTAAAATAAAGGAACGTTTTATATTGATAATGAATGTAAAACAAAATAATAGAATAGTTGATTATTTGTATAAGAATAAAGAATCGTTTAGTAAAATTGAAATAGATCCTGTTAATAAAGTTTTTGTTGGTAAACTAAATAAGACGTCTAAATTTATCTCTCAATTAAAAATGAGAATTTTGATTGAAATTGCTAATAATGAAATTGTTAAGAAATTTTTGAATAATTTGGGAAAACAGGTATTTTATATTTGATTATTGAAATTTAAGCCTAGAATTTAATCTTTTAAGATTCGCCTAAATAATAATTTTATCATAAATAATAATTATTATGAAACTTCGATATTAGATGAAAGTTCTGAAAATATAAATAAAAAAGAATTATTAAAAGAAAACATAGAATCATATAAAGACAAACTTTTATCAAGTTATTGGACGG
Source organism: Meloidogyne enterolobii (assembly GCA_963681835.1). NCBI lineage: Eukaryota > Metazoa > Nematoda > Chromadorea > Rhabditida > Meloidogynidae > Meloidogyne > Meloidogyne enterolobii. The sequence goes on from CAVMJV010000006.1 coordinate 2,235,958, forward strand.
AAATTAATTTAATTGGATATAAAATTGAATTGTTAGAAAAACAAAAAGTTGAATATCCGATTGAATTAGATAGAAATATTATTTATATCGGCAATAAAATAAGTAAATAAATTTTAATCTTTTTCTCTTTTCATTTGACTAAAATTTTCCTTAATATTTCTAGTTGGAATAATTGAAGTAAATAAACGAAAGTGTTTCAATTGTGGAGTTACACAAATAAAACAATGGTATAATTTACTAAAAGAACATTACTTGTGCAAACAATGTGGCAAATATAAACACAAATTTGGAAAGTTTAGATCAAAAAAATTATGGTTTAAGACTAAAAAGGTTATCTTTATCAATATTTGGAACTATTTTTAATAATTCTCATTGAATCTCTTAAAATGCAACTTTTACGCAATTTTTAATGTAATATATGGTGTTTTGTCCAAATGTTGAGTTTTGATAGGGATATAAAAGGAAATGTTTTTTATGTATATAATTGAACTGACTAGCATTATTTGCCTTTGACCATTTTTAACATATATGAAAAAGGAGAAACAACGAGAAAAAAGAAAGATTTAGTCGTATAAACACATAGTACCAGGAAAATAATTTTTACTAAATTACCCATTAAAATTAGCATTGAATGGATCTTCACTTAAAAACAAAGTTCTCATTAAGTAATTTAAGGAAAATCGTAAATGTTTTATTTGCGGAGATACACAAACAATACAATGGCGCCGTCATTCAGAACAAGGAAACTATTTATGTAATGCATGTGGCTGTAAACTAAGAAAAGAAGCTACAAAGAAGAGTATACCGAAAATTTAATCAAAAAGTTTTAAATAGATAGAAATTTAATGAAAAGTCGGGTTTATTTTTCATAAAAAGTTTAATTGTAACAATTATTTAATTAAATGACAATTATCCGAACTTTTGTTATACTAAACAAAAATTAGGATTGTTAAAAGGCTCTTTTTTAATTTTGCCTTTTCTAAGTCTACCACTTTGATTAAGAAATTTTGTTGATTTAAAACGTCGTCACGACAACAGATGCAAAGAAGTCGCGACAATAGCACAATAGCTGACAATAGCACAATTACGACAATAGCTGCAGTCTCGACAACAGCTGCAAAGAAGTCAACTGTCGTCAACAAGAACTGTTCGCCGACAAACGATCAACAACAGCAACAAGTAGTATACGTCGACAAACGATCGACAGGAAAAAATAGTGTTATAAATAGTAGTTTACAGTGCAGTTGAGTTGAATTCAGTGAAAGTCACTAAAATAAATAGTTAAAAAGAAAAGTAGTAACAAGATCCTTAATTTGATCCTCTGAGTCTACAATAAACGCAGTGACAAGATTATTTAATTAAATAATTATTCTTCTTGAAAAAGTTTAGTGTTCTTCTACTTTTTTCTTTTTTTATAAAAAATACATTTTCCTTTAGACAGATTCGGAAAAATAATTACAATATTTGTTAAAATAAGTTTAAAATCCTCAACATTTTAATTCAGTAAACAAATCAGATTATTTCAAAACTGTTAAAGTACTTTATCATTTTTATTTGATAAACATTAAAGAAATTTAAAAATATACCGCTTCATTATTTATTTATTTATTACTTAGGCGACTCTTCGAAATTAATAATTGCATTTTAAGTATATTGACATAGGTATTTATTATTCGATAATTTGTGCTTTGATTGATGTGCGCATCTATGTGTATCTCTTTAATACCTAAAATGTTACCTTATTTATTTTTAAATTCGTTGAAAAATTTAAAAAATTTATTTTTGTTATTCATTAAAATTAAATAACAGCACGATTTTAGTTAAAGCAATAGTAATTATTACCAGAGTAATTAACCCACAACTCAAGGTTACCTAGGATGGCGGAATTTTCGTCTCGGAACTACCACCCACATTTTAATATCACCTTCATGTTGTAAATACATTTTCAAAATTTCAGATGATTAAATTTAATTTTATCATTTTCATATATTTAATCATATTGTTGAAAATTCAATGCACCGGGAAACTAATTCACGTTGAAGTGAAAATCAAAGATGATTGGGAAGAAAAAAGAGAATTTAACTATTTAAAAAATGTTGATATAAAGGGTCGTTTTGTGATGAAAGTAATTGAAAAGAATAATAATCAACACGAAAGTTTTAATAAAAATATAGAAGGATACTTGCGTTCGATTGATTTAAATCTAGATAAAAATACGTTTGTAGTTGAAATAAGTGACGAATCAAATTATGTTCCATCTAATCAATTAAAAAAGATAATTTTGATTGAAATTATTAATAATGAAATAATTCAAAATTTCCTGCCTGAATTTGAAAAAATGGTATGTATATTTGAATAATATAATTTAGTTCCATAGTGTCAAAAAAATCGGCCGCTGTGTATAACTATTCTTAAGTGTTATAAATTTAAGGTGCTCCGAAGTAATAACTTTATTGTAAATATAATTGTTATGAAACTATAATATTGTGGATATTTTGATTGTTCGAATATTATAACACACTATTTAATTGATTTTTAATCCATGAATTCATTGATAAATTTAAAAATAACCTACAAATAAACGATTTGTATATTAATTTTTAATTAAGATGTTCCGATATAATAATTTTAATATGAAGAATAATAACTATGAAACTTCTATATTAGACGAGAGATTTCTAGAATTAGAAATAAATAAAAGAGAATTATTCAAAGAAAATATAGAGTTTAATAAAAACAAACTTTTATCATGTTATTGGACGGAAATTAATTTAATTGGATATAAAATTGAATTGTTAGAAAAACAAAAAGTTGATTATCCAAAGGAAGAATTAAAAAGTAGAATTATTTACATTGGAAGTGAGATAAGTAAATAGTTTTTTTAAATTTTCTTTTTGCTTATATGCCTAAAAATATATGTACATATTATCCTTTATTATTATAGGAGTAATAATTGAAGGAAATAAACGAAAGTGTTTCAATTGTAGAGTTACACAAACAAAACATTGGTATAGATACCTACAAAAACATTATTTGTGCAAACCATGTCACGATTATAAAATATATAATGACAAATTGAGACCTGAAGGCAGTTCTTATCAAACTAACATGGTTTAAATTCATTTATATTATAATTAACAATGCTTTCATAAAAAAATATGTATATTTTAAATGAGTTGTGGATATTTATATAACATTATTATGGAACTTATTTCTGTGCATATATGCATTTTAATATTTCCCTAAATATCTACTTGAACATTACCTGTATCAATTGAGTGAACCGGCAACTAGACAAAAAGAAACATGATAGTTATGAGCAAGCCTGGACAAAATGAGTTCGACAAAATCAGAAAAATAGCTTTAAAATATTTTTTAAGTGAGAACTAGTAGAACTCTTATTATTATAAATATTTTAGCGAATTACGAAAGATCGGAAATGTTTTACTTGCGGAGCAACAAAAACATCAAATTGGTACCGTCATTCAAAACCTAAACAATATGTATGTAATGCCTGTTACATAAAACAACTAAGAATTAAGAAGAAAACAAATAAAAATCAAACAGAAAAGGAAACGAATAAATAGTATTTAAATAATTATGATTTTCTAACTTTAATTTTCTGAGTTTATTGAACAAATTCTAAAACTTTAAAATTCTTTAATTGTTACCAAGATAAATATTAAATTCATAGATTTATTTTTATTATTTTATTTATTTTATGAAGGATAACATTTATACAGACACAGAATTGTCGTTCTTAACTAATTTTCGTGACCTCACATAAAATGTCGATTATTGCTCTTTTTACTGCTAAATCGTTTGGAAAAATCTATTATAGGAACCAGCTATAATCAATATGAGTTATGATGCCAAATTTAAGTATTGTCTTATGGGTAAATAAAATAATATTCAATGATAAGAAAAGTCATTTTTTCCAATCTTATTTAATGAAGATGATTTCAATCGTCTCAGCTCGTTGAGCTGAGAAGATATTGTATATGTGATTTTTGAGCTTTAAATCCCTCTATGATTTTTGATCATTTCATGCCCTATATCGTTTTTGGCTCTTTCGAATGAGCTGTTTACTTAGGATAATTACAAAAGTAAAAATTAAAAAAATGGACGATACTCGCATTGTAAATTTGGAGAAGCAATAAATGTAATGATAAACTACCTATTTTATTTTGTTAAGTACATAATTCTGTGTTATTACTAAGTATTAAATGCAGTGCGATTCAAAAGTTCAAATGCATTCGAAAGAATTGCATAATAAGATTGAGTTATCCAAATATTACTTAAGTTTGCATTAAAATTATAAAACTAATTATTCAAATGAGATCAGAAAAATTCTTCAAATTAGCAAAAATTTGCATAGCCTTACTGTTAAAAAGTGAAAGCGCACTTTCGATTTTATGGTTCTAATAGAAAGAAAAACTTGCAAAATTTTGAGTAAACATATTTATCGATAAAATGAACAAATAAAAAAGGCCTAGAACTCGCCTCGAACTCAACACTTTATCTTTGTATTTTTATCTTTGAATATTTTGCTTTTCCAATAATTCTGATTTTCTTCTAGTTATTTGAATAATATGCTTTTAGATTTTTATTTGCTCTCTTCTTTATTCTATATTGTCTTATATAACAAGTATGACATAAATAGTTTCCAGGTTCTTTTTGTCTATACCATTTTTTTGATTGTATTGCACAACATGTATTGCAATGACGATCATTCTCACATTAAATATAAAATTATTTTATTTATGGTAAATCCTCAAAATTTTATGTAATTCGCATATTTTTAGCTATTTATATAAAGTATTTATCAGAGGTTATGAAATCAGTGTTATGAAAATATCAGAGGTTATGAAATCATCCATTATGAAATCAAGGGAATCCGATTTTAGCGATATCTAATAATAGCAAACCTTTTTAGTCTTAGTAAACAAGCTTTCATGTCTGTGTTTTCCATAATTTTGAATATAAACAAAACAAGTGGGACACAAATAGTGTTCTTTGAGATATTTATGCCACCAAGTTTTAATTTGTTTAAACCCACAATTGAAGCAATCTCGTTTTTTCATTAAATTAATTACACCTATAAAATTTTAATAAATTGTTATTTACTAGAGATGTTTTAACTAATAAAACGTTTAAAAATATTTAGTTATTTTATCTCCAATATCAATAATTCTACTTTTTAATTCTTCCTTCGGATATTCAACTTTTTGTTTTTCTAACAATTCAATTTTATATCCAATTAAATTAATTTCTGTCCAATAACTTGATAAAAGTTTGTTTTTGTAATTTTCTATATTTTCTTTTAATAATTCTTTTTTATTTATTTTTATATTTTCTAAACTTTCCTCTAATATAGAAGTTTCATAATGATTATTAATCGTCATAATAAAATTTTTATATCGGAGCATCTTAATTAAAAATTCTTATACAAATATTTTATTTGTATGTTCAATTTAAATTAATCTATGAATTCATGAAATAAAAATCCATTAATTAGTGGGTTTTAATATTCGGACATTAAAAATAGGGTTGCCGTTTTCGAGTCGGGCCAACGGTCGAGGCATTTTTTTCGGGCTTGTTTTTATCGAGTCGGGCCGGTACGAGTCTTTTTCGGGCCTTACTTTATCGAGTCGGGACGATACGAGTCTTTTTCGGGCCTAACTTTATCGAGTCGGGCCGGAACGAGTCACTTTCGGGCCTGACTTTATCGAGTCGGGATTCGAGACATTTTCGAGTCTTTTTTTAAAAGATTTATTAAAAAATAATTAGTGGATTTGGAGGGATATCTGTGAATTAAAAGGTATATCGATGGATCTGGAGGGTAAAGGAAGGGCTGAAGAGAATTGAAATGGATATCAGTGGATTTGAGGGATTAAGGTGATTTAAATTATCGAAGGATTGGGGTGAGATATTGCTAGATTTGGTTTTTTAAAGGAGATAAGATGATTAAGGGGATCAGGATCGCATATCAGATAATTAAGGTACTATATTGTAATGGGATTTAAAAGGATTGAAGAGATTTGAATGGATATCGGAGATTTGAAGGATAACGCAAGATTTAAGTGATATTGTGCGTTAATCACCAAATCCCTTGATAAAATCCCAGTGTACCATGATTGAACTATTCGTATTTAGATAAGGGCTTACTGGAAAGTCAGGAAACCAGATTTCTTCTATTTTTAGCGTCGCAGGCGAAAATTTTGAGAATTTTGACCCCCTGGAAAATTGTGGACTCTCAAAACTGATTGAGTTTAAAAAGTTCAAATGATAATGGGATTCCGCGGAATATATCCTATAAATCCCAGTAATCCAGCTTATCGATTAAAGCCAGTAAGTTCGAGATGTGAAGCAAAGTATGGAGCTAAAAATTCTTCATTTCAGCGCCGCAGGCAAAAATTTTGAGATATTCGGAAGGCTAAGGACCAAATTTCTTCCTTTTTCAGCGCCGCAGGCGAAAATTTTTCGAATTTTGGAAGGCCAAGGAGCCAGATTTCTCCCATTTTTGTCCACAAATCTGGTAAAAATTTTATCGAGTCTTGTTCGAGTCGGGCCGACTTTTCCCGAGACAATTTTTTTCGGGCCTGTTTTTATCGAGTCGGGCCGGTACGAGTCACTTTCGGGCCTAACTTTATCGAGTCGGGCCGTTACGAGTCTTTTTCGGGCCTAACTTTATCGAGTCGGGCCGGTACGAGTCACTTTCGGGCCAAACATCGAGGCATGACTCGATCTTTCGGTCCGAGTCGGTCCATTTTGGCAACCCTAATTAAAAATATGTAAAGTACCCGCTTTTCAAATCCAGGCAATAAATTTTGAATGATTTCATTATTGGCTATTTCAATCAAAACTTTTCTTTTTAATTGGATAGATGGAATATATGTTCTTTTATCCAAATACAAAATAAAAATATTTCTATTCAAGTTAAATTCAACCAAAAGCAAAAATTCTTCTATATTACAATTGTAGCTACTATCATATCTATTATTTTGTTTTTCAATTTTTTTCAATACAAAACGCTCCATTAATTCAACATTTTTTAAATAAATAAATTCTCTTTTTTCTTTCCAATCATCTTTGATCTTCAGTTCAACCTTAATTAATTTTCCTTCACTTTGTACATTCAATTGTATAATTAAATTCAAAAGAAAAATAATAAAGGATTTAGTCATCTAAATTTAAATATTTTGAAAATTTTTAATTTTGTTTTGATACCTTATCAACGGAAACAAATTTACTATATAATGAACTGTGATGTAAATAAATTTAAATCCGCCTAATATTTTGATATTTTTAACACAAGATCGACATTAATTTAACACTAATATAAACACAAAAACACTTTTAAAGATTATAGCATTTAAAATAGGGGGAGCACAGGAAAAGGAAAAGTGTTTTTTAAATAAAGTGGTTTTTATAAAAGAAGTTATAATTTTTTCTGTTTCAAATATTCTATCATTATCAGTGTAGTAATGGGATTTTTAAAATTCATGTAAAACAGTTAATTTACAGAAAAATAGATCTATTTGTTCTAATTGATATTAAAATTTATTTAATGTTGGTGATTTAATAAATGTTGCTGAAGAAAAAAATTTTAAGAGAATTTATAATTCTGAAATATGAATTTACTGTTAAAATAAATAAAATAAAGTACAATTTCATAATATTTAATGTCATGCGGACTAATCATATGAATTTTCCATTAAATATAAAGTGCAAATATTTATTTTTAAATGTCTTATTAATTTCAAAATAAATAAAGACAGTCGTTAAATCAAGTCTAAGTCTATTTAATATTGCAATAAAAATCAAAGAAGATTGGAAAGAAAATAGTTGCGCAATCATATTCCAATCAGCATTCTAATGAAGCAGAGGTCGACCGGAAATGGACTTTTTTCCAAATTGTCAAAAAATTGTAAAGGGGCAGGCAATAGTCCAATAGTAATAATAATCCAAGCAATAATAGGAATGTCAAAAGATTAAAATCAAGAGTTAACAACTGTCTTTATTTATTTTGAAATTAATAAAACATTTAAAAATAAATATATGCACTTTTTATTTAATGGAAAATACATATGATTAGTGCGCATGCCATTTAATATTTTGAAATTGTACTTTAACTTTATTTATTTTGTCAATCGGTGAGATAAAAAAAAGTTATTTGCACTTTTTGTTAAACTGACTCGTTTAATGTTAATAGTTTTAAATATTTTGAAATATTTAATTATTTACCAAAATCTGTATTAATAAAAAGTGCAAATATTTATTTTAGTTGTCGGCACTATTACAAAATAAATAGATAAGGAAATATTTAAATATGGCCATTCAATGGAAAAAAGTTTGATGATATATTACATTTATTTATTTCTGAAATCCCGTTAATCATTATTAATATTAAAATTTAAGATGAATAAATTTATTATTATTCTTTTCTCATATACTGTTGTTTTGTTGAGTATCCAAATCAACGGTAAACTGATTGAAGTTGGATTAAAAATAAAAGAAGATTGGGAAGAAAAAAGAGAATTTATTTATTTAAAAAATATTCAAATAAATGAACGTTTTGTATTGATAATGAATGTAAATCAGGGAAATAAAATTGAAAATTATTTCAATAAAAAATCTGAATCGTTTTGTAAGCTTGAAGTAAATCCTGTTAATAAAGTTTTTATTGCTAAACTAAATAACAGCTCTAAATTTATCTCTCAATTAAAAATGAGAATTTTAATTGAAATTGCCAATAATGAACTTGTTAAGCAATTTTTGAAAAACTTGGGAAAACAGGTATTTTATATTTGATTATTCGAAATTTTAAACCTTAAATATTACACAAATTTCTATTAAAGATTCGACTAAATAATAATTTTATCATGAATGATAATTATTATGAAACTTCTATATTAGATGGAAGTTTAGAAAAAATAAATAAAAAAGAATTATTAAAAGAAAATATAGAAAATTACAAAGGCAAACTTTTGTCAAGTTATTGGACGAAAATTAATTTAATTGGATATAAAATTGAATTGTTAGAAAAACAAAAAGTTGAATATCAGAAAGAAGATTTAAAAAATAAAATTATTTACATCGGCAGTGAAATAAGTATAGCGTTTTTCACTTTTTTTTGTTATATCCTAAAAATATACATATTATTCTTCATTATTATAGGAGGAATAATTGAAGGAAGTAAACGAAACTGTTTCAATTGTAGATTTACAATTACCAAAAATTGGTATAGATATCTAAAACAACATTATTTGTGTCAATCATGTCAGGAATATAAAATATATAATGACAAAATGAGACCTGAAGGAAGTTATTATAAAACTAATATGGTTTAAATTTTATTCATTTTTCTATTCTTTAAGATCGAAAATGTTTTACTTGCGGAGAAACAAAAACATCACATTGGTACCGTCATTCTAACCCTGAACAATATATATGTGATATTTGTTACAGTAAGCAAAAAAGAATAATGAAGAAAAATAAAAATTAAACAACAGTAATCGAATAAATAGTATTTAAATGATATAATTCGCTATCTTTAATTTCTGAGTTTATTGAACTAATTCTAAACTATGTAAAATACAAAATTCTTTAAATGTTACCACGATAAATATGCTGAGTTGACATTTCAAAACCTGCACTATATTTATCCAAAAATGAAATGATTGAAATACATGCTCCAAGGGGGGAAAATTTATTAAAGATTTTTAATAGACAGGGAGGAACAAGAATTCAACCTGAATTTTGTTTCAATGAAATTGAAACAACCTGAATTGTTTCAATTGCTACGCAATTGAAACAATTTCGCAGATTTCCTTTATTAACTTTACCTATATTAAATAATTAAAAGTAATTAAATGAAATAATATGTACATAAAAGAGGGGAATTTTTTAAAGAAAGCAAAAAGTTCAAGCATTAAAAAACACAATTTAAATTCGATAACAATGTTTATATCACTTTATACTCATTTTATCCATTCATCGTTAGGTGTAGCCTGACTTCTTTCAAATTGTAGCCGCTTTCAACTTCGATCTATAATATCAAAGTAAACTAAATTTAAAACAAAATCACCATCTGTTTTCGTATTTTTAATTAATTTCTTTATTTTTTTCTGTTTATGGTAACAAGCAGCACATAAATATAGTCCTTGTTTTGAATAACGGTGCCATTGTGATGTATCAGTAACATCGCAAATATAACAATTTCGATCTTTTGGTGTTATCTAAATATTTATAGGAAAATGTAACTACTCTGCTAGTATTTACATATATCGATATATTGAAAAAAGTAAACCTTTTTAGTTTTAAGACATATTTCTCATGGTCTGAGCTTTCCAATATTCCGTTTATATACACCACAAACATGACACAAAAATTGTTCTTTTAAATACTTATCCCATTGTTTACTTTGTTTAGCTCCGCAATTGAAACAATTTCGCAGATTTCCTTCATTAACTTCACCTATATTAAATAATTAAGAGTAAAAATTTTTTGTGTCAAATAAAAAAAGAGATTATTGCTAATTATTTACTTATTTTATTGCCAATATAAATAATCCTGCTTTTTAATTCATTCGTATATTCAAACTTTTGTTTTTCTAACAATTCAATTTTATACCCAATTAAATTAATTTCCGTCCAATAACTTGACACAAGTTTGTCGTTGTAATTTTTTATATTTTCATTTGATAATTCCTTTTTATTTATATTTTCTATACTTTCTTCTAATATCGACGATTCATAATAATTATTATTCATGACAAAATTATTATTTAGACGAATCTTAAATACAAAAATTGTGATTATTGAAGGCTTAAATTTTGAATAATCAAACATAAAATACCTGTTTTCCAAAGTCTTTCAAAAATTTCTTAACAATTTCATTATGGCAATTTCAATCAAAATTCTCGTTTTTAATTGAGAGCTAAATTTAAGCCCCTGACTTAATTGATCAATAAAAACTTTGTTAACAGAATCTATTTTAATTTTACAAAACGATCCAGGATTCTTATAAAGATAATCAACTATTCTATTATTTTGTTTTACATTCATTATCAATACAAAACGTTCCTTTATTTGAATATTTTTTAAATAAATAAATTCTCTTTTTCTTCCCAATCTTCTTTTATTTTTAATCCAACTTCAACCATTCTAAAGTTGATTTGGATATTCAACAGAACAACCAAATATGAGAGAAAAATAATAATAAATTTATTCATCTTAAATTTTAATAGTTTTCGATGCATATATATGCGCATTTTTTGGATTTTTCGTGCATATTTTGCCTCACCCTAAGTATAATTTAAAAATCCTTAATTGAGCAAAACTCAACGGCAAACAATTAGAAAAACGACTCAAAATGTAATAAATTTAAGATGTATATGAATTCATTGGCAAACCTGACTAACTTATAAACGGAGCATTGAATGGGAGGAGTTTAGTAAAATGGAGAGTGAAAATTACGAGTATAGCTAAATCTCCGCCCATGTGACTGTGACATTTTCTCTACCTATTTAAGGTACAAACATCAGCTTCACATATGATGCATATGCACTTTTAACACGTACGTATTGACATTTTTAGAATAGGGAGAGAATGTGAGTATTTGGCAATTTCTCTTTGCTCTTTAACCTTGAGAGGATCGGAATTCCGACATAATATTTATTTGACCTCTATTTAAATTGTAATAAATAATTAAGAGTATATTCAAAACAATGAAAAGACGCATAAAATTTTCAATGGACGTATGAACTCTGATTGGACGTATAAAAGTTGATTGGAGTATAATAGTTGATTGGACGTATATTGTGTGATAGAGCCTTAAATTTTACCTTAGAAATGTTCTCTTCATTTAAAATGTTTAATTAAAAATCTAATTTCAGAAAAATATAAAGTCAGAATGAGATTTCGGCAGGAATGAGTTTAGGTTTTGTAATTAAATTATTTAGAAAATGATGAATGTTCTGTTGAATATCCAAATCAAAGCTAGAATGCTTGAGGTTGGATTAAAAATAAAAGAAGATTGGGAAGGAAAAAGAGAATTTAATTATTTAAAAAATATTCGAATAAAGGAACGTTTTGTATTGATAATGAATGTAAAACAAAATAATAGAATAGTTGATTATCTTTATAAGAATCCTGGATCGTTTTGTAAAATTAAAATAGATTCTGTTAACAAAGTTTTTATTGTTCAATTAGGTCAGGGGCTTAAATTTAGCTCTCAATTAAAAACGAGAATTTTGATTGAAATTGCCAATAATGAAATTGTTAAGAAATTTTTGAAAGACTTTGGAAAACAGGTATTTTATGTTTGATTATTCAAAATTTAAGCCTTCAATAATCACAATTTTTGTATTTAAGATTCGTCTAAATAATAATTTTGTCATGAATAATAATTATTATGAATCGTCGATATTAGAAGAAAGTATAGAAAATATAAATAAAAAGGAATTATCAAATGAAAATATAAAAAATTACAACGACAAACTTGTGTCAAGTTATTGGACGGAAATTAATTTAATTGGGTATAAAATTGAATTGTTAGAAAAACAAAAGTTTGAATATACGAATGAATTAAAAAGCAGGATTATTTATATTGGCAATAAAATAAGTAAATAATTAGCAATAATCTCTTTTTTTATTTGACACAAAAAATTTTTACTCTTAATTATTTAATATAGGTGAAGTTAATGAAGGAAATCTGCGAAATTGTTTCAATTGCGGAGCTAAACAAAGTAAACAATAGGATAAGTATTTAAAAGAACAATTTTTGTGTCATGTTTGTGGTGTATATAAACGGAATATTGGAAAGCTCAGACCATGAGAAATATGTCTTAAAACTAAAAAGGTTTACTTTTTTCAATATATCGATATATGTAAATACTAGCAGAGTAGTTACATTTTCCTATAAATATTTAGATAACACCAAAAGATCGAAATTGTTATATTTGCGATGTTACTGATACATCACAATGGCACCGTTATTCAAAACAAGGACTATATTTATGTGCTGCTTGTTACCATAAACAGAAAAAAATAAAGAAATTAATTAAAAATACGAAAACAGATGGTGATTTTGTTTTAAATTTAGTTTACTTTGATATTATAGATCGAAGTTGAAAGCGGCTACAATTTGAAAGAAGTCAGGCTACACCTAACGATGAATGGATAAAATGAGTATAAAGTGATATAAACATTGTTATCGAATTTAAATTGTGTTTTTTAATGCTTGAACTTTTTGCTTTCTTTAAAAAATTCCCCTCTTTTATGTACATATTATTTCATTTAATTACTTTTAATTATTTAATATAGGTAAAGTTAATAAAGGAAATCTGCGAAATTGTTTCAATTGCGTAGCAATTGAAACAATTCAGGTTGTTTCAATTTCATTGAAACAAAATTCAGGTTGAATTCTTGTTCCTCCCTGTCTATTAAAAATCTTTAATAAATTTTCCCCCCTTGGAGCATGTATTTCAATCATTTCATTTTTGGATAAATATAGTGCAGGTTTTGAAATGTCAACTCAGCATTTTTATCGTGGTAACATTTAAAGAATTTTGTATTTTACATAGTTTAGAATTAGTTCAATAAACTCAGAAATTAAAGATAGCGAATTATATCATTTAAATACTATTTATTCGATTACTGTTGTTTAATTTTTATTTTTCTTCATTATTCTTTTTTGCTTACTGTAACAAATATCACATATATATTGTTCAGGGTTAGAATGACGGTACCAATGTGATGTTTTTGTTTCTCCGCAAGTAAAACATTTTCGATCTTAAAGAATAGAAAAATGAATAAAATTTAAACTATATTAGTTTTATAATAACTTCCTTCAGGTCTCATTTTGTCATTATATATTTTATATTCCTGAAATGATTGACACAAATAATGTTGTTTTAGATATCTATACCAATTTTTGGTAATTGTAAATCTACAATTGAAACAGTTTCGTTTACTTCCTTCAATTATTCCTCCTATAATAATGAAGAATAATATGTATATTTTTAGGATATAACAAAAAAAAGTGAAAAACGCTATACTTATTTCACTGCCGATGTAAATAATTTTATTTTTTAAATCTTCTTTCTGATATTCAACTTTTTGTTTTTCTAACAATTCAATTTTATATCCAATTAAATTAATTTTCGTCCAATAACTTGACAAAAGTTTGCCTTTGTAATTTTCTATATTTTCTTTTAATAATTCTTTTTTATTTATTTTTTCTAAACTTCCATCTAATATAGAAGTTTCATAATAATTATCATTCATGATAAAATTATTATTTAGTCGAATCTTTAATAGAAATTTGTGTAATATTTAAGGTTTAAAATTTCGAATAATCAAATATAAAATACCTGTTTTCCCAAGTTTTTCAAAAATTGCTTAACAAGTTCATTATTGGCAATTTCAATTAAAATTCTCATTTTTAATTGAGAGATAAATTTAGAGCTGTTATTTAGTTTAGCAATAAAAACTTTATTAACAGGATTTACTTCAAGCTTACAAAACGATTCAGATTTTTTATTGAAATAATTTTCAATTTTATTTCCCTGATTTACATTCATTATCAATACAAAACGTTCATTTATTTGAATATTTTTTAAATAAATAAATTCTCTTTTTTCTTCCCAATCTTCTTTTATTTTTAATCCAACTTCAATCAGTTTACCGTTGATTTGGATACTCAACAAAACAACAGTATATGAGAAAAGAATAATAATAAATTTATTCATCTTAAATTTTAATATTAAAAATAATTAGCGGGATTTCAGAAATAAATAAATTTAATATATCATCAAACTTTTTTCCATTAAATGGCCATATATAATTATTTACTTATTTATTTATTTTGTAATACTGCCGGCAACTAAAATAAATATTTGCACTTTTTATTATTACAGATTTTGGTAAATAATTAAATATTTCAAAATATTTAAAACTATTAACATTAAACGAGTCAGTTTAACAAAAAGCACAAATAATTTTTTTATTGCGCCGATTGACAAAATAAACAAAATAAAGTACAATTTCATAATATTTAATGTCATGCCGACTAATCATATGAATATTCCATTAAACAACACAATTTCAACAACAATTTCCATTAGAATAGGGAGAGAATGTGAGTATTTGGCAATTTCTCTTTGCTCTTTAACCTTGAGAGGATCGGAATTCCGACATAATATTTATTTGACCTCTATTTAAATTGTAATAAATAATTAAGAGTATATTCAAAACAATGAAAAGACGCATAAAATTTTCAATGGACGTATGAACTCTGATTGGACGTATAAAAGTTGATTGGAGTATAATAGTTGATTGGACGTATATTGTGTGATAGAGCCTTAAATTTTACCTTAGAAATGTTCTCTTCATTTAAAATGTTTAATTAAAAATCTAATTTCAGAAAAATATAAAGTCAGAATGAGATTTCGGCAGGAATGAGTTTAGGTTTTGTAATTAAATTATTTAGAAAATGATGAATGTTCTGTTGAATATCCAAATCAAAGCTAGAATGCTTGAGGTTGGATTAAAAATAAAAGAAGATTGGGAAGGAAAAAGAGAATTTAATTATTTAAAAAATATTCGAATAAAGGAACGTGTTGTATTGATAATGAATGTAAAACAAAATAATAGAATAGTTGATTATCTTTATAAGAATCCTGGATCGTTTTGTAAAATTAAAATAGATTCTGTTAACAAAGTTTTTATTGTTCAATTAGGTCAGGGGCTTAAATTTAGCTCTCAATTAAAAACGAGAATTTTGATTGAAATTGCCAATAATGAAATTGTTAAGAAATTTTTGAAAGACTTTGGAAAACAGGTATTTTATGTTTGATTATTCAAAATTTAAGCCTTCAATAATCACAATTTTTGTATTTAAGATTCGTCTAAATAATAATTTTGTCATGAATAATAATTATTATGAATCGTCGATATTAGAAGAAAGTATAGAAAATATAAATAAAAAGGAATTATCAAATGAAAATATAAAAAATTACAACGACAAACTTGTGTCAAGTTATTGGACGGAAATTAATTTAATTGGGTATAAAATTGAATTGTTAGAAAAACAAAAGTTTGAATATACGAATGAATTAAAAAGCAGGATTATTTATATTGGCAATAAAATAAGTAAATAATTAGCAATAATCTCTTTTTTTATTTGACACAAAAAATTTTTACTCTTAATTATTTAATATAGGTGAAGTTAATGAAGGAAATCTGCGAAATTGTTTCAATTGCGGAGCTAAACAAAGTAAACAATAGGATAAGTATTTAAAAGAACAATTTTTGTGTCATGTTTGTGGTGTATATAAACGGAATATTGGAAAGCTCAGACCATGAGAAATATGTCTTAAAACTAAAAAGGTTTACTTTTTTCAATATATCGATATATGTAAATACTAGCAGAGTAGTTACATTTTCCTATAAATATTTAGATAACACCAAAAGATCGAAATTGTTATATTTGCGATGTTACTGATACATCACAATGGCACCGTTATTCAAAACAAGGACTATATTTATGTGCTGCTTGTTACCATAAACAGAAAAAAATAAAGAAATTAATTAAAAATACGAAAACAGATGGTGATTTTGTTTTAAATTTAGTTTACTTTGATATTATAGATCGAAGTTGAAAGCGGCTACAATTTGAAAGAAGTCAGGCTACACCTAACGATGAATGGATAAAATGAGTATAAAGTGATATAAACATTGTTATCGAATTTAAATTGTGTTTTTTAATGCTTGAACTTTTTGCTTTCTTTAAAAAATTCCCCTCTTTTATGTACATATTATTTCATTTAATTACTTTTAATTATTTAATATAGGTAAAGTTAATAAAGGAAATCTGCGAAATTGTTTCAATTGCGTAGCAATTGAAACAATTCAGGTTGTTTCAATTTCATTGAAACAAAATTCAGGTTGAATTCTTGTTCCTCCCTGTCTATTAAAAATCTTTAATAAATTTTCCCCCCTTGGAGCATGTATTTCAATCATTTCATTTTTGGATAAATATAGTGCAGGTTTTGAAATGTCAACTCAGCATTTTTATCGTGGTAACATTTAAAGAATTTTGTATTTTACATAGTTTAGAATTAGTTCAATAAACTCAGAAATTAAAGATAGCGAATTATATCATTTAAATACTATTTATTCGATTACTGTTGTTTAATTTTTATTTTTCTTCATTATTCTTTTTTGCTTACTGTAACAAATATCACATATATATTGTTCAGGGTTAGAATGACGGTACCAATGTGATGTTTTTGTTTCTCCGCAAGTAAAACATTTTCGATCTTAAAGAATAGAAAAATGAATAAAATTTAAACTATATTAGTTTTATAATAACTTCCTTCAGGTCTCATTTTGTCATTATATATTTTATATTCCTGAAATGATTGACACAAATAATGTTGTTTTAGATATCTATACCAATTTTTGGTAATTGTAAATCTACAATTGAAACAGTTTCGTTTACTTCCTTCAATTATTCCTCCTATAATAATGAAGAATAATATGTATATTTTTAGGATATAACAAAAAAAAGTGAAAAACGCTATACTTATTTCACTGCCGATGTAAATAATTTTATTTTTTAAATCTTCTTTCTGATATTCAACTTTTTGTTTTTCTAACAATTCAATTTTATATCCAATTAAATTAATTTTCGTCCAATAACTTGACAAAAGTTTGCCTTTGTAATTTTCTATATTTTCTTTTAATAATTCTTTTTTATTTATTTTTTCTAAACTTCCATCTAATATAGAAGTTTCATAATAATTATCATTCATGATAAAATTATTATTTAGTCGAATCTTTAATAGAAATTTGTGTAATATTTAAGGTTTAAAATTTCGAATAATCAAATATAAAATACCTGTTTTCCCAAGTTTTTCAAAAATTGCTTAACAAGTTCATTATTGGCAATTTCAATTAAAATTCTCATTTTTAATTGAGAGATAAATTTAGAGCTGTTATTTAGTTTAGCAATAAAAACTTTATTAACAGGATTTACTTCAAGCTTACAAAACGATTCAGATTTTTTATTGAAATAATTTTCAATTTTATTTCCCTGATTTACATTCATTATCAATACAAAACGTTCATTTATTTGAATATTTTTTAAATAAATAAATTCTCTTTTTTCTTCCCAATCTTCTTTTATTTTTAATCCAACTTCAATCAGTTTACCGTTGATTTGGATACTCAACAAAACAACAGTATATGAGAAAAGAATAATAATAAATTTATTCATCTTAAATTTTAATATTAAAAATAATTAGCGGGATTTCAGAAATAAATAAATTTAATATATCATCAAACTTTTTTCCATTAAATGGCCATATATAATTATTTACTTATTTATTTATTTTGTAATACTGCCGGCAACTAAAATAAATATTTGCACTTTTTATTATTACAGATTTTGGTAAATAATTAAATATTTCAAAATATTTAAAACTATTAACATTAAACGAGTCAGTTTAACAAAAAGCACAAATAATTTTTTTATTGCGCCGATTGACAAAATAAACAAAATAAAGTACAATTTCATAATATTTAATGTCATGCCGACTAATCATATGAATATTCCATTAAATATAAAGTACAAATATTTATTTTTAAATGTCTTATTAATTTCAAAATAATTAAAGACATTATTTAAATTAAGACTATTTGGACTATTAATTACGTGCACTATTTATCTTTTAAGTGAAATATGAAGACAAATGCCCATTCAAAATAATTTTTAGAAGCTTTAAGAGATGTGTATTAACAAAACTAAAGGCATTTTCATAAACAATACCGCAACTTTCCAGTTTGGCATTGCTGAAATTTAAAATTTTTGAGCTTGTTTTTTAATAACTATTGAAATTTCAAGTGTGCCTATAAAACTCCTCTATTGCCCCGAAAAACCAAGATGATTGATATGTATAAAGTGCAAATATACATTTTAAAATGCGACAAAATTTATAAATCCGCAGCGAAAACTCATCTCTATGAGCACTTTCATATTTTCCAATTATATCCGTAATGACTCTGAAATTTTTATTTCTTTATTTATTCTCTCGTTTTAATTCAATTAAGTACATTGAATAACAAATAAATATATTTTTATATTAAATTCAGATGATTAAATTTATTATTGTTTCTAGCATTGTATATTTATTTTTCCTATTGAATATTAAATGTTATGGAAGGAAAGTTAATATTCAATTAAAAATCAAAGACGATTGGAAAAGAAAAAGAGAATTTATTTATTTAAAAAATGTTGAATTAAAAGAGCGTTTTGTATTGGAAAAAATTGAAAAACAAAATAATCAGTATGGTACTGGTTATAATTATAATATTGCGGGATTTTTGCGACGAATTGACGTGAATCATCGAAAAACTGATTATAATGTTGAATTGGATGATAGATCAGAATATGTTGAAGAATTAAAAAGGAAAGTTTTGATTAATGTTGCCAAGAATAGAATTTTTCAAGATATTCATCCTGAATTTAAAAAACAGGTATTTTTGCTTGATTACTTGAATATAAAGTCTAAAAATCGAATGAATAATAAATTATTTTACTTTTCGCTAATTTGAGTTCTTCTTTTTTGAGGTAATTTGTTTTTTTTGTGTTTGTTTCAATCTTTCATGTCCCGAAAAATTGAAGAGGAAAATAAAGTTATTTCTTGACAAATATAGCTAGAAATGAAAAATAAAAGATGAGACTCAAATTAGGGGGTAGCGTTATATCCAATAAGTATTTAATCATAAAACAATTAACAATAATATTAATTTATACATGAAAGGTGCTCAGATTTACTGAATTTGTTAAAAAGAAGGATAAGTATTATGAAACTTCTTTATTATACGAGAGTTTAGAAAATACAAAAATAAATAAAAAAGAATTATTAAAAGAAAATATAGAAAATTACAAAAATAAACTTTTATCAAGTTATTGGAAGGAAATTAATTTAATTGGATATAAAATTGAATTGTTAGAAAAACAAAAAGTTGAATATCGGCAGGAAGAATTAAAAGGCAAAATTATTGGCATTGAAGATAAAATAAGTAATTAGTCTTTATTTTTTATTTGTTTATATTATTGCTAGGCACAGTTCGGTACTACCGCGGTACTACCGTCAGTACCTGACCGGTACTTTTTGTTACTAACGGAACCGGAACCGTACCGATCTTTTTTCCATTATATATTTTCTATATATACATGTTTTTCTTTATTATTATAGGAGGAATAATTGAAGGAAATAAACGAAACTTTTTAATTGTAAAATTACACTTACCATAAAATGGTATAGATACATTAAAGAACATTATTTGTGCAATACTTGTTACAAGTATAAAATAATTAATGACAACATGAGACATGAAGTAAGTTTGTATCAACTAGTATGTTATTCATTTATAATTCGCGCATATTTAAATGATATTATTAGAGATCTTATTTATGTTTATGGATTTTGATATTTTTCTAAAAATCTAAGAGAACATTAATTTCCCTTGTAGGAAATTTAAACATCAAAAAAATACAATTAGTTAGAAGCAACCTTAGACAATATTAGTTCGTCGATAATATAAGAAATGCTTAAAAATTTTTCTCTGAGAAATAGTTTCAACTCCTATTTTTATAAATATTTTAGCGAAACACGAAAGATAGAAAATGTTTTACTTGCGGAGCAACAAAAACATCACAATGGTACCGTCATTCAATACCTGAACAATATATATGTCAGCTCTGTTACAAAAAACAAAAAAGAATAATTAAAAACAAATAAATTCAACCAGAACAGGAATCGAATAAATAATATTAAACGATTTTGCTTTTTTAACTTTAATTTTCTGAGTTTTTTAAACAAATTATAAAATATTTAAATATATGTTTAATCAAGCTGATTTGGTGTCATTCAATTTGTTCGAAGATCTCATTAGAATCAGTCTTTAAATATACACAGAGTTTTAGGTATTTTTTATATACCGTATTTCTTGAAATAGTACAACCGCGAGTACTATTTTTCAACCCTCCTCCAAAGGGGAGGGTTGAAAAGCCTTTTCTACCTTCGTCCAAGCCTTTTCTACCTTCGTCTACATTGTTTATTTCTACACCGGATAAATTGTTATTCTAGTGCAAGTCAACATCAGTAAACCTCGGACACTTCCGGTTGTAACACATGCGATACCAAACATTAATCAAGATATTTAGATTAAAATTAAGTTTTTTTAATCAAGATTAAATTTTAATCAAGATTAAAATTAAGCAATATTAAACGCATTATATATCACGCGCATTATATATCACAAATGCCTCTTAATCACCTCTAATCCTTCGTAAATTTATGCTTTAACTCGGCATTATTGTGGTTATATTTATTAATATATTTATTGAAAACCTTTTTTTATTAATAATTTTATTAATAATAGCATACTATAATTTGTCTTTATAATTATGTATGTAGTATTTTATCAACCCATTTTTTACTTTAGTATTGTATTTTCCGGTAATTTTTAAGTTCGTACCCCACCCCCTCCCTCTCTCTTTTTTTCTTAAGGATTAAAAATGGTCAGTCTTTACATCAGAGATTTTTATTTATTATTTTTAGCATTCTCATTATTCCTTTAAAATTACTTTTCTTACAATAGGTTAAATTAATCTTATAATTTAATCTATATGATTTAGTACTAAAGTTAGTTTTAATCGGCTTTTTATTTGAGGTACAAAAATTAGTTAAATTTGCCCATTCTGTGTAATTATACATAAATGTATTTTTCATAAAATAAATAAAATAATAAAAAAAATTATATCTATTTATTTTTATTCGGTAACAATTAAAGAATTTTGTTTTTCACAGAAATTACATATTTTATATTTTCATAGTTTTATAATTTGTTCAATAAATTCAGAAAATTAAATTTAGAAAATCAGTTCATTTAAATACTACTTATTCGGTTCTAGTTCTGTTTGTTTTTTATTTGTTTTCTTTTTTATTCTTTGTTGTCTTTTGTAACATGAATTACATATATATTGTTCATGTTTTAAATGACGGTACCATTGTGATGTTTTTGTTGCTCCGCAAGTAAAACATTTTCGATCATTCGTGATTCGCTAAAATATTTATAAAAATAGGACTTGAAACTATATCTCAAATAAAATTTTTTAAAGCTATTTTCTAACTTTCGTCGAACAGATTTTGTCCAGGGATTCTCTCCTTTTTGTCTAAGTTTCCATTTCCCCCAAGTGGCAAAAGTAATGTTCGTGTATATTAAGAGAAATATTGAAAACCATATACACTCACAAATAAAATCCCAAATAAAGTTATTTATGTGCTCGAAACATTTAAAACTACTCATATACATTTATAAAATTAATTGTAAATTATGATATGAATAAATTTAAACCATAATAGTTTTATAAAAATTTTCTTCAAGCCTCATTTTGTCATTATATATTTTATATTTCTGACATGGATCGCACAAATAATATTCTTTTAGATATCTATACCATCTTATGGGTATAGTAAACCTACAATTGAAACAGTTGCGTTTATTTTCTTCAATTATTCCTCCTAAAATAAAGAATAAAATTTATATTGTATAGCTATAAAAACTAATAAAAGATTTTAAAAAATATTTACTTATTTTACTTCCAATTTCAATAATTCTGCTTTCTAATTCTTTCGGATATTCAACTTTTTGTTTTCCTAACAATTCAATTTTATATCCAATTAAATTATTTTCCGACCAATAACTTGATAAAAGTCTTTCTTTGTAAGTCTCTATACTCTCTTCAATTAAGCTAAAGTTATTTTCACTCTTGTACAATAACGAAGTTTCATAACAACTATCATTTTCAATAAATTTGTTATTTCGGAGCACCTTAAAATTAACGCAAATTAGAGTAGTTATAGCTCCGATTTTCAGTTAATTGCTGTTACTTTACTTTACTAGCTTTTTGTGACACTATGGACATGAAATTCTATTAATAAAAATATACCATTTTTTCAAACCCAGGCAGAAAATTTTTAATTATTTCATTATTAGTAATTTCAATCAAAATTTTCTTTTTTAATTGATCAGATGGAATATATTTTGATTTATCAATTATTTCAACTTCAAACATATTTTTATCTAGATTTAAGTCAATTGGACGCAAATATCCATCTATATTTTTATTAATGCTATCATGTTGATTATTTGCCTTTTCAATTACCTTCACCACAAAACGATCCTTTATTTGAATATTTTTTATATAAATAAATTCTCTTTTTTCTTTCCAATCGTCAATTATTTTTACATCAACTTTAATTAATTTTCCGTTACATTGAATATTCAAAAGTAAAATAAAAAATAAGATAATAATGCTCAAAAATTTAACCATCTAAAATTTTAATTTTAAAAATTAAATTTAATATTGCTTAGACACAAGGCGAATAATAAAATGAATAAAAAAATAATAAAATAACTGATTAAATTGTCTTGATGTAACACAACTTATTTATTTTTAAATTTAGCCTCCATTTTATAATGATAATTATTCAATAAGAATATAAATATTGCGAAATTTATCCCGCCTAATTTTTATTTATTTGTCAAGTTGTCGGCATTAAAAAATATTTGCCCTTTTTGTCGATTGAATTGCTTAATATGTTGATTTGTAAATATATTTTTGTGTCTTGTTTCCCGTTAGGCTTTCTCTATGCCCTTTTATTTATTTAAAATCTAAAAACGAGACCCTAATTTTTAACAAAAATATCGAGACTGAATAAATATAAAATTAAGGTCATATATTTTTTAATAATTTAATTGAATAATTGAAATTTTTTATGCAGATAGCACATAATACACAGCCAAGTTACGGACTATAATCAAATTTTATAGTTTATTGTTCATATCTAATGTTCATATTATTTTCATAAATAGAGACTATTGTTTTCAAACGTAATGCTGTCAATGCATTACTGTCAATGCAACAATTCATTAGAACGAGTATTGAGGTTAAGGCTACATCACTATTGTTAGTTACAGTCGTGGAAAAAAGTATGGAAGCGCTAGAAAATTTTTTCTTAATTCTTAATTTTTCATTCAAAAAATACGTTCTATATATCAATCGAAAGCTCTATTTGTATCTCAGTTGACATGTTTCTGCATTTTACATGAAAATGAAAATTGGCCGAGATAATCCGGATCTACCGGATATACCAAATCCCACTTTTTCGGAAAAATTTTTCGGAACAAATTTAACAAACCCAAATGATAAAGCATATTTTTGTGAGCATTTTCCACAAAACAGCTTAGTAATATCTTTTTCCGGAGCAGAGATATGATTTTTTGAAAATCGCATTTTTCGTCTATTTTGCAAAAAATTCAATTTTTAAGGGAAAAATGCGATTTTCAAAAAATCATATCTCTGCTCCGAAAAAAGATATTTCTAAGCGGATTTGTGGAAAATACTCAGAAAAATATGCTTTATCAAATGGGTTTGTTAAATTTTTTCCGAAAAATTTTTCCGAGATTATGGGATTTGGTATATCCGGTAGATCCGGATTATCTCGGCCAATTTTCATGTAAAATGCAGAAACATGTCAACTGAGATACAAATAGAGCTTTCGATTGATATATAGAACGTATTTTTTGAATGAAAAATTAAGAATTAAGAAAAAATTTTCTAGCGCTTCCATACTTTTTTCCACGACTGTACATAGTTTTTTAAGTAATAAACATTTTATTTATCTAGCCGGCATAAAAAATTTCCATTAAGCAATTCAATTATTTAAAAATTATATGACCTCAATTTTATATTTAATCAGCCTCGCAATTATTTAAATTTATGGTCTCGTTTTTAGATTTTAAATAAATATAAAAACCTAACGACGAACAAGACACAAAATCTTATTAACAAATCATACATATTAAGCATGTCAATCGACAAAAAGTGCATATATTCTTTTTTTGATACCGACGACTTGAGAAATAAATAGATAAATATCAGGCGGGATTAATTTCTCAATATTCTAATATTTATTGACTTTATATGCTTATAAATTGAAGGCTAAATTTAAAAATAAATAAGATGTGTTACATCAAGACAATTTAATCAGTTATTTTATTATTTTTTTATTCATTTTATTATTCGCCTGGTGTCTAAGCAATATTAAATTTAATTTTTAAAATTAAAATTTCAAATGATTAAATTTAATTTTATAATTCTCATATATTTAATTATATTTTTGAAAATTCAATGCTATGGGAAACTCGTTCATGTTGACGTGAAAATCAAAGATGATTGGAAAGAAAAAAGAGAATTTGTTTATTTAAAGAATGTTGAAATAAAGGATCGTTTTGTGTTGAAAGTAATTGAAAAGAAAAATAATCAACATGATGGCTTTAATAAAAATATAGAAGGATATTTGCGTCCAATTGACTTAAATCTGAATAAAAATATGTTTGAAGTTGCAATAAGTGATAAATCAAAATATATTCAATCTGATCAATTGAAAAAGAGAATTTGTATTGAAATTAGTAATAATAAAATAATTCAAAATTTTCTGCCTGGGCTTGAAAAAATGGTTTATTTTTATTTTTTTAATTCTAATCCATAGTGTTACAACTATAAAGTAATTATTAGCAGGAAAATGGAAAACAATTTTTAAAATATCCTTTTTTGTAGTTTTGATAGATCAGAATGAATTGAGGGAACTGTGTTTATTGAGGGAATATTGAGGGAACAATTTAATTTGTTATAAATTTAAGGTACTCCGAAATAATAATTTTATTGAAAATAATAATTGTTTTGAAACTTCAATATTGGAAAAGAGTGAAAAGAATATTAGCTTAATCGGTGAAAATATAGAAAATTACAAAGACAAAATTTTGTCAAGTTATTGGACGGAAATTAATTTAATTGGATATAAAATTGAATTGTTAGATAAACAAAAAGTTGAATAGCCGAAAGAAGAATTAAAAAGTAGAATTATTGACATTGGAGATAAAATAAGTGAATATTTTTAACGTTTTATTAGTTAAAACCAGGCCCGTAGCCAGGATTTTTTTCGGGGGGGGGGGGGGGGGGGCCAAGAAGGGAAAATTTTTAATGTCAGCGCCGCAGGCGAAAATTTTGAGAATTTAGAAGGCAGTAGGCCAAAAAAATCCACTTTTTCGGCGCCGCAGGCGCCAAAATTTTGATTTTCAGCGCCGCAGGCGAAAATTTTTTAAATTTTGGACCTCAAAAAGCCAGATTTCTTCCTTTTTTAGCGCCGCAGCCGAAAATTTTTGAAAATTTCGAAGGCCGTAGGCCAAAAAAATTCACTTTTTTTGCCCCAGCCCTTCCCCTAATTTTTTCCTTTTTCCCATTTAGGGGGGGGGGAATTCCCCCCTACCCCCCTGGCTACGGGCCTGTTAAAACATCTCTAGTAAATAACAATATATTTTTATTTTATAGGAGTAACAATTGAAAAGAAGAAGCGAGAATGTTTCAATTGTGGTGTTAAACAAATTAAAACTTGGTGGCATAAATATCTCAAAGAACACTATTTGTGTCCTACTTGTTTTGTTTATATTCAAAATTATGGAAAGCACAGACATGAAAGCATGTTTATTAAAACTAAAAAGGTTGGCTATAATTAGATATCAGTAAGATCGTTTTCCTTAATTGCATTGCAGAAACAATGTTTTGTTGCATTATAAGTCATGACAAGTTTGCAAAAGATGCATTTGCATAAAAAAATTTGTTGATAATAATACATAAATCTTCCGTTAATTCCGTTTATGACCCAACTGTATTTTATTCTTAATATTGATTTGCTAACAAAATTAATTTAAGGAGGAACGTCATTGTTATGATTGCGGAATTAAGCAAGCAAAAATATGGTATCATAATTTAAAACCTGGACAATATTTATGTAAAAAATGTTACGGTCGGGAAAGATATATAAAGAAGAAGTTAAATACAAATAAAAATGGAAATGAAGCTGGTAAAAGAAATAATTTATAAAAAAGATGGAAATTTTAAAGAATGAAAAAATTAAGCAATATTGAAAAATATATATCGAATTACATTTCAATTTCTAACTTGTTTTTCTATTTCTAATTCAATTTTTTTTTCAATTTCTAATTCAATTTCTATATCATTTATATTTATATTAATATCTATCTTTTAATGATTATCCAGAGCAGAAGGAAATGATTAACTTCTAGTCCCTTACTTCTAATCCCTTGTACATTTTCGCTTTAACTCAGCATTATTGTGTGTATATTTATTAATATATTTTTAGAAAGCCTATTTTATTCTGATAAATTTCTGATTGTAAAATTTTTAAATAATGTTAACTCTGTATTTATGTTATACATAAATATTGCCAAGTCTAAATGATGATGCCAGGCTAATGTATTTGTATTTCCACAAATATAAAAAAAATTAATTGCCCGAATTATTTTGAGAGACAAAAATTCAAATATCATGAAAATACCGACCTGAAGCAAAACTTATAAATGAAAAGGGCTGTTAAAGAAAAATTACTTTAATAAGAAGGAAAATAAAGTTGAATTAGATGTGAGGGAATTAAACCTACATACTTTTCTGGATTATTGAATTATGATTAAATTTCTCAATCTTATGCTGGGATTTTAGAATTCAATAATATTTCTTGTAGCCATTTTCTTTAACTGCTGTTTTTATTAACATATTTTAAATTATTTGCGAATTAAATGACTTGTCATTTACAAATTGTGGATTTGAATCCTTTGTATTAAAATATCCAGCTTTTATTAAGCATTAACAAAATTGTTTAAGCATTATCAAAATTTATTTGATAATACAAAAAATTTCAAACCCAACTTAAAAGATTTTAAACTTTCAATCATACAGAATCCGTCTTCTTTTAAAATACCATGAAAAATCACATGGATGTAACAAGCAGACTCTTTCAAATGATTAATTACATATAAATTTAGCTGTAGTGTATTGTAAGGATGGCGGTTCCTGGGAAATCTCCGGATATCCGGAACCGGAACCGGTATCCAAACCAAAGATTTCGGATATCCGGAACCGGAACCGAAATTTTTATTTTCAAAATTTTCGCCTGCGGCGCTGTAAAGTTGAGTCCCAATGGATGATATAGGAGGATTAAGATCAATTAAAAATGGATTTGGGGAATTAACATAGGTATTGAGGGAATTTAGGATTAACAGTGTTATTTATGTGAGGAATGAGCGATTTTGGGGAATTAATAGAGACATTGGGATATTGGTGGATTAAGAGCCGGAGATTTATGTAATGCATGTGGCTGTAAAATGCAAGAGAAGTTACAAAGAAGGGAAAATCAAAAATTTAATAATAAAGGTTTCAATAAATAGAAATTTAGTCCAAATCTTTTTAATAATTTATAAAAAGTTTAATTGTAACAATTATATAATTATTCGATAACAATCATACAAACTTTTGTTAATTTAAACAATAATTAATATTGCGGTTACAACCTATTTTAGGTTGCAAAACGCCAAAATAAGTTCAAATAGGTCGTAATAACTCCCCGTAAACAAAAGATTTTCAAGAAATAACAACGGATTTGAGCTCAATTCATTAGGACTATTTCGCAGAAAAAATAGGTTATAACCTAAAAATCCGATCCCTAGTGATAAGCATTACATTCCTCAAATATCTACTCCTCCAGAAAATGTTTGAACTATAATACTCCCTTAAAATTTGTTATAAATACAGTTTCTAAAATAGCCTAAATAAATATCACCTAATTATTAATTACTCTCTCAAATGTAAAATCAAGAAATAATAATTAAGCCGGGCACTTAATAGATTAAATATATGAATACAAGAAAAATTAGCCTAATCACTTTAGAAGCAATCAATCAACTATGGGCAATCAATTGTGTACATACGATAACAATAAAACTGAATTCAAAAAATTAGCCTAAACGATGCTAGGCTTGCAAAAATACATAGAAAATCTACATTTTAAAATTATTCTCTTAAATTCTAAGGTGCTCTTATCCTCTATTTTATAAATTAGTAGTTAATATTAAGAAAATTATTTATAAGAATTCTACATATGAACGGATTACCAATTAATTGAAGGAGCTATATTAATGGAAATTTAAAATCAACAGAAAATGGGGTGATTTGGAGGTGATCTGATTTAAGAAAATATTTTTGGTTATTCTGATCTATTTAAAATTTTTCTTTCATGATTATTTTAAATCCCATAAAATTTGCTACAAGATAGGCTTTATGCCATTTAAAAAATTTTCATCGAGAAAAATACCGAAGATTTTCTAGTTGCTAAATTTATGCCTGATTTAGCACATTTTTCACTAATTTAAAAGGTTTCATCCTGTATCTCGATGAAAAATTTTTTAAAGAATTGGCATTAAGCCTATATAGGTCTAATTTAATGGGCTTTAATCTGAAAATGAAAGAATTTTATCCTGGACAGATGGACCGCAATATATTTTAAAATCAGATAACCCCCAGATCACCCCATTTTCCGTTGATTTTGGATCTCAAAATCACGCTGAAGGGAGTGAATTAGAAATCAGATTTTTTTGTTGTGAGCAAAGGCGCCTAGCAATAATTACGCTGAAGTCGCAAGTTCAAATCCGGCACGGTTACTGAACTTTTGCTAAACTCCTATATTTATTTATGATTAAAATTGAAAAAGAAGCATTTTATATAGATGTAGTTTTATTATAAAGAACTATTTACAAGAATAGGAAATGAGTTAATCATCGGATCGATGTATTTTTATATTAGCAAAAACGTGAAAAAATATGTAATTTAACCATGTAAAAGTATAACATTTAAAATCATATTTTTTAATAAATCTTGTAAACTTTATTTAGAGTAAAGCGCGAGCTATACCTATTTCTCTTCTTTAGCTAGTGCAAAAGGTTATTCGGCGGCTGGGAGCGAAGCAGCATCTTCAGTAGACCGGATTGGTTTGTTAGTAATTAAAACACACCACCTACTGCAAATCCTTAAGAATATGCTTTCAATAGTAAACGTTTTAAATGCCTTAGCCCAACTAGATTTTCTTTTTACCTAAAATGACATTTCTTTAATTTTTTAGAAATTTATTTAGAAATCTATTTATAAACATAAAAACGGTATCCGGGATTATCTCACATATTTGTCCTATTCCCAGTTGGAACTTTTACTTTAACTCTTAGTAATTAAAAAATCAGGACTAAGGTTTGCATATTTTGGAAAATCACGGATATCCAATTTAGCATCCAATATCCAAACCAAAATATAGAGTATCCTAATCGACTGCACTGGCTCCGACCTTTTTAAAATTGACGGCTCTGGAGATTTTCCGATCCGCTCCATGTTGGCTCAGAGTGAAAAAGCAATGATTAATATTTCATTGTTGGTTCTGGGTTGAATAAAAGGATATCGGAGGATTTGAGTATATTATGCGGAATGTTCGGTTGATTCTGAGAATATGCAGGGATTGAATAGGATATCGGTAGCTAAATTTTTAAGAATTTTGGAAGCCAATAAAGCCGGATTTCTTAAACTTTAGCAGCAAAAAAATCAATCGAAAATATCAGAAAATTTTGTAAATCGAAAAAAACCCCTTGAAAATCGAAATTCTGAAACATCTCTAGGTAATATTGAACCTGACAAACCCCATTTTCCCCCAAGTTTTTTCCTACATATATTTGCAGATTGTCAGACTTCTTTCTTCTAAATTCCTTGCTTCCATCCAATGGGGAATAATAATTAATAATTTTTGATTCCGATCATTCTGACCATTCTTTAGATATATAGAAAAAAACTTGGAGAGGAAAAAATGGGGTCTATCAGGTTCAATATTACCCAGCTCCACTTAAAAAAATCCTTTTTAATTATTTTCCTCTTTTTCTTCTTCTCCTTTTTCTAATTCAATTAATTTTTTAACACCCTCATACATTTGTCTAACAGCCTCAAATTCATTAATTCCTAAACGTTTTTTATTTGAAATGTCAAAAACATTGTTTTCTTCTTCGGTTTCTGTATGTTCTCCATTAATTCCTCTAATTTGTAATTTTAATTCTTCACAAATTTTTTTAAAATTTTCTTTCAAACTAATTTTTGGTAATTTAATATGTACAGAAGCACGTATTGTTGTTCCCAAATTTGAAGGGCAATAGGTTAACCAACCAAGACGTTCATCACGCGAAAAAGTTATCTTTATCATAAGAGAAAAGTTGCAAGAGTAAATGTTGAGAGGGAGGGTGAGAGGAATGGAGTTTTAAATAAGTATAAAATATGTAGGTCTTGTCAAGTTTATCCGACCAAACAGATTTATATACTTCTAGTCACGTTTTATACGTACATTCTGTGAAGATAAGAACCATTTCTACATGTTAGAAAGAAATGGCACGTAACGTTTGTGTACTATACAAGATGTTGAGCAGAACTTTCTGTTCAGACAGTTTTTGAGCACTAAAATGAACAACCGGGTACTTATCGGTATTGAATGGCCGCATAAACTTCTGATTGGCCGGATGAATTTTTACGTGGACGTATATAAAGGTGCGATTGTATGAATAAACTGTTCAAAAGCTAAATATATACAGATATAAAAGATCCGACTTGATTTTCAATAAGTTTATTTTTTTCGATGAGATTTTAAAGATATGTATATTAATTAAAGCCGTAATTGATATATACACCCTTGGAACTAATAAATTCTTTTAAGAGTATCCTTTTTCTCACTCTATTTAACAAATATGTATATACCTGGAACTTGGCCCCCCTAAAACCCTCCATATGTTTGCCTACAGAAACACAGCACGCCAATTGGAGCGTGCTGGCGAGGGCCTTTCCATTTGGGGTATTTAGTAAGACTTAAGTCCGGGATACCTTTCACCTTAATCGGACAGGCTCTGAGGGTTGATCAAGTCCTCAGGCTTGCCGAAGCATAGTTGTTACCGCTAAGTTTTACAAGCGCATTTATTCATATAGGAAAACATTACATTAATAAGGAAATAATATAAGTGTTAGGCCTAACTCTATCTAATGGGAAGAAAGGAAATCGTTATATAATGAACATAATGGGCGGATAAATATTATAAACATTACAAATATGTTTACTGGGAAAATAACATTAACGGAAGTGTCAAGCAAAGTGCTCTTTAGCCTTTGGGTCTAGAGTCCACCTTACACCTCCAACCCCAGGGAAGACCGTCCCTGGTCTTAAATTGCCTTTTGCCAAAATTTCTAAAATTGCCAAAATTTTCATTTATTTAAAATTTTCTGACTGGCTTTCCACTTTTTATTAGCTCTTATCACCTCTTTTCTAGCAGATGATCATCCTTGATCCTAAAATTTATCTTACAGACTGGTTTTTGCCGAGGCCTCCAGTCTGTCTTTTCATTTCTACTTTCTGAAATATTTCTCACAAACTGGTTTATACCGAAGTCCCCAGTTTGTTTTATTTTTAAGGCATTTCTTCTGCTTTTATTTGAATAGCGCTGATTTTATGGATAGCCAGTCATTTACATTTACTTTTTGGCAACTCAGCAATATTTGACTCTGTAAAATATTTTGCTTTTTTTTTTGCTTTAGAGCACTTTGAATCGAGGGCATTTGGTCTAGCTAATTAATAGTTAAAAATTTCACAATAATAAAAAAACATTCGGGCATACCTAGGTATATTGAAAAATAACAGTGTAATTTCTTGAGGGATGATTTGATAATGTGAGGATTGGTAGGAATAATAATTGCTTTAAATTTATGCATAAATATTATGAAAGATAAGGATTTTATCCCGTTTTTTCATCGTATTTATACAGATTTAAATCAGCTATTAAATCCATGACTTAATTTTGTTATAAAAGTTGCTAGATATTAGAAAGTAACTATTAAAAATAAAGATATTACCTCAGGTGAGATGAATATCTTGTTTTTGAAAGATTATTTTCTAGTATCAATGCAATTTTTATATCCTATTGGGGATTATTAAAATTAATAATTTAAGTTTATATGAAGTCATATAGGTAGGTAAAGCTCAAGTACTAAATAAATTGTGAATAAAAGAATGCGTTAAAAGACTTAAAAATTTCAAACAAAAATTCGTCTGTATTGCCTAGGCCAAAGTCGTCAAATTCTCCAGTCCACCAATTTTGATTTGCCACCAAATGGACCGCATTGATATGAAAAAGGAATATTAGATTTTGTTTTGTGTATTTTTAATAAACTTAAACCACAACTTTACCCAATAATACAAAAAATTACGCATGTTCTTTGAGATGTTGAAACTTATTGCAATTTTTGTCTGGTCTGCAGGGTCCATATTCTAGGAACATACATTATGTTTGTGTTCATTGATATGTTGTCACCTTGAAAATTAAATGTTAGCATTCTTCATTAATTTTTATTAAGATTGTAATTTAAACTTATCACTTTCATTACAGTTTCATACCATTATTCTTTAACTTAATACGAAGGTATTCAAAATTGCCGAAGCCTAAAATAAAGAATTGACTGAAGTACATTAATAATTTCCATCCATTTTCAATTCATGAATTCGTTCAGATAGGTTATTAATCATTTCTTTCATTTGTTCTATTTCATTTTTCAACTCCTCAATGCAATCATATTCCTTGTATTCATCGTCCTTATTTTAATTACATGTTGTTCATAATCATATTGCTCATGTTCAGAGGTAAATTTAGGTGTACTTGCCGAAGCGTTGTTTTCATAAGTATATTGCTGCGTATTATTTGAAGTACTTTGTATCCAACTTGATTCCTTTCCTTGTATTAATTGTATATTTTCTTCTTTAGTTTCTGTACTCCTCAAATTTATTTCTAATTCTTGAACATACGTTGCGAGTTTGTCAAAACATTTCCTTCCAATCAATGGAGCAACTAATTGTAAGGACCTTTGGTATTCCGGCCTGACCTTCTCAATAAAACATCTACAGAGAGTTTCTTCCTTTACTTCTTTTGTGACATCCGAAGATGTTGAATTAACAAGCGGAATTAATCTCTTAATGAATTCACCTACTGATTCCCCTTTTCTTTGATAACATGAAGCTAATTTCCTATATGCTAATTCACGAATATATGGGCTATCTAATTTAATTCTAAGATTTATTAAGACATTTTGCAGAGTATTTTTCTCCGTTGGCGCTAAATTTTCAAAAATATTTCTTGCTGTCTTACCTAGGTAAAGTTTTAATCTATTTATTTTAGCAACCTCAGTCCAATTAGTACCAAATACCTCTACATAGTCCTTAAACCTTATTGCCCATTCATCAAAAGCCGATGCATCTTCGCCATCAAAAATTTGTAGTTGAGTACCACCTGATTCAATTTCAGTCAAAATATTTAAATGAGAATTCTTGGTGCTGTTTTCAGACATTTTTGTTTGTAGATGTGTTCTTGCCGAAGCGTTACGTATTTCAGTATCCAACTCTTTTTGTGGAAGTTCTTTCAAGTTCTGTTTGTCACAAAATACAAAGTAGATAGGATCAAAGACGATAAAAAGATGTGTAGTTATTTGAAAGTCTCAGAAAAATTAGATTATGTCTAGATTATTATTTGTGAAAATTTGAAAAATTTTTTGTTTAATCTTAAATACCTCTACCAAGGTTCTGACTTGCTAAAAATGAACAGGTACTACAAGCGCAAAATTAAAAATAAATAGATCGATGCAGGTCAGAAGCACAGGTACCAATAAGATTTTGTCTCGCCGAAGCAAAAATATCTGTTGTCCAAGATTCAGTCTTGCCAAAGCAATTAATATGTTTTGTCCAGACAAGCCAATAAAATTGATGAATTTGTTGTTTGATGAATATTTATTTGTAGAAAGTAAAGATTTTTTCTTAATTATTTAAATAAAATACTAAAATAATATTTAAAATAAAAGTGAAATTTGTTATACCTAGATAATAAATATACAAATATTAATTCAAAATATAAATAAAGGAAAAATAGTATTATCTGGAAAATGATAATTTAATAAAGATAACTTCTACTTTACAAAAAATAAATATAATTTAAGAGATAACACATTAACGCTTCTCTTTTGTTTTACACAAAAAAATTTCCCAAGCTGTTTTTAAGAGAGAAAAAAAAATTGAAGAGAGAAAAAATTGAAGAAAATTGAAGAGAGAATATAAGCGGATGATAGAAGAGAGGCTAAGGTTGATTTAAGTTTAAAAAAAGTTCGGACTTGCCTAGGCAATCTAAAAAAAATTTTTTTTTTAATTTAATAATTAATGTGTAATAGCTGGGAAGTAATTTTTGTAGGAAAGAAAAATGAAAGAAATTTATCTATAAAAAAATAATTGGTTGTGCGCAATTGACTTTTGCGTTTTAAATCTGAAATTTTAGACCTAAAAAATATTTTTATACTTAGGTAATTCCCTTTTTTTAATATCTTGACTTCCCGAAGGAAAAATTATTTTTATAAATATTACTTATTAGAAAAAAATTTGACAGTTGAATTTTCTATACTTCAGTTAAAAAAAATTTTCTTTTCCCATTTCAAATTGTATCATTCTATTAACTTTTCATAAAAATTTAATCATTTTTAATTTTGCATGATATTCAGAAAAGAGAAAAAAATTTCTTTTTAAAATTGTAAATTTTATAATTAATCCAAGTCGAATATTGGTACTTAAAAATATTAATTTTATTATTTGTATATACCTCAAAGAAGGAAAATGTACAAGAGATTTCCTTGCCTAGGCATATCAGAATTTAAAAAAATCCTTTTTGTTTTTTGCTTCAAATGTTTGAATTTGTAATATATTTTGCCTGCCATAAAGTTAAGTAAATGGGATCATAGCAGTAAGAAGCACAGATAACTCCACTCGCAAAATTTTTCTTGCCAAAGCAATGTGTAAGAGTGCACAGATACCATAAGATCAGATCACTAAAAATCTCTAAAAATTAGATTGTGTTATAAATTATTATTTTTTAAAATTTGATAAACTTTTTTTTAAATTTAAACTACCTCCCCAAAATTCAGTGCCAAAGCAGAGTATATTTGTTTTATGCAAAAAAAATAAGTTTCTCAAGCTGCATTTATTAATGAAAGAAAAGAAAAGGTCGAAGAAGAAGAAAGAAGAGAGGATAATGGTGATCAAAGTTTAAGAAAAAATGCGGTGCGAACTTGCCTAGGCAAAATAAAATCTCTCTTCAATTATTTTTGTAATAATTGAGTAAAAAATTTGTAGGAAGGAAACATGAGGGAAATTTTTCTAAAAATTATTAATTTCAGAAACAATTAAGGAATTAATCTTAATAATTAAAGAATTAGTTTTCCCTAGGGAATAAAGAATATTTATAAAGATAAAATGGAAT
The DNA here is from genome assembly GCA_963681835.1 of Meloidogyne enterolobii. Lineage (NCBI taxonomy): Eukaryota > Metazoa > Nematoda > Chromadorea > Rhabditida > Meloidogynidae > Meloidogyne > Meloidogyne enterolobii. The sequence continues at coordinate 2,272,305 of CAVMJV010000006.1, forward strand.
GTATTTTTAAATAAAATTAGCTTAAAATTATTTACTTTTCCAAAAAGTACCGAAATTTTCAATTATTTTTTTTTATGACCGAAAAAATTCATACTTATCTTTAACTACCTCAAAATCCAAGTCTTGTAGTGGTATTTTGCAAGATTAATTTGTACTTTTCCAGGGTAAATAGATTAATGTAGTTAAGAAGGATGCGTAGGTACCAAAGTTCTTTCTTGCCAAAGCAAATTGTGATGATGCATCGATACCAGAACGTAGATGTAGATCCCATAATTTCCAATAAAATTTTGACACACATCACATACCTGAAAATCTCTAAAAAATTAGTTTGTGGAAATTATTATTTGAAAATTTGTAACTTTTTTTAAATTTTAACTACCTTTACCATAATTCAGTCACGCCAAAGCAGAGTATAATAATTCACAGATACTAAAAGTGTAGATTCTTGAAAAACTTTTAAACTGCTCTGCTTTCTAAAAAAATGCTGCCTTGCCTAAGCAAAAATATTGTGTCCAAATATCAAAAATTGAATTTGTTGTTTTTTGTATATTTGATTGTTGAAAATTAAATTCTTATTCTTGAATATTTAATAAAAATACTAAGAAATATTTTAAAAGTAAAAAAAATATGGTCGGAAATACCTAGGTAATAAAATCTAATAAATAAAAAATATAAATAAAGGTAAGATCGTATTAATTTAAAAAAACTATATTTCCAATAAAAATAATATAAGTTAGAAAGAATTACTAATATGTATGAGATGACACATTAACACTTTTCTTTTAGTGTAAAATAGGAAAAAAAATTTCCAAAGCTATTTTTTAAATGAAGCTTAAAAAAGAAAGAGAGCGCGAAAAACAAGAGATTGAAGTTTGAAGAATGTTGAATTGCCTAGGCAGGAAGGAAAAAAAAGTTGTGCACTTTTTTGTGTAATAGCTGAGAAAGCGCTTTTTTGAAAAATAATTAATGTTGATTTTACATAAAACTATTGGTTGTGCGCCATCGACTTTTGCATTTTCCTTTTGGATTTTTAAAGACATACAAATTACGAATATTCTATAGTTGGGTAATTTCAATTTTTCATTCTGTCTTCCCGAAGGAAAAATTACCTTTATAAAAATTACTTATTTAAAAATAGACAAATCCTTAAAAATAGAAATCAAAAAAAAAATTTATACCAATCTTAATTTTCTATACTTCGGTATCAGGGGTGAGCGCAAGAGACAATCTCAAAAAACGCAAGACGCAAAACGCAACGCAAGGCCAAAATTTAACGCAAATAACGCAAGACGCAAAACGCAAAACGCAAGAACGCAAAATTGAGAAAAAATTTTTTTAAATTAAGTATTAGCCATTTTTCAGTTAAAAATTGATGTATTACTATAAGTTAGCGAGTCATAATTAAGTTTGAGGTACAAGTAAGTTGGATGAGTAATGTTTTGGAGAGAGATAAAGGATTTAGAGGGATTATGAAGGATATCAGAGGATTTAGAACGATCAAGGTGGTTAACGAAGTGGCTGGGGATTACGCAGATTATCATGTAATTTGGAGCGATCAAGTAAATTTAAAAAGATCCCATGGGATTACTAAAGGATGTCGAGTGAGTTAGGGAGATAACGGAGGATAAAGGGCTATCAGTATTTATAAATTGAATCCGGGGATATCAGGTAATTTGGAGGATAACTTGAGATCTGAGCTCCAGATAATGAACCGATATTTTTTGAGCCGTTTCAAGATGTAAAATTGGTATTTAAATATTTAAATACCCTATTTTAGCGCCGCAGGCAAAAATTTTGAGAAGTTTGGAAAGCAGAAGCTAGATTTCTTCCAATTTTTGCCCTCAGATTAGAAGAACAACAGGGATTTGAGCATATAGTAGTTATCAGGGATTGAAGAGATATAGCAGGATATCCCTACAAACCCCCGATATCTTTTTAAATCAACCTTAATCGCAGTAAATCGACCGATAGTCTTCTATCACCTCATTTCCCCCGATATTTTCCACTTGGCCACTTTATCCCTCCTCCATTTTCTGCGCCGCAAGCGAAAATTTTAAGAATTTTGGAAGGCCAGAAAGCAAAATTTCTTCATTTTTTAGCGCCGCAGGCGAAAATTTTTAGAATTTTGGAAGGCCAATAAGCCAGATTTCTCTAATTTTGTCCTCAGATTGGGTATATTTTTTGCGTTAATTTCATCGAAAATAACGCAAGACGCAAAACGCAACGCAAGGCCAAAATTTAACGCAAATAACGCAAAACGCAAAACGCAATGCGCTCACCCCTGTTCGGTATTAAAAATTTATTTTTAAGCATTTGATTTTCCCGAAAGAATAATTCATTAAAAAGTTATCCTATTTAATTTGACCAATCTCATTTTTTTGGGAGGAGGGGACTTTCAACTGCAGGAAACACAAAGGATAGGGAAAAGGACAATAAGAGGGAATGAGACACGAATTTTCTTCCCAAAGGAAATTTTTTTACATCTTTCGCTTTTCTATTTAATACGTGTTTTTTCTTTAATTCATACGGGCTTACTTATATTTTCATTATCTGGGCATTTCTTATAATTTGGGATAATCTAGGCTTTACTAATTTATAAAATTTATTTTCTTAATATTCGGGCTTTCTATAATTCATTTTATTGTCTGGGCTTCTATAATTTATTTTCTTAACAATTGGGCTTTCTATAATTTATTTTTCTAAATATTGGGGCCTCCATTAACTTTAATGGGATTTACTTATACTTAAATCTATTTCATTAAATTATTAGCCCTTTTTTAATAAGCCCATTTAATTTAGCCCAATCTATTTTTTAGCCCATAATTTAGCCCTTTATTTTATTTGCCCTTATTTTTTAAATTAAGCCCATTATTTATTTTAACCTCCGGAGGACATTCTTGCTTGCCGAAGCAACCCGCGGGTGAGTTAGGCCATCGCATTCTACCCAGCTCTTAATCTTACCAGCCGCCCAGGCCAATGGAAAGTCGCAAAATGCGAACCATCCGGTGCTACCAGAAACACAGCACGCCAATTGGAGCGTGCTGGCGAGGGCCTTTCCATTTGGGGTATTTAGTAAGACTTAAGTCCGGGATACCTTTCACCTTAATCGGACAGGCTCTGAGGGTTGATCAAGTCCTCAGGCTTGCCGAAGCATAGTTGTTACCGCTAAGTTTTACAAGCGCATTTATTCATATAGGAAAACATTACATTAATAAGGAAATAATATAAGTGTTAGGCCTAACTCTATCTAATGGGAAGAAAGGAAATCGTTATATAATGAACATAATGGGCGGATAAATATTATAAACATTACAAATATGTTTACTGGGAAAATAACATTAACGGAAGTGTCAAGCAAAGTGCTCTTTAGCCTTTGGGTCTAGAGTCCACCTTACACTACCTTTTCTTCAATCATTTTGACTCCCAAAATTAATCTTTTAAAAACTTTTCCAACATTTCCACCTTTTTCCATAGAAATTAAGCGTAAATGGTCTTCTTCATTTACCCAAACCAAAAAAGTTTTTTTTAAATTCAAATAAATTCCTCTTCCAACAGGCCAATAATTTGTAGCTTTGGCTTCATTTAAAAATCTGTCCCCTTCTTTAAATAAAAAATGTTTTTTGATTAATTTATTTTTTGTTTTTTTATTTAATTTATTTAGTGAATAATATATTCCTTTTAATTGTTTGATTTTTTTTAATTTTTTAAAAATTTTTTTCATTTTTGTTTCTATTGAAGTATAATCATTTAATGACATTAATGGATTAAATGGATATTCTTCTAATGTTCGAGCACATCTAATTCGAGTAAAATTATATATTTGCCTTCTGGATCCAAATCTTTGAATTCTAAATAGTTTTTTAATTTGGATTATTTTACAATATTGACAATTAACCGTATTTACAATTCACCCAACTGACCGAAGGATAATTCTTGGAATGGACAACTCACATAATGTACAATTTAATGATTGACCGAAAGATAATTCACCGGATGGACAATTTATTGTATGTTAATTAACCCGAATGGACAATTCACCGATCGGACAATTCGCTAAAACTGTCAAATTTTACTTTTACGTCCTAAACCCCTACTGATATGAGATAATTTCTTAAATTTTTGGGTGGCTTTTTAATTAGATAGCCATTATGGGATGAAGTTACCTAAATCATATATTTATGTGGTAATTACCTGAAATGTTGTTTTCTCCAAAATCTGTCGGTGGATGTACTGCTTCTGGTCCAAAACCTTCGTGATAATCGTCAATAATTGGATTGAACAACTCGGCAAATTTATGATATGATTCTTGATCAGCTGCGTAAACACCAATACCAGAATCTGGATTAGCAACACCTAAATGATAAATAAAAAAGTTAAACGAATCTGCTATACGCTCCGATGAAATTAGGCAAAATTCAGCCTAGTTTACTTTTTAAAAATTTTGTTAAATATTTTAAACGATATCTAGCGGTAGGATCCTGGAAAATATTTTAGTTTTCGGATCCAATATAGGAGCCTAAAATTTCTGGATATCCGGTTTTTCGAATCCTCAAATTTAGTGTCAGCCAAAGATGTCAACGGTTACCCAAAAACCCGATGCACAAAACCCGGACTTTTTTAGACCCGAAACCCGACCCGAGAAAAATTCTAAAACCCGACCCGACTTTTTTCTCAACCAGGGATATCTCTCGTGTGTACCAGTCAACCAAGTTATTTCCTAGAATTAGTATGACAAATATCCCTTCCCCCTCCCTCAACCTTACCAAAACGAATAACATCAAATAAAGTTGCCCCAAGTTTTGTCTTTTTATATTTTAATTTTTCTTTTAAATTTTCAGTAAAATATTTTTTTAAAAGAGAATTAAAATTGTTATTTTCCTTAAGTTTTTTATATCCCTCTTCAATTAATTGTACAGTATTTTCGTCAGTCTCATTTGAAGAAGCCATTCGTTTCTTCAAATTTTTTGGGTAAAACAAATTGTTGAATGTTTCGTAGTTGTGCTTAGTGTCTGGAAAAAAGTTTTTTTACAATCGAATAATATTTAAAGAAAGTCGAAACTTAACAAATGAACCCATTTTGGGATCAAACCAGCAGGTCAAGACCATGGAGATCGAATGACTCAGAACCCATGAAGTCAAATTAACCAGATGATCAAATTTAAACCTCCGTTACTCGACCGCTAACTGAGTATTAGCCGATTTTAAAAAGCTATAATTTTTTGATGCTTGATCCAATACAAATGAATTTTATATCAATCGAAATCTCTCGATAAGCTCTATATTTTACCCAACGGTATGAATTAGGTCTGATCACTCATAAAATGTTACAAGTTGATAAGTGCAAGAAATTGTTGTTTTTCACTATAATTGGGGTATAACTTTTTTATGGATGGTCAGACCTTATCTATACAGTTTGGTAAAAGATAGAGCTTATCGAAAGCTTTCGAATGATATAAAATTCATTTGTACTGGATCAAACATCAAAAATTTATAGCTGTTTAAATTCCTATATGGAAAATTTTTGGTTGATTTTTCCTACTATAATTTTTCCACTTATTCTAAGATATCATCTTAAGCACAGAGCGGAACAACAGTCATGGTATCAAGATTCAAGACCAAGAGTCCCGAACGCCTCTACTAGTTAAAATAATAAAATATGTACAATTTTGAGGAATTCCAACAAAAAAATCATTTTCCCCAGCTAAATTAACAACTTTTAAAACATTGAAGAAAATTAGAAAATTAATAATAATTAACATTTTCTTAAAAAATAATTTGAAAGATGTGTTGTTCACACGTTATTTAATTTATTTAAATAATAGAAAATATTTTTTTAAAATTTACATCAGTCTTTGAAAATTTTAATTCGATGAATCTTTAAATTTTGAATTACCTTATAAAATTTAAATTATGAAAAAAAATTTTTCCCAGACTCATATTTCAAAATAAAAACCCAATTTTAAAAAATTAGGTTGGCCAAATTAAATTTTGACTGAAATTTATAATTTGGCAAATAAATAAGTTTTAAATTTCTATATGCAATTAGAACCTTTAAAAATTAAGGAGATTGTCAAAATTTGATTGTATCAGTCAAGCAGTCATTCCTCCTTACAAAATTAAAGTTGAATGTAAATCAGAATGTATATATCAATCTTGGAGAATTTTGAATTTTAAAAAGCGGAAAGCGAAAGTTGAAAAGCAAAAAATGCAAATTATGCTGAAGTCTGGAGCGGATCCAGCCGTATATACTTAATTTAGGAAGTTATCGAGCAAACTGTATATTTTAATTACATCATTATTATTTAATTTATTACATCAGTATGATAAAGTTATTTATTTTAAAATTTGACATTAAAATAAATTTCATAAAAAATAATTTTTGTTTAGTGCACATTTTATAAAAAAGTATGTCTATGAGAAATGTAATAACACATACATACATATTAGAGTTTCACCGGAAGTTCCGGTTCCGGTTCCGGTTCCGGAAAGTTCCGGTGTTTTTCTGGTTCCGGTTCCGGTTCCGGGAACCGGAACTCAAATTGGTTCCGGTTCCGGTTCCGGCTCCGGTTTACAAATCGGTTCCGGCCAAACCGGAACTTTTTTACACCCCTAACGATTAGTTTTTTAAAAAAATATGGGTTGGCCTTGCAATATTTCACCGGTTGTCCTTTCAAAATTCCAAAATTTTCGCCTGCGGCACCAGAAAACGAAGAAATCTAGCTCCTTGTCCACATAAATTCTCAAAATTTTCGCCTGCGGCGCTGAAAAAGGAAGAAATATGTATCCTTGGTTCACTTAAAATCCCAAAATTTTTGTAAGTTGGCTGGTATATCGGGGGATTTGGATGGATGAAGATGGATTTTGAATTACATTATGTGAGTTCAAGAGGTCAAAGGTAATATAGAGGGATTTGGGTGTGATGTCGAGGGATTGAGCTGTGCAAGGAGATACCAGGGATTGGATAGCTGGGGATTTGGCCTTCCAAAACTTGGAATTTCTCACTTGGTCTTCCTAAATTCGCAAAATTTTCGCCTGCGGCGCTAAAAAAGAAGGAAAAATATGGTATTATTTAAAATTCGCATGAATTAATGGAGATTTGGAGTGACATTTGGGGATTTCGATGTATCAATATTTATAATGGCATATCGGTGATTGATATCTAGGGATCTGGTGGGATTAAGGATAATTCGAAGAAATTCGGGGATCAAAGGATATCATGAAGTTGGTGAGGTATTTGGCATAGCAGGGGATTTGGATTGTTCGGTTAGGTTTTTATGTTCGTTTTCGGTTAACTGAAAGTTTCGGTTAGGTTATTCGGCTCGGTTTCGATTAACCGAAGAATTTGGCTTAATTTAATCGAAAAATTTGGCGAAACCGACACCACTACTTGAAAAACAAATTTTTTAAAATTTGCTAGCAAAATTTTTTAAAAGTTCCGGTTCCGGTTCCGGTTCCGGGCCGGAACTTAGAAAAGTTCCGGTTCCGGTTCCGGGAACCGGAACTTAAATTGGATCCGGTTCCGGTTCCGGTTCCGGTCAAAATTTCGGTTCCGGTGAAACACTAATACATATGTATTATTTCTTCTATAATAAAGTTTTTTTTCTAATAATTATTCTTCTCAAAAAAGCAATACACTGTTAACTAATTATACATACCCTTATTTCTTGGGTTTTTCAAATTGAAATTGGGATGTGACTTTCTAGTTTTTTGTGTATTAATTCTACAAGCTAAAGCCGTATATTATCACAAAAATTTTAAATTTAAAAATTTTTTTCAGACGTAAGGTCATTTTTTCTAATAATTAAAGTTGACAAATTATACGCACCACCTTCTAAAATTTTTATTTATCAATCAAAAAATTCACAAAAATTTATCAATTGAGGTATACATGGGGAGCTCAATCGTCAATTGAAATATACCGCGAGAAAATAGGTGTACATAAAAAAATAGAATAGAAAACATACATAGAGAGAAGGAAAAATGCTTAGCAAATTACATTTTGACGGAGAAATTTCAAGATTTTACTGTCATTTTGTTAATATTTTGGGGGTAAATTAATTAAGCAAATCAAGGAAAAAATTTGCCTTGATTCTTGATTTTGATTGGGTACCTTGACCAGATTCTTAAGTCAAGGAAAAATCAAGGTCACTTTGAAAAATGCCTTGATCTGAACTTTGGATCCAGGAAAATCAAGATTGGATCCATATCCAGCTCGCTCTCTAATATTTTCTAATTTTTCTACTAATATCGAAGTTTCATAATAATTATTATTCATGATAAAATTATTAGTTAGGTGAATCTTAGATATTAAATTTGTGTATAATTTAAGGCTTAAATTTCGAATAATCAACTAAAAAATACCTGTTTTCCCAAGTTTTTCAAAAATTTCTTAACAATTTCATTATTGGCAATTTCAATCAAAATTCTCGTTTTTAATTGAGAGCTAAATTTAGAGCAGTCATTTAGTTTAACGTTAAAAACTTTTTCGACAGGTTCTATTTCAATTTTACAAAACGAATCATTATTTTTATTGAAATAATGTTCAATTTTATTTCCCCTTTTTAAATTCATTATCAATACAAAACGTTCCTTTATTTGAATATTTTTTAAATAAATAAATTCTCTTTTTTCGTCCCAATCTTCTTTTATTTTTAATCCAACCTCAAACATTCTACCTTTAATTTTGATATTCAACAGAACAACCAAATATGTGAGAAGAGTTATAATAAATTTATTCATTATAAATTTTAATATTAATTAAAATTAACGGTATATAAGAAAAAAATAAAAGATATATAATCATCAAACTTTTCCTTCTTTAAATAGCTTTTATATAATTAATTCTTTTATCTATTTATTTTGAAATATAGTCGGCATTTAAAAATAAATATTTGCACTTCTTATATTTCTTGAAAAATAAAATATTTCAAAAAATTAAAACTAATCATATTAAACGAATCGATTAACAAAAAGTGCAAATAACTTTTTTTATCCCGCCGTCTGACAAAATAAATGAAAATAACATTTCAAAATATTTAAAGACATGAGATCTAATCATATGAATTTTCCATTAAATATAAAGTGCAAATATTTATTTTTAAATGTTTTATTAATTTCAAAATAAAGGCAGTCGTTAAATCAAGCAATGTTTTTCATAAAAATTTGACGCCTAGATAAATTAAGTGTTCTATTTATCTTTTAAATAAAAATGTACACAAAACTCCATGTAAAATAATTTTTTGAAACTTTTATTTTGACTATTTATACTATATTATGAATTACAAAATTCGGCATTTGAGCTGCATTATAAGCAACTGGAATGAGCTCCCAATTTATTATATAATATTAGTAAAAAAGTAACCACGTTCTCATGTTACCGGCCATGTTATAAATAATTTTCTAAATTTTAGATGATTAAATTTAATATAATACTAATATATTTCATTATAATTTTGAAAATTCAATGCACCGGGAAACTCAATCACGTTGAAGTGAAAATCAAAGATGATTGGGGACAAAAAAGAGAATTTGTTTATTTAAAAAATGTTGAAATAATAGATCGTTTTGTTTTAAAAGTGATTGAAAAACAAAATAATCAATATGCTAGCTATAAGAACAATATAGAAGGATATTTGCGTTCAATTGACTTAAATTTAGACAAAAATACTTTTATAGTTGAAATAAAAGATAATCCAAAATATATTCCAACTGTTCAATTAAAAAAGAAAATTTTGATTGAAGTTACTAATAATGAAATAATTCAAAATTTTCTGCCTGTGTTTGAAAAAATGGTATATTTAGATTAATAGATTCTCCATTCCATAGTGAAACGGCAGGGTAATAGAAATTGGGGCTATAACCACTCTAATTTGTGTTAAATTTAAGGCACTCCGAAATAATAATTTTATTGAAAATAATAATTATTATGAAATTTCTATATTGTACAAGAATGAAAAAAATAATTATTTTAACTTAATTGAAGAAAATATAGAAGAATACAAAGACAAACTTTTATCAAGTTATTGGACGGAAATTAATTTAATCGGATATAAAATTAAATTGTTAGCAAAACAAAAATTTGAATATCCGAAGGAATTAAAATACAAAATTATTGACATTGGAAATAAAATAAGTAAATTAGTTTTTTATTTTTGCTTATTCGCTCATTTACTAAAAAATTTAATTTCAAATATTAAAGGTGGAATGATTGAAGAAACTAAGAGAATATGTTTAAATTGTCGAGCTAAAAAATCTAAGAAATGGCATACATACATAAAAGAAAATTATTTGTGCCACAAATGTGGAGATTATAATCGAAAATTTGGGAAGCATAGAATCAAAGAATTGTGGAATAAAATAATAAAGGTTTGTCTTTACCCAAATTAGGAAAATAATTAGAAAAAATCAAAAGTATATTTCCGACTACGTAAATACATATACGTCAACAATTTTGTAGATTTTTGCAATCATAATATAAGATTGAACCCAAGATAAAAAACATAGTATGTTTGCTTTGAAACGTCAAATAATAATATGGATAATTTTTTATGATTTTTTATATGAAGGTAATGAGTATATTTGAAGTTCCAGTATATTTATTGCCAAAAACTGTTTTAATGAGTTTCTTTTAAGGAGGATCGTTGCTGTTACATTTGTGGTGTAAAACAAACAACAAGATGGAATCGTCATTCAGAACCTGGTCGTTATTTATGTAATAGCTGTTACCAAAAAAATATAAGATAAAGAAAAGGCATGAAAATTTTAAAGAAAATAAATCGAATAAATAGATACATTAAGAATTACAATTAAAATTGTAGTTTTGCAACTTAAAATTCCTATATTGAACTTTTTTATGTTTTCTTTAAATTTATATAAAATATTTTGAATAATCCCACGTGCGTCAGTGACGCAAACCTAGTTATTATGTACTCAATGTGTGGAAGGTGTTTTGGTCGGACAGTATTTTGACTGAGAGATTTATACGTAAGTAAATTTGGTAAATTGATTTTTTCATAACATATTGTTTTTCCTTTCTCGTGTTGTTCAGAAATCTTGAGCGTTTTTGACATTTATACACATGTAAAGTTCGTAACATTGAATTATGTATTTGCATACCACCTTGTTTTTTAATTTTTTCGTTTTATTCAACATTCTGAGCTTACTTGATTTCTCTCTATTACCATTGCGTTGTTTTCGATACTTGCGTTGTTTTCGATACAAACAGGAAGACTTGGCTAACAACAAGGCTTATCGCGAAGCTAACAATACAATAGAATACTGAGAATATGCGTTAGAGTAGAATAATTATTATAGCTGACGGAAAAAGACTAACACTAGACAAACACCCGACCAGGGGTGAGCGCATTGCGTTTTACGTTATTTGCGTTAAATTTTGGCCTTGCGTTACGTTTTGCGTTTTTTTCGATGAAATTAACGCAAAAAATCGCAAAAAATATACCCAATCTGAGGACAAAATTGATGAAATTTGGCTTCTTGTCTTTCCAAATTTCTCAAAATTTTCGCCTGCGGCGCAGAAAAAGGAAGAAATCTGGCTACTTATTCTTCGATATATCCCCAACTCAACCGACATCCGTCGGTAATCACATGGATTTTTACAAGTCTCCTTGATCCCTCCAAATTCATCCGTAATAACCAGCACTTCGTTAAACCCCTTGATTCATCTAAATCCTCTGATATCCTTCATAATCCCTTATATCCCCAGTATCACTCCAAATAATTACCCATCCAACTTACATGTATCATAAAATCGAGTAGGACTCCTCGACTTATCGTAATACTTCAATTTTCAGCTGAAAAAATGGCTAATACTTGATTAAAAAAATTTTTCCCAATTTTTCGTTCTTGCGTTTTGCGTTATTTGCGTTAAATTTTGGCCTTGCGTTGCGTTTTGCGTTATTTGAGATTGTCTCTTGCGCTCATCCCTAATCCGGATCCAAAAATGTCAGGATATCCTAACATTCTAGGTTTGGATATCGTCTTCGGATCCTGATATTAGGAAATTTCCGTAGAACCTCCAATGCTACTCTACTAATCAAAAGAGAAACAGGGAAAATGTCGTCCCTGACATCCGCAAATCGGTAATTCGCAAGTTTTTTGTCACATGTGTAGAATCGAATTTACAAAATATAATTGAATTTAAATGCAAATTGGTAAAATGCTTAAAAATATACATGAAGGGCTTCATACGTTGGTTGTTGAGTTCATTTTTTGGAAGTTGGATAATCCAACTATAAATGTGGTTGTTATGCCTGCTTAGTATATAGGGCATTTTTTGGATGCCTAACAACGCTTAGGTAAAAAGTAGGTTCGTTACATTCGGTACAACCGGTCTACTATAGAGGCCATAGACTGGCATAATACCGTAAATCTTTTAACTGAAGCACTATACTTCTATTTTTCGATTTCTCGTAGGAGTGCTCCAATTAGTAGTAAAATCTCTCCATATGCCTATAACTTATGGTATGTACCCATCCTATTGAATTTTACATATAATTTATTTATTTATTTATCAGCAAACCACAGGTATTTTAAAATACATTAAAGTGGTGCATAAAAAAAAATAAAAATACAAATTTAAAAAAAAAATATGTGAAACAACAACAAATAAAAACATGAATAAATTTTAAAAAAAATATATATATGAAATTAGAAAAAAACACTCTAAAAAAAACACACACGCCAGGGTTTGATGTCTTTATTATTTTACTTTATCGATAGAATACTGTTTAATGAAATTTCTAAATTTTTTCGGATCATTTATTTTAAATGGCTTTGGAAGATTATTCCAGTTATTCACCACTCTGTGAAAAAAATTATTTTTTGTTCTATTTGTAAATTTTTTTGTCCTAAGAAGTCGAGGCCTGCGAAGAGGTCTATTTGATAAATTAAAATATTTTTGGGAATTGAGAGATGTAAAACCTTTTATAATTTTAAAGGCGGTTGGAAGGGCTGTGTGAGAATCAAGATAGATATTCGATCTTGATAATTGAGAGTTTTGTCTGAGAATTTCGTATCGGTCTGGGCAGTATTCTAAACATATAATTCCTCTTGGAATCCCTAGATTGATATAATATTTTAAAGGTATACGATAATTGAAATAATTATTTATATAAGGGATATTTCTAGTTTAGTAGATGGTTAGCAGTTTCTTCATTGTTCTCCAATTTTTTGGATGCCCAACCTAATTTGGGCAAAGTTTAGATTTTGTGACCCACATTGAGGAAATATAAAAGTGATAAAAACGTTCTCACTCATTACCATATTTTTTTACTTTAGACGAGCACTTTAGAGAATCTCAGTTTCTTACTACTTTAGAAGGCATGTTTAGGCCAGGCCACTGATTGTACGACACTTGCGGACCGGACCGACCTTTGCGGACGGACATTTGCGGATTGCGGACCGACTTTTGCGGATCGGACATTTGCGGACCGTTTTTGTGAAAAAAAATTTAAAAAATAAAATTTAATTTTCAAAAACGAAAAAAAATATTTAAGTTTATTTTAATGTCTTTTCGATGGGCAACATTTTTATCAAAATGGTCAACGTAAACCTAAGGAGATTAGGCGAGGCGCTTGTGCAAAACTCCGCGCTTCGCGCAGGGTTTTGCGGCACGTGCCCCGCGGGGAGTCAACGATCGCTCGTAACTTAATACTATTCCTATCATCGATGACATGGTCATGCCCGGCTTCCCCCGCAGCAGTAAAAACTCCACGGATGCAATAGGTGAGGAGCTAAAATAAACGATCATAACTTTGTCTAACTTTTTAGATCGAAAAGACATTAAAATAAACTTAAATATTCTTTTTTTATTTTTGAAAATTAAATTTAATTTTTTAAATTTTTTTTCACAAAAACGGTCCTCAAATGTCCGTCCGCAAAAGTCGGTCCGCAAGTGTCTCACTACGAGGCCACTTACTAAACTCTGAGCAAAGCCTAGTCAATTTAATATCGATATTGTACCTTTCTTGGAAAAAGTGTCATTACCTCTCCACACTGGATGGGCAAAAGTGTTATGACCCCTCTTACGTAGACGAAGACAAACAGATACTTTATCACACGTAGAAAATACAATGAAGGTTGAGGTATTTAGAAACAAAGAGAAGAAGGAGGAACTATTGGCTGGCTTTTATACTAATCTATTTAAGGGCTCTCGCCCATACACAACAAGAAGGTGAGAAAAAACATTGTAACTTTATACTTTGGGTAAACTGTTACTTATCTCCTCGTCAACTTTGTCAATATTTCGAAAAGCTGCCAGTCATAATAAATGTTTTCAAAAATATTTTTTGTAGAAAATTTTCATCCAACCGGGAATTTTTCAAAGTAACGTCCCCAATTTTATTGGAATCTTTATATTGACCTATTACTTTAAAGTAGAGTAACAACACAACATTTAGTGTTCGGGATTATCGAGGTCTGTTGGCGTAGAACCTTCGAGGTCGGGGTTTTGCCAAAAAGATCGAAGGTTGTTTCTAGTCGGATTGGTACCTACTTAAAAGTATGCAATAATTAAATTAATAATTTACATAAGGAACGTAAACAGATTGAAAGACGTGATCCCTTTTTATCATTGTTATTTTTGGATGCAAGCAAGGCCTAGGCAAACAATCTTTTTGCATCCACATTCAGCCTTAACAAAAAAACTTCGGCAATGGTCTAGTTTATGCGTCAAATGAACTTTTACGCGTCCAATGAAAAGTTTATGAGTCCAATCAACAAAAAATCGGATTTTTCTTAGTATTGCAAAGCTGGGGTATGGTTCCAAAGCATTTCTTCATGTTCGTGACCTACGGCCGCTGGGTCTAGAACCATTCCTTGCCCTATTCCTCGAAATTTCGGTAAGTTATAATTGTTTTTTCGAAATTTTTAAAAATTGGCTATAACTTACCGAAATTTCGAGGAATAGGGCAAGGAATGGTCCTAGACCCAGCGGCCGTAGATCACGAATATGAAGAAATGCTTTGGAACCATACCCCAACTTTGCAACACCATGAAAAATCCAATTATTTTTTGATTGGACTCATAAAGTTTCATTGGACGCATAAACTAGACCAGAGCCAACTTTTCTAATATTTTTTATAAAATTTCTAATTACTAACACCCCAATTTTTTTTTTCATTCTAACCAAATAAATACATCAATTTCCGGCATCCTAAATATCTGATCCATAGTAATTACTTTAGTTGGACTATCCAACCTCCAAAAAATAAATTCAACCAATAGAAAACTAGGAGCAAATTTCTATTTTATGTTTAAGCATTTTATAAATTTAAATTGAAATAAATTATATTTTTCAAAACTGACCAGTTTTTATAAAATCAACCTTTACGCGTCAATTAAAATGTTTACGCTTGCAAACAAATTTTTTATGTTGTTCATCTACAGGGTGGGGCAAAAGTTCGGCGACAAATGTTTTCAATAAAATCTATTGTAAAAAAATTTTATTTAAGATTAAAAAATGATAAAATATAATCAATAGGATATAATAATCATTTTATTAAAGTAATTTCTCAAAATGACCGACCCTGACTGAAATACACGCATCCAAACACTTACGGGTGTTACTCACAATGGTCGCGCATTGTTCCACGGTTATTCTAAATAATCTAAATTTAATATAAAACTTAAGACAATTTATTGAATATTTTTTTTATTTATTTATTCACGTAAAATCAAAGGGCACAAATTCAGTAAAAAAATATATATTTAGCAATTAAGTATGAGTAAAGACACGCTCATTTCTATATTTTTTATACTTAGGTTGTAAAAAAGGTTTTGAGCGCAGAAAAAACACATTTCCCATATCAATTCATTTCCTTGAATCCAGTCCAACTCTAGAAATTATACACGAAACATCAACAATTATTCGTTGGAATATTGAATTTAAATGAGATTTTGTTAAAAACAATTTTCTTAAAGTTTCACGAACAAAATAAAAGATTATTAATTTTTATTGACTTTGAAGAAAGTTATTGCAAGAAGGAAAAGTGATATTTTTTTACAACTACATACACGTACTATAATTTTCTGTTTGCGGCAATAAACTTTTATAGCTGGGTTTTCCAACTTCCAAAAAATCAAATGGAGCTCGAGTACGCCAACAACCATGCTTATTTTTCATACATTATTTCCATAATCTTAATTAAATTAATATATATTGTGTAACTAATTTGTAAACAACTGCTTATTTCTATTCTGCTAAAGCTCAGTTTGCTACTTGGTGTCTTATCTTGTTACAAACTTAGACTTCTGAAATTAATTACGAGCTTTAGTATATTAATAATATTAATTAATTGAAAAATTTTGAAATAAGTGTATATTTAACATTAAGGTCGGCTTGTCAGCTTTTCTAAGGTTTTGTTCTTTTTTTGTAAGCCAAGCAATGCTCTGGCTATCTTTTAACAATATACCCTTAAATTACGCTTAAGTTTAATCATGAAAGGACTTTAGATATGATGTTGTGCCAAGCAAATGTATCCCCACCAAGTTTTTTCTAAATTATTTTATGCAATTTTGCAAAATATTTATTATTTCAAAATTATTTGAATATAAGCCGATGATTAAAATACACATTGTCATTTTAATACAGCGTCATTTCTTTATTTTTGCATGACTGATTAACTCAGTCAATTTCGTGTCCGGTAGTTTCGTCAGAGGTTAGTTTCGTCAGAGGACATTTTCGTCAGAATCAGTTTCGTCAGAGGGTTGTTTCGTCAGAGATAAGTTTCGTCAGAAGTCCTTTTCGTCAGTAAGGCTCCCTTTTTAAAAATGTAATTAAACGGCGGTATTATGACTTATACTAGGTTATTTGTTTCTGGATCGATTTTGAAATGATGTGTCATTCGAAAGAGGAGTATAGAAATAGAGGAATATAATAGTATTAGAGGAATATAGTGGGAGCTCTTCCCTATAAGACTCGATGGATTTTCCAGAACTCTCAGCTGAATGAATAAGTGATCTCTTTGGCTTATTCCTTTAGAGCTTCTATGCAACAGCTTACTTTCTACTAGCTTTTCAAGGATAAGATAGTGACGATGTTAAGCTTGACTCCATTATAGCCGTTTATGTTAGGTGTATGGGTTTCTAAATTGTTGTAGTACTTAATATTTGTTGAATTTATTCATTCAACATCCAAAAAATTACGGTATGTGAAATGAAGTAGTACGCTAGTTCAAATTCTCTAGATAGATTAATTATACAAAAATAATCTAATACTTAATATGGTGAATAGTGTTGAAGGAAATCCTTCAAAAATAATTTTTTGAACAAATTACTTCAAGTTATGCATAAGATATCAACTTCTTAATAATGCCAGTAGTAATTACAAGCTCTAAAATATCTTGAATTATTGGCACATATGTGTGAGAAGTTTACTAGCCCGCTTACGTAGAGGAAGACAACAGAAGTTTATCACACACGAAAATACAAGAAGGTGAAGATTGGGGTAGGAAGTCGGACTAAAACTGGGAGAGCGAACTAACTATTGGCTGGCTTTTATATTAAACTCTTTAAGGGCTGTCGCCCATAAAAAGCAAGAAGTTATTTGTCTAGTGCGTTGATGAAACTACAAAAAGTTTTTAAAGCTATTCGTTTAAAATTAACAATATTAATTATTAGATTGTTTTTGTATTAATTAAGATGCGCCTAGGAACCTTTGAATCGTGATTTTAATCCAAAATTTTTATTTTTGTATGTTGAATGAATAATTCAACAACTATGCATCTTATGCAAATACTGAATAAATAACCCAACCGTCTGAAAATTCTGGCGTCATGTTAACTCTTCATCGACGAGCTGAGTCGAACTAGGGGTTGGAGAAGTTTTTCCGGTACCTAGGGACCAAGATATAGGGGCTCAAAATGGTCAAAAATCGTAAGCGGCATCATAAAAATACATATGATAGCTCATTCGAAAGAGCTCGACGAGCTGAGTCGAATGACACCAAAATCATCGTGATTGTACAAATCTAGAAAAAGTTACGATAGGAAAACTAAAACCTAAACCTATGGGGCGACGGCGAGGCGCTTGTGCAAAACCCCGCGCTTCGCGCGGGGTTTTGCGGCACGCGCCTTGCGGGCAGTCAACGGTCGCTGGGTTCTGGGCTCGTAACATAAACATATCTCCCTTGCTCTAGGTACCTTGGACCTCCGTCAGCAAAGACGAGCTTACTCCTCCTACAGTTATCTTCAATAACAAGTGAGTATAGTGGAAAAGCTCGACTCGATTCCCGCAAAATCCCGCTTGGGATTTTGCGGGATCCCGTCCCGCAATCCCGCCGTTTTTATTTTGAGTGATACCGCGGGATCCAGTCCCACAACGATTTAAAAAGAATCTCGCATGCGGGATTTACCAATCACGATTTTACCGACCTCTAGTTGTTTGCATTTCTTTTTGCAGTAGTAAAGACAAAAAATTTCAATTTAAGATTCAATTGATACTTGACAACGTGATTGATGCGCTTTTACAAAAAATTCTACACGGTTACGGGCTTTGTTGACGATTTTTAATTTTAAAATTTAAATTTTTATATATCGATGTCAGAATAAAATTTTATAAAAACTAATTTAATGCTTTTTTGGTTAACATATAGATCCTTGCAAACTTTTTAGTTAATTATTTAGTCTAAGCGTTGCTTGACTTCCAAAAATATAAGACCCCGACGACAGCAATTTAAAATCCTTCAAATCAGCGATTCTTAAATGAATCGGGAAAACGAAACTTTTTATATTTTTGTGTAGAAATTGTAAGAAAGAGATACCTCAGTTGGTAGAGCACCTGTACGTGATGAGCGAAAGCGCCTAGCAATAACTGCCAGGAGGTCGCAGTGTCGAAGCCTGCCTGGGATTAGACTTTTATCTCGCGCTTACTTAATTAGACTTTTCTTGAGTTTTTTTTCATTTTGGTCTATGGTTGAAGTCTGGGTTTCAACTTTTTGGGATTTAGAAAAATAAACTTCTAAAGATGTAATTTTTAGCAAAAGGGAAAAGCGACCAGCTTAAAAGAAAGCGCGAAAGGCTTGAGAATATTCTTCTCTCTTGTGAGTTCAGTTATACTCATAAGATAAGACTAACGCCTACCTAACAAGTTTTGGAGTCAATTTATGTCGGTTAGCTTAACTTTTGCTTAAGTCATTGAATAATTAGTCTAAGCGTTGCTTGACTTCCAAAAATACAGCAACGCAACTCGACAACCTTAACTTCCCTCAAATCAACGAGTCTTAATGAATCGGGGAAAATTAAACTTAATATTTTGTATAGTAATTAGTAGTGTTATTCATTTGCGATTTTTCGAGATCGAGATCGAGATTATCGAAAAATCTCGATATCGAAAAAATCTCGATTTTTCCAAAAATTGATCGAGACGATATTGAGATCGATAATCTCGAAAAATCTCGATATCGAAAAATCTCGGTCCAAAATTTTAGAGATTATCGCGATATTTCGATATTTTTTATAATCCCTTAGAATTGAATAAAAATTTATTTCAATCAATATAATTATGATCTAAATGTGAATTTAATGTTTGTAATGAATCAATGGAAAGGTCCGGACCGGATTAATCCGGAAAAATCCGGCCGGATCCGTTCCGGCTCCATTGCCAAATCCGGAATCCGAATCCGGCAAATTTTTTACACAGGATTTGGGTACTACTTATGAGAATTCCTTTCTCTTATGAGTTTAGAGATTAGTCTGAGCGTTGCTTGACTTCCAAAAATACAGCAACGCAACTCGACAACCTTAAATTCCCTCAAATCAACGAGTCTTAATGAATTGGAGAAAATAAAACTTTATATTTTGTATAGTAATTAGTGTATTGCATAAAAAAATGCGTTTTAGAGATAATTGCTCTTCACGATTTTAGGATGATCCCGACCTTACAGGAATAATCGGGAGATAATTAAGTCATTTGTCTATTGCTCGATTGCATGATTTTTATTCCTAAGCAAAACCAGGCTGACAACTACAAGAGATATCATATTGGACAATAGATACTAGAGACGTCCGAGAATCTTGGTCTTGAGTCTTGATTCCAAGACTTTTCTTGAGTTTTGTTCGGTCTTGGTCTTTGGGTGAAAAGATGAAAAGAGGTTAAATTACTTCAAATCAGCTAGTCTTAATGAATCGGGAAAATAAAACTTTCTATATTTTTGAAAAGTATGAAGTGTACTGAGTAAGGAACTGCGTAAATGTTCAGAGTCAAAACTTCAGACAGCAAAACTTCAGACTTTTGTTTTCCTAATTTATTTAAAAAAAACATACTTACCTTATTATTCTTCTTTCCTACTTAAAATTAAACTCTTATCATGGACTCTTCAAATAAAGCTACCAAACGTCCATTGACAACATCCCCCCAATTTCCTGCTAAACGACAGCAATTCCTAGACCAAATCTCTGAGTTAAATTTTGATTCTCTCAACGTATCCAATTAACTCTTGCAAGAGTCAAGTTACGTTACCCATGAAGCAGGAACTGAACATGAGCCTTTCTGTCATACGAACAGCTTAAAATCAAAAAATTTCGCCTGCAGCCCGCCTGGTAGCTTAACTTTTGCTTAATTCTTTCAATAATTAGTCTAAGCTTTGCTTGACTTCCAAAAAATATTGACCAGGCCATCCGCGGGAAAAGGTAAATTCCCTCAAATCATCGAGTCTTAACGAATCGGGAAAATTAAAAATTTTATATGTTCGAGTAGTATGAATCCACTGCGTAAGGAACTGCGTAAAGGTTCAGTGTCCAAAGTTCAGCCGGCTCCATAATCATCGGGTTTTTGGTAGAACAGTCGGGCTTGTCTCATTCAGTGATAGTTCTATTCCATCTCCTATTCAATGAATTTTCCAAATCCAAGACATAATAGCTGCTTGTGAAAGCTTTCGACTGATAAAAGATTTATTTGATTGGATTTAAGTACAAAAAGTTATAACCGATTAAAGTCGACTGTCCTATTACGTATTAGCCGAAGCTCTTCGGGCTCTTTCTGATGAGCTTTCAATTATATAATCGAGTTTATCCTCCAATAAAGAGAGGATATGGGGCGTAGGAGTCAAAGCAAAACAGGGTAGATTATAACCGGGAAGTGCCAATTAAACAAAAAAACCAACCACAACATCACTACTAATCTCAATCTCCGTTAATTTAGCTCCCTCAATTAATTGGTTAATTCCCTGAATTAAATTGCTATATACTAAATAGCGATAATTGAGCAAATCTATATCAGTAAATCCGTTCATGTGTATGTAGAATTCTTAAAAGAATTTTCTTAATATTAATTAATTTATAAAGTTGAGGATAAGAGTAACTTATAATTTAAGAGAATAATTACCAGGGTATAAACGTTCAATGTATTTTTGTAAGCCTAGCAGCGCTAAGGCTAATTTTTGAATTCAAAGGTTTATTGTTACCGCATGTACTCAATTGATTCCCCATAGTTATTTTACTATTTCTCGTGAGGATTTTAGATTTGGCCAACTATTATTTTTTGTAAGCCTAAAGTGATTAGGCTAATTTCTATTGACTTCAAAAATTTTTACTGTTAATGTGTTTAGCCCAACTTAATTATTATTTGATTTTTCAATTGAGAAGTAATTAATAATTAGGTGGTAATTAAGTTAAACTGTATTTATAACAAATTTTAAGGGAGTATTATAGTTCAACATTTTCTGAAGGAGTAAATATTTGAGGAAGGTATTGCTTAGCACTAATTAGGCGATTAGCCGGTAACCAGCTTTATAACGAATTTTATGGGATGGGAATGCGTGTTCCGGAATGGCATTCCACGGAGAATGGGTGATCCGGGGAATCCTCGGGGAATCCCTTCCCCTGCTAGAGTTAAATTAGAATTCAAAAAACATACTTCATCTGCTTAAATATAGTGCTCTTGCCGCTTTCAGGGCCACCTAGAATGTGAAAATAAATTTATTACCAAATATTATTTTGGCATCCAAAAATAAATCTGCCTGGCTATCAACAAATGCGTTTCTATGATTATCTAGTCACCATTTTAACAGGGAAATTAAAATAAATTAATATTAAACAAAAATATAAAAATTAATTTTTCAATTCAAGAGAAGTATTGGCAAATGGTTTATTTTGATACTAACCCCAGTAGTACTAAAAGAACTGGCCATGTTCAAGACATAAAATTCTAAAATCCTAATAGTATCGAAATTTTTTTGGTAGTACATCATTTATTTTAAACCGTTTCGAACACTATTCAAGAGTTGGGAACGTTGTTTTAACTATCTCTACAAGGGTTTATCTCATAATTGTTCTGACTAGGTTGGGATTTTCGAATTTTTCTTTCCAATGTCATTAAAATTGAAATCAACATTTGGGAAAATCGAGTGAGCACGGAGGATTGAGTTCACAGGGAAAATTAAGTGAAATTGAGGAAGAAAGAAAACTGACCTTTCTGTACGAATTAAGGAAAAATAGAAAATATACCTGCGAATATATGGGTGGGGTGTGGCAAAACAGAAAAGTACCTTCTGACCGTATAACATACCTAACAAAAGTATTTTCAACGTCTTTTTGAACGACAATTTTTCATTTTCAATTTCTTCGTCAATAGTACGTGCCCTCCGCAGTATTTCTCATTTTTCAGCCTCGTTTCTGTAGAAATTGATGCGGCGCACATTGCTGCAGCAAAACATTCGAAATTTTAAATGATCTATTAATCCAATAATTCCATGAGTTTCTGAAGAATTAAAGTCTAAACTCATTTCTAAAATTTAATTGACTCCCAGGCTAGTCTCTAGTATTTCTACAGGGTGATCTGAGAGTAACTGCACACAGTTGCAATATTGCGATAAGGGTTTGGATTTCGAGTCGAGCTGTCGTTCAAGTCATTTTTATCGGGCCGGCCAGACCGAGTCTTTTTCAGGCCAAAATTCAATGCCAGACTCGATCTTTCGGACCGGGGCCATCAACCCTAATTGCGATCCCTGAATCTTTCCGTAAAAGGTCTAGAAATAACTAGAAACCGGGCTGGGAGTTTCAGCGAGTATCATATGATATATCTCGAGAAATATCGATCTCGATAACAAAGATACTTGTTCAAGATCCAAATACATTGAATTTAAAATCAGAGGATAACGTGGATATCTTTGTGGGGATTAAGAGGAATATGTGAAAATCTCCACTTATTTCGCCTTAATCCTCTAAAACAAGGAATTTGAAATAATTTGACACAGCTTTAATCTCTCCAATAACTAAACTTTTCGGCTAGTTTAATATTAGTCTAGGTATAGCTAGACTTACAAAAAAAATAAACTCAAGGCAGCAAATGAATTAGGTAAGACATATTTTAATTAATAAAGCATATACATATAACCGAAATAATGAAAAATTATATACTTTGATTATTAGACATGTGATAGAGGGTATTTCAATTTGGGGATCATCCTAAGGCAGAGAGAGAGAGACTAAACATTTTGAATAACTTAATATTAGTCTAGGTATAGCTAGACTTACAAAAATAATCAAACAACGGCTAACCTAACTTAAAATATCTTTTAATAAATAAGCATATATGATAGAAATAATGAAAAATTATATACTTTATATATTAGAGTATTATAGAGGGTAATTCAATTTTGAGGGAATCCTAAGGTATAGGACCATTCTAAATTTAATAAAGCTGAGCTGAAGCGATTATTTCTCAGTCAACTAATGAAAAAGGTATTTAGACGGCTGGAGTGGACAAGCATCTCCAATCTTAGGATCTCCAATCTCCAATCTTTCTTAAAATTAAAATAATGTATATGAGGACCAGAAAAATAAAAAAAATTATATTTAAAGTTTTTGAACATTGAGTTTAATAAAATGGCAGCTGAAACAAAGGAAATTAAAGTTAAATTATATATAGAAAGGTGTATAAATTTTTTAAAATTAACATGTCACGCGAAAGATAAATTTTAGTTGAAATTTGTTTAAGTAATAATTTACAAAATATATATTAATAAAATAAAAACTTTAAAAATATAAATAGTAGATGTACAACAAAGATTATTGCCACTTTTCCCATGTTATTTTTTGGAAGCTATGAAAGATCATAGTTAAGAGGATAGATACATCTTTGGGTTTAAAGCTGAATAATTTAATCGGCACAAGCATGAAGTAGAGATGTTAAGGGTTCAGACTCTAGTTGAGTTAGGTTTTGGTCGGATCAGTATACTTATAATTGAAAAAGTATAAGTAAAACTAGAGACCTGACAGCGAGAATTGACAGCGAGAATCGTATTATTATATTCATGTTATGCTGTGGAAAAATTCATTGGATGGGAGATGGAATAGAACCATCGTGGAAACTTTTACTTTATGATATTAGTCATAGCATTTCTAGAGTTACAAAAATACACAGATGGTCAGGCACGTCAAAAGCTGTGATTATTTTAGAATAAAAACACATATATGTATCGAAATAATGTATAATTATATACTAAAGTTAACTATAAGACATAAATAGAGGGTCATCCATTTGAAGAGGTTATTCCACTAGAGAGAACCAGTCTCTAGTTAATAAAGCTAGAATGGGTAGTAATTTCCCCCCTCAGCTAATACATAAAAACAAAAGCTCCATTTTGTTAGGTACCGAACCTAGAATCCTAGTCAACTGTAAGATTGAGGACACGGTTATTGAGGATAACCAAGACCTATTAACAATATTAATTATTTGATTATTCCGTAGTTATTATTATTTATATATTTTATTTTACTGATGGTTTTTACTGATGGTATTTTTTGGATGTTGAACCAATGATTCAACAAATGAGCTGAGCAAGATAACGTTAGTATTTTACTAAGCAAGTAACCATATCCTGGACCTAAACTAAGAACCAAACAGAAAGTTCGATTCCGTTAGGTTTCGAACCTAGAATCCTAGTCAACTTTAGGTTATTGGGGTTATCCGAGACCTTTACACAATATTAATTATTTGATTATTCTATGTTTATTAGTATTTATATATTTACGAAAGCCGGTCGCGCGCTTCTATATTTCTCGTTATTTTTGGATGTTGATTCAATGATTCAACAAACTACGGATCGAAATTGACAAAAACCCCAATAAACTCGACTATATATCGTCTGCGCCAAAAGGAAGAATCAACGGAAACTTTGGAAGAACCAGCCAGGAAAAAGGATCAGCAGTCGAGAAAAACCAGTAATTCTAGCAGAATGCCAAACTTTCTGAAACTAACGAAAGTTAACAAAATGTAAGGCAAAAATTTTTAGCAGCTTTTTATCTCCTTATTCTGCGATTCAATTTTAAATGTTATTCATGCTCTTTTGAGTTAGCTCATCTGAATCGGAAATTTTTTTTGAAAATTCTGTTTTACCCAAATTCTCATAAAAATAGACAACCCCATATATAGTGGTATTAATTCCGTTAATTCCGGCACTAGGGATTGAACTAATTTTTGTTTTTTCCCGGAATAGTACTATAAAATAGAACGCAATTAGAGTTCGATATTATAATTAAAAGATATTTATTTTTTCAATTTTAGTGGTTATAAGGGTTTTTAATAGAAGTTGAGTTGTTTCAGTGTTGTTTCCTATTCCAGAAATTTTTTGGAAGTCCATATAAGTGGACTAAATTAATTAATATCCCAAAGCAAATAAATTAATTCAGAATAGCATTCCCGTTAAAGAGATTTCATTTAGTAGGTGGATACAGGGATATATTTTGAAAAATATTTATTTTTCTATTTTGTTGTTTTGTCGGGAACGCCCGAGACACGAGACTCGGGCGTTCCCGGGTAAAAATAAATTTTTTATTTTATGTTTTATTCTTGTGTCAGTCGGTGTGAGAAAAGTGAATCACCGACCAATCAATTCACATTCCTTTTTATTTTTTGTTTAAAAAATTCTTTCTTTTTTATAAAAAATAATTTTCTTTTAATTTTAGCCTTCTTTGGCCTACAATCTTTTCCCCTCATTTTTTAACAACTTTCCCACAATAAATTTGTAATGTAAATAAGTTATTTGTAAAAGAAGATATAATCATTTACCCCCACTATTTAAAGAAGCACACTCCTCCCAACAACAATTCATTCTCTCCTTATCCCACTTGGGACAGCAACACACCACAAAAGGCGCTCCTTGCCGGAACCGTTCCCTAGCCTTCTTTGGCCGAGAGATCGGTAACGGCAAGGAGTGCCCCGACAACAATGGTTGGCTATCCCTCTCCCGTGACGACCCAAGAACTTAATAAAATTATTAATTTCGCGATTTTATTCATTTTTCACATTTTTCGTTCACACATTTCTTTGTTTAATTTGGTTTAATTACCCAAGTTTAAGGTGCTATAATAAAGTATTATATTAAAAACTTTTGTCTTCGTTTTATTAATTGTCAGCAACCCAAATATTTAATTTGACGTTTCTGATATCTGGAGCCCCGACAACGAACGATTTCGTAATAAATTCACAACAAAAACAACAAAACAACAAATTCAAAAGAAAGTGGGGGACAAAATCAAATTGTTAGCAAGAACAATAAAAGTAAGTTAATCAAAATAAAAACCCAAGCTCTATTGAGCCAGGATAAAATTATTAAAAAAAAAATCTAAAATTTTTATAAAATAAAATTAAAAATAAATAATAAAAATGTCTTCAATAACATCAAACAAAAGAAAGTTAAAAAATATCATCGAGATCACTAAAGAATTGATAGCAACAGAGGTCAAAGGACCAACAGAAGAAGATGATATTCACGTACTTGAAGGTCAAATAAGGAAGATAAAAGCAATAAAAGAAGAATTGGAAAGCAACACAAGAAAAATAGAGATCATACAAGATGAGTGGGAAGCAAACATTCAAAAATTGAAGACAAGCGAGAGAATCGAAGCAGAAAATGAAATAACAAATTTTATCAACGAAAATCAGATAGAAAGTATTTACAAAATAGCAAAAACAAAAATAAGAAATTGGAATTCAATTGAGATTGACTACTTAGTCATGAGGTCTCAAAAGGAACCGACACTACAAAACGAACAAAATACAACAATGAATGAATCTAGAGGAAATACCCACGTACTCAAACCACCGTTACTAAAACAGTAACATTAGAAGGACCAAATTGGTCAGACTTTTGGCCTATATGGAAACTATTAATTCATGAAGATGATAGTATTCCAAGGTTACAAAAAATATGTCAACTTTTCGCGCACGTAAGAGGAGAAGCAGCAGCCGTACTCAAAGGTATAGAACCACTAGAAGAAAATTATGAAGTCGCAATTGAAATTCTTAAAGAAGAATTCGAGAAAGAAGAAACACAAATAAGAAAATTAAACAAAGAATTATTTGGATTAAAGACCAGTCAAAATTTTAACGATGATATAAAATTGTTACGCGACTTACAAAGAATAAATCGATTAATGAAGACACACAAACAAACAATAAATATTCCAGCAATATCTCTAATGATAGAGCAAAAATTAAGCAAAGCCGTCTTAAGGCAAATGCTAAGTAAGAAAAGACAATCAAACGAATGGAATACAGAAATTTTAATAAAAAATTTGGCAGAAATTATAAAAGAAGAGCAAGCAGTCAATGAAGTATACAAAGAATCACATCAAGAATTTAACGAAGATAAAAGACAAAAAACACCATATAAATTTGGGAAAACCACAATGCAATACACAACAAATGAACAAAAAAAGGAAGAACCAAGAAGGAAAGAAGTAAAAATACAAAACCAAATTCAACCAAAACAAGAAGAAAGAAGTAAACCAAAGTGGCCATGTCCATTTTGTAACCTTAATCATTGGTCAACGGATTGTAGAAAAATCCCAACAGCAGAAGAAAGATACAAACTAGCAAGAGAAAAGAAGTTATGTATCAACTGTTTAAGACCAGGACATCAGAGCAAAGAATGCTCAACCAAAAACAAAATATGTTGGTTTTGTAAGAAGCAAGGACACCATCAAGCAATTTGCTTAAAGCAATTTGGAAAGAAAGAAGAAAGAAAGCAAATAAATAATATCGAAGAAGAAATTCAATTGCAATCAGTACGAACAAACAAAGAAGAAAGTAATCAAACTAGTATATTACTAACAACAACAATTACAGTATTCAACCCAGAAATACCGTACAAGCAAGAAAAAGTACTTTGCTTTTTCGACAGTGGTAGTGATCAGAGTTACATCAGTAAGAACCTAGCAGAAAAACTCAACCTTAAATTAGAGAAGTACAAAAAAGTAAAACTAACAGGATTTGCAGGAGCCAACCTTGGCACCTACACACTTGCAAAAACAAAAATAGGAATACAAACAAAAAGAGGAAAAAGAATTTATCAAATGTCAGCTACGGACCAACCGTTAGCAAAAATGACAATAGTAAAGATAGAAGGAAAGTATAGAGAGCTATATCAAGAAGAATTAAAAGTACCAAACCACAACACAAGCCCTGAAATATTAATAGGGAATGACAATTACAATGACTTTTATATAAAGTCAGAAAGAAGACTTCCAAATGGATTTTGGATTAACGAATCAACGGTAGGAAAAATATTAAGTGGACAAGGAAATTTAAAAATTAATAATCGAAATCTGTTAGACACACAAAATCACCATACAAAATTAAAAAGCTCTCTTGAGCAAAATAATGAAGAAAAAGGGGAAGACAAAAATAAAATTGAAATCGAAACGGAAGAAGAGAAATTAACAGAAAAAGTGGAAAGATTATTAAGCAAAGAGATGATAGGTTTGGAAGACGCAAGTGAAATATCGGACGAACAAAAATGGATGGTTCAATTCGAAAACGATATAAAAACACCAGAAGAGACAGGTGATAGATACGAAGTATCACTACCTTGGAACGAGAACGCAAGTAATTTACAATCAAACTTTGCATTAGCAAGAGGAAGATTAATATCAACACTCAAAAGATTGAGAAAAGATAAAAAATTATTAGAAGAATATGACAAAATTATTAAACAACAGATAGCATTGGAGATAATAGAAGAAGTAAAAGATCCAACAAAGAAAGTAGAACACGTACATTATATACCGCACCAACCGGTAGTAAAGAAAGACTCAGGTAAAGTAAGAATCGTTTACGATGCAAGTGCCAAATGTAAAGCATCAGATCAATCATTGAATGACTGCTTAGAAAAAGGACCAATATTATTAAAAGATTTAACTGGAATACTTATCAGGACAAGATTAAAGGAACATTTAATAACAGGAGATATAGAAAAAGCCTTCCTACAAATAAGTATAAGAGAAAAAGACAGGGACGCGCTACGCTTTCTTTGGCCAGCCGACCCTGCAAATGAAGAAAGTAAAATAAAAACATATAGATTTAAAAGAGTTCCATTTGGAATAATAAGTAGTCCAGCGCATTTAGGAATTGTAGTTCAACATCATTTAAAGAAAAACACAGACATGATTGAAGAAGACATCCTCAAAAATATTTATGTAGACAATATAATTGTTGGCACAGACGAATTGGACGAATTAGAAAAAATATATCGCCAATTGAAAGAAGTATTTCACAAGGCAAAAATGAATATTCGAGAATTTATTTCAAGTGACAAAGAAATAATAAACAAAATACCAGAAGAAGATAAAGGTAATAATGAAAGAACAAAGCTATTAGGTATCGAATGGATACCAGAAAAAGATATATACAAAATTAAATTGAAAAAATGGGAAGAAGGTACACCTACAACAAAAAGAACAATATTAGCACATTACGCATCAACATTCGACCCTCTTGGGTTATTGAGTCCAGCACTATTACCATACAAATTATTATCACATAAAATTTGGGAAGAAAAAACAGATTGGGATCAACCGGTATCCAAAAAATTAAAAGAAGAATGGGTCAAGATAACAAAAAGGCAAGAAGGGGAGCCATTAGAAATACCAAGAAAAATTTCGAAATACAAAATTAATAAGGAAGGAAATTCATTACAGATATTCGCAGACGCATCAAAAGAAGCTATGGGAATAGCAGCATATTTGAGATGTAAATCGAAAGAAGAAATAGTAACTAAACTATTATTTGCAAAAAGCTTAATTGTCCCAATTTACGTCCCAAATAAACATAAGACAATCCCAAAGCTAGAACTCCAAGCACTAAAAATCGCAACAAAAATAGCAAAATATTTAGAAAAAGAAATTGATTTAGAATTAGAAGAAGTCCAACTTTGGACAGATGCAATAGACGTAATAGAATGGCTCAAATCAGAGAAAAGGCTAGAAACATTTATTGAAAATAGACAAAAATAATTAGAAATTATAATGTAAAGCATATAAAAGGTGAAGAAAATCCGGCAGACATAGCCACAAGAGGGACATCTATGAAAGAAATACAAAACACAAACTGGCTTGAAGGCCCAAGTTGGCTTAAAAAGGAGAAAGAAAAATGGCCAGAAACAAAAACATACTACGACACTAAAGAACATGAAAGAAAAATCAAACCAACAGAAATAACATTAATGACAATAATAGAAGAAAAAGTCGAAGAAATAGACACAACAAGAAGCTCATCCTGGATAAAAACAAAGAGAGTGCTAGCTTTAGCACTAAGGTGGAAAAATAAAACGACAAAAAATAAAAATAAAGAAATCAGACCAACAGAAGCAAAAGAGTTAGAAAGGAGTGAAAAAATATTAATAAAAAATATACAAAAAATATATCCACCAAATGAAGAAGAAAGAAAAAATTTAAATATATATGAAGATAATGAAGAAATATTAAGATGTAAAGGAAGACTAGGAGCAGAAACAGCGCATGAAAAAGCAAATCAACCAATATTTTTACCAAAGAAAGCAAGAATAACAGCAATGATTATCAAGCAAGCACACATCGAAATGAAACATTCTGGTACAAACATAGTTCTTGCAAAATTAAGAGAAAAATATTGGATACCACAAGCAAGAAGAACAATCAGAGCTACAATATTCAACAAAAAGAAGGAATTATACTGTATCACATGTTCAAAGAAGAACACAAAAGCATATCAACTACCCAATCCACCTGACTTACCAATTTATAGAATAGAAGATAAATTCGAAAAACCATTTAGTTCAATCGGATTGGACAACTTTGGACCATTTATAGTTAAATATAAAAATCAACAGTCAAAAATATGGGGTTTGATTTTCGTATGCACAAGAATTAGAGCGATACACATTGAAGTTGTGTTCGACTTAACCGCAGATGAATTTCTAGCAGCATTTACTAGATTTATCGCAAGAAGAGGATTACCAAAAATAATCGTGTCAGACAACGCAAAAACATTCAAAAAAGCAAATAAAGCCATAAGCCAACTTTGGCAAAGGCCAAAAGAAACAAACGACACACTCTCTAATAAAGAATAGAATGGTATTTTAATACAGAAGCAGCACCTTGGCAAGGCGGGTTATTTGAAAGAACAATACAAATGGTAAAAAACCCGTTAAGTAAGACAATTGGAAGAAGAATATTAAAATTAAGCGAAATGATCACATTACTTACAGAAATCGAAAAGTATGTAAACGAAAGACCACTCACATATATTTCAGAAAATGAAATAAATGAAGTAATAACACCATGGAAAATTTTAGTACCGTACCCAGACAATGAACCAATCTTGAAAATAGATGAAGAAGAAGAAGAATATATCCCAAAAGGAGACACAAGAGCAGAATTGATAAAAAGATACACACAGAACAGAAGTTTAGCTAAACATTATTGGGATTTATGGAAGAAAGAATACTTACCATCGTTATTAGAAAGACAAAGAAGAAAACTAGAAAACAATCAACCCCCTAAAGTGGGAGAGCTCACTTTGATAGAGCAAAGTGAGGGAAAAAGAAATCAGTGGAAGGTGGGAAAAATCGAGAAGCTATACACCGGAGCCGACGACCAAATTCGAAGCGCCTTAGTAAAAGTCCAAGGAAAATTTCTGAAAAGACCAATCAACAAACTTTATAATCTAGAAATAAACGATAAAAGAAATAATAACCAAAATATTAACTCAAAAACAATAGGGATAAATACTAATGATAAACTAAATCATATTTACAGTATCTATTCAAAATTTCAGGCAATGGAAGACGTTTCGCTCGCGGGCAGCGACGACGAGCAATGGGTGGGTGAAGAAGAGTTCCGAGGGGACCAAGCCTCCTTTGGCCAGGACCCCGAGGACCCATCATCATGGCAGGATATGGCCGAGTACCAGGATGCGAACCTCGAAAACGGCACGCTTGAAACGGATGATTGGGGGTTATTCACGATCTGCAACCCCGGACAACCAGGGCACAGAATATGTGAGGCCCTGCTGACAACGAACTTCCTGCATATGGAAGAGGAAAGCGAATGCGTAATTCCATCAATTCTTCACTTAATCTTGGTTTTGTGGGCAACGGTGCACGGCAAAGTTGAAGAGAAGATAAAGTTGTGGGTGCAAAGGTTCTGTGAAACACCGCCGTCAGAGGAACTTCTATGGATGGCTCGCCAGGCAAGGCGAGAGATGGGTGGCCAAATAAAGATTGGATACAAAAAAGCGGATATCCCGGTCAGCCATGAGAAATGGAGGAAGAGAACGAAGGGAATCGGACAGAAAGACCTCGTATGGTGGACTCTAACGGAGTTGCAAGAAGCGTTGAAGGTCTGGAGAATCTACTGTAAGGGGGCTGCGAATCCGATAGAGAGAAACAACTACGTCGCAATTAGACCAGAATCGGTGCGAGAACATATCGAAGACGAAGGGCTAGATGAATTAGTTCAAATGATGGAGGGAAGCATCATGAAACTAGCCAATCGAATGAAGGCAAAATATTTCATCGGAGATGTACATATGGTGGAAGCAAAGAAGGTTCATATCACCGAGGAATACTGTGCTGAAATTGGACGAAATCTGGGGGCCTACACACTCATTCCGAAGAGTGCGGAACATCTAACGACCCTCTTCTATTCGCCAATAACCGATTGGGTCATCATCTGTTTAGGGACGTCACATATCCTGAGAGAAACACCTTGGGAGGTATTCAGTCGCGACACAACCCCATTCATCAACATTTTGAGCCTCCTTTGGCGCAATGTTGTTTGGATCCTCCCACCAACTAAAGTCACGTCCGTCCGAAAGGATTATGAGAAGGGATTTAAGAAGTTAATGAAGGACGCCCGCGAAACCGAATCAACGTTCCGGATGATCATCGCACCAAATAACCAAGACTGGACCAACTGCCACGGCTTCCTAACAGAAAGTGGAGCAACCGCGGTGACACGACTAGTAGAGGAAATGATGTCCAACAATTGGCAGCCTCCCGTGGACGACACACCAGGCACTTCCGACAGGCCGACCTTAGAAAGCAGGTTGCAAAACATCTTTCATATTCAAACAACTTCAGCAGGGACCTCTTCCGAAGTCCCTCCAAGCCCTCTTGGGCCGGAGGCGACAGAAGAATATCCCCAATATTATGGCAATCTGATCACCAACTATTGGATGACTCGGGATGAGAATGGCTTTTCCGCCGACTTAGATCTCGTCGCAACTGATTGGTTACTCAGTGAAGAAAAAAGAGAAGAGAAGAAGAAGTTGGCAAGGAAAATAGAACGAATTCTCTCTGAACGATGAGGAAGAGCTCGAGTCTGCTTATATGGAAGTTCCGTTGCTGAGTTAGACTTGAAAGACAGCGATCTCGACATCACCGTTCTTCCGGACAGAGCAATTCGGGGCGAAGTAACAACTGAGATAAAAAGAAGAGAACTGGCATCAATTTAACGACACTTGTGGGCTTCATGCCGGCAGGAAGCTTGGTTCGATCATTGCTTCCGGATATTCACCCGCAACGTACAAATAATTCGGATTAAGACTGAAGACCTAGAAATTGACGTCTCTTACGATGGCACGAAAGTGGTAGAAAGCGCAAGATGGCAGAGAGAAAACATCACGGAACGAAGGCTGAGAACCTTAAGCACCATCCTCAAAATTTGGTCTAAAGGTAAAGGTCTAAATGACTCCACTCACCATTTCTTGAATAGCTACGCATGGAACATTATGTTGGCTTACTTCCACAGCAGGACTCATCATCTGAAAAAAGATACGGCTTGGAAACTCCTCGCCTTTTTCGACTACTTTGCTAGCTTCCCCTACCAGGGGATGATCATCACAGCAGAAGGAATGGAGCGAAGAACGCCAGAAGATGGGACCCAACCAATTTTTGTGCGAGACCCAACAGACGACAACAACAACGTAGCTAGAAATGTAACAAGCGAGACGTTAAGAAAAACTACGACCACCATGGGCAGACAACGGGACAGGTTTATCTGGCCTGCCGCGCGTCCTTCTTTGGACCTGCTAGGACTTGCAAGCCCTCCTGGGCCGCAGAATAGAGGCAAGAAGACTTTATTGGACCCTACTCTTAATAATTTTATTAATTTCCAAGTTCAGATGGACCGTCGGGCAGTCGGCAATGATGTGCAATGAGGTGGCTCCCGCAAGATTGATCGACTTACAACATCGAGGTATGTCTTGTTCAGAGTGGTTACCGGGTACCAAGGTCAAATTAAGACTGCAAGTGTATCGGGTAAATATGGAAGCCAGGGAAGTTAAAGCGAGTAGGTGTGTCATTGTAAAACAGAGGGTAGAGTACTGGGAAAACGTAATCGGGGAAGGAAGAAATGTGACCACCAGCGAAACACTTCCGATTTCGAAAGAAGAGTGCCTCAGAATGACAGAGACCAACCACTGCCAATACGGAACGCTCACAGCAAATGAAGGAATTAAAAGGACTCTGAACGATTACAACCCCAAGATAGACTACAGCTACTTCTCCACGCAGCATAGCCAACGAACCAACTGTTTCCAAAATGACGAGAAACTATATTTTGATCCATCTCCATGATCAACTAATAATGTTGGATTGTGTGTTGTTGCTTCATCAATTAAAAAATTATGCAGAACGACAATGGCACGTACAATCCAATTAGCTGACTCTATAGACGTTTCAATAGGTTTTAGTAGAAGCCTCTACATAGCACACATGATTCCAAAAACATTTTCAATAATTCGTCTGGCTCTTGACAATCTAGAAAAGGCTAAAATCAAAAGCCCATGGCAATAATAAAACCTGTAATTATATATCCGTTGCTCACGTGAAAGTATCCGTCCAGAAAATGGTTTCATAATTTTTAAAGACAATGGAAAGGCGGCATCTGCCACAATAAAGTAATGGATTTTAGAATCAGGCATTCCTGGTAGAGACGCTGGTTCAGGAATTTTTAAAGAATTATTGGTCAATATTTGTTTGAGTGTTGATGTGGCGAATAAATTAGCATCTCCTTTATATCCATATTCTCACCCTCTTACGAGACTTAAGTTGCATTAAAATATTCATAATATTTGATTTTGCTTCATTTCTTTCTGGGCTGGCAAGGCTTTTGATTTCAGATCCAATATTGCCCCAAATTGCTTACAAGGTGTGATTTCCGAAAGAGAATCCTTGATCTGCTTTGTTAACTCAATAATACAATCATCAACTTCATCGTGTTTATTGTTCTCGCATAAACGGCGACGCTTAACAGCCAAACGTGGCGAAGTCAAACTTTAGTATAATTTTCTTCATCACTTGAATTAATCGATACATTAATTTTCAATAAATTTTCTATTGATGATGATGAATGTCCAGTCGAATCGATCCTACTTAAAATTATTTCTTAAAAGTATAAATTATTCAAAAAATAACCTAGAACAACTTTGTCTTTCTTCTTCCAGAAACGACATTGCTTTTAAATATGGCCATTTCATTTCTTTATAATTCGACCCTGACGGCTTTGGCTTCTTAACTCTGCCATAATAATCACATAAATTTTTCCATTTTTGTTTCGCAGCTTTAGCATCTGAATTTTTCATTATTATTTTTAAAAATTTTATAATAAACCTTCAAAACCAGTTTCGACTGCAATTTTTTCCCACGTGCTTTCACATTTGCCTTTGTTTTTTTGCTCATCATGTCCCTTTTTCCAAATCAATTCGTTTTCTCGTACCAGCTCGATAAATTGATCAATTTCTACTTTTGTATTAGTCATGGAATATTTGAAAAATAAAATAAATTGAAATTTTTTCAGAAAATATCACTTTTTTTTAAAATCAATTTTAACCTATAAAATTTAAATTTAAAAATATAAAATTTATATTGATCGATAGAGAATAAACTGAACTTTCAGAATCTTTTTAAATTTCAAAAATCGGATCAGAATTGATCGAGAAATAGTATAACAAACTTTTAAAAAAAGTTGTCGCAAAATTGTGTCGCCAAAAATTCAAACATGTTTGAATCAAAAAAAGTGTCGCCGGCGACATGTCGCCGGCGGAAATCGCATTTTATGTAAGCACACGAAAAAGCGACAAAATCGCGCGCGACATGTCGCCGGCGACAGTCGCGGTTTATGTAAGCACTCAAAAAAGCGACAAAGTCGCGCGCGACAAGTCGCTGGCGGAAGTCGCTTTTTATGTAAGCACGCAAAAAAAGCGACAAAATCGCCGGCGACTTTTCTCTCCTCTTTTTCCATTATCTTTTTGTCGCGTGTCGCGCGCGATTTTTATGTAAGCGTAGCATAATTCAACATTTTTTAAATAAATAAATTCTCTTTTTTCTTCCCATTCGTCTTTAATCTTCAGTTCAACCTTAATTAAACCGCTGGGATGAATATAAAGAATGGTTGATTCAGGAAGCTGAAAAAAATCAATTAACTAATGTAAATAGTAATATTGAATTTAATCTAAAAATAAATTAAGGAAGAAGTAGATGAATTTTTTATTCCAATGGAGGAAGAAGTCTCAGTAGGGACCACTGCACCCCTGCAACAAGCTGCGAAAGTGAGAGACTTTTCAGTACAGCTGGTCTTATAGCAACTGATCTTCGAAAAAGTTTATTACCTGAGAACCTTGAGATGTTATTAATCTTGCATCAAAATTTACTTATTTATAATTTTAATTATTGTTTGAAGTAACTAAATATTTTACTTTGTATAAATTGAAATTGCGGATTGCGTATTGTTGATTTCGTAAAATTGCGTGTTTTTTTGACTTGCGGATTGCGGCTGCGGAAAATTTTTTTAATTGCGTCCACCCCTCCTCGCGGTACGTTGGGCCAGCGGTACGTTGGGCTGCGGTACATTGGCCTGCTCCCATTAAGTGGTATTTGATTAAGTGGTATTGAACTTTTATTGTTTCGTGTTTATCTAGCATCATGCTAACTGAACATTTCCTGTTTCAAGTCCAATATTTCAAAAATTAATCGCAGACCAGGAGCATTTCCCATAGCCCGAGGGGGGAAATGCTCCTGGTTACTCTCCGAAACCTAATTAATAGGTTTCGGAGAGTAACTCAATATTAGTCATAGCATTGCTAGACCTACAAAAATACACAGCATTGCTAAGAGGACTTCTTACCGATTTTTTCAGACTTGTAACTCTTTAATAAATGATATATAGAGCAAAATAATGTAAGATTATATACGATGTTCAATTATTAGACGTAAATAAAGGGGCATTCAATTCGAAGGGGATTTCTAGTGGAAAGGGCTAGATTAACCTTTATCTTGGGCTATTATAAAGAAAACTTCCCAAGTCTTGTGAGGTAAAGAACATTCAAAAAAAAGGAGAGATAAATTCGCGCGACTCATTTCCAATGCTATTTGTTATACATAACGCAAGGTAACAAGGGATAATGCTCACTCACATTAAAGCTAGTAATTATTGCATTTACAGACAAATATTTAGTTTGAAACTTGATAAAATAATAATTTACAAAATATGTATCAATAAAATAAAAGCCTTAAAAATAAGAATAGTAGATGTACAACAAAATTGGAGTCAGTTTAACCATGTTATTTTTTGGAAGCTATGAAAGATCATAGCTAAAATGATAAATAAATATTAGGGTTTTCAATGCTGATTTATTTAATCGTAGGAAGTAGAGAGGAGTGGTTGAAACAAAGTCAAATCCGGTTTTGGCGGATCAGTATAAAGAATATGGAGGTAGGGTATGGTGTAATGTCCGGTTTTAGTCGTATCATTATAAAGTGTATTGGGAGGGGGGGGTGGAGGCTATAGGCGCGACTTTGGAGAGTAAGGGGGATAGATTTGAAGTGGTTAATGGAACTTGGAGATGTTAAAAGTAATTTAGTTTGGATTGCAGGTTAGAGCGGATTTAAGGGATTAATAGGGCTTTATAGAGACTAATTGTCACAAAGTTTGTTTCAATTTTTGCCTGTAACATAAGACTTTTTGTAAGTGAATAAAGGGTAGAAAAATGTAATGTAATTGTTAATGATTCGAGTAAGGCTTAGATTTATGGTTAATTTTTAGCTGGTGCTTTGCACAGCTTCCAAAAAATAAAAAAGAACTTCAAGCATGGCCCAGATAGTTGTTATATAAACTAAAAAATTATTATTTTTCTAGTTTTATATATTTAATATTGTCTTGAGACTGATGTCATGATAGACATGGTCAAATTTGAAGGATATGGAATCCAAGACAACTTGTCTTGGAAATTAAACTGCCTAACGTACAAAAACTGAAAACACTATGCTAGGAATCAGAGATGTTAAGCTTAGAGAAAAGTCATCAGCTTTAGCTCTGATCTATAGAGAGGGTTGGGAGGATTAAAATAGACATGGTCAAATTTGAAGGATATGGAATATTATGAGGGAGTTGGGATACCTCCTTCTTCCCCCAAACAATGCTTTTTATTGAGGCTAATACTTAGCTTATAAGCTAATAATTATTAGCATTTACAGACAAATATAAATGCTTTTATTGACTTTTGTTGTGTTATTTATATATGCCATGTGAAAAATAAACTTTAATTGTTAAAAGTTGGAATAAGGCTAATTAGCTTTATGGTTAATTATTATCTAATGCTTTGCACAGCTTCCAAAAATAAACATCGGAAGGGCACTGATTCAATTCGGCAGAACACAGATATTTGATATACTAATACATTTATAATATTAGTATTTTTAATTTTATATATTTTATATTGTCTTGGAACTCATGTCTTCAAAAGTT
The DNA here is from genome assembly GCA_963681835.1 of Meloidogyne enterolobii. Classification (NCBI taxonomy): domain Eukaryota; kingdom Metazoa; phylum Nematoda; class Chromadorea; order Rhabditida; family Meloidogynidae; genus Meloidogyne; species Meloidogyne enterolobii. The sequence continues at coordinate 2,311,328 of CAVMJV010000006.1, forward strand.
ACAAGACAATTTGCTTGTAAATTATACAGCTTAATGTGCCATAGGAAAACACTATATTAGGAATCGGAAATGTTAAGGTTCGGGAAGAGTTTTGGCCAGGTTTTTCTGATCTGTAGGAAGGGGTTGGAGGACTAAAAGAGATTTAGTTGAATAACGAAGAGTTTGGAACATTATTAGGGCACAAAATATGCTTTCTATTGAGGCAAATTTATGTCTAAAGCTAACGATTACTAGCATTTGTAGACAAAAATATTATTACTTTTCTTGTTATATGTATGCCGGGTGAAAAAATAATTGTTTTTTAAAGTTTGAGGGTTTAATTAAAGGTTTGATTAGATTTATAGTTAATTTTTAGCTGGTGCTTTGCACAGCTTCCAAAAATAAATCCACCGACTACTATACACCTAGGTTTATAAACATATTAATAAATTTATAAGTATTATTTTATTTACTTTTATATACAGGGTGACCCAAAAGAAACCGGGCACTTTTATATCCTTTATAACTTTTTTTGTTCATATCATTTTTTTATAATTCCAAGTTTATTTTTAGCCCATTTATTTCTCTATCATATAGTAAAATTATAGATTTTTTGATTAAGGATTAAGAAAGTTACGTAATTTTAGGTACACCATATCAAAATTTTCCCCCTAAAATTTTGATTTCTGTATTTCAGAAAGGACAAGTCCAAACGGGATGATCTCAACAGAATTTGATTAAGATCATTAGCGAACCGGACAAATCTGAAAGATAAAAATCCAAACTCCTACATGGATGGCCCTGAGTAGATGTAAATCAGTTTGGGGTAAATCAGTTTCTACATGCCAAAAAAATTTTGAGTAATTCCTGCAATCTGTTCTAATGTTATAGGCAAAATGCCTCAAAAAAAGGTGCGACCTGAAGCAATAATTTTTCTCACATTCCTTTAACCTTATCTCAAAGTAGAATAGGAATAATTCTAAAAGATTTTTATATCTTATTCTCCATTTGATTATCTATAATTTCATCTTTATTTGATCTCATTATCTTTAATTTAAATAAAGTTGTGCCAAAAATAGCGTGCCCGGTTTCTTTTGGGTCACCCTGTATTTTATATTTGCCTTTGAACTAGAGTTGATCAAAACGATACTGGTATCGATCGATCCGAGACCGAGATTGACCGATACTCAAGAACCCGAAACCGATACCAACATTTTGAGCCGAGACCAATATCGAGAAACGATACTGACCGAGACTAACAAAAATTTTTATTTTATGTCAAAAAATACGTGTAAAAATAATACATTCATTATCTCTTATATCTGGATATTGCCATCATTTTGAAGGGGGCAAATTCGAGTTTCGAGTTTTACTCGAAACTCGTTTCGAGTTTTACTCGAAACTTTCAGTTTTATTTTTGGATGCCGAGCAAAGCTCAGGCAGATATTTCTTTTTTTTAAATTTAGGAATTGAAAAGCACACCACTTCAGGCACAATAAAAACTATCGGAAATCGAAAATGGCTCAGAAATAGGAACTCGGAAATTGGAAATCATCCTAAATTTTAAAAAATCGGAAGGAAATAAACGTCGGAATCCCTGTTATACTTAACTATAGCTATTTAATTACAAATACTTAGCTGTTATATTATAGCATTTTCTAAGAGAACCTCATTTACATCGCAGTATTGTGTAAAGATATACATTAATTAAAATTATAATTTATAAGAAATTTTTCATTAATTGGCCTGCAAGCAGTTTTTCAGTTTTATTTTTGGATGCCGAGCAAAGCTCAGGCAGATATTTCTTTTTCTTAAATTTAGGAATTGAATAGCACACCACTTCAGGCACAATAAAAACGTGTCTGTCTGTTGTCTAGCTAATGCTTGAACTATGAGATGATGTCGAATATTTAAGGGATTATCGACCAGCCTGAGATGTCGACCGGAAATGACAAAGGTGGCGGAGATCGGAACTTATTTCACCTTATTTCCAACTTTATATTTGTTAACAATCCAATTTACTTAATATTAAAATTATTTAAAAATTAATCTTTAAAATGATTAAAAAAGTGTAACTGGAAAGACGAGACGCGGCCATTTTATTTGTATTTTTGGATGTCAAAGTATTTTTTGACAAAATATCAACCTAGTATTAAAACTGGAATTTGACCTGTCTAGTCCAATGAAGTCGACGATTATCAAATTAATGAGAACAAACGGAAAATCAATGGCTGTACAATAAGAGCGAGGTAAAAGCTTAATCCCGGGCAAGCTTCGATCCAGCGACCTCCTAGTAGTTATTACTAGCTGGTGTGCATTTGTGATTCCTCTATATTCTGGGCTGATTCCTCTATATTCTGGGTATGGATTCAGCATGGCTTCGGCAGTATGGATTGGAGAATATGATTGAGAGCAGAACCTTCGTTCTGTACTGTCTCAAAAGTATCTAATATTTGTAAGTAATGATCTATAAGGAATTTTTCTTTCGTTGGCCAGAATTTTTCTTTCGTTGGCCAAAAAGATATTGGCATTGTTTTATAAAAAATATACTGCTGGCTGATTAATTAACTCTTATATCAATATTAATAAAATAATAAATATTTTATTAAAATAAATTAAATTTTTGCTAATTTACTACTTTGTGCGTGGAGTCTTAAAGTCCCTCGATTAACTTCATTTATTTTCTTAAAGTCATCTTTAATCTCTTCAACTTCCCCTTACTTAACCAATCGGAAATCAGCCTGATTTGTTTCTTCAGGCACGCACATTTCTGATGAGAATTACTAGCCAAGGCATTCCTGGCTTACAAAAATAAGATCTGGAAATCACTTTCACTATATAGCTGTTAAATTAAAATTGAATAAATTGTCCATTAAATAAAAAATTATATATTTTACAATTTCCCCTTATATGTATATCAACTTTTAAAATGTTCAATTAATTTGATCAATTTTCTTCAAAAGTCACCAACATCCTAATTGATTATTTAATTTTTTTTGGTAATCGTTAATTGATAGATTGCTCCTTTTTTAATTGAAGGTGAATTATAATTTTAGATCTATTTGAAATAAAAATGTGTATTGAGAGATGGCCTTGGTTTGGAGAGTCATTTTATAAATTTTATTTTTTAAAGCGTTTTAGTTTCTTTTATTTAGAGGAAATATTTTCTATTTGTTAAGGAGAATTAACAATATAATATTTTTAATTTTTAATCTTCAGAAAGGAAGGCATTTATTAGCTTAAATAACATAGATCTTAACTGTATCGTTTATTTTTGAAAGTCAAGCAGCGCTTAGACTAAATTACTTTCTAGGCCGTTCCATTCCACAAATTCGCTTTTTGCCACCTATATTGGATGGATCTAAGATGATCAATAATTTCATCTTCTTCCAAAAATGTTAAACCATATTGAGGAATGCAGATACAAATTTTCTTAAATTATTAATGCTTTTATATTAATCAATAATAAAAAACTATGTAATAATAAAGTTTATTCATAACAAAGCGCATAAAGTATACCACTAAAATGGATGATTATGTGAAAAAAACATGTCAATGTGTGATTACAAAGAATGGTAGGCATATCGAAAAATTAACGGACGCAAATAAGTTTCCAGTTTCTACCAATCCGTTTCTATACAGAATAAACTCGCTAAGAAATTTAGTTGAATTCTTGATTCAACTTTCAAGAAATGACAACTACTTGGCCAAACCGTCAAACGACACCTTATTTACATTAAATTAAGTATGAAATAATATAATAATTAATATTAAGTATTAAACCGTGTTAAACCATTTATACTCATACTTATGAAAAATTAACTTTAAACTCACTAATGACAGCTCGCGTTCAAATTGAATTCATTCCCTCTAGGAGCTATTTCCTTCTGAATAATTGGATCTGCCCAAATATTTGCAATGACATCTTTCAATTCTGGGTGGAGCTTAATCTTTCGTCGTTCCGTTTAATTATTTCAGTAACTCTGCCAGCACAGACCTTTAAATAATTTTTTAAAATTAGTTCAAGAGATGTTTTAATAATATCAAATTTTTAATTAAATCCATTCATAAAAAAGCTTGAATTATTTTTGACCACATTTCCCAGAGTCTGTTTCTTTATTTTTGTAAGCCAAGCTTTGCTTAGGCTAATATTGTTGGGTTTATCCTGAATACTAGCGTTGCTTTTCGAGTCGGGGAGAAGATCGATGCACAGTTTTCGGGTCAAATATCTTAGGCACGACACGATCTTTCGTTCCGAGTCTGTCCATTTTGGCAATCATACTTATGTTAGTATAAGACCACGCCTTTTAGACATTCGAGAGGTTAGAGTTATTCTGTTAATCTAACTCACTCAGTCTCATTCTTGCGCTCCATTTCCTGCATTTACACTCTGTTCCAAAAAGATACGACCACCCTTATTTTTCACTGTAACTTGATGAAAAATCAACAAATCTAACTCAAATTTTAACAAAATATGTATTTCTAAAATATTGTTCAAATCTATAAATATCACAGTTGTCAGTTGATAGATAAAAAATTTATCGTTTAAAAACCGAAATTTAAATGTTCCAAAATGATACGACCACTTGATAGTTCTATACTATCTTGGTACCTATCATTAATTTTTTGTACTATTATTTTACTACAATAAATATTGTAATAAAATAAGAAAAAACTAAGACGGTATCTTTATCAGAAGTCGAGCTACTGATACCTCAAAAATCAACGTAAAGCAGGGGTAAAGCTTTGTCAGATAGATTTTCGACCCCTTATAGGTTATTTTAAAATTCTATTTTAGGCTCATTTGAAAGCCCTTGAAATTTGCTACAAGATAGCAAGAGCCATATTTTTCAGAAAAAATTATAAAGAAAGATATGGTTGTTAAACCAATTAGCCTGAGAATACTCGGCTTCCAAAAAATAATACTTCGAGAACTACAACGCGTACATATTTACTAAAGTCATATTATTACGTACAATCTTTTTAATTATTTAATATGGTTAAAAATAACTAAGGTGAGATCCGGGTGTAAATTTAGGTATTATCGTCTGAAAACTTCTCCATCTTTCTCTATGTCTTTGTCTATACTAAGAAAAATAGCCTAAGATCTTCTTGGCTTCCAAAAAATATTTCTACCAACTTCTACATTCTACATTTATTTCTTCATAAAGTATTATTATGCAATATTTTTTAAATTAATTAATAGCTTTCAGATTAATAAAAATAAACGGGAAATATGATCATGGGGTTCATGACTAAGAGTTTTACTGAAGTTTAGCCACCGTGCAGAGCCTGAGACATCTGATTATGGGTTAATTACATGTTGAATATAATCATAGGATAACTGACTTGAATAAATTCATTTAATTTGTTACAGTAGTGGAGTAGCTAAACAAAGTGTTGTGTATGAACGAGAACAGTTACAGAAAACAGTTACAGATAAAAGCCAGCCAATAGTTAGTTCTCTCTCTTGTCTTCTTCCTTCTTCATATTTCAACCTTAATCTTTTTCTTGTGTATTTTCTACGTGATAAGCTCTTGTGAGTGTTCAGTCTTCTTCATTATCAAGTCAGGTACATAACAAAAAAGCAAATAAATTTTGTCAAATGATAACTTTGACATCCAAAAAATTTTGGTTTAAGAATAGAGAAACGTGATTCATAAATAAAATTGAATTTTAAATAACCACAAATTGGTATAATTTAATATTGTTTAAATGCCTACAGTGCTGGTCAAAAGTATAGCCGCACTTGATAAAATTGTATAACTTTTGATTAAATTGTTCCAAAATTTTAAAACTTTGTGAAAATATTTCTGAAGTCAATAGAAATTGATTAGGATAAAGAGTATTTAAAAATTTTTTAAAACATAGAGCCAAAATTTAAAATATCAAAAATTAGTAAATTTTTTACTGGTCAAAAGTATAGCCGCACTTTGGATTTTCATGTTTCTAATTTTAGGAAAAATCTACAAAAATTTCACATAACATATTTATCGATACTAAGAAAAAATAAAAAAGAACTAGGCCGATATCTCATTTCAATGTCGAGATCTCGATACCCTGAAAATAGGGGTAAAATAGGGGTAAGACTCTTTAAAAAATATTTTCGACCCCATATTGATTATTTTTAAATTTCTATTTTGGCTTATTTGATAGCCCCTGAAATTTGCTATAAGATAGCCTTAATCTTATTTTCCAGAAAAAATTAATTTGAGAGATTCATACTACTATATTACCATTATTAAATTATCGATTGATTAGAACAAGAGGGCTCTGAAGAGACTGGCTATCGGGTGAGAGAAGTCAGAGAAAAAATTTTTTCTCTCACCCAATAGCCAGTCCCTTCAGGCCCTCTTGTTTCTAATCAATCGATAATGTGCAAACCCAATCCTTTTGGGGCTTGCGGGGTTTGAATGGAGTACTGCGGAGGCTAGGCTAAATTGTATCGTAACGCGATTCTGGGCATTAAAGGGTATCAAATGATGCCTGAAGCGGGGTTCGAGTGACCATTTTTCTTCCCTCTGACCATTTTATAACTTGTCTCCTTCTGACCCTTTCTCTTGTTTCCAATAAAGTCAGACGCACGAGAGATGAAATATAATTTGGAAAATAACAGACATTTAATTTAAATTTTGGCGTTATGTTTAAGGAACAGAGTTAGCTTTTTTTCGCGCGTGCGTCTATATATCTATATGGACAAGATTTTTTATTGATTTTGCTTGTCCATATATTTCTATCGCTTGTTTATATATTTCTATGGGCAAGCATTTTATTAATTTTATTTGCAAATATTCTTCACAATTTTTTTTGCAAAATTTAAAATTACTCATTTTTAGGGTAAATACACCGCCACCACTCGTCACAGGAGTGGTGGCGGTGTTAAAATTAATCTTCAATTTAATGATAATCTTAAAAAGTAAACTGTACATTAGAAAAAACTGTTGGATTTGGGAAATGCTGCTCTTGAATCGAATGTTCCCTATAGGTTTATTTATTTTTTGATTCTTCGTAAACATTTTTAAATTTACAGTTGGACCGCGTTTTATGTCTACAAATCAATCTAAAATAATTGATAGAGGTTCTGAAACAACGTTTCAATGCGAGGTAAATAAATTGTCGAAACATTATCTAATTTGATTATCCTTTATACCACACTTCCTCATAGTACTTCGGCTAAATTAAGTCCTGAGAATACATATTAGATTAGGGTACACCTCACGAGCCTTTGCGGGTTGGTGTGCTGGGTTTCGGGGTTTAGAGCATTCTGGGTTTGGGTCGTAGTTTTTGCCTAAAAATTCGGGAGACGAGGTATTACCTTATATTCGAGTGATTCTCTCGTAGATATTTTAAAACGTGCAAATAGTTTAAAATTATAATATTTGTCTTCCTAGGTTCTCGGTAATCCAACGTCTATAATTTGTTGGTATCATGGAAAGGAACAAGAGACACCAATTCATGAAGGAGCAAAGTTTGTAAAATTAAAACATTTTAATAATTAAAATTTTTAGTTTAACTATCAAAAATGCGCAGGATTGGGAGGAAGGAGAATATAGGGTAGTTTTTTGGAGTATACATTCAAATAAAAAATATTTTAAAATTTTAAGTGTATTGCCGAGGGTGAAGGCTTTCCTTGAAAAACATTGTATCATCAATTATAGTTAAAAGGACCTCTAAAAGCAAGATTTATAGAATATATACTTTCTGAAAATGAAAAGGACACTACTCTAATTTGTGAGGTACACTGGATTTTTCTTAAAGAATTAATATGTTAGAGGGATAATTATATAATTTCACATATTTCTTTTTATGTTTCATTGATATGATTTTTTAAAAATTCGTCGTCTATGCCCCCTTTCATAGCCCCCCCCCTCTTCTTAATAGACTTGATTTTAATTTTAAATCATTTAAAGAATCACTTGGATTCTCAATTCTTTAAAGCAAATAAAATATCAAGAAATCCTTCTAGTTTCGTGTTTTTGTGCAACACGAAAATCTTAGCGTACCCTGTTTTTTCTAAAGATTATTCATTTATTTATCTCCTAAATTCTCGAAATATACCAAGTAATAAGAATAACAAATAAATCCATATCTAGGTACAGTCAAGAGTATTGCCAGTTAATATCCAATGGTTACATAATGGCCTACGAATGGATGTTGCAGAACGTATTAGAACGGGTGAAGGAGATGGAAATAACAACAAAAACAAAAATCGTTAAGTTAGCAATGATAAATTGGGCAAACATTTAATGCTATCGAAAATGAAAATTTTTGATTTTGTTGAACAAGATTTGGGGCTGTGGAATTGTTCAGCACGTAATGATTATGGGATTGTCTGGGAACAGGAAGATGTTAGATTACTTGGAATTTTTGATAAAATTGGTAAGTTTTAAAAATAAGTTATATTTAAAAGGGTCTCCAAAAGTCAGATTTATAGAATATATACCGTTTGAAACTGAAAAGGATATTACTTTAATTTGTAAAGGGTAGAGCCCTATGTGTTCGGGTCGGAGTTTTGCCTAAAATGCGGTAAACGGGGTATATTAGAGTGATTCTTTTGTGATATTTTTAAAACGTAAATAGTTTAAAATTATAATATATATTTTTTCTAGGTTCTCGGTAATCCAATGCCAATTATTCGTTGATAGTATGGAAAGGAACAAGAGACCAATTCATGAAGGAGCAAAATTTGTAAAATTAGAAAATTTAATAATTAAAATTTCTTGCTTTAGTTTAACTATCAAAAACGCGCAGAATTTGGAGGAAGGAGAATATAGGGTAGCTTTTTGGAGTATATCCTAATTAAATATTTTTAATTTTAAGTGTATTGCCGAGGTGGAACAATTCTTCAAAAACGTAGCATCAATTCTATTTAAAAGGACATCCAAGAGTCAGATTTAAAGAATATATACTTTTTGAAAATGAAAAGGATATTACTTTAATTTGTGAGGTAAACAATGATTTTTTTAAAAGTCAATATTTTTGATTGTGATAATTATTTAATTCAACAGTTTTTTTAAAATGTTTTTAAGAAACTATAAGAGGAAATATGTAGGATTATTTTAAGAATCCCTTGTCTATTCTCCCTCATAGGGGTTGGTTCATAAAATGTATGAAAAATATTTTTTCTTAAATATTTTTAAAAATTTTATTTAGAATGAAGATATTAAATTTTACTCGTAAATATTTAACTGAACGGACTGGATTTCTGGTTATAATGAGATTACAGTTTGCCTTTAGTGAGTTAAAAATTTTATAAATTGATTAGGCTTTCTTTATTTAAAAAAACATATTTTCAAAAAACTTTTTAATTAAGTTTAAAAATTTAGTTTAAAACGAATTAGTCATTAATTTTATAGATAGAAAATTAGATAACGAAAAATTTTATGCTCAAAGCGGCAAATTCCTAACCCTTTCAAATGGACAAATATTTACTATTGTTTAATTAAATGTAAATGCTTGTCCATTTGAAAGGGTTAGGAATTTGCCGCTTTGAGCATAAAACTTTGTCGAATCTAATTTCATTTAACATTTTTTAAAAAAAATTTAAACAAATTCATTTAATATTATTATTTAAAATTTTGTATTTTCTGAAAGTTTTCTATTTCCAAATTAAATTTATTATTAAAAATTTAATTATTAAAAATTTAGATTTAGAAAAAAATAAATGTCCTCCAATTCAAATTCTAATAGAAAAAGAAAGAAATCCCCTGTGCCACCAAATCAAGGAAGTAAAACTTCTGCTGTAGCTACCCAAAATAATTTACAACAACAATTAATTGTTCAACGTGTGCAAACTACTAGTAATCAGACAAATGTAGCAGGGGGACAACAAAATCAACAAATAATCCAGACAACTAATTCTGCGGAACGACAAATACTGGAACAGGAGGTAAAAATTTTTAGAAAATTTACAATTGAAAAAAAAATGTTTAACCTTTACAAATTATTACAGATAGCAGAAAAAAGAAGAAACCGTGCTATAACTCAACCTGAAAATTTACATTTGTTGAACTTGATTGATCCTGCCACCAATTTAACAAATACGGACGTACTCATGTTGCGATAGCAAAAGAAATTATTTTTGGGTAATTTTTGTTATTCCGAAAAATTTTTTTTTGAATTTTTTTAGAGAGCTAAAAGGGGTCGTGGTGTTTGTCAAACGCGCCCCTACAAGTAAAAACGGGTGGGATAGAGGAGACTTAATCGTACAGCTGGGACAAGAACACGAAAAAGAACGTGTGGCAGTTTTTGGCTGGAATGAATACGCTGGGATTTTGGCAACTGCAAATCTTAATGATGTACTAATTTAATATTTAAAAAAATTTTGTTTTAAAATTTCAGGTAGTTGTAATGAGAAATTTGATCGTTGTTCCGGAAGACTCTGTACGTGTGAAATGGTCCGGATCAATTGAGTTCAAATTGAAGTTTGTGAAAGGTTCTACTATGAATATTGAAGGGCGTGGTCAAATAAATGTTAATCAAGACGCGGTGATTGGCAGAGGTAATTAACACTTATTAAAAATAATCATACTAAAAATTTTTTGTTGAAAAATTTAAATTTTTTAAATGAAAATTTTGTTTAAAATTTTAATAATAAATTTTATTCAGGAGGTCCTTCTACTTCAACTGTCGCTGTTCCTCATCCAAATTCAAATACTGAAACTTTACAGCTGGTAGATAGATCTTCGAATTCAATTAATAATGGGTCTAATCCAGATCCAGAAATTGAATACGTGAGTTCATTTTAATTGTATAAGTTCTAAGTTACCTTTTCCCATTTAAAACATGTACGATTTGAATTTTAAAAAAAACAAACTTTTAACCAATCAAAAAAATATAAATTTTATATGTTTTCAAATTAAATTTTAAAGGATTTTACGGATTTATAATTTGCGTATACGAAAAGAATTTAAGATTAAATGAAAAGAATTTAAAGAATTATTAATGAAATAAAATTATTTAAAATATTGTTTTGAATATATTTTTAATTACATTGAATTTACTTCTAATTAATTTAAATTTAGTTTGAGTTTGTTTCAATTTAATTGATTTTAAACGGAATAAATTTTTTAAACTTGATTGAATGCGAAATTTTTTAATCTACAAAAAATTTATTTACGAAAAAAAAGTTTTGATTCACGCAATCCTTTATAGAAAAAATATTAGTCAAAAAAATTGTTTGCTTCGAAAATGTATTTATGAAAATTTTTGATTTTAGAAATATGTTTACTAAACGAAATTTTTGCTATTCTAATTTGTTAACGAAACGATATTTGTTTACGATTTACAAAATATGTACGAAATTTGTTTACTAAACGAAATTTGGTTGTATTCGAAATTTGTTTACTATACGAAATATTTCTTTACGAAATCTGATTAATAAACGAAATTTTTTGATGTACTAAGTTTGTTTTCTAAACGAAATTTGTTTACGTAATTTGTTTACTAAATGAATGTTGTTTACTATGTGAAATTTTTTTACGAAATTTGATTACTAGGTTTACGGAATTTGTTTACTATACGAAATATTTCTTTACGAAATTTTCAGATTCACAAAAAAAAATTGTTTACAATACGAAATTTGTTTACTATACGAAATATGTCTTTGCGAAATTTGATTACTAAACGAAATTTTTTGATGTACTAAGTTTGTTCACTAAACGAATTTTAAATTTACAAAATATGTGCTCTACGAAGTTTGATTAATAAACGAAATTAGTTTAAGAAATTTGTTTACTATACGAAATTTTTGTTTTACGAAATTTGATTACTAGGTTTACGAAATTTGGTTACAATACGAAATATTTTTTTGCAAAATTTGATTAAACGAAATTTGTGCTTTATAAAATTTGATTACTGAACAAAATATTTAGATTTACGAAATTTGTTTACTAAACGAATTTTAATTTTACGAAATATTTGCTTTACGAAATTTGACTAATAAACGAAATTTTTGTTTTACGTAATTTGATTACTAAACGAAATTTGTTTACAATTCGAAATCTGTTTACTATACGAAATTTTTTAGATTTACGAAGTTTGTTTACGATACGAAATTTGTTCACTAAACGAAATTTGTTTACAATTCGAAATCTGTTTACTATACGAAATTTTTTAGATTTACGAAGTTTGTTTACGATACGAAATTTGTTCACTAAACGAAATTTGTTTACAATTCGAAATCTGTTTACTATACGAAATTTTTTAGATTTACGAAGTTTGTTTACGCTACGAAATTTGTTCACTAAACGAAAATTGTTTACAATTCGAAATCTGTTTACTATACGAAATTTTTTAGATTTACGAAGTTTGTTTACGATACGAAATTTGTTCACTAAACGAAATTTGTTTACAAATTTTTAGGTTTACGAAATTTGGCTACAATACGAAATTTGTTTACTATACGAAATATTGCTTTACGAAATTTTTTGATTTACGAAATTTGTTTACTATAAGAAATATGATTAATAAACGAAATTTTTTGATTTACGAAGTGTTTCACTAAACGAAATTTGTGTACGAAATTTTTGATTTACAAAATTTGTTTACTATCGAAATTTTTGTTTTACGAAATATGATTACTAAACAAAAGTTTTTGCTTTACGAAACTTGTTTACAATTCGAAATTGGTTTACTATACGAAATTTGATTACTAAACGAAATTTTTTGATTCACGAAGTTTGTTTACAATACGAAATTTTTTGTTTTACGAAGTTTGTTCACTAAACGAAATTTGATTAGATGCACGGAATTTTTAAATGAAAAATAAAATCAAATCGTACATGTTCCTTCTAAGTATAATATAGGGGGAAATTATATATTAATCTAAACTCACTAGCTTTTTTTCTAAATCAAATGTAGAAAAAAAAGATAGAGCGTTGGAAACTGTTCATAGGATTCATGTCTTCCAATATCAAAAATCATTTGATTTCGAAGATTTGATTCCTACGGACATATCCAACACTCTAGCTTTTTTCTACAATTAATTTAGAAAAAAAGCTAGGGGGCCCCTCTTTTTTTTCAGGGTTCTCCGGCACCGTCACCAGTTGTCTCAGACATAGAAGTGGTCTTGGATACGCAGGACCAAGTAATTAAAAAAAATTATTGTAATTTGTAAAATTTTATTATAAATTCAGGTTTTGCCAGCAGCAAATCAAATAATCAGTCGATCCTCAAGGCCAACACGCTCTGCTAGAGGACGTCGTCCATTGGTGTCTCACTCAAATGTAAATTTTTTTGAAATAGTGTCGTTTTTCATTTTGGCTCTCCCCAGAATACCCATAATTGTTAGACATTCTCCCTCAAATATTAAACAAAACGACATTATTACCTTTTATTCATAATCTGTGCGTAATTAAAGAGAGTCTATTCTCATCTGCAATATCTTCATGACGCAACTCGCCAAGTGCGACGAATGACAAATGGTATCTTATATTGTTCTCAAACATGTATATTAATTAATAAACAATTCCTAAAGAAAATTTATAAAATTTTTCGTAAATTGTTTTATATTGTTTATTAATAAATATCATTCTGATCTTTTCCTAATTTAATTGTATTAGAATATGAGTCTATATCGCGTGCTGCAACTACTACTACTACTAGTTTAGAGGATGGGTTTTTTGTACCTACAACAGGATTATCAAACGAAGAAATACATATAGTTAGAAGATCAATAACGAAATTGCCGGTATCAATCACTGAAGCAAATGAGAGATGCACCTATTGTTTAAGCTTATACAAACCAAACAAATTTATCGTTTCGTTTACATGTGGCCATAATATGCATCTAAAATGTTTTTCAAAATATGCAGAAGGTTATAGAACATGTATGCAGTGCCGACGACATTTAATAACTGGGGAAGAGCAAACAGATTAGTGAGTGTTAACTATAGGAAGGGCATTGCTACGAGTACTAATTTTACATTGTCTACTCGTAGCATGTCTCTACAAGCAAGGATCCGAAAATTGTGAGGATTCTTGCTTGTAGACAGGTCTCCAAATTTAAAGAAGCCATATAATTTCCGAATGGCTTCTTGAACTTTGGAGGAATGATTCCTACGTGTTTTCCCCTCACTTCAAAAGAATCAAAGTTTTTTGAGTGTATTCTTTTGACGTGAGGGGGAAAAACTATTTAATTTGTTTTTGATAACATTTAACCACACCACTTTTATTTTTCAAAGTTTTTGGTAAAATTTGTAACCCAATTTTTATTTTTCAATATTATTTTAACCACATTGATTAACCACTTTTTTTTCAAATATTTTCTGGTAAAATTTGTAAACCAATTTTTATTTTTCAATATTATTTTAACCACTTAGAAAAAAAATTTTATTGATATTATGTGTACATAAAATTAATGTATTTACATTGATAGCAAATATTTTTAAACCTTAATTATATATTCAATATTCATATTTGCTACCAATGTAAAAGCAATTTTAAATTATAATATTTATTATCTTTTCTGCCATTATTAAATTTTTGTTTTAAAAATATTTACAATTTTATTTTCTTGCCTTTTATATAATTTTGTTAATTGCCTTCTTTTTCAGCAATTTTTTTTAGCATTTATATTAATAGCATTATTAATTTTAATCTCAACAATTCACTAATTATTTTTTTAAGGATTTTTTTTTTAAATTAGAGAATTGTTGTATTAAATTCTTTCCATAATATGTAATTTTTTAACTTAAATAAATATTAATAATTTTATTTTTTAAATTTTTTACTAGTCAGTTAAAAAAGTTTAGGTATCAGATTATGGGCTTAAAGATTTATTGTCACTCCTATATCTTTGTATAAATAAAAAAACAATTCTTCCTTAAACAAGCTTTTATATTGTCCTGGCATACATTTATTCGTTTCACTTATCTATAACTGCGCATGCTAAAAATTATATTTGAAAAAAAAAGACTATTATTTTAAATTTAGATTGAAAACATGAGAAACTACTTTGTTATTGAAAGAATAGAGCCATTCGCCTCCCAATCACGAAATACTCGTGGTGAGATCGCCCAAATCAGATTTAATAATTTGGCCGATCACCCCCGACCTGACTTGGCTCTAACAACACTTATTGAACAACTTTTGGATCGGGTGCTCACCGGAAGACCAGCGCCTCTCCGCGTTGGTCTTCAGGTCCAACCACCAAATTTCCACCACCCATTTACCGTGCCCCTCCGGCCATTAGAACAAAATAATGCAGCAGCATTAGCCGCAGCTATAGAGAGATTGAACGAAATATCCCAGGCTGGGATAGACATCTCAGGGACAACAACAACAAAAGTTGTAGCTGTATGGCCTTTAACTGGGCAGCGCACTAATAATCCAGCATCACATTCGGGTAGGTTCATACTAGTCTTACATTTCTCAAATAAATGTAAGGCAGTCATGTTCCTACAGGTAGCTGCGATATGGACCAAGAACATGCAGTGTCTTCTCGATGTCGTTCAATTGTGCGCGTCCACAATCCAAACGACCGCTACTGTCTTGCTCGTGCAGTAGTGATTGGACTTACAAAAATTCGACTTGTTGATCAAGGCGATGCTAATAATGGAGCAGCTCATTTTAGAGCTTTTTGCCAACAACAAGAACGTCATTTGATTTTTTTAAACTATTTAATGAATACAGCGACTTCCATATGGATTACAGGCATTATTTACTTACATTTTTTTATATATTTACGTAATATAGGAATATTCGCTTGAACATGTAGCGATTCTCCAACGATGGTTAAATCAATATTATGGAGAAGGGCACACTCGTATTGTTGTTTTCCAAAAAGAGCAACAGTACCGGATTGTGTTTAAAGGAGAGGGAAGAGCAGCTCGTTACAATTTATGTCTGCTCTTGGAGAATCGTCACTACAACTACATTGGTCGCCCTGAACAACTTTTGGGAGTCAAACGTTATTGTATTGACTGTGAACGATCAGTGACACGTTGGAGTCATTGGGATGGGTGCACTGTAGTTTGTAGATTTTGCATGCGGTCAGGTCCCGAATTTCCATGTCAAGTAATATCAAATTAAATTGTAAATTTTTTTATCGTTATTTATTAGGAAGAAGAAAGAATCCCTTGTCAAAACTGTGGATTCATTTTTCCACGCCGATCATGTTATGACTACCATCTAGTCAATTCTGCTCCTCTAGAAATGGTTCGACGCGATACACGTAATTTTGCATCCATTTGCCAAATGCGTCGTATTTGCTCGAATTGCCATCTCATAATTTATGCTCAACAAGCACACGAATGCCAACAACAACGGCAACAACCTCAAATAAATTGTAAAATGTGTAATGGCCCTCACACAGAGGACCAGCCATGTTTTATTCAGCCATTAAAACCTGATGAGGATGAACAAGTTAATAATGAAAATAATAATGAACAACAACAGCAACAAAGAACAAGAAATCATCGACAACCAATTCGTCTTTGTTTTTTTGATGCTGAAACAAGTCAGGATGAACCTGTACAAATAAGCCAAAATATCAATGGCTACAGGCATGTACCTCTTCTGATTATTGCCGAGGTTAATTTTTTAAATTAAATTTAAATATATTTTTGTTTATAGGTTATTTGTGAAGCCTGTATACGGGCTAATATTCGTATTGAAGATGTTGGTCAACGTGCTCAGGGATGTTTTTGTGGGACTCCAAGAGGAGAACGATGGCGTAATTGGTGTTCCCCACCCTTCAGAAATGCTCCAGGCGACAACACCGCCTTTCCAGATAACATCACTTTCAATCATCGGCGTATGTTTTTCCATTCTTTTGACAACGCTGAAGATAATCCTGTGGACCAATTCTTAGACTACCTACTTAATCACGTTTCACAACATATGCTTACTATCTGCATAGCTCATAATGGAGGAAAATATGATTTTCATCTATTATTGGAAGCTCTACATAGGCGAAGCCACCCGCCAACAAGAATATGCACAACAGGACTCAAAATTTATTCAATGAGTCTTGGAGGGAACAACCAAAGAAAAGTGCTTTTCAAGGACTCGTTAAACTACTTTTTTTGTGAGCTTGACGCACTAACAAAGGTTTTTGCTTTGCCAGAGGATTTGGTTACTGCAAAGCCCTTCTTTCCCTATCTCTTTATTCAAAGACAACACCTCCATTATAGGTTAAGAGGGCTCCCTGCAATTCAATATTACCAACCTGAATATAAGAAGGCTGAAAAGAGAGAAAAGCTCATTGAATGGTATACACAACAAACATCCATCCAAACAACAACAAACTTCCAGCTTCGCGAACAACTAATTCAGTATTGCGTAAATGATGTAGCGATTCTGCGTGAGAGCGTACTCCGATTTCGACAACTTATTGGAGAAAACACGAAGAATCTAGACCCATTTTTGGCTGTATCAACGGCAGCAGGCCTCGCTTTAACAACAATGCGTCGCTGCTTTTTGCCTGAAAATTGGTTAGTTCACTCGCCTGAAGGAGGTTACTTGAGAGGACGGCGAGCTTCAGCCGAATCGCAGCGATACATCCGCTTTTTTGAACTACAACACCCAGAATCTGCAGGTCAAATTCAACACGCACAATGGGCACTTGGAGAAGCTCATGTTGAAGACTGCGGGTATAGACTTGATGGCTTATGGCAAAGATCGCCTCCCCTTCGCCCTTTGGCTATTGAATATATGGGATGTTACTATCACGGTATAAAGTTTTATAAACTTCTTAATTTGTTAAAATTTTAAGGTTGTCCCAAATGCTTCCCCGTACGTGACCAACGCTTAGCAGCTGGACGTACAGCCGAAGAGCTTTTTGAGAGAACACAACAACGCCGATGGGAATTGGAACATCGACATGGATATCAACTACATATTGTCTGGGGACATGAGATTAAAGAAAAGCTGTTTAACAACACACAATTACAAAGGAAATGGTTTGAAATTGACTGTGTAAGGCCTATGGATCCCAGAGAAGACTGCCTTAGAGGGGGAAGGACAGAACCCTTCAAACTTCACCACATGTGTGCTGAAGATGAAGAGATCCTCTACATCGATATTGTATATTTGAATCTAAACTTTAAAGAAACTATAAAAAAATTTTTAAGGTAAGTCTCTACCCTTATGTTATGAAGGCAAGATCTTTTCCTATTGGGCATCCAAATGTTTTGACACTTGATACATTGCTTCTTCCTCCAAACAACCCTTTGCCATGGACATCTCCAGAGCATAACATCTATAAGGGTTTGCTTCTTGTTCGTGTTCAACCTCCGAACTTTATGAATGGAAATCTTCCACCAGTGCTACCATACAGAACTCATGATGGGCGACTCACGTTTCCCCTTTGTGCAAAATGTGCTGATAATAGGCAACAACGGCCTTGCACTCATGGAGAACGTGAACGTTCCTGGCTGACTGGTTATACCCATGTGGAGCTTAATTATGCTTTGGAACGTGGATATAAAGTCGTCGACATTTATGAGGTAATATACGAGTTTAATTTGAATTTAATTAATTTGAATTTAACAAATTTAATTTGGTATTTAGGTCTGGAATTATGAAAAATGGGATCCGAATCTATTTCGATCCTATGTGAACACATTCATTGGATTGAAACAACAGGCTAGTGGATGGCCAGATGGTTGTGCCTCGGAGATGGACCGAGCTGACTACCTAGCTGAGTTTGAACGAGTTGAAGGAATCTTCCTCGACCCAGAGAAGATTGAAACAAATCCTGGTTTGCGAATGATTGCGGTGAGTTAACTTAGAAAAAAAAATATTCAAAATAAATTAAATTTTCAGAAATTATTAGCAAACTCGCTCTGGGGAAAACTGGCGCAACGAGTTTGTGGAACTGAAGTTCGATATGCCAAAACACCGGCAGAGTTTCACCAATTGTTAGAAGACCCAACAATTGATATGCTCGACTTTGATCATGTCAGCGAGCATTTGGACCGTTGTGTTGTGAGGAAGAAGCCGGAATTTGCCAAAGCACCAAATACCAACTGCCTTCCAGTAGCAGCGTACGTCACTTCATATGCTCGACTCCATCTATATGAGTATATTGAACAAGTACATCAAATTGGCGGCGTTCTCTTGTACTGCGATACTGACTCCATCATCTATGTCGGAAAGCGTAATGGCCCGCGTGTATCTGAAGGTGAATATCTTGGTCAGATGAAGCGTGAAGTTCCATCACGCCGAATATTGGAATTTATTGCTGGTGGGCCGAAAAATTATGGCTACCGACACGTCGACGCAAGTACAGGCTTGGATGAGAGAGCAGAGCTTAAGATTCGGTCATTCCCGCTCTCTTATGCTACTCATCAGCTCCTTAACTTCAACACTATGAAACAACTCGTGTTGAATCAATTCAATTTTGATGGGGCAGTGTGAGTTTATCATCTAATTTAAAGAAAATACAAATATATATTCAGTGATGACACGATTGCTGATGATGTCTTTTTCGTTGGTAATTCAATTGGTGTGCAATTCCCGCAAATTGGAAGAACTCGTCGGTCTCAGCTTTACACCCATCTGGCTAGGAAGGAATATAGACCATGTTATGAAAAAGGAAGAATTATGCCTGGAATGGAAACTCTTCCTTTTGGACACAGGAGGAATAATATAGTTATTTAAATTTTCTTAGTTTTTTTTTTAATAATATATTATTTACAGACATCAGTAAAACAAAGGCGTCAACAAAAACGATCAAATACAACGACAACACCCCCGACACCAAGCACAAGATCGCGTTTAGATACAAATGTTTTAGATTTGCAAGATTTGCCTGGGTCTTCCGGATGGACAGAAAATGATTATAGAAATAGATACAATTCTTAATATTTTTATTAAAATTTATTCTGTATATATTTTGTTAATAAAAAGATTATGTTCGTGGAAATTGTTTAATTTTAGGTAAAATATCATTGTTAAAAACGTGTTTCATTTCATGAATAGATTTTATTCCTGTTAGTATCACACGTCCTGAGATGTAACATAGGCATGATGCTTCTCCATCTCGTTCTTCCATACCTATTTTGAAACGTAGCGCAGGAAAAATTGTTGGGTCGTAATTGGCTTTCATATTTTGCTGTCGAAGTTGTTTAAATAATTTTTCAATTGCTAGTTTATGATCATGTTTGTAGGCTCCAACAATATTCGTAACGCAAATATTATTAATTCCAATTTTCTGAAAATTTCCTGCAGCATTATTTGAAGCTCTAATACTTTTCACAACTCTCCATGCCGTTTCATTTGCTAATTCTGGAGTAGGCACGCCTGTTAAGACGACTTTTCCTGATTGAAATATTAGTGCCGCCGTTGTTTTATTGCCTTTGTGTCTTAGTCGCATAATTATCGAATGGAATCTTTTAGGATTATATTCAGTGTTAATTCCAAATCTTGCAAGCTTTAAATAATTTTCTGAAGAAAATTTAACGTTGTTCTTAAAGAGTTTAAATAATACTGTACAATTATAGATTTGCATAATATTTACTTACTAAAAAAATAAAGACAATTTAATTGTGAATTAAAAAATTAAAATACAATTTATATGTGGTTTTCAACTTTAAAAATTTTTATTTATTTATTTAATAACATCCTCCTTTCATCTTGTTTCGGATTACACAAAGGACTTCAAGAGGGTAAAATGATCGATGATGTCCTCCACCAAACTCGATAATACAAGGTAGATATGGATGACACAGTTTGAAATTATGCTTTACATAATAATATCCGCGGACCTAAAATAAAGAAATAATATTAGTTTTTTTGATTATAAGCTTACAGTTATGCCCAAATAACCACTCATTGCTGGAACAATACTTGCTGATTGCACTGTAAGATCATGACAATGTACAATAAAGTTGCGACACGTTGGTTTTAGATGAGATGTCCGTAACTGCACACTTTGGCGTAAATGTTCAATAATTTCCCGACGAGCATCAAGATTATGGAATAGTACATGTAGTTCCTTGAACGAACAATTTCGAAGTTGGCAAAGGTACTCAATTAATGGAATAGGCAAATTTGTCTTCGAACGTAATAATGTAGATGTAGTTGGCCTTTTAGGTTGAAAATCTTCGATTTGTTTTGCTGGCGTTGGTGGCGTAGTTTCACGAAAAGGATTTTCTGGTTCAACAGTCCAATCCAAAGGCTTGTCGTCATGAGTAATTCGTAGGATTTTATCGCTCGTATCTATATTAATTTCATCTTCAATTTGTTCCTCATCCATTTTATCTTCTATTATGTCATCCATAATTGTAAGTAATCCAAAAGCTGGGGTAATAACATCTACACCTTTCTAAAATTAAAATTTTAAAAATTTAATTATTTAATTTATCTTACCTTTTCCTTCTCTTCAACTTCATCTCCAGATTCTTCAACCACTATTAATGGTGGCTGGTCCGTCTGAGATTCGTTTGATGTATTCTGTTGTTGTTCTGGTTCGGGGTCGTCTTCGAGAACTCCCCAGACCATAAGAGTGATAAGAAATTCCATTACATTCATTTTGTTTATTTTTAAATTCTAAAATCTATATATACTTATTTATAAAAATTAAATAAAATTTTAAAATGTCAGGATTTGAAAAATTTGATTTAATACATTCACGATTCAAGCACCCTTTTACAATGATTGTATCGGGGAGTACAGGATCTGGTAAATCAGAATGGGTTAAAAAATTTCTAGAAAACTTGTCTGAAATGATTCCAGATGACAATGAGGGAAAATATCAAATTGATTTGGTACTATATTGTTATGGGGAGTTAAATAAAAATATTATACGTATGCAGAGAATAGGGTTTGTTAATAAAGGTAAGACAAGAGTTATAGTTCATAATGGGGTGCCAGTAGGAGGTGAGGAATTTATACGTGCAAAAGCCATTCAATCAAATGGAAAAATGTTGCTTGTACTCGATGACTTAACAAATGTTTTAGATTTGCAAGATTTGCCTGGGTCTTCCGGATGGACAGAAAATGATTATAGAAATAGATACCATTTTTGATTATATTTTTATTAATATTTATTCTGTATATATTTTGTTAATAAAAAGATTATGTTCGTGGAAATTGTTTAATTTTAGGTAAAATATCATTGTTAAAAACGTGTTTCATTTCATGAATAGATTTTATTCCTGTTAGTATCACACGTCCTGAGATGTAACATAGGCATGATGCTTCTCCATCTCGTTCTTCCATACCTATTTTGAAACGGAGCGCAGGAAAAATTGTTGGGTCGTAATTGGCTTTCATATTTTGCTGTCGAAGTTGTTTAAATAATTTTTCAATTGCTAGTTTATGTTCATGTTTGTAGGCTCCAACAATATTCGTAACGTAAATATTATTAATTCCAATTTTCTGAAAATTTCCTGCAGCATTATTTGAAGCTCTAATACTTTTCACAACTCTCCATGCCGTTTCATTTGCTAATTCTGGAGTAGGCACGCCTGTTAAGACGACTTTTCCTGATTGAAATATTAGTGCCGCCGTTGTTTTATTGCCTTTGTGTCTTAGTCGCATAATTATCGAATGGAATCTTTTAGGATTATATTCAGTGTTAATTCCAAATCTTGCAAGCTTTAAATAATTTTCTGAAGAAAATTTAACGTTGTTCTTAAAGAGTTTAAATACAACTGTACAATTATAGATTTGCATAATATTTACTTACTAAAAAAATAAAGACAATTTAATTGTGAATTAAAAAATTAAAATACAATTTATATGTGGTTTTCAACTTAAAAAAATTTTTTTTATTTATTTAATAACATCCTCCTTTCATCTTGTTTCGGATTACACAAAGGACTTCAAGAGGGTAAAATGATCGATGATGTCCTCCACCAAACTCGATAATACAAGGTAGATATGGATGACACAGTTTGAAATTATGCTTTACATAATAATATCCGCGGACCTAAAATAAAGAAATGATATTAGTTTTTTTGATTATAAGCTTACAGTTATCCCCAAATAACCACTCATTGCTGGAACAATACTTGCTGATTGCACTGTAAGATCATGACAATGTACAATAAAGTTGCGACACGTTGGTTTTAGATGAGATGTCCGTAACTGCACACTTTGGCGTAAATGTTCAATAATTTCACGTCGAGCATCAAGATTATGAAATAATACATGTAGTTCCTTGAACGAACAATTTCGAAGCTGACAAAGGTACTCAATTAATGGAACAGGCAAATTTGTCTTCGAACGTAATGATGTAGATATAGTTGGCCTTTTAGGTTGAAAATCTTCAGTTTGTTTTATTGCCGTTGGTGGCGTAGGCTCACGAAAATGATTTTCTGGTTCAGCAGTCCAATCCAAAGGTTTATCGTCTTGAGTAATTCGTAGGATTTTTTCGCTTGTATCTATATTACTTTCATCCATTTGTTCCTCATCCATTTTATCTTCTACTATGTCATCCATAATTGTAAGTAATCCAAAAGCCGGGGTAATAACATCAACACCTTTCTAAAATTTAAATTTTAAAAATCCAAGTATTTAATTTATTTTACCTTTTCTTTCTCTTCAGCTTCATCTCCAGAGTCTTCAACCACTACTAATGCTGGCTGGTCCGTTTGGGATTCGCTTGATGTATTTTGTTGTTCTGGTTCAGGGTCGTCTTCGAGAACCCCCCAGACCATAAGAGTGAGAAGAAATTCCATTACATTCATTTTGTTAATTTTGAATTTTCTAAATCTATATATACTTATTTATAAAAATTAAATTCAATTTTAAAATGTCAGGATTTGAAAAATTTGATTTAATACATTCAAGATTCAAACACCCATTTACAATGATTGTATCGGGAAGTACAGGATCTGGTAAATCAGAATGGGTTAAAAATTTTCTGGAAAACTTGTCAGAAATGATTCCAGATGAAAATGAAGGAAAACATCAAATTGATTTGGTTCTATATTGTTATGGAGAGTTAAATAAAAATATTATAAGAATGCAAAGAATGGGGTTTGTTAATAAGGGTAAGACAAGTGTTATAGTTCATAATGGTCTGCCAGTAGGAGGTGAGGAATTTATACGTGAAAGGGCCATTCAATCAAATGGAAAAATGTTGCTTGTACTCGATGACTTAATGGTTGGGATGAATCAAAATCTATTAGATACAATATTTACGAAAGGATCTCATAATTGGAAAATGAGTGTTATTCTAATAACACAGCATTTATTTAGCAAAGAATTGAAAATAGCTCGTAATAATTCACACTATTTGCTGTTAATGCGAAATCCTGCTGGAGCCTTACAGATAAGAACACTTGCTTCCCATTTGTTTCCTTCACGTTCAAAATATTTCTTAGAGGCGTATTCGGATGCTACAAAAGACAATTTTGGATATCTTTTAGTAGATATACATCCTAGCACACCTGAATTGTTAAGACTCAGAACACATATATCGCGATGATGAGAATAAAACAATAGTTTATATTCCAAAATGAGGAAAAAATTTTATGCTAGCGACTTAATACAGCGAAATGTAAATTTTTTGCGTTCGATTTTTGATTGTTCAAAATCGAATAAATTATTAAAAGAATTACTAGATAAGGCTTCAGATGATCAATTGTTATGTTTTGTGGAAATTTGTTTTAATTTATTAAAAGGACGTCTACCATTTCATAAAAATAGAATTACAACTTTGCAAAAGCATGCAAATTTGTTG
Source organism: Meloidogyne enterolobii (assembly GCA_963681835.1). Taxonomy (NCBI): domain Eukaryota; kingdom Metazoa; phylum Nematoda; class Chromadorea; order Rhabditida; family Meloidogynidae; genus Meloidogyne; species Meloidogyne enterolobii. Next base: position 2,335,944 of record CAVMJV010000006.1, read on the forward strand.
CGTAAAATAAGTAGATCCAGAAGCGCCCCATCTACAAGAATTTTATTGCAAAAAGGAAATGGAATCCCTCCTGTTGCTGGACTTCTCGCCAGTCTTATTATCCCAATAATTACTAACAAAATTTTAAAATAATATAAATAAAAACTTATTATTGAATTAATATAGTTATGAAGAATGCAAATAGAATGTTTCTAATCCCCAAAGACATTTATAAAAATATAATTGGGGGTTTTGATGAAAATAAGGATTTACATTCAAGCGGTGATGGGACTGCTATAGGTTTGATAAAGGAACGTTTACAAAATACTAGTGTCAATAAAGAAATATTAGATCCTACAACAAGGGCAATTCGTTATGAACAGGATTTTAAAAGATATAATAAACTTTTAAAAGAAAAGGAGGAAAAACCTATTGATGTTAAATTGAAAAATTTTGAAGAAATAGCTGATGTCGTTTCAAAAAATATTGAACACAAACCTCCATTAGAAATAAATGCTGATCCCATTAAAAAACCACCACGTAAAGTTGTAGTAAAAAGAAACTACATAAAAGATCAGTAGGTAAATTTGGTATAAGGAGACAATATCCTGTACAAGATATTAAAGTTGAAACTGCTGAAAATGAGATGAAAGATAAAAGTGATGAAGAGGAAGATGAATTTTTATCGGCAGATACCGATAATGAGCCTGGTCCAAAAGAACAAGCATTGAAATATATAAGACAACATGCCAATGAATTAGGTGTTTTACCAGATGGAAGGTTAGCGAGAAAAATAGGTAGCACAGATTCTTTCATTACAAGTAATATAGAAGATCTTGTAAATCATATACTTAAAAATAAGAATAAGCGTAAAAGACCAATTCCAACTGGTTACGACGAATTTATTCGTAGAATAAATAAACATACAGTTTTACAAAATTTGCTTTTTCCGTCGAAAACTTCTAATAAAAAAGAAGGTGAAGGTGGTTGTTTCAAACAAGTATTTTCTTATAAACCGTCCTTATGGCAGTAGTGTTAAATAATAATAAGATAAAAATACTTGATAAATTATATAAGAATGTTAATTCCTCAACATTTTTTACCTCTCTCGAACCGCTTTTACACGCATCTAGTAAAGTTGATAAAAATATTTCACGACAAGATGTCAAGGACTATCTTGCAATGCAAAATGTCAATACTCTTCATAGGAGAGTTGTTAGAAAATATAAAAGAATGCCAACGTTAGCTCCCGGACTTCATACAGAATGGCAAGCAGATTTGAGTGTTTTTAATCGTATATGTAAACAAAATCAAGGATACAAATATTTATTAGTGTGTATAGATACACTCAGTCGTCAAATATTTGTCGAACCGGTAAAGAGTAAACATAGTGATAATATGATAAATGAATTTAAAAAATTATTTTCTCGTACTAAAGTCATTCCATGGAAATTATTAACTGATCAAGGACTTGAATTTACTGCTAAACAAGTACAAAAATACTTCAAGTCCTTGGATATGGAACATTTCTCTATGCTTACTTCACCTTTGTGGCATGCGGGATGGCAGAAAGAGCGAACAGGAGCATTAAAGAAAGATTATATAGGTACTTCACAGAAAATAAAACTTTAAAATGGGTGGATCTCATCCAAAAAATTGTTAACTCAATAAATAACTCATTTAACTCCAGTATAGGTATGCGCCCAACTGATGTCAATTTTAAAAATGCTGAAAAATTAAGGCAATTACTAAAGAATAGAGCAATTGAGACACACGCCTCTTCTTCTCAATGGAGAAGAAAAAAGTTTTCAGTAGGAGATAGAGTGCGAATCGAAAAATATAAGCATATATTTCAACAGGGCTATTTGCCAAATTTTACAAATGAAATTTTTATTATTGATAAAGTTCGCTTAGTTCCCTATCAACCTCCTACATACAAAATTAAAGACTCTAATGGAGAACAGATTAGGGGGTGGTTTTATTCTAATGATTTAATTTTAGTAAAAGAGAATTCTAAAAAGGATGAGAATTTATATGACATTAATAAAGTTTTGAAAAAAAGGAAACGCGATGGGGAAGATTATGTTTTTGTCAGTTGGAAGGGTTATGGTCGGAACATAACAGTTGGATACCCGCTAATTCTATAACTTGGAGATAATTATACATAAATTAAAATTTAAGCTTTTTAATTTGTAAAAAAATGACTTCATTTTATATTATTATTCCGTCTAACACAAACATAGAAGGAAATAGAACAAATTCCTTCCGAGTTAGGTTACCTCATAAGTTGCAATTTAATTCTGAGTGGCATGTCGGCCTAGCCGTTATGGTTTATCCACACTCCTGGCCGTCGTTAGGTACTAATAATGAACAAACTGTAACTGTTTATTGGAAAAGTGGGGATGTGGTTCAATTTTCTGTTCCTTCCAATACTTTAACTAATCCCCAACATTTAAAAGATAATTTAGATAGATCCTTAAACAAAGGAAGTGAAGCACTTGTTGACAAATTTCGTAACGTTCACATTGAATATACAAATAAATTAAAAGAACTTCGCACGCAGGCTAAAGATAAGTATAAACGTTTAAAAGAACTCTCTCAGAAAAGGACAGAGCCAGTATCTAACGTGACTACAGCAGAACACGTAAGTATTAGTGAAGAAACTGAAGTTCCTAGCTTAAAAAGTGAAGATGAAATTTTTACTGATTTGATGAATATCGAGAATTTAAAAATGCCTGATGATTTCAAACAAATTATTTCGGTAACTAACGAAGTTGGATTTGACCCCTGGATAAGAGTATTCGTAAACCTAGATTAGCATGCAATTTTGAATTCCATAGTTATAAAAATAGGTTTTCCTTGCACATCGATAGTGAATATGTAGAAAAAATTGAATTAACTGAGCAGCTTGCATATATCTTAGGGTTTGATAGGCAAATTTTAACTGAAACTTGTATTGCAAATTTTATGCCTGATATGCGTGGAGGTGTATCCTGCTTCCACGTTTATGCACCTGGATTAATTGAACCAATGGTCATAGGCGATGTTACAGCACCAGTGCTTAGAATTGCGACAATTAGAGGTAAACAAGATGAAATAATTGAAGAACAATTTTTATGTGTTCAATACCATAAGCTACTTGTAAAAGAAATTTCTGAAATTTTTATTGAAATTAGAACTTCTAGTGGATTTAACAATGAATACACTTCAAATTGATAAAATATTAAAAAGAAATATTGTTACGAAGGGATTTTATGTAGGATGCTTTGCTTCAGACTGTATTCCTTATAGGAGTAACTTTTTTCCGTTCTGTGTTGTAGTTAATACAGATCCGAGCAATTTATCTGGAACACACTGGATAGCATTATTTTGCAATTCACCTAGTAGTATTGAATACTATGACTCTTTAGGTATTTGGCCACCGATAAGTCATCACATTAGAAATTATTTAAATAAGTTTAACAAAGTTCAAATTAATTCTGTCATGTTACAACGACCTTTTTCTAGTACGTGCGGGAATCATGTTATTTTATTTCTTTATATGCGCTGCTTAGGTTTTTCAATGAATAAAATAATTTCATTACTAAAAAGAACTAATGCCGATAAATTTGTATCTGAGTTTATTACTAATCAAATATTTAATATAAATAGATGACTTTAATAATATACTCATAACATACAAAATGCACATTGATTTCGATCCTGCAAATATTAACTGGTCAACATTAACTGAACAACCCAATCAATGGGGCGGTTATAATGTTTTCCATGGCGTTCCTTACCAACGAGGTAATGGATTGGGGTCAGTTTTTAGAAGTTTTCTTCGTTATTTAATCCCGATTGGTAAAGAAATTGGTAGCGCTATTGGAAGACAGGGTTTAGAATCTGGTAATCGAGTTTTAAGCAATGTCTTAGAGTGAAAAAATCTTAAAGAATCTCTTGTTACTGAAGGTAAATCAGGCTTGAAAAACTTACTGCAAAAAGCAGCTGAAAATGTTGATAAACAAAGTGGAAAAGGTTTTGATTTTAAACGATACAAAAATATAGAAAAGTCTCCTGCCATTGGACAAATGAATGACGCAATACCGGATCTTAAACCAAAAACTATAAATAAACATCCATATTCTCGAATCGGTCCTCCTAATTTTATTCCCAATTTCAAAAAGAAATATTCTAAAAAATCTACCAAAAAATCCCGTCCCCAAAAACGATTACGAGTAGACACGTTAGGAACATACTAAAATGAGCTGCCCAAAACAAATTAATGAAAATAGCCCGTTAGCACTAAATAGTGCATTAAATATTTTTTCTGTACCTCCTACAAACGTTTCCTCTTAGTACAATAACACAAGATTCTCCATATTTGTTTCGATTGTTCAGTGATAATCTTTGGACTGACTTGTCTCGAACTTATCTTTACCTCGAGTTATCAATTGAAAAGTTGGGAGCCAATGGCAAATGGGTTGATATTGAAGCAACAGATGATAATATTGGATCGATTCAAGGTATTGGCCAAACATTTATTCAGCAGTTGAAGGTAACTGTTGGCAATACTGAAGTTTATGATAGTGGTACTCTCTATCCTTACAAAGCATATATTACTAATGAGTTGTCATTTCCAGACAACGTTAAATCGCATTTTCTTGCATCTATTGGATATTATAGAAGCGAAAAGCATGATGATCCTACAGATGATGGTTTCAAAAATCGTTGCTCTATTTTTGCAAACGGTAAACGCTCACAATTCCTTTCGCGCCTTGATTTTGATTTAGGAAATCAAGAATTATTTCTCGTTAATAATTTAGATATTCACTTTAGCATTTACAAAAGTAAGGATGCTTTTATATTACAAAATATCAAAGAAGGCGATAATAATCAATATAGACTTTATGTTCACGACGTTAAATTATTTTCGAAAATGGTTGAAGTTCAACCATCACTTAACATGAACATTTATAAGACTCTTGAATCTAAACCTGCTACGTATGCTGTTCGCCGAACTGAAATGAAATCTACTTATCTTACTTCAGGGCGAACTGAAATTGAGTATAATGCCTTTAGCACAGCTATACCTCGACGCATTACAGTTGCCTTAGTTTCAAATAAGGCCTTTAATGGCGATATTGCGCTTTCCCCATTCAATTTCAAACCTTTTGATATTAGGGATATCTCTGTTCATACTGGGGGGCATATTTATCCTATGGTCGCTTACAAGCTAAAGTTTACCCAAGACTTATTTGTTAGAGCTTTCGTGGACATGTATGAAGCTCTTGGAATGGCTAATTCAGATCGTTCCATTGATATTTCATTGTCACGATTTAAAGATGGGTGGACCTTTTTTGTGATACCTTTGACATCGACATTTGATGACTCTTGTGGTTTTGAGCTTCTCAAAAGTGGAACTACTAGTGTTCGATTAGAATTTAATACTCCCATTCCTGCTGGAGGTGTTGAAATGATTATTCTAGGCGAATTTGATCAAATGATAATGATTGATTACAATAGACATATAGTTACAGATTCCAATCTAGGTTGAAAGTTGTATAAATAATGATAATTTAAAATATATTGATTTTACAAATGCAAAATATTTCCACCACTACACAAAATATAACATTTGAATTTTTAAAAATTGCTAGCACGAAATTTCAAGATAATGCTCTGGATCCCACTGTAGCATATGGGATACCTTTATTACTAGTACTTCATTTCGTTATTCTCCCTATGATATTAATATGTTGGATTTTACTCCTTCGAGTTCTGCGTAAATTAGGATTCATAACTTCTGCTGAAGAATCCAACATTGCAAATAATATAAGCGAGATACCTTTAGAGACATTATGTCGAACTAAAACACACATTTCGCTCCCAATTGAGCGGGTCGCCTAGCGAATTTAAAAAAATAGTGCACTGAATTGGCTTTAGAAAAACCATTGTAAATAGTTGTTACGTGTTGAGTGCGGTCAGTTTGAGAGCCAAAGGTTTTTATAAATAAATTATCGATTTATTAACCGTCGGCCCCACTCGACTCGGCCCCCGCTTCAGGCTTCGTTTGATACCCTTTGATGCCCAGAATCGCGTTACGCTACAACTTAGCCTAACCTCTGCACTACTCCATTCAAACCCCGCAAGTCCCAAAAGGATTGGGTTTGCAAATTATCGATTGATTAGAAACAAGAGGGCCTGAAGGGACTGGCTATTGGGTGAGAGAAAAAATTTTTTCTCTGACTTCTCTCACCCGATAGCCAGTCTCTTCAGAGCCCTCTTGTTCTAATCAATCGATAATTTAATAATGGTAATATAGTAGTATTCATTACATTAATCTTCCGAAGCGACCGTAAAGGGCATTTTATCGGGCATTTAGGTGTTTTTTGGAGACACGAAAATTTAACTCTTAATAACCAATCGAATTATTTTTTCTGGAAAATAAGATTAAAGCTATCTTATAGCAAATTTCAAGGGCTATCAAATAAGCCTAAAACTAACCTAACAAACTAACCTAAACTCTAACCTAACACTTGGTTTATACCGAAAATGTTGGAGACGAAAGTTCCGAAAAACCTTGGAGACGAATGTTCCAGAGACGAAAATTCCGGCACTCATCTTTAGAGTATTAATTTTTAATTTCTAGGTTTTTGAAAAAAATAAAAGTAAAAATTTATTTGAAACATTTAAGGCTAATTAATTTAATCTCATATCAAAATCACAAAACTCCTATTCCTTTCAGATTAGAACTAACAATAGTTTTAAGAACATAGTTAAAAACAATATCCAATTGGTTTGTATCTGTAGCACAAGTTTCGTGAATATAAAGTTTTGATTTGTTTTTGTAGACATTTTGGAATCTGCTGCGGAGAAAAATGATTCCTTTTTCGTAGTTTAATCCGCCTTAAATTATAATTTGAATAATATGAAATTTTTTAAAAATTGTTTTTTAAATAACACACTGGCCAAAAGTAGATTGAATCTGTAACCCGGTTGTTCTTTTATTTTTGTAAGACAATGTAATTATTGTCTAGTGTACATATATCGTGTCTCTAGCTAATCTTATTACGAAAACCTTATCACGGGTATTAAAATTTCTGAAAAATCTCTATCGTAAAATCGGATTATATATTTATATGTATTAAAATAAGCATATTCGTTAATAGAATGACAAAGCCAACGAAACGGACCGTATATTTGCTTCCTCACAAAGTTGGATTTTTAGGTCCACCTAGACCGTTAATAACTCTTCAGATAACTATGAAGGATTAGCGAGTTACAAAAAGAAATGTAAAATATTTAATAATGCAAGATCATCAACGTAATAGTCAAAAATATTTTATGACAATGGGTATAGGCTGGCGTGCTTGTAAATTTTTTGGAAGTCAAATTTGAATTTGACTAAATTCTTTTATCATTTAAGTGCCATATGTGAGTAGATGATTAATTTGATTAATTTTTTTACCCTTAGCCGGAGGGGGTAATAATTTGAACATACCGTATTTCTTTTAATAGTGCGACTGTCTCTATTAGACCGACCCTTCTAATAAACCGACCCATGGTTGAAAAATAAGCCGACCGGTCGCACTATTAGAAGAAATACGGTATACGGTATTTTTCAACTTACCACTATAAGAAAGGAAGAGAATGCTGAGTGATAGCTTTTTGATCTTTTCCTCGAATAAATCTTTTTTGTTTAAAAACAGAATCATGCTTTTGGCAAAGTACATATTGTTGGCTACGTTGTGGAATAATTCTAAATTTTTTAAAAATTTTATTTAAAATATTATTGAAAACTAGAAAACGGACCGAGACGAGACCTCGAACTAAAATCTCGTTTATCGATAATCGAGGTTTTTTAGATATTTCATACGGTCCTATTGACACTCCGAGCTCTTTATTTAGAATAACTTATTAGTAACTTATAGCCAGAAACAATCAAGCAAGCAATGGCTTTGCATCCTATTGGGCTGCGCGTCCTTTTGGGCTTTACCAATTAAAGTTCGGCATTAATTAGAGGTCGATTCCGTAGGTGATTTATTGGATCCTGTCCCGAAATGACCTAAATCCCACAGGCCAGGATTCGTATATTTTTGTAAGCCAAGCAGTGCTTAGGCTATTTTGACGTTTTAGTCAGCTGGTATCGGCTCACATAGTGGGGTTAACTGAATATTAGGGTACGGCGATTGACAACAAAATGTCTAGACTCAACTTTATAAACATAGTAAAAGAATGTGGCAGGCTGGCTTATCAGCCAGATTCTGTTATTTTTAATGTGGCTTCAAGATATATATTAATTTATAAATTTGGAAATCAATATGAGTCAATTTAAATCTGGAAGAGATCATCTTCACTGGCTAGCAGTGATGTCAAAGTTCCAGTTCCAGTTCCGGAACTAATTAGTTCTAGTTCCAGTTCCGGAACTAGAACTACGGAACTAACGATTATCTGGAACTAGTTTGGAACTAGAACTACGGAACTAGTAAATGCCTGGAACTAGCTTGGAACTGGAACTATGGAACTAGTAAATGTCTGGAACTAGCTTTGGAACTAGTTCTGGAACTAGTTCTTGGGGGTAAATTCTTGGGGGTAGGAACTAGTTCTTGGGGGTAAATTACCTACAGCGCGCTGAGTATGGAAGAAATCTGGCTGCTTGAGCTCCAAAATTCTAAAAATTTTCGCCTGCGGCGCGGAAAAAGTGAATTTTTTCGGCCTACGACCTTAGAAATTCTCAAAATTTTCGCCTGCGGCGCTGAAAAAGTGGATTTTTTTGGCCTCTTAATCCTCCAGTTTATCCTCCAATCTCCTAAATCCTCCGTTATCATTCATAATCCTCTTATAACCCAGATATCACCAAAAATATCCCCAGATATCCTTTTAAATCCATTAATCCCTTCACATCCTCTGATCTCCCCGTTAAAATTTTTTATGTGCGCGGCATCCTGTCCTGTAAAAAATTTTGAAAAAAATCCCGTTACGTGATCCCGTGAATGCGATTTTGCCGCACACTAAAGGATTTTTTAAATAAGGCTACTCCCACAATGACATTCGTGTCGAGTGTTTTGTTGAATGTTTTGTCGAGTGTCAAGTGTTCCGTGCGGGCATCCGTGCGTGCGTCCGTGTCAAGTGCACCCTCCTACAATGACATCCGTGTCAAGTGTTGAGTGTTTTAACTTTCAAAAAAATCTTGAAAAGCACTTGACACTCAACGCTAGAGAGTACATGGTGCAGACTGCATGAGAAACCACTCGACACTCTACACGGACGACTATCAAGTGTTGATTTTCGAGTTAATTGTGGGAGTAGTGTTATGTCTTTATTTGTTAAAATTGATAAATCCTTTCATATTCAAAAATTTAAAAATTTGGAACTAGAACTAGCTTGGAACTAGTTCCAGAACTGGAACTGGAACTAAGGAATTTCAAAAATGGAGTTCCGGAACTGGAACTACAAAAATTAAAAACCTGGTTCCGGAACTGGAACTGGAACTACAAAAATTAAAAACCTAGTTCTGGAACTGGAACTAGTTCCAGAGAAATCTTGGAACTTTGACATCACTGCTGGCTAGAGCTTTGATATTTTTGTAAGCGGAGCAATGCTTAGGCTAATTTTACGATATTAGTCAGCCGGTGTTTGCACACATAGTTCTATACTATCCGAAGGAGATAAATAGCTAATGCAAATCTGTGCTTTGCTAATTTATAACGCTAAAATTTCATTCAAGTAAATGAGCATCTGAAATGCTGCAAGTAAATCCCAATAAGAGCGGTTAGATTGCCTTGCTTCTTTCATTGCTTCATGGCTAATTTTTGCCTAAATCATATTGACTTGGTAAACTAACTCAATTTGACCGTATAACCTAATACTTCCCAAGATTCTCTAACACTACATGATCATCATTATTAAAGCTAAGTTAATGTCTATCTTATATTTGTCTTAATTAAATTTGAAACGTATCAAGTATAATTGTAAGGGTAGTTTAACTAAATAACAAGACTTAACATAATGTTTTCCATCGTTTTGTAACACTATTTTTGGAACCAGAAAAAATACTTGGGCTATATTAACCGCTCAATTATCCCATCTAGGTATGGGTGCAATAGAAATCTCAAAAAACTAACTATACCACCAAACTTCAAAATTTTCCAAAAAAATTTTAACCATACAATTTTTGAATAGGCAATTTTTGTTGTTTTTTTTTTGTTTTTTTTTTACAACAATTCAAAATTTTTTTTAATTGTTGTTTTACTTTGCAAAATATTTTTTGCATTAACCGTACCTTCAGGAATCGTAAAAAAATTCAAAAATTTTCGAATATTTTTAGAAATTTAGATTCTAGTTTCCAATCCGAAACGGAAATTTTTTCGATTAAAAAACACTATCTATATCTGTCCGCATTCGGATATATCCGCGGATATCAGGATATTATCCGTTTCATGTGCAAGCCTATAATTAGTTAGTCCATCTGTGTGGACTTGCAAAAATACTGAGATAATTTATGATCCAACGACTGGTTTTCTGAAGAAAATTCTTTATAACCAATAATAGAGAAAAATAAATAACTTTCAAAATGCATTTTAACGGTTTAGTATAAAACCCTTATTTAAATGTCAATCTGTTTGTTTGCGTTATTTATCAAGCTTTCGAACAACCTTCGTCAACTATGTTTTTCTTAAACTGATAACAGTTGTGTGTTCGATAAACTTATTAAAATCTCGTATAAAGCAAGGTTCTTATAATATCAATTATCTAGACCACTAAGTGGTCTTCCAAAAATACGAAAGACCTAGAACCACGCCGACAAGCAAGTCCTTTGAAAGACACAGTGGGGGGGGGGGGTCTATCTTTGAAAAGAGCAATTTTAAGAAAGAATTACGACACATTAAAAAAATTTTTTTATGTTTTCACGCAGCCAGTTAAGAGCGTGAAAGTCTGTCGTTGACTGAAGAGAAATTTTAAGAAGAATTTATTTTAAATTTTGGGAAGAGGTGTAGAGGGTCTATCTTGACGAGGGGGGATTTGTAAGAGAGTCTGAATACTTTTCGACAGACGAATCTCTCCTCGAGTCGTTTAACGCGTCTAATTATGAGCGTGACAGTCTGTTATTGACAAATGTCATATGAAAAAAGCATTCTTTATCGAATTTTATTTGTTGGCGAGATTGAAATGTTTAAATTGCCCTTTTAAATAGAGTTCGAACTTTTCACAATGCCGGGCCCGGGACCCGGTTTTTTTCTCAAAATCGCACCCGGACCGGTTTTCCGGATAAAATCGGAAAAAATTGTTAGCCCGGAAACACCGGATTTTTTCAGAACCGGGCTCGGAACCAGTTTTTTCTAAATTTATTAAAAACATAAAAAATTATCACACATACAAAGGATCGGAAAACATAAAACGATCAATTAAAGGATAGTTGAATCAAAGGATAGATGCGTTAAAGGATAGATAGCAGGATAGATATCCGCTGTCTATCCTTTAATCGCTTATGGCCGTATCTAACATTTAGCGCATCTATCCTTTGATTTATATCCTTTGCATTTATCTTTCCTTTGCTATATTTTTATTAAAACTATTGTGTTGATTATTATACTTTCCAATTACTTTCACCGCAAAATGATCTTTTATTTCAACAATAAATAAATTCTCTTTTTTTCCCAATCATCTTTGATTTTTACTTCAACGTGAATAAGTTTCCCGGCGCATTGAATTTTCAAAAATATAATTAAATATGTGAGAACGATGTAATTAAATTTAATCATCTGAAACTTAAAAAATTTATTTACAAGATGGCCTGTAACCTAAGAACACGGTTAATTTTTCTAATATTATATAATAAATTGTGGAACACAGACTTCTAGTTGCTTCTAATGCAGCCCAAATGCAGAATTTTGTTATTGATATAGTTTTAATTATTTTGAAATATATTATAAATTTAAAAATAAATACATATTTGCACTTTATATTTACCGGAAAATTCATATGACTAGTCCGCATGTCATTTAATATTTTGAAAGTGTATTTAATTTTTATTTGTCAGTCGGCAAGGTAAAAAAAAGTTATTTGTACTTTTTGTTTATAGACCCGTTTAATAATTTTAGTTTTAAATATTTAGAAATATGCTTAGTGCAAATATTTATTTTTAAATGCCGGCTATATTTCAAAATAAATAGATAAAAAAGTAGTTATATCAAGGCTATTAATGGAAGAAGTTTTATACTATATAGCTTTTATTTTTATTATTGATATACACTAATTTTTAATTAAGGGATTGTATAAAAATAATATGCAAATGAAATTCTGAAGATTTTGAAACTTTTATCTCAATATTTAATATTTTGTTTAAGAACATAGTTTAGGGATTATTAACAACTATATTTTTAATAATAAAATTCAGATGATTAATTTGATTATTGCTATTTGCTTGTATTTACTTACTCTATTGAATATTAAATGTGAAGGAAAAAAAGTTAGTATTGTAGTAAAAATTAAAGAAGATTGGGAAGAAAAAAGAGAATTTATTTATTTAAAAAATGTTGATATAAAAGAGCGTTTTGTATTGGAAAAAATTGAAAAACATAATAATCGCTTTGACGCCAGCTATAATTATAATATTGAGAAATTTTTGCGTCGAATTGAAGTAAACAATGACAGAAATATTTTTATTGTTGAGATAGATGATAGATCAGAATATGCTGCAGAATTAAAAAGGAGACTCTTGATTAATATTGCCAAAAATAAAATAATTCAAAATATTTTTATTGGATTAGAAAAATGGTTGCTTAGGTCTAATCAATTTAATAAAACGAAGAATAATTATTATGAAACCTCTATATTAGAAGAGAGATTTTTATCTATAAAAGAACATAAAAAAGAATTATTAAAACAAAATATAGAAAATTACAAAAACAAACTGTTATCAAGTTATTGGACGGAAATTAATTTAATTGGATATAAAATTGAATTGTTAGAAAAACAAAAAGTTGAATATCCGAAGGAAATAAAAAGCAAAATTATTGACATTGGAAACAAAATAAGTAAATAAATTTTCATTCTAGTAAAAACATTATTTGAAATAAAAATTTATTACTCTTACATATTTAATATAGGCGAAGTTATTGAGGGAAATCTGCGAAATTGTTTCAATTGCGTTGCTAAACAAACCAAACAATGGGAGAAGTATTTTAAAGAACAATTTTTGTGTCATGTTTGTTGTGTATATAAACGGAGAATTGGAAAGCTCAGACCAAGGGAAATATTTCTTAAAACTAAAATGGTTTAATTTTTTCAATCTGATATATGTAAATAATAGCGGAGTAGTAAATGTTTTACATTCTTCTGAAACACGGTTTCGCCTAAACCGGCATTTGATCTCACTTTAAAAAATAGTATTTTAGTAAATCTTTATAATATACGTAATAGATAACTGCTTTGGACGTAAGAGAACTTTTATAAGTTTCCATACATTTTCTATTATTATTCAGATAACCACACACCATCGTACTTGTTCAATTTGCCATGTTACTCATACACCACAATGGTATTGTCATTCAATACCTGGGCACAGTTTATGTGCTGCTTGTTATATGAAACAACAAAGAATCAAGAAATCTAATAAAAATACAAAAGTATTATCTGGAGACGTTTAACAATACCCAATGGATGAATTGATAAATATTCTTTTGTAAAAATATAAAAGTTAAATTTAATTTTAATATTATTTATTCTCTATTGCTGTCTTTTTTGCTTCCCTTCGCAATATTTAACAAATATAAACATTTTTTACGCATTTTAAAAGTTGAATTATGTAACATTTTAGATTTATATGACAAAATATGTATTTATTCTTTAAAAATCTAAATTTAATCGTATTTTAATTTGTTTCTTTTGTTTTATAACATTACATTTAAATTTTATTTATTAGCTTTATATATCTTTGCCGTCCTAACATTTTTACATAAATATTATTTCCGCAATTATAACAATGGCGATCGACCTTAATTAAATTTTGTTAGACCAGCAGTATTATTTTTAATAATACTCCATATTGTCAGGAGGACCAAAAACAGAACGAGGACTATTTTTCAGTTATATCACCTAAACAATCTACCTGTCATAGATAAATCTAGAAATGTTGAAATTAATTTTGTTTAGAATTAAAACATTCTGATTAGCACGTTCTGAAGTATCCTTCATAAAAGTTGTTCTAAAAGCAGAAAGGCCAATACATTGTGCGTAGAAATGGCTCGGAATTGATCAAAATGCATTACCGTATTTCCTAAAATAAAGCCCCATGGGGCTCTATTTTTCAACTATCCTCCAAAGTGGGACTCTATTTTAGGGTGGGGCTCTAATTTAGCATGGGGCTCTATATTTCAACCTATTTTTCAAATTACAAAAATGAGAAATACATTCTTTTTATTTACGAAATTTAGGAAAAATTTACGATTTTCAATAATTTTTGCAGACTTAAATTTTGTTAACCTTTCAAAAATTTTAGTATGCTGTGTTGAAAATAAAGAAATCTGACTCCTTGGCCTTCCAAAGTTCTCAAAATTTTCGCCCTAAAATACCCTAATGTTCAACAATACATCAAATCCCTTTATCAAATCCATAAAGCCCTTTGTCCAACTAAACTTTTATTATAGTAAAGAGGTTGGTCACGTAGTTGGATCGTCCTTGTGTGAACTCCGCAAAGTATAGGATATAGGCAAGCGCTGGATATAGGGCAGTAGTATCTTCCGAATCGAACAGTCCTAAATTTCTTCACCATCCGTTGGAATAATGCAGCACATTAATAGAAGAGAAGATTCCACAATATCTCCCCCAACACTTATAATTTTAATCTCACGATATACCTCTTAATCCCCAAATTCACTGATATTCCTTTTTAGGGTACCGTTTTCGAGTCGGGCCGACGGTCGAGGCATTTTTTTTCGGGCTTGTTTTTATCGAGTCGGGCCGGTACGAGTCTTTTTCGGGCCTAACTTTATCGAGTCGGGCCGATACGAGTCTTTTTCGGGCCTAAATTTATCGAGTCGGGCCGGTACGAGTCACTTTCGGGCCTGACTTTATCGAGTCGGGCACCGAGACATTTTCGAGTCTTTTTTTAAAAGATTTATTTAAAAATAATTAGTGGATTTGGAGGGATATCTGTGAATTAAAAGGTATATCGATGGATCAGGAAGGTAAACGAAGGGCTGAAGAGAATTGAAATGGATATCAGTGGATTTGAGGGATTAAGGGGATTTAAATTATCGGAGGATTGGGGTGAGATATTGCTAGATTTGGTTTTATTAAAGGAGATCAGATGATTAAGGGGTTCAGGATCGTATATCAGATGATTAAGGTGATATATTGTAATGGGATTTAGAAGGAATGAGGAGATCGAGAATGAGGAGATCGAGTCGGGCCGTTACGAGTCTTTTTCGGGCCCAAATTTATCGAGTCGGGCCGGTACGAGACTTTTTCGGGCCAAACATCGAGGCATGACTCGATCTTTCGGTCCGAGTCGGTCCATTTTGGCAACCCTATTCCTTTTAATCACCCAACCCCCTTCTCACCTCTTTCGAGGTGGGGCTCTATTTTAGAGTGGGGCTCTAATTTAGCATGGGGTTTTATTTTAGAAAATACGGTAAACATTGTTATCTAATTTCGATTATTTTTTTTCTGCACAACTTTTTTCCGTTTTAAGTGAATTTCCTTCTAGTTTCTGAATTGTATTTTATTTTTAATTTCATTTTATGATATTCAAATTTAATTCTGGGTTTAGGTCTTTATATTAGAGAATTAAATTTTACCTACATATACTAGATGAAAAAATCAAATATTTTTATGTTCATTATTCTAATATCTATTATTTAAAAACAAGTTATTTGTGAGAATATTTCAGTAAACAAAAATAATGAAATTTTCTTTCTTTTTTACATTTTAAAACCTGATTTTATTTTAAATTTTTAATTAAAATGGCGAATTTAAAGTTTGATAACAATATAATTTAAATTTTGATTAATTAATGAATAATTTATTATAAATAAGGAAGAATAATTATTTTTAAGAGTTCATTAAACAAAAAAATTTTTCACTTAAAAATTAAAATTAAATAAATAAAATGAATTTTTTTCTTTTGTTTCCATTTTTGTTAATTAATTTTTGTTATTTCACAAACGGTGAAAAGGATACGATTGAACAATGCAACACTGTGATGGTATTTCCATTAGCTGATAACTGCGCGTATGTTAATTTAATTAATTCTAAAATGTTTATTTTATGTTAAGCATTTTCCAATAAATTCAGCAAAGTACTAGGTCGGGTCATAATTAGTGTCGCTTTTTTATTTGGATTTTTTTTGATTTTTAAAATTAAGTTTTTAGAAAATATTTTTTATTTTTATTACGAATCATTTGTTAGAATATGTATGTTCTAAAGGAACATACTTCCAAAGGAACATACGTTTATTTCATTTATGAAATGTGAGTACACGCGGCATTTGATTTGCCTTCCTTGAGCGCAGCTTGCGTTTTTTGAGTCACGCGTGGTCATACGTATAGAGCAGATATCCCTCTATAATTCAGCATTAGAAATTACCGGATTCCATCTAAGCCGGCCGAGCAGGACCGTTATTCTTAATGACAGCCGTCTCCCTCGACCATGTTTGCTTCTGAGAGTCATACGGCCTTCCTAGCAAAGTTTGAATCCTATTAATTGCTGTCTAGCAAAGACAACGATCCCATTGACTAGATCATTAAGATTTTTTTGTTTCTTATGTTC
Organism: Meloidogyne enterolobii; assembly: GCA_963681835.1. Taxonomy (NCBI): domain Eukaryota; kingdom Metazoa; phylum Nematoda; class Chromadorea; order Rhabditida; family Meloidogynidae; genus Meloidogyne; species Meloidogyne enterolobii. The sequence goes on from CAVMJV010000006.1 coordinate 2,352,675, forward strand.
CATTTTTGGTAATTTATAATTCATGGTGCAAATGCTTGAGAATTTCACTACGAGATAGCGAATTTCAAAAAATCATAACTTTATGAATATCACTCATATATACCTAAACCTCGTAATAAAATGAAGAGTAGATTCAGATCTTTATATTGGTTAATAAGAAAAAAGAATATACTTAAAACAACACCCCTAAAAATTTAATTGAATAAAAGCGACACTAATTATGTCCCGACCTAATAATTGCTAAAATAATTTTTAGTTTCCTCGCCCTTTAATTTTTAAAATCTCAGATCCGAGATTTTTATATTTTTCATACTTTCCATGTCTTTTTTAAAATTAACCTCACTAGATATTTTAAAGTAATAACAATTTCTAGATGTTGGGCTGATGTTACTAAATGTTTGACTTCGTTAATACCTGACGGAAAGTGTGAAAAGGAGACTTATCCTGAGAATTTTATTGAAGATACGTGTGCTAAAATGGGTTCAAAATGTTTATTGACGAAAAATAAATGTGAACTTGCTATCTGTGCATGCTTTTAGTAGGAATTTTATTTTTTAATTATAGAATACCGTATTCTATCTAATAAATGCCACCATCCACACACACTTCTAGACCAGTAGCGAGGTTTCTAAAAATGTAATTGCAACAAGATCACATGAAATTACTTCCTATACTACTCCGGTATCCCGTTCTCACATTTGCAGGGTCCCGTCAAAAGTTAAAGATTTTTACATATCCTCTAAATTATTGATTTTCTTAATCCCTCCAAATGAAATAATATCCCAAGATTCCTTATTTATCCTACGTAATTTTTGGATAAATTAAAATAGATTAATATATATAAATATAAAAATTAAAGTACGTCTGGTGAATGTTTGGTACAAAAGAAATGTGGTGGACCTATAAAACCCAAGTTCATCATCAGATAAACGTTATTTTAATAAAATAAATTTTGATTCTTTTTATTTTTTAAATTTGAATATTTAGGCGTTCGAGCATCTGATAAAATTTCGGTTTTAACAATTTATTTTATGCACATCTTGAAATAATTGAATAGAGAAATTTCGAATAGATTTTTAAATAAAATCTTTAGATTAGTGAAGTTATTAAAATTACTTATTTAAAGTTAATCACGAATTTTTCGATTTATTTTTTTTATTATTTTTATGTTTAGCTGAAACCGCTTTGACTCCCTTGTTGCACCCTTTGCCTATTTTATGTTGATGTGTATCAAAATGATTTTTGTGAAAAATAGACACAAACTCTACGAGTAAGGTTGGCGGTTCCTGGGAAATCTTCGGTTATCCGGAACCGTAACCGATAACCGAACCGAAAATTTTCGGTTATCCGGTCTTTTTTCGGTTCCGGATAACCGGAACCGCCAACCTTATCTACGAGTAAGGAAATCAATGAATAAGAATAGTTATAGTTGCATATCGTTTTAACCAAATATGATCTTCATTTATTATTGCGAGCAGTGCTTCGAAGCTCGTACCAAAATTCGTACTCGTACCTCGTACTCGTACCTGGTACGAAGTACGAGTACGAGGCCAAAAAAAAGTGAAAAGTACGAGTACGAGGCCTAAGTACGAGCTCGTACTTCTCGTACTTGGTGTTAATAGGAAAATTGAAAAAATATGTTTAATTTTATTCAATAGTCCTTATATGAGCGAGTAGCCGAGTGGTGAAGGTGTTTGGCTGCACCAAAGTCTATAATGATTTAATATTGGGTTCGTTTCCTATTCACTGGACAAGGATTTTTAATCTTTTTCTCTTCATAAATACCGTAAATGCTCTAATAGAACCACACTCCCTATTTGAAGCACACTCCCTAATATAAGCACACCCCTAGTGTAGGGGCAGAAAAAAGCAAATAATATTTTTTATTTATATTTAGGTCATATAAAAAGGATTAAGGGAGATATAGCCAAAACCCGATACCCGAAAACTCATATACAGAAATCCGATACACTTAAATCCGCGATTTCCGGCCAAATTTAATATTTTCCTTAATCCTACAGATCCCTTGATCTCCCCGATTTAGGAATTAACAAGGGGATTTGTAACAAGGAAACTTCGGGAAAGAAAAAGTGGGATATCATGGCAGTTTGATGAGATTAAAAGAATTAATGGATTACGAGCTGCATGTTTTAAATCAGTGCTTGCTTCTTTCAGCACGAAAGTCGAAAATTTTGAAAATTTCCGAAGGAAAAAATTTAGTTAGCTTGAAAAGTTTTATTAAAATTTATAAATTCAATTGAAATTTAATTTTTGTTTTGTTTTATGTGAGGTTAGCAATGGATTTCTGGGCTCCAAAATTATATAATATTAATTTATGGGATGTAAAAATTTTCATTAAAAATTAAAAATAGATCGAAAAATAAAAGCACACTCCCTATTTGAAGCACACTCCCTAATATAAGCACACCCTACGAGGGGATCGAAAAATAGAAGCACATGTGGTTCTATTAGAGCATTTACGGTAACTTATTTATAATTTTAATTTTTTTTTAAATTATTTATTTTTACTTGGATTAATTATGAGATTTGACCATCTAAAATTCTTAAAAAAATTTTTCTTTGAACACTAAAAGTGAATTTTTTTTCACTACGGCCTTCGGAAATTTTCAAAATTTTCCCCTGCGGCGCTGAAAAAATAAGAAAGTTCGCTTAATGGCTTCCAAATTCTAAAATTTTCGCCTCCGGCGGTGAAAATGGAAGAAATCTAGCTTTATGGCCTTAAAATTTTCAAAATTTTCGCCTGCGGGGCAAAAAAATAGAAGAAATTGACTTAAGGACATCCAAAATTCACAAAATTTTTGAAAAAAGGGATTTGAGATTAAGAGGGATATCAAGAGATTAAAATGTGAAAAGTTCGGTGGAAAAGATAAAAGTTTCATGTAAGAAGATGAAAATCGGATGAAAAAATGTCGGATTTCGAGTAGTACGACCCATCTTTTAGGAAATATCTCTCCTTGCACTCCAAAATGCTCAAAAATTTCGCCTGCGGCGCAGCAAATTGATGAAATTAAAGGTTTTATAGCTTCAAAGCCTTCCAATATTCAAAAATTATCACATACAACGCTTAAAATTTAAAAATAGATGTCCGCTGCTCCAAAAAATCATAAAAATTTTCGATTTTTTGCTTTCTTCTCAAGTACGAGTAAGTACGAGGTACGAGTACGAGATACGAGGCCAAAAATAGGGGTGGTACGAGGTACGAGTACGAGCAAATTTGAAATTTCGAAGCACTGGTAATAAAACTTTTTATTAAGAATTTCTCTCTTAATTATTTATTATTTTTCAAATATAGCAAAATTGAAATACGATTGTTTATTTATTATCGTGTCGGAAATTCTCAAACTCACAGAGCATGATTAGGAAAAATAAAATAGGAAATTCAAAGTTTCCGAAAAACTAAGGAAAAGTTTGAAAATGAGGTTATAAGGGAGAAATTGGGTCACGAGTCAACTGAAGTCGCGATAAGTCTACGGAGAAATTCAGGTCGTCCACATCCCAGTAGTTCATTGATAGGCCTTCAACCAAGTGTAAAGCGAATAAGGTCGACGTTTTTGACTCGAGGTGACGTTCGGTGCATTTTTCGAGCTTGGCCCGCTCGATCTTTCGAGTTCGGTCCGACTTTAGTATCGAATTCTGTCCGTTGGCTGAATGTGCGATAAACTCTTACTACACTATCTGTGTTGCTAGCAAGTTTAGAATACAAAGCGTTACAACTATGACATCTAGATAGAACAGATACAAAATAAATATTATATTAATTTATTTTTGATATTTATAAATTAATTGAAGGATTATCATTGACTTGGTCATCGGAGGCTGTTATTTTTTGGAAGTTGGATGTTATCCAACTAAATTATACAAAACTTATACTCAATTTCTCACCCTCAAGTCATTGCCACAGATAATCGAATAAATCAAGTACAATACGATCGACTTGCTGGAATATAAGAATAAAAAATTATAGCCACTAAATTCATGGCTGCCAAAAAATTGCAAGAGAAGATCGAGAACGACATAATGTTGCTTACACACGTATTATTAAGGTCTATTTTTTTAATTATTTGATAAGTTTCAAATTTGATTAACATTATTATAACAAGTGTAACATAATTTTATAAAATGATGCTTTAGAGGGTTTTTGCCATATTTCTTAGACCCCCATAAGTAAAGGGTTGAATACTGGACCGAGATATTGGGCTAGAAATTTCTAAAAACCATAGAGTGGACCAAGTGATTTTTGGAAGAAATATTCGAATATGCAAATATAGCTCATTCAAAGAGCTCATCAAACCGAATCTCGTATTGATCCGTCTCTAATCTCAATATTACATAGGAGAACCTTATAAACGCCAAAGAAGGATTGTATTTTTTCAAAAATCTTCAACTCATTTTTATCTCTAAAGTTTGATAAATATATTTTAATTAAATTAATAATTTATTCAATTGACACACTATTTTTGTTAAATTATGAATTTAAAGTATCGATGATTATTTTTTGGATGCCTGACAGTGTCTAGGCAATTAAATACCAAAGATTATGAAGGCTTTCTCATCTATGTATTCTATTTCTTTATAAGCCTAAAAGGGATAATTTCTTTGAATTAAGAAGATTTTAGGGAAGGAACGTTATTAGGTGTTATTATTAATTAAAAAGGATGGCGTAAATTAAACTTTTTACAAATTCAGAAAGGTTCAGAAACAGTTAGCCTGAGAATACTCGGCTTCCAAATAATAATATCTCGCGACCGGACAAAGCAGACAAATTTTCTAAAGTCTTATTATTACGTACAATCTTTTAAATTATTTAATATGGTTCAGATATAACTAAGCTAAGATCCGGGTGTAAATTGAGGTATTAACTTCTGAAAACTTGCCATCTTTCTCCATGTCTTTGTTTAATGTGAGAAAAATAGCCTAAGAACTTCTTGGCTTCCAAAAAATATTTCTACCAACTTCTACATTCTACATTTATTTCTTCATTAAAGTATTATTATGCAATATTTTTTAAATTAAATAATAACTTTCATATTAATAAAAATAAACTTAAAATATGATCATGGGGTCCATGACTAAGAGTTTTACTGAAGTTTAGCCACCGTGCAGAGCCTGAGACATCTGATTATGGGTTAATTATATGTTGAATATAATCATAGGATAACTGACTTGAATAAATTCATTTAAATGAATAAATTCATGAATAAATTCATGACTTGAATAGACTCATTCTTCTCACATTTGATCTTATATAGTATAACGCGACGGGTGGCTAAAATAGCTGATTTCTGAACGTCTCTGAAGCATCTATGTACAGGAGATTGTCACAGAAAAATTAGCACAAGAATACTTGGCTTCCAAAAAATTAGTCGAAGTCTAACGCCAATGACAAGACACTGCATGTCATAAATCAAATATTGATTTAAAGAATTACAATTTGAATTATTTAATAAGTTTCAAATAAATTTAACAAGAATTTTGCGATATAAACACATTAAGAGGGGTATCAAAGGATTAGCTAAAGATATGTAGGATAAGAGTGTATTTATACAGCCCAAGTCTGGAGGACTATTTAAAAATACCGTATTTTTCCCAATAGAAGCGCACGTCCCATTTGAAGCGCACGTCCCAATAGAAGCGCAGTCTACGAGGAGGTTGAAAAATACAAGCGCAGGTCCTATTAGAAGCGCACGTCCTATTATAAGCGCACCCTATGAAATACTTATTTGAGCAATTAATCCTGGATTTGAAAAACATGTAAATCAATTCTATTATTTAAATTATATTTCATAAAACAAAAGAGATATTAACTATTAGCAATTATAATAATACACAAATTTTTGTATTTAAGATTCGCCTAAATAATAATTTTATCAAAAATAATTATTATTATGAAACTTCGATGTTAGAAGAAAGGTTAGAAAATACAAAAATAAATAAAAAGTAATAATTATTCAAAGAAAATATAAAGTCCTATAAAAACAAACTTTTATCAAATTATTGGACAGAAATTAATTTAATTGGATATAAAATTGAATTGTTAGAAAAACAAAAAGTTGAATATAATAAAGATTTAGAAAGCAGATTTGTTAATATCGGCAATAAAATAAGTAAATAAATAATTATTTTTACAATATTTATTTGATTCAAATAAATGTGAAAAATTCTTAGTATTAAATAGTTTTTAGGTAATATCATTAAGTCAAATAAACGACATTGCTTCAACTGTAGAAATACACAAACAATACAATGGGGTAAATACCTAAAAGAAAGCTATCTGTGCTACAATTGTTGCCGACATAATCGAAGGAATGATGGAAAGCATAGACCGATCAAATTTCAGCTTATTGCTAAAAAGGATTATCATTTTGCTAAAACGAAAAAATTTAAATACAATGTGTTAAGAAATTATAAAGCCTTTTTAGTTAAAAGTTGACTTGACATCAACTTCAAAAAACTATTAAGAACAATCAAATTAAGCTGATATATTTTTGGGTTGAAAGAATAAGTAATTTCAAGGAGAAAGGGAAATTTTGTTTAAGTAAATAGTGTATATTTTTAAAATAATTAATCAAATGACTGCTGTTTATTTTCAAGCCTGAGTCAAAAAATGCACTTATTTGCGAAGAAATAAGTAAAATTACGTAGAAAATAGTACAAAATCATAATAAAAAAGAGAAATCTCGTCAACAAATATTAAAGTAAACACCGCTTATTCATCTCACAGAGAAGATTACATAATAAAAAAGACAAACTTAATACATTTTTATTTATGACTGTCACATTTTCTTTCAATCCTCATGTTTTTATTTAAAATCAAGGCCGCACTTTCCATTAAGGCATGTTTAGTTAAAAGGAAAGCATAAGAGAGCTATTTCGAAATATCGATTTTAGGACTTTCTCAAAAAGATTTTTTGAATTTAAAAATAAAAATAAAAATTTTTATTTTCGTTCACCTTCCTATTTCTGAAATTTTTTAATTCTAAAAAACTTTAATAAACATCACAAATAACATTTAATTTTACAAAAATACCATTGAAAGTTAATTTTATCTATCATGAAAGCCGTGAAGTTGTTGGAAGCATTAAAGGAAATTTTTAAAAATTTAACTTTCCCAAATAAGAAGTAAGAATAATTTTTAATAAAAATAAAAGTGCAACTTACTATTCAGCAATTTTAAAAAACAAAATTTACAAAATTGGCGGCATAAAACAATTACATAAAGTAAATTTCGAAATTTGCACTTTTATATTTCTTAATTTTTTATCTATAAAATCAAACGAATCTGTAGACCGGACAGGATTGTTCAGAAAAATCATTAGGTTCTTGTCCGACATGAGTGTAAAATCTAAAATCCGTTTTCAAGAACAGTAAATATGAATTTTCAACACAACTAAAAACATCCATAACCCTAACAACAGCCCAACCACTTAAGTTACCCTGTTTACACTCCTCTATTTAGCTGTCAAAACTATTAATGAAATTTAATTTTTTATTAATTTTTTTTATTTTCTTAAATCAAACAAAAAAGTAAAATTCAGTAAATAAATTTTAGAAAATCACATAATAATATGAATAAAAAAAGTCACACTCTTAATTAGACATCTGAAAACATTAAATAATTAATATTTTCGCGTGATTTACTTCTCCCTCTCTAATAGCTCTTGCCAAAATAGGCCCTCTCCGCCTCTCTTTTAACTTAAAAATTACACGCCTACCTTAAAATTTTCCCTCCACTCCTCTCTTCAGCCAATCGCTAGTCACTTAGCCCTCCTCCTAACCTGCTTTTATAAATCGCTCCTCCATTCACCAAATGCACCATTTTATTAAATATATTCAAATTAAATTTTATAAAAATAATATTTTACTTTATTTAATGTAGTAGAATGCCCGTATATCTGTTACCTTTGTAAGGATATGACTGATTTTAATTAAATGATGTATAACATGTTACATTTATTTTATTTTACAGGGATGAATTTAAAATTTACTTTATTATTCGTCCTTTATTTTGTCGGAATTTATTGCTTTCGTCAATATGTTAAAGCGCCAACCCGAGGAGCTATAGTTCCATATGGTAAGGCAAGCAAGGTTGATGAAAACAATGAAAATGATAAAATAAATGCTGATGAATTGAACGAAAAGTTTAAAATAGTTGAGGAGAAATTTGGAAAAGTTGGCAATGTAATATAATTTTTAAATTAATCTAAGGGATAGCTTATAATCGGCTACTGTCATAAATTACATAAAATGTCTAATAAAATATTTCTAGAATCTAAATGGAGCGCAAAACACAAACATTAATAAATTGTTTGGTTATGTCAAAAACTTGATTAATGGAAATGTTGAAAATATGAATGAACAGCTCTCGGAAGTTAATGCTGCGGCATTCGCACTTTACCAGCCATTAGAGCAAAAATTCAAAGGAGTTGAACTTATTACTGAAGATAAGTTAAGCGATCAAACTTTTTTGACTCGTATTCTTGACAATCTTTTAAATAGTGTAGAAAATGGATGTAAGGCTGATGAGAAAACAATGGCAACTGCAATTTCAATTTGGAAATATTTTATTTTTAAATTTGAAATTCAATCAAATACTGAATGCAACCGTGATTTGAATACTAACGAAATGAAGAAACGTAAATAAATTTTAATTCGTGGGATCTTTTGAATTTCTTAATAAACGCTAGAGAATATTAAATTTTCCAGCGTAGAATATTTGGCACTATATGAAAGGAGGTCGATAATCGTTTTTTTCATTACTTTTTTCCATTAGTTTTTTCATTCCTTAATTATAAATAATGGTCAGTCTTTTCTTCCTCTTTCAATTCCACTCTTTTTACCTGTGGCATATTCAAATGAGGACAGACAAAGACACACACACACACGGACAGACAAAACACGAGATTTTTCTGTTCGTGTCCGTTCGTGTTTGTCTGTCCGAGTACGTCCGAGTTTTGTCTGTCTGTGTGTCGACACAAAAAGAAAACAGGAGACCCCTGAGAGTATTAATTGCCTGTATTGAGTCATTCTCCTTTCCATTAATTCTTTTCTCTATCATTTCTTTTGATTATGCCACAGGGAATATAATGGAATAGGACAAGGAGGAAAATACTGACCATTCTGTCATACCAAGGAAGGAAAAAACTAATGGAAAAAAGTAATGAAAAAAAAACGATTATCGACCTCCTTTCATATAGTGCCGAATATTTTCTGTCCAATTTTTGTCCAAATCTTTTTCTGCTTATACTAAACATTTTTATAATTACTAAACTGATTTTACCACGAGTGTAAAAAAACCAAAATCGTGGGATTAGCTTACCATTAATAGTAGTTTTGCTTATTCTATAATTTGTACCGCGTGTGCCACGCACTACATACTTAAATATGTATGAGAGTTTAATTTTTCTTTATAGACCGTCTTCATAAAAAGCAAACACAAATTCGACGTAAACGCGCTTCTGGTGGTTGCGCTTACTTTGCTCCAATTTGGATTCTCTGGGTCGTTGCAATTATTGCCATTTTAGTTGTTATTTACATACTGGTTAAATTCGGTGTATTACACTAAATGACAGCTTGAAAATCGCGAAAGTAAGTTCTTTTCCTTCATTTTGTCAAAATTTGAAGCAATCGGACTTGCAGTTATTTAAATCACATGTTGCGGTCCGCAATGTTTTATTATTAGATAGGGTCCCTCTATCGTATTATTTCTGATTGCACGGTCAGCTCTAGTTGAAGGTTATTTAATACACGGTCTTATGAGATGGGAGAGAATTTTATCGGCTGACCGCTAAATTAGAGGAAACAAGTCATTTCTCTGTCCTTCTATCTATTTATTAAATATTGTAGCTAAAATGCCTGGAATTTTACAAACAATATTTTTTTAGAAACTCGAAAATTTTAACTGTTTAAGGAAAGTTTGCATCGAGATATAGAATTCGGTCTAATAAGTTTACGCATTAATTTCGGCTTCCTACCGTTTAAAGATTTTCGTATAGTAGTTTCTTAAATTCATCTTTGTTGATTCCAAGTATTTGCAATTTTCTGTCAAAATTGTAGAAAATTTTTACCTCTTTTTCGGCATATTGTAGTTACCTTTGCGGTTCCGGTATTAAAAAGAAAGTTTCACAAATTTTCGAATCAAAAATCGGTTTAGATTTTTTATAGCAGGTGATTGTCCCGAACCCGATCATATTTTTTTTGTAGAAATTTTGCATATTTATTATATGCATTCAGTCCAACATTTACAAAAAGTACATACATATATATTTTCTGATATGAAAGTTTACTCAATTTGAATTACTCGGATAATGATCAAATGTTGGGCTTATCATTTGTTGATATATTTTGTCATTTTTTGTTGGATTAATTTCGGATTCCTACCTATAAGATAGACTCTTTGTATGAAACATTGTAGGTTATAATTAGGGGTACATTAAATTGTCATTAAAACCTAGGTATAGCTCAAAGCAAAATACGATCTTATGTTAAAATCAATCTAAAATTTAATTATACCTAAAAGAGTGTATATTATATCGAGGATTTGCATATTTAATTATATATACCGTATATGTCAAATACAAATTGGAGGATTTTAGTAATTACAAACTGAGTACACAAAGGTTATTTATTGACTCATCCATATACATATAGATTGAAACAATACTTACGATGTAATTTTTGGACATATACGGTAATTGAAAATCTTTGCTGTTTTCTTGATTTTTTGGGTGTTTAAATGATTTTTATTTTTTAACTAGATAAATTGATTTTAGAGTTATTTTAAAATTTCATTAATTCTTTATTTGTTTTGAATCAAGACACAACGGATTGGTTATGTAAGATTAATTATTAAATCGGACAGTCCTAATTTATACTTTTAAGCTATACCAGACCAAGATTTTTAGATATTTATGAAATTTTTAACAGCAAATAAATTTCACAAAATTTTAACTTGTTAATTTAAATTATTAGAAATGTTCGTAATTTCAGCAATCATAATAATCCCAGTAATAAAATCACCCTTATCTGTCTGAATTACAAGGAGCATAATAACTAGAGTTCGACCCCGGGCCGGGCCCGAAACCGTGTTTTCCGGGCCCTGCTGCCTGGAAACCGGGTATTTTGATAAAATCTGGTTTTAGGGATTTCCGGGACTCCGGTGTTTTTCGCCCGGAATATTTCGGGGTTTTTAGCCCGGAAGATTTCGGGGGTTTAGCCCGGCCCGGGTCGATTCTGAACAACCCGAGCCCAACTCGGGTCCAAGTTTGAGTAAATTTTAAAAAATTCTGACTTTTTAGCCATAACTAGCTCATATATCATCCAAAAATTAAAAATTTTCGTCGGCGGCGCTAATTAAGAAATTATTTCGTAAATAATCTTATATTTATTAACTTTTGCCCAGCGAGATCAGTATTCTAGTCTATCTACTACAGCAACTTATAATAGTAAGAGGGTGCAACTTGCCTTTCAGTGCGGAAGTATGGCTTAGTTGTTTAGTGCGTTCACTGTACAACGAAAAATGCAAGAGTTTCCCTACTTAGCTCTCATAAAGAAGAGTGCCTGAGGTGTCCGTGGGATTCGGGATGAAATTTGGTAGACAGATAGATATACACTACTTTAGTTTTGAAATTCTCACCATTTTTGCTGAATGGTAGCGTGGGCAGAGTTACAAGCCCCCAAACTTAAGGTGTCCGTTTTTTTACAAATGTGTTCTTCTTTGGTGCAGTGATAGCGTTCTTGCATGTATCTTTTTCCAAAGGTTCGAATACTGATAGGGGAAATCACTTTATTTTAACATAATTTTGCTTTTTTATTTTTTGATTTTTATCCGAATGTTTTTAGCCAAAAAATTTTTTACAAACTTTTTTAATATTTTTAAATATGTAAATTTTTATTTTTTCCCTTTGTTAATTAACAGGGTGTTCCAGAAAGCCTTGTGATTATTCCTTCTTTTTTTACTGAAGTCCCATTTTTTCATCCTGAAGTCCCACGGACACCTCAGGCATTCTCCTTTGTCAGCGCAAGGGTTTCATTTTTAAACCGAACAGAACATAAAAACCGAAGATTTTCGGTTCGGTTTCGGTAAATCGAAAATTTCTGTTCGGTTTTTCGGTTTGGTTTAGATTAACCGGAAAAAGGAGTTTGGCTTTACAAAACACGGCCATTCCCATTTGGCCTTCAGAAATTCACAAAATTTTCGCATGCGGCGCCAAAAAAGCAAAAGATTTGGCACATTGGCCTTCAAAAAATCTTAAAGTAAAAAACTGGGGCCTATCTCAATTGTCCTTATATTCTGCATTCTGTTTACAGAACACAGAATCTGCGGAAATTATGTTTCAATAAATTTCTGAGTACACAGATCTGCGGTGACCGTAAACCACACTTTAACTCATATATCACTTAATCGCCGACAAATTTATGGTTCTGTATCGGTCGGTTCTGTTTCCCTACTTAAAATACAAATTTTTAAAAATTTGCTAGCAAAATTTTTTTAAAGTTCTGGTTCCAATTCCGTGTACCGGAACTCAAATTGGATCCGGTTCCGGTATAGATTGTTATCTAATAGATTTAAATCAATACGATTTAGCAGTAGAGTTAACAGTAAGCAACTTTTTATTTGAGGTCACAAAAATTAGTTAATATCGACTTTTCTGAGCTTTATAAATGTTATCCTTCATAAAATAAATAAAATAATGAAGATAAATCTATTTATTTAATATTGATCTTGCTACATTTAAAGAATTATGTTCTCTCAGAAATTACATACCGGTTATATTTTAAATTGTTTTATAATTTGTTCAATAAACTCCGAAAATTAAAGTTAGAAAATCGTAATCATTTAAATATTATTTATTTGATTTCATTTCTTTTTGATTTTTATTTGGGTTCTTCTTTATTCTTTGTTGCTTCATGTAACAGGCATGACATATATATTGTTTAGGTTTTGAATGACGATACCACTTTGATGTTTTTGATTCTCCGCAAGTAAGACATTTTCGATCTTTTGTGATTCGCTAAAATATTTATAGAAATTGGGGTAAAAACTAGTTTTCAGATAAAATTTTTAAAAGATATTTTTCTAATTTTGTCGAACTTATTATGCTCTATTTGTCTAAGTTCCCATCTCCTCAATAAGATTCTGCAAGATTACCTAATAATGTATTTAAATGCTCGAAACATTTAAACCTACCAATATTTTTTATGAAAACATTGTTAATTATATAAATTTAAACCATTTTAGTTTGATAAAAATTTCCTTCAGGTTTCATTTTGCCTTTATATATTCTATACTTGTGACATGGATTGCACAAATAATGTTCTTTTAGGTAAATATACCAATTTTTGGTAATTGTAAATTTACAATTGAAACAGTTTCGTTTATTTCCTTCAATTATTTCTCCTACATATAATAATAAAGAATAATATGTATATAAATAAGAAAATAAATAATTAAAAAATATAAACAAATAAAAAATTTAAAAAACTATTTACTTATTTTATTCCCGATGTAAATAATTCTATTTTTTAATTCTTTTAAATATTCAACTTTTTGTTTTGCTGATAATTCAATTTTATAACCAATTAAATTAATTTCCGTCCAATAACTTGATAAAAGTTTGCTTTTATAAGATTCTATATTTTCTTTTAATAATTCATTTTTATTAACTTTTAATTTATTAAAATTTTCGCCGTTTACTGAAGTCTCGTAATAATTGCTCTTTTCAACAAAATTATTATTTTTTAAGACCTTTAATTCATGAAAAATTATAATGTTATTAAAAAATTATCTAATAAAAAATACCCGTTTTTCAATTCCTTGTAAAATATTTTGTATAATTTTACTATTGGCAATATTAATCAAGACTTTCCTCTTTAATACAACAGTATATTCTGATCTATCATCTAGTTTAAAATAAAAAATATTTCCTTACGGTTTAGGGCAATTCGATGTAAGGATCCTTCTATATTATAACAATAGCTAATATCATGTTGATTATTTCTCTTTATAATTTTTTTCAATACAAAACGCTCTTCTAATTCAACGTTATTTAAATAAATAAATTCCCTTTTTTCTGCCCAATCTCTTTTATTTTAACTCCAATTCTAACCGATTTTCCATTGCATTTAATATCAAACAGAATAACTAAGAGAATAATAATAAATTTAATCATCTGAAATTTTGACAAATTAAAATAATGTAGAAATTTAACACGTAAAAATTTAACAGAAATTTAACATAAAATTCATTCTTTTAAATTAAATATAATTAAGTAGCGAGTTCAGATTTCACGTTTCTGGAAATATGGCCAGTTGGGCTAGAAGCGTACATGACTCCGTTTTATCAGAGTTTGATAAGGAAAGCATCATTTGGGGGATAACCATAAAGGGAAAATAAAAATTAAAACGTAAATCAAATACAGAAAAAAATAAAAAAGAAAAGAAAAACGAATTAGATTGTTGGATACTAGAGTAATTTGGAATGTAATTTGGAATAACTACCAGTCCAAATGTAATTAGCCAATATGGACAAATGTAATCTGTGGCTGAGATATAAATTCAAAGACATAAATTCAAAAAATTTTATATTTTATTATGCCAATTATGATTTCTAAGTTTATAAAAAGGTCTTTTTTATTTAAGTGACTCTGAAATGTTTCCACATTAAATAAGGTACGAAATGGTACAGACCAATCATAACCTCTAGACTAATGCTAAGCTTTACTAAATTGTATATATAATGTCTTTATGAAGAAATTTCTTTAATGATTAAATGAAATATTAACATAAACGAACAAATTTAAACAAAACTATTTACATCAATTTTAAGCTGCTATCATTAGTAAATTTTTGTACATCTTCTTTGCTTTATTTAAATGAAAATAAAATCGTAATATTTCATTTATTTAACGGGTACTTAAAAATTTTAAATATTCATGCGATTGTTTTTAAATATTTCGAGGTAACTTTGTGGGCCAGTTAAGTTAAACTTAGAACTAAAGGTTCAAGTAAACTATTACCCGTAGCATTTATTTGAATTTCGAAATGAGACCCTATTTATTTATTAACTTAACAAATTAAATTAATATATAATATTTTGGACAATTCCGTCATATCTTTCATATCTTCCATAAACCTATTCGAAAAAAGATATGTTTTTCGAAAGGCTCACCAAGCGAGTCGTTCGACACCAAAATTAGCTTCGGGACTCACCTATGGGTCGAGATAAAAAAACGCCGCGATTTCCGCGGCGTTTTTTGGCACCGTGGAGTATATTCTGTTGCGGAGGAAGCCGGGCAAACCCAGCTAATCGATGGATCCTATTTCTATCTTCGATGAGGTGGGTGATCGATGATAGGAATAGTATATCCGCAGCAGCAAGAACTCCACGGTGTCATATGTAAGGAGCTAGAACAAGCGATCATAACTTTGTCCAAGCTTGGTAGGTTGCGTCGATTTATGTGTCATTGGACTCATCTCGAGGAGCACATTTGAATGAGCTATTATCCAAAAAATCGAATTTTTCACCACAAAATCTAATCGGTCTCTGGGAGATATAACGGAATTTTACCAATATTTTTCATATATAAATTTAGATGATTAAATTTTTTATTTATATTCTCTTAAATTTAATTATTTTATTGAAAATTCGATGCGAAGGAAAATTAGTTAGTGTTTCGGTGAAAATAAAAGATGATTGGAAGGAAAAAAGAGAATTTCAAATTGACTGAAATTTGTGGAATTGACTGAAATTTGTGGAATTTCAGTCAATTGTAAACCTCTCTCTTGCATCTTATACAACTTTGATATAAATTTAAGGCACTCCGATTTAATAATTTTATTGAAACGACTAATTATTTTGAAACTTCTATATTAGATGAGAGTTTAGAAAATACAAAAATAAATAAAAAAGAATTGATAAAAGAAAATATAGAAAATTATAAAAACAAACTTTTAGCAAGTTATTGGACGGAAATTAATTTAATTGGATATAAAATTGAATTGTTAGAAAAACAAAAAGTTGAATATCCAAAGGAATTAGAAAGCAAAATTATTTACATTGGAAATAAAATAAGTAAATAAAATTTTTTGTTGATCCGCTCATTTAATAAAAATTTAATTTAAATATTATAGGTGGAATTATTAAAGAAAATAAGAGAATATGCTTAAATTGTGGAGCTATAAAAACTATACAATGGCATATATACACAAAGCAAGATTATTTATGCCACAAATGTGGAGATTATTATCGAAAATTTGGGAAGCACAGACCAAAAGAATTGTGGAACAGAATTAAAAAGGTTTGTATTTTATCCAAATTAAGAAGATATTTAGAAAATGATTAAATTTATACTTTCTATAATATAGTTATATAATATAGTTTATTGAATAAATAAAAGGCACTAACCCATTTGAACCTAGTTATGGCAAGATTGAGTTGTGCCCGAGCGTTATCTACTATGTATTTTATAAATTAACATTTTATATTGACGGTGTAGGTCTTTCTGAAACTCGATCCAGAGAGAATTCAAACTTGTAAAAGTCATTCCGGCCAAAAATGTTTGCTAAATTTAATCTAAAAAATTCTTGATCTAGTCCATAGTTTTAAGCCTAGTTTTATAAATATCTTAGGTGACTCCACAAGATATAAAATGTTTTATTTGCGGAGCAATGTGGCGTCGTCATTCAATAACTGGACACTATTTATGTAATGTTTGCGGAATAAAACAACAAAGAATAAATAAGAAAACAAATAAAAATCAAGAAGAAAATAAATATTAATAGTCTTTCACACATTAACTTTCTACTGACTTTAATTGACTTCAATCATTTTTGTATTATTCATTCTTAAAACTTTATACTCTGTATAACTAATTTTTCGAATAAATTATTATTTATTTCGACTTCTTATTTTATTATAAGACAAAACTTTGCCCTAGTGCAACCACTTTATTTAACCTTCGTTTAACAATTTACCTCCGGGTTGTTTGTTTAGATGAAAAAATTAAATTGTTAGAGTCTGAGGCAAAAAATTTTTGAAGTTTAGATGTTATGAAGCATGAACTTTAGATTTTATTGGCCACAAGCGAAATTTTTATAAAATTAATGATTAATTCGAGGCAACCCTGGCTTAAACCAATTATTTCTCTCTTTTTAATTGTTTTAGAATAAGTCAGGGCTTCGATTTCTGCGGATTTTTCCTCATTTTGTGGTTTTTTGATAGGGCGATGATGATTATTTTTAAAATGCGGATTTGCGGATTTTTGTGGTCTTTTGAAGGATATGAGGATTTCTTATATTTTTCTGTAGTTTTTATGATAAAATGCTATTATTTTCTGCAAGACCTTCAAAAATACTCAAAATTTCGCCCGCGGCGCTGAAAAAGGAAGAAATAAAAAATTTTTTGCGTCTTCAACGACAAAAATTCAAGTGTAATTGTCTAGATAATTTTTCGGATTTCTATAAATTAAATTATTTTAAAATTAAAAGTCTCTTTTCAGAAACGACTTATGGAGGCACTAGGTATGCATTAAAATTTTAAAAAATTTTCCAAATTTTTCAAGAATTATTCGAAAGCATTACAAATAGTATGTTCATCTCTAAAAGCTCAATGATTTTGTTCCTTAATAAAATTGATATCTTCTCTGAGAAGATGAAAAAATTATCTTTGAATATTATTGTATACGATGTTCATGCTGTGGAAAAATTGTGGATGGGAGATGGAATTGAACCATCATGGAATGAGCTCAGACCGAAGCACACCGACTGTGCCACCATCCAACCCGATGCTGGGTTATTTATTTTCATTTATGTACTTTCTGCAAGTGCGGACACAACAGAAATGACTCCACATTAAATAAGGTACAAAATGGTACAGACTTATCATAACCTTTAGACTAATGCTTAGCTTTACTGAAGTGCATAATGTTTTTATGAAAAAATCTCTTTATTAATTAAATAAAATATCAACATAAACGAACAAATTTGAACAAAACTAGTTACTTGAATTTAAAGCTTCTATCATAATGATTTTATTTATTTGCTTGAATTTTTTCAAAATAATGTAATAGTGAGGACTGGGTCAAATAGTAGGACTGGGTGAGGACTGGTCTCAAAAATGTGGTCCCAATGGGATTCGGATCGATCGCTGACAAAGTGGATTTGGAGTTGAGCGAGTAATTGGTGAGCGTCTTACAAGCCGGCCGGTCCTGGACTCAAAAATTTGATTGTACTCAAAAAGTTTTGTTTGGTCTCATAACGAATGATTTGACTCAGAATGCCACTAGAGTGCCGTCATTAAAGTGCTGCCGCTAAAGAGCGGTCAATAGAAAGCTGAGCCACTAGAGAGTAAGTTTTCTGTGAAGATGAAACAATTAGAAAAATTTATCATGCAATACGAGACATTATCATATTTATATTTGTTTCATTCTTTTTATGTATCTTCGCCGATCGTAACATGCTTTGCATAAATATTGTCCAGTTCTGAATGACGCGCCCATTTTTTTGCTTGCTTAATTTTGCAAATATAACAATGACGATCCTCCTTAAATAAATTTTGTATGGCATTATTATTATGGATTACTCGATGTAGGATTATGTTTAATAATTTGCAGTCATTGGAGCAGTTAATGATATTGAGGGATTTTAAGTAATTATGAGAGATTTACCTCTAAAACATTAGTACATCAATAGCACTTTTACTCGAACTCCCCGTTAATCTTTTATTTATCCCCATTGATCTTTTTTTACTGTTATGCACCGATACCCATCTATATCCCTCTTTATTTCTCTATGTCAAATAAAAGTCCCCAGATATTCCCTTTAATCCGTCCAAATCCTCCGATATATCTATTAATTAATTTTTATCTTAGTAAATCCAGGGGACTGAACTGAGGTATATACAATGGGGACTGAACGTGTCGCCGTGAGGTCTGAACCGCCAGTTACATAAGAATTTATTGAATAGAAAACATTTTTTAATTATCATAATAGTTCTTGTTAAAGGCAAACCTTTTTAATATTAAACCACAATTTTATCGGTCTATGCTTTCCGTTATTTCTTTGATTGTATAGGTAACATGAATGGCACAAATAATGATCCTTCTTCAAGTATTCATACCAAAATTTATGTATTGTAGTTGCACAGTTGAAACAATGTCGTTTGCGTTTTGCATTAATTACATCTATAAATTTTTCAATAAATATACATACAAAATTACCCTAAATATATCAAAAATCTAAATATATTTACTTATTTTGTTGCCTATACAATCAATTCTGCTTTTTAATTTGTTTGGATATTCAACTTTTTGTTTTTTTGACAATTCAATTTTATATCCAATTAAATTAATTTCCGTCCAATAACTTGATAAAAGTTTGTTTTCATAAGTCTCGATAGTTTCTTTCACCGATTCTTTTTTATTTACTTTTATAATATATTCTAAATTTTCATCTAGTATTGAAGCTTCATAATAATTATTCTTCATTTTATTAAATTGCTTACCCCCTTGCAACTTAAATTTATGAACAAGTTAATTATTAAAAATAATTGCTAATAATTAATTACTGTTTTGTTTTATGAAATTTAAATCAAAAAATAAAAATGAAATACCTGTTTTTCAAATCCAGGAAGAATATCTTGAAAAATTTTATTTTTGGCAATATAAATCAAGACTTTTCTTATTAATTCTTCAGCATATTCTGATCTATCATATATTTGAACATTAAAAATATTTTTTTCTTGGTTTAAGTCAATTTGACGTAAATATCCCTCAAAATTATAATTATAGCTACTACCAAATTATTATTGCCTTTTTCTATTTTTTTCAATACAAAACGCTCATCTAATTCAACATTTTTTAAATAAATAAATTCTCTTTTTTCTTCCCAATCGTCTTTAATCTTTACTTCAATACTAACTTTTTTCCCAACACATTTAATATTCAGTAGAGTAAGTAAGTATAAGCAAATAGCAATAAACAATTTAATCATCTGAAATTTAATATTAAAAATATTCAATACTCCATAGATTGATTAAAGGATTTTAAGTGATATCAAATTATGAAGGATAAAGGGATCTGAGCTAATAAAGGATTGTGGGATATAGGGCATTTTGGAGGATTAAGATTCAGTTCAGCTAAGAGTTCAGTTCTATAAACGATTCAGTTCTGTTCGATAAATTCAGTTCGGCTCCTTAGCTGTATAAATTCTCAAAATTGACGCCTGCGGCGCTAAAAAATAGACATATCGTCTTTTTGCCTTCAAAAAATGGATTGGCATTATCGATTAATAGTGATATCGAGGAATTAAGATGGTGCTAAGATGGCACCTGGTTAAATTCTACATAAACTAAATATAAAATAGCCCTAAAAATAGAGGCCAAAAAATTAAATACATGTTTTAATTATTTGTT
Source organism: Meloidogyne enterolobii (assembly GCA_963681835.1). NCBI lineage: Eukaryota > Metazoa > Nematoda > Chromadorea > Rhabditida > Meloidogynidae > Meloidogyne > Meloidogyne enterolobii. Next base: position 2,373,103 of record CAVMJV010000006.1, read on the forward strand.
TACCCGGTAAATAAATAGGGATGCATTTTGAAATATACAATTAAATGCTAAGGGCATAAGAGCTTTTTCGAAATTTCGATTTTTGACTTGGATAAACCAAGATTTCGAAACTTTTATTTCAAAACAGCTATTAAAAGAATTGTCGAATTATAAATTTAATAAATAAAAAATTTTATTGACTAATTATACTATTAACCGCGGTATTGAAAAAAAGTGTAAATCTTAAAACACTAAAATTATAAACAAAAGTAGAATTCTAAACAATTTTTAAATAGAATTCGACACAAAATTTTATAAACCAATGAATATTGGAATAATTAGAATAACCCGTGTTTAAAATCCGGGGATTTATGAAGAGGCCCTATAATAAATAGTCTATTATTTTGCCATTTTAATCAAATTCTAAGGGCAAAGGAGCTGTTTCGAAATTTCGATTTTCTATATTTAATCAACGATTTTAAAACACTCACAAGACATAAATGAGAAAATAAATGTAAACAACTACAAAAATTTAATTGACGAATTTTATTATAAGTGCAATTGACAAAAGTGCACTTTTAAAGTCAACTCATCGAAAAATAAATAAGTAAAAATAAATATAAAAAATTTTGAAGAAATTTTAAAAATTACCGTCTATTTATTTTTTTGGTCCCTGAAACGTTATATTATTTTACTAAGTCTGACAATGAATTATTTCACATTATTATTTCTATTTATCGTTTTTGTGGATAATTCATTTTAGTTACCACCTATTCTTTCTTATTAACCACATTACTATTACCTTCACATTGCCCACTTAATTTATTATTTTAAATTCTGAAAATTTGAAGAGTAATAATTGGTATAATGATGAGGAGGATAACTTCACTTTTATACATTTTTATTCAAGTTTTAATCTAATTCGAAGTTTATTTTTTCCAACCAACTTTTGCTTTTGCTAACCTACAATTTTAATCGAAAAACACATATTATTTCGCAATTTTACGTATTTTTAAATTAATTAGCTAATAAATATACTTATTTTTTGTTTAATAATTAATCGCCAAAAGCGACAATAGAGTCTAATTTTGAAGATTAATTACATGCGGGGAGCATCAATTGCAATTGCGGCATGGGCAATTAATATTTCAGCTTAAATATTTCCAAACAGCGTGAAAAACATATGGTAGGTAAAAATATAAACAAATAAAAAATTGTATTGCCTAATTATATTAACCACGGCAATTAATAAAAAGTGCAAATTTTAAAAATGCCCTTAATGGCTAAATAAATTAATATAAAAATAAGGCGGTAAATTATGAAATGTATTTATGTTATTTTATATTTATTTCCTCACCGACTGATTTTAAATTTGCACTTTGGTTAATATAATTAGTAAATAATATTTTGTAGTCTGGTTAGATTTGTACCCCCTTTTATCTCTAAGACTTGTTTCGAAATACTCAGGTCGAAATCTTGAATGCCAATGTAAAAATCGAAATTTCGAACAGCTCTTATTAACTTAGCATATAATGAAAATGTCAAAATGAGAATATTTATTTATAGTGACTCATCAAAATTAACTTATTATAATGTTTTAATAGATTTTAATTTTATTCAATTTATTTGAATATTTACTTGCTTTTGACATTTAATTAGAATTTTATTTGAAAAATTGTTTCATTTCGATTCTCGCCAAATGTCGCCGTCTCCTCAGAATAATAATCTGATTTGCTCTGCTAATCTCAGAATAATTCGAATACGCCCCGAATCTAAATAATAATCCGAATAATCTTAGATGTGAATAGAGTGTGGTCTGACCTAGTGACTAACAGAGTAACAAGAATAGAATAGTTGTTTATTCTCATAAAGTTGCAAAAAACGCCATAAGCGGCTATATTCAATAAGGGATTTTCACTTGCTTTATTAAATTTTTAATGCATAAATTTAAGTTTCTGCTTATATTTGACCTTATATAATTTGTATTTATTGTTATAACATTCGTTTTTACAAGTTCTTGACATTTTTATTACATTTCTCTGGTTATTCAAATTAAATATTTAGATAAAAACCTTTTTTATTTTTTATTCAATTATTTTATTAAAATTTCAATGGGCGCAAGAATATAAGCATCCTAATCAAGTTGAGGTAAAAATAAAAAATGTTTGGAAAGATAAACGCCAATTCTTATATTTAAAAAATATTGAAGTAAAGAAACGTTTTGTATTGAAATCGAGAATAATGAGCAATTTTCAAAATATAAACGATGACATAGTGTTTAATAGGATAGAATCATTGGAAATATTTGAATTTAACACCAAAACTAATGCTTTTTATGTTGAAATAACTAATGGTTCAGAATTTACTCCAAATATGCAATTAAAAAAGAAAATTGTCATGCAAATAATAAATCATCCATTTATTCAACATCTAATACCTAATTTGGATAAACACGTAGTTTAATTTATACCCAAATTTGAACAAATCGATTTAATTGGATATTTATTTAATTTATTTATTTAATCAAATTAATTTAATTGGATATAAAATTGAATTGTAGGAAAACAAAAAGTTGAATATTCAAAAATTTTAGAAAGCAGAATCATTGAAATAGGAAATAAAATAAGTAAACGAAAATTTTATGTTATTTGACAGGATAAGGATATCCCCTTTGCCATATCAAGCTGAAAATCTCTCTAGTAAATAAATTTCTATTTTAATTTTATAGGAGTGGCGATTGAAAAGAAGAGCGAGATTGTTTCAATTGTGGTGTTAAACAAACTAAATCTTGTTGGCATAAATATCTCAAAGAACACTATTTGTGTCATACTTGTAGTGCTTATAATCAACAATTTGGAAAACATAGACATAAATGCTTGTTTATTAAAACGAAAAAGGTTTGCTATTATTAGATATCATTAAGATCTTACTTACTTGATTTTAAAATAGATAAAAGTCAGAATCACTTCAAGCTAACCAGCCGAATTCCTGAATTTTTGTGTGATATATATCGGAGATATCAGGGATTTGTAGAGAAAAGGAAATGGTACTAGCGTCTATACGCCTACATTTTTCTTTCTTCTCATTGTTTATCCCTTTCAAAAAAATTAAAAGCAGTTAGTCAGTTAGATCTATGGGTAAAATACCGTATAATCTTCGAGCATATTTATATGAACTTAATAGGTATCTTATTTATGTATATGGATTAGAATATTTTCCTAAATATCTACAAGGCATTACTTTTGCAATTTATGTGAAATGGAAACTTAAACAAAAAGAAACACGTTAGTTATAAGAAACCCTAGACAAAATTAGTGCGTAAAAATTAGAATAATAGCTTTAATAATTTTTATTTGAGATCTAGTTTCATCCTTTTTCTAAATATTTTAGCGAATCACGAAATGTCGAAAATGTTTTACTTGCGGAGCAACAAAGCAAACAAAATGATGGGTTAACTTTCACAATCGGGACAATATTTATCACAATAAAAAGATGGAAGATGGAAAATAAAATTTTAAATGAAAAGGAATCGAATAAATGAAATAATTCATAAAGGAGAGGGAAATTTTTTAAAAAAAGCAAAAAAGGCATGCAGAAAAAATATAATTGAAATTTGATGACAATGCTTATATTATTTTATACTCATTTTTAATCCATTTATATTCGGGTGTAGTCTGACTTCCCCAAATTGTAGCGCTTTCAAATTCGATCTATAATATCAAAGTAAACTAAATTTTAATGCAAAATTAACCAACTGCCTTCGTTATTTGATTTCTTCATTCTTTTCTGTTTAATGTAGCAAGCAGCACATAAATAGTGTCCTGGTTTTGAATGTCGGTACCAGTGTGGTGTATGAGTAGCATCGCAAATAAAACAATTTCGAGTTATCTGAATATTTATAGAAAAAGCTTACTTTAAACATACAGATTTAAGAAAATATTATAAAATCAGATCACACTTAAGTCAGTTTAATCAAATAGGTATTTTATAGGACCGAGACGTTCATGATTTTGTTGTGTAACCTCGCAAATAAAACATTTATAATTTGATAAATTACTTAATGAGGGTATCTAAAGGTAGTAAATACAACATATTATGTACAAATACATTTCCTCTATCGGTTTGACAAACGACATTTAGTAAGTTCACAATTGAGTAAAGATTCATTCAAAGTGTTTCAGAAAAGGAATTATTAAAAATCGTCCCAAATATTGATAAAGATAACCTTTTTAGTCTTAAACCATAATTCTTTCGATCTAAACTTTCCATATACGTTTCTATATTCTCCACATTTTTTGCACAAGTAATGTCCTTTTAGTAAATTAAACCAGTGTTTTGTTTGTGTAACTCTACAATTGAAACACTTTCGTTTATTTACTTCAATTATTAAACCTATAATTTTTAAGGGGAATTTTTAGACAAGAGTGTTCTTTGAGATATTTATACCACAAAGTTTTCATTTGTTTAGCACCACAATTGAAACAATATCGCTTCTTCTTTTCAATAGTTACAACTATAAAATTAAGATATATTATTGTTTACTAGTAATGTTTTTAGAATTATATCTTTATCATGATGTATAAGAAAATATTTATTTACTTATTTTATTTCCAAGGTAAATAATTCTGCTTTTTAATTCTTTCGGATATTCAATTTTTTGTTTTTCTATCAAATCAATTTTATATCCAATTAAATTAATTTCCATCCAATAACTTGCTAAAAGTTTGTCGTTGTAATTTTGTATACTCTCTGCAATTAACTTAAAATTATTATTCTTTTCATTCTTGAAAAGTACAATATCGAAGTTTTATAGCAATTATTATTTTCAATAAAATTATTATTTCGGAGTACCTTAAATTTTAACAAATTTTTTATAGCGCAGATATTCATTTATTTTCAGTAATTTTTTTGGTTGCTAGTTGTAACTATGGAATAAGAATTCTAAAAATGAAATTATACCATTTTTTCAAACCCATGCATAAAATTTTTAATTATTTCATTATTAGTAATTTCAATCAAAATTTTGCTTTTTAATTGATAAGATGGAATGTATTCTGATCTATCAAATATTTTAACTTTAAAAGTAATTTTATCTAGATTCATCTCAATTGAACGTAAATATCCTTCTAGATTTTTATTAAAGCTATCACGTTGATTATTATTTTTTTCAATTACTTTAACCATAAAACGATCCCTAATTTCAATATTTTTTAAATAAATAAATTCTCTTTTTTCTTCCCAATCATCTCTAATTTTCCCTTCAACACGAATGAGTTTCCCGGCACATTGAATTTTCAAAATTATAATTAAATAAATCAGAATGTTAAAATTGAATTTAATCATCTGAAATTTACAAACATTTACAATAAACATTAACTAATTCTAGGAGAGAGATATATAGCGCTTAAATTTTTATTGAGATAACAGTGTTATAAAGACAAATTACAGGCTATTGGAATATCCCATGCCATAACCATCTTTAGACCTCCTCCTAGTCCACAGCCATCAATCGCTGCAAGTACCGGAAAAGGTAAAGCAGATATTTCATTATAGGTTCTTCTCAAAACTTCAAAAAAACTGAATATAGTCGTGACAAATATTAAAATCCTCTTACAGTCAACGAATTGAAAAACTTCAAATTCAGTCCTCTGACATCTTTCCTTTAGATCAGCACCTACACTAAAGAAAATTTGTCTTTATTCTTTATTTTTCATTTATTGTAAAAGTTAAATTTGAAACATTATTAAAATTAATAAAAACCTACAATAAAAAACTTCCATATTGATAGATCCATGAAGTTGCTTAAAAATTCGAACCATATGTTACAAAAAGAAATTCTAAAATATAAAAATTAATAGGTATATTTCCAAATTTGTTAGTTTTTAAAGGTAAATCAAATCCACTCAAATATTAAAAACTTATCTATAAGCTCTAAGAATTAAAAATTTTTAATGAGCTAATGGCTTTATGGGGAAATTTAAATAAAAAATACTTGTGCCGGGCTTTTGTAAAAATCTTGTAATAAAAATAAAAAGAAAAAATGACTAAAGAATGAATAAGGATTTGGCGATATAAACATTTGTCGGGAAAAAACAATAAATAACGAGAAAAATTGCCCGAATTGGTTCGGCCAAAAAACGGCTAAAAATCGGCCAAAAATTAGTCAGCACTAAAAAATGCCTAATGATTAATATGTATAGGCCAAAAAACGACTATAATGTGTAGGAATAAACATTTCAGAAAAAGATAAAAAAAGATAAATTACTAAGATGGAAGATCAAAAAAAGAGTATTTAATCAGGCAGAATTATGCCATATCATCTTGATTTAAATAAAAATTTAAAATTCTTAAAATTAAATATTTGCTTTTTTATTTTGCCTAATTTTTTCTAATGGTGAAGTTATTTGGAAAGAGGAAGAAATTATCAGGGATTAAGAAGGCGCAATTCGACTTCAAGCGGAAACTACACCGCCTAGTAAGCGGTGTAGTTTTCTTAAAAAGCGGGGGCAAGCGGAAACATCATTGTGGATACTGCGGGGTACGAGTGAGAGCTCGACATCTGCAACACGTATACAACCACATTGCTAAACCCCTATGGAAGTGTTCTCTGTGTGATCTTGTAAATAATAATTTTTTAACTATTTTTCATCTTCACAAAAAAGGGATGTAATAACAAGGATTTTGTTGGATTACATTGTAAACAGGAACATCAAAATCAAGATAAGTCCGTCTATGACAACAGATGGCGGCACCTTGTACAGATCAAGGAAGTTATTAAGGTATGCTTCCGTGATCTGTACAAGGAACCAGCGCGTGTACCTACTGTCGGTGTTAGTAAAAAAAGAGGGATAATAAAATAACAACTTTTAGGACATTTTCGAATTGAAGAGGGCTCACTTTGACACGATGACAAAGCTTTTAGAAGAAGATAAAAATAAAATTGTTGCACGCGCGGGTAAGTATAAAATATATACAAAGTAATATGTAAAAATTTTTAGAAAGAAAGAATCAAAAATAAAATGATGGTGTGGAATTGTGGCTTTAAAGAAAATTTTTGAAGATTTTTGAAAAAAGAGATGTTTTGATTAAAATATTTTCGATTGCCTTTAAAATTTTTAAATTTTTGGCTATGTTAAAAAACTTACTTACCACTTAAATTTTTGATCACATGAGTTGAAAATCCTGAAAAAAAATTACCCTGATATCCTCCAAATCCTTAATCACTCGATAACCCTTAAATCAATGATATCCCTTGAAACGGCGTAGTGATAGAAGACCCACAGACAGAAGACCCAAGGACAGTAGAACCACAGACAGAAGAGAGAGAACCCGCCTTGAAACTACCCTTAGTCCCTACAAATCCTCTTATATCCCCAGATATCCGCTTTAATCCCTCCAAATCCTCCTTAATCACCTCCAGATCCAATTAATCACTCAAATTTCTCTTATTTCCATTTAATCGCACCTTATTCTCATTAATTTATGAATATATTAACGAAAATAGACCCAAAACGGCTCATTTTTAGAGCATTTTTTCTTTAAAAAATTTTTTCCTAAAACCCCGTACCCCGACCCATACCCCGACCATATTTTGCTCCCCCGACCCGAACCCCGCCCCGAAACAATTCGAAAACCCCGTACCCCGACATACCCGCCCCCGAGCGTTCGGGGTCAAACCCTAATTGAAACTAATCTTCAGCTGAAAATTTTTACGAAAAGAAATAAGCGTTAATTTTTTATCTCTTTTATTTATAAAGCTGTAAAATTAAGGAAATTTTTAGCTAATTTTAAAATTATACGTGGTAAACATCAATTCTATCTTCAATTTTTCTTTGGATATATAAACTCGTTTAAATTCTATTGTATAACACATATTTTACTCCATCCTTTCAACAACCAATTATAAAAAATATTCTAAAAATGACCAAAACTTTAATTTTATTATTAATTTCTTTTATTATTATTTCTGATGTAATATTTGAAGTTTCAGCAGCTCAATACTGCGGATTATTTGATGTCTGTACAGGACATTTTCACTGCTGTTATAATCCTAAACATGGAACCTTGTAATTTTATAATTTTTATCTAATAATATTAGTATAATTTTTTTAATTTTTGATGTAATCAAATCAAATTCGAAATTTTAAAATCAAAAGTCGAAATTTCTAATAGCTCTGCTATCGATGCAGACTATAGCTTTTATAATTTTATAAGATGACTGTGGATGTATATAGTAATACATATGTAAATAGTAAAACACATCCTCACAACACAAAAACAGAAATTAAATCAAAATTTATCTAAACTATTTTATTTAATTAAAGTTGCTGTCCCACTGGTTCAGAATGTGGCGATGAAAGGAATTGGTATTGAAATTAATTATTTGACCAAAATTTTTAATAATTTAGCAAATAAAAACAGTAATAAAACTGATGCTTAAGGTTGAACAAAGAAGAAAAATGATGTAAAAATATAAAATTAATGAATAATATTAATAATATACATAGGCTCCCGGACAATCCGTCATTGGACAATCCGGCAGTGGAAAATCCGTCAGTGGACAATGCGTCAGTGGTCGGACAATCGGTCTGTGGACAATCCGTCACTGAACAAATTCATAATTCCCACCCGAATCCAAAAAAACCGCGGCCAAAAATTTTCATTTTTTCATGTGAGAGGTTATAAGAGATAACGAAAATATGGAGATTAATGAGGAAATCGGTAGATTTAGCTGGATTAAAAGCATATCTGTGGATTTGGGAGTCATCGGGGACTTCAAAGATATTGTGGGATCAAGGGGAATATAAAAGATTTATAGTATTGTGGTGGTTATCTAGGAATTTGGGAGATTAAGATGGATCTCGTGGATAAAGGAGGATATCAAGGGATATAGGCGGGTTAAGAGGATTTGGAGGTTGTTCCATGATATCCATCTAAAAATAAACTCACTTATTCATCGAGTTCCATAATTACACGATATTTACCCAAATCCTACAATAATGCCACACGTTTATCACGTAAATCTAATCCATTCAAATCCCCGATATCCTTCTAAAGCCATCGACATTGGCGTAATTCAACCACATTGCCCACTGAATTGCTTTTAATCCAGCTAAATCTGCCGATTTCCTACTTAATCTCCATATTTTCGATATCTCTTATAATCCCCTACATGATAAATGAAAATTTTTGACCGAGATAGTTTGGGTAAGGGTAGGAATTACAAATTTGTTCACTGACGGATTGTCCACTGACCGATTGTCCGACCACTGACGCATTGTCCACTGACGGATTTTCCACTGCCGGATTGTCCACTGACGGATTGTCCGGTCACGTATACATATATGTATAATAATTATTATATTTAGTATTTAATAGTAATCTGACAAGTAAAGTAAAAAAATAAATTGCATGAGTAATTATTATTCAATCTGTACTGCTTAAGGAGGTATTAATATAGCATGTATTTTAGGGTTTAAAACCCGCTAACTGAACTCGCTGACCACTGAATTTTAGTTCAACTCATTTTTTTGAAACAATTAAAATAATTAGCGGGAAACTCCTCCCATTCTTCCCTTGTTTTTAATAGAGTTGGACAAAACGGCACTATATGAAACGAGGTCGGTAATCGTTTTTTTCATTACTTTTTTTCCATTACTTTTTTCCTTCCTTAATTATAAATAATGGTCAGTCTTTTCTTCCTCGTTCAATTCCACTCTTTTTACCTGTGGCATATTCAAATGAGGACAGACAAAAACACACACACGAACAGACAAAACACGAGTGTTTTCTGTTCGTATCCGTTCGTGCTGTCCGTGTTTTGTCTGTCCGAGTCCGTCCGTGTTTTGTCTGTCCTCTCCTTTCAATTAATTATTTCTCTATCATTTCTTTTGATTATGCCACAGGCAAATATAATGGAATTGAACAAGGAGGAAAATGCTGACCATTCTGTCATAACAATGAAGGAAAAAAGTAATGGAGAAAAGTAATGAAAAAAAAACGATTACCGACTTCGTTTCATATAGAGTCGACAAAACGATACTGGTATAGTCCAACCCGAGACCGAGATTGACCGATACTCAAGTACCCGATACTGAAATCGATAGTCCCATTTTGAGCCGAGACCGATACCGAGAAACAACTCTGTCCGAGACTAACAGAAATTTTTATTTTATGTCAAAAAATACGGTTAAGAATAATTTATGCATTATTATTATTATTATTATTTCATTATTATTATTCATTATTATCCAGCTACTACGGTGCTGAAAAAAGAAGTTATCTAATTTTTCGAGGAGGTATCAACCCGATAAGTAATGTCATTCAAGTTAGAGCGATTAGAATCAATTAAAATATATTCGGGGGATTAACAAGATTTAGAGTGCAAAGAAGGCAACCGGTCGAATAAGAGAAACATCTAGCGCTAAAAGGATTGAGGTGATTCAAAGGATGCGAGCATAAAATGCGTACCATTCGTTCATTTGATTTATAAATTAATTATATTTTATTAATAAATAGTTAAATAATATAATTTAGCAAACGTCAAATTCTTTAAATTTTAATACAATTCAGAAAATCGATGTCAACAGTAGAATGTTTCAATATGACATCATTATTTAATTTCGGCCGTATCTGAAAATAATGCTGCAATCAAATTTTTTCCTTCTCCCCATAATGGTCAATTTTCTCAATATTTTTTCTCAATTTTCTCAATATCTCCTTATTTGATTTATGCCGTAGGAAAAATACACGCAATAGGATTATATTTCTTTTATTTTTGTGAGCATTTACTTTTTTTCTGTCCGATGTGTGTGCGTTTTTTGTCTGTCTGTCCGAGTTCGTCTAACCATTTTTTGCAAATTGTTAGAAACACAAAAATATAAGTAAATGGTTACACAAATAAGACAAAAAAAATATTATGTAAAAATAATCCTTTCGCGGGTATTTTTCCTACGCGTGTCCCCACATTTTGCAACAACCATATTTTGCAACAAAGGCACTAAACCCACGTTTTGCAACAAGGGCAAAAACGCATATTTTGCAACATAGGCTAAAAATCCACGTTTTGCAACATCATATTTTGCAACACCGTATTTTGCAACAAGGGCCAAAACCCACGTTTTGCAACAAGGGCAAAAAATCCATATTTTGCAACAAAAATAATTCCTAATTTTTGCCAATAAATTTGATTTTTTTGTTATTTTTGGTTGTTTTTTTAATTTTTTTGATAAAAATTTTAAAAATTACTCTTTTCTTTTACTTTTCTCGTAAAGATAATCCATTCGAACTGGATGGATCAAGTTTGATCACCAATTAAAAAGTAATAGCCCGACTAGTGCACTTATTTGACTTTTAACGGATTATATTTTGAATGGCTGATCAGACTTGATCCATTCAGTTAGATAAAAGATACGGCTTATCGAGGGCTCTCGAATCATATATAATTTACTTGGATTGGATCTAGCCTAGAAAAGTTATAGCCGATCAAAGCTGATCAACACTCAATCGGCCATACTCTACTGACCCCACCATTTGTTGGCAAAAATTAAGAATTTTGCCCTTTGTTGCAAAATATGGATTTTTTGCCCTTGTGGCAAAACGTGGGTTATAGCCTATGTTGAAAAATATGTTGTTGCAAAATATTATGTTGCAAAACGTGGTTTTTAGCCTATGTTGCAAAATACGGGTGTTGCAAAATAAGATATGGCAAAATATGGGGGAGCCTTCCTACGCCATAAATCAAATAAAGAGAGAATCTAAGAATTCCAGAATTCCATTATTTCTAAGAATTCCATTATTTCGTCCATGAATTGGCGGCGTTAAGTAGAGGGCATTACATAGGGCGAAAGTACTTAGGCTTGCTTTCTTCCTTTAGATGCTGGATTTTAATTTTATAAAAATTCTAACCAGCCCAAAGTGACAAATTTTTGAACTTTTCAATACTTTAACTACAAACGACTGATATGATTTGTTTAGGAAATGTCATAACTGAATAATCCTGTCTAACTATTATCGATTATTGATAAAAAAATAACCTTCTTAGTTTTAGACCACAATTCTTTCGGTCTAAGCTTTCCATTATTATCTCGATTATATACTCCACAGGCATGACATAAATAATTTTCTTTTAAGTAACTATACCACATTTTATTTTCTGGATTTCCACAATTGAAATATGTCGTTTGTTTCTCGCAGCAATTTCAACTTTAATAATTAGAGAAAAATTATAAAAAGATTAACTTTAATATAAAAGAAAATAAAAATTTGTTTACTTATTTTATTGCCAATGAAAATGATTTTGTTTTTCAATATTTTTGGATATTCAACTTTTTGTTTTTCTAACAATTCAATTTTATATCCAATTAAATTAATATCCGTCCAATAACTTGATAAAAGTTTGTTTTTGTAATTTTCTATATTTTTTTCGATTAAGCTATAATTATTTTCAACCTTGTACAATATTGAAGTTTCATAACAATTATATTTTTCAATAAAATTATTATTTCTGAGTACCTTAAATTTAACACAAGTTATAGATGTTATAGCGGCCTATTTCTATTTTTTGCATTTACTTGTTTCGTTAGCAATTCTGACAATTTGGAATGGAAATTCTATTAATAAAATAATACCATTTTTTCAAGCCCAGGCAGAAAATTTTGAATTATTTCATTATTAGTAATTTCAATCAAAATTTTCCTTTTTAATTGTTCAGATGGAATATATTTTGATCGATCATTTATTTCAACTTCAAACATATTTTTATCTAGATTTAAGTCAATTGGACGCAAATATCCATCTATATTATTCTTATAGCTATCATATTTATTATTATTCTTTTCAATCACTTTTAACAGAAAACGATCCTTTATTTCAATATTTTTTAAATAAATAAATTCTCTTTTTTCTTTCCAATCGTCAATTATTTTTACATCAACTTTTTTTAATTTTCCGTTACATTGAATATTCAAAAGGAAAATAAAAAATAAGATAATAATGCTCAAAAATTTAATCATCTAAAGTTTTAATTTTAAAATTAAATTTAATATTGCTTAGACACCAGGCGAATAATAAAATGAATAAAAAAATAATAAAATAACTGATTAAATTGTCTTGATGTAACACAACTTATTTATTTTTAAATTTAGCCTTTAATTTATAAGCATATAAAGTCAATATACATTAGAATATTGCGAAATTAATCCCGCCTGATATTTATTTATTTATTTATTTGTCAAGTTGTCGGCATTAAAAAAATATTTGCACTTTTTTCGATTGCCCTTTTATATGTAGATGTAAATAAGATTTTGTGTCTTGTTTGTCGTTAAATTTTTTTATTTATTTAAAATCTAAAAACGAGACCATAAATTTTAATATAATTGCGAGACTGATTAAATATAAAATTACGGTCATATAATTTTTAAATAATTGAATTGCTTAATGAAAATTTGCTTAATAAATAAAATGTTTATTACTTAAAAAACTATATAACTAATAATAGTGATGTGGCCTTAACCTCAATCTACATACTCGTTCTAATGAATTGTTGCATTTACAGTAATGTATCATTAAGTTTGAAATATAATATGAACATTAGATTTGAACAATAAACTATAAAATTTGATTATAGTCCGTAACTTGGCTGTGTATTATGTATCTATCTGCATAAAAATTTCAATTATTCAATTAAATTATTAAAAAATATATGACCTTAATTTTATATTTATTCAGTCTCGCTATTTTTGTTAAAATTTAGGGTCTCGTTTTTAGATTTTAAATAAATAAAAGGGCATAGAGAAAACCTAATGGGAAACACGACACAAAAATTTATTTACAAATCAACATATTAAGCAATTCAATCGACAAAAAGGGCATATATTTTTTTAATGCCGACAATTGACAAATAAATAAAAATCAGGCGTTATAAATTTCGCAATATTTATATTCTTATTGAATAATTATCATTATAAAATGGAGGCTAAATTTAAAAATAAATAGGTAGTGGTTACATCAAGAGAATTTAATCGAGGTTATTATTTCTTTATTCATTTTATTATTCGCCTGGTGTCTAAGCAATATTATATTAAATTTTTAAAATCAAAATTTTAAATGATTAAATTTTTGAGTATTATTATATTAATTTTTATTTTCCTTTTGAATATTCAATGTAACGGAAAATTAATTAAAGTTGATGTAAAAATAATTGACGATTGGAAAGAAAAAAGGGAATTTATTTATTTAAAAAATATTGAAATAAAGGATCGTTTTCTGTTAAAAGTGATTGAAAAGAATAATAATAAATATGATAGCTATAAGAATAATATAGTAGGATATTTACGTTCAATTGACTTAAATCTAGATAAAAATATGTTTGAAGTTGAAATAAGTGATGAGTCAAGATATATTCCATCTGATCAATTAAAAAAGAAAATTTTGCTTGAAATTACTAATAATGAAATTATACAAAATTTTCTGCCTGGTTTTGAAAAAATGGTATATATTTATTAATAGAATTTCCATTCCAATTATGTCACAATAGCTTGCAAAAAAAGTAATACCAATAAAATGAATAGCGGCCGCTCTAATTTACTCTAATTTGTGTTAAATTTAAGGTACTCCGAAATAAACATTTTTTTGAAAATAGTAATCGTTATGAAACTTCGATATTGTACAAGAGCGAAAAGAAATTTAGACTAATTGAAGAAAATATAGAATCCTATAAAAACAAACTTTTGTCAAGTTATTGGACTGAAATTAATTTAATTGGATATAAAATTGAATTGTTAGAAAAACAAAAAGTTACATATCCGAAGGATTTGAACAGCAAAATTATTGAAATCGGAAATAAAATAAGTAAATGAAAATTTTATCTTATTTGACAGGATAAGAATATTCCCGATAACCATATCAAGCTAAAACATCTATAGTAAATAACTCTTAATTTTATAGGAATAACTATTAATAAGAAAGAACGAGATTGCTTAAATTGTGGTGTTAAACAAGTTAAAAATAAGTGGCATATATATCTCAAAGAACACTATTTGTGTAATAATTGTGGTGATTATATTAAAAAATGTGGAAAGCTTAGAAATAAAAGCTTGTTTATTAAGACAGAAAAGGTTTGCTATCATTAGATATCGGTAGGATCACATTCCTTTGATTTCGTAACGGATATATATCATAATCATATCTTCGATTTCAACTTGAAACTGCTGAATTCCTTGATTTTTTTGTGCCAGATATTGATATATCAGGGATTTGCATAGATATTAGGAACTATGCGTTTATACAGCTATATTTATCCTTCTCATCGTTTCTCCTTTTTCAAAATATTAAAAAAGTTCAAAGGTATAGATATGGCATAAATATTGTCCAAGTTTTAAAGCAAAAGCCGTCCAAGACAATATCTTGAACGGCTTTTTACTTTAAAACACCGTTTAGACTAATCCGACATTTGATCTCACATAAAAAATAATATTTTCATAAACCGTATTATTAAAGTAATAAATTAATCTTTTTGACGAAAGAAAAATTTTATAAGTTTCCATACTTTTTCTATAAATATTTAGATAACACAAAATTGTTTTATTTGCGATGTTGATCATACATCACAATGGTACCGTTATTCAAAACCAGGGAACTATTTATGTGCTGCTTGTTACCATAAACAGCAAAGAATAAAGACATCAACTAAAAATACGAAAGCAAATGATCGAAGTTGAAAGATTGTGTCGAAAGCGTCTACAATTTAGAGAAGACGGAATACACCAAACATTGAAGGTATAAAACGAGTATAAAATAGTATAAACATTTGTATCAAATTTCAATTATATTCTTTTACTTCACGACAGATATTGATATATCAGGGCCTTTCTTTAGAAAATTCCCCTCTTCTTTATGAATTATTTCATTTATTCGATGCTTTTCATTTAAAATTTTATTTTTCATACTTTTGTTTTTGATAAATTTTGCCAGATTTTGAAAGGTCAAACCATCATGTTGTTTGCTTAAGTCCATAAATATAATAATGTCGATCCTCTAAATAAATTCTATTAAACAGTATTAATTAGGATAACTTTTCCGTATTCAAAATTGTGGTTGAAGGGAGGTCATTTTGCAGCGACAAAGAAGACCCAAGCTGTATTGTTGTAGGTTTTATACTCAGAATTTTTTTAAACTTTCTATCAATTTTTGAAGTCTGTTTTCTTATTAATATTTTGGAATTATAGATTAAAAACTTATGAAATAAAATAAGGATGAATTTTAAAATGTCTGACCTAGTATGTAAATTATCTAAGGCTCTTTGCTAGTTTTGGAGAATATTAGATGAAATAATTAAATTTCCGTCTTACGCTTATAAAATAACATGTTCATTTTGTTATTCCCCGAGTTCATTTTTATAGTTTTTTATGTTCATACATATTTTGCGGGTCATAAATATAGTGAATCCTAAAAATCATGTTTGGTTGCAGTTTTGAGGTAACTGTCAGGCTTTCTTGGTTATTCACTCATCCTCACAGTACTGATTCAGTCTGAAATTTTTCTAAAAGGTTTGAAAGGATTTTCCCAATGATGGACTAACAGCATTAAATATCTTATTCATGAAAGAGGCCGGCGAGCTGAATGGAAAATCTTCTAGCCAAATAAAAACCAAATGAGTTTTCATTGTCAATTTGTTCAATAACATTTTTCAATAAATTTTTAAAGCGAAAAATTTTTTCGAGTATTTATTTTCAATGCCATGTCGATTTCTATATGGCTATATGGAGGAGAGAGAGGATAATGTGTGTAGTGATAGAGAAAAATGGTACTTTTCCGTTCTGCCACACCCCCCTAAATTAATGCTCAAAATGTCATATATAGGGTAAAAAAAGGTGCTGAGTCGAACGGTACCACTCTTTTTCCCCGGAGATGCCTTTGGACCAAAATAGTGCTCGAAATGGTCAAAAACCATAGTGGGGAGTAAGCTCAATTTTGGGATGAAAATTTTGAACATGTAAATAATGCCTCATTCGAAGGAGCTCATGGAACTGAGTCGAAAGACATCAAAATCACCGCAGTCTAACAAGTTTGGACCAAGTTACGATACAAAAATGTGTGTGGTCTTTAATTTTCTGGGACCTGTATCTCGGTCAGATCACATCAGATTTCGTTGATTTTAGTGTCTTTCGACTCAGCTCCATGAGCTCTTTCGAAAGAGTTATTATTTGCATATTTGAATTTTTTATACCAAAATTGAGCTTACTCCCCCCTATGGTTTTTGACCATTTCGAGCACTATTTTGGTCCAAAGGCATCTCCGGGGAAAAAGAGTGGTACCGTTCGACTCAGCACCTTTTTTTACCCTATATATGACATTTTGAGCATTAATTTAAAGGGTGTGGCAGAACGGAAAAGTACCAGAAAAATTATTTTATATAGCGTATAGAGGGAAGCAGACTAAATTCAATAGAAAATATAGAGGGAAGAGCTTTTAATTTTTAATTTTGAAAATCCCGAATCGTCTCCTTTTAATTTCACTCGTTTTTAATTATAAACGATTAATTTAATTTATATATTTAATATTATTAATTAAAGTCGTTAATATCGAGGTTAGAATAATTTTGTACTATTTTTAATTATAAATTTAGCTAGAAACAGTTGAATCTCATTAAAAGATAAAAACTTTTCTGGTCAAACTAAATATAATATACGTTTTTCTACATGTTATTGGCCAAAGAAATAAGTGGCATGGTTAGAAATAACATAGATTTATGATATATAAAGCAAATATTTTTGGACTGAGACAATTGCTTGGTTTCTTCGGATTTCTCTATTTCCTATAATGCGGCAAAACCTTGTAACTAACAAAAAAACATCTAAAATGGATAACATTTTTATCACAAGAATAATACAAAAATAACATAGATGATAATTTACATACTAGATATAAACAGTTGGTATTGTCAGTTGGACAAACGATCCACACGGAGTGTACAGAGAAAAAGCCTTGTTGAAAGAAAGCCAAGGGTCCCATAGGATCCGTTTTGAGTCGAAAAAATTTCGTTGACATTGTAAAAGATTTTTCAAAATCGTAATGAAAAAAATATTTTTAGAAGAAAATGCCCGTTAAAACACAGCTTTTTATAAACGGTTAGAATCATTAAAATGTTATAAACCGAAATCGGTTAAAATTTAGCTTTTAGAACTAAAAGGGTTTTTCAGAAAATTAAAAATCGAAGGCTTAGTTTTTTCTTTAATCACCTCAAGTTTTGGTTTCCACTTTATGCGCTTATTTGGTTTTTTCAGTTCTTCTCCATCTAAAAATTTAAAAGCTAGCAATGGATATACTAAATATGTTTTAGTATTACACTGTTGGAATTTAACAAATCATCTCAGCTCTTATCTTTATTTTATACTCACATAACACCATTTAAAATATCACCACAATTACTTATGATTAGGGATCGAATTTATGGATTCCTATATTTTTCCTGGTTTCTAATTGTTGGGTATCGGCTTAGTATAAAAGCCTTATTATTCGGTCTTAGTCTGAGTCTGAAATATAAAAGCTATTATTCAGTCTTAGTCTGAGTCTTATTGTC
This sequence comes from Meloidogyne enterolobii, assembly GCA_963681835.1. NCBI lineage: Eukaryota > Metazoa > Nematoda > Chromadorea > Rhabditida > Meloidogynidae > Meloidogyne > Meloidogyne enterolobii. Next base: position 2,391,662 of record CAVMJV010000006.1, read on the forward strand.
GCAGTGTATTATTGTATTTTATTCTGTCTCCAACATATTCGTCGCTTAGCCATATCCTATTGTTCGTCCTTATTTTATATAGTTTTTGTTTTGTTTTCCCCCACTGTTTGTAAATTTTGTCCCATTTGTATTCAAGGCGTTGTCGTTCTGTTATTCGATTCGAGAAATTATTCAATTCGGACCCAACCTAACTATTCTATTCAGCAGCAAATTATTCAAGTTAGTCCCTAACTTTTTTAAAGGAGGGAGATGTTAGGTATGTGTGGGTCTAGTATAAAAGGAAGAAATTATCCAATTCGGACCCAACCTAACTTAGAGAGATCAGTCGACCGGCGCCGTCTGTCCTTCTTCATTCTTGCCTGTTGCCACCTTCACTAGTATTGTATTTAGTATTGTAGATAAAGCACAGTTGTTAGTTATTGTCTTATCTTGTTTATTCTTTGTTAGCACGTAGACATACAAGTCATGGTGAATATTAGATGATATAATTAAATTCCAGTTTTACGCTTTTAAAATAATTTGAAACTTAACAAGCAACAGTCAATGCAGTTTCTTTCAAATTTTTAATCACTTAAATATTTTTATTTAAAAAAACTACAAGATCTCTGGGTTCATTTTTATACATATTAGCACCTTTGCTCATTGTATGTACTACATGAACTCTCATGGGAATCATTTACTAATCTTACCATTTGTTTCGCAATTTTTCCTTTTTAAATTAGTCGCCGGTTGTCCTCTTTTTGCATTTAATTGCATGTTTAATTTATGATCGGCCAACATTTTTTGTATTATGTCTTTATTTACCGGTTTTTGATTAGGCAAATGTTTTGTTTTAGAACTGTTACGAGTAGATGAATTACCAGAACTCCCAATTTTATTGTAGAACAATTTTTCAAGAGAAAATGAAGGTTTTTTAGGGATGATTCATTTTTATATGAACCCCTTTGTTTACTGCATGTATTACATGTACTCACATGGGACTCATAGTATACTAATTTTGGGACGATTAAAAGCTAAAGGGACGCATGTCCTAAACTAGAGCCAAATTAATTTAACCAAATTTCTTATTGACAGAAAAAAGTTTGATTTCCGTTTTGATTTAACTGTCAGGCTTTCTTGGTTATTCACTCAGCCCACATAGTCCTGATTCAATCTGAAATTTTTCTAATAGGTTTGAAAGGATTATCCAAAAATCCTTTATAGAATAAATGAGGAAATCACATGAGAAAATCATAAAACCAAATTTGTAGCGATATTGAACGATTATGTATAGGTTAAGGGATATTTGAAGAGACAAATGGATTGAGGAGGATATCAGAGATCTTGAAAATAACGGATTTTTAAGTATATAGGAAAATTTGCCATATATTTTCGAAATTTTCCATAACAATCCGAAATTTAAATTGTCACTAAACGGGAGTTTTAAAGTACGACTTTTGTTAATTTTTTTCGGTCTTGGTCTTGCTTTTGGAAAATTTTAGAGCGTGGACATCTCTAAAAGACAGAAATTTTCTAATAGACAGAGCCATTTCTTATAAAAATTAATTGCCTTGTGTTATTATTAATGTTAATATTATTCTTCATAAAATAAATAAAATAATAAAAATAAATCTATAAATTTAATATTATTTATGTTGGTAACATTAAATATTTTATTCACTGAAATTACACAGGTTATATTTCACATAGATTTATATTCTGTTAAATAAATTCAGACAATAAAAGTTATAAATCATGTCAATTTGAATATTATTTATTCAATTCCTGTTCTTTTTGATTTTTATTTATTTTCTTTCTTATTCTTTGTTGTTTTTTGTAACATGAAGTACATATATATTGTTCAGGTTTTGAATAATGGTACCATTTTGATGTTTTTGTTGCTCCGCAAGCAAAACATTTTCGATCATTTGTAATTCGCTAAAATATTTATAAAAATAGGTTTGAGATTAGTACTAAGACAAAAATTTATAAGCTGTTTTCTAATTTTCGTTGAAACAATTTACCATTTTAGTTTTGCTTTGATAAAATCTTCCTTCAGATCTCATTTTGCCTATATATTTTTTACAACCTTGACATTTATTGCAAAAATAATGTTCCTTTAGGTATCTGTGCCACATTTTAGTAATTGTATGTCCACAATTGAAACAGTTCCGTTTATTTGATTCAATTATACTTTCTACAATAATAAAGAATAATATGTATATTTTTAGGCATATAAACAAATAATAAATTAAAAAAAAACTATTTACTTATTTCACTGCCGATGTAAATAATCCTACTTTTTAATTCTTCCTTCGGACATTCAACTTTTTGTTTTTCTAACAATTCAATTTTATATCCAATTAAATTATTTACCGTCCAATAACTTGATAAAAGTTTTTTTTTATAATTTTCTATATTTTCTTTTAATAATTCTTTTTTATTTATTTTTATTTTTGGTAAACTCTCATCTAATATAGAAGTTTCATAATAATTATTATTCATGATAAAATTATTATTTAGACGAATCTTGAATATATTAAATTTGAGACTTAAATTTCGATTAATCAAATATAAAATACCTGTTTTCCCAAGTTTTTCAAAAATTTCTTAACAATTTCATTATTGGCAATTTCAATCAAAATTCTCATTTTTAGCTGAGAACTATATTTTGAACAATGATTTAATTTAACAACATAAACTTTATTAACAGGATTTACTTCAAGTTTACAAAACGATCCATTATTCTTATAAAGATAATCAACTATTCTTCTTTTTTGTTTTACATTCATTATCAATACAAAACGTTCCTTTATTTGAATATTTTTTAAATAAATAAATTCTCTTTTTTCTTTCCAATGTTCTTTTATTTTTAATCCAACCTCAACCATTCTACATTTGATTTGGATATTCAACAGAACAAACAAATATATGAGAAAAATAATAATAAATTTATTCATCTTAAATTTCATAATAAACATTTAAAAGTTTAACCGATCCAACATAACTGATATTAAATGTCTTGTTATAACTGGAGTCCGATAAACTTTAATACTGATAAACTTCAAAATTTATCGGTCGATGAAATATCCATAGATACCGTAAAATATGGCCGTAGTAGGTACGGTCCGGGCCCTTTAAATAGGAGAAAAAATAGAGGGCAAATAAGAAAAATAGAGGATATAAATAGAGGTAAAAGAGGTAGAGGAATAATAGAAAATAGAGAAAAAAAGAATAATAGAGGCCAAATAGAGGCCAAAAATTTAATACAAATTTTAACTATTTGTTTACCCTGTAAATAAATAGGGATTCATTTTGAAATATTTAAATGCTAAAGGCATTAGAACCTATTCACATTTCGGACGTTATTCTGATAATTATTCAGATTTGGGGGAGTATTCGAATTATTCGAAGTTCGCAGGCAAATCAGATTCATGTTTAGAGGAGACGGCGTCATTTGACGAGAATCCAAATGAAACAAATTATTAAACAGAATTCAAATAAAATGTCAAAAGCTAGTGAATATTCGAATAATTTGAATAACCTTGATTAAAATCTCTCAAAATAATATAATAATTTACTTTTGTTGAGACACTAAAAATAAATAGTCTCATTTTGACATTTTCATCATATGCTAATTTAATAACATGTATTTCAAAACAAGTCTTAGAGATAAAAGGGGGTACAAATCTAACCAAACTACAAAATTTTATTTACTAATTATATTAACCAAAGTGCAAATTTAAAATCAATCGCTGAGAAAATAAATATAAAATAACATAAACACCTTTCATAATTTACCGCCTTATTTTTACTTAATTTATTTTGCCGTTTAGCGCATTTTTAAAATTTGCACTTTTTGACAAATGCCGCGGTTAATATAATAAGTCAATAATATTTTTTATTTGGTTATATTTTTAACTACAATATGGCTTCAAGCTGTTTGGAAATATTTGGGTTGAAATCTTAATCATCCATGGCGCAATCGTAATTTCAAAAAAGCTTTGATGCCCTCCACATGTAATTAAACCTTCAAATTACGCATTAATTTATATGATCTGTATCAATGATTATACTATTTAACTATATGGCCTGATTTAAAAAAAGGTATTTTATATTATTTCATTGTCAATAAGTCTTTCAGTTGGTATTCTGACATGCCGCAGGCTATACAAGGCTTTAGAAATATAGTAGAAAAAAAGCTTAATATTTTGTGTTGAATTTAGAATAAACATAAAGTATAGGATACCTTTCTTTAAATAAGGCAAAGAGTAAGAATATTTTTTAAATTGGTTGAGATCATACAAATTTATTGGGTTAAATTTTGAATGTTTAGTTATTTGCGGTGGGCATCAGACTTTTTCGAAATTATGATTGCGGCACGAACAATTAAGATTTCAACCCAAATATTTCAAACAGCTTGAAAGACATGGTAGGTAAAAATATAAACAAATAAATAATTTTATTGACTAAGTATATTAACCGCGGCAATTGACAAAAAGTGCAAATTTTAAAAATGCCCTAAATGGCTAAATTAATTTATAAAAAATAAGGCGGTAAATTATGAAATGTATTTATGTTATTTTATATTTATTTTCTCACCGACTGATTTTAAATTTGCACTTTGGTTAAAATAATTAGTAAACAAAATTTTGTAGTTTGGTTAGATTTGTACCCCCTTTTATCTCTAAGACTTGTTTCGAAATACTCGGGTCGAAATCTTGATTGCGATGTCAAAAATCGAAATTTCGAAAAGCTCTTATTAACTTAGCATATGATGAAAATGTCAAAATGAGACTATTTATTTATAGTGTCTCAACAAAATTAAATTATTATAATATTTTCATAGATTTTAAACATGTTTATTTAAATTATTCGAATATTTATTTGCTTTTGTTATTTTATTATTTGTTATTTTATCTTCGAATAATTCGAATACTCCCCCAAATCTGAATAATTATCAGAATAATGTCCGAAATGTGAATAGGTTCTAATGCCTTTAGCATTTAAATATTTAAAAATGCATCCCTATTTATTTACATCGTAAACAAATAATTAAAATTTGTATTAAATTTTTGACCTCTATTTTAAGTAAAAAATTTTTTGGCCTGTATTTTTTTTAATTTTTGGCCTCTATTATTCTATTTTTTTCTTATTTTTCTCTATTTATATCCTCTAATTTTCTTGGTTTTCCCTCTATTTTTGCCTTCTATTTAACAGGACCCGGACCGTACCTTTATTATATAAAATATTTTTAATATTAAAATTTAAGATGAATAAATTTATTATTATTCTTTTCTTCTATTTGGTTGTTCTGATAAAAATACAAATTATAGGTAGAATGGTTGAGGTTGGATTAAAGATAAACGAAGATTGGGAAGAAAAAAGAGAATTTATTTATTTAAAAAATGTTGAAATAAAGGAACGTTTTGTATTGATAATGAATGTAAAACAAAAAAGTAGAATAGTTGATTATCTTTATAAGAATAATGGATCGTTTTGTAAAATTAAAATAGATTCTGTTAACAAAGTTTTTATTGTTCAATTAAGTCAGGGGCTTAAATTTTGCTCTCAATTAAAAACGAGAATTTTGATTGAAATTGCCAATAATGAAATTGTTAAGAAATTTTTGAAGAACTTGGTAAAACAGGTATTTTTTATTTGTTTAATCGAAATTTAAGCCTTCATATAAACAAATTTAATATGTATATCTAAGATTCGACTAAATAATGATTTTATTATGAATACTAATTATTATGAAGTTTCAATATTAGATGAAAGTTTAGAGAATTTAAAAATAATTAAAAAAGAATTATTGATAGAAAATATAGAAAATTGCAAAAACAAACTTTTATCAAGTTATTGGACGGAAATTAATTTAATCGGATATAAAATTGAATTGTTAGAAAAACAAAAAGTTGAATATCCGAAGGAATTAGATAGAAAAATTATTCTACCTGGAAATAAAATAAGTAAATAAATTTTTGACTTAGTCTATTATTTCATTTGTCTAAAAATTCCCCTTAATAATTATAGGTGGAATAATTGAAATAAATAGACGAAAGTGTTTCAATTGTAGTGTTACACAAAAAAAACAATGGTATATTTTAATAAATGAACATTATTTGTGCAAACAATGTAGCGCATATAAACACATTTATGGAAAGTTTAGATCAAAAGAATTATGGTTTAATACTACAAAGGTTATCTTTATGAATATTTGGGGCGTTTAATAAAATTCATATCGTATCTCTTCAAATGAATTTTGATTTAATTCTGAACTTACTGAAAGTTATTTTGTCCAAACGTTATTTAATACCGTGTATAGCTTCTCATTAGGTAATTTTAGGATGATCTAAGTGTTTTACTTGAGGAGATTAACAAACAATATCTTGAACGACTCGTCTAATAAATCGCCGTTTTGCTTAATTGACATTTTGGGTTATGGGTCGTGGGTCGATTTAGTTTTCATCGATTTAGTTTTAGTTTTCATCGATTTAGTTTCCACTACATCGATTTAGCTTTGTAATTGATTTATCGCTCAAACCTGTAGTGGCCACTAGATCCTTTTGTTGTAATTTGTTTCATTAGGATCCGGCTTTGTCGTTGGCATTCACTCGTTTATATTTCGCCCTCTCTTTACAGATTTTATGTGTCGTGGGCATTCACTCATTTAGCTGTTTTTTCCTCCTTTTACAGCCAATACCCGTTTACTCTATAGGTGAGAGAAAAGACTAATATACCGTTCACCCTTCAATAGGCTTAGGATTTTAGTTGTAGTGGGGCTTGTCTTTAAGTCTCTCCTATACCCACTTTACAACCTCAACTCATAGGTAATTGTCTCTTAAAGGGGAAATGATCTGTCGTGGCACATACCGTTAATTAGTTTACCGCCAAACTCTTCCACTCGTGGGCATTCACTTGTTTAAGCCTCTCCATCAGTCGCTTTTACCGCAACTACCCATAAACTCATTAGGTGAGTGAAAAAAAGGAAACGTCGTGTCAGCCACCTTATTAATTTACAGTTCAAACCCTTGAAATTTTACTTACAACCCTCCTTTAGGCACGGGTTTTCCTTTAAAAATTGCCGCCAAAACCCTCCAAAAGGCTTGAGCTCCCTGTGAACTTACTACTTGCGCCAATTGAGATGAATTTAGATAAAAATATTTCTAGGGTTGAAATCAGTGATGAATCAAAATATATTGCATCTGATCAATTAAAAAAACATAAATGAGCAGGTACACCAGGTAGTGTATTAGTTCCTTCTACTTTACTTGGTGAAGCACAAGCTAATCTTACACGAATTCAAATGCAACTTGCAACATACAAAGTCAATGGTAATCGGCCTTCATAAAATATGATGTATTCAAATAGAGAAGGAAAATGGGCCGTAATTCACTGTTTTAGAAAATGTTGCGCGTAAATTCCCGCAACTTAGGTTTGCTCTTAGAAAATGTTGCGCGTAAATTCCCGCAACTTAGGTTTGCTCTGAGAGGTTGTTTTCAAAGGCCGGTGGGATTTTTGGCAATAAATGATGAAAATAATGAATAAATGCAAGGCAAAATTGGCAGTAATAGTTACAGGAAGACAAACTGAGAAAGATAAATTAGCGCTCCTCATAAAGTATCTAAATTACGAGCACGACTTGTACCCAATCAATATACGATAAGATATAATACATATTTATTGGTGGAATATATTTTATTGATTTGTAATATTCAAATTTGATATTCTTGATGGGTATACATGGGATTCTAAAATGGTGATACCTTTTAGAATTTGTTCGAAAAACTCAGAAAATTAAAGTTAGAAAATCCTTATCAAATAAATACTATTTATTCGTTTCCTGTTCTGTTTGATTTTTATTTGTTTTCTTAATTATTCTTAGTTGTTTATTGTAACAGGCATTACATATATATTGTTTAGGCTTTGAATGATGGTACCATCTTGACGTTTTTGTTGCTCCGCAAGTAAAACATTTTCGATCATTCGTGATTCGCTAAAATATTTGGCTCTACTCCAGTTTATGCGTCCAATCGACTTTTATGCGTCCAATGAAAGTTTATGCGTCCAATAAAAAGAAAATTGGATTTTTCTTGGTATTGCACAGTTGGGGTATGGTTCCAAAGCATTTCTTCATGTTCGGGACCTACGTCCACTGGGTCTGGGACCATTCCTTACCCTATCCCTAGAAATTTTTTAAAGTTACAGCCAATTTTTTAAAATTTCAGAAAAACGATTATAACTTTCAGAAATTTCGAGGGGTCGGGTAAGGAATGGTCCCAGACCCAGTGGACGTAGGTCCCGAACATGAAGAAATGCCTTAGACCCAACCCCAACTGTGCAATACCAAGAAAAATCCAATTTTCTTTTTATTGGACGCATAAACTTTCATTGGGCGCATAAAAGTTTTTTTGGACGCATAAACTGGAGTAGAGCCAAATATTTATGAAATAAGAGATGAAACTCGATCTTAGATTAAAATATTTTAAAGATATTTTTATAATTTGTCCAGGGTCGCTTCTAAATAACTTGTAAAATCCATCTAAATATAAAGTAAGATCTCTAATAATTCATAAAAGCATAGTAAATTAGGTATAATATCAATAAATTTAAACCATATTAGTATTATAATAACATCCTTCTGGTCTCATTTTGTCATTATATATTTTAAATTTGTGACATGGATCGCATAAATAATGTTCTTTTAGGTATCTATACCATTTCATGATAATTGTAAGTCTACAATTGAAACAGTTTCGTTTATTTTCTTCAATTATTCCTCCTATAAAAATAATAATATGTATATTTTTTAGGCATATTAACAAATAAAAAATTAAACAACTATTTACTTATTTCACTGCCGATGTAATTAATTCTACTTTTTAATTCTTCATTCGGATATTCAACTTTTTGTTTTTCTAACAATTTAATTTTATATCCAATTAAATTAATTACCGTCCAATAACTTGATGAAAGTTTAGATTTGTAAGTCTCTATATTTTCTTTTAATAATTCTTTTTTATTTATTTTTATTTTTGGTAAACTCTCATCTAATATAGAAGTTTCATAATAATTATTATTCATGATAAAATTATTATTTATACGAATCTTGAATATATTAAATTTGAGACTTAAATTTCGATTAATCAAATATAAAATACCTGTTTTCCCAAGTTTTTCAAAAATTTCTTAACAATTTCATTATTGGCAATTTCAATCAAAATTCTCATTTTTAATTGAGAGCTATATTTAGAGCAGTCATTTAGTTTGACAATAAAAACAATATTATCAGGATTTACTTCAATTTTACAAAACGATTCAGTTTTTTTATTGAAATAATTTTCAATTTTATTTCCCTGATTTACATTCATTATCAATACAAAACGTTCCTTTATTTGAATATTTTTTAAATAAATAAATTCTCTTTTTTCTTTCCAATGTTCTTTTATTTTTAATCCAACCTCAACCATTCTACATTTGATTTGGATATTCAACAGAACAAACAAATATAAGAGAAAAATAATAATAAATTTATTCATCTTAAATTTCATAATAAACATTTAAAAGTTTAACCGATCCAACATAACTGATATTAAAACTACTATATTACCCCTATTAAATTATTGATTGATTAGAGACAATAGGGCTCTGAAGAGACTGACTATCGGGTGAGAGAAGTCAGAGAAAAAATTTTTTCTCTCACCAAATAGCCAGTCCCTTCAGGCCCTATTGTCTCTAATCAATCAATACTTTGCTAGCCTATACCTTTTGACACTTTTGGGGTAAGAATGAAGTAGTGCGTTTCAGTCCCGAGCTTGTACAAAATGATACCATCTCTACAAAATGATAACAAAGATAAAATAATCTTATCAACTCATAATTAAGTTATTATCAAGAAACTGCCCTTTTTTTAAAAGTCATTTTTTACATGTTTTTTAATCATAACTTTGGTACCTGTCGATCAAATTTTTCGATCAGCAGCTTATTTTGTAGCTTAATTAATCCTCTATTAAACAATACCAAAAGTACCGAAAACTACTCGAACCTGAGCGAGTATACAGCTCGGGACTGAAACATCACTATACTGAAGTGCCCCCTACCGCTGTATAAACGTCATCCTTTCTATGGTCGACTGGGCCATAGAAAGGATGTTTTTTGTATTGATTTCTTTTAGCTGTGTATTTTTTTCTTCGCATTATTTTTAACCAAATACTTAACCAGATATTTATTTATTTATTTTTAGAGCAAAAACACCGCCACCACTCGTCACAGGAGTGGTGGCGGTGTTAAAAATTTCTGGCGGCATCTTTGGATGGATTTTATCACCCCCAAAGTAATTATCGAAGTTGAACTGGAAGATAATGGAAAGGTCGGTTATTTAATTTTTCTCCTTCCGGTCGAAAAACTGTTTCTTTTTGTTCCTCACAAATTACATAAAATAAACGTTTACTTGTTTCAAATGGTTATTAGAATTAATTTTAGAAAAAAATTTGAAGATGATTTTAAATTATAGTCTACTATTTCTCTTCACAATAGAATTAATTTAAATTTAAAAAATATTTAAAAAAAATTATTTTTAAATTTAAAGCTGCCAATGGTTTTGCTTTAATGCAGGCAGGCACTGAATTGATAAAATTAAGAACAAATGTTAGACAATTTAGAAGAATATTTTCTTTAGATTCAGATATGGTTAATTAATTTAAATAATTTGAATAATAATTAATTTAAAGGCATATATTCGTTGGACACCTTCAAATAAAAACCCAACAAAGCTAGAAGTATTGTTATTAATTTAAATACCTAAATTAAATTTAAATTAAAGTTTCAAGTGAATCAATAAAAGAAGTTCGTGTGGGGTGTAATTCTGAATTACTTAGATTAACTAAACCAATTGCTTCTCCTGAAATCGATGTTTGAGTTTATTTTAAAAATAATTTTAAATAAAAATTAAAATAGGAAGAATGTGCATTTTCTATAATTCACGGGAACGAACATGAATGTCTAGATTTAATTGCTTTAAATGCAAGTGATGCTAATATTTGGGTAAGTAAATAATTGTTTTTAAAGAAAAAAATATTTTCTTTTTTTTTTAAAGATTACCGGGTTAATTGCTTTAGCAAGTGAAGGAGTTCCTTCAATTAGATGGAGGGATGTTAGTGGAAGTTTATATTCTTCTCCAGCAAATTTACGTGAAAGATGGATGTCTTCTTTTAAAGAAATTGAGCAAGATGTTTGTTAATTAAATTAATTTTTAAAAAAGAATTATTTTTTAAAGATAAAAGGTTATACAAGTGAAAAATCGGCTGTAGGCTTATTCATTCATTAAATAATCGTTTACTCATTTCGAGAATTAAACAAAAAGTAAAGGAAGCAAGTAATTTAAGTGAAACACAAAAAGGAAAAATTGATGAAACACATTTTATTGATGTTTATAAAGATTTGGCTACTAGACCTGAAATTTATTTTTTGATGGTTAGATATGCAAATAAAGATTATTCAAATATAAATGTATGTTTATATTTACAATTTGAATTTTTTTGGGTGCCAAATGTAAATTTTCCCAAATAAAATAATAATTAAAAAAAATAATAAAATAACAAATTTTTCAAATAAAATAATTTTTCCCAAATCAATGTGAACCTGCAACCTTCAATTCTCTAATTTTCATTCTGTGAACTGTTGGTTTTAAGAATTTTTTTTTGGGGAGAATAATATAATTGTCATGTTTTACCCATTTCAGAATTAACTTTAAGACATTTTTTCGAGTAATTCGAATTTTTTCCTTTGTTCAGAAAATTTAATTATTTAATTACAGGATTTACAATTATTTCTCGAGACAGAGCAAGGCCTTTCAGAATAACAACACAATTTTGTGAAGATTTAATAGATCAATGTGAACCTTCAAATGAAGCTAGAGAATTAAATATAATGACTGTAGCCTGATTCTCTAAATTTTTACATACCCAAACAAATTCTGTTTTTGACCCCTTACATTTAAATGCTTGCCAAAATATGGAAAAACCTTTTACTAATTATTTTATTTCAACATCTTTTAATACTTATTTGGTAGAAGATCAATTAAGAGGGCCGAGTTTTTTAGATGGATATACCTCTGCATTAAAAAGAAATTGGTAAATTAATAAAAATAAATATTTGTTTGAATGAAGAATCTCGCTAAAATATTAACTAAAAATAAATTAAATTGTTTTTGTGATTAAAACAAAAAAGCCTTAAAAAAGTAATACTCTTTCCAAAATAAAAATAATAATTTTAAAGTCGATATATTGAATTGGATATTTGGGAATCCGATGATGATGGGTGACAATGCATGTGAGTTAAAAATTTTTTAAATATGAGTTAAAAAATTTTTTTGAAAATTTATTTTTAAAAAAAAGTATTTTCAAAAAAATTTCCATTAGTTTAAATATTTTGTTTAAAATAATTAGTCATTCATTTTCTAGATAGAAAATTAGATAACGAAAAGTTAATGCTCAAAGCGGCAAATTCCTAACCCTTTCAAATGGACAAGCATTTACATTTAATTAAACAATAGTAAATGCTTGTCCATTTGAAAGGGTTAGGAATTTGCCGCTTTGAACATAAAACTTTGTCAAATCTAATTTCATTTAACATTTTTTAAAAAATATTTAAATAAATTCATTTAATATTATTATTTAAAATTGTGTATTTTCTGAAAGTTTTTATGTCCAAATTAAATTTATTATTAAAAATTTAATTATTAAAAATTTAGATTTGAAAAATAAATGTCTTCCAATTCAAATTCAAATAGAAAAAGAAAGAAATCCCCTGTGCCACAAAATCAAGGAAGTAAAACTCCTGCAGTAGCTACCCAAAATAATTTACAACAACAATTAATTGTTCAACGTGTGCAAACTACTAGTAATCAGACAAATGTAGCAGGGGGACAACAAAATCAACAAGTAATACAGACAACTAATTCTGCGGAACGACAAACACTGGCCCAGGAGGTAAAAAATTTTTGAAAATTTAGAATTGAAAAAAAAAGTTTAACCTTTACAAATTATTACAGATTGCAGAAAAAAGAAGAACCCGTGCTATAACTCAACCTGAAAATTTACATTTGTTGAACTTGATTGACCCTGCTACAAATCTAACAAATACTGACGTACTCATGTTGCGATGGCAAAAAGATTATATTTTTGGGTATTATTTTAATTCCAAAAAAAATTTTTTTGAACTTTTAGAGAGCTAAAAGGAATCGTCGTGTTTGTTAAAAGAGCCCCTACAAGTAAAAACGGGTGGGATAGGGGGGATTTGATTCTTGAAATTGGGCAACAACACGAAAAAGAACGTGTGGCAGTTTTTGGCTGGAATGAATATGCAGGGATTTTGGAAAGTGCAAATTTAAATGATGTAATTTAATATTTAAAATTATTTTAAAAAAATTTGTTTTAAAATTTCAGGTAGTTGTAATGAGAAATTTGATCGTTGTTCCGGAAGACTCTGTACGTGTGAAATGGTCCGGATCAATTGAGTTCAAATTGAAGTTTGTGAAAGGTTCTACTATGAATATTGAAGGACGTGGTCAAATAAATGTTAATCAAGACGCGGTGATTAGAAGAGGTAATTAACACTTATTAAAAATAATCATACTAAAAATTTTTTGTTGAAAAATTTAAATTTTTTAAATGAAAATTTTGTTTAAAATTTTAATAATAAATTTTATTCAGGAGGTCCTTCTACTTCAACTGTTGCTGTTCCTCATCCAAATTCAAATACTGAAACTTTACAGCTGGTAGATAGATCTTCGAATTCAATTAATAATGGGTCTAATCCAGATCCAGAAATTGAATACGTGAGTTCATTTTAATTGTATAAGTTCTAAGTTACCTTTTCCCATTTAAAACATGTACGATTTGAATTAAAAAAAAACAAACTTCTAACCAATCAAAAAAATATAAATTTTATATGTTTTCAAATTAAATTTTAAAGGATTTTACGGATTTATAATTTGAGTATACGAAAAGAATTTAAGATTAAATGAAAAGATTTTAAAGAATTATTAATGAAAAAAAAAAATTATTTAAAATATTTTTTGAATATATTTTTAATTACATTGAATTTACTTCTAATTAATTTAAATTTAGTTTGAGTTTGTTTCAATTTAATTGATTTTAAACGGAATAAATTTTTTAAACTTGATTGAACACGAAATTTTTTAATCTACAAAAAATTTATTTACGAAAAAAAAAAAGTTTTGATACACGCAATCTTTTATAGAAAAAAATATTAGTTAAAAAAATTGTTTGCTTCGAAAATGTATTTATGAAAATTTTTGATTTTAGAAATATGTTTACTAAACGAAATTTTTGCTATTCTAATTTGTTAACGAAACGAAATTTGTTAACGATTTACAAAATATGTACGAAATTTGTTTACTAAACGAAATTTGGTTGTATTCGAAATTTGTTTACTATACGAAATATTTCTTTACGAATAAACGAAATTTAATAAACGAAATTTGCTTACAATTTGAAATCTGTTTACTATACGAAATTTTTTAGATTTACAAAGTTTGTTTACGATACGAAATTTGTTCACTAAACGAAATTGTTTACAATTCGAAATCTGTTTACTATACGAAATCTTTTAGATTTACGAAGTTTGTTTACGATACGAAATTTGTTCACTAAACGAAATTTGTTTACAATTCGAAATCTGTTTACTATACGAAATTTTTTAGATTTACAAAGTTTGTTTACTATACGAAATTTGTTCACTAAACGAAATTTGTTTACAATTCGAAATCTGTTTACTATACGAAATCTTTTAGATTTACGAAGTTTGTTTACGATACGAAATTTGTTCACTAAACGAAATTGTTTACTATTCGAAATCTGTTTACTATACGAAATCTTTTAGATTTACAAAGTTTGTTTACTATACGAAATTTGTCACTAAACGAAATTTGTTTACAATTCGAAATCTGTTTACTATACGAAATTTTTTAGATTTACAAAGTTTGTTTACTATACGAAATTTGTTCACTAAACGAAATTTGTTTACTATTCGAAATCTGTTTACTATACGAAATTTTTTAGATTTACGAAGTTTGTTTACGATACGAAATTTGTTCACTAAACGAAATTTGTTTACTATTCGAAATCTGTTTACTATACGAAATTTTTTAGATTTACAAAGTTTGTTTACTATACGAAATTTGTCACTAAACGAAATTTGTTTACTATTCGAAATCTGTTTACTATACGAAATTTTTTAGATTTACAAAGTTTGTTTACTATACGAAATTTGTTCACTAAACGAAATTTGTTTACTATTCGAAATCTGTTTACTATACGAAATTTTTTAGATTTACGAAGTTTGTTTACGATACGAAATTTGTTCACTAAACGAAATTTGTTTACAATTCGAAATCTGTTTACTATACGAAATTTTTTAGATTTACAAAGTTTGTTTACGATACGAAATTTGTTCACTAAACGAAATTTGTTTACAATTCGAAATCTGTTTACTATACGAAATTTTTTAAATTTACAAAGTTTGTTTACGATACGAAATTTGTTCACTAAACGAAATTTGTTTACAATTCGAAATCTGTTTATTATACGAAATCTTTTAGATTTACGAAGTTTGTTTACGATACGAAATTTGTCACTAAACGAAATTTGTTTACAATTCGAAATCTGTTTACTATACGAAATTTTTTAGATTTACGAAGTTTGTTTACGATACGAAATATTGCTTTACGAAATTTTTTGATTTACGAAATTTGTTTACTTTAAGAAATATGATTACTAAACGAGATTTTTTTGATTTACGAAATTGGTTTACTATACGAAATTTGTTTACAATTCGAAATCTGTTTACTATACGAAATCTTTTAGATTTACGAAGTTTGTTTACGATACGAAATTTGTCACTAAACGAAATTTGTTTACAATTCGAAATCTGTTTACTATACGAAATTTTTTAGATTTACGAAGTTTGTTTACGATACGAAATATTGCTTTACGAAATTTTTTGATTTACGAAATTTGTTTACTTTAAGAAATATGATTACTAAACGAGATTTTTTTGATTTACGAAATTGGTTTACTATACGAAATATGATTAATAAACGAAATTTTTTGATTTACTATGTTTGTTTACGATACGAAACTTTTTGATTTACGAAGTGTTTCACTAAACGAAATTTGTGTACGAATTTTTTGATTTACAAAATTTGTTTACTATGCGAAATTTTTGTTTTACGAAATATGATTACTAAATAAAAGTTTTTGCTTTACGAAACTTGTTTACAATTCGAAATTGGTTTACTATACGAAATTTGATTACTAAACGAAATTTTTTGATTTACGAAGTTTGTTTACAATACGAAATTTTTTGTTTTACGCAGTTTGTTCACTAAACGAAATTTGTTTAGATGCACGGAATTTTTGAATTAAAAAGAAAATCAAATCGTACATGTTCTTTCTAAGTATAATATAGGGGGAAATTTTATATTAATCTAAACTCACTAGCTTTTTTTCTAAATCAAATGTAGAAAAAAAAGAGACGTTGGAAACTGTCCATAGGAATCATGTTTTCCAATATCAAAAGTCATGTGATTTCGAAGATTAGATTCCTACGGACATATCCAACTCTAGCTTTTATTTTTACAATGAATTTAGAAAAAAAGCTAGGGGGGCCCTCTTTTTTTCAGATATCGCCAGAACCCTCACCAGAACCTTCACCTTCTACATCATCTCAAACTAATGTAAATTATAATTCTTTATGTGTATAAATTTTAATAAATAAAATTATATTTTGGGTATTTATGATTTTTTTAAAATTAAGTGGGAAGAAGATGCCGTTTTACGAGCAAGCCGAAGATCGCCTCGTCCATTACGTGCTGAAGGCTACCAACAACCTATAACTATTGCAGATTCTGATGTAATTTTATTTTTATTTAAAAAACTCACTATCTTAAATTTAAATGTTTTTTATTTTATAGATTCATGAAATTCAACCACAATCTTCTACGATAGACCAATTATAGATGCGGCACCACGGCCAAAGAGACCAGTTGGATATGTTAGAGTGAGGCATCGTATAATTGTAGACGAGGTATTACTTATTGAAACAGATCTTTTATGAGTATAAAATTAAAGTTGGCACGCTCTAGATTACAAGCGCGTACTTCTGGGGAATCATCAGCAACTTCAACTTCGCACTTGGCAGATAATACTGACTTACCGGAAGGTCAGCAAATACCAGCAGATACACCACAAGAAGCAGCAGAATATTTTAGGGGTTTTAAAACTCCTGGTGGTTTAACTGTTAAAGAGCTGGAAGCTCGAAAAAGAACAATTGTGCTTCTACCTACTACGTTTAAAGAAAGTGAGGAGATTTGTAACTGCTGTCTGAATGGTTATAAACCCGGCCAATCTATCATTTTTGCAAAATGTGGCCACAAGTATCATCTAAATTGCTTTTATGATTTTGTAAAAAATTGGAGAGCTTGCGCTCTCTGTAGGAAGGACATGGCTACGGGTAAGAATTTATAAATTGATTAGCCAGTTCTTGCCCGTAGCCATGTCCCTACAAGCAAGGATCCGAAAATTGTGAGGATTCCTGCTTGTAGTCAAGTATCCTATGATCAAGAAGTCATATAAATTCCGAGTGGCTTCTTGGTCATTGGATACTTGATTCCTACGTGTTTTCCCCCTCACGTCAAAAGAATCGAGGATTTAGAATGTGTTCCATTGACGCGAGGGTGAAAAGTTTTTACATTTATTTTGAATAACGTTTTTTAATAACCACACCACTTTTTTAAGAAATATTTTATGGTAAAAGTTGTCAACCACTTTTTGTTTCTTATTAGTTTAACCACATTGAAAAAAATTTTGTTGATATTATGTGTAAATAAATTTAGTGATTTACATTGATAGCAAATATTTCTACACCTTAATTATAAATTCAATATTTATATTTGCCATCATTGTAAAAGCAAATTGAATTATAATTCTTATTATCTCTGTAAACATTAATAATTTAAATTTCTATAATAATTACTCTTTGTCATTATTGTGTGAGACCGAAAGTCTGTTGCAGGTATTAAAATTGGGCTAATAATAGAGAGTAATTATTAGAGAAAAAAATACAATTACCATTATTTTACATCCACATTAAAAATATTTTATTATTAAGTTTCTTGTTTTTAAAAAATATTTACAATTTTATTTTCCTGCCTTTTATCTAATTTATTTTATTGCCTTCTTTTTCAACAATTTTTTAGAATATATACTAATATCATTATTAATTTTAATATCAACAATTCACTAATTATTTTTTTAACGATTTTTTTTTAAATTAGAGAATTGTTGTATTAAATTTTACTATAATTTGTAATTTTTTACCTTAAATAAATTTTAATTATTTTATTTCTTTAATTATTAATAGACAATTAAAAAAAGTTTAGGTATGAGATTCTAGGATATTTAGATTTTTTTTTTTACATTCTAGATTTTATTTACTCATTCAAATTTATGTTAAATAAAAACCCATTTTTTCTTAAATAAAGCTTTAATATTGTCCTTTAATATAGCGGCGCATGCTAAAAAATTAGATTTTTTTTAAAAAATAAACTATTAGTCTAAATTTAGATTGAAAACACGAGAAACTACTTTGTTATTGAAAGAATAGAGCCATTCGCCTCCCAATCACGAAATACTCGTGGGGAGATCGCCCACATCAGATTTAATAATCTGGCCGATCATCCCCGACCTGACTTGGCTCTAACTACACTTATTGAACAACTTTTGGATCGGGTGCTCACCGGAAGACCAGCGCCTCTCCGCGTTGGTCTTCAGGTGCAACCACCAAATTTCCACCACCCATTTACCGTGCCCCTCCGGCCATTAGAACAAAATAATGCTGCAGCATTAGCCGCAGCTATAGAGAGATTGAACGAAATATCCCAGGCCGGGATAGACCTTCTCTCAGGAACAACAACAACAAAAGTTGTAGCTGTATGGCCTTTAACTGGGCAGCGCACTAATAATCCAGCATCACATTCGGGTAGGTCCATACTAGTCTTACATTTCTCAAATAAATGTAAGGCAGTCATGTACCTACAGGTAGCTGCGATCTCGACCAAGAACATTCAGTGTCTTCGCGATGCCGTTCAATTGTGCGCGTCCACAATCCAAACGACCGCTACTGCCTTGCTCGAGCAGTAGTTATTGGTCTCGCCAAAATTAGAATGGTAGACCAGGGAAATACTGGTGGTGGTGGTCAGTCTCAATTCAAAGCCTTTTGCCAACAACAACAACAACAACATTTAAATCAAGCTGAAAATTTAATGAATAATGCTGGGCTTCAGTTTGGTCTTCAAGTATTTTAATAAGGATCCTAACCAATTTTTAAAATATTATATAGGAATATTCCCTGGATCATGTTGCAATGCTCCAAAGATGGCTAATTCACAATTTTGATGGAGAAGGCCAAGTCCGTATTGTTGTCTTTCAAAAAGAACAACAATATAGGATTGTGTATAAAGGAGAAATAAGAGCAGCTCGTTACAATCTCTGCCTACTCTTGGAGAATAACCATTATAACTACATTGGCCGCCCAGAACAACTTTTAGGAGTCAAACGCTATTGTATTGACTGTGAGCGTTCTGTGACACGTTGGTCACACTGGGCTGGTTGCAGAGTTGTTTGTCGGTTTTGTATGCGTACAGGTCCGGACTTTCCCTGTCAGGTATACTTTTAAAACTTTTTATGCATTTAATATTTTTTAGGAGGAGGAAAGAATTCCATGTCAAAACTGCGGCTTTGTGTTCCCGCGACGTTCCTGTTATGATTATCATCTAATCAACTCTGCTCCAAATGAGATGATTCGACGTGATGCGCGTACATTTGCATCTATTTGCCAAATGAGACGCATCTGTAATAATTGTCACCATATTATTCTAGCACAACAACACCACGATTGCCAACAACAACAGCACCAACATCAAATTATTTGTAAAATTTGTAATGGTCCTCACACAGAGGAACAACCTTGTTTTATTCAGCCATTAAAAGCTGAAGATGATGAAGAAGATGATATTAATGAAAATAATAATGAACAACAGCCACACCAGCAAAAACAACAACAACAACAAAGAGCAAGAAAACATCGACGTCCAATTCGTCTTTGTTTTTTTGATGCTGAAACAAGTCAAGATGACCCCGTGCAAATAAGCCAAAATATCAATGGATATAGACATGTACCTCTCCTGATTATTGCCGAGGTTGACATTTATTTTATTTAATCAAAATATAACTTGATTATAGGTTATTTGCGAAGCTTGTATACGTGCTGGTATTAGTATTGAGGATGTTGGACAACGTGCTCAAGGGTGTTTTTGTGGGAATCCCAGAGGAGAACGTTGGCGTAATTGGTGTTCCCCACCCTTCAAAAATGCTCCAGGCGACAACACCGCCTTTTCAAATAACATCACTTTCAATCATCGGCGTATGTTTTTCCATTCGTTTGACAACGCTGAAGATAATCCAGTGGACCAATTTTTGGACTATTTACTTAACCACGGTTCACAAAATATGTTAACAATTTGCATAGCTCATAATGGAGGAAAATATGATTTTCATCTATTATTAGAAGCTCTTCATAGGCGAAGTCATCCGCCAACACGATTATGTACAACAGGACTCAAAATCTATTCTATGAGTCTAGGAGGGTATCATCAGAGAAAGGTGCTTTTCAAAGACTCGCTAAACTACTTCTTTTGCGAGCTTGACGCACTTCCAAAGGTTTTTGCTCTGCCCGAGGAATTGGCTACTTCAAAGCCATTTTTCCCATATCTCTATATTCAAAGACAACATCTTCATCAGAGGATAAGAGGTCTCCCTGCAATTCAATACTACCAACCTGAATATAAGAAGGCTGAAAAAAGGGAGAAGCTCATTGAATGGTATCTACAACAATCATCCGCCCAAATAACAACAAACTTCCAGCTTCGTGAACAACTAATTATTTATTGTGTAAATGATGTAGCGATTCTTCGCGAAAGTGTACTCCGATTTAGACAACTTATTGGAGAAAACACAAAGAATCTTGACCCTTTTTTGACGGTATCAACAGCAGCAGGACTCGCTTTAACAACAATGCGCCGCTGCTTTTTACCAGAGAATTGGATTGTTCACTCGCCCGAAGGAGGTTATTTGCGAGGACGACGAGCTTCAGCTGAATCGCAGCGATACATCCGCTTTTTTGAACAACAACACCCTGAATCTGCAGGTCAAATTCAGCACGCACAATGGGCAATTGGAGAAGCTCATGTTGAAGACTGCGGTTATAGACTTGATGGATTATGGCAAAGATCGCCCCCGCTTCGCCCTTTGGCTATTGAATATATGGGGTGCTATTATCACGGTATAATGTTTTAATAAAGCTAATCAATTTTATTATAAAATTTAAGGCTGTCCAGAATGCTTCCCAGTACGTGACCAGCGCTTAGCAGCTGGACGTACAGCAGAAGAACTTTTTGAGAGAACGCAACAACGTTTATGGGAATTAGAGCATCAACATGGATATCAACTTCACGTAGTCTGGGGACATGAAATCAAGGAAAAACTGAGAAACAACACTCAGTTAAGAAAAAAATGGCTCGAAATTGATTGTGTACGGCCAATGGATCCCAGAGAAGATTGCCTTAGAGGAGGAAGGACAGAACCCTTCAAACTTCACCACAATTGTGCTGAAGATGAAGAGATCCTCTACATCGATATTGTAAACATGAATTTAAATTTAAAAGAAATTATAAAAATTTTTAAGGTAAGTCTCTACCCTTATGTCATGAAGGCAAGATCTTTTCCTATTGGTCATCCAAATGTACTGACTCGCGACACGTTGCTTCTTCCACCAAACAACCCTTTGCCTTGGACAACTCCTGAGCATAACATCTATAAGGGTTTGCTTCTTGTTCGAGTTCAACCTCCGAACTTTATGAATGGAAATCTTCCACCAGTTCTTCCATACAGAACTCATGATGGGCGACTCACGTTTCCTCTTTGCGCAAAATGTGCTGATAACAGACAACAGCGGCCTTGCATTCATGGAGAACGTGAACGTTCCTGGCTGACTGGTTATACCCATGTGGAGCTTAATTATGCTTTGGAACGTGGATATAAAGTCGTCGACATTTATGAGGTAATATCCGAGGTTAATTTAAATTTAACAAATTTAATTTGTTATTTAGGTTTGGAATTATGAAAAATGGGATCCGAATCTATTTCGATCCTATGTGAACACATTCATTGGATTGAAACAACAGGCTAGTGGATGGCCAGATGGTTGTGCCTCGGATATGGACCGAGCTGACTACCTAGCTGAGTTTGAACGAGTTGAAGGAATCTTCCTCGACCCAGAGAAGATTGAAACAAATCCTGGATTGCGAATGATTGCGGTAATTTAACTTAGAAAAAAAAATATTCAAAATAAATTAAATTTTCAGAAATTATTAGCAAACTCGCTCTGGGGAAAACTGGCGCAACGAGTTTGTGGAACTGAAGTTCGATATGCCAAAACACCGGCAGAGTTTCACCAATTGTTAGAAGACCCAACAATTGATATGCTCGACTTTGATCATGTCAGCGAGCATTTGGACCGTTGTGTTGTGAGGAAGAAGCCCGAATTTGCCAAAGCACCAAATACCAACTGCCTTCCAGTAGCAGCGTATGTCACTTCATATGCTCGACTCCATCTATATGAGTATATTGAACAAGTACATCAAATTGGCGGCGTTCTCCTGTACTGCGATACTGACTCCATCATCTATGTCGGAAAGCGTAATGGCCAGCGTGTATCTGAAGGTGAATATCTTGGTCAGATGAAGCGTGAAATTCCAACACGCCGAATATTGGAATTTATTGCTGGGGGGCCTAAAAATTATGGCTACCGACACGTCGACGCAAGTACAGGCTTGGATGAGAGAGCAGAGCTTAAGATCCGCTCATTCCCGCTCTCTTATGCTACTCATCAGCTTCTGAACTTCAACACTATGAAACAACTTGTGTTGAACCAATTCAATGTTGATGGGGCAGTGTGAGTTTATCAACCAATTTATAAAAAAATATATATATTCAGTGATGACACAATTGCTGATGATGTCTTTTTCGTTGGTAATTCAATTGGTGTACAATTCCCTCAAATTGGAAGAACTCGTCGGTCTCAGCTTTACACCCATCTGGCCAGGAAGGAATACAGGCCTTGTTATGAGAAAGGCCGAATTATGCCTGGAATGGAAACTCTTCCTTTTGGGCACAGGAGGAATAATTCGGTAATTTAAATTATTTAAACTTTTTGATTGATTTTTTATTTACAGACATCTCACGGGCAAATACATCAGCAACGACAAACTAAATCACCAATCCCACCACAACAAAAAAGACCTCGCTTAAATATGAATGAATTAAATTTACAAGATTTACCTGGATCTTCATCGTGGACAGAAGCTGATTATAGAAATAGATACAATTCTTAATATTTTTATTAAAATTTATTCTGTATATATTTTGTTAATAAAAAGATTATGTTCGTGGAAATTGTTTAATTTTAGGTAAAATATCATTGTTAAAAACGTGTTTCATTTCATGAATAGATTTTATTCCTGTTAGTATCACACGTCCTGAGATGTAACATAGGCATGATGCTTCTCCATCTCGTTCTTCCATACCTATTTTGAAACGGAGCGCAGGAAAAATTGTTGGGTCGTAATTGGCTTTCATATTTTGCTGTCGAAGTTGTTTAAATAATTTTTCAATTGCTAGTTTATGTTCATGTTTGTAGGCTCCAACAATATTCGTAACGTAAATATTATTAATTCCAATTTTCTGAAAATTTCCTGCAGCATTATTTGAAGCTCTAATACTTTTCACAACTCTCCATGCCGTTTCATTTGCTAATTCTGGAGTAGGCACGCCTGTTAAGACGACTTTTCCTGATTGAAATATTAGTGCCGCCGTTGTTTTATTGCCTTTGTGTCTTAGTCGCATAATTATCGAATGGAATCTTTTAGGATTATATTCAGTGTTAATTCCAAATCTTGCAAGCTTTAAATAATTTTCTGAAGAAAATTTAACGTTGTTCTTAAAGAGTTTAAATACAACTGTACAATTATAGATTTGCATAATATTTACTTACTAAAAAAATAAAGACAATTTAATTGTGAATTAAAAAATTAAAATACAATTTATATGTGGTTTTCAACTTAAAAAAAATTTTTTTTATTTATTTAATAACATCCTCCTTTCATCTTGTTTCGGATTACACAAAGGACTTCAAGAGGGTAAAATGATCGATGATGTCCTCCACCAAACTCGATAATACATGGTAGATATGGATGACACAGTTTGAAATTATGCTTTACATAATAATATCCGCGGACCTAAAATAAAGAAATGATATTAGTTTTTTTGATTATAAGCTTACAGTTATGCCCAAATAACCACTCATTGCTGGAACAATACTTGCTGATTGCACTGTAAGATCATGACAATGTACAATAAAGTTGCGACACGTTGGTTTTAGATGAGATGTCCGTAACTGCACACTTTGGCGTAAATGTTCAATAATTTCACGTCGAGCATCAAGATTATGGAATAATACATGTAGTTCCTTGAACGAACAATTTCGAAGCTGACAAAGGTACTCAATTAATGGAACAGGCAAATTTGTCTTCGAACGTAATGATGTAGATATAGTTGGCCTTTTAGGTTGAAAATCTTCGATTTGTTTTGCTGGCGTTGGTGGCCCAGAGAAGATTGAAACAAATCCTGGTTTGCGAATGATTGCGGTGAGTTAACTTAGAAAAAAAAATATTCAAAATAAATTAAATTTTCAGAAATTATTAGCAAACTCGCTCTGGGGAAAACTGGCGCAACGAGTTTGTGGAACTGAAGTTCGATATGCCAAAACACCGGCAGAGTTTCACCAATTGTTAGAAGACCCAACAATTGATATGCTCGACTTTGATCATGTCAGCGAGCATTTGGACCGTTGTGTTGTGAGGAAGAAGCCGGAATTTGCCAAAGCACCAAATACCAACTGCCTTCCAGTAGCAGCGTACGTCACTTCATATGCTCGACTCCATCTATATGAGTATATTGAACAAGTACATCAAATTGGCGGCGTTCTCTTGTACTGCGATACTGACTCCATCATCTATGTCGGAAAGCGTAATGGCCCGCGTGTATCTGAAGGTGAATATCTTGGTCAGATGAAGCGTGAAGTTCCATCACGCCGAATATTGGAATTTATTGCTGGTGGGCCGAAAAATTATGGCTACCGACACGTCGACGCAAGTACAGGCTTGGATGAGAGAGCAGAGCTTAAGATTCGGTCATTCCCGCTCTCTTATGCTACTCATCAGCTCCTTAACTTCAACACTATGAAACAACTCGTGTTGAATCAATTCAATTTTGATGGGGCAGTGTGAGTTTATCATCTAATTTAAAGAAAATACAAATATATATTCAGTGATGACACGATTGCTGATGATGTCTTTTTCGTTGGTAATTCAATTGGTGTGCAATTCCCGCAAATTGGAAGAACTCGTCGGTCTCAGCTTTACACCCATCTGGCTAGGAAGGAATATAGACCATGTTATGAAAAAGGAAGAATTATGCCTGGAATGGAAACTCTTCCTTTTGGACACAGGAGGAATAATATAGTTATTTAAATTTTCTTAGTTTTTTTTTTAATAATATATTATTTACAGACATCAGTAAAACAAAGGCGTCAACAAAAACGATCAAATACAACGACAACACCCCCGACACCAAGCACAAGATCGCGTTTAGATACAAATGTTTTAGATTTGCAAGATTTGCCTGGGTCTTCCGGATGGACAGAAAATGATTATAGAAATAGATACAATTCTTAATATTTTTATTAAAATTTATTCTGTATATATTTTGTTAATAAAAAGATTATGTTCGTGGAAATTGTTTAATTTTAGGTAAAATATCATTGTTAAAAACGTGTTTCATTTCATGAATAGATTTTATTCCTGTTAGTATCACACGTCCTGAGATGTAACATAGGCATGATGCTTCTCCATCTCGTTCTTCCATACCTATTTTGAAACGTAGCGCAGGAAAAATTGTTGGGTCGTAATTGGCTTTCATATTTTGCTGTCGAAGTTGTTTAAATAATTTTTCAATTGCTAGTTTATGATCATGTTTGTAGGCTCCAACAATATTCGTAACGCAAATATTATTAATTCCAATTTTCTGAAAATTTCCTGCAGCATTATTTGAAGCTCTAATACTTTTCACAACTCTCCATGCCGTTTCATTTGCTAATTCTGGAGTAGGCACGCCTGTTAAGACGACTTTTCCTGATTGAAATATTAGTGCCGCCGTTGTTTTATTGCCTTTGTGTCTTAGTCGCATAATTATCGAATGGAATCTTTTAGGATTATATTCAGTGTTAATTCCAAATCTTGCAAGCTTTAAATAATTTTCTGAAGAAAATTTAACGTTGTTCTTAAAGAGTTTAAATAATACTGTACAATTATAGATTTGCATAATATTTACTTACTAAAAAAATAAAGACAATTTAATTGTGAATTAAAAAATTAAAATACAATTTATATGTGGTTTTCAACTTTAAAAATTTTTATTTATTTATTTAATAACATCCTCCTTTCATCTTGTTTCGGATTACACAAAGGACTTCAAGAGGGTAAAATGATCGATGATGTCCTCCACCAAACTCGATAATACAAGGTAGATATGGATGACACAGTTTGAAATTATGCTTTACATAATAATATCCGCGGACCTAAAATAAAGAAATAATATTAGTTTTTTTGATTATAAGCTTACAGTTATGCCCAAATAACCACTCATTGCTGGAACAATACTTGCTGATTGCACTGTAAGATCATGACAATGTACAATAAAGTTGCGACACGTTGGTTTTAGATGAGATGTCCGTAACTGCACACTTTGGCGTAAATGTTCAATAATTTCCCGACGAGCATCAAGATTATGGAATAGTACATGTAGTTCCTTGAACGAACAATTTCGAAGTTGGCAAAGGTACTCAATTAATGGAATAGGCAAATTTGTCTTCGAACGTAATAATGTAGATGTAGTTGGCCTTTTAGGTTGAAAATCTTCGATTTGTTTTGCTGGCGTTGGTGGCGTAGTTTCACGAAAAGGATTTTCTGGTTCAACAGTCCAATCCAAAGGCTTGTCGTCATGAGTAATTCGTAGGATTTTATCGCTCGTATCTATATTAATTTCATCTTCAATTTGTTCCTCATCCATTTTATCTTCTATTATGTCATCCATAATTGTAAGTAATCCAAAAGCTGGGGTAATAACATCTACACCTTTCTAAAATTAAAATTTTAAAAATTTAATTATTTAATTTATCTTACCTTTTCCTTCTCTTCAACTTCATCTCCAGATTCTTCAACCACTATTAATGGTGGCTGGTCCGTCTGAGATTCGTTTGATGTATTCTGTTGTTGTTCTGGTTCGGGGTCGTCTTCGAGAACTCCCCAGACCATAAGAGTGATAAGAAATTCCATTACATTCATTTTGTTTATTTTTAAATTCTAAAATCTATATATACTTATTTATAAAAATTAAATAAAATTTTAAAATGTCAGGATTTGAAAAATTTGATTTAATACATTCACGATTCAAGCACCCTTTTACAATGATTGTATCGGGGAGTACAGGATCTGGTAAATCAGAATGGGTTAAAAAATTTCTAGAAAACTTGTCTGAAATGATTCCAGATGACAATGAGGGAAAATATCAAATTGATTTGGTACTATATTGTTATGGGGAGTTAAATAAAAATATTATACGTATGCAGAGAATAGGGTTTGTTAATAAAGGTAAGACAAGAGTTATAGTTCATAATGGGGTGCCAGTAGGAGGTGAGGAATTTATACGTGCAAAAGCCATTCAATCAAATGGAAAAATGTTGCTTGTACTCGATGACTTAATGGTTGGGATGAATCAAAATCTATTAGATACAATATTTACGAAAGGATCTCATAATTGGAAAATGAGTGTTATATTAATAACACAGCATTTGTTTAGCAAAGAGTTAAAAATAGCTCGTAATAATTCACACTATTTGTTGTTAATGCGAAATCCTGCTGGAGCCTTGCAGATAAGAACGCTTGCTTCCCATTTGTTTCCTTCACGCTCAAAATATTTCTTAGAGGCGTATTCGGATGCTACTAAAGACAATTTTGGATATCTTTTAGTTGATATACATCCTAGTACACCTGAGTTGTTAAGACTTAGAACACATATATATCGTGATGATGAGAGTAAAACAATAGTTTATATTCCAAAATGAGGAAAAAATTTTATACTAGCGATCTAATACAGCGAAATTCAAATTTTTTGCGTTCGATTTTTGATTGTTCGAAGTCGAATAATGTATTAAAGAATTTATTAAATAAGGCTTCAGATGAACAATTGTTATGTTTTGTGGAAATTTGTTTTAATTTATTAAAAGGACGCTTACCTTTTCATAAAAATAGAATTACAACTTTGCAAAAACATGCAAATTTGTTGCGTAAAATAAGTAGATCCAGAAGTGCACCATCTACGAGAATTTTATTGCAAAAAGGAAATGGAATCCCTCCGGTTGCTGGGCTTCTTGCTAGCCTTATTATCCCAATAATTACTGATAAAATTTTAAAATAATATAAATAAAAAATTATTGATGAAATAATACAGTTATGAAGAATGCAAATAGAATGTTTCTAATCCCCGAAGACATTTATAAAAATATAATTGGGGGTTTCGATGAAAATCAAGAATTACTTTCAAGCGGAGATGGGACTGCTATAGGTTTGATAAAGGAACGTTTGCAAAATACTAGTGCCAATAAAGAAATATTAGATCCTACAACAAGGGCAATTCGTTATGAACAAGATTTTAAAAGGTATAATAAACTTTTAAAAGAGAAGGAGGAAAAACCTATTGATGTTAAATTGAAAAATTTTGAAGAAATAGCGGATGTGGTTTCAAAAAATATTGACCATAAACCTCAATTAGCAGCGAAAGCTGATCCTATTAAAAAACCACCCCGTAAAGTTATAATAAAAAAGAAACTACATAAAAAATCATTTGGTAAAGTTGGTATAAGGAGACAATATCCTATTCAAGATATTAAAGTTGAAGCTGATGAAAGTGAGGTAAAAGATAAAAGTGATGAAGAGGAAGATGAATTTTTATCGGCAGATACCGATAATGAGCCTAGTCCAAAAGAACAAGCATTGAAATATATAAGACAACATGCAGGTGAATTAGGTGTTTTGCCAAATGGAAAATTAGCGAGAAAAATAGGCAGCAAAGATTCATTCATTACAAGTAATATAGAAGATCTTGTAAATCATATACTTAAAAATAAGAATAAGCGTAAAAGACCAATTCCAACTGGTTACGACGAATTTATTCGTAGAATAAATAAACATACAGTTTTACAAAATTTGCTTTTTCCGTCGAAAACTACTACTAATAAACAAGAAGGTGAAGGTGGTTGTTTCAAACAAGTATTTTCTTATAAACCGTCCTTATGGCAGTAGTGTTAACTAATAATAAGATAAAAATACTTGATAAATTATATAAAAATGTTAATTCCTCAACATGTTTTACCTCTCTCGAGCCGCTTTTACACGAATCTAGGAAAGTTGATAAAAATATTTCACGACAAGATGTCAAGGACTATCTTGCAATGCAAAATGTCAATACTCTTCATAGGAGAGTTGTTAGAAAATATAAAAGAATGCCAACGTTAGCTCCAGGACTTCATACAGAATGGCAAGCAGATTTGAGCGTTTTTAATCGTATATGTAAACAGAATCAAGGATACAAGTATTTATTAGTGTGTATAGATACACTCAGTCGTCAAATATTTGTCGAACCGGTAAAGAGTAAACATAGTGATAATATGATAAATGCATTTAAAAAATTATTTTCTCGTACTAAAGTCATTCCATGGAAATTATTAACTGATCAAGGACTTGAATTTACTGCTAAACAAGTACAAAAATATTTCAAGTCCTTGGATATGGAACATTTCTCTATGCTTACTTCACCTTTGTGGCATGCTGGAATGGCAGAAAGAGCTAACCGAAGCATTAAAGAAAGATTATATAGGTATTTTACAGAAAATAAAACTTTAAAATGGGTGGATGTTATCCAAAAAATTGTTAGGTCAATTAATAACTCATTTAACTCCAGTATAGGTATGCGCCCAACTGATGTCAATTTTAAAAATGCTGAAAAATTAAGGCAAATACTAAAGAATAGAGCAATTGAGACACACGCCTCTTCTTCTCAATGGAGAAGGAAAAAGTTTTCAGTAGGAGATAGAGTGCGAATCGAAAAATATAAGCATATATTTCAAAAGGGCTATTTGCCAAATTTCACAAATGAAATTTTTATTATTGATAAAGTTCGCTTAGTTCCCTATCAACCTCCTACATACAAAATTAAAGACTCTAATGGAGAACAGATTAGGGGGTGGTTTTATTCTAATGATTTAATTTTAGTAAAAGAGAATTCTAAAAAGGATGAGAATTTATATGACATTAATAAAGTTTTGAAAAAAAGGAAACGCGATGGGGAAGATTATGCTTTTGTCAGTTGGAAGGGTTATGGTCCGGAACATAACAGTTGGATACCCGCTAATTCTATAACTTGGAGATAATTATACATAAATTAAAATTTAAGCTTTTTAATTTGTAAAAAAATGACTTCATTTTATATTATTATTCCGTCTAACACAAACATAGAAGGAAATAGAACAAATTCCTTCCGAGTTAGGTTACCTCATAAGTTGCAATTTAATTCTGAGTGGCATGTCGGCCTAGCCGTTATGGTTTATCCACACTCCTGGCCGTCGTTAGGTACTAATAATGAACAAACTGTAACTGTTTATTGGAAAAGTGGGGATGTGGTTCAATTTTCTGTTCCTTCCAATACTTTAACTAATCCCCAACATTTAAAAGATAATTTAGATAGATCCTTAAACAAAGGAAGTGAAGCACTTGTTGACAAATTTCGTAACGTTCACATTGAATATACAAATAAATTAAAAGAACTTCGCACGCAGGCTAAAGATAAGTATAAACGTTTAAAAGAACTCTCTCAGAAAAGGACAGAGCCAGTATCTAACGTGACTACAGCAGAACACGTAAGTATTAGTGAAGAAACTGAAGTTCCTAGCTTAAAAAGTGAAGATGAAATTTTTACTGATTTGATGAATATCGAGAATTTAAAAATGCCTGATGATTTCAAACAAATTATTTCGGTAACTAACGAAGTTGGATTTGACCCCTGGATAAGAGTATTTCGTAAACCTAGATTAGCATGCAATTTTGAATTCCATAGTTATAAAAATAGGTTTTCCTTGCACATCGATAGTGAATATGTAGAAAAAATTGAATTAACTGAGCAGCTTGCATATATCTTAGGGTTTGATAGGCAAATTTTAACTGAAACTTGTATTGCAAATTTTATGCCTGATATGCGAGGAGGTGTATCCTGCTTCCACGTTTATGCACCTGGATTAATTGAACCAATGGTCATAGGCGATGTGACAGCACCAGTGCTTAGAATTGTTACAATCAGAGGTAAACAAGATGAAATTATTGAAGAACAATTTTTATGTGTTCAATACCATAAGCTACTTGTAAAAGAAATTTCTGAAATTTTTATTGAAATTAGAACTTCTAGTGGGACATTAATGCCATTTCAATATGGAACATGTACATTAACATTACATTTTAAAAAGGCTACATACTTTTAACAATGAATACACTTCAAATTGATAAAATATTAAAAAGAAATATTGTTACAAAGGGATTTTATGTAGGATGCTTTGCTTCAGACTGTATTCCTTATAGGAGTAACTTTTTTCCGTTCTGTATTGTAGTTAATACAGATCCGAGCAATTTGTCTGGAACACACTGGATAGCATTATTTTGCAATTCACCTAGTAGTATTGAATACTATGACTCGTTAGGTATCTGGCCACCGATAAGCTATCATATTAGAACCTATTTAGATAAGTTTAACAATGTTCAATTTAATTCTGTTATGTTACAACAACCATTTTCTAGTACATGCGGGAATCATGTTATCTTATTTCTTTATATGCGCTGCTTAGGTTTTTCAATGAATAAAATTATATCATTACTAAAAGGAATTAATGCTGATAAATTTGTATCTGAGTTTATTAGTACTCAGATATTTAATATAAATAGATGACTTTAATAATATACTTATAACATAAAAAATGCACATTGATTTTGATCCTGCAAATATAAACTGGTCAACGTTAGCTGAAACCCCCAATCAATGGGGCGGTTATAATGTTTTTCGTGGCGTTCCTTACCAACGAGGTAATGGATTGGGATCAGTCTTTAGAAGTTTTCTCCGTTATTTAATCCCGATTGGTAAAGAAATTGGTAGCGCTATTGGAAGACAGGGTTAGAATCCGGTAATCGAGTTTTAAGCAATGTCTTAGAAGGAAAAAATCTTAAAGAATCTCTTGTAACTGAAGGTAAATCAGGCTTAAAAAATCTACTGCAAAAAGCAGCTGAAAATGTTGATAAACAAAGTGGAAAAGGTTTTGATTTTAAACGATACAAAAATATAGAAAAGTCCCCTGCCATCGGGCAAATGAATGACGCAATACCGGGTCTTAAACCAAAAACTATAAATAAACATCCATATTCTCGAATCGGTCCTCCTAATTTTATTCCCAATTTCAAAAAGAAATATTCTAAAAAATCTACCAAAAAATCCCGTCCCCAAAAACGATTACGAGTAGACACGTTAGGAACATACTAAAATGAGTTGCCCAAAACAAATTAATGAAAACAGCCCTTTGGCACTAAATAGTGCGTTAAGTATTTTTTCTGTACCACCTACTAACGTTTCTGTTGTCCGGTCCTTTTTTAGAGAAATTCTTCCTCTTAGTACAATAACACAAGATTCGCCGTATTTGTTTCGATTGTTCAGTGATAATCTTTGGACCGACTTGTCTCGCACATATCTTTACCTCGAGCTATCAATTGAAAAGTTGGGAACCAATGGTAAATGGGTTGATATTGAAGCTACAGATGATAATATTGGATCGATTCAAGGTATTGGCCAAACATTTATTCAGCAGTTGAAGGTAACTGTTGGCAATACTGAAGTTTATGATAGTGGTACTCTCTATCCTTACAAAGCATATATTACTAATGAGTTGTCATTTCCAGACAACGTTAAATCGCATTTTCTTGCATCTATTGGATATTATAGAAGCGAAAAGCATGATGATCCTACAGATGATGGTTTCAAAAATCGTTGCTCTATTTTTGCAAACGGTAAACGCTCACAATTCCTTTCGCGCCTTGATTTTGATTTAGGAAATCAAGAATTATTTCTCGTTAATAATTTAGATATTCACTTTAGCATTTACAAAAGTAAGGATGCTTTTATATTACAAAATATCAAAGAAGGCGATAATAATCAATATAGACTTTATGTTCACGACGTTAAATTATTTTCGAAAATGGTTTTACAAGATAATGCTGGTTTTACAAGATAACAATGGTTTTACAAGATAAACAAATTTACAAGATAATGCTTTGGATCCCACTGTAGCTTATGGGATACCTTTATTACTACTACTTCATTTCATTATTCTCCCTATGATTTTAATATGTTGGATCTTACTCCTTCGAGTTCTGCGTAAATTAGGATTCATAACTTCTGCAGAAGAATCCAACATTGCAAAAAATATTAGCGAGATACCTTTAGAGACCTTGTGTCGAAGTAAAACACACTTTTCATTCCCAATTGAGCGGGTCGCCTAGCGAATTAAAAAAATAGTGCACTGAATTGGCTTTAGAAAAACCATTGTAAATAGTTGTTACATGTTGAGTGCGGTCAGTTTGAGAGCCAAAGGTTTTTAAAAATAAATTATCGGTTTATTAGCCGCCGACCCCAATCGACTCGGCCGCCGATTCAGGCTTCGTTGATACCTTTTGTTTTGCTGCTACGACACTTTAACCACACAGAATCGAGTTATGATACAACTTAACCTAGCCTCCGCACTACTTCATTCAAACCCCCACAAGCCCCAAAAGGACTAGGCTAGCTAATTATTGATTGCTTAGAGACAATAGGGCCTGAAGGGACTGGCTATTTGTTGAGAGAAAAAATTTTTTCTCTGACTTCTCTCACCCGATAGTCAGTCTCTTCAGAGCCCTATTGTCTCTAATCAATCAATAATTTAATAGGGGTAATATAGTAGTATTAAATGTCTCGTTATAACTGGAGTCCGATGACTTTAATACTGATAAACTTCAAAATTTATCGGTCGATGAAATATCCATAGATACCGTAAAATATGGCCGTAGTAGGTACGGTCCGGGCCCTTTAAATAGGAGAAAAAATAGAGGGCAAATAAGAAAAATAGAGGATATAAATAGAGGTAAAAGAGTAGAGGAATAATAGAAAATAGAGAAAAAAAGAAAAATAGAGGCCAAATAGAGGCCAAAAATTTAATACAAATTTTAACTATTTGTTTACCCTGTGAATAAATATGGATTCATTTTGAAAAATTTAAATGCTAAAGGCATTAGAACCTATTCACATTTCGGACGTTATTCTGATAATTATTCAGATTTGGGGGAGTATTTGAATAATTCGAAGATTCGCAGGCAAATCAGATTCATGTTTAGAGGAGACGGCGTAATTTGACAATAAAAAAATGAAACAATTTTTTAAATAGAATTCTAATAAAATGTCAAAAGCTAGTAAATATTTGAATAATTTGAATAACCTTTTGAAAAATCTTTCAAAATAATATAATAATTTACTTTTGTTGAGACACTTAAAATAAATAGTCTCATTTTGACATTTTCATCATATGCTAATTTAATAACATGTATTTCAAAACAAGTCTTAGAGATAAAAGGGCGTACAAATCTAACCAAACTACAAAATTTTATTTACTAATTATATTAACCAAAGTGCAAATTTAAAATCAGTCGGTGAGAAAATAAATATAAAATAACATAAACACCTTTCATAATTTACCGCCTTATTTTTACATAATTTATTTTGCCGTTTAGCGCATTTTTAAAATTTGCACTTTTTGTTAGTTTTTTTATTTGTTTCATTTTTACCTACAATATGACTTTCAACCTGTATGAAAATATTTAGGTGATTCGGAATATTGGTAAATACCGTAAAATATGACCGAAGTACGGTTCGGGCTTGGCTTTATTAAATAGAAACAAAAAATAGAGGAAAAACTTTAGGTAAAAATCCTAAATAAATTAGCATATTTTAAAAGGCTATTTTATTTAGTATTTTAAATAAATTTTAAACAAGTTTACCAAGTTCGGTCACAACAAGGATATAAGTGAGCGAAAATGGTAAATTGGACAATAATTAGTGGATTGGGATACAAATAGAAAGAGAAAATCTCAAGTTAATTATTTATGTTCAACCATTTGTTAAATATTGTAAAAAGTATAAGGGATTAATTGCCTTATGTGAGTTTTTAAATCCTTGATTAAATATAGAAAATTAAACGTTTGGATTTTGTAAAATGATTCCATCCCCTCTGAATAAGAATCTGTTTTGCTCTGCAAATCTACGAATAATTCGATCCGGATATCACATATTAACGGTTAGGATACTAGATCCTGATATTCAAAATTTTCGTTTCGGATATAGGATAGCATAAAAAACGGATATCCGAAGATTTCCAACTATCCGACGCCTTATACTAGATCCCCTAGTAATTTTTGCTTTATTTAATAGACCTAGGACCATATATTTCTTGTAAATTTTGGAAAGGATATTTAAAAAAATTAAATTTGCAGAAAATTTATTTAAAAGGTAAGATAAATATAAAGAATTTTTTTAATTTGTTCAATTATGTAAACAGAAGAAAGAAAAAAGTTGATTATGCCACAGAGCAAATAGAGGAAGAAGAAAATCTGACATTATTTAAAATCTTAGGGAAGAAAAAAAGTAAAAATGTGAGTGGACGAAGCTCGGAATTTCTAATACGTTTAAATAAAATTGGTTTCTCAACATAATTATTTGGGAAAAATAATATGATAGATTGTAATGTTAAACCCAGTCTTTAATTATTAGCTAACTATATATTCGTATCTCTTTCACTTGCATTTTTATTTGGTTCCTTTTCTGTTCTACATTGTTTTTTGTGGCACTTTTTACATATATAGAGTCCAGGTTCTGAATATCGGTACCAAGGTGATTTATTTTTATGACCGCAAATACAACAACTCCGATCATTTGAAATTCTCTAGAATTTTATATAAATAGGCTTAGAACTTTGAAAATGTCTAATTATTTTGAAATCCTTACTATTTATTAATAAATCAAACCTCTCTAGTTTTAAGCCATAATTTTAACGGTCTAGTCTTTCCATTTTTTCTTAGATTATATTGGTAACAAGCGAAGCACTGATGATTTTCTTTCAAGTATTTATACCATCGTCTGGTTTTTGTAGCTTTACATATGAAACATTGTTGATTAAATCCATCAACAATATCAGCTGTAATATTAAGAAATAAACTAAATTCAATAAAAACAAAAATAAAATTTTAATTACCCATCTTTTCACCAATATAAATCAATCTGCTCTCTTCTTTCGGATATTCAACTTTTTGTTTTTCTAACAATTCAATTTTATATCCAATTAAATTAATTTCCGTCCAATAACTTGATAAAAGTTTGTTTTTGGAATTTTCTAAATATTCTTTCAATAATTCTTTTTTAGTTATTTTTATATTTTCTGAAACAACATCTAATACAGAAGTTTCATAGTGCTTATTCCCTTTCTTGACAAAATTATTATTTAGGAGTACCTAAATTTTTTGATCAAATTACTCAAATTCATAACGGGAATTTTCGAAGTGCACACTCCTTACTTGGATACAGATCCGATGGCACATGGAAAATTTTTTTTCAAAAGTTCGCAACATATAGAGTGCGTTTTTCATCTACCACAGGCAAATTTAATGGAACTGAACAAGGAAGAAAATGCTGATCATATGTCATGTTAAGGGAGGAAAAAAGTAATAAAAAAACGATTCCCAACCTAGTTTCATATAGAGACAAAAAATCTTCATTCCGCAATTTTTATCTTGAAATCCGCAGCCGCACTCCACAAGTCGAAAACACACGCAATTTTACGCAATCCGAAATTTAAGGACTAAGTGATATTCTGGCAAAATAAGGGATATTAAGGGCTTCAAGTAACTTAGGGGCTTACAAGTGACTTCGTGCTTTGTAAAATTAAGAAAATTTGCATGAAATGAACCGACATGAATAATGACCGTCCAAATGACGTAATTTTGGAAAATAAAAATTCAAAAACCCATAACTGTTTTTAGTGGACGATTTTGAGGAAAATGACAACATTGACAATCTCATCACAAACCCGAATGGGTTGGTGCTAAACGCTATTTAAAATAATATACACCTGTTTTCCTATTTTTGGTAAAAATTTTTGAACATTTACATTATGAGCAATTTCTATCAAAAATTTTTTTTCTAATTGATACGTATATTTTGTAGTATCATTTATTTTAATATTAAAAACATTATAACCAGGATTCACTTCAATTTTATTGAATGTTTCACTTTTATTACAGAGATAATCACTTATTCTATTATTTGGTTTTACATTCTTTATCAATAGAAAACGTTCCTTTATTTGAATATTTTTTAAATAAATAAATTCTCTTTTATCTTTCCAATCATCATTGATCTTAACATCAACATTAACTAATCTTCCGTCACAATTAAAATTTAAACAAATATTTAAACATAAGATAAAATGAATTATAAATTTAGTCATCTAAATGAAGATTCTTTTAATGAGTATAATTTAATATTAAAATATTAAATAATGAATGGTAAATCGAGAAATTTTTGTATTTTTTGTTTTGGGCTATAGTTTTAAATCAGTTTTACAACTCGTTTATCTGTTGATTAAATGAGTGTTTAAAATATATTAATAAAATTATAAAAATATGAATTTTTATAGTGTATGAATGCTTAATTCATAAAAAATGCTTTAATTAAATAAGCAAAAATTGAGCTATTTTGTAATTCTATTCATGACCCAGCATTTGACTAGTAAAGTGCAAATTTAAAATTGTCTGTAAATTTTACAATTCTTTAATGTTTTATCAAAGCCAATATAAAATTACATAAACAACTTTTAAAGAATCTGCCTGCTTAATGCACGTGAATAAAATTAATTTCAATGTCTAATTTATCCTTATCAAAACAATGAAAAATTTCGATATATGTAATTAACAATTCTTTGGGACTTATATTACGGTGAATAAAATCTGAAAAATTTAAATCAAGAGAAAAGTAATTATTTTCCGCCGATATCTATATAAATTTATTGGTAAATGAAATAAATTATAAATAATATCTTTCCATTCAATCATATCTTATTTCAAATGTACTTTGAATAGTTCATTTCAATTCAAACTATTATCAATATGTAAAAATTGGTTTTCTGGCCAAAACAAATCAGAAATTAATGATTCACGTGCCCAAGCAAGCAGGGCTTTCAAACTTGTTTTTTGCTCTTTTATATTTTTTATTTCAGAAAACTTTATAAAAATTTCAAAACTTTTTTATATTCGCACTCTAATAGGCAACTTCTTGCCACGATAAAAATTACACAATAATTCTATTTTAGCTCATTTGCTTAGGGCCTTTCTTTACCTTTAGCTTATAGACCAATTTATTTTAGAAATGAGATAAAAATATATTTTATTCGCTTAGAATAAAAATAAATTAATATTCTATTTACCACTATTAGTTTTGATAAGACATTGAGAAATTATTAAATTTATTTATACTTTTTATATTTGCACTTTATAGTGCATTACTCATTATCTCAATTTTAGCTCATTTAATCAGAGCATTTGTATAGATTAATTATTCATATAGCTTGAGAATTTATATTTTTATGATAAGATAAAATTTATATTTAATTTATTTAAAATTTAATAATATACTAATACAGGGTGCTGCAAATTCGCGGAACTTTTTGGTTTTAACATAACTTTCTTGATTTTTATCGAAAATTGATAATCTTTTTTTATTTTATACCTAACACTAGGAAATTTATTGATACCAAAATCGCTTTTGAAATTTGCAATTTAGTATGATTAATTTCCCGTCAAAATTTAGGGAAAATTTTTTTTGATAAAAATTTGCCTGGAGACTTTAAATGCTTAAAAATATGATTTTTGTAGGATTAGTGTTACGGAATTAGCCATTTATATTTACAGATTATACTTATAATTATTTTATGATTTAATTTAAAATATAATTATTAAAAGAGGAATTTATTTTTTAGCTATAATGTTTAAATTTTTAATTATTCATAGTATTTTATATTTGAATATTTATTTATATTCATATTGCAACGGACGAGCAGTTTATGTTGGTGTAAAAATAAAAAATGATTGGGAAGAAAAAAGAGAATTTATTTATTTAAAAAATGTTGACATGAAGGAACGTTTTCTATTGATAAATAATGTAAATAGGGGTAACAAAATCGAAAATTATTTCAATAGAAAAACTGAAGCGTTTTGCAAAATTGAAGTAGATCCTTTTGAAAAAGTTTTTGTTGTTAAGTTAAATCATGTTTCAAAATATAGCTCTCAGCTAAAAACGAGAATTTTGATTGAAATGGCCAATAATAAAATTATTCAAAAATTTTTGCCTAGCTTGGATAAACGGGTATTTAATTAAATTATTTAACTACATAATAACTTGTTTCCGAATTTTATTGGTCGATAACCGTTTTTTAAACAATGAAGGAGCACAACAGTGCAAAATATTAACAAGTACATTAATAAATTAATCATATATTTAAGGTATTCCTCAATCTTCTTCTTCTTCTAATAATACGAAAATACGAAATCTTCTAAAAAAATACGAAATCTACGAAATCTTCTAAAAAAATAAAAAATACGAAATCTTCTAAAAATACGAAAGCAGATGGTTATTATCAGCTCGTCGAGATTAAACGAATGGCATAAGTCACTCTGAATTTTACACCAGTAAAATACAAGCCTAGCTATAATGTCATTTAAAACAATAATTGTAGGCTTGTATTTTACTGGTGTAAAATTCAGAGTGACGAAATTACCCTATGCGAATTACCCTATGCGGAAACATTTTTTACCTTAAGAGTTTTTGGATGTGACATTTTACGAATTTCTAAATCAACAACAAAGTATTTAAATAAATTTTCACGAACATTAAGGTCATAAGCTTGTTTACGGAGGTTATAAAGAATATTTAATTCATATTGGTTCATATCACGTCTGGCTGTTATGTTTTTAGGAACATTAGGAAGAGATTTAACGCATTTACGAAATGAATATAAAAAAATATCACGAGATTTTGTATCAGAAAAGGGTATTTTGAGAATACGCGGTTTATTGCTTTTGTTATTTTCATGTGGTGGATGTCTATGGATACCAGTAAAATCAACCTTATCTTCAAGTCCACATTCTTTTGCTAAACTTCTAACCATACCTTCATCATTTACTTCGGGCAATTTTTCAATAACAGCACGCAAAGATTTTGCCTTGATTGTTTCAGAATTAATAATAGCATTATTGATTGTTTGTGCTATTTGGCATTGTGAGGAGAGGCTGGAAGAGTAGATATTAAGAGGAGGGCAGCCCCAAGGAGTATTGATTGTTGATGAATCATTAGGTGGATTAGATTGTTGTTTAAAAATTTCTGATATTGTTGTTTTAACAATTTCAGTAATAGTGGGCTTTAATATTTCAGCAACGGCTTTTGCAATATCGATTATTTGTTGTTGATTTAAGTTTGGAGTCATTTTATATTTTCCTTTAGTTGTCCCAAGTTAAATTATTTGGAAGTGAAATGGAAGATTTGAATTTTATTTAGAAAATTAATTTCAATTTATCTTAAACTTAACTTATTTATGCGCGGCATATTACCAAAAACAGCATAAAATAAAGAAATCTTCTAAAAATACGA
This sequence comes from Meloidogyne enterolobii, assembly GCA_963681835.1. Lineage (NCBI taxonomy): Eukaryota > Metazoa > Nematoda > Chromadorea > Rhabditida > Meloidogynidae > Meloidogyne > Meloidogyne enterolobii. The sequence continues at coordinate 2,432,773 of CAVMJV010000006.1, forward strand.
AAGCAGATGGTTATTATCAGCTCGTCGAGATTAAACGAATGGCATAAGTCACTCTGAATTTTACACCAGTAAAATACAAGCCTACAATTTTTGTTTTAAATGACATTATAGCTAGGCTTGTATTTTACTGGTGTAAAATTCAGAGTGACTTATGCCATTCGTTTAATCTCGACGAGCTGATAATAACCATCTGCTTTCGTATTTTTAGAAGATTTCTTTATTTTATGCTGTTTTTGGTAATATGCCGCGCATAAATAAGTTAAGTTTAAGATAAATTGAAATTAATTTTCTAAATAAAATTCAAATCTTCTATTTCACTTCCAAATAATTTAACTTGGGACAACTAAAGGAAAATATAAAATGACTCCAAACTTAAATCAACAACAAATAATCGATATTGCAAAAGCCGTTGCTGAAATATTAAAGCCCACTATTACTGAAATTGTTAAAACAACAATATCAGAAATTTTTAAACAACAATCTAATCCACCTAATGATTCATCAACAATCAATACTCCTTGGGGCTGCCCTCCTCTTAATATCTACTCTTCCAGCCTCTCCTCACAATGCCAAATAGCACAAACAAGCAATAATGCTATTATTAATTCTGAAACAATCAAGGCAAAATCTTTGCGTGCTGTTATTGAAAAATTGCCCGAAGTAAATGATGAAGGTATGGTTAGAAGTTTAGCAAAAGAATGTGGACTTGAAGATAAGGTTGATTTTACTGGTATCCATAGACATCCACCACATGAAAATAACAAAAGCAATAAACCGCGTATTCTCAAAATACCCTTTTCTGATACAAAATCTCGTGATATTTTTTTATATTCATTTCGTAAATGCGTTAAATCTCTTCCTAATGTTCCTAAAAACATAACAGCCAGACGTGATATGACCCAATATGAATTAAATATTCTTTATAACCTCCGTAAACAAGCTTATGACCTTAATGTTCGTGAAAATTTATTTAAATACTTTGTTGTTGACTTAGAAATTCGTAAAATGTCACATCCAAAAACTCTTAAGGTAAAAAATGTTTCCGCATAGGAAATATCGTTATTCAAAATTTTTATAGAAATTGATATGCTTAGGGAATATTTAGCTTCAAACTGTGTTTGTGTGATAAATAAATTAAGCTTTACCTAAAATTTGGTAGGGATTGTTGAATTTGCCGTTTTATTATTATTTTGGAGTTATAAATTCAAAAAAATTAACAAAATGTAACTGGTGGTACACGTCATTTCAGTCCGCAAATTTTTGTCGTCATGTTTCAAACCCAGCACGTTTCACTATATGCCGCAATATAAAACACGAAGTTCATTATTAATAATCTTGCTAACAAAATTTATTTAAGGTTATTCCTATTTTTATAAATATTTTAGCGTATCACGAATGATCGAAAATGTTTTACTTGTGCAGCAACAAATACATCAAGGTGGTATCGTCATTCAAAACCTGAGCACTATGATTGTGATACTTGTTACAGAGGGCAACAAAGGATAAATAAGAAAACAAATAATGATCAACAAGAAATAGAAACGAATAAATAGTATTTTTATTAAGATAAATGTTAAATAAATAGATTGATTTTCATTATTTTATTTATTTTATGAAGGATTACATTTATAATGGACACAGAAGAATAAATATTAACAATTTTTGTGATTAAAAATAATGAAAATCAATCTATTTATTTAACATTTATCTTAATAAAAATACTATTTATTCGTTTCTATTTCTTGTTGATCTTTATTTGTTTACTTATTTATCCTTTGTTGCCCTCTGTAACAAGTATCACAATCATAGTGCTCAGGTTTTGAATGACGATACCACCTTGATGTTTTTGTTGCTGCACAAGTAAAACATTTTCGATCATTCGTGATACGCTAAAATATTTATAAAAATAGGAATAACCTTAAATAAATTTTGTTAGCAAGATTATTAATAATGAACTTCGTGTTTTATATTGCGGCATATAGTGAAACGTGCTGGGTTTGAAACATGACGACAAAAATTTGCGGACTGAAATGACGTGTACCACCAGTTACATTTTGTTAATTTTTTTGAATTTATAACTCCAAAATAATAATAAAACGGCAAATTCAACAATCCCTACCAAATTTTAGGTAAAGCTTAATTTATTTATCACACAAACACAGTTTGAAGCTAAATATTCCCTAAGCATATCAATTTCTATAAAAATTTTGAATAACGATATTTCCTTCTTAACACTAAAATGTCATATAAATAAGAATTTGATTGAATTGTGAATATTTTAGTATTATGACAATAGTTCTTGTTAAGGCAAACCTTTTTAATATTAAACCACAATTTTCTCGGTCTATGTTTTCCATTATTTCTTTGATTATATATGTAACATGATTGGCACAAATAATGCTCGTTTTTCAAGTATTCATACCAATTTTTACTCCATGTAGTTGCACAATTGAAACAATGTCGTTTGTACATTTCATTAATTAAAGCTAAAAGATTTAAGAATAAGTATTAAAGTTTACCCTAAATAAATCCAAAAATCTAAATATATTTACTTATTTTATTGCCAACATAAACAATTTTGCTTGTTAATTCCTTAGAACATTCAACTTTTTGTTTTTCTAACAATTCAATTTTATATCCAATTAAATTAATTTCCGTCCAATAAGTTGATAAAAGTTTGTCTTTGTAATTTTTAATAATGTCTTTTAATAATTCTTTTTTACTTATATTTTCTAAACTTTCTTCTAATATCGAAGTTTCATAATTATTATTATTCGTGATAAAATTATTATTTAGGCGAATCTTAGACATTAAATTTTTGTATTATTGTAGGCTTTAATTTAGAATAATCTGAAAGTTAATACCTTTTTTCCCAAATCTTTCAAATATTTCTTAACAATTTCATTATTGGCTATTTCAATCAAAATTCTCATTTTTAATTGAGAGCTAAATTTAGACACGTCATTTAGTTTGACAATAAAAAGATTTTCAACTGGATCTATTTCAATTTTACAAAACGATCCATTATTCTTGTAAACATAATCAACTATTTTATTTCCCTGTTTTACATTCATTATCAATCCAAAACGTTCCTTTATTTGAATATTTTTTAAATAAATAAATTTTCTTTTTTCTTCCCAATCTTCTTTTATTTTTAATCCAACCTCAACGTTTCTACCTTTGATCTGGATTTTCAAAAGCACAAACAAATATAAGAAAAGAATAATATTAAATTTATTCATCTTAAATTTCAATATTAAAAATATTATATAAAATACAAAGAGCAATGTTGCGGATAGTTGGAAATCTTCTGATATCCGGATTTAGTATCCGAACCGAAAATTTATGATATCCGGATCCGAGTCGAAAAATTTTATTTTCAAATTTTGAGTCAAAAAGTTGAGTCCCATGGAAGGAGAATAACGGAATAATATATGAATGAATTGGGGATTAACAGAGTTTTCGAGGGAATTTAGAATTAAAAGAAATTTTATCTGTTATTCAGAGGAGACGGCTCATTCGACGAGAATACAAATGAAACAATTTCTTAAATAGAATTCTAATAAATGTCACAAACTAGTGAATATTCGAATAATTTAAATAAACTTGTTTAGAATCTATCAAAATATTATAATAATTTAATTTTGTTGAGACACTATAAATAAATAGTCTCTTTTTGACATTTTCCTCATATGCTGAGTTAATAAGAGCTGTTCGAAATTTCGATATTTGACATTGTCAATCATGATCTCGACCCAAGTATTTCAAAACAATGTTAGAGATAAAAGGGGAAACAAATTTGACCAAACTACAAAATGTTATTTACTAATTATTTTAACCAAAGTGCAAATTTAAAATCAGTAGGTGGAAAAATAAATATAAAATAACATAAATACATTTCATAATTTACCGTCTTATTTTTTATTAAATTATTTAACATCAAAGGCATTTTCAAAATTTGCACTTTTGTCAATTGCCGCGGTTAATGTAATTAGTCAATAAAATTTTTTATTTGTTTATATTTTTACCTACCATTTGTCTTTCACGCTGCTTGGAAATATTTGGGTTGAAATCTTAATTGCCCTTGCCGCATTAGGATGATGTCCTCCACATGTAATTAAACTTCAAAATTAAAACCCATTAATTTATTTGATGATAACCAAAATTTAAATTATTCTAAATATTTGGCCTTATTTAAAAAATGTATTTTATATTACATTTATTCCAAATTTAAACATAATATATGCCAACTCTATATGTCTAAAGCTGTTTATATCCTGAAGCGTAAATTAATATAAAAAAGTCTGTATAATATGAAATGTATTTATGTTATTTTATATTTATTTTCTCACCGAGTGATTTTAAATTTGCACTTTAATTAATATAATTAGTAAATAATATTTTGTAGTTTGGTTAGGTTTGTACCCCCTTTTGCCTCTAAGACTTGTTTCGAAATACTCGGGTCGAAATCTTGATTGCCAATGTCAAAAAATCGAAATATCGAACAGCTTTTATTAACTTAGCATATGATGAAAATGTCAAAATAAGACTAATTATTTATAGTGTCTAAACAAAAGTAAATTATTATAATATTTTGATAGATTTTAAACAAAGTTATTCAAATTATTCGAATATTTACTAGCTTTTAACATTTTATTAGAATTTATGTAAAAATGTATTATTTGGATACTTGTAAAATGATTCCATCCCCTCTGAATAAGAATCTGTTTTGCTCTGCAAATCTACGAATAATTCGATCCGGATATCACATATTAACGGTTAGGATACTAGATCCTGATATTCGAAATTTTCGTTTCGGATATAGGATAGCATAAAAAACGGATATCCGAAGATTTCCAACTATCCGACGCCTTATACTAGATCCCCTAGTAATTTTTGCTTTATTTAATAGACCTAGGACCATATATTTCTTGTAAATTTTGGAAAGGATATTTAAAAAAATTAAATTTGCAGAAAATTTATTTAAAAGGTAAGATAAATATAAAGAATTTTTTTAATTTGTTCAATTATGTAAACAGAAGAAAGAAAAAAGTTGATTATGCCACAGAGCAAATAGAGGAAGAAGAAAATCTGACATCATTTAAAATCTTAGGGAAGAAAAAAAGTAAAAATGTGAGTGGACGAAGCTCGGAATTTCTAATACGTTTAAATAAAATTGGTTTCTCAACATAATTATTTCGGGAAAAATAATATGATAGATTGTAATGTTAAACCCAGTCTTTAATTATTAGCTAACTATATATTCGTATCTCTTTCACTTGCATTTTTATTTGGTTCCTTTTCTGTTCTACATTGTTTTTTGTGGCACTTTTTACATATATAGAGTCCAGGTTCTGAATATCGGTACCAAGGTGATTTATTTTTATGACCGCAAATACAACAACTCCGATCATTTGAAATTCTCTAGAATATTATATAAATAGGCTTAGAACTTTGAAAATGTCTAATTATTTTGAAATCCTTACTATTTATTAATAAAACCAACCTCTCTAGTTTTAAACCATAATTTTAACGGTCTAGTCTTTCCAATTTTTCTTAGATTATATTGGTAACAAGCGAAGCACTGATGATTTTCTTTCAAGTATTTATTCCATCGTCTGGTTTGTCTAGCTTTGCATATGAAACATTGTTGATTAAATCCATTAACAATATCAGCTGTAATATTGAAATAAACTAAATTCAATAAAACAAAAATAAAATTTTAATTACCCATCTTTTCACCAATATAAATCAATCTGCTCTCTTCTTTCGGGTATTCAACTTTTATTTTTTCTAGCAATTCAATTTTATATCCAATTAAATTAATTTCCGTCCAATAACTTGATAAAAGTTTGTTTTTGGAATTTTCTAACTTTTCTTTCAATAATTCTTTTTTAGTTATTTTTATATTTTCTAAAACCTCGTCTAATACCGAAGTTTCATAGTGCTTATTCTTTTTCTTGACAAACTTATTATTTAGGAGTACCTAAATTTTTTGATCAAATTACTCAAATTCATAGGTTGTTATTAAATATAAAGAGTGACCCGAAATCTATCGGGCACACTATTGTTGTCATAACTTTATTCTAATTAAAGATATTGAGGTCAAATAAAGATTAAATGATAGAGAATTAAATAAGGCTCAAAAATAATCAGGAATTTTCGAAGTGCACACTTTTTGTTTGCATATATTCGATGGCGCATTAAAATTTTTTTCACAAGTTCGCAACATATAGAGCTGTTTTTGATTCTACCCCAGGCAGATTTAATGGAATTGAACAATGAAGAAAATGCTGATCATATGTCATGTCAAAGGAGGAAAAAAGTAGAGAAAAAACGATTCCCAACCTAATTTCATATAACGACAAAAAATCTTCATTCCGCAATTTTTATCTTGAAATCCGCAGCTGCACCCCAAAACTTGTAAAAACACGCAGTTTTACGCAATCCGAAATTTTGGGATTAAGTGATATTCTGGCGAAATAAGGGATATTAAGGGCTTACAAGTGACTTGTTTTTTGTGAAATTAAAAAAAATTGCATGAAATGAACAGATATGAATAATGACCGTTTCAATGACGTAATTTTGAAAAATAAAAATTCAAAAACCCATAACGTTTTTTAGTGGATGATTTTGACGAACTCGACAACATTGACAATCTCATCCCAAATCCCTAATGGGTTGGGGCTAAACGCTATTTAAAATAATATACACCTGTTTTCCTATTTTTGGTAAAAATTTTTGAACATTTACATTATGAGCAATTTCTATCAAAAATTTTTTTTCTAATTGATACGTATATTTTGTAGTATCATTTATTTTAATATTAAAAACATTATAACCAGGATTCACTTCAATTTTACTGAATGTTTCACTTTTATTACAGAGATAATCACTTATTCTATTATTTGGTTTTACATTCTTTATCAATAGAAAACGATCCTTCAATTCAACTTTTATTAAATAAATAAATTCTCGTTTGTCTTCCCAATCATCACTGATTTTAACTCCAACATTAGTTAATCTTCCGTCGCAATTAAAATTTAAACATATATTTAACCATAAAATAAAATGAATTATAAATTTAGTCATCTAAATGAAGATTATTTTAATGACTATAATTTAATATTAAAATATTAAATAATGAATGGTAAATCGAGAAATTTTTGTATTTTTTGTTTTGGGCTATAGTTTTAAATCAGTTTTACAACTCGTTTATCTGTTGATTAAATGAGTGTTTAAAATATATTAATAAAATTATAAAAATATGAATTTTTATAGTGTATGAATGCTTAATTCATAAAAAAATGCTTTAATTAAATAAGCAAAAATTGAGCTATTTTGTAATTCTATTCATGACCCAGCATTTGACTAGTAAAGTGCAAATTTAAAATTGTCGGTAAATTTTACAATTCTTTAATGTTTTATCAAAGCCAATATAAAATTACATAAACAACTTTTAAAGAATCTGCCTGCTTAATGCACGTGAATAAAATTAATTTCAATGTCTAATTTATCCTTATCAAAACAATGAAAAATTTCGATATATGTAATTAACAATTCTTTGGGACTTATATTACGGTGAATAAAATCTGAAAAATTTAAATCAAGAGAAAAGTAATTATTTTCCGCCGATATCTATATAAATTTATTGGAAAATGAAATAAATTATAAATAATATCTTTCCATTCAATCATATCTTATTTCAAATGTACTTTGAATAGTTCATTTCAATTCAAACTATTATCAATATGTAAAAATTGGTTTTCTGGCCAAAACAAATCAGAAATTAATGATTCACGTGCCCAAGCAAGCAGGGCTTTCAAACTTGTTTTTTGCTCTTTTATATTTTTTATTTCAGAAAACTTTATAAAAATTTCAAAACTTTTTTATATTCGCACTCTAATAGGCAACTTCTTGCCACGATAAAAATTACACAATAATTCTATTTTAGCTCATTTGCTTAGGGCCTTTCTTTACCTTTAGCTTATAGACCAATTTATTTTAGAAATGAGATAAAAATATATTTTATTCGCTTAGAATAAAAATAAATTAATATTCTATTTACCACTATTAGTTTTGATAAGACATTGAGAAATTATTAAATTTATTTATACTTTTTATATTTGCACTTTATAGTGCATTACTCATTATCTCAATTTTAGCTCATTTAATCAGAGCATTTGTATAGATTAATTATTCATATAGCTTGAGAATTTATATTTTTATGATAAGATAAAATTTATATTTAATTTATTTAAAATTTAATAATATACAGGGTGCGGCAAAAGTTCCCGTACTTTTGTTAAGCATAAAATTTATTTCAAATATTTTTTTAAATTTTATAAAATCTATGAAAAAGTGTTCATTAATATCTAAGGAAAAGAAATATTATAACAAATTTCCAAGATATCTTCCCTCCACTAAGATATACGCGTCTAAACGCTTACTGAAGTTGCCCAATATGGTCGCACACTCAACCACAGTAATTGAGTCCCAGACCAGTTGCAATCCCTCTTTTTTACATCTTTTGATATAAATCGTATCCAAGGATGTCTCTACTCCAATAATTACCAAACTACGTGTCTATAGCATTCAGATCTGGGGAGTTACTTGGCTAAATGGCTTTGCCCCAAAATTTTGGAAACAACTCTTCGCAGAGGTAAATCATTGTTTTTGCTCAATGTGAAGGGGCCCAATACTGTTTCGACATAAAATTGGTTTTAACTAAGGGTTGCAGTTCCCAGGAATGCAATGGAACATATCCCAGCCAAAACCATTGTTGCTGTGCCCAGGATCCATTGTTTTTATGCCCAGTGATCCAGTGGCATAAATCCCGGCCCACACCATTACAGATTGTCGAGAGAAGCGTTTTTTAACGATTTTGGAAGCAAGGCCTTTCCTTGGTGTTACGACCCGAGGTGTCCGAGATTTAACTAATGCGACGAGCACAATAATAACACTTTATCACACGAAGAAATAAACAATGTGTAGGCGAAGGGAATGGGACAGACGAAGGAGATCAGTGACTAGCCCCGCTAGTATGATCCGAATAGACTGACGTTTTCTCTGGCTTTTATAGTAAGCACTTTAAGGGCTGACGCCCATACACAACACTTGGAAGCAATTGCCTATGATTTTGTCTGTTGTGAAAGGCGGGGTTGCAACTTGAATGAGATTCAATTATTGTGGATGAGTGCGCGACCATGGTGGGCAAATTTAGCAAGCGTTTGGACGCGTATATCTTGGCGGAGAGAGGACATTCTTGGACATTTGTTATAATTTTTCCTTTCATTAGATATTAATAAACACTTTTTTATAGATTTTATAAAATTTAAGAAAATATTTGAAATAAATTTTATGTTTAATAAAAGTACGGGAACTTTTGCCGCACCCTATACTAATACAGGGTGCTGCAAATTCGCGGAACTTTTTGGCTTTAACATAACTTTCTTGATTTTTATCGAAAATTGATAATCTTTTTTTATTTTATACCTAACACTAGGAAATTTATTGATACCAAAATCGCTTTTGAAATTTGCAATTTAGTATGATTAATTTCCCGTCAAAATTTAGGGAAAATTTTTTTTAATAAAAATTTGCCTGGAGACTTTAAATGCTTAAAAATATGATTTTTGTAGGATTAGTGTTACGGAATTAGCCATTTATATTTACAGATTATACTTATAATTATTTTATGATTTAATTTAAAATATAATTATTAAAAGAGGAATTTATTTTTTAGCTATAATGTTTAAATTTTTAATTATTCATAGTATTTTATATTTGAATATTTATTTATATTCATATTGCAACGGACGAGCAGTTTATGTTGGTGTAAAAATAAAAAATGATTGGGAAGAAAAAAGAGAATTTATTTATTTAAAAAATGTTGACATGAAGGAACGTTTTCTATTGATAAATAATGTAAATAGGGGTAACAAAATCGAAAATTATTTCAATAGAAAAACTGAAGCGTTTTGCAAAATTGAAGTAGATCCTTTTGAAAAAGTTTTTGTTGTTAAGTTAAATCATGTTTCAAAATATAGCTCTCAGCTAAAAACGAGAATTTTGATTGAAATGGCCAATAATAAAATTATTCAAAAATTTTTGCCTAGCTTGGATAAACGGGTATTTAATTAAATTATTTAACTACATAATAACTTGTTTCCGAATTTTATTGGTCGATAACCGTTTTTTAAACAATGAAGGAGCACAACAGTGCAAAATATTAACAAGTACATTAATAAATTAATCATATATTTAAGGTATTCCTCAATCTTCTTCTTCTTCTAAAAATACGAAAATACGAAATCTTCTAAAAAAATACGAAATCTACGAAATCTTCTAAAAAAATAAAAAATACGAAATCTTCTAAAAATACGAAAGCAGATGGTTATTATCAGCTCGTCGAGATTAAACGAATGGCATAAGTCACTCTGAATTTTACACCAGTAAAATACAAGCCTAGCTATAATGTCATTTAAAACAAAAATTGTAGGCTTGTATTTTACTGGTGTAAAATTCAGAGTGACGAAATTACCCTATGCGAATTACCCTATGCGGAAACATTTTTTACCTTAAGAGTTTTTGGATGTGACATTTTACGAATTTCTAAATCAACAACAAAGTATTTAAATAAATTTTCCCGAACATTAAGGTCATAAGCTTGTTTACGGAGGTTATAAAGAATATTTAATTCATATTGGTTCATATCACGTCTGGCTGTTATGTTTTTAGGAACATTAGGAAGAGATTTAACGCATTTACAAAATGAATATAAAAAAATATCACGAGATTTTGTATCAGAAAAGGGTATTTTGAGAATACGCGGTTTATTTCTTTTGTTATTTTCATGTGGTGGATGTCTATGGATACCAGTAAAATCAACCTTATCTTCAAGTCCACATTCTTTTGCTAAACTTCTAACCATACCTTCATCATTTACTTCGGGCAATTTTTCAATAACAGCACGCAATGATTTTGCCTTGATTGTTTCAGAATTAATAATAGCATTATTGATTGTTTGTGCTATTTGGCATTGTGTTGAGAGGCTGGAAGAGTAGATATTAAGAGGAGGGGAGCCCCAAGGAGTATTGATTGTTGATGAATCATTAGGTGGATTAGATTGTTGTTTAAAAATTTCTGATATTGTTGTTTTAACAATTTCAGTAATAGTGGGCTTTAATATTTCAGCAACGGCTTTTGCAATATCGATTATTTGTTGTTGATTTAAGTTTGGAGTCATTTTATATTTTCCTTTAGTTGTCCCAAGTTAAATTATTTGGAAGTGAAATGGAAGATTTGAATTTTATTTAGAAAATTAATTTCAATTTATCTTAAACTTAACTTATTTATGCGCGGCATATTACCAAAAACAGCATAAAATAAAGAAATCTTCTAAAAATACGAAAGCAGATGGTTATTATCAGCTCGTCGAGATTAAACGAATGGCATAAGTCACTCTGAATTTTACACCAGTAAAATACAAGCCTACAATTTTTGTTTTAAATGACATTATAGCTAGGCTTGTATTTTACTGGTGTAAAATTCAGAGTGACTTATGCCATTCGTTTAATCTCGACGAGCTGATAATAACCATCTGCTTTCGTATTTTTAGAAGATTTCTTTATTTTATGCTGTTTTTGGTAATATGCCGCGCATAAATAAGTTAAGTTTAAGATAAATTGAAATTAATTTTCTAAATAAAATTCAAATCTTCTATTTCACTTCCAAATAATTTAACTTGGGACAACTAAAGGAAAATATAAAATGACTCCAAACTTAAATCAACAACAAATAATCGATATTGCAAAAGCCGTTGCTGAAATATTAAAGCCCACTATTACTGAAATTGTTAAAACAACAATATCAGAAATTTTTAAACAACAATCTAATCCACCTAATGATTCATCAACAATCAATACTCCTTGGGGCTGCCCTCCTCTTAATATCTACTCTTCCAGCCTCTCCTCACAATGCCAAATAGCACAAACAATCAATAATGCTATTATTAATTCTGAAACAATCAAGGCAAAATCTTTGCGTGCTGTTATTGAAAAATTGCCCGAAGTAAATGATGAAGGTATGGTTAGAAGTTTAGCAAAAGAATGTGGACTTGAAGATAAGGTTGATTTTACTGGTATCCATAGACATCCACCACATGAAAATAACAAAAGCAATAAACCGCGTATTCTCAAAATACCCTTTTCTGATACAAAATCTCGTGATATTTTTTTATATTCATTTCGTAAATGCGTTAAATCTCTTCCTAATGTTCCTAAAAACATAACAGCCAGACGTGATATGACCCAATATGAATTAAATATTCTTTATAACCTCCGTAAACAAGCTTATGACCTTAATGTTCGTGAAAATTTATTTAAATACTTTGTTGTTGACTTAGAAATTCGTAAAATGTCACATCCAAAAACTCTTAAGGTAAAAAATGTTTCCGCATAGGAAATATCGTTATTCAAAATTTTTATAGAAATTGATATGCTTAGGGAATATTTAGCTTCAAACTGTGTTTGTGTGATAAATAAATTAAGCTTTACCTAAAATTTGGTAGGGATTGTTGAATTTGCCGTTTTATTATTATTTTGGAGTTATAAATTCAAAAAAATTAACAAAATGTAACTGGTGGTACACGTCATTTCAGTCCGCAAATTTTTGTCGTCATGTTTCAAACCCAGCACGTTTCACTATATGCCGCAATATAAAACACGAAGTTCATTATTAATAATCTTGCTAACAAAATTTATTTAAGGTTATTCCTATTTTTATAAATATTTTAGCGTATCACGAATGATCGAAAATGTTTTACTTGTGCAGCAACAAATACATCAAGGTGGTATCGTCATTCAAAACCTGAGCACTATGATTGTGATACTTGTTACAGAGGGCAACAAAGGATAAATAAGAAAACAAATAATGATCAACAAGAAATAGAAACGAATAAATAGTATTTTTATTAAGATAAATGTTAAATAAATAGATTGATTTTCATTATTTTATTTATTTTATGAAGGATTACATTTATAATGGACACAGAAGAATAAATATTAACAATTTTTGTGATTAAAAATAATGAAAATCAATCTATTTATTTAACATTTATCTTAATAAAAATACTATTTATTCGTTTCTATTTCTTGTTGATCTTTATTTGTTTACTTATTTATCCTTTGTTGCCCTCTGTAACAAGTATCACAATCATAGTGCTCAGGTTTTGAATGACGATACCACCTTGATGTTTTTGTTGCTGCACAAGTAAAACATTTTCGATCATTCGTGATACGCTAAAATATTTATAAAAATAGGAATAACCTTAAATAAATTTTGTTAGCAAGATTATTAATAATGAACTTCGTGTTTTATATTGCGGCATATAGTGAAACGTGCTGGGTTTGAAACATGACGACAAAAATTTGCGGACTGAAATGACGTGTACCACCAGTTACATTTTGTTAATTTTTTTGAATTTATAACTCCAAAATAATAATAAAACGGCAAATTCAACAATCCCTACCAAATTTTAGGTAAAGCTTAATTTATTTATCACACAAACACAGTTTGAAGCTAAATATTCCCTAAGCATATCAATTTCTATAAAAATTTTGAATAACGATATTTCCTTCTTAACACTAAAATGTCATATAAATAAGAATTTGATTGAATTGTGAATATTTTAGTATTATGACAATAGTTCTTGTTAAGGCAAACCTTTTTAATATTAAACCACAATTTTCTCGGTCTATGTTTTCCATTATTTCTTTGATTATATATGTAACATGATTGGCACAAATAATGCTCGTTTTTCAAGTATTCATACCAATTTTTACTCCATGTAGTTGCACAATTGAAACAATGTCGTTTGTACATTTCATTAATTAAAGCTAAAAGATTTAAGAATAAGTATTAAAGTTTACCCTAAATAAATCCAAAAATCTAAATATATTTACTTATTTTATTGCCAACATAAACAATTTTGCTTGTTAATTCCTTCGAACATTCAACTTTTTGTTTTTCTAACAATTCAATTTTATATCCAATTAAATTAATTTCCGTCCAATAAGTTGATAAAAGTTTGTCTTTGTAATTTTTAATAATGTCTTTTAATAATTCTTTTTTACTTATATTTTCTAAACTTTCTTCTAATATCGAAGTTTCATAATTATTATTATTCGTGATAAAATTATTATTTAGGCGAATCTTAGACATTAAATTTTTGTATTATTGTAGGCTTTAATTTAGAATAATCTGAAAGTTAATACCTTTTTTCCCAAATCTTTCAAATATTTCTTAACAATTTCATTATTGGCTATTTCAATCAAAATTCTCATTTTTAATTGAGAGCTAAATTTAGACCCGTCATTTAGTTTGACAATAAAAAGATTTTCAACTGGATCTATTTCAATTTTACAAAACGATCCATTATTCTTGTAAACATAATCAACTATTTTATTTCCCTGTTTTACATTCATTATCAATCCAAAACGTTCCTTTATTTGAATATTTTTTAAATAAATAAATTTTCTTTTTTCTTCCCAATCTTCTTTTATTTTTAATCCAACCTCAACGTTTCTACCTTTGATCTGGATTTTCAAAAGCACAAACAAATATAAGAAAAGAATAATATTAAATTTATTCATCTTAAATTTCAATATTAAAAATATTATATAAAATACAAAGAGCAATGTTGCGGATAGTTGGAAATCTTCTGATATCCGGATTTAGTATCCGAACCGAAAATTTATGATATCCGGATCCGAGTCGAAAAATTTTATTTTCAAATTTTGAGTCAAAAAGTTGAGTCCCATGGAAGGAGAATAACGGAATAATATATGAATGAATTGGGGATTAACAGAGTTTTCGAGGGAATTTAGAATTAAAAGAAATTTTATCTGTTATTCAGAGGAGACGGCTCATTCGACGAGAATACAAATGAAACAATTTCTTAAATAGAATTCTAATAAATGTCACAAACTAGTGAATATTCGAATAATTTAAATAAACTTGTTTAGAATCTATCAAAATATTATAATAATTTAATTTTGTTGAGACACTATAAATAAATAGTCTCTTTTTGACATTTTCCTCATATGCTGAGTTAATAAGAGCTGTTCGAAATTTCGATATTTGACATTGTCAATCATGATCTCGACCCAAGTATTTCAAAACAATGTTAGAGATAAAAGGGGAAACAAATTTGACCAAACTACAAAATGTTATTTACTAATTATTTTAACCAAAGTGCAAATTTAAAATCAGTAGGTGGAAAAATAAATATAAAATAACATAAATACATTTCATAATTTACCGTCTTATTTTTTATTAAATTATTTAACATCAAAGGCATTTTCAAAATTTGCACTTTTGTCAATTGCCGCGGTTAATGTAATTAGTCAATAAAATTTTTTATTTGTTTATATTTTTACCTACCATTTGTCTTTCACGCTGCTTGGAAATATTTGGGTTGAAATCTTAATTGCCCTTGCCGCATTAGGATGATGTCCTCCACATGTAATTAAACTTCAAAATTAAAACCCATTAATTTATTTGATGATAACCAAAATTTAAATTATTCTAAATATTTGGCCTTATTTAAAAAATGTATTTTATATTACATTTATTCCAAATTTAAACATAATATATGCCAACTCTATATGTCTAAAGCTGTTTATATCCTGAAGCGTAAATTAATATAAAAAAGTCTGTATAATATGAAATGTATTTATGTTATTTTATATTTATTTTCTCACCGAGTGATTTTAAATTTGCACTTTAATTAATATAATTAGTAAATAATATTTTGTAGTTTGGTTAGGTTTGTACCCCCTTTTGCCTCTAAGACTTGTTTCGAAATACTCGGGTCGAAATCTTGATTGCCAATGTCAAAAAATCGAAATATCGAACAGCTTTTATTAACTTAGCATATGATGAAAATGTCAAAATAAGACTAATTATTTATAGTGTCTAAACAAAAGTAAATTATTATAATATTTTGATAGATTTTAAACAAAGTTATTCAAATTATTCGAATATTTACTAGCTTTTAACATTTTATTAGAATTTATGTAAAAATGTATTATTTGGATACTTGTAAAATGATTCCATCCCCTCTGAATAAGAATCTGTTTTGCTCTGCAAATCTACGAATAATTCGATCCGGATATCACATATTAACGGTTAGGATACTAGATCCTGATATTCGAAATTTTCGTTTCGGATATAGGATAGCATAAAAAACGGATATCCGAAGATTTCCAACTATCCGACGCCTTATACTAGATCCCCTAGTAATTTTTGCTTTATTTAATAGACCTAGGACCATATATTTCTTGTAAATTTTGGAAAGGATATTTAAAAAAATTAAATTTGCAGAAAATTTATTTAAAAGGTAAGATAAATATAAAGAATTTTTTTAATTTGTTCAATTATGTAAACAGAAGAAAGAAAAAAGTTGATTATGCCACAGAGCAAATAGAGGAAGAAGAAAATCTGACATTATTTAAAATCTTAGGGAAGAAAAAAAGTAAAAATGTGAGTGGACGAAGCTCGGAATTTCTAATACGTTTAAATAAAATTGGTTTCTCAACATAATTATTTCGGGAAAAATAATATGATAGATTGTAATGTTAAACCCAGTCTTTAATTATTAGCTAACTATATATTCGTATCTCTTTCACTTGCATTTTTATTTGGTTCCTTTTCTGTTCTACATTGTTTTTTGTGGCACTTTTTACATATATAGAGTCCAGGTTCTGAATATCGGTACCAAGGTGATTTATTTTTATGACCGCAAATACAACAACTCCGATCATTTGAAATTCTCTAGAATATTATATAAATAGGCTTAGAACTTTGAAAATGTCTAATTATTTTGAAATCCTTACTATTTATTAATAAAACCAACCTCTCTAGTTTTAAACCATAATTTTAACGGTCTAGTCTTTCCAATTTTTCTTAGATTATATTGGTAACAAGCGAAGCACTGATGATTTTCTTTCAAGTATTTATTCCATCGTCTGGTTTGTCTAGCTTTGCATATGAAACATTGTTGATTAAATCCATTAACAATATCAGCTGTAATATTGAAATAAACTAAATTCAATAAAACAAAAATAAAATTTTAATTACCCATCTTTTCACCAATATAAATCAATCTGCTCTCTTCTTTCGGGTATTCAACTTTTATTTTTTCTAGCAATTCAATTTTATATCCAATTAAATTAATTTCCGTCCAATAACTTGATAAAAGTTTGTTTTTGGAATTTTCTAACTTTTCTTTCAATAATTCTTTTTTAGTTATTTTTATATTTTCTAAAACCTCGTCTAATACCGAAGTTTCATAGTGCTTATTCTTTTTCTTGACAAACTTATTATTTAGGAGTACCTAAATTTTTTGATCAAATTACTCAAATTCATAGGTTGTTATTAAATATAAAGAGTGACCCGAAATCTATCGGGCACACTATTGTTGTCATAACTTTATTCTAATTAAAGATATTGAGGTCAAATAAAGATTAAATGATAGAGAATTAAATAAGGCTCAAAAATAATCAGGAATTTTCGAAGTGCACACTTTTTGTTTGCATATATTCGATGGCGCATTAAAATTTTTTTCACAAGTTCGCAACATATAGAGCTGTTTTTGATTCTACCCCAGGCAGATTTAATGGAATTGAACAATGAAGAAAATGCTGATCATATGTCATGTCAAAGGAGGAAAAAAGTAGAGAAAAAACGATTCCCAACCTAATTTCATATAACGACAAAAAATCTTCATTCCGCAATTTTTATCTTGAAATCCGCAGCTGCACCCCAAAACTTGTAAAAACACGCAGTTTTACGCAATCCGAAATTTTGGGATTAAGTGATATTCTGGCGAAATAAGGGATATTAAGGGCTTACAAGTGACTTGTTTTTTGTGAAATTAAAAAAAATTGCATGAAATGAACAGATATGAATAATGACCGTTTCAATGACGTAATTTTGAAAAATAAAAATTCAAAAACCCATAACGTTTTTTAGTGGATGATTTTGACGAACTCGACAACATTGACAATCTCATCCCAAATCCCTAATGGGTTGGGGCTAAACGCTATTTAAAATAATATACACCTGTTTTCCTATTTTTGGTAAAAATTTTTGAACATTTACATTATGAGCAATTTCTATCAAAAATTTTTTTTCTAATTGATACGTATATTTTGTAGTATCATTTATTTTAATATTAAAAACATTATAACCAGGATTCACTTCAATTTTACTGAATGTTTCACTTTTATTACAGAGATAATCACTTATTCTATTATTTGGTTTTACATTCTTTATCAATAGAAAACGATCCTTCAATTCAACTTTTATTAAATAAATAAATTCTCGTTTGTCTTCCCAATCATCACTGATTTTAACTCCAACATTAGTTAATCTTCCGTCGCAATTAAAATTTAAACATATATTTAACCATAAAATAAAATGAATTATAAATTTAGTCATCTAAATGAAGATTATTTTAATGACTATAATTTAATATTAAAATATTAAATAATGAATGGTAAATCGAGAAATTTTTGTATTTTTTGTTTTGGGCTATAGTTTTAAATCAGTTTTACAACTCGTTTATCTGTTGATTAAATGAGTGTTTAAAATATATTAATAAAATTATAAAAATATGAATTTTTATAGTGTATGAATGCTTAATTCATAAAAAAATGCTTTAATTAAATAAGCCAAAATTGAGCTATTTTGTAATTCTATTCATGACCCAGCATTTGACTAGTAAAGTGCAAATATAAAATTGTCGGTAAATTTTACAATTCTTTAATGTTTTATCAAAGCCAATATAAAATTACATAAACAACTTTTAAAGAATCTGCCTGCTTAATGCACGTGAATAAAATTAATTTCAATGTCTAATTTATCCTTATCAAAACAATGAAAAATTTCGATATATGTAATTAACAATTCTTTGGGACTTATATTACGGTGAATAAAATCTGAAAAATTTAAATCAAGAGAAAAGTAATTATTTTCCGCCGATATCTATATAAATTTATTGGTAAATGAAATAAATTATAAATAATATCTTTCCATTCAATCATATCTTATTTCAAATGTACTTTGAATAGTTCATTTCAATTCAAACTATTATCAATATGTAAAAATTGGTTTTCTGGCCAAAACAAATCAGAAATTAATGATTCACGTGCCCAAGCAAGCAGGGCTTTCAAACTTGTTTTTTGCTCTTTTATATTTTTTATTTCAGAAAACTTTATAAAAATTTCAAAACTTTTTTATATTCGCACTCTAATAGGCAACTTCTTGCCACGATAAAAATTACACAATAATTCTATTTTAGCTCATTTGCTTAGGGCCTTTCTTTACCTTTAGCTTATAGACCAATTTATTTTAGAAATGAGATAAAAATATATTTTATTCGCTTAGAATAAAAATAAATTAATATTCTATTTACCACTATTAGTTTTGATAAGACATTGAGAAATTATTAAATTTATTTATACTTTTTATATTTGCACTTTATAGTGCATTACTCATTATCTCAATTTTAGCTCATTTAATCAGAGCATTTGTATAGATTAATTATTCATATAGCTTGAGAATTTATATTTTTATGATAAGATAAAATTTATATTTAATTTATTTAAAATTTAATAATATACAGGGTGCGGCAAAAGTTCCCGTACTTTTGTTAAGCATAAAATTTATTTCAAATATTTTTTTAAATTTTATAAAATCTATGAAAAAGTGTTCATTAATATCTAAGGAAAAGAAATATTATAACAAATTTCCAAGATATCTTCCCTCCACTAAGATATACGCGTCTAAACGCTTACTGAAGTTGCCCAATATGGTCGCACACTCAACCACAGTAATTGAGTCCCAGACCAGTTGCAATCCCTCTTTTTTACATCTTTTGATATAAATCGTATCCAAGGATGTCTCTACTCCAATAATTACCAAACTACGTGTCTATAGCATTCAGATCTGGGGAGTTACTTGGCTAAATGGCTTTGCCCCAAAATTTTGGAAACAACTCTTCGCAGAGGTAAATCATTGTTTTTGCTCAATGTGAAGGGGCCCAATACTGTTTCGACATAAAATTGGTTTTAACTAAGTGTTGCAGTTCCCAGGAATGCAATGGAACATATCCCAGCCAAAACCATTGTTGCTGTGCCCAGGATCCATTGTTTTTATGCCCAGTGATCCAGTGGCATAAATCCCGGCCCACACCATTACAGATTGTCGAGAGAAGCGTTTTTTAACGATTTTGGAAGCAAGGCCTTTCCTTGGTGTTACGACCCGAGGTGTCCGAGATTTAACTAATGCGACGAGCACAATAATAACACTTTATCACACGAAGAAATAAACAATGTGTAGGCGAAGGGAATGGGACAGACGAAGGAGATCAGTGACTAGCCCCGCTAGTATGATCCGAATAGACTGACGTTTTCTCTGGCTTTTATAGTAAGCACTTTAAGGGCTGACGCCCATACACAACACTTGGAAGCAATTGCCTATGATTTTGTCTGTTGTGAAAGGCGGGGTTGCAACTTGAATGAGATTCAATTATTGTGGATGAGTGCGCGACCATGGTGGGCAAATTTAGCAAGCGTTTGGACGCGTATATCTTGGCGGAGAGAGGACATTCTTGGACATTTGTTATAATTTTTCCTTTCATTAGATATTAATAAACACTTTTTTATAGATTTTATAAAATTTAAGAAAATATTTGAAATAAATTTTATGTTTAATAAAAGTACGGGAACTTTTGCCGCACCCTATACTAATACAGGGTGCTGCAAATTCGCGGAACTTTTTGGCTTTAACATAACTTTCTTGATTTTTATCGAAAATTGATAATCTTTTTTTATTTTATACCTAACACTAGGAAATTTATTGATACCAAAATCGCTTTTGAAATTTGCAATTTAGTATGATTAATTTCCCGTCAAAATTTAGGGAAAATTTTTTTTAATAAAAATTTGCCTGGAGACTTTAAATGCTTAAAAATATGATTTTTGTAGGATTAGTGTTACGGAATTAGCCATTTATATTTACAGATTATACTTATAATTATTTTATGATTTAATTTAAAATATAATTATTAAAAGAGGAATTTATTTTTTAGCTATAATGTTTAAATTTTTAATTATTCATAGTATTTTATATTTGAATATTTATTTATATTCATATTGCAACGGACGAGCAGTTTATGTTGGTGTAAAAATAAAAAATGATTGGGAAGAAAAAAGAGAATTTATTTATTTAAAAAATGTTGACATGAAGGAACGTTTTCTATTGATAAATAATGTAAATAGGGGTAACAAAATCGAAAATTATTTCAATAGAAAAACTGAAGCGTTTTGCAAAATTGAAGTAGATCCTTTTGAAAAAGTTTTTGTTGTTAAGTTAAATCATGTTTCAAAATATAGCTCTCAGCTAAAAACGAGAATTTTGATTGAAATGGCCAATAATAAAATTATTCAAAAATTTTTGCCTAGCTTGGATAAACGGGTATTTAATTAAATTATTTAACTACATAATAACTTGTTTCCGAATTTTATTGGTCGATAACCGTTTTTTAAACAATGAAGGAGCACAACAGTGCAAAATATTAACAAGTACATTAATAAATTAATCATATATTTAAGGTATTCCTCAATAATAACTTTGTTAAAAAGTCGAATTATTATGAAGCATCTATATTAGATAGCAAGGTGAATTCAAATCAAGAAAATATAAAAAATTTCAAATCCAAACTTTTATCGAGTTATTGGACGGAAATTAATTTAATTGGATATAAAATTGAATTGCTAAATAAACAAAAGTTTGAATATCCTAAGGAATTAAAAAGTAGAATTATTTACATCGGCAGTGAAATAAGTACGTTTATTTCTACTTTTGCATGACTCGATAATTCTATCATCGCGTGAACGCGATATCATATCTGGGAACGTCACAAATAAATGATATTCAATTCTTAATCGTTAAAGGTGTACTAAACGAAAATAAACTAAATCAATGTTTTAATTGTGGAGCGACACAAACAAAACAAGCGGATACAACTTGCCATTGGCATAAATATCTAAAAGAAAATTATTTGTGCCAGCATTGTGGTGATTGTATACGGAAACATGGAAAGCATAGAAATAACTTCTTGATCAAAACTAAAAAGGTCTGAATTAGCCCTTTAATCGACCGCTCACTTCTCCAAGACCCACATAATGCCTCAATCAACAAAACTCCTTTCAAAAATAAAAAACCAAAGGGAAAGTTAAACTACAAAACGGTATCGAACCTGCATTAATGTTCATCCTATTAGAAATATCTGAGATTTTTTGAGGTTCAACACGATCTGTTAATTTTTCCAGTTGATGGAAATGGAAACATTGAAAAAATGAAACAAGCTAGTTAGAATCATTCCTAGCAGAATAAGTTTGGGAAAATTAGAAATATAGCTTTAAAAGATTTTATCTTAAAACAGTTTCAAATCCTATTTTTATAAATATTTTAGCAAATCACAAGAGATCGAAATTGTTTTATTTGTGAAGCAACAAAAACATCTAAATGGCACCGCCATTCAATGCCTGAACAATATATATGCAATGCCTGTTATTAAAAAATACTAAGATTAAAGAAGAAGACAAATAAAAATTAAACAAAACATGAAACGAATAAATAGTATTTAAATGATTATGATTTTCTAACTTTAATTTTCTGAGTTTATTGAAAAATTCTAAAAGTAAAATATACATATGTACATAATTTCAGTGAAAAACAAAATTCTTTATTGTTACCAAGATGAATAATAAATACATAGATTTATTTTCATTATTTTATTTATTTTATGAAGGATAACATTTATAAATACCATGAGGTGTTATGTCCGTGCTTTAGTCTAGCAACTAAATATGTCACGTCCCGAACTTTTACCACCGGTACAATACACTACAGCCAAATTTTTATGTATTTAATCATTTGAAAGTCTGCATGCGCATGCATATTAGGGTTTCACCGGAAGTTCCGGTTCCGGTTCCGGAAAGTTCCGGCCTTTTTTTGGTTCCGGTTCCGGTTCCGGGAACCGGAACTCAAATTGGTTCCGGTTCCGGCTCCGGTTTACAAATTGGTTCCGGGCAAACCGGAACTTTTTTACACCCCTAACGATCCCTTTTTTAAAAAATATTACTAAACTACTCGCACTCTCGGTCTTTGTATTATTGGAATAATCGAAAGAAATATGTTTAATTTCTTTAAATCTCCTCATGTAAGCTGGTGGCCGACTGGTTAAGAGGTATATATATTTAAACCTTTATCTATTTAAACCTTTTATATTTAAACCTATTATATCTATTTAAACCTTTTAATCAAAAAGGTTTAAATAGATATCAATTTAATGAAATGTCTGATGTATTATTTATATTCAAGATTTTAATTGTAACATTTATTTAATTCAATGACAATTATTCGAACTGTTGTTAAACTAAACAAAAATTAGGATTTTTAAAAAGCTCTCTTTTAATTTTGTCTTTTCTAAGTCTACAACTTTAATTAAGAAATTGTGTTGCTTGACAACATAAATAAAGGCATTTAATCTCTCGGATGTTCTTTCACAAAACTTACCTATCTAGGCAAACATTTAATATTTTACTTCATAATGTATTTACTAAGATAATCATTATCTCAAACTTCTAATTTCTTTAATTTGGTTCCAAGTGTTTATCAAACCATCTTTTCTTTTTATTCCGAATATTTTCTTGGTGAATATTAAATGAATAATTAAATTTCCGTCTTAAGCTTTTAAAATAACATGGTAACCTAACAAGCATCAGTCATGCATTTCTGTCAGCTTTTTAAGTACTTAAATATTTTTATTCCAAAGAAATTTCAAGATCCCAGAGTTCTTTTTTATATTAGCACCTTTGCTTTTAGTATGACAAAGATGAACTAACAGCATTAAATATCATAAATATGAAAGAGCTTGGTAAGCTCATTGGAAATTCTTTAAGCCAAATAAAAACCAAATGAGTTTTCTTGAAAATTTGTTCAATATCATTTTTCCATATTTACATTGAAAAAATTTTTCGAGTATTAATTTTCAATGCCGTGCGATTTTATATGGCTATATGGAGGGTAGAAAGGATAATGTCAAGCTTAATTTTTTTATTTATTCAAAACTTAATCTTAAAATTTAAAAGCAATTTTGGGTATCAGCAATATGCTAAAGTGTTGGGAATAAAAAGAAGAATTCTCAATTTTTATTAATTTTGAAGAATGTTATGACAAAAAGAAAAGAATTACATAAAATCTGTTTTTGTTAAAATATTGTTAAAGAAAGCATAATAAGTGAGCAATATATAATAAAAATAAATAAAATTGAATTCAATTTTTATATGATTCTTAACTAACATTTATCAATTCATTCGTTGGGTGTTTTTTTAATCATAAGTCTTCAGATAGTAGTCGCTTACCTACACGATCTAAATTAACAAATTACATTAAATTTTAAAGAAAAATCAACACTGAATTTTGTATTTTTATTCGATTTCTTTATTCGTTGCTGTTTTTTGTAACAAGCAGCACATAAATTGTGTCCAGGTATTGAATGACGGTGCCATTGTGAAGTATGAGTAACATAGCAAATAAAACATTTACGATCTTCCTTAAATTACTAATAAAAAGTCTGTTTTTATGTGGAGTCCATTCAACGATGATTTTAGTGGTTTACATTAACTTAAATCTCGCTTTATTTGCCTTTGCCATTGTTATTTTTTTAAAAGGAGAAGTAGAGTGAAGAAAAGCATAATGAAGGCGTATAAACGTATAGCACCATTTATCTATTAAAATTCCTCAACCACCTATATCAATCACAAAAAATCATGGAATTCAACTGGTTCAGTTGAAAATAAAATAGTGATTACGACACTTATCCTTTATGAAATCAAAGGAATCCGATTTTAACGATATCTAATAATAGAGAACCTTTTTAGTCGTAATAATCAAGCTTTTATGTCTATGCTTTCCACATGTTTTAATATAATTACCACAAGTATTACACAAATAGTGTTCTTTGAGATATTTTTGCCACCAAGATTTAGTTTGTTTAGCACCACAATTGAAACAATTTCGCGCGTTCTTTTCATTAGTTAACTCTATAAAATTAAAATAAAATTTTATTGATTAAAGATATTTTAGCTACCGTATTTACTCTATTAGAGCCCCATGGGGCTCTATTTTTCAACCTTCCTCCAAACGGGGGCAATATTTAGGAGGGGGGCTCTAATTGAGAGAGGGGCTATAATAGAGTAAATACGGTAGATTTAACAACGGGGATATCCTTATTTTGTCAAATAACATAAAATTTTTATTTACTTATTTTATCGCCAATGTAAATAATTGTGGTTTTTAATTCCCTCGGATATTTAACTTTTTGTTGATTTAACAATTCAATTTTGTATCCAACTAAATTAATTTCCGTCCAATAATTCGATAAAATAAATAATTTTAATCATCTGAAATTTAGAAAATCAAAGATGCCTTTTTGTTTTTTCATTAGAAAAAGGCAATTATTAATAATATTTTTTAATAATTTTTCAAATAAAACAACTTTGGTTAGCCGACTTTTGTCGGACCCATAAATGAGGACCAAACTAACGGTCCGTCAGTTAGGGACCCGAATGAACTTAAAAAAATTATGTAAAAGGCCTCTTTATTTAAAAGACCATCTTCTACAAATTATTTACATCTGATTTGGCATCTGATCTGGTTATAAAAAATCAGGACCTAACGAAAAGCCGTGAGTCACAAAGGTCGGGAGATCAAGATAAGGATAGACCTAATCTATACTCTTAGAGAAAATTTAAAATAGAGTTTTATCCAACGTTATACGTATTATATGAGACTTAAACATAAATATTTCTTATTTTTTAAAGTTTAATTAAATGCTAAGTGTATACAATAAAAAAACTACAAGTACATACAAATTTTACTGATTGACTTTATTAATCGCAGATTTTGTAATTTTATTAAGTTGGAAAATAAATAAAATAGGACAAATTTTGAAATTTTTGTTTACCAAAAAATTACAAAGTACATATGATTAAATTCAAAAGAATCTGATTTTTGAATGTAATTGTACTTTTATGTACAATTTTATGTACGAATTTTTGCTCTTGTTACGTGTCAAATTTACTTAATGTTTGTGTTATTCTAAAAATTTCAAAGCATATAGCTATTCAATTTATAAATTATTTCAGTAGGATGTTGATTAAGTAACCCATCATTCCGGTTTAAAAATCCGGTAAAAATTATTTCCGGAGTCCGGCAGAAATTATCGGATTCCGGATTGGATTTTGAATTTTTTGAATTTTTCAAAAAAAAAATTTTCTATGACATTTTTAGCGTTAAAATTTTGTAAGATGTGTGTCGTTTGTGTGTTAAAATGTTGTTAGGAGATATCTAAGGATTTTGGAGGCTATGAAGGATATTTTGTAGATCTTTCGAGGTTGAAAGTTTGGAAAATAAAGTAATTCATGGTTGGAATTTTGAAATTTGCTCCTATTTTCGTACAGTCCTATCACCTCGTACTCGTAACTGCCAATTTTTGAGCATTTTGGAGTCCAAGGAGCAATATTTGCTCCAAGGATCCTCTTAATCCCAAAATCTTCAATGCGACGCAGGCGAAAATGTTGAGAATTTTGAGGTCCTTAGGTCAGATTTCTAACAAAGAATAACGAAATAAGACACTAACTAACAAACTGCTTTATCACAATATAAATGAGCCATCGATATTAGAAATGGGATTAAACTGAATTAGTCTATATTTTTGACTGTATTAACAAATTTGCTTGGATATTATTTGCCTCCCTTTATTTGTGTGTATGAGAAAAAACTAAGCGAAGAAAAGGAAAAACAGGGAGATAATCGGATATTACCCAAGTAATTAAAGGAGTGAATGCAATGAAGGAAACTGGGTGGTTTGAATTATAACTGAAACACAAAATTTTAGTCCATATACCTTCAACGCTCGGTTTGCTTAACACGATGGGAACTATAGATAATTTTGCTGATTGATCAGCCATACAAAAATAGAACTGGTTTGAAATGAAAATCATAAAAAGTTATTTGAAAGGATCGAATATTAAATAATACATTTTTATTAAAATGTATATATTAAAATGCCGCAAAACCCCGCGCTTCGCGCGGGGTTTTGCGGCACGCGCCTTGCGGGGAGTCTATGGGCGCTGGGTCTGGGCTCGTAACATAAACCTATTCCTAATTCCCTTGCTCTGGTCGTATTTGGGCCTCTGTAGCAGCAAAAATCTCCACAGACTTGAGCTCTTCTAACCCCTTTTTTATCGTTTAACAACTAAGGATGGAACAGAGTTCTCATTCTCATTAGAAGCTCCTTCATCCTTCAAATTCAATTTTTAATTTTTAGCTACTAGGATTCGTGAGGGTGGAGGCTTCTAAGTGATGTCCTCTACTTAATTTTATAGTAAGAGTTAAGAAAAAATTAAGTCACAAGCATGATTTGAATGTGCGAATATGCTGGCGTAGCTCGCTTGGCATCGCTTATAAATTGTTTTACGACCGCCTAAGTGTTTAAAATTAGGGATGGATTCTTTAAACTGCGCCAAAATTCGAGGCCCGGTCGATCTTTCGAAACGAACCGTGCCCCCAACTCTAATTAAAATGCTGCCAGGTAAGTAGCAATTAATTAACATTAGTCTAAGCGTTGCTTGACTTCCAAAAAATTAAACATCCTGGACGGAATTCAACCACAAATTTTTTAAATTAGTAATGCTTATATGAATCGAAAAAATAAACAAATTTATATTGTTGTATTTGGTTGGCAATAAAGACAATATTTTCAGCTCCATGAAAAGTGAACCTCTATACATAATATGCTTGAAAACAAAATAGTTTCATTAAATTTCGATCCTTTAAAAGATATTTTTTGTGGTTAATGCCCGGGTATGTATTATTTTTTGATGACTGATTATTACAGTCAGAAATATTGCTTATGTATTCGTTTATGTCAAATTTTCAAATTCTATCGCTTATATCATACATATAGTGATTTCATAATATTAATTAATAAAAATGTATTATTTAATATTCGATCCTTTCAAATAACTTTTTATGATTTTCATTTCAAACCAGTTCTATTTTTGTATGGCTGATCAATCAGCAAAATTATCGATAGTTCCCATCGTGTTAAGCAAACCGAGCGTTGAAGGTATATGCACTAAAATTTTGTGTTTCAGTTATAATTCAAACCACCCAGTTTCCTTCATTGCATTCACTCCTTTAATTACTTGGGTAATATCCGATTATTTATTTATTTATTTATGAGCAACCACACGGTATAAAAATACACTAATTGTGGTGAAATTTAAAAGACAAATATATGTAAAAAGGACAAATATATGTAAAAAAAAGACAAATATATGTAAAAAAATTAATTTAATGAGAATTATGTATTTGGTGTGTTTGGTGAAATAATTGTTTTGGTATACATTTTGTTAAAAAATTTGTTTTACCTCACCAAACATTTAATAAATAGATTAAAACTTAAGGAAAAATGTTTCCGTTATCTGATATCCATTTTCTAATATATTTTCTGAATGGCTTTTTATGCATTATACCCATAATTTCATTAGGTAGTTTATTCCAGTTTGTTATATTTCTTATAAAAAAGTTATTTCTGGATTTCGAATTGTATCTTTGGTTTTGAAGGAGAAGGGGTTTTCTCTTTGCTTTTTTTGCAAATGCGAAGAAGTTTTCAGGTTTTAAGTGTGTATTCTGATACAGGATTTTTTGAGTCATACAAAGATCATTAATTTGTCTTCGTATGTCTAATTTCTCTAAGTTACATATTTTTAATCTTTCTTCATATTTTATTTTAATAAATCCAGATTTTTTAAATGCAATTCTTGTAAAGTATTTTTGAATTTTTTCAATCCTTTCGCAATTAGCTTTTTACATAGGATTCCATACTTCACTTGCATATTCTAGTTGGGGTCGAATATATGTTTTGTAGATATTAATGTATTGTTCTAGTTTTCTAGTTCTTATAACTTTAAAAAGCCTATATATACTAAAGTAAGCTCTTTTGATAATTACATTAATATGATCGGAAAATGAAAGTTTGGAATCTATTAGGATACCCAAATCTCTAACTGTTTGTAGTTTAGGAATTAGGTTGCCAGATATATGGTATTTTTCTTGTGTGTTATTTTTTCCAATGTAGAGTACAGAGCATTTATTTTCTGCGATTTCTAAACCGTTAATTTTAGCCCACTTATTAAGTAATATTAGTGATTCTTTTAGTATTTCCCGTCTATTGTCATTTTGATGATATGTATATAATTTTACATCATCTGCATATATTTTAATTTTTAAATAATGAGGAAGATAGTTTGGAAGGTCATTTATGAAGATAAGCATAATAAAGGACCTAATACACTTCCTTGTGGTACGCCTGATTTTGTTTCTACGCTTTCAGAGAATTCTTTTTCTATTTTAACTTTAAAACTTCTTTTTGTTAAAAAGTTTTCTATGAAATCATATAATTTTCCATTAATTCCACAAGCTTTTATTTTGAGGCATAAGAGCTCAATAGGAACAGAGTCAAATGCTTTAGCAAAATCAATGTAAATAATATCGATATTTTCTCTTTTTTCCAATGACTTATAAAAATCATTTAACATTGATAAAAGATAAATTACCTGTATGGTTACTCGAATTACCCTATGCGGAAATATTTTTTACCTTAAGAGGTTTTGGTTGTGACATTTTACGAATTTCTAAATCAACAACAAAGTATTTAAATAAGTTTTCACGAACATTAAGGTCATAAGCTTGTTTACGAAGGTTATAAAGAATATTTAATTCATATTGGGTCATATCGCGTCTGGCTGTTATGTTTTTAGGAACATTAGGAAGAGATTTGACACATTTACGAAATGAGTATAAAAAAGTATCACGAGATTTTGTATCAGTAAAGGGTATTTTTAGAATATGCGGTTTACTGCTTTTTTATTTTTATGTGGTGGATGTCTATGGATACCAGCAAAATCAACTTTATCTTCAAGTACACATTCTTTTACTAAACTTCTAACCATACCTTCATCATTTACTTCGGGCAATTTTTCAATAACAGCACGCAAAGATTTTGCCTTGATTGTTTCAGAATTGATGATAGCATTATTGAATGTTTGTGCTATTTGACATTGAGAGGAGAGGTTGGAAGAGTAGATATTAAGAGGAGGGCAGCCCCAAGGAGTATTGATTGTTTGTGAATCATTAGAATTAGATTGTTGTTTAAAAATTTCAGATATTGTTGTTTTAACAATTTCAGTAATAGTGGGCTTTAATATTTCAGCAACGGCTTTTGCAATATCGATTAATTGTTGTTGATTTAAATTTGGAGTCATTTTATATTTTCCTTTAGTTGTCCCAAGTTGATTTGGAAGTGAAATAGAAGATTTGAATTTTATTTTTAAAATTAATTTCAATTTATCTCAAACTTAAACTTAAACTTGGGTAATTAAATTTTTTTTTATTATTCTCCCTGTTTTTCCTTTTCTTCGCTTAGTTTTTTCTCCTACACACAAATAAAGGGAGGCAAATAATATCCAAGCAAATTTGTTAATACAGTCAAAAATATAGACTAATTCAGTTTAATCCCATTTCTAATATCGATGGCTCATTTATATTGTGATAAAGAAGTTTGTTAGTTAGTGTCTTATTTCGTTATTCTTTGTTAGAAATCTGACCTAAGGACCTCAAAATTCTCAACATTTTCGCCTGCGGCGCATGGAAGATTTTGGGATTAAGAGGATCCTTGGAGCAAATATTGCTCCTTGGACTCCAAAATGCTCAAAAATTGGCAGTTACGAGTACGAGGTGATAGGACTGTACGAAAATAGGAGCAAATTTCAAAATTCCAACCATGAATTACTTTATTTTCCAAACTTTCAACCTCGAAAGATCCACAAAATATCCTTCATAGCCTCCAAAATCCTTAGATATCTCCTAACAACATTTTAACACACAAACGACACACATCATACAAAATTTTAACGCTAAAAATGTCATAGAAATTTTTTTTTTTGAAAAATTCAATAAATTCAAAATCCAATCCGGAATCCGATAATTTCTGCCGGACTCCGGAAATAATTTTTACCGGATTAAAACCGGACCGGATTTATCCGGAAAAATCCGGCCGGATCCGGTCCGGTTCAAGTTGCAAATCCGGAATCCGGATCCGGTTCCGGAAAAATCGATTTTACCGGTCACTAACCAGAATTATGTACTTTACAAAAATAATTTCTTAATACATTAACTGCTTCTCGAAATTTGCCATTTGAGTATCGTCTATTTTTTTTAATTTTACTTTTTAAATTATTCCTAAGCAAACAGCTCATTCGAAAGTGCCAAAAAAGATATAGGACTTGAAATTATCAAAAATTATAGAGGGTTTTAAACTAAAAAATTAAATATGTAAATTACAGCTTATTAAAAAAGCTCGGCGATCTGTGACGATTGAAGCAAAATCATCTTCATTAAACAAGATCGAACAAAGTGACTTTTCTTACCATTGAATATTATTTTATTTTACTTATCCATAATCATATATTCTTATTTGGCATCATATCACATAATTGGTTATAGATGGTTACCAGAATAGATTTAATCAATGCGATTTAGCAGTAAGGGGAGCAGTGAACGACTTTTTAGCGAGGTCGAATAAACATTTTAATATCAACTCTTATGTCTTTATGAATGTAATCCTTTATAAAATAAATAAAATAATGAAAATAAATCTATTTAATATTTATCTTGGTAACAATTAAAAATTAGTTTTAGAATGAAATTACATATTTTATATTTTACATATTATATTTGTCCAAATAACTCAGAAAATTAAAGTTAACCAATCATAATCATTTAATTACTATTTCTTCAATTCCTCTTCTATTTGATTTTTATACACTTTTGTCATTTTTTGTTGTTTATTGTAACAGCTTTTACATATATGTTTTTTAGGATTCAAATGATGGTACCATTGTGATGTTTTTGATGTTCCGCAAGTGAAACATTTTCGATCATTTGTGATTCGCTAAAATATTTAAATAAATAGCAGTTGAAAATAGTACTCAGATAAAATTTTAAAGCTATTTTAGTAAGTAAGATCCCTAATAATGTCATTTAAATTTGCTCGAAGCAGTTAAAACAATAATATACTTTTATAAAGACATTGTTAATTATTATATGAATAAAGTTAAACCATTTTAGTATGACATCCCTCAGGTCTAATTTTACCATTATAAATTTTATAGTTGTGACATAGATAACACAAATAATGTTCGTTTAGGTATCTATACCATTTTTTGGTAATTGTAAATCTACAATTGAAACAGTTACGTTTATTTCCTTCAATTATTCCTCCTATAATAATAATATAAATGTATTTTTTAGGAATATAATCAAATAAAAAATTTAAAAGTATTTACGTATTTCACTGCCGATATAAATAATTCTACTTTTTAATTCTTCCTTCGGATATTCAACTTTTTGTTTTTCTAACAATTCAATTTTATATCCAATTAAATTAGTTTCCGTCCAATAACTTGCCAAAAGTTTGTCTTTGTAATTTTCTATATTGTCTTCAACCGAGCTGAAATTATTTCCACTCTTGAAAAATATCGAAGTTTCATAATGATTATTATTTTCACTAAAATTGTTATTTCGAAGTACCTTAAATTTAACACAAATTAGAGTATGTTAGAGAGGCCGCTTTTCATTTTATTGGTATTACTTTTTTTCAAGCTATTGCGACACTATGTAATGGAATTTATTAATAGAAATATACCATTTTTTCAAACCCAGG
Organism: Meloidogyne enterolobii; assembly: GCA_963681835.1. NCBI lineage: Eukaryota > Metazoa > Nematoda > Chromadorea > Rhabditida > Meloidogynidae > Meloidogyne > Meloidogyne enterolobii. The sequence continues at coordinate 2,465,699 of CAVMJV010000006.1, forward strand.
CAGAAAATTTTGAATTATTTTATTATTGGTAATTTCAATCAAAATCTTCTTTTTTAATTGATCAGATGGAATATATTTTGATCTATCACTTATTTCAACTTCAAACATATTTTTATCTAGATTTAAGTCAATTGAACGTAAATATCCTTCTATGTTTTTATTAAAACCATCATGTTTATTATTTGTCTTTTCAATTACTTTCATTACAAAGCGATTCTTTATTTCAAAATTTTTTAAATAAATAAATTCTCTTTTTTCTTTCCAATCATCACTAATTTTCACTTCCACACTAATAATTCTCCCTGAACACTGAATTTTCAAAAGAATAAATAAATATATGAAAATTATATAATTAAATTTAATCATCTGTAATTTAGAAAATTAAAGCTGCTTTTTTGTTGCGGACCCGTAAATGAGGACCGAACTAACTGTCCGTCAGTAAGGGACCCGAATGAATTTTTAAAAATTATGTGAAAGGTCTCATCAGTTAAAAGACCATATCCTACAAATTTTTTACATCTGATTTGGTATCTGATCTGGTTATGAAAAAATCAGGACCTAACGAAGTGCCGTGAGTTACAAAGGTCGGGAGATCAAGATCAGGATAGACTCATAGGGCGGTAATTTCAGGATTTTCTTTTGAAGGAAATTTAAAATAGAAGTTTTATCCAACGTTATACGTATTATATGAGACTTAAACATAAATATTTCCTATTTTTTAAAGTTTAATTAAATGCTAAGTGTATACAATAAGAAACTACAAGTACATACAAATTTTACTGATTGACTTTATTAAACGTAGGTTTTGTAATTTTATTAAGCGGGAAAATAAATAAAATAGGACAACTTTTGAAATTTTTGTTGACCAAAAAATTACAAAGTACACATGATTAAATTCAAAGAATTTGATCTTTGAATGTAATTGTACTTTTATGTACAATTTTATGTACGAATTTTTACCCTTGTCATGTGTCAAAATCATAAAATGTTGTGTTATTCTAAAAGAATATTGTAAAGCATAGGCGGTTGATTATGTAACAAATCATTCCGGGGAACATTAAAAAAATTAGCTAAATGGTAAACAATTAGCCCATTTCATCTTAATTATATTTAAAGTATTTTAACTATTTAAAAATTTTTTTTTATTTTTTTATTTAGCGTCTAACATATTGTATACATATTCTAAGTTTCTTAAATAGACAATTCTCTTTCATTGTTTTAAATATACTCTTTATTATATATTTTAATTTAAAATCGAGGTCTTATAAATATTATGTCGGAATTCCTATCCTCTCAAGGTTAAAGAGCAAAGAGGAATTGCCAAATACTATGCTCTATTTTAAAAATGTCAAAACGGACGTGTTAAAAGTGCATATGCTTCATATGTGAAGCTGATGTTTGTACCTAACATAAGTGAGGAAATGTCGCAGCCAAAAGGGCGGAGATTTTGGTATACTCGTAACTTTTCACTCACCATTTTACCAAACTCCTCACTTCAATGCTCCGTTTATAAGTTAGTCAGGACTGCCAATAAATACATTTACATCTTAAATTTATTACCATTCAAGTCGTTTTCCTAATTGTTTGTCGTTGAGTTTTGCTCAATTAAGGAATGAATAAACATGTTTAAATTATAATTAATGTTATTTAGAAAATAATATAATATATTTTAATAAATATATGTATTATAAACATTTTAAATTATAGTTAATATTATTCAGCTTACATGAAGAGAAGTTTAGCAAAAGTTTAGCCACTGGTTAGGATTTGAACTTGCGTCTCCTTGTTTAATTATTACTAGGCGTTTACGCTCACCTCTTCAAGCGGCTCTACCACTGAGCGACTGAAGCATCGTTATTCTTTAAGATCGCTTGACCCGCGTCTAAGCGTTCTAAATACTTTACGTGAATCATCCTTATAATAGTTATAATTAATCATTCTTACAATTATTTATCATTACGGATGCTAGATGTAATGTCCTGTTCGGACGAATTGAATATTGCATTCGTTTACATCAATTTTTGGAAGGTTTGCCCTATAATATCGATATCCCTATAATGTCGATATACCAGCTATTGATATTATAAAAATTTGGGGAAAAAATATGGCCATCCATTATAATGGATGCCCTTATCCCCAAAATTTAAATGTCAAAATTTCAAAATAAAAAAATTTAAGAAAGGTGTCTTCTTAGTTTTCCAAAATTTCCCAAAATTTTGCATACGGTGCTAAAAATCTAAAGGCGTATGCAGGAATTTAGAGAGATTATGAGAAATTAAGATTGGATTTAGTGGTTAACAGAATCATCGAGAGGATTTGGATGATTAAACGATTTGTGTAGAGTGTTTGTATTTTGGTATTAGGTGGATTTGACTAAAGTTTAGTTTAATGTCTACGGATTAACCGGTATTTTCCTTTGGTGTTTAAGAGGAATATTTAGGGTTTATTGTTGATTGTGTTTTTTAAAGATAAAACAAAAAAACAGCTTTAACTTTCAAAATTTCAGATGATTAAATTTAATTTTATAATTCTCATATATTTAATTATATTTTTGAAAATTCAATGCTACGGGAAACACATTCTTGTCGATGTGAAAATTAGAGATGATTGGAAAGAAAAAAGAGAATTTATTCATTTAAAGAATGTTGAAATAAAGGATCGTTTTTTGTTGAAAGTAATTCAAAAACAAAATAATCAACACGATAGTTTTAATAAAAATATAGATGGATATTTGCGTTCAATTGACTTAAATCTAAAGAAAAATATGTTTGAAGTTGAGTTGAGTGATACATCAAAATATTTTCCATCTGTTCGATTAAAAAAGAAAATTTTGATTGAAATTACTAATAATGAAATAATTCAAAATTTTCTGCCTGGGTTTGAAAAAATGGTATAATTTCATTTTTAGAATTCTTATTCCATAAGTTACAACTAGCAGGCAAATTAAACATAACAGCAAGGGAAAGGAAATTGGCCTCTCTATCTACTTTACTTTGTGTTAAATTTAAGGTACTCCGAAATAATCATTTTATTGAAAATAATAAATGCTATGAAACTTCTATATTGTATAATACTGAAAACAATTTTAACTTAGTTGAAGAAGGTATAGAAAATTACAAGGACAAACTTTTATCAAGTTATTGGACGGGAATTAATTTAATCGGATATAAAATTAAGATGTTAGAAAAACAAAAAGTTGTATATCCGAAGGAAGAATTAAAAAACAGAATTATTGAGATTGGCAATAAAATAAGTAAATGGTTTTTTCAATTTTTATTTGTTTTATGCCTAAAAATATACATATTATTCTTTACTATTATAGGAGGAATAATTGAAGGAAATAAACGAAACTGTTTTAATTGTAAAATTACAATTAACAAAAATTGGTATAGATACTTAAAAGAACATTATTTGTGCGATCCATGTCGTTGGTATAAAATAAATAATGTCAAAATGAGACCTGAAGGAAGTTTTTATCAAACTAACATGGTTTAAATTTATTCATTTATAATTAAAAATGCCTTTATAAAACTACATATTAGGGTTTCACCGGAACCGGAACCGGAACCGGATCCAATTTGAGTTCCGGTTCCCGGAACCGGAACCGGAACTTTTCTAAGTTCCGGGCCGGAACCGGAATTGGAACCGGAACTTTAAAAAAATTTGCTAGCAAATTAAAAAATTTAAAAAAAATTAAAAGAAATTTGATTTTAAAATTGGGTTGTCGGTTTCACCAAATTATTCTGTTAACCGAAACGACTAACACTTTCGGTTAACCAAAACCGAACCGTAAAACCGAACCGAACTACCCAAATCTCCTGATATGCCCGATACCACACCAATTATATGATATCCCCTTTGATCCCCGAATTTCTTTGAGTTATCCTCATCCCACCAGATCTCTAGATATCTAATCACCGATATAAATTTTACACGAAATCACCCAATATCATCCAAATCCCATTAATCCATGCAAATTCTGTAAAATAACCTATTCTTCCTTCCTTTTTAGCGCCGCAGGCGAAAATTTCGTGAATTTCGGAAGGCCAAGTGAGAAATGCCAAGTTTTGGAAAGCCAAATCCCCAGCTATCTCATCCCTAATATATCTACCTTGCACAGCACAATCCCTCAATATCATACCCAAATCCTAGATATTACCTATGACTCTTTGGGATACATGATTTAACTAAAATCACATTCATCCATCCACATCCTACGATATACCATTCAACTTCATTTTACAACGCCGCAGGCAAAAATTTTGAGAATTTGTGAGGACACGGAGCTAGATTTCTTCTTTCTCTGGCGCCGCAGGCGAAAATTGTGAGAATATTGCAAGGCCAGCCGTGGAAGGCCAACCCATATTTTTGAAAAAATCAATCTTTAGGGGTGTAAAAAAGTTCCGGTTTGCCCGGAACCGATTTGAAAACCGGAGCCGGAACCGGAACCGGAACCAATTTGAGTTCCGGTTCCCGGAACCGGAACCGGAACCAAAAAAACACCGGAACTTTCCGGAACCGGAACCGGAACCGGAACTTCCGGTGAAACCCTACTACATATATGGGTAAATGTCCAGTTGTCTCCCTACATGTCCGCAAAGAGAATGCGCACTTTTCTTCGCTTTCTTTGCATTTTTGGCGTTAGGAAAAATGCCCGCTTAAAGGAAAAGTTCTCCATCATTTTTCCTTTTCTATATTTATCATTTGACTTATGAAAGGAAGGGAACAAATAATAAAAATTAATTAAACTACTATATATAGCGATTAATGGTGTGCAAAACCAGCGATGTCTGTCGGGTTTTGGATCGGGTTTCTGTTCGAAATACGACCGGGTAGCCAGATGGATCAGTTAAAAAGCTTAATTCGCGGCGAAAATTTTTCTTTGTTTCAATTATTTAGCACCGCACATAGGTATAGTTAGATTTAGAAGCCCCATTAAAGGCTGTTATCTCACTGATCTTTTAGAAATATGTCTATTTGAGAATGTAATCCCAAATTTATGTCTTTTGATCATTTATAAAATAAAGTTTACACTTTGTTATTAGTTCATTTCTCTCTCTTTCATGAGGGCATATAATGTACATATAACAGAAAAGGAAAAATGAGGGAGAACTTTTCCTTTAAGTGGGAGAACTTTTCCTTTAAGCGGGAGAAACTTTCCTTACTTTTTCCACATTCGGAAATAGTAACTTAGATAAACTGATATAAGTTAAAGCTTCGTGGACAAAATCAGTTGCCGTTATTAAATAATTTTTATCTAAGAACTAGTAAACTCATATTATTATAAATATAATAGCGAATCACAAATGATCGAAAATGTTTCACTTGCGGAGCAACAAAAAAACCACAATGGTACCGTCATTCAATACCTGAACAATATATATGCAGAAGTTGTTACAATAAACAACAAAAAATGAAGAAGAAAACAAACAAAAATCAAACAGAGAAGGAAACGAATAAATAGTATTTAAATGGACGTGATTTTCTAACTTTAATTTTCTGATTTTATTGAACAAATTCTAAAACTTTAAAATATAACCTATATAATTTCAGTGAAAAACAAAATTCTTTAATTGTTTCTAAGATAAATATTAAATTCATAGATTTATTTGCATAATTTTTAGGGTTTCACCGGAAGTTCCGGTTCCGGTTCCGGTTCCGGAAAGTTCCGGTGTTTTTTTGGTTCCGGTTCCGGTTCCGGGAACCGGAACTCAAATTGGTTCCGGTTCCGGCTCCGGTTTTCAAATCGGTTCCGGGCAAACCGGAACTTTTTTACACCCCTAAAGATTGATTTTTTCAAAAATATGGGTTGGCCTTCCACGGCTGGCCTTGCAATATTCTCACAATTTTCGCCTGCGGCGCCAGAGAAAGAAGAAATCTAGCTCCGTGTCCTCACAAATTCTCAAAATTTTTGCCTGCGGCGTTGTAAAATGAAGTTGAATGGTATATCGTAGGATGTGGATGGATGAATGTGATTTTAGTTAAATCATGTATCCCAAAGAGTCATAGGTAATATCTAGGATTTGGGTATGATATTGAGGGATTGTGCTGTGCAAGGTAGATATATTAGGGATGAGATAGCTGGGGATTTGGCTTTCCAAAACTTGGCATTTCTCACTTGGCCTTCCGAAATTCACGAAATTTTCGCCTGCGGCGCTAAAAAGGAAGGAAGAATAGGTTATTTTACAGAATTTGCATGGATTAATGGGATTTGGATGATATTGGGTGATTTCGTGTAAAATTTATATCGGTGATTAGATATCTAGAGATCTGGTGGGATGAGGATAACTCAAAGAAATTCGGGGATCAAAGGGGATATCATATAATTGGTGTGGTATCGGGCATATCAGGAGATTTGGGTAGTTCGGTTCGGTTTTACGGTTCGGTTTTGGTTAACCGAAAGTGTTAGTCGTTTCGGTTAACAGAATAATTTGGTGAAACCGACAACCCAATTTTAAAATCAAATTTCTTTTAATTTTTTTTAAATTTTTTAATTTGCTAGCAAATTTTTTTAAAGTTCCGGTTCCGGTTCCGGTTCCGGCCCGGAACTTAGAAAAGTTCCGGTTCCGGTTCCGGGAACCGGAACTCAAATTGGATCCGGTTCCGGTTCCGGTCAAAATTTCGGTTCCGGTGAAACCCTAATAATTTTATTTATTTTATGAAGGATAACATTTATAAAGACACAGAAGTGTCGATATTAACTAATTTTTGTGTCCTCAAGTAAAAAGTCGTTTACTGCTTCCTTTACTGCTAAATCTTATGGATTAAATCTATTATGGTAACCATCTATAATCAATTATGTCATATGATGCCAAATAAAAATATTAGATTATGGTAAGTAAAATAAAATAATATTCAATGTCAAGAAAAGTTGCTTTGTCCAATCAGTTTACTGCAAATGATTTTGCTTCAATCATCTCATCTCGCCGAGCTTTTTATAATTGGATGTAATTTACACATCTAAATTTTTGAGCTTTAAATCCCCACTATGATTTTTGATCATTTCAAGCCCTATATATTTTTGAATTTTTCGTTTGAGCTGTTTACTTAGGATTAATTTGCAAAAGTTGAAATTAAAAAAATAGAGGATACTTATATGGTAAATTTGGAAGAGCAATAAATGTATTGAGAAAATATTTTATTTTGTTAAGCACATAATTCGTCGCAAGTGTTTAAATAAGTGCAGTTCAAAAGTCTAAGAGCAGTGGAAAGAATTGTATGATAAGATTTAGTCATCCAAATATTACAAAAGTTTGCATTAAAATTACAAAACCAATTATTTAAATGTGATCAAAAAAATTCTCTAAATTTTCAAAAATTTCCATAGCTTTACTGTTTAAATTAAAAGCGCACTTTCGATTTTAGTGTTTTTAATAAAAGGAAAAATCTGCAAATATTTGAGTAAAAATATTTACCGATAACAAAAGAAAATTAAAAAGAACGACGAACTCAACACTTTATCTTTGTATTTTTATCTCTGAATATTTTGCTTTTCCAATAATTCTGATTTTCTTCTAGTTGTTTGAATCATGCTTTTAGATTTTTATTTGCTCTCTTCCTTATTCTATATTGTCTTATATAACAAGTATTACATAAATAGATTCCAGGCTGTTTCTGTCTGTACCATCTTTTTGATTGTATTGCACAACATGTATTGCAATGACGATCATTCTTAAATGAAATATAAAATTATTTTATTTAAGGTAAACTCCTCAAAATTTTCACTAATTCTCATATTTTTAGCTATTCAAATGAAAGTAATTTACGGAGTCCTGCTGAAATTATACGGATCGTATAACCGAATATAGTCCCTGATATCTACGATATCTTCACAGAAATAATCAGTGAAATCTTTGGTTCAGGTTGTAATCAAAAATGTTATCATGATATTTATCCGTAGTAAAATCAAATGAATGCAATCTTACTGATATCAAATAATAGCCAACCTTTTTAGTCTTAATAAACAAGCTTTTATTTCTATGCTTTCCTAACTTTTGAATATAATCACCACAAGTGTTGTGTATGGGCGTCAGCCCTTAAAGTGTTTACTATAAAAGCCAGAGAAAACGTCAGTCTATTCGGATCATACTAGCGGGGCTAGTCACTGATCTCCTTCGTCTGTCCCATTCCCTTCGCCCACTTATTGTTTATTTCTTTGTGTGAAAAGTGTTATTATTGTGCTCGTCGACATTAGTTAAATCTCGGACACCTCGGGTCGTAACAATGGCGCGGTCGACAAAAAGTGAAGTGTGGCGAAGTGTAGTGAATTGCTTTAGCAATTAGTGAAGTGAATGTTTTGATTTTGAGTGGAAGACGTCGTAATTAGTGATCGGCATGAGTCGAAAGTGAATTGAGTGAAGTTAGTGCGCGTGGGTGAAAAAGGACTCAGTGCGAGTGCCAATGGTCGGATTTTAAGGCTGAAATGCCTAGTTTAAGGCTGAAATGCCTAGTGGTCCTGGAAGTGCGCAAATTTTGGCCGATCAAGTTTTGAAGTGTCTGGCATTCAAGAGAATGTAAGTCCAGAAATTGAGTTAAGTGAAAAATGTAAAAAAGTGAAAATTTGGCAGCCTACGGGTGGGTAAGACCAAATATTGAAGTTTGAATTGTAGTGAATAAAGTTAAATTTGGCAGCCAAAGGGGTGGGTAAGACCAAATAATGAAGTGAATAAAACGAAGTTTGGCAGCCTAAAGGTGAGTAAGACCAAATAATGAGCTTTGAAAGGTGATAGTGAGTGAATTGAAGTGAGTCAAGGCGCTAAGGAGTGAGTATTATTAGTGATTGAAGTGTTACTCCAGCGCAAGTGAGTGAAGCAACCCAGACTACACATAGTGTAGGTTCAGTGAAGTGTTGCGGTACCTGAGTCTTTGACAGAGGCAGGATGTAACAGGCATCCTTTGAGTGGTTAGTTAGTAGTAGTAGTATTCAAGTGATAGTATTAAACCACGAGCCATCCTAAAAGTACACGGGAAAACGGCACCGAACTGCACACTAACTATATGTTAGTGTTGTGGTGTTTGACTTCATTTAAGTCATGAAATAAAGTATTAGTGATGTAATTTAGTGAAATTATTGGGCACAGTGTTGAAAAGTGAATGTAGTGCAGCAATATAAAGTGAAGAAAAATGGTATTGAAATAAAAAGTGAGGAAAGTAAAATAGTGAAGTAAAGTAAAAAAAATAAAAGTGAAAAGCTTATGGACAAGCAGTGTCATGATCAACAGTGTGACCAATCAAGGACGTGCGTTGCCGTATTGGAAGCTGCTGTATGCACTGTAGACGACCGCTGCCAGAAGAAAAATAAAATGTGGAATAAGATGACAAATTTTGTGATGTTATGTAAATTGTTGTAATTTAATTTGTTGTTTTGCCCTTTTGTCATCCCACATTTTTTGTATTTTGTTGTGAGTTGAGTGTTAGTGAGAGACTAGACGCTCTGGCTTAGTGAATTGTATTGATAGCATGGAAGCTATAGTGAAAGTTAAAAAGTTGTAAAGCTTCGGCTTTAAGTGAAAGCCGAACCTTTTTTTCAAGGGGGGAGGTGTTGTGTATGGGCGTCAGCCCTTAAAGTGTTTACTATAAAAGCCAGAGAAAACGTCAGTCTATTCGGATCATACTAGCGGGGCTAGTCACTGATCTCCTTCGTCTGTCCCATTCCCTTCGCCCACTTATTGTTTATTTCTTTGTGTGATAAAGTGTTATTATTGTGCTCGTCGACATTAGTTAAATCTCGGACACCTCGGGTCGTAACAACAAGTATGACACAAATAGTGTTCATTGAGATATTTATACCATAATGTTTTAATTTGTCTATCACCACAATTCAAACATTCTCGCTCCTTCTTTACATTAATTACACCTATAAAATTAAAATAAAACATTTGTACGAGATGTTTTCAGCTTGATATGGCAGCTGAGATATCCTTGTTAGTGTTTCAATAGAGCCGAAATTTTGACCGAACCAAAACCGAAACCGGATCCAATTTTAGTTCCGGTTCCCGGAACTTTTCTAAGTTCCGGCCCGGAACCGGAATCGGAATTAAAAAAATTCTTTGCTAGCAAATTTAAAAAATTTGTATTTTAAGTAGAGTTCCCTGTTCACCTAATTCATCAGTTAACTAAAACAGGACCGACTAATCGAACTTAAACTTTTGGTCAATCGAACTGAAATGTTGTCGACGATAAGTGATATATTTGGATTAGAGAGTGGTGTATAAACTTATTTGTCGGATATAAGTTTTGATTTTGGGCGACTAAAAAGGTTCCGGATTGTAAGGGAGATTTAAGGGATATCAGTGGAAATATACTTTTTGGGTATAAAGAAGGATAGGAGGATATTAGGATTCATAGATATCGAATCCCATATCTACCTACTTAATTCTCCGATATCACACCCAAATCCCTCGAAATCAGATGATATAACTAAAATCCAAATTGATCCATCCAAATTCTCCGATATACCATTCAACTTTATTTTCAGGCGCCGCAGGCGAAAATGTTGAGAATTTTTGAAGACCAAGAAGCACGATTTCTTTTTTTTGCGCCGCAGGCGGAATTTTTGTAAAATTAGGAAGGCCGTAAGCAATAAATTCATCGTTTATTAATGAAACTAAAAATTTTAGAATTTTAGAGGGCAAAAAATCATAATTAATCGATTTAAAAATAGAATAATAACTTATAAAATAAGATATTATGGAAAAAAAATTATTCGGAATCCTTCGGATCCGGAACCCCGGTTAAACACATCCTAATCCTGTCAAATAACATAAAATTTTTATTTACATATTTTATCTCTAATGTCAATTATTGTGCTTTTTAATTCTTTCGGATATTCTAATTTCTGTTTTTCTAACAATTCAATTTTATATCCAATTAAATTAATTTCCGTCCAATAACTTGACATAAGTTTGTCTTTGTAATTTTCTATATTTTCTTCAGTTAAGCTTAAATTATTTTCATTCTTGTATAATATTGAAGCTTCATAACTATTGTTATTTTCAATAAAATTAATATTTCGGAGTACCTTAAATTTAACACAAATTAGTCCATAAAGCACTATGGAATGGAAATTCTATTCATAAAAATATACCATTTTTTCAAACCCAGGCAGAAAATTTTGAATTATTTCGTTATTTCTAATTTCAATCAAAATTTTTTTTAATTGATCAGATGGAATATATATAGATCTATCACTTATGCTAACTATAAAAATATTTTTATCTAGATTTAAGTCAATTGAACGCAAATATCCTTCTATATTTTTATAAAAGCAGTCATGTTGATTATTTGTCTTTTCAATTACTTTCACCGCAAAACGATCCTTTATTTCAACATTTTTTAAATAAATAAATTCTCTTTTTTCTTCCCAGTCATCTTTGACTTTTAAATCAACATATATTTTTCTTCCCACGCATTGGATATTCAATAAAATAAATAAATATATGAACATAATATAATTAAATTTAATCATCTGAAATTTGAAAATTAAAGCTGCTTTTTTGTTGCGGACCCATAAATGAGGACCGAACTAACGGTCCGTCAGTTGGGGACCCGAATGAGTTTTAAAAAATTATGTAAAAGACCTCTTCATTTAAAAGACCATCTCCTACAAATTTTTTACATCTGATTTGGCATCTGATCTGGTTATGAAAAAATCAGGACCTAACGAAAAGGCCAGGAGTCACAAAGGTCGGGAGATCAAGATAAGGATAGACTTAATCTATACTCTTGAAGAAAATTTAAAATAGAAGTTTTATCCATCGTTATACGTATTATATGAGACTTAAACAAAAATATTTCTTATTATTTAAAGTTTAATTAAATGCTAAGTGTATAGAATAAAAAAATAACGATAGAATAAAAAAATAACGAATAAAAAAATAATTTTTTAAAGATAAAACAAAAAAAATAGCTTTAACTTTCAAAATTTCAGATGATTAAATTTAATTTTATAATTCTCATATATTTAATTATATTTTTGAAAATTCAATGCTACGGGAAACACATTCTTGTCGATGTGAAAATTAGAGATGATTGGAAAGAAAAAAGAGAATTTATTTATTAAAAAAATGTTGAAATAAAGGATCGTTATGTGTTGAAAGTAATTGAAAAACTAAATAATCAGCACGATAGTTTTAATAAAAATATAGATGGATTTTTGCGTTCAATTGACTTAAATCTAAAGAAAAATATGTTTGAAGTTGAGTTAAGTGATACATCAAAATATATTCCATCTGATCAATTAAAAAAGAAAATCTGTCTTTGGTTTGATCTCTACTTATACATTTAGCTTGCCGAGCTTTTTCATACATATGATATTTAATGCTGTTAGTCCATCTTTTGGAAAATTCGGAAAAATTCCTAAATTCCTCAAAGATTAAGCTTAACTTTAAATACCTACATATGTCCTCTTACTCCCTCAAACCCCATAAGTGATATCTTTCTTTATCTCCAATTCCCTTGAATTTTCGATATTCAATTCGAATATCCGAAGGCTATTGTGATTAAGATTTTATTTTTACTACTATTTTTATGATAAAAAAATATAATTATGAATTGAGTTTCATTTATGTTTATGACATTGTATTAACTCGACATTAAATAAGTTACAAAATGCTATAAGTTATGCTATAAGTTACAAAAATTTATTTTAACCTTTGGCAAATAATTTAGAAATATGCACTTTTTCCAATTAACACGGTTAATATAATTAGTAAACAAAATTAATTTTTGAGCAATTTCGTTAGTTTTTCTACCATCTTTATGCCTTATATTTTATTAGAATTTAAAAAGGAGACATTTATTCATTGAGTCTCAATCATTTTGAAATTATTTTAAATTTTATGATGAAATTTTAAATTGGGAATTTTACATATAATTAGTCAAATATTTCTGCCAATTTTTCTTAAAATTGCTTATAAATTTTATTTTTCCAAAAATAATTGGAATGCTAACCGGTTTACCAAAATATTTTATAATTTTTCGAATAGATTTATATTTTTAATGATTTAAAAAATTTGTCATTCCTGACACTTAGCATTATTCTGCCTGACAAAAATCCACAACAAACTTACTACTAGAAAACTACTCGAAATTTAGCTAAATCATAAGAACCGTTTAGGTTTATTTAGTAATGGGATATTATTAGTTTAAATTTCTGGCACAATTAATTGACTAATTTAATATAAAATTCCCAATTTCAAATTTCATCATAAAATTTACAATAATTTCAAAATGATTGACCCTCAATGAATAAATGTCTCATTTTTAAATTCCAATGAAATATAAGGGCATAAAGCTGGTAGAAAAAGTTACAAAATTGCTCAAAAATTAATTTTGTTTACTAATTAAATTAGCCGTGTCAGCTAGAAAAAGTGCATATTTCTAACTTATTTGCCAAAGTTATGATTACTCTATAACATTTTGTACCTTATTTAATGTCGAGTCAATAATATGTCATAAACATAAATGAGACTCAATTCATAATTATATTTTTAATTCATAAATATTTTATAAAAATAAAATCTTTAATATTTCTATTAAATAAATATAGACACAATAGTCTTAAGATATCCGAATTTTTAAACTATATATCATTTTTTGCTGATTAATAAATAAACTATTCTATTCAATTGACCTTTTAATTGATTTATCAATAGCAATTTCTGTATTGTTTGTTATTTGGCCTTTAAATTAAAATCCGAATTCATGACAGGATTTAGGATTTTTTCAAATTTTTCAAAAAAACTGTTATAATTTTTTACGTTAAATTATACATGTTATAATTAGGCACTCAAAAACTTGCAATTACATGTTTTGAATTCGAATATTCCGTGAAGTAACCTTACCCTTACTTTGCAATACCAATAAAAACTTTCCTGATCGGTCTTTTAAAGTCAATTAAACCGAAATATTTTTAATATTATAATTTAAGATGAAAAAATTTATAATTATTCTTGTCTTAAATTTGGTTGTGCTGTTAAAAATTCAAATTAACGGTAGAAAGGTTGAGATTGGATTAAGAATAAAAGATGATTGGGAAGAAAAAAGAGAATTTATTTATTTAAAAAATATTCAAATAAAGGAACGTTTTGTATTGATAATGAATGTAAATAAAGGAAATAAAATTGAAAATTATTTCAATAAAAAAACTGAATCGTTTTGTAAAATTGAAATAGATCCTGTTAATAAAGTTTTTATTGTTAAACTAAATAACAGCTCTAAATTTAGCTCACAATTAAAAATGAGAATTTTAATTGAAATTGACAATAATGAAATTGTCATGAAATTTTTGAAAGACTTGGGAAAACAGGTATTTTATATTTGATTGTTCGAAAATTAAGCCTCAAATTTAATCTTCTAAGATTCGTTTAAATAATAATTTTATCACAAATAATAATTATTATGAAACTTCTATATTAGAAGAAAATTTAGAAAAAATTAATAAAAAAGAATTATTAAAAGAAAATATACAAAATTACAAAGACAAACTTTTAACAAGTTATTGGACAGAAATTAATTTAATTGGGTATAAAATTGAAGTGTTAGAAAAACAAAAAGTTGAATATCCGAAGGAATTAAAATACAAAATTATTGACATCGGAAATAAAATAAGTAAATTAGTGTTTTATTTTTGTTTATTCGCTCATTTACTATTAAATTTAATTTCAAATATTAAAGGTGGAATGATTGAAGAAACTAAGAGAATATGTTTAAATTGTCGAGCTAAAAAATCTATGAAATGGCATACATACATAAAAGAAAATTTTTTGTGCCACAAATGTGGAGATTATAATCGAAAATTTGGGAAGCATAGACAAAAAGAATTGTGGAATAAAATAATAAAGGTTTGTCTTTATACAAATTAGTAAGATAATTAAAAAAATATTAAAGTTAGGTACTTTAAATGTATATTTACTAATTCTAAACTTACTGAAGATATTTTGTCTAAACGTTGAGGACCGATAGACAATAAGCGAAAAGTTTTTATGCAATTGAGCTATTATGCTTTAAATACTACAGCTATATAAAAGATAGGATGCAAACACACTGTTTTTCAATCAAATTAGAGCTAAAATTTTCATAATTTTAAAAATTTAATAGCCTTCATACATATAAATACTTTTTCTATTGAATTTACTTAAGGAGGACCGACATTGTGCTATTTGCAAAAGTACTGAAACATCATCTTGGTACTTTTATGACTATGGACAACATTTTTGCAAGTCTTGTTACAATAAACAATATATGAATACAGAGAATAGAAAGAATAAAAAACTTTAAGAAACGGAATATAAAATTAAAGTAATTGAGGCTTGAAACATTCATGAGTAAAACCATTTTGTACACTCTTTTCTCTCATTATTTTTTTCTTGTCTTTTGTAATTATTATTTGTAGGGTTGCGAAAATGGTCGACTCTTACCTAGTGATGGAAAATTCCAAAATTTCTCTACAGGGTGCGGCAAAAGTTCCCGTACTTTTGTTAAGCATAAAATTTATTTCAAATATTTTTTTAAATTTTATAAAATCTATGAAAAAGTATTCATTAATATATAAGGAAATGAAAGAATATAACAAATTTCCAAAATGTCCTCCCTCCGCCAAGATATACGCGTCTAAACGCTTACTGAATTTGCCCACTATGGTCGCGCACTTATACACAATAATTGAATCCCAGCCCATTTGCAATCTCGTCTTTCACAACAGACGAAATCATAGGGAATTGCTTTCTAGGAAAGGCCTTGATTCTAAAATGGCTCAAAAGTGCCGCTTTCCACAATCTGTAATGGTGTGGGCCGGCTTACTGAGCAAGAGCAGTAAGCGTTTGGACGCGTGTATCTTGGTGGAGGGAGGACATTTTGAATATTTGTTATAATTTTTCGTTTCTTTACATATTTATGATCACTTTTTCATGTATTTTATAAAATTTAAGAAAATATTTGAAATAAATTTTATGCTTAAGAAAAGTACGGGAACTTTTGCCGCACCCTGTAGAACCGGTTCTTGGGTACACCCCAGTTTACCGCAGCCCAATTTACCGCCGCTAAAATTTTTAGTATTATGGCGGGGGAAGTTGATCGGGGAGTTGTTGTTCAAAATGCGGGGGGAGTTGTTCCGTGGAGCTATTAACGATTTAGAATTTAGGTAAAAAATATGAAATTTTTGAGTTATAGCAAAAATTAAATATTTTATATTTGAGAAAAATTAAAGCTTAAAAAGGTGTATTAATTTAAACATTTTTTCGAAACATTTTAGAGAAACTTTTAAAATTAATCACAAAATAAATATGTATATTAAACTGCAAACCATTTTTCACTTCTCAATAATTTAATCTGAGCAACTATCTAAATATTAAAAATAAATTTAATAAATCATAATTACTGGATTTTTAAATTTTTATTCAAATTTTGAATTAAATATAATTTAAAAAATAAATTCATTAAAAGACTAATAATTTAAAATTTTATAATATTAATTTATTGCAGAATTTATAATTTTGAAATAGGCCTCTCAAGTTGATTTAGTATAAGATAATCCGGCTGTTGTGTAGTGGTGTCAGGATAGTTCGGTTATTTTCAAGAATCCATTTTCTACTGAGCTCATTTTTTGATACTAAAAAGATTAAACTTGAAACGATTTTAATTAGCAGAAACGATTTTAAATAGCAAAGTGTAAAAGGCGTATTGAATTTAAAATCGAACTGGAAGCACACCCCTTTATAGTAACTAAAAAATTGCTTTATCCCAATTGAAATAACACGATAATGTTTAATAGAAAAATGGCTATTCATGAAATATTTTGTCTAAGATAGAATAGAATGACAGAATAGTATTGACATAATATTAGTCTTCACGAACACATAGACCACTATGAAATATTAGGCTTCTATAATAAAAGACAACAGATTCCCGAAAGAAATCATAGTTTGTTTTGTTGTTCATAATGAAACATCCATTTAATGCCAAAATACAAAACTAAAGCAATTATAGTAGTGATAAGAATTGTCCAACCAATACATCAATTAAATCCTCCGCGGTAAAATGTTTCTCCAATTTTTCATTCCTATTCCCAGTACAACCAGATTCAGTATCATCTGCGCGTTTGCGACGAGCAAAAAATTGTTTCATATTTAATTGCTTAATGTCTAAAATAAAATAATTTTTAAATTATAGTATATGATTTATTACAGGGGTTCGAATTCTGCTGATTTTTCCTCATTTTTTAGTTATTGATGGGTAAATAAGAATTATTTGACATTATTAGGGATCTTACTTACTAAAATAGCTTTAAAATTTTATCTGAGTACTATTTTCAACTGCTATTTATTTAAATATTTTAGCGAATCACAAATGATCGAAAATGTTTCACTTGCGGAACATCAAAAACATCACAATGGTACCATCATTTGAATCCTAAAAAACATATATGTAAAAGCTGTTACAATAAACAACAAAAAATGACAAAAGTGTATAAAAATCAAATAGAAGAGGAATTGAAGAAATAGTAATTAAATGATTATGATTGGTTAACTTTAATTTTCTGAGATATTTGGACAAATAAAACTATGTAAAATATAACATATGTAATTTCATTTTAAAATTAATTTTTTAAATTGTTACCAAGATAAATATTAAATAGATTTATTTTCATTATTTTATTTATTTTATGAAGGATAACATTTATAAAGACAAGAAGAGTCGATATTAACTAATTTTTGTAATCTCAAATAAAAAGTCATTTACTGCTAACTTTACCGCTAAATTATATGTGTTAAAACTATTAAGATAACCGATTATAATCAATTATAAGTTATGATCCCCACTTAAAGTATTAAATTATGGATAAGTTTTATTCGAGTAAAATTAAATAATATTCAATATTTGGTACCACATACAAAGCCTGATTTCATCCGTAAATTTTTGAACTTTAGAAGGCTAAGGGACCAGACTCATCCATTTAAGGTTTGCTATTTTCCATAAAAATAGATGTAAAGAAACTAGAGAAAAGGGACTGGAGAAAAGAGTAATACTAGCAAGAGAAAATATGATAACTTTTAACAAATTAAAATTACAAAAGTAACTCAAATTTTAACAAGGTTCTTTAAAGTCGGAGAGCCTCAGTAACTGGCACTTTCCTAATTTTTGGTATTTTTGCAAGGTCCTATCGCTTTACTGTTTGCCCGGAAATAATAGATTCAATTGTCTGGGAAAGGGGAAACCAATTAGCCAAAGTAACCCAATTAGCCATGTACAAAAATAATATTCTAAAACAAACAAATGGATAATATTCTTGAGATAATATTCATTGAGATAATATTCATAAATGAATCTAAAATTTATTTTTAAAAGTCCTTTATTAGTGCATAAATATCAAAAATTATTATTCCGTGTTATTTTCAAAAATAAGATTGTTGGTTCGAAACCGAACCGAAGACAATGGATATATCGGTTCGGTTATCGGTTCGGTCTGTGTATCTCTTCTTTTTAGTTGGAGAATCCAACTTCCAAAAAATAAACCAAAAGCTACACCTGCACGACCGTTCTTTAAATCTATTTTTAAATATTTAACTAACTTACTTTAAAATAACATATATTTAGTAAATACGTTCTTCGTTGTGATAAAACACATGTGTCAATTACTTTATGAATGCTCTTTTTGTATAGCGTTGAAACAGTATTTGGTCACTGCATTATCTCGATTATTCTTTTGTTAGTAACAATACAATTAGAGCGAGGTAAAAGTTTAGTTCCGGGCAGGCTTCGATCCTGCGACCTCCTGGCAGTTATTGCTAGGCGCTTTCGCTCAACACGTACAGGTGCTTTACCAACTGATCTACCGAGACGCTGCTTTCACCTTTTCTTTTAATAGATCTTAAACCCCCGCCTAGTGAGCGTTTTAAATGCTAGCCAGCTGGATCTTTCTCTCTTTCTCTTCCTTACACTAATTACTTATTAACTAATTTCTGGGATTTTTTCCTGTCTCGAAACGCTGCTTTCACCTTCTCTTTTAACAGAATCGAGATATCGATGTCCTGAAAATAGGATATTTTGGGTAATTTAGCGAAGAAATCTAATCCTACCTCTTACTAGTTGGTATTTAGCTTCCAATATATAATTCAGATTTATTAGTTACCTTATACAATTATCTGTTGTATTATATCTTTTGCCCTGCGTAAAGCCGGCTTCCAAAAAATTAAACTCAAAGACTGAGGGAAACCTTAGTTGAGAAATCAAAGATTCATTTAATAATAATTCTATGATTAATTCCATACCTTTTAAAACCAATTGGCTTTGAAACATAACCATCTCGATCTAAACATTCATAATCTCTCTCTCTACCTAGTTGTCAACCAACAACTCATTCATATCCTAATACAAGAAAGCCAGTCTCCTACATCTTCAAAAAAATTAACGCCTCTTCTCCAAGTATGACAGGCACTGCCCTTTTTAGTTGGACTTACCAACTTCCAAAAAATTAAGCACGATTGAATGGAGCACAAATTCGGAAACAACTATTTATTTTTAAACATTTTCTAAATTTAAATTAAAATAATATATATTTTGTAAATTAACTCTAACTTCAACAAGTTTTTCCTCTAACTTCAACAAACAAGTTTTTCCCTCCAACTAACAATTACTTTTTAAAATGAGAAAATTTTCAATGAGTCTAACTTGGCCGTGGATTGCTTGTTTGTGTGAATAATGGCATAAATGTGAGTTGCTCAAAACTTTCTTAAAAATAATAAATT
This sequence comes from Meloidogyne enterolobii, assembly GCA_963681835.1. Lineage (NCBI taxonomy): Eukaryota > Metazoa > Nematoda > Chromadorea > Rhabditida > Meloidogynidae > Meloidogyne > Meloidogyne enterolobii. The sequence continues at coordinate 2,485,444 of CAVMJV010000006.1, forward strand.
TGCAAAAATTATAAAAAAATTTATCTTCCGGCAAATTTATTCTATTTATGGATACAGATAGGCCTATCCTTCTATTATACACCTCATAATTAGACTTGAGCTCTATCGGGGTTCCGACATAATTTTTCCTGATAGTCGAGTGTGTAAAACCAAACTAGTTGAATCTCACATTATTTTTGCGACATTTTTAACCGAGGCCATTGAAAAGTATTTAATAATTCAAACAATAATTTATTTAAAAACTATCATTATTGCTGTAGAAGGGATAATGATGTGGACGCAAGGTTATTTTTTGGATGCCAAGCTAAGCTTAGGCAATTTAAAAACATGCTGAGCAAGTACTCTCACTTCGCTGAAAGCGCTTCATTTCATTAATTTTAACTCACGTCATATCAGTAAAGACGTCCTCTCATTTTCCCTATTTCTTGAATTTGCCATATTTTACCCTATTTATACCTTTTTGTAATATTTTTAAAATTTTTTGGCATTTTTTAAAATAGGGGAAAGTGTGGTTTGCTGGCCCACTTAACTTTCCAAAATTCGGGCCTACCCGAAAGAAATGCCAGCATCCAATTTTTCCTTTCCTTCTCGAATGGGAAAGGACAAGTTAATCTTTCGGCTGTAATCTTTCGGCCTTCCAACTAAGAAATTTTATTTGGAATTTTAATTATTTTCATGTGTCTAAAATGGTGTTCCTATTTTTTCCACATTTTTACCGACTATATTTACCCTAGTTTTAAATGTCAGTGTCCTATATTAGTGGTGAAACGGCTAGGTGACTGTAATATTTTAAAAATATTTAATATTTCAAATGATTATTTATGTAACTTAATACTCTTTTTCATTATTGTCCATCAGCGGCATATAGAGTGTTATTTTTTGGATGGCCAAGCAAAGCTTGGGCAATTTAATATCGATACCGGCCGTAGATTATAACTTAAAAATGATGTCCACTTCATGTTCTTGTACCATTGAATAAAGCACTAAAGAGGCTATAATACACCAAAAAATTCAAATTCCTAACTCGAAATAGCTTCACCTCAACTGAGCCGGACCCTATAACTTAAGAATGGTGTCACTTCTTTATGTTATTGGTACCATTGTCTCCATTTCCACCTTTGTCTACATTGTAGCTTTATCGAACTGATATTTTAAAAGTATACAATAATTGAAATAATAATTTGTATAAGAGACATGCTTTCTCACAGGATATAAATGCAATACAATCCGGCTGAAATTTTTTGGATGCCAAGCAAAGCTTAGGCAGATTTTTTGATTTTTGATGGCATTCCTGAGAAAGAGACTTACTTTGAATCATAGTTGAAAATAAAACTTAGGGGAAATAAAATTCGTAGGAAAAACACTGCGACAATAAGACTAATACTTTAACAAATAATAGGAGAGTTTTATACTAGTGTTTCTGTTACGACCCCGCTTACGTAGAGAAAGACAACAGAAAGTTTATCACACGTAGAAAATACAAAAGATGACGATTAGGGTAGGAAGATGGAATAAGATTGAGAGAGCGACTATTGGCTGGCTTTTATATTAAACTCTTTAAGGGCTGTCGCCTATACACAACAGTTTCGCCTGAAGTTCCAGTTCCGGTAGACCGGAATCCCGGAAGGATTTTTTGGTTCCTGTTTGCTTGTAAAGTTCCGGTTACGGCTCTTCAGTTCCGGTTAAACCGGAAATTTTTAACACCCCTGAGGATTTGAATTTAGGCCAACTAAGCCAATACCCAAACATCATCCCTTTTATTGCCCATGAAATAGAGACTTAATTTGGATTGTAGTTGGAAAAAATAACTCCAGGGCTTTAACTTAGGAAATTTACTTTATCACCACCATTTTACATTACTTTAAAATTTAAAAGTATTAATTAATTGAATTAATAATTTATATAACCACAACTATTATTATTCTTAGTTATCGCCCAGTCCTAGTGTGGATTTTTATTTTTTGATGCAAAGCCAAAGCTTAGGCAATTTTTAATATCTGTTAATCAAGGGACTTTTAAGCTATCTGATTCTAAAATTCTGTAATGATAATTTCAGTTTAAAGACCAAGTAAATCAAATAAAGAGTGAAATTCAAGTCCTTTAAACCGTTAAGGATGTGGGATGAGCTTTTCTTCCTAAACTTCCGGTAGAATGTCCGTTTTTATAAACTTATCTCCTTTTGATTAAAATATTCTTCCCCTCTTGAAATCTTTGATTAACAGAATATTTTAAAAGATATGTATACAATACTTCATATAATTATTTTATAAAAGACTTTAGTCCAGTTGATAGTATGTACTTGTGTTGTTTATACCGGCTGCTTATTTTTGGATGCCTACTAAAACTTAGGCAAAAATCTTTCACTTTTTGTCTGTGGACTCTTGTTAGAGATGAGGGATGAGATTTATTCTACCAAACTTATCTTTTGATCTAAATATTCTTCTCCTCTTGGAATCTTTACATTTCTGAATATCCTAAAAGATATACGATACTTGAATTATGCTTCAATTTTTCGATCCTCTCGAATGGTGTGCTTCAATTAGAAGTGTGCTTATATTACTTTTTGCGCTGAAATTTATGGACTAAAATAGAAATTACTCGGCATTTTTGCCTTTCTTGCTCATTATGTCGACTTTTTTTACAAACGATTTCCTATTTTTGTCGTTATTTAACATTTTATACAACTTATTTTGGTACATATTTTAAGGTTTTTACGACCTAAACATTAGAGTTTCACCGGAAGTTCCGGTTCCGGTTCCGGAAAGTTCCGGTGTTTTTTTGGTTCCGGTTCCGGCTCCGGTTTACAAATAGGTTCCGGGCAAACCGGAACTTTTTTACACCCCTAAGGATTAGTTTTTTTAAGAAATATGGATTGGCCTTGCAATATTTTTCCAGATTGGCCTTCCAAAATTCTCAAAATTTTCGCCTGCGGCGCCAGAAAAGGAAGAAATCTAGCTACTTGGTCACACAAATTCTCAAAATTTTCACCTGCGGCGCTTAAAAAGGAAGAAATTTGTATCCTTGGTTCACCTAAAATCCCAAAATTTATGTGGTTGTATGGTAATTCGAAGGATTTGGATGGATGAAGGTGGATTTTGAGTTACATTATGTGAGTTCAAGGGGCTATAGGTAATATAGAGGGATTTGGGTGTAATGTCCAGGGAATGAGCTGTGCAAGGTAGATATCAGGGATTGAATAGCTGGGGATTTGGTCTTCCAAAACTTGGAATTTTTCACTTGGCCTTCCTATATTAACAAAATTTCCGCCTGCGGCGCTATAAAAGAGAGGAAAAATATGGTATTATTTAAAATTTGCATGGATTAATGGAGATTTGGTGTGATATTTGGGGATTACGATGTATCTATAGTTATAATGGTATATCGGTGATTTGGTATCTAGGGATCTGGTGGGATTAAGGATACTTCGAAGAAATTCGGTGATCAAAGGATATCACTAAATTGGTGGGGATTCGGGTAATTCGGTTCGGTTCTTAGGTTCGGTTTCGGTTAACCGAAAGTTTCGTTTCGATTAACAGAACAATTTGGCAGAATTTAATCGAAAAATTTGGCGAAACCGACACCCCTACTTAAAATAAAAATTTTTTAAAATTTGCTAGCAAAATTTTATTAAAAGTTCCGGTTCCGGTTCCGGGCCGGAACTTTGAAAAGTTCCGGTTCCGGGAACCGGAACCGGAACTTTTAATAAAATTTTGCTAGCAAATTTTAAAAAATTTTTATTTTAAGTACCAATAACTTGGGTAACAAATTTCCTATGGCTTACTCATTTTGAAATTAAATATTCATATTCTTATTTTTATTGTTGCAAATTTAAGCGGCTCATTTAGAGTCCATTTTGCTGAATAAATTAGATTTGATTTGATATTTTCTGTTTAAGCATATTACAAATTCAATATGCTTAACCGAAAGTTTTTAGCCGTTTCGGTTAACACAATAATTGGGTGAAACCGACAACCCTGCTTTAAATTCAAATTTCTTTTAATTTTTTTTAACTTTTTAAATTTGCTAGCAAATTTTTTTAAAGTTCCGGTTCCGGTTTAGGTTCCGGGCCGGAACTTAGAAAAGTTCCGGTTCCGGGAACCGGAACTCAAATTGGATCCGGTTCCGGTTCCGGTCAAAATTTTGGTTCCGGTGAAACCCTAATAAATATATTAATAAATATACCAAGTTAAATCGTAAATATACGAAGGATTAGAGGTGATTAAGAGGATTAGAGGTGATTTTTTACAATCAAAGATTTAGAATGCAAAATCTAATAATCATCGTGAAAAATGAATTGATAAAAATTATCCCCTCTGCTTCTGGATAATCAATTAATGGATAAATATTAGTATAAATGTAAAGGATATATTTATGATTGTTAGAAATTGCAATATAATTCGATATATATTTTTTAATATTGCTGAATTTTTTTGCTTTCTTTAAATTTTCATCTTGTTTATAAATTATTTCTTTTATCAGATTCATTTCCATTTTTATTTGTATTTGACTTTTTCTTTATATATCTTTCCCGATCGTAGCATGATTGACATAAATATAGTCCAGGTTCAGAATGATTCAACCATATTTTTGTTTGCTTAATTCCGCAATTATAACAATGACGATCCTCCTTAAATAAATTTTGTTAGCACATAGTATTAATAGTTAGGAAGTGAAAAGCGGAATAAACTAATTTAACAAGATTGAATATTATCGAAAAGAGTTTTATGCAAATGCTATTTTCGAAAATTTTCGTCGAGTGAGCAAAATATTTTTGTGACTCGAAGCAGTATAGTGGTAAAAAATGATATTCTCTATATTTATAAGAAAAAAATCAAAGAATTTTGACGGCTCAGGTTCAAATTGTGAATGAGTTTCAACATTTACTCGATTGAAATAAAGGTGTACGATCTTATTGATATCTAATAATAGCAAACCATTTTAGTCTTAATAAACAAGCTTTTATGTCTATGCTTTCCATATTTTTGACAATAAGCAAAACAAGCATGACACAAATAGTGCTCTTTGAGATATTTAAGCCAACAAGTTTTGATTTGTTTAAGACAACAATTGAAACAATTTCGCTCCCTCTTTTCAATAGTTACTCCTATAGAATTAAAATAAATTGTTATTTAATAGAGATTTTTCAGCTTGATATGGGAACGGGGATACCCTTTCCACGTCAAATAAGTTAAAATTTTTATTTACTTATTTTATTTCCAATGTCAATAATTTTGTTTTTTAATTCTTTCGGATATTCAAGTTTTTGTTTTTCTAACAATTCAATTTTATATCCAATTAAATTAATTTCCGTCCAATAACTTGATATAAGTTTATTTTTGTAATTTTCTAAATTTTCTTTCAATAATTCTTTTTTATTTATTTTTATCTTCTCTACATTCTCCTCTAATATGGAGGTTTCATAATAATTATTTTTCGTTTTATTAAATTGTTTACCCCTGATCAACTTAAGTTTATGACAAAATTAATTATTAAAGTTAATTGCTATTATTTAATTACAGTTTTGATTTTTTGATTTTATTTTTCAACTAAGCAAAATATAAATACCTGGTTTTCAAACCCAATCAAAATATTTTGAATGATTTTATTATTAGTAATATAAATCAAGATTCTCTTTTGTAATTCCACAGCATATTCTGATCTATAATCTATCTCAACATTAAAACTATTTCCTTGATTGTTTACGTCAATTCGACGCAGAAATTCATCAACATTATAATTATAGCTAGTGCCATATTGATTATTTTGTTTTTGAATTTTGTTTAATACAAAACGCTCTTCTAATTCAACATTTTTTAAATAAATAAATTCTCTTTTTTCTTCCCAATCATCTTTTATTTTTACTACAATACTAACTTTTCTCCCATCACATTTAATATTAAACAGGGAGGATAAATAAAAGCAACAAAAAATAATCAATTTAATCATTTGAATTTAAATATTAAAAATATACTTATTCGTTATTCAAAGTTTTTAATTGAATGGAAACAAGAGATTAATTAAAGAAATAAAAGTCGAGAGGAGTTTCGGCGGAGGCCTTATGTAGGAGATTAAAACAAATCTTAATAAATTATTGCATCAAATTTAGAACTCTTTCGTAAGAGCTATAATTCGCATATTAGATTTTTTCACCCAAAAACCAGCCTGATCCGCCATTGGTTTTTAATCATTATTAAAACCAATGGCGAATAATTTGAATAAACTTGTTTAAAATCTATCAAAATATTATAATAATTTAATTTTGTTGAGACACTATAAATAAATAGTCTCATTTTGGCATTTTCATCATATGCTAAGTTAACAAGAGCTGTCGAAATTTCGATTTTTGACATTGGCAATCAAGATTTCGACCCGAGTATTTCGAAACAAGTCTTTGAGATAAAAGGGGGTACAAATCTAACCAAACTACAAAATTTTATTTACTAATTATATTAACCAAAGTGCAAATTTAAAAATCAGTCGGTGAGTAAATAAATAAAAAATAACATAAATAAATTTCATAATTTACCGCCTTATTTTTTATTAATTTATTTAGCCATTTAGGGCATGTTTAAAATTTGCACTTTTTGTTAATTACCGCGGTTAATATGCCATGATTTCTCTTACGTGTTCTTAGAATGACCTCGGCCTTACAATACCCTGATACTCAAGCATAGTTTGCTAGTCAAGAGGTCTTTATGCTAATATTCTGAAACGCCGCAGGCTATACACAGCTATAAAAATATGTAGTAAAAAGGCTTAATTTTTTGTGTTAAAACTTGAATTTATATAATATACAAAACCTTTTTAAATCAGCTAAAATAATTAGAATAGTTTAATTATTAGTTGAGTTCATATAAATTGATGCGGTCTAATTTTCAAGGTTACTTACATGAGGAGAGCATCAGAGCTTTTTATATATTACGATTGAGGCTTTGACAATGAAGATTTCAACCTAAATATTTCCAAAATGCTTGAAAGACATACTAGGTAAAGATATGAATAAACAAAAAATTTATTGACTAATTATATAAACCGCGACAATTGACAAAAAGTGCAAATTTTAAAAATGCCCCTAAATAAATTAATAATCAATAAGAAGGTAAATTATGAAATATATTTATGTTATTTTATATTTATTTTCTCACCGACTGATTTTTAAATTTGCACTTTGGTTAATATAAATAGTAAATAATATTTTGTAGTTTGGTTAGATTTGTACCCCCTTTTATCTCAAAGACTTTTTTCGAAATACTTGGGTCGAAATCTTGATTGCCAATGTCAAAAATCGAAATTTCGAACAGACTCTTATTAACCTAGCATATGATGAAAATGTCAAAATTAGACTATTTATTTATAGTGTCTCAACAAATGTAAATTATTATAATATTTTGGTATTTTCGTAAAATGACACCATCCCCTCTGTATAAGAATCTGATATGCTCTGCAAATCCCCGAATAATTCGATCAAGATTTCCGATATATTCGGTTAGTTTTCGGTTCCGATATATTCGTTTAGTTTTAGGTTCGGATACCGGATACTGATATCAGAAGATTTCATAAATCCGACAAACTTATACTAGATCCCCTATTTTTGCTTTATTTTTTGCTTTATTTAATAGACCTAGGATTAAATAAAGCAAATTTCAGTATCTGTAGTAACGACCGATAGAATTTTTGATTTTATCATTATTTAATTTTATCGAACGCACTCTAGTTATAATAAGACATTTATTATAAGTTATTTTAAATAAGTAAAACTTTTATTTGTATTTTATAAAATATGTTTAATATTAAAATTTAAGATGAATAAATTTATTATTGTTCTTCTCTTATATTTGTTTGTCCTTTTGAATATCAAAATCGAGTGTAAAATGGTTGAGGTAGGATTAAAAATAAAAGAAGATTGGAAAGAAAAAAGAGAATTTAATTATTTAAAAAATATTCAAATAAAGGAACGGTTTGTATTGATAATGAATGTAAAACAAAATAATAGAATAGTTGATTATATTGATAAGAATAATGGATCTTTTTGTAAAATTGAAATAGATCCTGTTAATAAAGTTTTTATTGTCAAACTAAATGACGGGTCTAAATTTAGCTCTCAATTAAAAACAAGAATTTTGATTGAAATTGCAAATAATGAAATTGTTAAGAAATTTTTGAATAACTTGGGAAAACAGGTAGTTTATATTTGATTATTCGAAATTAAAGCATTCAATAATAAATATAATCTAAGATTCGCCTAAATAATAATTTTATCATGAATAATGATTATCATGAAACTTCCATACGAGATCAAAGTTTAGAGGATATAAAAATAAATAAAAAAGAATTATTGAAAGAAAATATAGAAAATTACAAAAACAAACTTTTATCAAGTTATTGGGCGGAAATCAATTTAATTGGATATGAAATTGAATTGTTAGAACAACAAAAAGTTGAATATACGAAAGAATTAGAAAACAGAATTATTTATATTGGCTATAAAATAAGTAATTATATTTTTTGTTTATCCGCTCATTTACTAAAAGAATTAATTTTAAAATTATAGATGCACTTATTGATGAAACTAAGCGACTATGTTTAAATTGTGGAGCTATAAAAACTATAAATTGGTATATATACATAAAAGAAAATTATTTGTGCCACAATTGTGGAGATTATAATCGAAAATTTGGAAAGCATAGACAAAAAGAATTGTGGAATAAAATTAAAAAGGTTTGACTTTATCCAATTTAGGTTTGGAAAATAAAAAACAGCATTAATCCCTTGTCTATATAAGATTTTAGCGAATCACGAAAGATCGAAAATGTTTAACTTGCGTAGCAACAGAAACTTCACAATGGTACCGTCATTCAATACCTCAACAATATTTATGTAATTCCTGTTACAAAAAACAACTAAGTATGAATAAGAAACCAAATAAAAATCAAACAGAACAGGAATCGAATAAATAGTATTTAAAAGATTATGATTTTCTAACTTTAATTTTCTAAGTTTATTAAACAAATTTTAAAACTATTTAAAATAAAACGTATGTAATTTCATTGAAAACAAAATTTTTTAATTATTAAAAGAAGTTTATGACTTAAGCCCTGCTAAAATTTAAGCGTGTACTAACAAAGAATAACAAGATAAGATAGTAACTAAATGAACTTTATCACGAAAGAAATAAAATACTTATGTAAATTATAGCTTTTTACTACATATTTATTTACAACATATATAATATTTTAATTAAAATTAAATAATAGTTTAAAAATGCATCATAGTGTATTCGCCTACGGTGGTGGGAACTTGTAATTTTTTGGAAGTTTGAAATATATTTATAATTGAATGATTATATATATTTATAATTGAATGATTAAATTTCAAAATTAAATATAAAATACCTGTTTTCCCAGGTTATTCAAAAATTTCTTAACAATTTCATTATTGGCAATTTCAATCAAAATTCTCATTTTTAATTGAGAGCTAAATTTAGACCCGTCATTTAGTTTGACAATAAAAACTTTATTATCAGGATCCAATTCAATTTAACAAAACGTTCCAGTACTCTTATACAAATAATCAATTATCCTACTATTCTGTTTTACATTCATTATCAATACAAAACGTTCCTTTATTTGAATATTTTTTAAATAAATAAATTCTCTTTTTTCTTTCCAATCTTCTTTTATTTTTAATCCAACCTCAAACATTTTAGCGTTGTTTTGGATTTTCAACAGAACGACCAAATATGAGAAAAGAATAATAATAAATTTATTCATCTTAAATTTTAATATTGAAAATATTTTATAGAATAAACTAATAAAAGTTTAAGCTATCTACATAACTGATATTAAATATCTTTTTATAACTGGAGTCCGATAAACTTAAATACTGATAAACTTCAAAATTTTATCGGTCGGTGAAATATCCATAGATACCTTAAAATTGGTCGCAGCAGGCACGGTCCGGGTCATGTTAAATAGGAGGAAAAAATTGAGGGGAAACAAAAAAATAGAGGATATAAATAGAGGTTAAAGAGGTAGAGGAATATTTAAATGCTAAAGGAATTAGAACCTATTCAAATTTCGGACATTATTTTGATAATTATTCAGATTTGGAGGAGAATTTGAATCGGTACTTTTCGGTTATGAGGTTACACATTTGCAAATTTTAAAAAGTTCTCAAAATGGTCAATATATCATATATATTGGGTAGAAAAAAATGCTGAGTCGACCAGTACCAATCTTTTTTTCACAGAGATTTTTGTGGACCGAGATATATGGCTCGGAATTGTCAAAAACCATAGGGAGTAGTAAGCTCATTTTTGGGGTGAAAAATTCGATTTTTTGAATGATAGCTCATTCGAAAGAGCTCCTCGAGTTGAGTCGAATGACACCAAAATCAGCTCTAAATCTTGATTCTGAGAGCAGATGAACAAGCTTAAATGGTCAACGTCCCTATGGTTTTTGACCATTTCGAGCCCCATATTTAGGCCACAAGAATCTCTGTGAAAAAAGATTGGTACCGGTCGACTCAGCACCTTTTTCTACCCAATATATATATATGATATATTGACCATTTTGAGACTTTTTAAAATTTTAAATGTGTAACCTCATAACCGAAAAGTACCTTTGAATCAATATGAACTGGAGTCCTATAAACTTAAATACCGATAAATTAAAAACATTTTATCGGACTGTGAAATAACCATAGATACCGTAAAATATGGCCGTAGTAGGTACGGTCCAGGCCCTATTAAATAGAAGCAAAAAATAGAGGGAAAACCAAGAAAAATAGACGATATAAATAGAGAAAAATAGAGGTAATAGAGTTAGATGGAATTATAAATAAATATTATAAATATGTATAATAATTTTGGCCTCTTAAAATAGAGGCCAAAAATTTAAAACATATTTTAATTAAATGATTACCCAATAAATAAATAGGGATGCATTTTGAAATATTTAAATGCTAAAGGCGTTAGAACCTTTTCATATTTCGGACATATAACTGATAATTATTCAGATTTGGGGGAGTATTTGAATTATTCGGAGATTCGCAGGAAAATCAGATATTATTTAAAGGAGACGGCGTCATTTGACGAGAATCCAAATGAAACAAATTATTAAACAGAATTCAAATAAAATGTCAAAAGCTAGTGAATATTCGAATAATTTGAATAACCTTGATTAAAATCTCTCAAAATAATATAATAATTTACTTTTGTTGAGACACAATAAATAAATAGTCTCATTTTGACATTTTCATCATATGCTAATTAAATAACATGTATTTCAAAACAAGTCTTAGAGATAAAAGGGGGTACAAATCTAACCAAACTACAAAATTTTATTTACTAATTATATTAACCAAAGTGCAAATTTAAAATCAATCGGTGGGAAAATAAATATAAAAAACATAGACACCTTTCATAATTTACCGCCTTATTTTTACTTAATTTATTTTGCCGTTTAGCGCATTTTTAAAATTTGCACTTTTTGACAAATGCCGCGGTTAATATAATAAGTCAATAATATTTTTTATTTGGTTATATTTTTAACTACAATATGACTTCACACTGTTTGGAAATATTTGGGTTGAAATCTTAATCATCCATGGCGCAATCGTAATTTCAAAAAAGCTTTGATGCCCTCCACATGTAATTAAACCTTCAAATTACGCATTATTTATATGATCTGTATCAATGATTATACTATTTAACTATATGGCCTGATTTAAAAAAGGTATTTTATATTATTTCATTGTCAATAAGTCTTTCAGTTGGTATTCTGACATGCCGCAGGCTATACAAGGCTTTAGAAATATAGTAGAAAAAAAGCTTAATTTTTTGTGTTGAATTTTGAATAAACATAAAGTATTAAATACCTTTTTTTAAATAAGGCAAAGCGTAAGAATATTTTTTAAATTGGTTGAGATCATAAAAATTTATTGGGTTAAATTGTGAATGTTTAGTTACATGCGGTGGGCATCAGACTTTTTCGAAATTATGATTGCGGCACGAACAATTAAGATTTCAACCCAAATATTTCAAACAGCTTGAATGGCATATTTTAGCAAAAATATAAACAAATAAAAAAGTCTATTGACTAATCATATTAAGCGCGGCAATTGGCAAAAAGCGCAAATTTTAAAAATGCCCTTTATGGCTAAATAAATTAATAAAAAATAAGGCGGTAAATTATGAAATGTATTTATGTTATTTTATATTATTTTTTTACCGACTGATTTATAAATTTGCACTTTGGTTAATATAATTAGTAAATAATATTTTGTAGTTTGGTTAGATTTGTACCCCCTTTTGTCGCAAAGACTTGGTTCGAAATATCCGGGTCGAAATCATGATTGCCTATGACAAAATCGAAATTTCGAACAGCTCTTATGAAATTAGCATATGTTGAAAATGTCAAAATGAGACTATTTATTTATAGTGTTAGCAAGATTCTTCCTTTTCCAGCGCCGCAGGCAAAAATTTTGAAAAGTTGAAAGGCCATTGGGCAAGATTTCTTCATTTTTCCCTAGTTCTAGGAACCGAATCGAAAATTTCCGAATATCTGAGGGTTTTTCAGTACCGGATACCCGGAACCTCAAACTTATTAGGAAAATAAAGGATAATAAGACAAAAAAGAATAAAAAAATATAATAAGACAACAATAAAGACAACCTTATTCGAGACAATATAGCCCTTTGAGTTGAATGGCGACTTTTAATTGTCTGGAATAATATTTAATTAAAATCCGAGGTCGGAGTTACATTTTAATAATTCTTATCAAAATTAAATATCGGGATCCCGACATTCTTAATGTTAAAGAATATAGAGGAATTGACCAAAAATCTTTTTCTCTGTCTATCATATAAAAATGTTAATGATGACGTGTCAACGATGGCAGTCATAATAGAGCCATCAGCTATGAAATGGCTATTAGAGGGACTTGGCATGAGGAGGAGGATTTTAAAAGGGTGGAGTTTACCTCGTAATTATATCCTCTCCCCTTTTTACAACTCCTATCCAAAGCTTTGTATAAAAGACGGGAAAACTGCCATTAACTTATATTTATTTTAACTATCATTTCAAATTTTAGTTATGTTTCTCCATCTTTTTAGCATTGTGTTTTGTTGGATTAGTGTCTGAACATGTTTGAATTATTAATATTATTATTGTCTAGTCCTTATAATGCTATGCTTATATAAAAAACGCGCGAGTATTGCGGCAAAAAAGATAATGGGAAATGAGGAGATAAAAATACACCGGCATGCTTACATTTCAGTCCTCAACCTGTGAATTTCAGTTCGTAAAAGTCTGTCAGCCTTTGTAGTGTAGGTCCGCAATTGATGTATAATCGAGGCATCTTAAAAAAGATTCTTCCCTCCCTTACGAGAGGTAAGAAATGCCACATAACTCAAAGAAAACGCCTTTCATTTAATTAATTAATTTTTGAGAGGCATTCAAATCAATTATATAATTATTTACAATATATTAAGAAACGTTTTTTATAATTTCTGTTGACTGAAGAATGAAATTAACAAAGATTTCAACAATTTTGTTTTTAATTGTTCTTTTGATTGTCTTAATTGAGTGTGTAAAAAATGAGGGTAGAAGAGGAACTGGGAGAGGTCGCGGAAGAGGTGGTAGAGGACGCGGACTTGCACATGAAGTCCAACCAATTATTCAAACTTCAAGTTTTGGTACTAATTTACAATTAAAATAATTTAAGTATTACGATAATTAATATTCTTTATAGTACCGCCATCTCTTTTGGAATCATCCATCATACGAGAAGTAAATGTTCATGGACGGTCAGTGGAGGGACCGAATATTTCAGGGGCAACTGCAGAACGATCGAATGTTGGTAGTGGATTGCTAGTTCACGTCGGTGGAGGCCCTTCTGGAAGCGGTTCCCAAGGACAGAACGAAGAGGGAGCTATTGTACAAAGACAAAGTTCGTATTATATTTTATCAAAAACAATAGAGTCAACAATGGAGTCGTTGGAGTCAACTCAATTTGCTGAGTTTCAATTATAACTTTTAGTTCGTGCAATAAAAAATAAACAAAATTGCTTAAAAATTTTGTTGGAAATAATCTGTTTCATTTTACTTAGCTATTGTTTACTATCTTACTGATTTTTAAAAACTATTTTCAAACGGTGTAAAAAATATGAAGGATAAAACATTGGTAGCTCTTTCGAGCGATCTTTGCTTTGTACTTTTATTTTTTAATTTCAATTGCTATGTTTATTACTAATTTTTGTTTATAGTTCGTCGTCGAGTTCCTTCTCCAAATCCTAAAACTTTCAAGTTTCCGGGGCATCCTCCCGCTCCATACACTTTTAAAAATAGAAATGAATTTTTGAATTCTACACGACATATGCAGCATTCAGGTATTTAAAAGTAATTTAACTATCTAATTTTAGTTATAATTTATTTATGGACTGTATTATTTTAAGACAATAGAATATATTTTTTTATTAATATTTTTAATTCGGTAATACATTTTCTGTCGATTTATACGTAATATTTTTAATGAAATTCTGGACCCTAGCTAGTTTAAAATTAATTTAAAAAACCAGCTTCTGACCCGGAAGACACGTCTGGACATGAAATGGAAAATAATATTAATAAATTAAGCACCAATTATTATTCAAGAATCTGATGGCGAAGAAAGCGAGGATACTGAATTAGAAGGAATATCAGATCCTGAATTGGATGTGTAAACGAACAAAAAGAGTATTTTAAATTTGATGCAAAACAATCATGAGTATTTGTTAGGAATATCAGAGCATTTTATTAGTCAACTGATATTCAATTATACAACCAAAAAGTAGCAAATCACAGTTATAGATAAATAGCACAATTTTAAATTGTTTTCTGTGATTAAAACATTATTTAACGCATAAAATTTTTTATTTTATTGTTGGACTTTATATTTAAAGGACTCGTTTGTCACTACTTTTAAAGAATTGTCATTTTCCTTAATCGGTTAATTAAAATACCGTTGATGATATAGATTTCATAAGATTAGGTGATAGGCTTAAGGCATAAACTGGTTACCGCCATGGTTTCTCTCTCGTATGATCTATGACCATCAGTGACCCATAAGTTTGCCATTTTTCCTTGTCAATATAAGTCAATGTAGTTTGGAGAAATAGGCCCTAGAATGAAACCAGGCTTTTTGCATTACATCATAATTTTTTTCCAATAATCTTTTGAAATTTTTATCTTATCTTGTAGCAAAAACAATATGCTTTCATGTCATAAAAGCCAGATTCTATTATTGAACATTTTTCAAAAAAATGCAACTCCTACCAATTTTCAATGAAATGAGGTATACCCATAGAAATGTTATTGTTGGGGAGTAAAAAAACCAACTTATGTATGTTTTTAAAAATTTCTAAATAAAATAATTTTTTAAATAAATATTTATAAATAAATTTAAAAAATCAATTGACATTCTAATTATAAACATGTCCTTCATCACACGCTCATTTTTAAATTTTATTTCAAAATTTAGCCCTGTCAATATATGCCCTTTTTGGATACATACGACAAAAAAGAATTGTCAGAAGCAATTCGTAATATTTTGTCAATAACATATTTGGTCACTAAGGGAAATTTATTTTTTGACGATTATATGTATTTATTTGTTTTAATTTTCCGTGCAAATTTAAATTCTTTCTAATAAATGAACTAGTAGCGAACCTACTTAAATTTCCTGGAAAATGACGAGCGACATAAACTTATAAGCATTAGTCAGGGACACTTTTAGAGTTAGGTAGCTCTTTTCTAAATGGCACTTCCTAGTGTCACAATAAAATTTTTGATAAATTTTGATAAAATTCGTTTAACTTTTTTATTTTAGTAATTTCTTTGTTGTATTTATTTGTTGATAAGTTTTAATGAAGTTTAGATTATAAATATTCTCCTTCATAAAATAAATAAAATAATGAAATAAATCTATAAATTAATATTTATCTTGGTAACAATTAAAGAATTCTGTTTTTCACGGAAATTATATAGGTATAAATTTTTCGATAAATTTTGATAATTTTTTGCTTTTATTTTTTGTTTATCTTTTATTTTTCTTTTACTTTTATCTTTTATTTTTTGCTTTTATATAAATTTTTCGATAAATTTTGATAATTCCCGCTTTTCATAGTTTTATAATTTGTTCAAGAAACTCAGAAAATTAAAGTTAGAAAATTGTAATTTTTTAAATACTATTCATTCGATTCCTGTTCTCGTTGATTTTTATTTGTTTTCTTATTTAATCTTTGTTGTCTTTTGTAACATGTACTACAAATATAGTGTTCAGGTTTTGAATGACGGTACCATTGTGATGTTTTTGTTGCTCCGCAAGTGAAACATTTTCGATCTTTGATCCGCTAAAATATTTATAAAAATAGGCTTGAAAAAAAACTCTAATTTTTGACTGATTATGTCTAGATTTATTCTAACTAACTTGTTTTTTCTGTCTAAATTTACGTTACTCCCAAGTGGCAGAAATACTTTTCTTGTAGATAGTTAGGAAAATATTGAAACCATATACATAAGTAAGATCATAATAATGTCATTTAAATGTGCTCGAAACATTTAAAACTAAACATATACTTTTATAAAAGCATTGTTAATTATAATGTCAATAAAATTAAACCATGTTAGTTTGATAAGAACTGCCTTCAGGTCTCATTTTGTCATTATATATTTTATAATCGTGACATGCTTTGCACAAATAATGTTTTTGTAGGTATCTATACCATTTTTTGGTAATTGTAAATTTACAATTGAAACAGTTTCGTTTATTTCCTTCAATTATTCCTCCTATAATAATAAATATAAAAATGTATTTTTAAGGAATATAATCAAATAAAAAATTTAAAAAGTATTTACGTATTTCACTGCCAATTGAAATAATTCTGCTTTTTAATTCCTTCGGATATTCAAATTTTTGTTTTTCTAACAATCCAATTTTATATCCAATTAAATTAATTTCCGTCCAATAACTTGCCAAAAGTTTGTCTTTGTAATTTTCTATATTGTCTTCAACCGAGCTGAAATTATTTTCACTCATGAACAATATCGAAGTTTCATAAAGATTATTATTTTCACTAAAATTGTTATTTCGAAGTACCTTAAATTTAACACAAATTAGAGTATGTTAGAGCGGCCGCTTTTCATTTTATTGGTATTACTTTTTTTTCAAGCTATTGCGACACTATGTAATGGAAATTCTAGTAATAAAAATATACCATTTTTTCAAACCCAGGCAGAACATTTTGAATTATTTCATTATTAGTAATTTCAAGCAAAATTTTCTTTTTTAATTGATCAGATGGAATATATCTTGACTCATCACTTATTTCAACTTCAAACATATTTTTATTTTGAGTTATGTCAATTGAACGTAAATATCCTACTATATTATTCTTATAGCTATCATATTTATTATTTGCCTTTTCAATTACTTTCAACACAAAACGATCCTGTATTTCAATATTTTTTAAATAAATAAATTCCCTTTTTTCTTTCCATTCATCAATTATTTTTACATCAACTTTAATTAATTTTCCGTTGCATTGAATATTCAAAAGGAAAATAAAAAATAAGATAATATTGCTCAAAAATTTAATCATCTAAAATTTTAATTTAAAAAATTAAATTTAATATTGCTTAGACACCAGGCGAATAATAAAATGAATAAAAAAATAATAAAATAACTGATTAAATTGTTTTGATGTAACACAACTTATTTATTTTAAATTTAGCCTTCAATTTATAAGCAAAGTCTAATAAACATTAGAAAAGTCAATAAACATTAGAATATTGTGAAATTAATCCCGCCTGATTTTTATTTATTTATTTCTCAAGTCGTCGGTATCAAAAAAAAGAATATATGCACTTTTTGTCGATTGACATGCTTAATATATATGATTTGTAAATAAAATTTTGTGTTTTGATTGCCGTTAGGTTTTTAAATTTATTTAAAATCTAAAAACGAGACCATAAATTCAAAATAAATGCGAGGCTGATTAAATATTAAATTACGGTCATATAATTTTCAAATAATTTAATTGCTTAATCAGAACCTTTTATGCGCTAGATACATAAAATGCTTATTACACTTTGGTGGTTATGTTACTGAAACACTATTACCAAAAATAGTGACGTAGCCCTAACGTCAATCTTCATACTCGTTCTGATTGAATTGTTGCATCGGCAATCATTGCGTTAATGTGCGTTAATGTTGAAAACACTAGTCTTTATTTATGAAAATAATAAGAACATCTGATAAAAACAATGAACTGAGAAATTGAGTGATAACATAGCTCGGCTGAGTATTATTAAATTAAATTTTTTAAAATTATATGACATTAATTTTATATTTATTCAGTCTCGCATTTTTATTAAAATTTAGGGTCTCGTTTTTAGATTTTGAATAAATAAAAAGGCATAGAGCAGGCCTAATGGCAAACAAAATACAAATCTTAATCAAAAATTATACATATTAAACATTACTATCGAAAAAAGTGCAAATATTCTTTTTTCTGCCGACTTGACAAATAAATAAATAAAAATCAGGCGGGATAAATTTCGCAATATTTTAATGCTTATTGATGTTTATCATTAAAAAAAGGCTAAATTTAATAATAAATATGTTCGATAAATTTTGAAATGTCTATAATGTTGTATTAATGAAAAATTAAAATAATTAAACTATTTTTAAAGAATCTGTTTGTTGAACTTCTACTTTTAACCACTTCAACTTACTACCACACAAATCGACTTGCTTCCCCTCAAAAAATAATTCAACCAAATTCTGCCCGAACTGGGAAATTGAAAACTGCCTAAGAGTAAATAACTTGCAATAACTTGCTCAATCAAACAGATTCTTAAAAATTGTCTAATTATTTTAATATATTTCATTATTACAACATCAAAGAAATTTCAAAATTTAGACGACTTATTTTTATTAATGCACTTTTAATCAATGCTTGAACTCTCGATAATTTGTCAAAAAATCTGTCGACTTTTTTGATATTCACCTCCTCTATGCACTTTACATTTATTTAAAATTTCGAAATTTACATTACTTTCTCACTGTTTTAACGAGTTCCTCTTACATATAAAAGAATGTTAAATGTTAATAAATATCTAGTTAGTTGTTCATTTAGTTGTGTTTTGTGTCTAATATTTGTTGTTTGTTTGTTTCAGGAGATTTATTATTAAAATTTAAAATGAATAAAATTATTATTATTCTTTTCTTATATTTGGTTGTTCTGTTGAATATCCAAATCAAAGGTAGAATGGTTGAGGTTGGATTAAAAATAAAAGAAGATTGGGAAGAAAAAAAATTTATTTATTTAAAAAATATTCAAATAAGGAACGTTTTGTATTGATAATGAATGTAAAACAAAATAATAGATTAGTTGATTATTTGTATAAGAATACTGGATCGTTTTGTAAAATTGAAATAGATCCTGTTGAAAAAGTTTTTATTGTTAAAATAAATGACAGCTCTAAATTTAGCTCACATTTAAAGACGAAAATTTTGATTGAAATTGCCAATAATGAAATTGTTAAGAAATTTTTGAAAAATTTTGGAAAACAGGTATTTTTGATTATTCGAATTTTAAGCCACAAATTAATATCTAAGATTCGCCTAAATAATAATTTTATCAAAAATAATAAATATTATGAAACTTCGATATTAGAAGGAAGTTTCATAGATATAAATAAAAAAGCTTTATTAAAAGAAAATATAGAGTCCTATAATAATAAACTTTTATCAAGTTATTGGACGGAAATTAATTTAATTGGATATAACATTGAATTGTTAGACAAACAAAAAGTTGAATATCCAAACGAATTAAAAAGCAGAGTTATTGAAATAGGAAAGAAAATTTACAAAGTACATATGATTAAATTCAAAAGAATCTGATCTTTGAGTGTAATTGTACTTTTATGTACAATTTTATGTACGAATTTTTGCCCTTGTCACGTGTCAAATTCGCTTAATGTTTGTGCTATTCTAAAAAATTATTGTAAAGTATATTAATTCATAAGTTATTGCAGGAGGCAGTTGTAACTAATCATTCCGGTGAACATAAGAAAGATTAGCTGAAGTGGAAATAGTTACCCCATTTATCCTAATTATATTCAAATTAATTGAACTATTTAAAAATCATTTTTATTTTTTATTTAGCGTCTAACATAGTGTATACATATTCTAAATTTCTTAAATAGACAATTCTCTTTTCATTGTTTTGAATATTCTCTTCATTATTTATTAAAATTAAAATCGTGGTCTTATAAATATTATGTCGGAATTCCGATCCTCTCAAGGTTAAAGAACATAGTGGAATTGCCAACTACTCACTTTCTCTGCTCTATTATAAAAATGTCAAAACGGACGTGTTAAAAGTGCATATGCACATATGTGAAGCTGATGTTTGTACCTAAAATAGGTGAAGGAAATGTCACAGTCATATGGGCGGAGATTTAGCTATACTCGTAATTTTCACTCTTCATTTTACTAAACTCCTCCCCTCCAAAGCTTCGTTTATAAGTTAGTCAGGTTTGCCAATAAATTCATTTACATCTTAAATTTATTACATTTTGAGTCGTTTTTCTAATTTTTTGCCGTTGAGTTATGCTCAATTAAGGATTTTTAAATTATACTTAGGGTGAGGCAAAATATGCACGAAAAATCCAAAAAATGCGCATATATATGCATCGAAAACTATTAAAATTTAAGATGAATAAATTTATTATAATTTTTCTCTCATATTTGGTTGTTCTGTTGAATATCCAAATCAACGGTAGAATGTTTGAGCTTGGATTAAAAATAAAAGCGGATTGGGAAGAAAAAAGAAAATTTATTTATTTAAAAAATATTCAAATAAAGGAACGTTTTGTATTGATAATGAATGTAAAACAAAAAAGTAGAGTAGTTGATTATCTTTATAATTATACTGGTTCGTTTTGTAAAATTAAAATGGATCCTGTTAAAAAAGTTTTTGTTGTCAAACTATATAATTTTTCTAAATATACCACACAATTAAAAACGCGAATTTTGATTGAAATTGCCAATAATGAAATTGTTAAGAAATTTTTGAAACTTGGGAAAACAGGTATTTTATATTTGATTATTCGAAATTTAAACTTTTATAATACAAAATTTAATATATCTAAGATTCGCCTAAATAATAATTTTATCAAAAATAATAATTATTATGTAACTTCGATATTAGAAGGAAGTTTCAATGATATCAATAAAAAATAATTATTAAAAGAAAATATAGAATCTTATAAAAACAAGCTTATATCAAGTTATTGGACGGAAATTAATTTAATTGGATATAAAATTGAATTGTTAGAAAATCAAAAATTTGAATATCTAAAGGTATTAGAAAAAAGAATTATTTACCTCGGCAATAAAATAAGTAAATAGTTTTTAATTTTGGGCTTTTATTAAATGTTATTTTTGAATTTTAAATTTTATAGTTGAAGTTAGTGAAGTATATAAACGAAAATGTTTCATTGTATAGTTACACAAACAAAAAATGGTATAATTATCTAAAAGGACAAAACTTTTGCAAAATATGTGGCGAATATAAACTAAAATATGGCAAGCTTAGATCAAAAGAATTGAAGTTTGCAACTAAAAAGGTTTAGTTTTATCAAGTTTTGGGCGATTTAATTACATTATCATTTACACACTTCAGAAAATACATTGTTTAATCCATATTGTTTCAAACTGAGATATGTCCGAAACGTGTTCTGTCCAGAAACGATCAAACATCTTTCTGCATGAGGGCAATTTTCTTTATGATGTTCGCTACTTTTCAAATGATAAAAAATTATTTTCTAGATCCTTATGAGAATTATGTTAAATAGCAATTAGATAACTGTTTTTAATCTCATAATTCCTTTAAAGCTGCTTTAAGCATATTTTCGAAAATTTAGAGAATTACGAAGGATCGAAATTGTTGTATTTGCGGTGAAACAAAAACATACTCTTGGTATCGACATTTAAAATCTGAACATTATATATGCGCCGCATGTTACTATAAACAAAGTATAAGTAAATCGATGAAGAAAACAAATATAAATTAAAGTATGAAGTAAAATAATTTCCATCCTTAATATTTATAACAAAGATGTATAAATTATAACAAAGATTTATAAATCAAATCTTCCACTCTGTATAATGCTCGGAGATGAATAGATTTATTTTTCCTTTTTTTATTTATTCTGTTGAATATTTAATGCTTTAGAAAATTTATTCAAATTCAATTAGAGTGAATTTATTTACTCGAAAAATGTAGAAATTTAGGAGCGGTTTGTTTTGAAAAAATTGAAAGAAAATACAGTACGGTACAAAATTATAAAATTTGCAAATGAAAAAATTGTGTAACTCGCAATCACTCCCTCAAATTTCCTTCTATTACTTTATTTCTCTTCTCCTTTCTTTCTCTTCTATTAAAGATTAATAATAGTTACAAGAATTTATTTTATTTACTAATTTAATTAATTCTTGTTTTAATTGTCAATTTTCTATTCAATTTTTTTTCGTTTTTGCCCTATACTGTTTATGGTAACATACATTACACAAATCGTTTTCAGGTATTGAATCATGGTACCAATGTGGAGTTTGTGTTACACCGCAAATAAAGCAAGTTCGATATTGTTTACTTCGCTTAAATATTTATATAACTTGGCTTAAAACATCATTGAGCTTTTAATGTTTGGTAATTAATTGGTACCACTCCCCATCTCCTTGCATAATCTTGAAAACTTTGCCTGTGGAATCATTCATTAACGCACTCTTCCATCAATTTAGGCATCTTTTTTGTTTTTGATTGCTTGTCTCACACATTTTGCCCTTGTGTACCAAAATTCGTACTCGTACACGTAACTATGTACGAAGTAGAGTACAGTGGTAGCAAAAATGAACAGGTAGGTACGAGTACGAGTACTTCAACTAATATTCGAACTGGGGGTGGGGGGAAGGAAATAAGTACCTTTAAGTTTAATTGTAGATAAAAATTTATGACCTAACTATTCTAAAATCCTTAGTTATTATTTATTGAATTATTCATTATTAGCATTAGTTAAATGTTTTTATTGAAAAATTTGTTTTGTTTAAAACCGGAAATAATTTTCTATCTTGGGTATAATGCTAGTATATATGTACATTCAGCTGCGGGACTTGGTCATTAGGACTCGGGGCCACTAGGGCGCGAGCTTATATAACAGTGAGTTGCTTATCAAAAAAGATAAAATTTTGCAATAATAACTCTCATGCCTTTATCTACGTTCTCCAAAAATTTCAGAATTTTTGATCAAGAATTTCGGAAATTGTTTATGGAAGAGGTAGTCAATGATTTTAAAGAAATTTGAGAAAATTTTCATAAATTACGGTTTCGCCAAAGTGTCAGTTTCTAGTGCTGGCGCACTAATGGCCCCGCGCCCTTATGACCCCAACCCTCAGCTGCATATAAAACACTGCTCGAACCCAGAAAATTAATGGTGTGTTTCGAATTAGAAGTTTTAAAAATCACAAATATTGATAAACTAAACCTTTTTACTTTTGAACAACAATTCTTGTGATCTAAGCTTTCGAAATTTCTGTTTATGTTCACCGCATTGTTTACAAAAGTAATATTCTTTCATGTATTTATACCAACGTTTGCTTTGAGTAACTCTACAGGTAAAACAATGCCTATGATTTCTTTCATTAAGTTTACCTAAAATATTTACGAATAAAGATAAAACTACAAATCAATAAAGGACCAAGATAAAAATTTATTTACTTATTTCACTGCCGATGTAGATAATTTTTTCTAATTCCTTCGAATATTCAAATTTTTGTTTTTCTAACACTTCAATTTTATATTCAATTAAAATAATTTCCGTCCAATAACTTGATAAAAGTTTGTTTTTATAAGATTCTATATTTTTTCCAATAGTTTTCAAATTATTATTTACATCTAAGCACTTCTCATCTAATATAGAAGATTCATAATGATTTTTCTTATCAATAAAATCATTATTTCGGAGTATCTTAAATTTATGAAAAAATTGTATGAAGGTTAAGATTAGAAATAATTTTCCCTTTTCTTATGCTTTCTTTTAATACTAATAATTACAAAATAATCAAAGGCAAATAATGGTGCTGAGATAATATCTAGAGCCAAATGAGTTACATCAGATTTTGGTGAAATATTCGAATAATCAAAAAATATATACCAGTTTTTCAAGTCCAGGTAAATAGTTTTGAATAATCTTATTATTGGCAATTTGAATCAAAACTGTCCTTTTTAATTGGACAGACGGAATGTATCGAGATTTGTCAATAATTTCAACATTAAAAATATTCCCTGCACTTTCAAATTCAACTAAACGCAAGAATCTCTCTATATTATTCGTAAGGCTCTGATGTTGATTATTTTTCTTTTCAATTATTTTCAGTACAAAACGCTCTTCTAAATCAACATTTTTTAAATAAATAAATTCTCTTTTTTCTTCCCAATCATCTTTGATTTTCGCCGCTGTTTTAATAATTTTCCCTTCACATTGAATATTAATTATAATAATCAAAAATAAAAAGTCAATAATGAATTTTATCATCTGAAATTTTGAATTATCTCAATTTAAAAATTAAATTGTTTCAGATTTTTGCTCAAATTTAAATATTTTCAAAGAAAAGTCTTTATTAATTTAATTATTGCTAGACCCTATAAATGAATAATCTCTTTCTTTTAAATTTTAAAGAAATGATAAGGGCATTAAAGCTTTTTCGAAATTTCGATTTTAGACTTGGATAAACCAAGATTCGAACCAATGATTTCGAAACTCTATGAAATACACAAGTAAGCAAGTAAAAAATTTTATTGACAAACTATAGTAACAACCGACAAAAGTGCATTTTTTTAAAAAGTCTGCTAATGTAAGTTAAAAAATAAATAATTTTCAGCGTCATAGACGAAAATCTTAAGAAATTTTGGAAAAACAATAAGACATTGCTTAAATTTTTTGATTTTGAAATCTCGAAATATAAATTTTGAGACCGATATAAAATAAATATGACAAAATAGAAAACTAAATAGAGAATAGATTTTATTTGAAGTTTAAAAGATTCCATTTCTTAAGATTTTTGATTCAAACTTGCACCTCTTTCTGTGGTTGAAGATTTATAACTTAGGATACAAATACAATAAAGAAATACAAAAAATGCTCTTAAAATAGAGACCAAAAAATTGAAAATATTTTAATTATTTGTTTACACTGTAAATAAATAGAGATGGATTTTGAATATTTAATGAAACAAATTAAAAAATTAAAAAAATTAAAAAAAATCGAAACAAATATTTCAAAACAGCTATAAAAGCAGAGCCGAATTACAAATTTTAACAAATAAAAAATTTTATTGACTAATTATATTAACCGCGGTATTTGACAAAAAGTCAAATTTTAAAACACTAAAATTCGTAAACAAAAGTCAGAAATCTAAACAATTTTTAAATAGAATTCGACTCAAACTTTCATAAACCAATGAATATTGGAATAATGGGAATAACATGTGGTTAAAATCCGTGGTTTTTTATATGATATTTTAATTAATGATGAAATATTCTTCCTATTCTTTACCAGTAACTACCTTGCACTCTATCATCAATTATTCTATTTATTTATTCTGTCACTAAGTGGACTTTTAAAAAAATGCACTTTTGACATATTTGTACCTTTCATAGCGTTTCGAAATTATAGGTTCGAATCATGGCTGACCCAATGTAGAAAATCGAAATTTCATTTAATTAAATATTTCAAAATTCATCCATATTTATTTACAGGGTAAACAAATAATTAAAATATTATTCAATTTTTTGTCCTCTTTTTAAGAGTTTATTTTATTTAAGATTATTTACCTCAAGTTTTGTTTTTTCCTTTTTTTATTTAATAAAGCCTGTACAGTAACGTACTACGGCCATAATTTACGTTTTATATCGATATTCATTATTGGTAGTACGAAACGTAAGATTGACCAAGAAAATTTTTAAGTTCTTTGGTATTTTTCGGAAACGATATTTTTCTCTTTTACTTTTTTATCTATTTTAATTATTATTTTTTTTATTTTTAACCATTTCATTTATTAATTTTATATGCGGAAAAATAAAATGTCGGTGCTACCGACCAACAAAATTTTTTAAAGTTTTATTATATTTTAAGAAAGAAAGGTTTCTAGGCCATTGATAATTGATTAATTTTTCGCCTGGGTCAATACAATGGGATGCCTATATCGCCAGAATTTAGATGTAAAATTTAAAATAAAAATTATGTTATCTTGATTTTCCAAAATTTGAACAAATTTGGGGTCCGATGAATTAATTTAGAGGGATCACTAGTAATTAGGCGTGAATTTATGCGAGTAACAGAGATTCGAGAGGAGTTGTGATGATTAAATGATTTTAAGGGATTAAGTGGAGTTGTGGGATTAAATGTATTTGAGCATTTAATATATGGGACCGTTTCTTAACTAGGTCCGTTACTTAACTTATTCCTAGAAATTTCTGAAAGTTAAAGCTAATCTTTAAAAATTTCAGAAAAACGATTTTTAGAAATTTCGAGGGATAGGTAAGGAACGGTCCCAGAGGAACGGTCACGAGCATGCAGAAATGTTTTGGAATCATACCATTACTACCAAGAAAAATCAAATTATTTTTTGATTGGTCTATAACGGTCAATTCGATAATAAAATCAAGTAGACCCAAAATATTTTTAATATTACAATTTAAGATGAATAAATTTATTATTATTCTTCTTTCATATTTAGTTGTTATGTTGAATATCCAAATCAAAGGTAAAATGGTTGAGGTTGGATTAAAAATAAAAGAAGATTGGGAAGAAAAAAGAGAATTTATTTATTTAAAAAATATTCTAATAAAGGAACGTTTTGTATTGATAATGAATGTAAAACAAAAAAGCAGAATAGTTGATTATCTTTATAAGAATAAAGAATCGTTTAGTAAAATTGAAATAGATCCTGATGAGAAAATTTTTGTTGTTAAAGTAAATGACAGCTCTAAATTTAGCTCACAATTAAAAATGAGAATTTTGATTGAAATTGCCAATAATGAAATTGTTAAGAAATTTTTGAAAAACTTGGGAAAACAGGTATTTTATATTTGATTATTCGAAATTTAAGCTCAAATTTAATCCTTTAAGATTCGTCTAAATAATAATTTTATCATGAATAATAATAATTATGAAACTTCGATATTAGATGAGAGTTTAGAAAATACAAGTATAAATAAAAAAGAATTATTAAAAGAAAATATAGAAGATTACAAATACAAACTTTTATTAAGTTTTTGGATGGAAATTAATTTAATTGGATATAAAATTGAATTGTTTGAAAAACAAAAAGTTGAATATCCTAACAAATTAAAAAGCAAAATTTTTGACATTGGAAATAAAATATGTAAATAAATTGTTTATTAAAAACGTATTAATTTTAGATATTCTAGCTGAAATTATTAAAAGAAATAAACGAAAGTGTTTAAATTGTAGTGTTACACAAACAAAACAGTGGTATGATTTACTAAAAGAACATTACTTGTGCAAAGAATGTGGCATATATAAACTCAAATTTGGGAAGTTTAGATCAAATAAATTATGGTTTAAGACTACAAATGTATCTTTATCATTATGTGTTAATTTTTGTGAGTCCGGGCCGTTTTTATTCTGAAGAATTTACATATAGAGAGTAGAAAGCAAAATATTTATCTTTACACAGAAAAAAATTAGTTCAGTTCAATAGATTCAACTTAATTCAAATACTGTATATTACCATAAATTATTAACGAAGTAACTAAGGATCTTCGTAGAGTTATTTTAGTAAATCTTTATCGATAATTATAATTTAAATATTTATGTTCAAATACTTGTTATATAAATATTTTAGAGAAATACACAACATCGAACTTGCTTTATTTGCGGTATAACCCAAACGTCACATTGGCACCTTGATTCAATGTTTGAAACGATTTGTGTAATAAATGTTATCAAAAACAATATAGGACAAGGACGAAAACAACTAAAAATTAAAAGGATAATGAATAGAATAAATATATTTATGATGACTAGTATGACTAAATAAATCCATAGCAAATATTAAATTAATGCACATGCCGTGGACAAAAGAATATTTTTAAAAACGTTTAATTTTTATAAATTTTTTCAACACGTTAGTTATATTTAATTTTATTTAATATCTTGTCGTTGTAGAAACTTTAAATTTTATTCAAAATGTAAATATATATCTATGGATCAAATTGTGACAAGATTTTACTTCCTTACTAAATTTTTTCTTTATTAACTTCTTTCTTTATTTCTTATTAACTTCTTTCTTTATTTCTTTATTAACAAATTGTTGAGGTCCTAAAAGTTTTTGTAGATTTGTGAAATTTTATAGTCAATAAGTTTGGAGTCATGCCTATTAAAAAGAGATAGATTTGTTTAGAGCTCTCAGATTCTTAATGACACTAAGGTCGGGTAAGGTAACCAACTCAATATCCCTTTACTGTTATTTGGACCATATGACCAGCGATTATATTTTAGATCTCATTTTGTTTTCCAGAAATTACATTTAAAATTTAATACGAACTTAATTTAAATTTACATAATTAATGTGTAATTTCTTCATTTCTTCCTCAATGATTCCCAACTTTTGTTTAATCTGACAAACTTCTTCCAAGTTGCCATTTTTCCATAGCCTTTTCCACCATGACTTCGACTGTTAACTCCAACAAAAATAAATAGGAATAGTATTAAAATAATGTTTATTTTCATTCCTAAGAGCTAAGATTAAGTTAACAAGCTTGAGATTTTACGATAAAATTTTGCTTAACTGAAATCGTATAAGGTAATTAAAGTAGATAAAAACTGTAAACTATAGGTTGAAAGTAATACTTTAGGGTTTATAAGCAAGACTATTTCCTACAAAATACCAAAAAGAGTAATTAATGAAATTGAAATCCTCAGGTACAATGACCATATCCGAGTTACTGGTCATTTTTCTTAATTTTTGCTTCTTATAAAAAGAATTTGCCGTAGCATAAAAGAAGAGAATATGGAGGATTTATCGTAAAAGAGAAGGAGCAATATGCTTGTTTACTAAATTCCGACATAAAGTGCAAATCAATCGCATGTCTTTAATTGATTTAAATTTATTTAATAAATTTCCCTTTGCGACTCTATTAATAAGCATGATGCAATATTTGACATTTAATTTTGAAATGTCGAGTGCAAAAGAATTTTAAGATGATAAATAAATATATTGAATATTCTTAAATTAATAATGTCAGCTATTGCTGCGTTGATAGAATTTTTTATCCGCCTTTCAGTTTAACTCCCATGATTTTAAATGCTTAACTTATCATTAGTTGTATCTGTTGAAATTTGAAATAGTGTTACACATGACTCTAGAATTGATACCTACACTTTTATTTTTCCCGTTCACGATAATCATTCTCAGAGACACTTGTTTATTTAGTATTTTAGTATTTTCTGCTACCCCCAGCGTTGTTTGATTTTGCCGTACAAAAGATTTTGACGTTTTGCATCTTCCGACAAAAGAAAACTTTGATGAATTCTATATATGATTTATAAAGTTTCATCAGTTATAAATAGAGATCGGACCGTACCGTACTACGGCCGTATTTTTCGGTATTTATCGGTATTCCGTATCGGTAATACGGTACGGAATACGGTACGGTAAAATTTTGAAGTTGATCGGTATTTTTCGGTATCGGTATTTTTCGGTATTCCGTACCGTTTTACGGAACGGTAAAATTTTGAATTTTATCGGTATTTTTCGGTATCGGTATTATACGTTATTACGGTACGGAATACGGTACGGAACAAAATTCCGATCTCTAGTTATAAATATTATTTTTTATTTTTTAAAAATTTATTTTTAAAAAATATTTTATAAAAAACAATAAGAAATACAAAAAGTGCAAATTACAAAATTTAATCTCTTTGTAAATGTTTTATGCCGCCCAATTTTGCACATTGACTAATGTGAATTCATCTGAATAGTAAATTGCAGATTTATTTTTATAACAATATTATTTAATTACATATTTGGGAATGTTTAATTTTAAATAATCTTTATATTTAATTATTTTATAATTTGTCGGCTTGCATAATAGAGCATGTGTTGTGAATAAACCCAATTACATCCAGATCGGAAGTTTTACGCGAGTTTAAGAAACAACTTTTTGTGGGAGTGTTGTCTAATTTTTTCATTTGTCCAAAAGAGAGTACACGGGGCATTTGATTTGCATTCCTTAAGTGCACGCCGCGTTTTTCTATCAAGCGTGGCCATATGTATAAATGTGTGGCGCGACACATAAGGATATGACTTTTGAGGACCAGACATTTGAGGACCGACTTTTGAGGACGCGCCCTTTGAGGACGCGACCATTGGGGATGCAACTTTTGAGGACGCGACCTTAGAGGATGCGACCTTTGAGGATACGATTTTTGAGGACAGACATTTGATATACTCTAATGTAAAAAAAATAAAAATGTTAAGTTTATGTTAAAAAATTTTAAATTTTATAATTTTATGTGTTGCTCAAGGCCTAACGAGCAAATATTGAATTTTCCAGATATTTAGATGATCACGACGGAAACTGTTTTCTACTTTATGATTCGCGTGTTTTTTTTTTCGGGTTAAGGAGTTATTAAGGATTAGCGGTGGTGTATAAGTGAATTTGTTGGATATTAGAGGTTTGATATCGGGTGAAAAAAGGTGTCTGGTTTGATAACCTATTGATCTTTCGATATCACGCCCAAATAAGGATATCTGCGGATTCGAATGGATATCGGAAGAATACCTCGATGTCTGGAAGGATATAAGATTAAGAAAGTTTGGAAAGATAAGAGGATATGAAGTGTACAGTTTAAGGATGATTTAGAATTTTGGGATATACTTTAGCCGGTGGCCCACTCAGAAACAGGTCAAATTATATACCATTCGATTCGTCTCGGCGAGCTGGGTCGAATGGTACCACTCTTTTTTTGCGGAAATTCCTACGAGCCGAGATATAGGTCCTTAAAAACCGAAAAACCATAGGGGGGACCAAGCACTTTTTTGATACGAAAAATTCGAATATGCAAATAATAGCTCATTCGAAAGAGCTCGTCAAGCTGAGTCGAATGACACCAAAATCAACGAAATCCGACTTGATTGGACCGAGATATAGGCCCCTGAAAACTGGTAATCCATAGGGGTTATTTTTGAATTTAAAAATTTTTTAACCATATTATAGTTCGTTCGAAAGAGCTCGAAAAGCTGAGTCGAAAGACACCTAAATCACCGGGATTGAACAAGTTTAGACAAAGTTACAACACAAAAAACAAGCAACATAAACCTATGGGGCGTCGGCGAGGCGCTTGTGCAAAACTCCGCGCTTCGCGCGGAGTTTTGCGGCACGCGCCTCGCGGGGAGTCTACGGGCGCTGGGTCTGGGCTTGTAACATAACCCTATTCCTATCTCCCTTGCTCTGGACGTATTTGGGGCCTCCGTATCAGCAAAAATCTCCACAGATGCCATAGGTAAGGAGCTAAAACAAATGGTCATAACTTTGTCAAATCAAGTCGGATTTCGTTGATTTTGGTGTCAATCGACTCAGCTCGACGAGCTCTTTCGAATGAGCTATTATTTGCATATTCGAATTTTTCACTCCAAAAAAGTGCTTGGTCCCCCCTATGGTTTTTCGATTTTTAAGTACCTATATCTCGGCTCGTAGGAATTTCCGCAAAAAAGAATGGTACCATTCGACTCAGCTCGCCGAGACGAATCGAATAGTATATATTTTGACCCGTTTCTGAGTGGGCCACCGGCTAAAGTACAGCCGAAACTGATATTAAATACAATGAGTGTATAGAGGGGAAAGGTATGTTTGTAATCGTGAAAAATTTTCGCAATCCACAAGTCACAATCTTTACTTTTAAAATCAAAATGCGTAATCAATCCTCAAGTTCATTCAATACGAATTTATCTCAATACTATTCTTAGATAATTAGTAAAGATACTAAAAATCATTTTAACATTGAAATTGTTTTTGATTAAAAATATTTATTAATTCAGGCGAAAACAAGAAGGCATGGCTCAATGCAAAGAATATATTAAATAAACCAAAAAATGATTGTAGTTTTGCTTCATTATTTTACTATTATGAAATTAAAATCAAAAAGGAAGGAAATGATTATTCATCGTTTGGTTTTCGAAATACAAAAGGATATATTGTACTAGGAAATAATGGTTATATTTACTATGAATCTCCTTTAAATACTGAAAGGATTTCATTTCAAATTCCTTCAATTTCTTGGAATGACGGAGATATCTTTGGTTGTGGATTAGTTTTTCCACCAACAAAAATGATAGAAAAATATCCATATGTTTTCTTTACAAAAAATGGACGGTTCTTTCAAACCCCTGCCAAAATTCTGGCCATCTTAACTGATCGCCCCAGAACTCAGGGAGTCGTGTTTTTGGTAAATGACTAGGAACACCAAAATTAACAAAATTATCGTTTTTTATCTCATTCTCTGCTTCATTCCTTGTTCCATTCATAGTTTCATTTCTTACATTATTTCTTGGCCTAACACCTAATTCCTCAGAATAAGAAGATCCTGAGCTATCTTCATCGTTTGCTAACAGTATTTCAATTTCATCAACAATTTCTCTGCCTGAATCTATCCATTCAGCAATATGTCTTTCTCCCTCCGAGAAATTACTAAATATTTGTTCTTCAGCTGCCCTTTCATCAGCTGGTAACCCTCTAATAATTTTCTGCCAATGATCAATTTTTAAATCCAAAAATGATAAAACACGCTTAACTTTAATCACATCGGCCCTTAATTTCTCAACCCCTTCTTGGGTTCTTTCCTGGGCATTTACCAACGGACGCAATTCGTCCAAATACTCTCTTAATCTTTTAATCGCAGGCTTTATTGTCGACCTTAAAACGACAGACATTTCTCAATATTTCCTTTAAATAAATTTCCCAAAATTAAAAAATTTTCAATCCAAGTTTAAATCACTCCAATACACAAATAAATTTATCTACCAAATTAAAAAAAATTTTTTACTTCAAATTTCTTCAAGTAAATTCTCCAAATTTAAAAAGTTCCGATCCAATATCGGTAACCAAACTAAAATAAAATTCCGATCCTAAATCGGTCGTGGCACCATGTACAGAAAAGATATGTCTTTATCTTAATTTTCTGTCTTCTATTCAATAAATTGAATAGGAAAAAATTAAATCAACCTGAACACCTAAATATTAAAATAAATTTACAAATTCTTTCCAATTCTTTTATTATCAAAACTTTCTTTTAAAGAAGGGAAACACAAAAGCCTGTAATGATTGAATGGGAGG
This sequence comes from Meloidogyne enterolobii, assembly GCA_963681835.1. NCBI lineage: Eukaryota > Metazoa > Nematoda > Chromadorea > Rhabditida > Meloidogynidae > Meloidogyne > Meloidogyne enterolobii. Next base: position 2,518,906 of record CAVMJV010000006.1, read on the forward strand.
GTTTGTAATGAAAAAGTGAATGGAAGAATGAAGTGAATTTTTTAGGGTTCAGGCTTTTGTTTTAAAGCAAATTTGTGGGCGGAAAATATTAAAAATATTAACATTAAATTTTTTAATCATGAATCATTTTATTTTTTAATATTTTCTTTTTCTTTTTCGTTGCATTCGCAACAGAACTTATGTGGTTTGGGTACTCTTTTTTTAGCCACGCCCTTTTTTCCTTTTCAATCATTATTCTTTTACTCTTCCTTCCTGTCACATATCAGTCAATTCAGCTAGGTAATTTTTTGTTTAAGATGTACAAAAAAATCAGTAAATAAATAAGTATAAGCTCATATATCTCATCGGACTGAGTGAATGACACTAGAATCTGTCTGTGTTATCTCTGAACTGAGTTACAGGGGGTCAAAAATTCTAAAAATGTTGTGAAAATGCTTAAAATATTGAGAAAACACGCAAAAATACCGGATAATTAGTTCCAAAACGAGGACCCGAGTGCTTATTGTCATTTTAAATAAATAAAAATAACAATATTGATTCAAATGTTAATTTTAATTTGGTTGACATTGAAAAGAAAAATTAAACTTTTCTTTGTTAATGTCTCAATTGAAAACGCCACAGGGAAAATTAAGTGAAATCTAGGAAGAAAGAAAGGCTGACCATTCTGTCCATATTAAGGTTGATTGATGATGGAAAAGGAAAAAAGGGCGTGGCCAAAAAAAGAGTACCCAAACCACATAAGTTCCGAAAACATTTTGTATCAAAACAATTTATTCAAATTTAAAAAATTCTTATCATTTTTCTGTTCCAAAAAACATAACATCAACAACCACGTAAACGCTTAACAACGTGAATAGTCGAACCATCCTTGATATTACACTCATCAATTGTACGTCCATCTTCGAGTTGCTTACCCATATAAATCTAAAATAATAATAATTACCTTGGGTAAATCTTAACGGAAGAGAGGGTGAGGGTATTTTATAGAGACTAATTAAATAATATTATTGATGAAAGCTCTTGAAAGGATTTAAATTTAAGCAATTCTAATTTGAAAAATAATATTGGCTAAGATTTGTTAAGCTATAGTTTCGCGCAATTTAGGACATGCGTAACGAAGGACAACTGTTTTATAAGGTTCTAAAATGAAAAATAGATTCGTTTTGTAAATGAGTCAACCCTGAAGACCTATATACCGCTAAGACCTACGCCCTAAAGACCTATTGACCCTGAAGACATGCATCTTTAAAGACCTTTACCCTTAAGATCTACAAACTTAATCAACACCATTTTTAATTTTTATAGCTTTCAAATATTAATCGTGGAGATCTGGAGGGATTAAATCAGATATTGTTAGATGTCGCTGTAGGCTTTTCCTAGCCGAATTTGAATTTTCCGAATTTAATTTACAAACCAAACGCTGTTGATCCGGGGGTATTCCGATCTTCATTTGAATCATGCTCTTAATAAGCTCAATTGTATCGGAAGATTTAACCTTTTCTAGAACAGTTATTTTGCCTGAGATATCTAGAACATTTAACTGAAATAAAATATGCTTGTTTAAAAATTGTTAAATTTAATGCAAATGCCCTAATATGTATAAGCCTGGCTTAATAGAAGTTAATATATGCCCACCCGTGGAGTAAGGCTGGAAAATAGTTGGAAATTCTCGGATATCCGGATCCGATATACGAACCAAAATTTTTCGGATCCGGATCCGCCAACCCTACAGAGGAGACATCAAAAACTAAAAGCCTAACCTTGACGGAACAACTTCCCCCGTTGTGGCCAGAGATGGACGAAAATTTATGTTTCGGTTGTAATATTTGGGCATTAAGAGGAGAAACATTGTAATTTTGATTAAATCTGATTAAATCCCCCGTTGACGGAACCTTGGATTAAGAACTATTAAATGAAGGTGAAAGCAGAGCTAACTCAGAAGGTAGAACATCTATCTGTAAGGGTAAAACGAAAGCGTCCATCAACAACTGTAAGAAGGATATAGCATCAATGCCGTAGCAAGCTCTTACAATAATTTAGTTAAAAGTTGACTTGACATCAACTTCAAAAAACTATTAAGAACAATCAAATTGAGCTGATATATTTTTGGGTTAAAAGAATAAGTAATTTCATGGAGAAAGGGAAATTTTGTTTAAGTAAATAGTGTATATTTTTAAAATAATTAATCAAATGACTGCTGTTTATTTTCAAGCCTGAGTCAAAAAATGCACTTATTTGCGAAGAAATAAGTAAAATTACGTAGAAAATAGTACAAAATCATAATAAAAAAGAGAAATCTCGTCAACAAATATTAAAGTAAACACCGCTTATTCATCTCACAGAGAAGATTACATAATAAAAAAGACAAACTTAATACATTTTTATTTATGACTGTCACATTTTCTTTCAATCCTCATGTTTTTATTTAAAATCAAGGCCGCACTTTCCATTAAGGCATGTTTAGTTAAAAGGAAAGCATAAGAGAGCTATTTCGAAATATCGATTTTAGGACTTTCTCAAAAAGATTTTTTGAATTTAAAAATAAAAATTAAAATGTGTATTTTCGTACACCTTCCTATTTCTGAAATTTTTTAATTCTAAAAAACTTTAATAAACATCACAAATAACATTTAATTTTACAAAAATACCATTGAAAGTTAATTTTATCTATCATGAAAGCCGTGAAATTGTCGGAAGCATTAAAGGAAATTTTTAAAAATTTAACTTTCCCAAATAAGAAGTAAGAATAATTTTTAATAAAAATAAAAGTGCAACTTACTATTCAGCAATTTTAAAAAACAAAATTTACAAAATTGGCGGCATAAAACAATTACATAAAGTAAATTTCAAAATTTGCACTTTTATATTTCTTAATTTTTTATTTATAAAATCGAACGAATCTGTAGACCGGACAGGATTGTTCAGAAAAATATTAGGTTCTTGTCCGACATGAGTGTAAAATCAAAAATCCGTTTTCAAGAACAGTAAATATGAATTTTCAACACAACTAAAAACATCCATTACCCTAACAACAGCCCAACCACATGTTACCCTTTTTACATTTCTCTCTCTATTTAGCTGTTAAAACTATTAATGGAATTTAATTTTTTATTAATTTTTTTTAAAATCAAACAAAAAAGTAAAATTTAGTAAATAAATTTTAGAAAATAACATAATAATATGATTAAAAGAAGTCACACTCTTAATTAGACATGTGAAGACAGTAAATAAATAATATTTTCGCGTGATTTACTTCTCCCTCTCTAATAGCCCTTGCCAAGATAGGCTCTCTCCGCCTCTCTTTTAAATTAAAAATTACACGCCTATCTTAAAATTTTCCCTCCACTCCTCTCTCCAGCCAATCGCTAGTCACTTAAGCCCTCCTGCTAACCTGCCTTTATAAATCGCTCCTCCACTCACCAAATGCCTCATTTTATTAAATATATTCAAATTACAATTTTATAACAATAGTATTTTAGTTTTTTTAATATTTGAACTACCCGCATATCTGTTACCATTGTAAGGATATGACTGATTTTAATTAAATGATGTATAACATGTTACATTTATTTTATTTTACAGGGATGAATTTAAAATTTACTTTATTATTCGTCCTTTATTTTGTCGGAATTTATTGCTTTCGTCAATATGTTAAAGCGCCAACCCGAGGAGCTATAGTTCCATATGGTAAGGCAAGCAAGGTTGATGAAAACAATGAAAATGATGAAATAAATGCTGATGAATTGAACGAAAAGTTTAAAATAGTAGAGGAGAAATTTGGAAAAGTTGGCAATGTAATATAATTTTTAAATTAATCTAAGGGATAGCTTATAATCGGCTACTGTCATAAATTACATAAAATGTCTAATAAAATATTTCTAGAAGCTAAATGGAGCGCAAAACACAAACATTAATAAATTGTTTGGTTATGTCAAAAACTTGATTAATGGAAATGTTGAAAATATGAATAAACAGCTCTCGGAAGTTAAAGATGCGGCATTCGCACTTTACCAGCCATTTGAGCAAAAATTCAAAGGAGTTGAACCTCTTAATGAAAATAAGTTAAACGATCAAACTTTTTTGACTCATATTCTTGACAATCTTTTGAAAAGTGTAGAAAATGGATGTAAGGCTGATGAGAAAACAATGGCAACTGCAATTTCAATTTGGAAATATTTTATTTTTAAATTTGAAATTCATTCAAATACTAAATGCAACCGTGATATGATTACTAACGAAATGAAGAAACGTAAATAAATTTTAATTCGTGGGATCTTTTGAATTTCTTAATAAACGCTAGAAAATATTAAATTTTCCAGCGTAGAATATTTTTTGTCCAATTTTTGTCCAAATCTTTTTCTGCATATACTAAACATTCTTATAATTACTAAACTGATTTTACCACGAGTGTAACAATAAACCCATAATCGTGGGATTAGCTTACCATTAATAGCAGTTTTGCTTATTCTATAATTTGTACCGCGTGTGCCACGCACTACATACTTAAATATGTATGAGAGTTTAATTTTTCTTTATAGACCGTCTTCATAAAAAGCAAACACAAATTCGACGTAAACGCGCTTCTGGTGGTTGCGCTTACTTTGCTCCAATTTGGATTCTCTGGGTCGTTGCAATTATTGTCATTTTAGTTGTTATTTGCATACTGCTTAAATTCGGTGTATTACACTAAATGACAGCTTGAAAATCGCGAAAGTAAGTTCCTTTCCTTCATTTTGTCAAAATTTGAAGCAATCGGACTTGCAGTTATTTAATTCACATGTTGCGGTCCGCAATGTTTTATTATTAGATAGGGTCCCTCTATCGTATTATTTCTGATTGCACGGTCAGCTCTAGTTGAAGGTTATTTAATACACGGTCTTATGAGATGGGAGAGAATTTTATACGGCTGACCGCTCAATTAGAGGAAACAAGTCATTTCTCTGTCCTTCTATCTATTTATTAAATATTGTAGCTAAAATGCCTGGAATTTTACAAACAATATTTTTTAGAAACTCGGAAATTTTAACTGTTTAAGGAAAGTTTGCATCGAGATATAGAATTCGGTCTAATAAGTTTACGCATTAATTTTGGCTTCCTACCGTTTAAAAATTTTCGTATAGTAGTTTCTTAAATTCATCTTTGTTGATTCCAAGTATTTGCAACTTTTTATCAAAATTATAGATAATTTTTACCTCTTTTTCGGCATATTGTAGTTACCTTTGCGGTTCCGGTATTAAAAAGAAAATTTCACAAATTTTCGATTCAAAAATCGGTTTAGATTTTTTATAGCAGGTGATTGTCCCGAACCCGATCATATTTTTATTTGTAGAAGCATTCATGTTAAAATTTTGCATATTTATTATATGCATTCAGTCCAACATTTACAAAAAGTACATACATATATATTTTCTGAGATGAAAGTTTACTCAGTTTGAATTACTCGGATAATGATCAAATGTTGGGCTTATCATTTGTTAATATATTTTGTCATTTTTTGTTGGATTAATTTCGGATTCCTACCTATAAGATAGACTCTTTGTATGAAACATTGTAGCTTATAATTAGGGGTACATTAAATTGTCATTAAAACCATAGTGTAGCTCAAAGCAAAACACCATCTTAAGTTAAAATCACTCTAAAATTCAATTATACCTAGTAGAGTGTATCTTATATTAAGGATTTGCATATTTAATTATATATACCGTATACATCAAATACAAATGGGCGGATTTTAGTAATTACAAACTGAGTACACACAGGTTATTTATTGCCTCATCCATATATTGATTGAAACAATAATTACGATGTAATTTTTGAACATATACGGTAATTGAACATCTTTGCTGTTTTATTTGATTTTTTGGGTGTTTAAATGATTTTCATTTTTTAACTAGATAAAGTGATTTTAGAATTATTTTAATATTACATTGATGCTTTATTCATTTTGAATCAAGAATAACGGATTGGTTATGTAAGATTAATTATTAAATCGGACAGTCCTAATTTATACTTTTAAGCTATACCAGACCAAGATTTTTAGATATTTATGAAATTTTTAACAGCAAATAAATTCACAAAATTTTAACTTGTTAATTTAAATTATTAGAAATGTTCGTAATTTCAGCAATCATAATAATCCCAGTAATAAAATCCCCCTTATCTGTCTGAATTACAAGGAGCATAATAACTAGAGTTCGACCCCGGGCCGGGCCCGAAACCGTATTTTCCGGGCCCTGCAGCCTGGAAACTGGGTATTTTGATAAAATCTGGTTTTAGGGATTTCCGGGACTCCGTTGTTTTTCGCCCGGAATATTTCGGGGTTTTTAGCCCGGAAGATTTCGGGGGTTTAGCCCGGCCCGGGTCGATTCTGAACAACCCGAGCCCAACCCGGGTCCAAGTTTGAGTAAATTTTAAAAAAATCTGACTTTTTAGCCATAACTAGCTCATTAATCATCCAAAAACTAAAAAGAAATTATTTCGTAAATAATCTTATATTTATTAACTTTTGCCCAGCGAGATCAGTATTCTAGTCTATCTACTACAGCAACTTATAATAGTAAGAGAGTGTAACTTGCCTTTCAGTGCGGAAGTATGGCTTAGTTGTTTAGTGCGTTCACTGTACAACGAAAAATGCAAGAGTTTCCCTACTTAGCTCTCATAAAGGAGAGTGCCTGAGGTGTCCGTGGGACTTCGGGATGAAATTTGGTAGACAGATAGATTATACACTACTTTAGTTTTGAAATTCTCACCATTTTTGCTGAATGGTAGCGTGGGCCGAGTTACAAGCCCCCAAACCTAAGGTGTCCGTTTTTTTACAAATGTGTTCTTCTTTGGTGCAGTGATAGCGTTCTTGCATGTATCTTTTTCCAACGGTTCGAATACTGATAGGGGAAATTACTTTATTTTAACATAATTTTGCTTTTTTATTTTTTGATTTTTATCTGAATGTTTTTAGCCAAAAAATTTTTTACAAACTTTTTTAATATTTTTAAATATGTAAATATTTATTTTTTTCCTTTGTTATTAACAGGGTGTTCCAGAAAGCCTTGTGATTATTCCTTCTTTTTTTACTGAAGTCCCACTTTTTCATCCTGAAGTCCCACGGACACCTCAGGCATTCTCCTTTGTAAGCGCTAGGGTTTCATTTTTAAACCGAACAGAACATAAAAATCGAAGATTTTCGGTTCGGTTTCGGTAAATCGAAAATTTCTGTTCGGTTTTTTGGTTTGGTTTAGATTAACAGGAAAAAGGAGATTTGGCTTTACAAAACACGGCCTTTCCCATTTGGCCTTCAGAAATTCTAAAAATTTTCGCATGCGGCGCCAAAAAAGCAAAAGATTTGGCACATTGGCCTTCAAAAAATCTTAAAGTAAAAAACTGGGGCCTATCTCAATTGTCCTTATATTCTGCATTCTGTGTACAGAACACAGAATCTGCGGAAATTATGTTTCAATAAATTTCTGAGTACACAGATCTGCGGTGACCGTAAACCACACTTTAACTCATATATCACTTAATCGCCGACAAATTTATGGTTCTGTATCGGTCGGTTCTGTTTCCCTACTTAAAATACAAATTTTTAAAAATTTGCTAGCAAAATTTTTTTAAATTTCTGGTTCCAATTCCGTGTACCGGAACTCAAATTGGATCCGGTTCCGGTATAGATTGTTATCTAATAGATTTAAATCAATACGATTTAGCAGTAGTGTTAACAGTAAGCAACTTTTTATTTGAGGTCACAAAAATTAGTTAATATCGACCCTTCTGAGCTTTATAAATGTTATCCTTCATAAAATAAATAAAATAATGAAGATAAATCTATTTATTTAATATTGATCTTGCTACATTTAAAGAATTATGTTCTCTCAGAAATTACATACCGGTTATATTTTAAATTGTTTTATAATTTGTTCAATAAACTCCGAAAATTAAAGTTAGAAAATCGTAATCATTTAAATAATATTTATTTGATTTCATTTCTTTTTGATTTTTATTTGGGTTCTTCTTTATTCTTTGTTGCTTCATGTAACAGGCATGACATATATATTGTTTATGTTTTGAATGACGATACCACTTTGATGTTTTTGATTCTCCGCAAGTAAGACATTTTCGATCTTTTGTGATTCGCTAAAATATTTATAGAAATTGGGGTAAAAACTAGTTTTCAAATAAAATTTTTAAAAAATATTCTTCTAATTTTGTCGAACTTATTATGCTCTATTTGTCTAAGTTCCCATCTCATCAATAAGATTCTGCAGGATTACCTAATAATGTATTTAAATGCTCGAAACATTTAAACCTACCAATATTTTTTATGAAAACATTGTTAATTATATAAATTTAAACCATTTTAGTTTGATAAAAATTTCCTTCAGGTTTCATTTTGCCTTTATATATTCTATACTTGTGACATGGATTGCACAAATAATGTTCTTTTAGGTAAATATAATAATTTTTGGTAATTGTAAATTTACAATTGAAACAGTTTCGTTTATTTCCTTCAATTATTCCTCCTACATATAATAATAAAGAATAATATGTATATAAATAAGAAAATAAATAATTAAAAAATATAAACAAATAAAAAATTTAAAAAACTATTTACTTATTTTATTCCCGATGTAAATAATTTTATTTTTTAATTCTTTTGAATATTCAACTTTTTGTTTTTCTAATAATTCAATTTTATATCCAATTAAATTAATATCCGTCCAATAACTTGATAAAAGTTTGTTTTTGTAATTTTCTATATTTTCTTTTAATAATTCATTTTTATTAACTTTTAATTTATTAAAATTTTCGCCGTTTACTGAAGTTTCGTAATAATTGCTCTTTTCAACAAATTATTATTTTTTAAGACCTTTAATTCATGAAAAATTATAATGTTATTAAGAAATTATCTAATAAAAAATACCCGTTTTTCAATTCCTTGTAAAATATCTTGTATAATTTTACTATTGGCAATATTAATCAAGACTTTCCTCTTTAATACAACAGTATATTCTGATCTATCATCTAGTTCAAAATAAAAAATATTTCCTTCACGGTTTAGGGCAATTCGATGTAAGGATCCTTCTATATTATAACAATAGCTAATATCATGTTGATTATTTCTCTTTACAATTCTTTCCAATATGAATTTTTTTTTTATGTCAATATTTTTTAAATAAATAAATTCTCTTTTTTCTTCCCAATCATTTTTTATTTTAACTCCAACTCTAACCGATTTTCCATTGCATTTAATATCAAACAGAATAATTAAGAGAATAATAATAAGTTTAATCATCTAAAATTGTGGCAAATTAAAATATGTAGAAATTCAACATGTTTTCATAAAACTCATTCTTTTAAATTAACTATTATGTATTTATTTAGCTAGTTAAGATTTAAGTTTTCTGAAAATACGGCCAGTTGGTCTAGGAGCGTACATGCTCTGTTTTATCGGAGTTTGATGAAAATCCTCTAGATCATACCAGTATCATTTGAATGATAACCAAAAAGGGAAGAATAAAAAGTAAAAATAAAGCAAATACAGAAAATAAAAAAGAAATAAAAGAACAACGAATTAGATTGTTGCAGGATATTAGAGTATTTAAAATGTAATTTGGAATAACTCCCAGTACAAATGTAATTAGCCAATATGGACAAATGTAATCTGTGGCTGAGATATAAATGCAAAGACATAAATTCAAAAAATTTTATATTTTATTATGCCAATTATGATTTCTAAGTTTATAAAAAGGTCTTTTTTATTTAAGTGACTCTGAAATGTTTCCACATTAAATAAGGTACGAAATGGTACAGACCAATCATAACCTCTAGACAAATCATAAGCATTACAAAAGTGCATTATAATGTCTTTATGAAGAAATTTCTTTAATGATTAAATGAAATATTAACATAAACGAACAAATTTAAACAAAACTATTTACATCAATTTTAAGCTGCTATCATTCGTAAATTTTTGTACATCTTCTTTGCTTTATTTAATGAAAATAAAATCGTAATATTTCATTTATTTAACGGGTAATTAAAAATCTTAAATATTCATGCGATTGTTTTTAAATATTTCGGGGTAACTTTGTGGGCCAGTAAAGTTTAAGTTAGAACTAAAGGTTCAAGTAAACTATTACCCGTAGCATTTATTTGAATTTCAAAATGAGACCCTATTTATTTATTAACTCAACAAATTAAATTAATATATAATATTTTGGACAATTCCGTCATATCTTCCATAAACCTATTCGAAAAAAGATATGTTTTTCGAAAGGCTCACCAAGCTGAGTCGTTCGACACCAAAATTAGCTTCGGGACTCACCTATGGGCCGAGATAAAAAAACGCCGCGGTTTCCGTGGCGTTTTTTGGCACCGTGGAGTATATTCTGTTGCGGAGGAAGCCGGGCAAACCCAGCTAATCGATGGATCCTATTCCTATCTTCGATGAGGTGGGTGATCGATGATAGGAATAGTATATCCGCAGCAGCAAGAACTCCACGGTGCCATAGGTAAGGAGCTCAAACAAGCGATCATAACTTTGTCCAAGCTGGTAGGTTGCGTCGATTTATGTGTCATTGGACTCATCTCGAGGAGCACATTTGAATGAGCTATTATCCAAAAAATCGAATTTTTCACCACAAAATCTAATCGGTCTCTCGGAGATATAACGGAATTTTACCAATATTTTTCATATATAAATTTAGATGATTAAATTTTTTATTTATATTCTCTTAAATTTAATTATTTTATTGAAAATTCGATGCGAAGGAAAATTAGTTAGTGTTTCGGTGAAAATCAAAGATGATTGGAAGGAAAAAAGAGAATTTATTAATTTAAAAAATGTTGAACTAAAAGAGCGTTTTGTATTGAAATCAATTGAAAAATCCAATAATAAAAATGATATTACTTTTAATTTTAATATAAATCAATTTTTGCGTCCACTTGAATTAAAATTTGAAAGCATTTTATTTTTTATGAAATTATATGAGGGAAAATATAATCTAACTTTTCAATTAAAAAGAAAAGTCGTGATTGAGATTGCCAATAATAAATTTATACAATTTTTATTGCCGAATGAAAAACGGGTATTTAATATTTTGATATTTGAATATTCCTACCAAAATTCAGCCCCGAAACGGAATAGTAACTTATAATGTATTCGATAAATGACAATTACTGTGTTTAGATATTTGTGAAATTTCAGTCTATTGTAAACCTCTCTCTTGCATCTTATACAACTTTGATATAAATTTAAGGCACTCCGATTTAATAATTTTATTGAAACGACTAATTATTTTGAAACTTCTATATTAGATGAGATTTAGAAAATACAAAAATAAATAAAAAAGAATTGATAAAAGAAAATATAGAAAATTATAAAAACAAACTTTTAGCAAGTTATTGGACGGAAATTAATTTAATTGGATATAAAATTGGACTTCACCCCTAAATATCACCCCCCTAAATATCACCACCCTAAATATCATCACCCAAAATATCACTTGACCCTAAATATCACCACCCAAAATATCAAATTACCCAAAATATCACCAACCAAAATATTATTGATTCGAACTATTAGGATATATTTATGTAAAACTTAAACAAGTAAAAATTAAAATATAAATGAGTTAAAAAATTTATGCAATAAAAATCTAAAAATATATTTAAAATGGTGTACTAGATTTAAATTAAGTAATGAAAAACAAATAACTAGAAGACAAATAACTTGTATTTTCCTCCAAATGGCTTGCTAATTTTTAAAATAATTGAAAAAAACTTTAAATTTTAAAAACCTTAAAATGGAAAAAACACCCATGAATTTTTGCAGTAGGAACGGCGGTCGTAAGGCTTGTTCTTCAGACTTTTCAAAATCAATGACAATTGTTTTTGGCCTAGCACCAACATTCATTTCATCAATCTTGTTTAAAATTAGATCCAAAGCTCGTTTGTAGCACTCTCTAGTCTTTTTAGGAAGCATAGCATAAACAAATGGGAGGACTGCAGGCCCATGAAATCTCCCATGTATCACCTTAATTTTTACATGATTACAATTATTCAATATAAAACATACCCAAAGTTGGTAGAATAATTTTGGGGCGCACTTAAAGGTGCCATCACACAACCAAACATCACTTACAGCTAATCTTTCAACATCAGTTCTTGAAGCCAAAATAATAATTCGATCAATATCTTGAGGTCCAGTATCAGCCAAGATAAATTCCTCTTGTAAATTTGTTTTTGTTCGTCTCAAATGCTGTGGGAAACAAATTTCTGAAAGTTGTTGTGGTATAGGAACATTTTCACCATTCGCATAACGTTTTCTTCCAACAGTTTTTTCAAGGTTTCTCAATTTCGGAAGACTAGCCTTGAATTAAATAATTGTCAGTTTTCATAATTAGTAAAAAAATAAACCTTAGCTTTATCGCTGATTCCTGCTAATTGCGAATTTACAACTGCCCTTGGTGAAAGTGTGGAGTTAATAGCAGCTTTATTGATGTTGTTTCTATTCCTTTAAAATGTCTTTTTTGAACATTAAATATTATTTAATTTTGCTCAAATAAAACAGCCATACTCTAAATGAGTTAATATCGATTCTTCTGTCTTTATAAATGTAATACTTCATAAAATAAAATATTGAAAATAAATCTATGTATTTAATATTTATCTTGGCAACAATTAAAGAATCTTTTTTTTAATTAAATAGGTATATTTAATATAATGGGTTGACCCAAAAAGAATGAGCCCTTTATGGATAAAGCAAATAATTTACTATAACAAAAAAACAATCAAGAAACGATGTATTGCCCATTATTATCTATTACTTCTTGCCATTTTTTGGGCAGCTTCAGAATTCTTCTTGATAAAAATCTGTAGCTGATTTTGCCTCTAGAAAATCAGTTACTCAATTTTTGATTTGCGTATCATTTAGGGACCGCACTTCACGTAAATGATTTTTATAGACCGGAATAAGTGATAATCAGATGGCGCAATGTCCGGTGAGTAAGGCAGGTGTGGTAGAATTTCCCATCCGAGTGTTTCATTAATGTGGGCACGAGTTGCATTTGCACGGGTGCGCAGGTGCGTTTTCCTGATGGAAAACAACCTGGCCTTGACGCCGTCCCTGAACTGTGAAACCATCAATGGCAACTTGAACGCGGTCCAGAATTGTACGATAGTGATTCCATTAAGAGATCTCCTCCTTGGAATTAATTTCCAGTGTACAATTCCAAATTTAGTCCAAATAAAAGGGCTCATTCTTTTTGGGTCAACCCATTAGTTTTAGAATTTTTCAAAAAAAAAACTCAAAAAGTTGAAATTAGAAAATCATGTCGATTTAAATATTATTCATTCGTTTCCTGTTCAGTTTGATTTTTATTTATTTTATTCTTTATTCTTAATTGTTTTTTGTAACATGCATGACATATATATTGTTCAGGTTTTGAATGACGGTGCCAATTTGATGTTTTTGTTGCTCCGCAAGTAAAACATTTTCGATCTTTTGTGATTCGCTAAAATATTTATAAAAATAAAGTGTTCAGGTTTTGAATGACGGTGCCAATTTGATTATTCCTTTATTCCTTTAATCCTTTATTCCTTTAATTTATTCCTTAGATTTACGAAAATATTATTTTTAAAAGTTCGATCAAATGTTATTTAGTCAAAACAGTGTTTTATTGGAACGAGCAGTTCAAGATCTTTTTTGTGTAACTCCGCAAATAAAACATTTAAGAGTCCTTAAATTAAGTTAGGTTTTTTGATTAGCTTTGTGGCCGACGAAGGCCGAACTACTCCGCTAGTATTTACATATATCGATAGATTGAATAAGTTGAACCTTTTTAGTTTTAATCATTTCACTTCGTCTGAGCTTTCCAATATTCCGTTTATACACATCACAAACATGACACAAAAATTGTTCTTTTAGATAATTATCCCATTGTTTACTTTGTTTACCTCCGCAATTGAAACAATTTCGCAGATTTCCTTCATTAACTTCACCTATATTAAATAATTAAGAGTAAAAATTTTTTTATGTCAAATAATGTTTGTATCAGAAGAAAATTTATTTACTTATTTTATTGCTAACATGAATAATTCTACTTTTTAATTCTTTCGGGTATTCTAATTTTTGTTTTCCTAATAATTCAATTTTATATCCAATAAAATTAATTTCCGTCCAATAACTTGATAAGAGTTTGTCCTTGTAATTTTCTATACTTTCTTCAATTGAGCTAAAAATTTTTTCACTCTTGCACAATATTGAAGTTTCATAACAATTATTACCTTGAATAAATTTACCGTTTCGGAGCGCCTTAATTTTAACACAAATTAGAGTAGTTATAGCCCGGATTTATATTTAATTGCTTTTACGTTATTTTCTAGCAATTCCGACACTGGAACTTAAATTTATTTATAAAAATATACCATTTTTTCAAACCCAGGCAGAAAATTTTGAATTATTTCATTATTAGTAATTTCAATCAAAATTTTCTTTTTTAATTGATCAGATGGAATATATTTTGATTTATCACCAATTTCAACTTCAAACATATTTGTATCTAGATTTAAGTCAATTGAACGCAAATATCCTTCTATATTTTTATTAATACTATCGTGTTGATTATTTTTCTTTTCAATTATTTTCATCACAAAACGATCCTTTATTTCAACATTTTTTAAATAGATAAATTCTCTTTTTTCTTTCCAATCATCTCTAATTTTCACTTCCACACTAATAATTCTCCCTGAACACTGAATTTTCAAAAGAATAAATAAATATATGAAAATTATATAATTAAATTTAATCATCTGAAATTTGAAAATTAAAGCTGCTTTTTTGTTGCAAACCCATAAATGAGGACCGAACTAACGGTCCGTCAATTTGGGACCCGATGAATTTTTAAAAAATTATGTAAAAGGCTTTTTTATTTAAAGAACATCTCCTACAAATTTTTTACATCTGATTTGTCATCTGATCTGGTTATGAAAAAATCAGGACCAAACGAAAAGGCCGGGAGCCACAAAGAACAAGAGCTGGATAGACATATATGCCGGTCATTTCAGGATTTTCTCTTGAAGAAAATTTAAAATAGAAGTTTTATCCAACGTTATACGTATTATATGAGACTTAAACATAAATATTCCTGTTTTTTTAAATTTTAATTAAATGCTAAGTGTATACAATAAAAAAACTACAAGCAAATACAAATTTTACTGATTGACTTTATTAGTCGTAGATTTTGTACTTTTATTAAGCGGGAAAATAAATAAAATAGTACAAATTTTTAAATTTTTGTTGACCAAAAAATTACAAAGTACATATGATTAAATTCAAAAGAATCTGATCTTTGAATGTATTTGTACTTTTATGTACAATTTTATGTACGAATTTTTACCCTTGTCACGTGTCAAATTATTTAATGTTTGTGTTATTTTAAAAAGAATAGTGTAAAGCATATACATAGCTATTTAATTCATAAATACAAATACAAATAATTGGGTTAAATCTGGGATAAAATGAAAAGAAATGAAAATTATTATTCGAATAATGTTTGTTTTATTGTTGTTTGTTTGTGAAGAAATTAAAAGAAATAGGCTTCCTGCTTGGTTAATAAAAGCTGAATAGCCTAAAATTAAATATAAATAAACCACCGGTATATTATACTATAGCCCAAAAATATTCTTACCAAAATAATCAAAACTTTTGTTAATTGTTTATTCGATCTTTTTAAATTTCCATCAAAATTAGTGTTTAATGTGATAGAAAGGGAAATTGCGGGCAACATATAGCCTAATAAACTACAAATTTAAACTTATTAAATCTGAATTATAAGCCTTTATAAAATTATTCAAGCATTTTTATATAATTCTAACAAACAAAAATTATTGTGCCGTGTGATTTTTACACAGAATTTAGATGAAGTGTAAATAAATGTTAAAATTTTGAATAGTTTCTATAGTAATCTACCATTTTATATGTACTTTAATGAACTTAAAACCATTTCGTAAAAAATGTGGGAACATTTGGAAACAATTAAATAATAATGGTTTTTAATTAAAATTGTTTTGTATTTTAAATAAAAATGTAAACACGACACTTGAAGTTACATTATCTTAAAGAGACTGCGATCGTGAAATTGTTAAGTGAAAGTAGAAAAATGCTATTTATAATTACAATGTTAGAGATTGGACAGAACAAATATTTGACGTAGGAACATCATCAATTTATTTAATTTTATTTGATTTTATTTGAATTTAGGGTGCTGTATCTCGGCTCAATTTTTAGTCCACGTTATATTTTTGGTGTAGTTCGACTCAGCTAGACGAGCTCTTTCGTTTTTGTAGTTTAGCGCCGGGAAAAAATACCGTGGAACTAAAAACGTTCCACGATGTTGAAAAGAATATCCGATTGCTGGAATCTCTTTTTTCCTTGGCCAGCATTTTGGCTGGGCGAGGTCAAAACAAGGAATGCCAAAAAACGGAACAGGCAAATAACCGAACGACCAAAATTCGGTCCAGAGGATTTAAAAATATCCACCTATTTATATATTCAAATTTCTCATTTCCTAAATATCTTCTATACCACTAAGCTCTCTTGGAACGTTTATTTCAATAAATATTCTCTCGTTTTCATTAAATAATAAACATTGATTCACGAATAACTATATCTTTAATATTAAAATTCAGATGATTAAATTGAATATTGCTTCTTTATATTTACTTTCCCTATTGAATATTAAATGTGCTGGGAGGAAAGTTAGCATTGTAGTAAAAATCAAAGACGATTGGGAAGAGAAAAGAGAATTTATTTATTTAAAAAATGTTGAATTAAAAAAGCGTTTTGTATTGGAGAAAATTGAAAAGAAAAATAATCGCTATGATATTCCTTCATCTCTCACGATTTCTTTTTATGGAAGCTTTTGTACAACCTAATACATATAAAGCAACCCTAATGTAAAATTCAAATACCTTATTTATTCTAATAGAGTGGCCGCCAGTCTATTTTTCGATACCCCCAAAAAGGGGCCATTCTATTGGAGGGGCATTCTAATGGAGGTGGCCATTCTATTTTTCATAAGTAAGAATCAGAGATAGGATGAATCAAATGTTCGATAAAATATTTTTAGACTTCGAAATTTAATCGATTTTTCTTATAAAATTCTAAATTTTCGACTTACAAGGAACAATATCGAACTGTCACCAAAAATTTCGTAATAATTTTTATACCATCGTGTAGAGCATAGTCGAAACCATATTGTAGTACTTTTCTTTTTCGGCCCTACCCCCCATTTCGAAAAGTTATAGGGCTTCAAAGTTTTCGACTTTTGGAGCGGTTGAGTCGCCCTGAAAAAAGAAATTTTTCTTTTTAATAAGGGGAAAAATAAGACTCCCATCCTCCTTTTTCCTTTCCTTTTCTTTTCCACTAGTAGAAAAGAAAGAGAAAAGGAGGAGAGAAAAGGAAAGGAAAAGAGGCATCTCTGCCATCTCCTCTTTCGTTTTTAATCCGCAATGGGTGAAAGGCAGAGTAGCCTTTTCCTTTTCTTTTCTCTCTCCTCCTTTTCTCTTTCATTAACAAACATGGGAAAAGAAAAGAAAAGGAAAAATGGAGAAAAGGAGTCTCATTTTTCTCCTTAGGAAGCAAATAATAAGAAAAGTGAGGGCGACTCAACCGCTCCAAAAGTCGAAAACTTTGAAGCCCTATAACTTTTCGAAATGGGGGGTAGGGCCGAAAAAGAAAAGTACTACAATATGGTTTCGACTATGCTCTACACGATGGTATAAAAATTATTACGAAATTTTTGGTGACAGTTCGATATTGTTCCTTGTTAGCTTAGTAAATTTTCTTCTCGTATCACTATGAAACATAAGAGCCTTTTGCCTGCGGGGCTAAAAAGGCAACTTTTGATGTACTTTGGTTCAACACAATCAAAATTTCCAGTACATTTGGCTCCTAATATTTCGTAGGATCTTGGAATTTGGACGTAATATACTGGAATCGGAAGAGATTTATTCAATCCATGAATATCTAAGCTTAATTCTTTGCTATTAGTTATCTTAAGTAAATTGTTGTAATTTCGTAATATCACTTCTAATCCTCTTAAATCCCTGATATCCCTATTAATCTCCCTGTTATGACTCCAGATTTGCTCAAAAATATTATGATTATCCTAACTAAAGAGTACTATTTAACAGGTAATAAGAAAATAAAGAAATGTATTAAGTATATGTTTTGTAGTTAAAAGGGCCATTCTTTTGGAGGGGCCATTCAAATAGAGATGGCCATTCTATTTTTCATTACCCCAAAAAAGAGGCCATTCTATTAGAGGGGCCATTCTATTAGATAAATACGGTATATACATTTAAATTACATTTAAATATTCGCTAAAAATTTATAAAATAGTCTTGGTATTTAATATTTATTCGATTTCTGTTCTGTTAGATTTTTATTTGTTTTCTTTATTATTCTTCGCTGTCTATTGTAACATGTATCACAGATATTGCGATCAGGTTTTGAATGACCATACCACTTTGATGTTTTTGTTGCTCCGCAGATGAAACAATTTCGATCTTTTGTTATTAGCTAAAAAGTTAAAAATAGCGTTGATATTTGTTTTTTAAATAGAAAATATTTATTTAATTATTCTAATTTTTACAGATTGTATTATATCAAGTATTGCTTCACACTCAAGAGGCAAGTATAATGGTCTTTTGATTCAGTAAAATATAGAAATCCTAAAAAACCGATCCCTAATAATGACGTATATGCACGGGGTCGAGTGTAGGAGTTTTACTAAAAAATAAAAATTGAAATAAAAAATTAATCATTTCAGAATTTACAAGTGAAAAATGTGCCGAAGGGACGTAAAATCAGTAAAATTGTACGTAAAATTTTCTATTAATTCACTATATATTTTGGAAGTCCAGAATGCAGATTTTTGAGAATTCGCTTTATATTTTAAAAAAATTTACAATTTTAAAATCAAAATCAGCACGCTTAAATTTTCAACTTTGAAATGAAAACAGACTGAGAAGTTTTATTTTCACATTGGGATTTGAACCCAAACTATACAAAAGCTTAATAATGAATCCCACCACTTAGAACTCAACACACATCATTAGTCTATTTTAGACAATAAAATTATTATTTAATTCATAATACTAAAACAATGGATAATTATTATGAAAAATGTACTATAAACTATCCAAAAGCTTAATATTTAGTAAATTTTTTATAGTATTATAGTACTGATGTAATTTTGAGCAATTGAAAAATATTTAAAAAATGACCTTTAATGTTTTAAACCACATTTCTTCAGATCTAAACTTTGCATATCTTCGTTTGTAGTTGCAGCATATGTGACACAAATAATGTTCTTTTAAATAGTTATCCCATTGACTAACTTTTTTAACGCCACAATTGAAACAATATCGTTTATTTCGTTCAATATTTTCACCTATAATAATAAAGAACCTACTAGTATGTCCCAGTTGAATAGGTTTTACTTATTTTATTGCCAATATAAATAATTCTGCTTTCTAATTCTTCGGAATATTCAGATTTTTGCTTTCTTATCAATTCAATTTTATATCCAATTAAATTAATTTCCGTTCAACAACTTGTTAAAAGTTTGTCTTTGTAATTTTGTATATTTTCTTTTAATAATTCTTTTTTATTTATATTTACTAATCTTTCTTCTAATATCGAAGTTTCATAATAATTATCATTCGCGATAAAATTATTATTTAGACGAATCTTTGATAAAAATTTGTGTTTATTTAAGGTTATATTCCGAATAATCAAATATAAAATACCTGTTTTCCCAAGTTTTTCAAAAATTTCTTAACAATTTCATTATTGGCAATTTCAATCAAAATTCTCGTTTTTAATTGAGAGCTAAATTTAAGCCCCTGACCTAATTGAACAATAAAAACTTTGTTAACAAAATCTATTTTAATTTTACAAAACGATCCAGGATTCTTATAAAGATAATCAACAATTCTACTATTTTGTTTTACATTCATTATCAATACAAAACGTTCCTTTATTTGAATATTCTTTAAATAAATAAATTCTCTTTTTTCTTCCCAATCTTCTTTTATTTTTAATCCAAGCTCAACCATTCTACCGTTGATTTGGATATTCAACAGAACAACCAAATATGAGAGAAGAATTATAATAAATTTATTCATCTTTAATTCTAATATTAAAAATATTTTATTATATAATATACAAATAAAACTATTGAAATTATAATTAATTGATATTTAAATTTATTTAATGTTGGTGGATTAAATAAATATTGCTAAAGAAAAATATTTATGAGAATTTATAAATCTGGAATATGAATTTATGCTGAATATTCTATTATATTATAAATAATATATAAGATAAAAACGCAAACAGAACGTGTAGACTTAAACATAAATATTACCCGTTTTTAAAGTTTAATTAAATGCTAAGCGTATACAATAAAAAAACAACGAGTGCATACAAATTTTACTGATTGACTTTATTAATCGTAGATTTTTAATTTTATTAAACGGGAAAATAAATAAAATAGGACAACTTTTGAAATTTTTGTTGACCAAAAAATTACAAAGTACATATGATTAAATTCAAAAGAATACGATCTTTGAATGTAATTGTACTTTTAGTACAATTTTATGTACAAATTTTTTCTCATGTCACGTGTCGAATTCACTTAATATTTGTATTATTTTAAAAAATTATTGTTTTAAATAATTAGTGCTATTTAATTCATAAATTATTGAAGGAGGCAGTTGATTATATATATCGGAGCATCTTAAGAAAGATTAGCATAAGAAAGATTAGCTGATGTGTAAATAGTTACCCCATTCATCTTAATTATATTTTTAGTAATTGAACTATTTAAAAATTATTTTTATTCCTTTATTAAATGTCCAAAAATAGGTATACATATTCTAAGTTTCCTAGAATAGGCAATTCTCCTTTCATTGTTTTAAATATCCTCATTTTAATTTAAATCGAGCTCTTATAAATATTATGTCACAATTCCGATCCTCTCAAGTTTAAAGAACACAGAGACATTGCCAAATACTTACTTTCTCTCTCTATTCTCAAAATGTCAATACGGACGTGTTAAAAGTAGAGTTGCACGAGATCGAGATTTTAGAAAAAATCCGAGACCGAGATTGACCGAGACCCGCATGACCGAGACCGAGACCGAGATGCAAAATTTGACCCGAGACCGATATCGAGATCCGAGATAAACCGAGATTTTGCAAAACTTTTTTTGTATCCACCAAAACCCATTTAAATTAATTAAATATCATCTAAATCATCATCAAAATCATCTGTTTCATCAGAATCAATTTCAGTTGATGGACCAAGCAACAGTTTATCAATATTTGCCTTTACAACTAGAATTTTTTCCACCATTTCTCCAGAAAGAATTAAGTATAAAGGGTAGGGGGGGGGACACTTGTTAATTAGAAGGGGTCGGTCTGATAGAGACAGTAGGTTTATTTTTCAACCTTCCTCTACGGGGTCGGTTTATTAGAAGGGGTCGGTCTATTAGAGACAGTCGCACTATTAGAAGAAATACGGTGTATATATGTCACCGTCCAAATTACATTCTTGTCCAAATTGATTTGGCCGGCCAATTGGGGACTGAACCCCCAAATTTTGCATTTTTCTTCGTGTTCAAGGTTGGGGTTGGGTTCCGTAATAGTTCTTCATGTTCGGGACCTACGTCCACTTGATCTGGGACCATTCCGTACCCTATTACTCGAAATTTCTGAAAGATATAGCCGACTTTTAAAAATTTCAGAAAAAGATTATAACCTTAAGAAATTTCGAAGAATAGGGTAAGGATGGTCCCAGGTAAGGAATGGTCGCGGGGACCGTAGCGAAGCGGCGGCCGTCGTTCCGCTCGACATGCCCGGCTTCCCCCGCAGCGGCAAAAACTTTTTTCCGCGAAGATTGATGTGTATTCGGCCGCGCTTATTTGTCCTGCTCCGCTCTCTAGACAACTAAATTAAAGTGATACCAATAGCGAAATTTTAATTATTTTGTCAAAATAAAAATAAATCTCAAGAAGGTCAATCTTTAGGGGTGTATACTGATCTCGGATCTCGGCGAGATTAAGTGCCGAGAATCTCGTCTCGGTTAGGTGGTCTCGTCTCGGCAAAACCGAGACCGAGATTGGAAAATGGCCGAGATTCTCGTCTCGGTCTCGGTCGAGATATCGATCTCGTGCAACTCTAGTTAAAAGTGCATATGCATCATATGTGATCATAGGTAGAGGAAATGTCGCAGTCATATGGGCGGAGATTTAGTATACTCATAATTTTTCACTCTCTATTTCTAAACTCCTCCCATCCAAAGCTCCATTTAAAAGTCAGTCAGGACTGCCTTCAATTATTTAAAAAACTTCTAAACAACTTTAAGTGGTTTTTCTAATTGCTTGCCGTTGAGTTTTAGTTAATTAAGTTCTGGACATGTTTAAAGTATAATTAATTTATCCTCCCTTTATAAGAGTTTAACTCCTTATTGTTTACTCCTTAAAAGAGGCTAACTCCTTATTTATAAAAGAGTTTAAACTCCTTATTGTGAGTTTAAACTTGATGCCGAAAATGTAAGGCCGCAAGTGTCACAATAGGGGGAACCTCATATGTCAAACCCGCAATATTCTGGGCCGCACGTTGATAGCCGCAAGTCAGCGCAGAAAATTTCGGGAACGCAAGTGTCCGTCCCGCATGTGTACGGGCCGAAAAGTCGCATCACCATTAAATTAAGGACTTTGAATAATGAATAACTATATTTTTAATATTAAAATTCAGATGATAAAACTGATTATTGCTTCATGCTTATATTTATTTTCCTTATTGAATATTAAATGTGATGGGATAGTTGGTATATCCAACTTCCAAAAATTTCAAAACGCCTCTACAAATTTCAAAACGTCTCATTTGAAACAATCTGATTATTTATTCTTGTATTATTATTTAATTTTAATTAAAATATTATATATGCACTACGTAGTAAATAGATAGTAAAAACTATTAAAAGTCCAGCTCGCTATATATTATATTTATATGTCAGCGCCAATCTGTCCACCAATAAAACAACGCCGCAGGCAAATTTTTTCGGATTTTGGATATCTGTGTTGCTGGAATTGTCGAAATTAATTAAAATTAGTCAAATTTTTAGAAATTCTGCAAAAAACCTAGAATAGGTCTAAAAAATGTCGAAATACACTCAAAATAAGTCTTAGGTCCGAAAAGTCCGAAATAGGTTTTTTGTTTTAATAACACAAAAAGTACGCTTCACTATGCGGTAAAACAGTGTTTTTTGACTTATCTTTTCATGGGTTGATCGCAAAAAAATAGGTAAAAACCTAAAAAACACGCTCTAATAATGATGCTGAAAAATGAGTTATATCCACATAATTTAATCTGAAACTTATTTTTACATCCTGATTCGTACGTTCTGAATTTCAATATTTTAATAACTGTCGGTAATGTCGTCGTCTTACGGTCCTTAAAGCAGCATTCACTGGTAAGCAAAAATTAGTTTTAGTTCTAAAGTTTTAGTTTTAATTTAAAACTAAAACTTTAAAGTTTTTAAAGCCAACTAAAACTTTAAAGATTTTAAAGCCAACTTTAGGCGCAACCGTCACGATATTTGGTCTAACAGTGGTCCGGGGCGAATAAATCGTGTGATTGGGACGAAAACATTTGTTGTTAAAACGATCGAAAAGCAAAATAATAAAATTTCGGCTCTAATTACAATATGGAGGCATTTACACGTTTGGTTGGTATAGATCTTGCTTCAAATATAATAATAAACAACAATAAAATTATTAAAAAATTTTTAGAAGGATTTGAAAAGGGGGTAATATGAATCACTTAATATCCGTCTTCAGAATTAATATATTATAATTAAATATACTACTATTAATTAAATATACTCTAAGACCTTTGTTCAACTTAAATTTAACATCTCCGGAAAAAAGACTGGTACCGTTCGAATCAGTTTGCCGAGACGAAATGAATGGTATTATCTTATATCGAAACCTTTCAACCGGTATAATATGCTATATCCTTTTAAGGAAATTATTCAAAATATTTTATATAAATTTGAAGAAAACATAAAAAAATTCAATATAGGAATTTTAGGTTGCAAAACTACAATTTTAATTGTACTTCTTAATGTATCTATTTATTCGATTTCTTTTCTTTAAAATCTCAATGCCTTTTCTTTATCTTATATTGTTTTTGGTAACAGCTATTACATAAATAACGACCAGGTTCTGAATGACGATTCCATCTTGTTGTTTGTTTTACACCACAGATGAACAGCGACGATCCTCCTTAAGAGAAATTCATTAAGCGGTTTTTTAGCAATAATGCATTTCGAGAATACACATTGATTATTTACATATAAAACTGTATATAAAAAATTTAGTCATTTTATGACTGGTTATACTCTTATATGACTGGTTACCAGTTATACTCTGATATGAGCATTATATTATGTTCCTAGATTAATAAATAGATCTTCATGGTAGTATAATATAATTTTTATCTGGGTCGATCTTATATAATGATAGCAAGGTTCCAATATGCAAGAGTTAAAGAAATAATATTTAAATAATCAGCAAATATACCTTTAATTATTTTCTAATTACATATTTCCCTAATTTGGATAACTACAAACTTTTTTAATGGTGATCCACAATTTATTTGGTCTATGCTTCCCAAGTTTTAGATAATAATCCCCACATTTGTGGCACAAATAATTTTCTTTAATGTATGTATGCCATAGTATAATTTTTGTAGCTCCACAATTTAAACATATTCTCTTAGTTCTTCAATAATTTCACCTACAATATTTAAATTAAATTTTTAAGTAAAAGAGAGGATAAACAAAAATAAAAATGTATTTACATATTTTATTGCCAATGTCAATAATACTGTTTATTAATTCTTTTGGAAATCTAAAATTTTGTTTTCCTAACAATCCAATTTTATATCCAATTAAATTAATTTCCGTCCAATAACTTGACAAAAGTTTGTTTTTATAATTTTCAATATATTTTTTTAATAATTCTTTTTTATTTATTTTTTCTAACGTTTCTTCTAATATAGAAGTTTCATAATATTTATTCTTCTTTATAAAATTATTATTTAGGCGAATCTTAGAAATATTAAATTTGTGTACATATTATTGAAGTTTTAAATTAAAATTATTAAATATAAAATACCTGTTTTCCCAAGTTTTTCAAAAATTTCTCAACAATTTCATTATTGGCTATTTCAATCAAAATTCTCATTTTTAATTGCGAGCTAAATTTAGACCCGTCATTTATTTTAACAATAAAAACTTTTTCAGCAGAATCTACTTCAATTTTAAAACGATTCAGTATTCTTATAAATATAATCAACTATCCTACTTTTTTGTTTTATATTGATTATCAACACAAAACGTTCCTCCAATTCAATATTTTTTAAATAAATAAATTCTCTTTTTCCTTCCCAATCATTTTTTATTTTTAATCCCACATTATTTTTAATCCCCGATTTATCTATGCTACTACCTATCTATGCTACGATTGTTACCGACATAATCGAAGGAATGATGGAAAGCATAGACCTATGAAATCTAGGCCTAATGCTAAAAAGGTTTATCATTTTGCTAAATGGAAAAACATTTAAAACATTCTTGGGGAGAATACCTGAAGAATTTTTAAAAAATCTGACTCTATCTGTTTTTATCGAGATTTCTCTCAAAAATGGTGATCAAATATAAAACTAGCAAAATCAAAACTTCCAAAACTGTACAGACAAACTTGGTCTTGTAATATTCGGTCCGATCAAAAATGTTTGCTAATTTATATCAAAACTTCTTGCTCTAAGAGACATAATTTCAACCATAGTTTTCTAAATATTTTAGCTGATTCCTCAGGATGTAAATTGTTTTATTTGCGGAGCAACAAAAACAACAAAATGGCGTCGTCATTCTATAAATGAACACTATTTATGTATTGCTTGTGGATTAAAGCAACAAAAAATAAATAAGAAAAATCATAAAAATCAAGAAGAAAAGGAATCGAATAGAATTTAAATAACGATGATATGTATATTAAAACATCCGATGTTGACTTTGATTTTCTGAATTGCAATAAAATTTGATGACTATATTGTTCGCTAAATTATAGTTGTAAAGCCTTTATCAATAAATACTGATTAATTTGTAGATCTTTTACCGAATTATAAGCAGATATTCGGTAGACAAATATATAAACAAATATTTATCATTTTATCCGTTGTGTGTTGTCAGACGTTTCCAGATAGTAGTCGCTTATCTACGTGATCTAAAGTAACAAATTATAATAAATTCTGAAGAAAAATCAACACTGACTTTTGTATTTTTATTTGATTTCTTGATTTTTTGCTTTTTTTGGTAACAAGCAGCACATAAGCTTTGTCCAGGTATTGAATAACGATACCATTGTGGTGTATGAGTAACATAGCAAATAAAACAAGTACGATCGTGTGTGGTTATCTGAATAATAATAGAAAATGTATGTAGACTTATAAAAGTTTCTTACATCCAAAAGATTTATCTATTACTTTAATTATAAAGATTTACTAAAATATTATTTTTTAAAGTGAGATGCCGGTTTAGGCTTCTAACACTATTGGTCTTCATACCTTGGACAAAACAAATTTTAGTAAGTTCAGAATTGATTAAAGGGTTCATTTAAGGAGTTTCCGAATTTTATAAATCTTCCCTAATATTAATAAAGATAACCTTTATAGGATTAAGCCATAATTCTATTGATCTAAACTTTCCATATTTGCGTTTATATTCGCCACATTGTTTGCACAAGTAATGTTCTTTTAGTAAACTATGCCACTTCCTTGTCTGTGTAACTATACAATTGAAACACTTTCGTTTATTTACTTCTATTATTCCACCTATAATTATCAATGTATAATTTTTAGACAAATGAGATGATGGACAATGTAAAAAATTATTTACTAATTTTGTTGCCAATATAAATAATATTTCCTATTAATTCTTTCGGATATTCAACTTTTTGTTTTTCTAACAATTCAATTTTATATCCAATTAAATTAATTTCCGTCCAATAACTGGATAAAAGTTTATTTTTGTAATTCTCTATGTTTTCTTTTAATAATTCTTTTTTAGTAATTTTTGTATTTTCTAAACTCTCATATAATATAGAAGTTTCATAGAATTTATCCTTCTCAGTAAAATTATTAAATCTTAGTGCCTAAAATAAAGTACAAATTATAACTAAGATTATTCATCTAGAATTATAGTTTTCGACTTTCTATTCTCGATTCATTTTCGATATCGAATTTTTGGTGATATTTTTCATTTTCAAAATTTTTCAAAAATTTCATGCTTGTCCAAAACCTCTATTCTTACATAATGTCATACATTATATCCGGTCTTTTTCCTATTTCTTTGAAGCTAGTAAAGACCGAGCAACTAAAAATGCGGTACAAATCATTAATCGTGACATTTAGGATTTGTTGACAACTTTAATAATGAGTAGAGCTCGGATTTTTAGGCACGATAAGGTTAAAAATAGTCGCCTATATAGGCACTAAAAACTGCCAAAATAGGCACTAAAATCCGAAAAAATTTTATATTTTACCAGAAAATTTTTTTTAATAAATGCAAATTTTCCTATTAGATTATCTAGTCACTTTTTGATAGATAGAATAATAAATATATCTTAACAGCATTAGGTGTTTCTAATATTTTATTAATTACAAGTGAATTCCTATTAATAAACCATAAAATACCCGTTTTTCACATTCAGGCAAAATTCTTTGAATAATTTCATTATTGACAATTTCAATTAAAACTTTTTTTTCTAAGTGAACAGCTGGGATATATGTCCTGTCATTTATATCAACATTAAAAATATTTTTTTCAAGATTTAATTCAACTGGATGCAAAAATCCCTCTATAATATAATCAGGACTACAAAATCTGAAATTGTTTTTCTTTTCAATTATTTTCAACATAAAACGCTCTTTCAGTTCAAGATTTTTCAAAAAATTAAATTCTCTTTTTCCTTCCCAATCATCTTTAATTTTTACCCCAATACGTATTGTTTTTCCATCGTAATGAATATTTAATAAAATAATTAAATATAAGAGAATGATTACATTAAATTTAATCATCTGAAATTTTTTGTAATAAAGCCAGTTAAAATTCCATTTGATATTTTTTTAAAAAGAAGGAGATTTTGAAGACCACTGGGAGAATCAAATTTAGGGCAGAGATGTGAACCATGAGATTCTGGCGTTCTGACGAATGGCTTGATTTATATGTTTTGGCGTGCCAAAACGCCAGAATTTTACAAGCATAATTTTGAAATTTTTTAATACTCTGGGGAAGGCTGTTCATTAAAACAAATTTTTGATTCCAAAATTTGAAAAAGATTTGCTAGGGCGCAAATTAAAAAAGAGGTTCTTCCTGGACTTCCAAAATTCATAGAATTTTTACATACGGCTCTGAAAGTGTATCGTGCGATTTGTGGAGATATTAAAGAATTTTTAACAAATTAAAATTATTTTTAATTTTTTAATATTCTACAGAAAATGAATAATGTAGTGTTTTTAACTATTAGGAAATGCTAAATAAATAGTTGTGGAGGGTAAAGCAATCAAAACATCACTAGACATCGATTAATAAAATCCCGTGGTTATTAATCAAAGGGCAAGTATTAATTTTGAAATGTCGCTTCATTATATAAAAAATATATAAATATTAAGCGGGCAATTTTGAAATTTCTTTAATGTTAATTAAGAGCATTTAAAGTACTTTTAAAACAACTTCAAAAAAATTTTTGAAATAAATTTCTATCCTTTAGACTTATTCGAGAAAAAAATAAAATATTTTATTAAAATATGTTTAAAATCCTCAACATTTTAATTCAGTAAACTAACAGATTCTTTCGAAATTGTTGAAGTATTTTAACATTTTTACTTGATAAAACATGAAAGAAATTTTAAAATATACCGCTTTATTATTTATTTATTTTTTACTTAGACGACCTTTCGTAATTACTAATTGAGCTATAAGTACTATATTGCCCGAGCTGACACAAATACAAAACTTTAAGAAGTTTTGCTTCTAAGTATTTGAGAAGCGAGGGCCGAAGGCCCGAGCTGACACACACCCAAAACTTGAAGCAAAGTTTTGCTTCTAAAAATTTTGAGAAGCGAGGGCCGAAGGTTTTTTTCGAATTTCGCCCCTAAAACTTGAGGCGAAATTTTGCTTCAAACAATTTTTAAGCAGCGAGGGCCGAAGGCCCGAGCTTTCTCACAGTATAAGAAGAGAAGGCATGTTTATGCGTCTCTATCCATCATCAGTAAACCTTCAAATAAATGACAAATTAAAAAGAAGAGCAAATTAAATGTAGACGTTCAAACTTTTAACAGCGAGCGAAGCGAGCCCCAAAGCCGAGGGCTTTGGGGCTCGCCCAGAAATAAATTAATATAGAGTTCTGTAACTAAACCCTCCCAGCTATTTACCGCCTTCACCTTAATGGGCACCATAGTTGGTGCCCATTAAGTGAACCACACACACAATTATTGTAGTAGATATTATTCTTCTTAAAAAGTTGATCGGTCTTCTACTTTTCTTTTTTGTTGTAAAAAGTACATTTTTCCTTTAGACATAGTCGAAAAAATTACAATATTTTATTAAAATATGTATGTTTAAAATCCTCAACATTTTAATTCAGTAAACAAACGGATTCTTTCAAAATTGTTAAAGTACTTTATCATTTCTACTTGATAAACATTAAAGAAATTTAAAAATATACCGCTTTATTACCGTATTATCTCTAATAGAATGCCCGGGCATTCTATTTTTCAATCACCTTCCAAAGGGGCATTCTATTAGAAGGGGGCATTCAAATGGAGGGGGGCATTGTATTTTTCGATGACTAAATTTTAAAGTTTGAAAAAATTTTTATCAAAAATTTTTATCTATAATATAAAATAGAGTAAGTCGAGTTCGAGCGAGTTAGTTCGAGTTACTCGACTCGACCTCTCGGCTTTTTTGCGTAATTACTCGACTGGAACTCGGGATAATAATACTCGGATTACTCGAACTCGGAAAATTCCTACTCGACACTCTTAATACACCCAAATCCCACGATAATCAGCCAAAATCCCGCTTAATCCCTTAATATCCTCTCGTTCCTCTGATATCACTCGATATCCGCATAATCTACACAAATCCCCAAAATAATATTATCCATTGATTTTCGACCCGGAGCCCGGAGCCAACATGGATCGTGTGCATATCAGGGAATTTCGGCGGATTAAGAGGATTTTATAAAAAATACTCGACTACTCGAACTCGACCTAATAAGTTGAGCTCGAGCTCGGGTTTTTCAAACTCGGACAAACTCGGAACTCGGACAAACACGGACTCGGACAAACTCGGAACTCTGGGGGCATTCAAACGGTTTTTTCCCAATTACTCGGTACTCGACTTACTCTAATATAAAATACTTATAGAAACTAATTACCATTATTCTAAATGAGAAAAACCTGAATGAATCCCAAACAAGAAGTCTATTTCCAAAAAGAAAATTTCCAAAAACTTTATTCAAATAGAATTCAGTAATTTTCATGTTGTTTAAATAATAGTTTTAAAAATGGCAAGAAAAATAATTAAAAGTGAATATGTAGTAAACGTTTTAAATATAAATTGTAATATCTTTTTTATTTAGAAAAATTTCAGCAAAAAAAGGGGGGGCATTCTATTAGAGGGGGGCATTCAAATGGAGGGGGCATTGTATTTTTCGATCTTCCGCTAGAGGGGCATTCTATTAGAGGGGGGCATTCAAATGGAGAGGGGCATTCTAATAGAGATAATACGGTATTTATTTTTTTTAATTAGACGACCTTTCGAAATTAATAATTGCACTTTAAGTATATTATCATGGGTTTTAATTATTCGATAATTTGTGATTTGATTGATGTGCGCATCTAAGTTTTTAAATTTATTGAAAAATTTTAAAAATTTATTTTTGTTATTTATTAAAATTAAATAAAAGCGCGACTTTAGTAAAAGCAACAATATATATTCAATTTTATAAATGTATTAATTAAGATAGTTTAGTGTTTCAGTAATAAATTTGTTATATTTCTTTTATATTGTATAGCTATTAATTAATTTAGATTGAACGTGGATTGTTTAAATAATTTTAAATATCTGTGGCTAAGATTCGAACCCTCATCGGATGAGGGTTCAAATTTTACTTGCATCTGCGGGTTTTTTACCCGAATAACTAACCGTCAACTCAAGGCTAAGGAAGACGAAGTCTTAAATTAAAATGAAAATATTTAAAATAATGAAGGAGGAATGTCTATTCTAACAACCATAGAATATGTATACCCTATGTTAGACACTTAATAAAAGAATAAAAATGATTTTCAAATAGTTCAATTACTTTAAATATAGGTAATTAGTATTAAATGGCTATGTTCAACGGAATGAAGATTTACATAATCAACCGTCTTATGCATTAATTTATGAATTAAATAGCTATATGCTTTACACTATTTTTTTAGAATAACACAAACATTTTATGATTTTGACATGTGACAAGTGTAAAAATTCGTACATAAAATTGTACATAAAAGTACAATTACATTCAAAGATCAGATTCTTTTGAATTTAATCATATGTACTTTAAAATTTTTTGTTCAACAAAAATTTCAAAAGTTGTCCTATTTTTTTTTATTTTCCCGCTTAATAAAATTAAAAAATAACAATTAATAACGTCAATCAGTAAAATTTGCCTGTACTCGTTGTTTTTTATTGTATGCATATACTTAGCATTTAATTAAACTTTAAAAAATAGGTAATATTTATGTTTAAGCCTCATATAATAAGTATAACGTTCTAAAAGTTCTGTTTGATTTTTTCTTGTACATATATTATTTCTAAAATCATAAAATATTCAGCATAAATTCATATTCCAGATTTATAAATTTTCATAAATATTTTTCTTTAGCAATATTTATTTAATCCACCAACATTAAATAAATTTAAATATCAATTAAAACAAATACCGTATTTATTCTAATAAAATGGCCCCTCCATTAGAATGGCCCCTCCATTAGAATGGCCCCTCCAATAGAATGGCCCCTTTTTGGGGGTAATGAAAAATAGAATGGCCACCTCCATTAGAATGGCCCTCTAATAGAATGGCCCTTTAAACTAATAAGTATATGCCTGAATACATTTCTTTATTTTCCTATTATGTATTAAATATTACTTTTTAGTAAGGATAATCATAATATTTTCGAGCAAATCTGGAGTCATAAAAAAGAGATTAAGAGGGATATTAGGGGATTTGAGAGGATTAGGAGAGATATCAAGAAATTACAACGATTTAATGAAGACAACGATTTAATGAAGAGAATTAATAGATATTTATGAATTTGACGATATAAGGAAGTTGGATATAAGGTTGTCGGATCCGGTTCGGATATTGGATCCGAATATCCGAAGATTTCCAACTATCCGACAACCTTAGTTGGATACATTTATTTTATCAGGGGACTTGCAGGGACATAGGATTTTGAGGAATAATGATGGATTGATTGAGATTTGGGATAAAATTCTGGATATTTCAGGACCCTTGAAGACATAGGAAAATTTTGGAATTTTTGGTAGTTTAGAATTTTAATTACTAATCAATATCCCTCCAAATCTCTCCCAATTCCCATATATTACGTCCAAATTCCGAGATCCCACGAACTTTTATGAGCAAACTATATCGGAAATTTTGATTGTCTGGCACCAAAGTAAATAAAAAGTTGCCTTTTTGCCCAGCAGGCAAAAGATTTTTATGTTTTATAGTGTTACGAAAAGAAAGATTCACTAACCAAAGTCGAAAATATAGAATTTTACACGAAAAATCGATTAAATTTCGAAGTCAAAAAATATTCGATCGAACATTTGATTCATCCTATCTCTGATTTTTACCTATGAAAAATAGAATGGCCACCTCCATTAGAATGGCCCCTCCAATAGAATGGCCCCTTTTTGGGGGTATCGAAAAATAGAGTGGCGGCCACTCTATTAGAATAAATACGGTAGATTTAATTAACTGTTTACTGTTAACTGTTACGAGACCCGTAAGAATATTACAAAACGAACCCATGTCTTTATTTTAAAAATTGAATAAAATTTTTACTTTTAACGTTAAATATAATTTCAATAGCTTTTATTTGTATATTATAAAATATTTTTAATATTAGAATTAAAGATGAATAAATTTATTATTATTCTTCTCTCATATTTGGTTGTTCTGTTGAATATCCAAATCAACTGTACAATGGATGAGGTTGGATTAAAAACAAAAGAAGAAATTGCCAATAATGAAATTGTTAACAAATTTTTGAAAAACGTGGGCAAACAGGTATTTTATATTTGGTTATTCGAAATTTAAGCCTTCAATATACACAAATTTCTATTAAAGATTCGACTAAATAAAAATTTTATCGCGAATGATAATTATTATGAAACTTCGATATTAGAAGAAAGTTTAGAAAATATAAATAAAAAAGAATTATTAAAAGTAAATATAGAAAAGTTCAAAGACAAACTTTTATCAAGTTATTGGACGGAAATTAATTTAATTGGATATAAAATTGAATTGTTAGAAAAACAAAAAGTTGAATATCCGGAAGATTTAAAAAACATAATTGTTTATATCGGCAATAATTTAAGTAAATCTTATTCAACTTGGATATCCTAGTATATTCTTTATTATTATAGGTGGAAATATTGAAGAAAATAAACGAAATTGTTTCAATTGTGGCGTTAAAGATGTCAGTCTATGGGATAAATATTTTAAAGAACATTATTTGTGCCACGTATGCTACAATTACAAACGAAGATATGCAAAGTTCAGATATGAAGAGATGTGGCATAAAACAAAAAATGTCATTTTTTCAATATTTTTCAATTTCTCAAAATTAATAGAAAGAATACGAGATTCTCAAAAAATACGAGATTTCACGAGATAAAAGTTACAAGATACGAGGCTAACGACACCCCTGATGAGTTTGCTCTGAAAGAATGAGTATGATCTAAACTTTTCCCTTAAATTCACTGCTATTTGGTGATTAATAGGGATATCAAAAAAATATGAGGTAAATCCTCCGATATCGATAAAAACCCCCTTTAACTTTTTAAGCGCCGCAAACGAAAATTTGAATTTATGGAAGGCATGAAGGCAAATTTCTTAATTTTAGTGTCGAAGGCAAAAATTTCGAGAATTTTGAAAGTCCAATGGGCAAGATTTCTTCCTTATTCCTAATTATAGAATCAGAAATTTAAAATTTATTGATACCCTGATCGCCAACCTTATTTCAGATTAACCTTCTATTTGCGCTGCGAGGAAAAATTTTACAAATTATGGCAGGGAATAAAGATAAATCTTTTACTTTTCTAGACTCCGGTTTATTTCTTAAAATTGTCCCAAAATCTTATTATTTTTTCTAAAATAGATTGAAAATATATCGTGCCTCGTGGCAAAATCAGGGTGTCCCTTTCCAAAACACCAAAATAGGGCGAAGCTACTCAAAAATATGGCAAAAATAGGGCGAAATTGGTCAAAAATAGGGCAAAAAATAGGGCATTGTTTTAAACACTTAAGAATACTTAAAATTTTAAAAAGAAAGCTCTATTATGCATATTTTTCAATATTTTAAACTAAATTTTCAATTAAAAATTTCTTTATCATTAAATATCAACATGTGACTAATCTATTTTATTGGGGATACCCTGTTTATTCCCAGAATACCGTTAATTGAATTACCCTTAAGAAAGCAAATATCACAGATAATTCAAACATGATATCCCCTAAAACGTACCATCGATTCACGACCAAATCCCCAAATCCCCGTACCATAATCGAAGAATTCTTCCAATTTTCAGCGCCGCAGGCGAAAATTTTTTGAAATTTGGAGCTCAAGAAGCCAAATTTCATACATTTTTTGCGCCGCATGCGAAAATTTTGAGAATTTTGGAGGCCAGGAAGTCAGAAATCCTTCATTTTTACCATTTTTTTACAAAATCCGAAGAATTTTTAAAATTTTACTAGATGATAAAAATAGGGCAAAAATATGGCAAATGAGAAAATAGGGAAAAAATAGGGCGAAATTGTCAAAAATAGGGCAAATGCCCTGTACATAAGGCAAAAGGGACACCCTGGGCAAAATACGAGTTATCTAAAAAACAGAGATTTCATGAGAAACGAGATACGAAACAAACGCCACCTCTGATACATATATACTCCACTTTACCTCGAATAATGCCTCCAAATTTCTTCCGTTTTCAGCACCGCAAGCGAAAATTTTGAGAATTATCATAATTAATAATGCATTCATAAAAGTATATGAGTAGTTTTAAATGTTTCGAGCATAATTATATGACATTATTAGAGATTTATTTGTGTAAATGAATTTCATTATTTTCCTAAATATCGACAAGAACATTACTTTTGCCACTTTTGGGAAGTGGAAACTTAGACAAAATGAAACAAGTTAGTTAGAATAACACTCGTCAATAACAGTTCGTCGATAATTTGAAAAACAGCTTAAAATATTTTTATATGAAAACTAGTTTCAACTCCTATTTTTATAAATATTTTAGCGAATCACAAAAGATCGAAAATGTTTTACTTGCGGAGCAACAAAAACATCAAAATGGCACCGTCATTCAAAATCTGAACAATATTTATGTAATGCCTGTTACCAAAAACAACTAAGAACAAAGAAGAAGACAAATATAAATCAAACAGAACAAATCGAATAAATAGTATAGCACCCTACAGATGAATTGAGAAATACAAGTTTAGAATAACATAAAATAATAAAATTTGAATTTATTTCTTATTTATCCTCTATTGCTAACGTTTTTGCTTTCCTTGACAGTATTTTAATGAATATAAAATTTTTCAATTTCTCTTATTTAAAAATGAATATTGTAACATTTTTAGATATTTCTGTTTTATTATAAATGTTATCCTTCATAAATTAAATAAATTAATGACAATAGTAAATCTATCTATTGAATATTTATCTCAAAAACAAATAAAGAATTTTGTTTTTCACTGAAATAATATACGTTATATTTACATAAAACTACATTTTTCCTTTAGACATGTTTGAGAAAAATAATTAAAATATGTATTTTATTAAAATATGTTGAAAATCCTCAACATTTTAATTCAGTAAACAAACTGCTTCTTTCAAAATTGTTAAAGTACTTTATCATTTTTAACCGCTTTATTATTTATTTTTACTTAGGCGACCTTTCGAAATTAATAATTGCACTTTAAGCATATTGCCATGGGTTTTAATTATTAGATAATTTGTGCTTTGATTGATGCGCGCATCTATGTGTATTTCTTTAATACCTAAAATGTTACCTTATTTATTGTTGAATTCATAGAAAAATTTAAAAAATTTATTTTTGTTGTCTATTAAAATTAAATAACAGCACGATTTTAGTAAACACATCAGTATACATTCTATTTTATATATTAATCATGATAGTTTAATGCTTCTGTAATATATTTGTTATATTTCTGTTCTATTTTATAGCTATTAATTAATTTAGATTGAACATGAATTGTTTAAATAATTTAAATAGCTGCGGCTAAGATTTTAACCCATATAGGATGAGGGTTCATATTTTACCCGATTTTATTACACGAGTAAGTAACACACAACTCAAGTTTACCCTTGTGTGGCGCAACTTTCGCTCGGAACTATCACCCAAGTTTTATTATTACCTCCATGTTGTAAATACATTTTCTAAATTTCAGATGATTAAATTTAATTTTATCATTCACATCTATTTAATTATATTTTTGAAAATTCAAAGCGCCGGAAAACTCATTCATGTTGAAGTGAAAATCGAAGACGATTGGGAAGAAAAAAGAGAATTTATCTTTTTAAAAAATATTGAAATAAAGGATCGTTTTGTGGTGAAAGAAATTCAAAAACAAAATAATCAACACGAAAGTTTCAATAAAAATATAGAAGGATACTTGCGTTCGATTCATTTAAATCTAGATAAAAATACGTTTGTAGTTGAAATAAGTGATGAATCAAATTATGTTCCATCTGATCAATTAAAAAAGAAAATTTTGATTGAAATTACTAATAATGAAATAATTCAAAATTTCCTGCCTGGGCTTGAAAAAAAAATGCATTTCAATATTTTCCTAAATATCTACTTGAACATTACCTGTATCAATTGGGTGAACCGGAAACTTAGACAAAAAGAATCATTATAGTTATGAGCAAGCCTGGACAAAATGAGTTCGGCAAAATCAGAAAAATAGCTTTAATATATTTTTTAAGTGAGAACTATTAGAACTCTTATTATTATAAATATTTTAGAGAATCACAAAAGATCGGAAATGTTTTACTTGCGGAGCAACAAAAACATCAAATTGGTACCGTCATTCAAATCCTAAACAATATGTATGTAATGCCTGTTACATAAAACAACTAAGAATTAAGAAGAAAACAGATAAAAATCAAACAGAAAAGGAAACGAATAAATAGTATTTAAATGATTATGATCTTCTAACTATAATTTTCTGAGTTTATTGAACAAATTCTAACACCAAGATAAATATTAAATTCATAGATTTATTTTTATTATTTTATTTATTTTATGAATGATAACATTGATAAAGACACAGAATTGTCGTTCTTAACTAATTTTCGTAACCTCACATAAAATGTCGATTATTGCTCTTTTTACTAGTAAATCGTATGGATTATATCTATTATGGTAACCATCTATAATCAATTATGAGTTATGATGCCAAATTTAAGTATTGTCTTATGGGTAAATAAAATAATATTCAATGATAAGAAAAGGCACTTTGTCCAATCTTATTTGATGAAGATGATTTCAATCGTCTCAGCTCGCTGAGCTGAGACGATATTGGAGCAATAAATGTAATGATAAACTACCTATTTTATTTTGTTAAGCACATAATTCTGGTTCAATTGAGTTTAAATAAGTGCTGTTCAAAAGT
The DNA here is from genome assembly GCA_963681835.1 of Meloidogyne enterolobii. Classification (NCBI taxonomy): domain Eukaryota; kingdom Metazoa; phylum Nematoda; class Chromadorea; order Rhabditida; family Meloidogynidae; genus Meloidogyne; species Meloidogyne enterolobii. Next base: position 2,557,032 of record CAVMJV010000006.1, read on the forward strand.
CTAAGAGCAGTCGAAAGAATTGTAGAGTAAGATTGAGTTATCCAAATATTACCAAATTCAAACCCCCTAGATTTTTGATCATTTCAAGCGCTATATCTATTTTGGCTCTTTTGAATGAGCTTTTTACTATGAATTAATCTTCAATGTAAAAATTGAAAAAATAGACGATACTCAGTTGGTAAATTTGGAAAAGCAATAAATATATTGAGAAACTATATTTTGTTAAACATATAATTCTGGGTTATTACTAAGTATTAAATACAGTGCTATTCAAAAGTCTAAGATCATTCGAAAGAATTGCATAATAAGATTGAGTTATCCAAATATTACTTAAGTTTGCATTAAAATTACAAAACCAATTATTCAAATGAGATCAGAAAAATTCTCTAAATTTTCAAAAATTTCTATAGCTTTACTGTTAAAAAGTAAAAGATCACTTTCGATTTTAGTTTTTATAATAGTAAAATGAAAAACTTGCAAAATTTTGAGTAAACATATTTATCATAAATGAGAAAATAAAAAGAAAAGGCCTCGAACTAGCCTCGAACTCAACACTTTATCTTTGTATTTTTATTTATGAATATTTTGCTTTTTCAAATAAATCTGATTTTCTTCTAGTTGTTTGAATAATATGCTTTTAGATTTCTATTTGCTCTCTTCTTTATTCTAATTGTCTTATATAACAAGTATGACATAAATAGTTTCCAGATTCTTTTTGTCTATACCATTTTTTTGATTTTATTGCACAACATGTATTGCAATGACGATCATTCTCAAATTAAATATAAAATTATTTTATTTATGGTAAATCCTCAAAATTTTATCTAATTCGCATATTTTTAGCTATTTTAAAAGAAAGTATTTATCAGAGGTTATGAAATCAAGGTTATGAAAATATCAGAGGTTATGAAATCATCCATTATGAAATCAAGGGAATCCGATTTTAGCGATATCTAATAATAGCAAACCTTTTTAGTCTTAATAAACAAGCTTTCATGTCTGTGTTTCCCATAATTTTGAATATAAACAAAACAAGTAGGACACAAATAGTGTTCTTTGAGATATTTATGCCACCAAGTTTTAATTTGTTTAAACCCACAATTGAAGCAATCTCGTTTTTTCATTGAATTAATTACACCTATAAAATTTTAATAAATTGTTATTTACTAGAGATGTTTTAACTAATAAAACGTTTAAAAATATTTACTTATTTTATTTCCAATTTCAATAATTCTGCTTTCGAATTCTTTCGGATATTCAACTTTTTGTTTTTCTAACAATTCAATTTTATATCCAATTAAATTAATTTCTGTCCAATAACTTGATAAAATTTTGTTTTTGTAATTTTCTATATTTTCTTTTAATAATTCTTTTTTATTTATTTTTATATTTTCTAAACTTTCCTCTAATATAGAAGTTTCATAATGATTATTATTCGTCATAATAAAATTTTTATATCGGAGCATCTTAATTAAAAATTCTTATACAAATGGTTTATTTGTATGTTCAATTTAAATTAATCTATGAATTCATGGAATAAAAATCCATTAATTAGTGGGTTTTAATATTCGGACATTAAAAATATGTAAAGTACCCGCTTTTCAAATCCAGGCAATAAATTTTGAATGATTTCATTATTGGCTATTTCAATCAAAACTTTTCTTTTTAATTGGATAAATGGAATATATGTTCTTTTATCCAAATACAAAATAAAAATATTTCTATTCAAGTTAAATTCAACCAAAAGCAAAAATTCTTCTATATTACAATTGTAGCTACTATCATATCTATTATTTTGTTTTTCAATTTTTTTCAATACAAAACGCTCCATTAATTCAACATTTTTTAAATAAATAAATTCTCTTTTTTCTTTCCAATCATCTTTGATCTTCAGTTCAACCTTAATTAATTTTCCTTCACTTTGTACATTCAATTGTATAATTAAATTTAAAAGGGAAATGATATAGAAGTTAATCATCTAAATTTAAATATTTTGAAAATTTTTAATTTTGTTTTGATACCTTATCAACGGAAACAAATTTACTGGGTACGGCCCACCTTGTCGCGCGGCCACCTTGTCGCAGAGCCATAACTTCCTTCAAGTTTTCCGAATCTTACCAAATTTAGTATTAAACGAGACCTCTCATCGAGATAAAGAGATTGGTACCAAAATTGTTAAGGGCCAGGAATTTTTTAGCAAGTTATGGCTCTGCGACAAGGTGGCCGCGCGACAAGGTGGGCGTGTCCCAAATTTACTATATAATGAACTGTGATGTAAATAAATTTAAATCCGCCTAATATTTTGATATTTTTAAGACAAGATCGACATTAATTTAACACTAATATAAACACAAAAACTTTTTCAAAGATTATAGCATTTAAAATAGGGGGAGCACAGGAAAAGGAAAAAGTGATAAAGTGTTTTTTAAATAAAGTGGTTTTTATAAAAGAAGTTATAATTTTTTTCTGTTTCAAATATTCTATCATTATCAGTTTAGTAATGGGATTTTTAAAATTCATGTAAAACTGTTAATTTACAGGAAAATAGATCTATTTGTTCTAATTGATATTAAAATTTATTTAATGTTGGTGATTTAATAAATGTTGCTAAAAATATTAATGTGAATTTATAATTCTGAAATATGAATTTACTTTCAAAATAAATAAAATAAAGTACAATTTCAAAATATTTAATGGCATGCGTACTAATCATATGAATTTTCCATTAAATATAAAGTGCAAATATTTATTTTTAAATGTTTTATTAATTTCAAAATAAATAAAGACAGTCGTTAAATCAAGTCTATAGTCTATTATATTGCAATAAAAATCAAAGAAGATTGGAAAGAAAATAGTTGCGCAATCATATTTCAATCAGCATTCTAATGAAGCAGAGGTGACCGGAAATGGACTTTTTTCCAAATTGTCAAAAAATTGTAAAGGGGCAGGCAATAGTCCAATAGTAATAATAATCCAAGCAATAATAGGAATGTCAAAAGATAAGACATTTAAAAATAAATATATACACTTTTTATTTAATGGAAAATTCATATGATTAGTGCGCATGCCATTTAATATTTTGAAATTGTACTTTAACTTTATTTATTTTGTCAATCGGCGAGATAAAAAAAGTTATTTGCACTTTTTGTACATTGACTCGTTTAAAATAATTAGTTTTAAATATTTTGAAATATTTAATTATTTACCAAAAGCTGTATTAATAGAAAGTGCAAACATTTATTTTTAAATGCCGGCTATATTTTAAAATAAATAGACAAAGAAGCAGCTAGCAAGGCCATTTAATTGAAAGAAAGTTTGTTGACTATGTAACTTTTATCTTTTATTGATATCCCGTTAATCATTATAATATTAAAATTTAAGATGAATAAATTAATTATTATTATTCTCTCATATTTGGTTGTTCTGTTGAATATCCAAATCAAATGTAGAATGGTTGAGGTTGGATTAAAAATAAAAGATGATTGGAAAGGAAAAAGAGAATTTATTTATCTAAAAAATATTCAAATAAATGAACGTTTTGTATTGATAATGAATGTAAAACGGGCAAATAAAATTGAAAGTTATTTCAATAAAAAAATTGAATCGTTTAGTAAAATTGAAGTAGATCTTGTTGAAAAAGTTTTTAGTGTTAAACTAAATCAGGGGTCTAAATTTAACTCTCAATTAAAAACGAGAATTTTGATTGAAATTGCCAATAATGAAATTGTAAAGAAATTTTTGAAAAACTTGAAAAAACAGGTATTTATACATATTTGATTATTCGAAATTTTAAGCCACAAATTAATATCTAAGATTCGCCTAAATAATAATTTTATCAAAAATAATTATTATTGAAACTTCGATATTAGAAGCAAGTTTCATAGATTTAAATAAAAAAGCTTTATTAAAAGAAAGTATCGCGACTTATAAAAACAAGCTTATATCAAGTTTTTGGACGGAAATTAATTTAATTGGATATAAAATTGAATTGTTAGAAAAACAAAAAGTTGATTACCCAAAGGAATTAGAAAGCACATTTATTTATATTGGCAATAAAATTGGTAAATAGTTTTAATTTGGGCTTTTATTAAATGTTATTTTTGAATTTTAAATTTTATAGTTGAAGTTAGTGAAGTATATAAACGAAAATGTTTCATTTGTATAGTTACACAAACAAAAAAAATGGTATAATTATCTAAAAGGACGAAATTTTTGCAAAATATGTGGCGAATATAAGCTAAAATATGGCAAGCTTAGATCATTAGAATTGGCGTTTACAACTAAAAAGGTTTAGTTTTATCAAGTAATTACATTATCTTTTACACACTTCAGAAAATACATTGTTTAATCCATAGTTGTTTCAAACTGAGATATGTCCGAACCGTGTTCTGTCCAGAAACGGACAAATTTCTGCATGAGGGCAATTTCTTTATGATTTCGGCCACTTTTTAACTGTTAAAAATATCATTTTCTAGATCCTTATGCTAATTATGTTAAGTAGCAACATTTTAGTCTGCCATTTTTATTAATTTGAGAAAAAAATTTTTTCGTTTTTCAGGAGCTTGTCGACTTTGGAAAAGAACCTCCAGCTTTGTGTAATGCAGGCCCTATCGGGGAGGACCTCTGGAATTGGCAAGCAACCATTACTGGGCCTCCAAATTCGCCTTATCAAGGAGGAGTATTTTACTTAAACATTAATTTCCCCCAAGATTATCCGTTTAAACCTCCGCAAGATTAGCTTCAAAACACAGATTTACCATCCAAATATTAACAATGAGGGATGCATTTGTTTGGACATTCTTCAACATAAATGGACGCCGGCTTTGACTATTTCTAAAGGTAATCTTGGGAACGAGGGAATCTGTGTCTGGATAAAAGAACGTCCCCGTAGACGAAAATTTTGAAAATTAAGGGAGGATGGAGGCAAAAAATTTCAAATTTTTTATCATACTTCACTACATTTATTTAAAATATTTCCATCATTAGGTGTCAAAATCAGCGCCAAAACGCAACGCCAAAAGTCATGGCGCACAACGTGTTTGGGAGAGGTACTGCAAATAAGTTTTTTTCATATGTAAGGACGATCGTGGTCGGACTGTGGCTTACCACATAGCAGCTTTTTAACGAAAAATCCTAGTGGGGGATTATATGAAATTTAGGCCTAAGCATTGCTTGGATGGCAAAAAATGAAGCTTACTCGGATCATACGATTGGACGTTTTATGTTTAATTAACGCATATGTAAATCAAAATTTATATAAACTAATTACAATTGTACAATTGACTTCACTCCAAAATATCGACACCCAAAATGACGATTACCCAAAATATCGCAATTTTTAAACTTCATAATTGCGTATTCCAAGGACGGGGAAGTCTTTTTAAGATAGGGAAATTGTTCCTAAATGGAACAAACATCAATCATGATCAATATATCCAATCAAAAAAGGGTGATCGATCTCCAAGGAGAATCTTGATCGGTCGCTATGGTTAGTTCGATCGAAAATACAATTCCCCTATGTTGATATAATAATAAGCCTGAATTAATTTTATGCGTCCAATCAAAAATCAATTGGATTTTTTTTGATATTACAAAGTTGGGGTATGGTTCCAAAACATTTCTTCATGTTTGGGCTTACTATTGTAGGCAAAAAGAGGCAAAGCATTCGTAGAAATCTTTTATGATAGTTGGATAGATCCAACTTCCAAAAAATAATAAGAACGGTAGTGCAATATTTTACTAACGTATTTCAATTTAATTAATAAAGAAAATAATTTGATATAATACCTACTGTGGGTATTCGAGTTGTATAAAAGCATTCTTATTATTTAGCCGTCTTCTTAGTTATTTTATTCTTATTCTATTCTATCTCCAACGTAATCGGTATCAGAGGTGGGTCGTAACAATCAGAGATGTAGGAAATCGGAATAGCAGGAAATCTTAACTTGCTCTAAAGTCGGAACTCTGAAATCAAAATTTTTTAGAGATCGAAAGAAAATAAACGCCAGAAATCGGTAGTCGGAAATAAAATTTTTATTTTCAAAACTAAATTAGTATTTAAAATTGTCTTTGATGCTCTGATACCGATTACGTTGGAGATAGAATAGAATAAGAATAAAATAACTAAGAAGACGGCTAAATAATAAGAATGCTTTTATACAAAGCGAATACCCACAGTAGGTATTATATCAAATTATTTTCTTTATTAATTAAATTGAATTACCATAGTAAAATATTGCACCACCGTTCTTTTTATTTTTTGGAAGTTGGATCTATCCAACTATCATAAAAGATTTCTAAGAATTTATTATATTCAATAAAGCTAATATCTGAGAAGTACAGGAACGAATAAATAGCTATGAACATTGTTCGAGCTTCCAAAAACATAAGAACTATGAAGCATCAATATCCAACACAATTTAAAAGCATTCTGAATCTAAAAAATTAAAAACAAAATAATAAAAGTTAAGTAAATATTGTTAACACCTAGATAATAGGATTCATCTAATATCCGAAAATTCCCTCCCACTTTATATGAGTTTGGGTCGTTTTGCGCTGGGCTGTACTTGTTTCTTTTAGTACGGGCACTGAACTGAAATTAGCTGAAAATCGTTCAGCATCAAAAAATAACGTCTCCATTACAACCGGATCTTTAATGAAGGAATACTTTAAGAATTTATGAAAACGCGATATTTAAAATTAAATATTGTTTAGAAGAATCTTAAAATTTTAACAAATTGGTATTATTGGGGTTTAGGTTCATGGAATTTGTTCAAAAATTATTTTTAAGGTGAATGCCGATAGGGTGCTGAAATAATTGAACGGAACGAGGAAAGGATTAAGCTCTATCCAGATTTGAGCGAGCCTTACACGCTCAAAAAGCTCAAATTGTCACAACAAAACGACAAGAGTTATGACACAGATATGAAAGTACCAGGCTAGCATTTACTGAAGATGCTGGTTTGCTCCCAGCCGGCGAATAACCTTTTTCACTATACAATTAATTTCAGAAAATTTGGGTTATTGCAAAAGAAAAATTACAAAAAGGGGTGACGTATACTTTTGTAAAGTAATAGTGTGCTTCAAACATAGCATTAAATAAAATTTAATTTAATTAAATGCCAATTATTGTCGGAGTTTGGTTTGCGAAGCCTTATTTTTTGGATGACAAAGCAAAGCTTGGGCAACCCTGAGCTGGGTGATAATAAAATTCTGCTTTAAACTTCTCCATTATCTAATTCAATTGTTGAATTCCTTATGAATTCGTTTCAATGCCATTTGTGAACAATTTTAATTTTAGATAGGTGGAATAAAGATTGTTTTTAAATCTAAAATTAATTTAAAATTAAAATTTAGTTGGAAATAAATTTAAAAAAATTTTTTTAATATAGGAGCAAGAACTTTTTCTGACAAAATTATATTTTTATTTATAAAAAATGAAGAAATCTGGCCACTTGGTCTTCCAAAATTCCCAAAATTTTCGCCTGCGGCGCTGAAAAGGGAAGATTTTTGGCTTAAGGATCTTCCAAAATCCTCAAAATTTTCGCCTGCGGCGCTAAAAATGGAAGAAGCTGTGGAGTTGTAGTATAGAAGATTTCTGTGATTTACTAGGATTATGGTGAATCTGAAGAGATGAGGGATTTGCATTAATAAAAAGAGATATCAATGGATCTGAGTGATTAATGTTGCATAGGGGGTGTCAATACTATAGAGGGGATATGAAGAGATATGTGGCTAAATCACTAAAATTCCACCAAGATTGAACGTAAAAATATTTTTTCTGTGTCACTCTTTTTCCTCTATTTCACTCCAATGGAGACAAATTTTCAGTGCCACTCTCAAAAATTTTAAAAATATAAACTTCTGTTCTAGATAGAGTTAAGCGGTATCGGGATTTAGAGAAAAACCCGGGATCGGGATTTAGGGATGGTGATCCCGATCCCGATCCCGGATCCCGACACGGGATCGGGATTGGCCGAAATCGGGATCGGGATTTGGACTGGAGATCCCGATCCCGGTCCCGATCCCGAATCGGGACCGGTATTGAAAAATCGGGATCGGGATTTACTAAAAAAATTTTTTCAAAATTTTTAAATTTTTATTTTCTTCACATACGACTCAGTATAATACTAAAATTGCCACTGCGGTGCTAAAATATTGAGTTTAAGTATCATAGACGAATAATTTACTTTCTGATTCAGGGGATTAAGGGGGCATAGAGTAATAGGGGGAATAAATGGGATTGGGCTTCTTCTATTTTAAGCTCCGTAAGCAAAAATTTTGAAAAAGTTGGAAGGCCAAGGCGATATTTTTTAATTTTGGAAGGCCAAGGGCATTCAATTCTAAACGTTCAAGTCTATACGATTAAGCGCGTTACGTTCAAATGGGGACGATTAAGAACTGAGATTGAGACTTCTATACTCCAAATCCACCAATACTCAACTCAGTCCCTCTTGATCCCTCGATATCACACCAAATCACTCAATATTTCGTTAAAGTTGTAAAGACAGCTTTGTTCATTTTTGCGGCGCCGCAGGCAAAAATTTTGAGAATTTTGGATGTCAAGAAGCCAAATCTCTTCCCTTTTCTGCGCCGCAGGCAAAAATTTTGAGAATTTTGGATGTCAAGAAGCCAAATCTCTTCCCTTTTCTGCGCCGCAGGCGAAAATTTTTCTCACATTCACGCCTCCACTCTTCTGTTAACTTTATTTCACAGACTTAAAGTCAATTTATAAGGTCGGGATTTGCATCGGGATCTGATGCACATCCCGATCCCGATCCCGGATCCCGGCTCGGGATTGAGATTGGCCGGGATCGGGATCGGGATATATATTTCGGGAGCGGGATCAGAAAAATCGGGATCGGGATTTGAAAAACCCGGGATAATCCCGCCCGATCCCGACCGGGATCCCGATCCCGCTCAACCCTAGTTCTAGACATGGGTGTCCAAAATTTTCGGTTCGGATATCGGATTTGAATATCCGAGGATTTCCGACTATCCGACAATTTTATCGGAAGTCTGGGACGATGATTATGATTAACCTCTTTTTTTCTCGTGAAAACTATTTAAATTTAGTATTATTTTTCACCTCCAAAGTTCTCAAAATGGAAGAAATCTGGCTTCTTAACCTAAAAGTTCTCAAAATTTTCGCCTGCGGCGCTAGTAAGGAAGATGCCTAGCTTCTTTACATTCCAAAATTTTCAATATTTTCACCCACGGTGTAAAATATCGGAATTTTTTGGCGCCGAAGGCGCCAAAAATTTTTTATTGCTAATTCCCGACTCCCGATCCCGAGGTCATTTCCCGACCCGACTCCCGTTTCCCGATTCCCGGGTTTTTTCTTCTCCCGAGCATCACTATTAAAGATGGAACCTGTAGGGCTTTCAGCTCAATAACAAAAATCCCGGTCATCGAGTTTGTTTGAAATATTAGACTTGATTCTCCTATGACTCATTCAGTTCGGTTTTTAATCCGTAACCTTATCTTTAATAAATAAATTTACTTCATATTAATTAAAATATTTAATTAATTATTAAATACTGCAAAGAGAATCCTTAAATACGCTTCTACCTTCCCGAAAGGCAATTTGTTATTTTTTGGAAGTCTTAGCTGTTGCTAAGATTAATTAGCTTTCTTGATCCACTCACTTTTAGTATACCTAGTTAAATTGGGGTTCCTCAAGCTGGAGTTAAGCGAAAGAAAAACAATCGGTTTAGCTAGACCCCGGGATAATTAAGGCAACTTAATTCCTAAACAAAAAGTTAAATAGGGATCTATCCTATTTAAGAATTTTGAATAGATGAAGATCAGGGACGTCACGGGTGAGGAAAAGGTTAAGGCTTTTTCGAGTTGATTTTCAAAAATTTTGGATCTAATCTTAGATCGAATCAGCCGGCGGATGGTCCCTGTGACATTCCTGGTGTGGATGTGTGTTCGTTCCGTGGTGCGACACTTGGGGACGGACTTTTGCGGACCGACATTTGAGGATGGACATTTGAGGATTGCGGACCGACATTTGGGGACCGACATTTGAGGATCGAATTTGAGGAATCGACATTTGAGGACCGACATTTGGGGATTGCCATTTGAGTATAAGAATATTTGTATCTTAAAACAGAAATTATCACAAATTACAGTCGTCGACATAAAGATAGGGACAAGAGTGAAGTTGTTGCACACTACGGTGAAGTTGTTGCACAAGCGGGGGAAGTTGATTTGTCGGCGGGGGATGCTGTTTAAACGACGGGGGATGTTGTTCCGTAAACTGGGGATGTTGTTCAGACACGGGGGAAGTTGTTCCGTAAACGGGGGATGTTGTTCCGTCAACGGGGATGTTATTACGACAACGGGGGATGTTGTTCCGCAACGGGGGATGTTATTCCGACAACGGGAGATGTTGTTCCGACAACGGGGGATGTTGTTCCGACAACGGGGGATATTATTCCGACAACGGGGGATGTTGTTCCAACAACGGGGGATGTTGTTCCGACAACGGGGGAAGTTGTTCTGTCAACGGGGGATGTTGTTCCGACAACGGGGGATGTTGTTCCGTCACTGCGGGAAGTTGTTCCGTCAATGGCAAGAATTTTTTCCGTCAATTGGGGAAGGTAATCTGCGTGTTGAAATAACCTCTTCCGTCGTTGGAATAACATCCTCCGTTGACGGAACAACATCCCCAGTTTACGGAACAACATCCCCCGTCGTTTAAACAGCATCCCCCGCCGACAAATCAACTTCCCCCGCTTGTGCAACAACTTCACCGTAGTACATAATTTGTGATAATTTCTGTTTTAGGATACAAATATTCTTATACTCAAATGGCAATCCCCAAATGTCGGTCCTCAAATGTCGATTCCTCAAATTCGATCCTCAAATGTCGGTCCCCAAATGTCGGTCCGCAATCCTCAAATGTCCATCCTCAAATGTCGGTCCGCAAAAGTCCGTCCCCAAGTGTCGAATAACCGTTCGTTCCTATAGGCGCTTAGAGCGAGTTCTGGAAAAATCGATTTTGCCGATCATTATTTAAAACAATCCAAACGAAAATGTTGGAAATATAAACATAACGCCATATTTAAACCGCGGTATTTTTAACGAAATACCGATACCGATACCGCACAGTTTTTAAAAAATCGGTATTTTTTCGGTATCGGTATTTTACCGAAATACCGATACCAATACCGCCTCAATCAAAATACCGCGGTATTTTTCGGTATTTGGGTATTTTTCAGTTAGCGGTATTTTTCAGTCTGCGGCGAAAAAAAAAGATTTTTTAGCTTAAGCATCTTTCAAATTTCTTTCTTAAAATTTTCGCCTGCGGCGCTGCTAAGTAAGATTTATGTGTATATCGGAGGATTTTTATGGAGCTAGGTTAATACCTTATATCCATCTCATTCCTCTTATCACCCGATATCCCTTAATCTACACGAATACCCGAAATAATATCATCCATTGATTTTCAACCCGGAGAGCCCGAGTCAACATGGATCGTGTGCATATCATGAAAATTCGCCGGATTAAGTTCACTTTTGCTTTTGTGTCCAGTAATTCTGAACCAAACACTTCCATTGATTCATTATAGATACTAGATTCACTATTTATTCACTATTTATAAATTTATTTACATTTATTGTATTAAATTCGCTCATCTGGTAAATTTAAAAAAAAATACCGAAATACTGCGGTAATACCGATTATTTTTCGTCGGTATTTTTCGGTATCGGTATTTTACCGAAATACCGATACCGCCTCAATCAAAAATACCGCGGTATTTTGGTATCGGTATTTTACCGAAAATACCGATACCGAAAAATCGCGTTTGAATAACACTAATACGGTACCGTGACTAACTTTACTATACACAGCTATAGAATTAGTAATAAAATTATATAAACAAAATATAGAATAGCTTTTTTAAAATCAAGCATAATAGTTAGAATAGCTTAATTATTGGTTGAGATCATATAAATTATTGGGGTCTAATTCTATGGTTGAATTATATGCGGTGGGCAAGAGAGCCTTTTAGAAATTACAATTGCGTCAAGGACAATTAAGATTTCAGCTTAAATATTTCAAAACAGCGTGAAAAACATATGTTCGATAAAAATATAAACAAACAAAAAATTGTATTGACTAATATTAACCGCGGCAATTGACAAAAAGTGCAAATTTTAAAAATGCCCTTTATGGCTAAATAAATAAATAAAAAATAATGCGGTAAATTATGAAATGTATTTATGTTATTTTTATTTATTTTCTCACCGACTGATTTTAAATTTGCACTTTGGTTAATATAATTAGTAAATAAAATTTTGTAGTTTGGTTAGATTTGTACCCCCTTTTGTCTCTAAGACTTATTTCGAAATACTCGGGTCGAAATCTTGATTCACAATGTCAAAAATCGAAATTTCGAACAACTCTTATTAAGTTAGCATATGATGAAAATGTCAAAATGAGACTATTTATTTATAGTGTAGGCAAGATTCTTGTCGGGAGTCGGGAGTTCCCGACAAATGGTTTGGAGAGAGAGGAGAGTCGTGGCACCAGCTAGTGAGATGTGGCACTAGCACCAGACTGTGTTGGTAGTGCCAACACAGTCGAAGGAAGAAGAACAGCAGTAGAGTGACTCGGAGCACGAGTCACTTTAGCCAAAGAAGAGTAGTGGTGAACGGTAGTGCCGTTCACCAAGGAAGCAGAAGTGAACGGAGCACGTTCACTTTTAATACACCAACAAACACACAAGTCCACCAACAAATAAATTTATTTCTCCAAATAGCAATAAACAATTTAAGCGAAGAGCCAGCTAGGGCTAAGTGTAATTGAACACAAAGCAAGTAAGGCCAACTAGGGCCAGAAGCAGTTGATCAGCCACACACAGAAGTTGTTGGAAGCAGTTAATTGATGGAGTGAATGGAGGATAATGAAGGAATAATGTGTGGCTGACCCAATGTTTTAAATAGACCCAAATAAAGGCGGGGTTTGGCAATAAAAATTTCAAAAATGTAAGTTTGAAAAAAATGCGCGAAGTAGCTAGAGAAAATAAAACAGAAGAGAAAACTCGGCCAGAGAAGCCAAGTCCAAAAACAAAAGGAAAAAATGAGTAAGAGAACGGAGGGTGGCTGGCACGAACGGACACAAAAAATAAAGAAAGGAATTTAGGCGGGAAAATAATTCAAAAATAAAGAGTGGACGACAAAAAAATTAACGGTGAACGATGAAAAAATTAACCAAAATTGAATGGTTAAAAAATCGACCAAAAGTCGCCAATTTTGGCGACACTCCTCCCGCCCGACAAAAATCAATAAAATTGTTCGTCATCATCCGTCTTCCATCCGTCACCTTGTAGAGCCACATTGTTGTGATGAGTCAGTGCTGAGTACAGGTTGACAGCATGTCTCTTCGGCACGTGGGGTGGTCCAAGGCAGTGATGATGGTCGTGGATTGCCCTTTCGCGATTTCCCCTTTTGAAAGCTTTTGGTGAGGGGCGGCACTCCACTACCTGGCTTCCTCGTTGTCGTCCAGGTCGTTGTCGAATTGAACACAAGGTAACCGCGGTAACTTCACACGTGACAGCTGCGGTAGTCCCAGCTTGGTTAACACACAAAAATTTGCCAGCGTTAGAAAGGCTCGTATAGGTTTGTTTTGTGGAAGCTGCGTAGGTTCCATCCTTGGAGGTTATTGCTGATCGCAATATATTTCGAACAAGTTGTTTACACCAACAAGCAATACCAACCAGAGTTAGAATGGCAAGCATCAACAAAAAATGCATTGATGAGCATATAAAGGGGGCAGATGAGCCAGCGTAGATTTTGTTGATGAGCCACGAGCATGATGAACAAACACGATTGGAACGGTTGGAACTGTTAGACCCATTGTCAGTTGGGGGAGTCTCTTGGCCATTTTTAGATTTGAGCAGGTTGGCTTTTAGCTTAGAATTTAACCACACTTTGCGTCGACGGTGACGGTTGATTCTTCCGCTGTGCAAATTTGAGCTGGTTAACGACTTGGAGTCCGCTTTAGAGTCGTTGTTGAGAGAGCTGGTGATGACCAATCCCGAGTAAGTCACTTCAGATTGCACTGGTGTAGGAACTCTGCAATATTCCTCGAACATTCGTTTGTGAAGACCAGTCTGGTTGAACACACGCTCTTTAGGTTGAGGTTGTCTCCAATTGGCTTCAGACGGTCCATCGTAGTGACTTGGGTAGTACACACGCTTCTGAGATTGACGTTGTACACACAGCATGAAGTGGTGTCTGCCTCCACATCTCCGGCATTTATTAGCAGCACGACATCGATTGAGCATGTGACCATCGTACAAACAGTTGAGGCACCGTCCTTGTTCAAGCAGACGAGCTTTTCGTCTGTTGCGGGAGTTGAACATCGGACATCGGCTTGGCTTGTGTGCTGGTCCAGTGTGGCACAGTGAACAACCATATTCCTCAACTGGTGATTGTGGTGGACGACCAGGTAGTGCATGATGTTCGACAGGCTGGTTTGGTGATTGCGTTGGACGAGCATGTAGTGCATGCTGAGCTTCAATTGGGCCAGTTGATTGCGTGGCCATAAATGCACGAGAGACGTCGGCTGGCTCATGGTGATCATTTCGTTCAGTCGGCTGGCTGTAGTGAGGTTGCTCCTCAAGCATGGTTGGTTGTTCCAACTTGGTTGGACGAAGTGTGGTGCTTTGATCGTCCACCCCAGTGGCAGACTTCTCACTTCGTTGGGACGAGACAGAACCATGGTTGACAGTCCTTCGTTGCTGTAGGCATCCGTTGACCAGGACCACCAGTTCACGAGAGCGCTCAATTTGCGCTAGCACCGTGAGTTCATCGTTCTCCCTCACCTCGCCTCTCGGCAGCGGGAAGGCTTGGAGAACATCCAGTTCCGCTTGTTGCTTCGTTGGGAGGAGTCGGGCAATATAATCAGAACATTTGTCAATCAGTGCCTGAGCTCGTCCAGCGGCTTGTTTGAGTTGGAAGGCTTCCACTTCTAGACGATCATCTTCTTCCACAGTTTTGTTGTTGGCATTTAAGGCGGCCAAAACAGCAAGTCCTTTGTCCTTGAGTGTGGCCAACACGGTTGCCAGTTGAAAGCGGATCACTGCTGACATTGTTGTGGGTGTAGTTCACCTCCCACCAAAAAGTGTAGTTGTTGTTGTAGTGACTGTTGCTCAGCCAACCAAAAAAGAGAACGAGTAGTTGAAGTTGTTGTGGCGGTGGCTCCGCTCACACACAAGGTTGAAGTAGTTGGTGTAGTAGTGGTTGGTGTGATGGTGAATGTTGTTGGTGGTGTAGTAGTTAGTTGTTGTCGTCGTCCCCGTCTTCCCGGGTCGTGGCACCACTTTGTCGGGAGTTCCCGACAAATGGTTTGGAGAGAGAGGAGAGTCGTGGCACCAGCTAGTGAGATGTGGCACTAGCACCAGACTGTGTTGGTAGTGCCAACACAGTCGAAGGAAGAAGAACAGCAGTAGAGTGACTCGGAGCACGAGTCACTTTAGCCAAAGAAGAGTAGTGGTGAACGGTAGTGCCGTTCACCAAGGAAGCAGAAGTGAACGGAGCACGTTCACTTTTAATACACCAACAAACACACAAGTCCACCAACAAATAAATTTATTTCTCCAAATAGCAATAAACAATTTAAGCGAAGAGCCAGCTAGGGCTAAGTGTAATTGAACACAAAGCAAGTAAGGCCAACTAGGGCCAGAAGCAGTTGATCAGCCACACACAGAAGTTGTTGGAAGCAGTTAATTGATGGAGTGAATGGAGGATAATGAAGGAATAATGTGTGGCTGACCCAATGTTTTAAATAGACCCAAATAAAGGCGGGGTTTGGCAATAAAAATTTCAAAAATGTAAGTTTGAAAAAAATGCGCGAAGTAGCTAGAGAAAATAAAACAGAAGAGAAAACTCGGCCAGAGAAGCCAAGTCCAAAAACAAAAGGAAAAAATGAGTAAGAGAACGGAGGGTGGCTGGCACGAACGGACACAAAAAATAAAGAAAGGAATTTAGGCGGGAAAATAATTCAAAAATAAAGAGTGGACGACAAAAAAATTAACGGTGAACGATGAAAAAATTAACCAAAATTGAATGGTTAAAAAATCGACCAAAAGTCTTTTTAAACATTTTTAAAGTGCGGTCACAAAACAGAAAAGTACCCTGAAATTATATTTAATTAAACTCCGAGGTCGGAGTTACACTTTAATAATTCTTATCAAAATTAAATATCGGGATCCCGACATTCTTAATGTTAAAGAATATAGAGGAATTGGCAAAAATCTTTTTCTCTGCTCTATCATAGAAAAATGTTAATGATGACGTGTCAACGATGGCAGTCATAACAGAGCCATCAGCTATGAAATGGCTATTAGAGGGACTTCAAGATTTCTTCCTTTTTCCCTAGTTCTTGGAACCAAACCAAAAATTTCCAAATATCTGAGGGTTTTTCGGTACCGGATACCCGGAACCTCAAACTTATTAGGAAAATAAAAGATAATATGACAAAAAAGAATAAAAAATATAATAAGACAACAATAAAGAGACCTTATTAGAGACAATATAGCCCTTTGAGTTGAATGGCGACTTTTAATTGTCTGAAATTATATTTAATTAAACTCCGAGGTCGGAGTTACACTTTAATAATTCTTATCAAAATTAAATATCGGGATCCCGACATTCTTAATGCTAAAGAATATAGAGGAATTGGCAAAAATCTTTTTCTCTGCTCTATCATAGAAAAATGTTAATGATGACGTGTCAACGATGGCAGTCATAACAGAGCCATCAGCTATGAAATGGCTATTAGAGGGACTTCAAGATTTCTTCCTTTTTCCCTAGTTCTTGGAACCAAACCGAAAATTTCCAAATATCTGAGGGTTTTTCGGTACCGGATACCCGGAACCTCAAACTTATTAGGAAAATAAAAGATAATATGACAAAAAACAATAAAAAATATAATAAGACAACAATAAAGAGACCTTATTAGAGACAATATAGCCCTTTGAGTTGAATGGCGACTTTTAATTGTCTGAAATTATATTTAATTAAACTCCGAGGTCGGAGTTACACTTTAATAATTCTTATCAAAATTAAATATCGGGATCCCGACATTCTTAATGTTAAAGAATATAGAGGAATTGGCCAAAAATCTTTTTCTCTGCTCTATCATAGAAAAATGTTAATGATGACGTGTCAACGATGGCAGTCATAACAGAGCCATCAGCTATGAAATGGCTATTAGAGGGACTTCAAGATTTCTTCCCTTTTCCCTAGTTCTAGGAACCGAACCGAAAATTTCCAAATATCTGAGGGTTTTTCGGTACCGGATACCCGGAACCTCAAACTTATTAGGAAAATAAAAGATAATATGACAAAAAAGAATAAAAAATATAATAAGACAACAATAAAGAGACCTTATTAGAGACAATATAGCCCTTTGAGTTGAATGGCGACTTTTAATTGTCTGAAATTATATTTAATTAAACTCCGAGGTCGGAGTTACACTTTAATAATTCTTATCAAAATTAAATATCGGGATCCCGACATTCTTAATGTTAAAGAATATAGAGGAATTGGCAAAAATCTTTTTCTCTGCTCTATCATAGAAAAATGTTAATGATGACGTGTCAACGATGGCAGTCATAACAGAGCCATCAGCTATGAAATGGCTATTAGAGGGACTTCAAGATTTCTTCCTTTTTCCCTAGTTCTTGGAACCAAACCAAAAATTTCCAAATATCTGAGGGTTTTTCGGTACCGGATACCCGGAACCTCAAACTTATTAGGAAAATAAAAGATAATATGACAAAAAAGAATAAAAAATATAATAAGACAACAATAAAGAGACCTTATTAGAGACAATATAGCCCTTTGAGTTGAATGGCGACTTTTAATTGTCTGAAATTATATTTAATTAAACTCCGAGGTCGGAGTTACACTTTAATAATTCTTATCAAAATTAAATATCGGGATCCCGACATTCTTAATGTTAAAGAATATAGAGGAATTGGCAAAAATCTTTTTCTCTGCTCTATCATAGAAAAATGTTAATGATGACGTGTCAACGATGGCAGTCATAACAGAGCCATCAGCTATGAAATGGCTATTAGAGGGACTTCAAGATTTCTTCCTTTTTCCCTAGTTCTTGGAACCAAACCAAAAATTTCCAAATATCTGAGGGTTTTTCGGTACCGGATACCCGGAACCTCAAACTTATTAGGAAAATAAAAGATAATATGACAAAAAAGAATAAAAAATATAATAAGACAACAATAAAGAGACCTTATTAGAGACAATATAGCCCTTTGAGTTGAATGGCGACTTTTAATTGTCTGAAATTATATTTAATTAAACTCCGAGGTCGGAGTTACACTTTAATAATTCTTATCAAAATTAAATATCGGGATCCCGACATTCTTAATGCTAAAGAATATAGAGGAATTGGCAAAAATCTTTTTCTCTGCTCTATCATAGAAAAATGTTAATGATGACGTGTCAACGATGGCAGTCATAACAGAGCCATCAGCTATGAAATGGCTATTAGAGGGACTTCAAGATTTCTTCCTTTTTCCCTAGTTCTTGGAACCAAACCGAAAATTTCCAAATATCTGAGGGTTTTTCGGTACCGGATACCCGGAACCTCAAACTTATTAGGAAAATAAAAGATAATATGACAAAAAAGAATAAAAAATATAATAAGACAACAATAAAGAGACCTTATTAGAGACAATATAGCCCTTTGAGTTGAATGGCGACTTTTAATTGTCTGAAATTATATTTAATTAAACTCCGAGGTCGGAGTTACACTTTAATAATTCTTATCAAAATTAAATATCGGGATCCCGACATTCTTAATGTTAAAGAATATAGAGGAATTGGCCAAAAATCTTTTTCTCTGCTCTATCATAGAAAAATGTTAATGATGACGTGTCAACGATGGCAGTCATAACAGAGCCATCAGCTATGAAATGGCTATTAGAGGGACTTCAAGATTTCTTCCCTTTTCCCTAGTTCTAGGAACCGAACCGAAAATTTCCAAATATCTGAGGGTTTTTCGGTACCGGATACCCGGAACCTCAAACTTATTAGGAAAATAAAAGATAATATGACAAAAAAGAATAAAAAATATAATAAGACAACAATAAAGAGACCTTATTAGAGACAATATAGCCCTTTGAGTTGAATGGCGACTTTTAATTGTCTGAAATTATATTTAATTAAACTCCGAGGTCGGAGTTACACTTTAATAATTCTTATCAAAATTAAATATCGGGATCCCGACATTCTTAATGTTAAAGAATATAGAGGAATTGGCAAAAATCTTTTTCTCTGCTCTATCATAGAAAAATGTTAATGATGACGTGTCAACGATGGCAGTCATAACAGAGCCATCAGCTATGAAATGGCTATTAGAGGGACTTCAAGATTTCTTCCTTTTTCCCTAGTTCTTGGAACCAAACCAAAAATTTCCAAATATCTGAGGGTTTTTCGGTACCGGATACCCGGAACCTCAAACTTATTAGGAAAATAAAAGATAATATGACAAAAAAGAATAAAAAATATAATAAGACAACAATAAAGAGACCTTATTAGAGACAATATAGCCCTTTGAGTTGAATGGCGACTTTTAATTGTCTGAAATTATATTTAATTAAACTCCGAGGTCGGAGTTACACTTTAATAATTCTTATCAAAATTAAATATCGGGATCCCGACATTCTTAATGTTAAAGAATATAGAGGAATTGGCAAAAATCTTTTTCTCTGCTCTATCATAGAAAAATGTTAATGATGACGTGTCAACGATGGCAGTCATAACAGAGCCATCAGCTATGAAATGGCTATTAGAGGGACTTCAAGATTTCTTCCTTTTTCCCTAGTTCTTGGAACCAAACCAAAAATTTCCAAATATCTGAGGGTTTTTCGGTACCGGATACCCGGAACCTCAAACTTATTAGGAAAATAAAAGATAATATGACAAAAAAGAATAAAAAATATAATAAGACAACAATAAAGAGACCTTATTAGAGAACATATAGCCCTTTGAGTTGAATGGCGACTTTTAATTGTCTGAAATTATATTTAATTAAACTCCGAGGTCGGAGTTACACTTTAATAATTCTTATCAAAATTAAATATCGGGATCCCGACATTCTTAATGTTAAAGAATATAGAGGAATTGGCAAAAATCTTTTTCTCTGCTCTATCATAGAAAAATGTTAATGATGACGTGTCAACGATGGCAGTCATAACAGAGCCATCAGCTATGAAATGGCTATTAGAGGGACTTCAAGATTTCTTCCCTTTTCCCTAGTTCTAGGAACCGAACCGAAAATTTCCAAATATCTGAGGGTTTTTCGGTACCGGATACGAGGAACCTCAAACTTATTAGGAAAATAAAAGATAATATGACAAAAAAGAATAAAAAATATAATAAGACAACAATAAAGAGACCTTATTAGAGACAATATAGCCCTTTGAGTTGAATGGCGACTTTTAATTGTCTGAAATTATATTTAATTAAACTCCGAGGTCGGAGTTACACTTTAATAATTCTTATCAAAATTAAATATCGGGATCCCGACATTCTTAATGTTAAAGAATATAGAGGAATTGGCAAAAATCTTTTTCTCTGCTCTATCATAGAAAATGTTAATGATGACGTGTCAACGATGGCAGTCATAACAGAGCCATCAGCTATGAAATGGCTATTAGAAAGACTTCAAGATTTCTTCCTTTTTCCCTAGTTCTAGGAACCGAACCGAAAATTTCCAAATATCTGAGGGTTTTTCGGTACCGGATACGAGGAACCTCAAACTTATTAGGAAAATAAAAGATAATATGACAAAAAAGAATAAAAAATATAATAAGACAACAATAAAGAGACCTTATTAGAGAACATATAGCCCTTTGAGTTGAATGGCGACTTTTAATTGTCTGAAATTATATTTAATTAAACTCCGAGGTCGGAGTTACACTTTAATAATTCTTATCAAAATTAAATATCGGGATCCCGACATTCTTAATGTTAAAGAATATAGAGGAATTGGCAAAAATCTTTTTCTCTGCTCTATCATAGAAAAATGTTAATGATGACGTGTCAACGATGGCAGTCATAACAGAGCCATCAGCTATGAAATGGCTATTAGAGGGACTTCAAGATTTCTTCCTTTTTCCCTAGTTCTTGGAACCAAACCAAAAATTTCCAAATATCTGAGGGTTTTTCGGTACCGGATACCCGGAACCTCAAACTTATTAGGAAAATAAAAGATAATATGACAAAAAAGAATAAAAAATATAATAAGACAACAATAAAGAGACCTTATTAGAGAACATATAGCCCTTTGAGTTGAATGGCGACTTTTAATTGTCTGAAATTATATTTAATTAAACTCCGAGGTCGGAGTTACACTTTAATAATTCTTATCAAAATTAAATATCGTGATCCCGACATTCTTAATGTTAAAGAATATAGAGGAATTGGCAAAAATCTTTTTCTCTGCTCTATCATAGAAAAATGTTAATGATGACGTGTCAACGATGGCAGTCATAACAGAGCCATCAGCTATGAAATGGCTATTAGAGGGACTTCAAGATTTCTTCCCTTTTCCCTAGTTCTAGGAACCGAACCGAAAATTTCCAAATATCTGAGGGTTTTTCGGTACCGGATACGAGGAACCTCAAACTTATTAGGAAAATAAAAGATAATATGACAAAAAAGAATAAAAAATATAATAAGACAACAATAAAGAGACCTTATTAGAGACAATATAGCCCTTTGAGTTGAATGGCGACTTTTAATTGTCTGAAATTATATTTAATTAAACTCCGAGGTCGGAGTTACACTTTAATAATTCTTATCAAAATTAAATATCGGGATCCCGACATTCTTAATGTTAAAGAATATAGAGGAATTGGCAAAAATCTTTTTCTCTGCTCTATCATAGAAAATGTTAATGATGACGTGTCAACGATGGCAGTCATAACAGAGCCATCAGCTATGAAATGGCTATTAGAAAGACTTCAAGATTTCTTCCTTTTTCCCTAGTTCTAGGAACCAAACCAAAAATTTCCAAATATCTGAGGGTTTTTCGGTACCGGATACCCGGAACCTCAAACTTATTAGGAAAATAAAAGATAATATGACAAAAAAGAATAAAAAATATAATAAGACAACAATAAAGAGACCTTATTAGAGAACATATAGCCCTTTGAGTTGAATGGCGACTTTTAATTGTCTGAAATTATATTTAATTAAACTCCGAGGTCGGAGTTACACTTTAATAATTCTTATCAAAATTAAATATCGTGATCCCGACATTCTTAATGTTAAAGAATATAGAGGAATTGGCAAAAATCTTTTTCTCTGCTCTATCATAGAAAAATGTTAATGATGACGTGTCAACGATGGCAGTCATAACAGAGCCATCAGCTATGAAATGGCTATTAGAGGGACTTCAAGATTTCTTCCCTTTTCCCTAGTTCTAGGAACCGAACCGAAAATTTCCAAATATCTGAGGGTTTTTCGGTACCGGATACGAGGAACCTCAAACTTATTAGGAAAATAAAAGATAATATGACAAAAAAGAATAAAAAATATAATAAGACAACAATAAAGAGACTTTATTAGAGACAATATAGCCCTTTGAGTTGAATGGCGACTTTTAATTGTCTGAAATTATATTTAATTAAACTCCGAGGTCGGAGTTACACTTTAATAATTCTTATCAAAATTAAATATCGGGATCCCGACATTCTTAATGTTAAAGAATATAGAGGAATTGGCAAAAATCTTTTTCTCTGCTCTATCATAGAAAATGTTAATGATGACGTGTCAACGATGGCAGTCATAAAAGAGCCATCAGCTATGAAATGGCTATTAGAAAGACTTCAAGATTTCTTCCTTTTTCCCTAGTTCTAGGAACCGAACCGAAAATTTCCAAATATCTGAGGGTTTTTCGGTACCGGATACGAGGAACCTCAAACTTATTAGGAAAATAAAAGATAATATGACAAAAAAGAATAAAAAATATAATAAGACAACAATAAAGAGACCTTATTAGAGACAATATAGCCCTTTGAGTTGAATGGCGACTTTTAATTGTCTGAAATCATATTTAATTAAACTCCGAGGTCGGAGTTACGCTTTAATAATTCTTATCAAAATTAAATATCGGGATCCCGACATTCTTAATTTTAAAGAATATAGAGGAATTTGCAAAAATCTTTTTCTCTGCTTTATCAATGAAAAATGTTAATGATGACGTGTCAACGATGGCAGTCATAACAGAGCCATCAGCTATGAAATGGATATTAGAAGGACTTCAAGATTTCTTCCCTTTTCCCTAGTTCTAGGAACCGAACCGAAAATTTCCAAATATCTGAGGGTTTTTCGGTACCGGATACGAGGAACCTCAAACTTATTAGGAAAATAAAAGATAATATGACAAAAAAGAATAAAAAATATAATAAGACAACAATAAAGAGACCTTATTAGAGACAATATAGCCCTTTGAGTTGAATGGCGACTTTTAATTGTCTGAAATTATATTTAATTAAACTCCGAGGTCGGAGTTACACTTTAATAATTCTTATCAAAATTAAATATCGGGATCCCGACATTCTTAATGTTAAAGAATATAGAGGAATTGGCAAAAATCTTTTTCTCTGCTCTATCATAGAAAATGTTAATGATGACGTGTCAACGATGGCAGTCATAACAGAGCCATCAGCTATGAAATGGCTATTAGAAAGACTTCAAGATTTCTTCCTTTTTCCCTAGTTCTAGGAACCGAACCGAAAATTTCCAAATATCTGAGGGTTTTTCGGTACCGGATACGAGGAACCTCAAACTTATTAGGAAAATAAAAGATAATATGACAAAAAAGAATAAAAAATATAATAAGACAACAATAAAGAGACCTTATTAGAGACAATATAGCCCTTTGAGTTGAATGGCGACTTTTAATTGTCTGAAATCATATTTAATTAAACTCCGAGGTCGGAGTTACGCTTTAATAATTCTTATCAAAATTAAATATCGGGATCCCGACATTCTTAATGTTAAAGAATATAGAGGAATTGGCAAAAATCTTTTTCTCTGCTCTATCATAGAAAATGTTAATGATGACGTGTCAACGATGGCAGTCATAAAAGAGCCATCAGCTATGAAATGGCTATTAGAAAGACTTCAAGATTTCTTCCTTTTTCCCTAGTTCTAGGAACCGAACCGAAAATTTCCAAATATCTGAGGGTTTTTCGGTACCGGATACGAGGAACCTCAAACTTATTAGGAAAATAAAAGATAATATGACAAAAAAGAATAAAAAATATAATAAGACAACAATAAAGAGACCTTATTAGAGACAATATAGCCCTTTGAGTTGAATGGCGACTTTTAATTGTCTGAAATTATATTTAATTAAACTCCGAGGTCGGAGTTACACTTTAATAATTCTTATCAAAATTAAATATCGGGATCCCGACATTCTTAATGTTAAAGAATATAGAGGAATTGGCAAAAATCTTTTTCTCTGCTCTATCATAGAAAATGTTAATGATGACGTGTCAACGATGGCAGTCATAACAGAGCCATCAGCTATGAAATGGCTATTAGAAAGACTTCAAGATTTCTTCCTTTTTCCCTAGTTCTAGGAACCGAACCGAAAATTTCCAAATATCTGAGGGTTTTTCGGTACCGGATACGAGGAACCTCAAACTTATTAGGAAAATAAAAGATAATATGACAAAAAAGAATAAAAAATATAATAAGACAACAATAAAGAGACCTTATTAGAGACAATATAGCCCTTTGAGTTGAATGGCGACTTTTAATTGTCTGAAATCATATTTAATTAAACTCCGAGGTCGGAGTTACGCTTTAATAATTCTTATCAAAATTAAATATCGGGATCCCGACATTCTTAATGTTAAAGAATATAGAGGAATTGGCAAAAATCTTTTTCTCTGCTCTATCATAGAAAATGTTAATGATGACGTGTCAACGATGGCAGTCATAAAAGAGCCATCAGCTATGAAATGGCTATTAGAAAGACTTCAAGATTTCTTCCTTTTTCCCTAGTTCTAGGAACCGAACCGAAAATTTCCAAATATCTGAGGGTTTTTCGGTACCGGATACGAGGAACCTCAAACTTATTAGGAAAATAAAAGATAATATGACAAAAAAGAATAAAAAATATAATAAGACAACAATAAAGAGACCTTATTAGAGACAATATAGCCCTTTGAGTTGAATGGCGACTTTTAATTGTCTGAAATTATATTTAATTAAACTCCGAGGTCGGAGTTACACTTTAATAATTCTTATCAAAATTAAATATCGGGATCCCGACATTCTTAATGTTAAAGAATATAGAGGAATTGGCAAAAATCTTTTTCTCTGCTCTATCATAGAAAATGTTAATGATGACGTGTCAACGATGGCAGTCATAACAGAGCCATCAGCTATGAAATGGCTATTAGAAAGACTTCAAGATTTCTTCCTTTTTCCCTAGTTCTAGGAACCGAACCGAAAATTTCCAAATATCTGAGGGTTTTTCGGTACCGGATACGAGGAACCTCAAACTTATTAGGAAAATAAAAGATAATATGACAAAAAAGAATAAAAAATATAATAAGACAACAATAAAGAGACCTTATTAGAGACAATATAGCCCTTTGAGTTGAATGGCGACTTTTAATTGTCTGAAATCATATTTAATTAAACTCCGAGGTCGGAGTTACGCTTTAATAATTCTTATCAAAATTAAATATCGGGATCCCGACATTCTTAATGTTAAAGAATATAGAGGAATTGGCAAAAATCTTTTTCTCTGCTCTATCATAGAAAATGTTAATGATGACGTGTCAACGATGGCAGTCATAAAAGAGCCATCAGCTATGAAATGGCTATTAGAAAGACTTCAAGATTTCTTCCTTTTTCCCTAGTTCTAGGAACCGAACCGAAAATTTCCAAATATCTGAGGGTTTTTCGGTACCGGATACGAGGAACCTCAAACTTATTAGGAAAATAAAAGATAATATGACAAAAAAGAATAAAAAATATAATAAGACAACAATAAAGAGACCTTATTAGAGACAATATAGCCCTTTGAGTTGAATGGCGACTTTTAATTGTCTGAAATTATATTTAATTAAACTCCGAGGTCGGAGTTACACTTTAATAATTCTTATCAAAATTAAATATCGGGATCCCGACATTCTTAATGTTAAAGAATATAGAGGAATTGGCAAAAATCTTTTTCTCTGCTCTATCATAGAAAATGTTAATGATGACGTGTCAACGATGGCAGTCATAACAGAGCCATCAGCTATGAAATGGCTATTAGAAAGACTTCAAGATTTCTTCCTTTTTCCCTAGTTCTAGGAACCGAACCGAAAATTTCCAAATATCTGAGGGTTTTTCGGTACCGGATACGAGGAACCTCAAACTTATTAGGAAAATAAAAGATAATATGACAAAAAAGAATAAAAAATATAATAAGACAACAATAAAGAGACCTTATTAGAGACAATATAGCCCTTTGAGTTGAATGGCGACTTTTAATTGTCTGAAATCATATTTAATTAAACTCCGAGGTCGGAGTTACGCTTTAATAATTCTTATCAAAATTAAATATCGGGATCCCGACATTCTTAATGTTAAAGAATATAGAGGAATTGGCAAAAATCTTTTTCTCTGCTCTATCATAGAAAATGTTAATGATGACGTGTCAACGATGGCAGTCATAAAAGAGCCATCAGCTATGAAATGGCTATTAGAAAGACTTCAAGATTTCTTCCTTTTTCCCTAGTTCTAGGAACCGAACCGAAAATTTCCAAATATCTGAGGGTTTTTCGGTACCGGATACCCGGAACCTCAAACTTATTAGGAAAATAAAAGATAATATGACAAAAAAGAATAAAAAATATAATAAGACAACAATAAAGAGACTTTATTAGAGACAATATAGCCCTTTGAGTTGAATGGCGACTTTTAATTGTCTGAAATTATATTTAATTAAACTCCGAGGTCGGAGTTACACTTTAATAATTCTTATCAAAATTAAATATCGGGATCCCGACATTCTTAATGTTAAAGAATATAGAGGAATTGGCAAAAATCTTTTTCTCTACTCTATCATAGAAAATGTTAATGATGACGTGTCAACGATGGCAGTCATAAAAGAGCCATCAGCTATGAAATGGCTATTAGAAAGACTTCAAGATTTCTTCCTTTTTCCCTAGTTCTAGGAACCGAACCGAAAATTTCCAAATATCTGAGGGTTTTTCGGTACCGGATACGAGGAACCTCAAACTTATTAGGAAAATAAAAGATAATATGACAAAAAAGAATAAAAAATATAATAAGACAACAATAAAGAGACCTTATTAGAGACAATATAGCCCTTTGAGTTGAATGGCGACTTTTAATTGTCTGAAATCATATTTAATTAAACTCCGAGGTCGGAGTTACGCTTTAATAATTCTTATCAAAATTAAATATCGGGATCCCGACATTCTTAATGTTAAAGAATATAGAGGAATTTGCAAAAATCTTTTTCTCTGCTTTATCAATGAAAAATGTTAATGATGACGTGTCAACGATGGCAGTCATAACAGAGCCATCAGCTATGAAATGGATATTAGAAGGACTTCAAGATTTCTTCCCTTTTCCCTAGTTCTAGGAACCGAACCGAAAATTTCCAAATATCTGAGGGTTTTTCGGTACCGGATACGAGGAACCTCAAACTTATTAGGAAAATAAAAGATAATATGACAAAAAAGAATAAAAAATATAATAAGACAACAATAAAGAGACCTTATTAGAGACAATATAGCCCTTTGAGTTGAATGGCGACTTTTAATTGTCTGAAATTATATTTAATTAAACTCCGAGGTCGGAGTTACACTTTAATAATTCTTATCAAAATTAAATATCGGGATCCCGACATTCTTAATGTTAAAGAATATAGAGGAATTGGCAAAAATCTTTTTCTCTGCTCTATCATAGAAAATGTTAATGATGACGTGTCAACGATGGCAGTCATAACAGAGCCATCAGCTATGAAATGGCTATTAGAAAGACTTCAAGATTTCTTCCTTTTTCCCTAGTTCTAGGAACCGAACCGAAAATTTCCAAATATCTGAGGGTTTTTCGGTACCGGATACCCGGAACCTCAAACTTATTAGAAAAATAAAAGATAATATGACAAAAAAGAATAAAAAATATAATAAGACAACAATAAAGAGACCTTATTAGAGACAATATAGCCCTTTGAGTTGAATGGCGACTTTTAATTGTCTGAAATTATATTTAATTAAACTCCGAGGTCGGAGTTACACTTTAATAATTCTTATCAAAATTAAATATCGGGATCCCGACATTCTTAATGTTAAAGAATATAGAGAATTGGCAAAAATCTTTTTCTCTGCTCTATCATAGAAAAATGTTAATATGACGTGTCAACGATGGCAGTCATAACAGAGCCATCAGCTATGAAATGGCTATTAGAGGGACTTCAAGATTTCTTCCTTTTTCCCTAGTTCTTGGAACCAAACCAAAAATTTCCAAATATCTGAGGGTTTTTCGGTACCGGATACCCGGAACCTCAAACTTATTAGGAAAATAAAAGATAATATGACAAAAAAGAATAAAAAATATAATAAGACAACAATAAAGAGACTTTATTAGAGACAATATAGCCCTTTGAGTTGAATGGCGACTTTTAATTGTCTGAAATTATATTTAATTAAACTCCGAGGTCGGAGTTACACTTTAATAATTCTTATCAAAATTAAATATCGGGATCCCGACATTCTTAATGTTAAAGAATATAGAGGAATTGGCAAAAATCTTTTTCTCTGCTCTATCATAGAAAAATGTTAATGATGACGTGTCATCGATGGCAGTCATAACAGAGCCATCAGCTATGAAATGGCTATTAGAAAGACTTCAAGATTTCTTCCTTTTTCCCTAGTTCTAGGAACCGAACCGAAAATTTCCAAATATCTGAGGGTTTTTCGGTACCGGATACCCGGAACCTCAAACTTATTAGGAAAATAAAAGATAATATGACAAAAAAGAATAAAAAATATAATAAGACAACAATAAAGAGACTTTATTAGAGACAATATAGCCCTTTGAGTTGAATGGCGACTTTTAATTGTCTGAAATTATATTTAATTAAACTCCGAGGTCGGAGTTACACTTTAATAATTCTTATCAAAATTAAATATCGGGATCCCGACATTCTTAATGTTAAAGAATATAGAGGAATTGGCAAAAATCTTTTTCTCTGCTTTATCATAGAAAAATGTTAATGATGACGTGTCAACGATGGCAGTCATAACAGAGCCATCAGCTATGAAATGGATATTAGAAGGACTTCAAGATTTCTTCCTTTTTCCCTAGTTCTAGGAACCGAACTGAAAATTTTCAAATATCTGAGGGTTTTTCGGTACCGGATACCCGGAACCTCAAACTTATTAGGAAAATAAAAGATAATATAACAAAAAAGAATAAAAAAATATAATAAGACAACAATAAAGAGACCTTATTAGAGACAATATAGCCCTTTGAGTTGAATGGCGACTTTTAATTGTCTGAAATTATATTTAATTAAACTCCGAGGTCGGAGTTACACATTAATAATTCTTATCAAAATTAAATATCGGGATCCCGACATTCTTAATGTTAAAGAATATAGAGGAATTGGCCAAAAATCTTTTTCTCTGCTCTATCATAGAAAAATGTTAATGATGACGTGTCAACGATGGCAGTCATAACAGAGCCATCAGCTATGAAATGGCTATAAGAGGGACTTCAAGATTTCTTCCTTTTTCCCTAGTTCTAGGAACCGAACTGAAAATTTCCAAATATCTGAGGGTTTTTCGGTACCGGATACCCGGAACCTCAAACTTATTAGGAAAATAAAAGATAATATGACAAAAAAGAATAAAAAAATATAATAAGACAACAATAAAGAGACCTTATTAGAGACAATATAGCCCTTTGAGTTGAATGGCGACTTTTAATTGTCTGAAATTATATTTAATTAAACTCCGAGGTCGGAGTTACACATTAATAATTCTTATCAAAATTAAATATCGGGATCCCGACATTCTTAATGTTAAAGAATATAGAGGAATTGGCCAAAAATCTTTTTCTCTGCTCTATCATAGAAAAATGTTAATGATGACGTGTCAACGATGGCAGTCATAACAGAGCCATCAGCTATGAAATGGCTATAAGAGGGACTTCAAGATTTCTTCCTTTTTCCCTAGTTCTAGGAACCGAACTGAAAATTTCCAAATATCTGAGGGTTTTTCGGTACCGGATACCCGGAACCTCAAACTTATTAGGAAAATAAAAGATAATATGACAAAAAAGAATAAAAAAATATAATAAGACAACAATAAAGAGACCTTATTAGAGACAATATAGCCCTTTGAGTTGAATGGCGACTTTTAATTGTCTGAAATTATATTTAATTAAACTCCGAGGTCGGAGTTACACTTTAATAATTCTTATCAAAATTAAATATCGGGATCCCGACATTCTTAATGTTAAAGAATATAGAGGAATTGGCAAAAATCTTTTTCTCTGCTCTATCATAGAAAAATGTTAATGATGACGTGTCAACGATGGCAGTCATAACAGAGCCATCAGCTATGAAATGGCTATTAGAGGGACTTCAAGATTTCTTCCTTTTTCCCTAGTTCTTGGAACCAAACCAAAAATTTCCAAATATCTGAGGGTTTTTCGGTACCGGATACCCGGAACCTCAAACTTATTAGAAAAATAAAAGATAATATGACAAAAAAGAATAAAAAATATAATAAGACAACAATAAAGAGACCTTATTAGAGACAATATAGCCCTTTGAGTTGAATGGCGACTTTTAATTGTCTGAAATTATATTTAATTAAACTCCGAGGTCGGAGTTACACTTTAATAATTCTTATCAAAATTAAATATCGGGATCCCGACATTCTTAATGTTAAAGAATATAGAGGAATTGGCAAAAATCTTTTTCTCTGCTCTATCATAGAAAATGTTAATGATGACGTGTCAACGATGGCAGTCATAACAGAGCCATCAGCTATGAAATGGCTATTAGAGGGACTTCAAGATTTCTTCCTTTTTCCCTAGTTCTTGGAACCAAACCAAAAATTTCCAAATATCTGAGGGTTTTTCGGTACCGGATACCCGGAACCTCAAACTTATTAGGAAAATAAAAGATAATATGACAAAAAAGAATAAAAAATATAATAAGACAACAATAAAGAGACTTTATTAGAGACAATATAGCCCTTTGAGTTGAATGGCGACTTTTAATTGTCTGAAATTATATTTAATTAAACTCCGAGGTCGGAGTTACACTTTAATAATTCTTATCAAAATTAAATATCGGGATCCCGACATTCTTAATGTTAAAGAATATAGAGGAATTGGCAAAAATCTTTTTCTCTGCTTTATCATAGAAAAATGTTAATGATGACGTGTCAACGATGGCAGTCATAACAGAGCCATCAGCTATGAAATGGATATTAGAAGGACTTCAAGATTTCTTCCTTTTTCCCTAGTTCTAGGAACCGAACTGAAAATTTTCAAATATCTGAGGGTTTTTCGGTACCGGATACCCGGAACCTCAAACTTATTAGGAAAATAAAAGATAATATAACAAAAAAGAATAAAAAAATATAATAAGACAACAATAAAGAGACCTTATTAGAGACAATATAGCCCTTTGAGTTGAATGGCGACTTTTAATTGTCTGAAATTATATTTAATTAAACTCCGAGGTCGGAGTTACACTTTAATAATTCTTATCAAAATTAAATATCGGGATCCCGACATTCTTAATGTTAAAGAATATAGAGGAATTGGCAAAAATCTTTTTCTCTGCTCTATCATAGAAAATGTTAATGATGACGTGTCAACGATGGCAGTCATAACAGAGCCATCAGCTATGAAATGGCTATTAGAGGGACTTCAAGATTTCTTCCTTTTTCCCTAGTTCTTGGAACCAAACCAAAAATTTCCAAATATCTGAGGGTTTTTCGGTACCGGATACCCGGAACCTCAAACTTATTAGGAAAATAAAAGATAATATGACAAAAAAGAATAAAAAATATAATAAGACAACAATAAAGAGACTTTATTAGAGACAATATAGCCCTTTGAGTTGAATGGCGACTTTTAATTGTCTGAAATTATATTTAATTAAACTCCGAGGTCGGAGTTACACTTTAATAATTCTTATCAAAATTAAATATCGGGATCCCGACATTCTTAATGTTAAAGAATATAGAGGAATTGGCAAAAATCTTTTTCTCTGCTCTATCATAGAAAAATGTTAATGATGACGTGTCAACGATGGCAGTCATAACAGAGCCATCAGCTATGAAATGGCTATTAGAGGGACTTCACATGAGGAGGAGGATTTTAAAAGGGAGGAGTTTATACATATCCTCGTAATTATATCCACTCCCCTTTTTACAACTCCTCCTATCTAAAGTTTCGTTTAAAAGACGGGAAAACTGCCATTAACTTATATTTAACTTTCATTTCAAATTTTGTTATGTTTCTCCATCTTTTTAGCATTAAGTTTTGTTGGATTAGGGTCTGAACAGGTTTAAATTATTAATATTATTAGTGTCAAGTCTTTATAATGCTATGCTTATATAAAAAACGCGCGAGTCTTGCGGCAAAAAAGATAATGGGAAATGAGGAGATAAAAATACACCGGCGTGCTTACATGTCAATCCACAATATGTGAATTTCAGTTCGTAAATGTCGGTCAGCCTTTGTAGGTCCGCAAGAAGATTCTTCCCTCCCTTACGAGAGGTAAGAAATGCCACATTACTCAAAGAAAACGCCTTTCATTTAATTAATTAGTTTTTGAGAGGCATTTTTATCAATTATATAATTATTTAGAATTAATTTTAGGACTTTTTTTTCAAAATTTCTGTTGACTGAAGAATGAAATTAACAAAGATTTCAACAATTTTGTTTTTAATTGTTCTTTTGATTGTCTTAATTGAGTGTGTAAAAAATGAGGGTAGAAGAGGAACTGGGAGAGGTCGCAGAAGAGGTGGTAGAGGACGCGGTCGTGCACATGAAGTCCAACCAATTATTCAAACTTCAAGTTTTGGTACTAATTTACAATTAAAATAATTCAATTATTACGATAATTAAATATTCTTTTAGTACCGCCATCTCTTTTGGAATCATCCATCATACGAGAAGTAAATGTTCATGGCCAGTCAGTGGAGGGACCGAATATTTCAGGGGCAACCGCAGAAACATCGAATGATGGTAGTGGATTGGGAGTTCACGACGGTGGAGGCCCTTCTGGAAGAGGTTCCCAAGGACAGAACGAAGTGGGAGCTATTGTACAAAGACAAAGTTCGTATTATATTTTATTAAAAACAATGGAGTCAAAACAATGGAGTCACGGTTAAAAACTATTTTCAAACCGCGGGTAACTCTTTTGGCGATCTTTGCTTTGATACTTTTTAATTTCAATTGCTATGTTTATTACTAATTTTTGTTTTTAGTTCATCGTCGAGTTCCTTCTCCAAATCCTAAAAGTTTCAAGTTTCCGGGGCATCTTCCAGCTCCATACACTTTTAAAAATAGAAATGAATTTCTGAATTCTACACGCCATATGCAGCATTCAGGTATTTAAATGTAATTTAACTATCTAATTTTAGTTACACGTTATTTATAGACTGTATTAGTTTAATACACCTATGTAGGATATATTTTTTTATTAATATTTTTTATTCGGTAATACATTTTCTGTCCGTTTATTCGTGATATTTTTAATGAAATTCTGGATCCCTAGCAAGTTTAAAATTATTCTGACCCGGAAGACTCTTCTGGACACGAACTGGAAATTAATATTGATAAATTAAGCACCAATTAATATTCAAGAATCTGACGGCGAAGAAAGCGAGGATACTGAATTAGAAGGAATATCAGATCCTGAATTGTATGTGTAAACGAACAAAAAGAGTATTTTAAATTTGATGCAAAACAATCATGAGTATTTGTTAAGAATATCAGATCATTTTATTAGTCTACTGATATTCAATTATACAACCAAAAAGTAGCAAATCACAGTTATAGATAAAAAGCACAATTTTAAATTGTTTTCTGTGATTAAAACATTATTCAACGGATAAAATTTAAAATTTTTTTTTATTTTATTCTTGGGCCATATATCTAGAGGGCTCGTTTGTCAGTAATTTTAAAGAATTGTCATTGCTCTTAATAACTTAGTAAAAATACCGTTGATGATATAGATTTCATAAGATTAGGTGATAGGCTTAAGGCAGAAACTGGTTACCGCCGTGGTTTCTCTTTCGTATGATCTATGACCATCAGTGACCCATAAGTTTGCCATTTTTCCTTGTCATTTTAAGTCAATGTCGTTTGGAGAAATAGGCCCTAGAATGAAACCAGGCACTTTTCATTGCATCAAAACTTTTTTCCATTAATCTTTTAAAATTTTTCTCTTATCTAGTAGCAAAAACATATTCTTTCATGTCATAAAAGCCAGATTCTATTATTGAACATTTTTCAAAAAATGTAACTCCTAACTATTTTCAATGAAACTCCTACCAATTTTCAAACCCATATAAATGTTATTTTAGCGGAGTAAAAAACACCAACATATGTTTTTGAAAATTTCATAATAAAATAATTTTTTAAATAAATATTTATAAATAAATTTAAAAAATCAATTGACATTCTAATTATAAACATTCCTTCATCACACGCTCATTTTTAAATTTTATTTCAAAATTGAGCCCTGTCAATATATGCCCTTTTTTGGATACATACGACAAAAAAGAATTGTCAGAAGCAATTCGTAACATTTTGTCAATAATATATTTGGTCACTAAGGGAAATTTAATTTTTTGACGATTATTTATTTGTTTTAATTTTCCGTGTAAATTTTAATTTTCTTTCTAATAAATGGATAGTACCGAACCTACTTAAATCTCCTAGAAAATTACGAGCGACATAAACTTATAAGCATTCGTCAGGAACACTTTTAGAGTTAGGTAGCTCTTTTCTAAATGTCACTTCCTATGTCAAAATAAATTTTTCGATACATTTTGATAAAATACTTTTAACATATTATTTTAGTAATTTCTTTGTTGTTTTATTTGTTGATAAGTTTTAATGAAGTTTAGATTATAAATATTATCCTTCATAAAATTAATTAAATAATGAAAAGAATTCTATAAATTAATATTTATCTTGGTAACAATTAAAGAATTATGTTTATCACTGAAATTATATAGGTTATATTTTGTATAGTTATAGAATTTGTTCTAAAAATGCTCAGAAAATTAAAGTTAGAGAATCATAATCATTTAATTGCTATTTATCCGATGCTTGTTCTGTTTGATTTTTATTTATCTTCTTTTTTATCCTTTTATGTTTTCTGTAACAAGTATCACAAATATAGTGTTCAGGTATTGAATAACGGTACCACTTTGATGTTTTTGTTAATCCGCAAATAAAACAATTTCGATCAGGTGTGATTTGCTAAAATATTTATTGAATAGACTTATGTAAATTTGATTTGTCCTTAGAACTGCTCTTTCTTTTAGAATGTTTAGTTAAAAATCTAATTTATAATGATCAGTAAAATATAAAGTCAGAATGAGATTTACAAGGTGTTATACTAAAAAGCACTGTTTGAAAAATAACGTTGACAGATTTTAATGATAATAGGTATTTAATATCTACATTTTATGAGGTTTTATTTACATATAAATTATATCTGAATCCTAATTAATTTTATTTAGATTTATAAAAGATTTATCAGAAGAGTTCCTAAAAAAATTGTAAAAAATCATCCCAACTATTCATAAAGATAACCTTTGTAGTTTTAAACCATAATTCTTTTGATCTAAACTTTCCATATTTGCGTTTATATGAGCAACATGATTCGCACAAGTAATGTTCTTTTAGTAAATTCTGCCACTGTCTTGTTTGCGTGACTCTGCAGTTGAAGCACTTTCGTTTATTTAATTCAATTATTCCACCTATAATTATTAAGGAAAATTTTTTATTCGAAGGAAAAGATAGCCAAATTTAAAAATTTATTTACTTATTTCACTTCCAACGTAAATGATTTTGTTTTTAATTCTTTTGTATATTCAACTTTTTGTTTTTCTAACAAATCAATTTTATGTCCAATTAAATTAATTTCCGTCCAATAACTTGATAAAAGTTTGTTTTTGTAATCTTATAAATTTTCTTTGAATAATTCTTTTTTATTTATAGTTTTGTTTTCTAAACTCTCATCTATTATAGAAGTTTCATAATAATTATTCTTTTTCTTAATAAATTCAGTAAATCTGAGCATCTTTTATGAATAAATTAATATTAAGGTACTTAATAATTGAATACATTTTGGATATGCTGTTCCCTAATTTGAGTCTCAGTTATTCTTTGCTTTTTCATTTTTGGCTAATTTTAGCAATTAATTACATTTATTTTCTGATTAAATTCTTGGAGAAAATGACTGATCGCCATAAAGACAGAAAGAACAAAAAGAGGAGACTAAAATTAGGAAAATGCAAAACAATTCATTATTATTATGATTTTTAGACTTTATTTTCAAGTAATCAAGCAAAAATACCTGTTTTTCGAATCCTGGTTGAATATTTTGAAGAATTTTATTTTTGGCAATATCAATTAATACTTTACTTTTTAATTCTTCCGCATATTCTGATCTATAATCAAGCTTAACATTAAAAATATTTCCAACACTGTTTACTTCAATTCGACGCAAAAATCTCTCTATATTATAATTAAAGCTACTACCAAATCTATTATTACATTTTTCAATTTTTTTCAATACAAAACGCTCTTCTAATTCAACATTTTTTAAATAAATAAATTCTCTTTTTTCTTCCCAATCGTCTTTAATTTTTACTACTATTTTAACTCTTCTCCCATCACATTTAATTTTCAACAGGGAAAATAAATATAAATAAGAAAAAATAATAAATTTAATCATCTAAATTTTAATAATAAAAACATTATTTAAATTTTCTTGGGCAAAGTCCTTACTTAAATGAGAACGAGATATTACTTATTGAAATAAAAGTTCCAACCTAACATAGAATTTTATTTGAATATAATTTTTAGACAATTTCTTAATTGAAAATAACTGGATATTAAACCATAAATAAAAGTTAAATAGTCATCAAACTTTTCTTCAATTAAATAGCCTTGATATAACTATTTCTTTATCTATTTATTTTGAAATATAGACGGCATTTCAAATAAATATTTGCACTTTTTATATTTCTAAATATTTACAACTAATCAGTTTAAACGAGTCGATTAACAAAAAGTGCAAATAACTTTTTTTATCCCACCGATTGACATAATAAATAAATATAAAGTACAATTTCTAAATACAATTGGCAAAAAGTGCAAATAACACTATATCACACCTAGTGGTAAAATAAATATAATAAAGTACAATTTTAAAATATTTAATAGCATGCCGACTAATCATATGAATTTACTAATAAATATAAAATGCAACTATTTATTTTTAAATGTCTTATAAATTTCTAAACAAATAAAAACAGTCGTTAATCCAAGCTATTTAACCAACAGAATTTGACGCCTCGATTATTATTTACGTCAAATTAATTTTCTTAAGCTTTTTGTGAAGTCTATTTAAAAATACTGAAGGCATTTACAAGCTCAAATTATGCAGATTTATGCATAAGGAACCGAGCCCTAAAGTTCAAGCCACCAATGTAAGATATCATTTTGGCTTCTTTGATCAAAGCATATCCTCATACAAAACTACAAAACATGCATTTGCATGTTTTGTGGATGGCAATAAATGGATGGCATTTGGTGTTGAAAAATTTTGGCTTTTTGGCACGCTAACTATAATAATCACACCAAACGTCCGAATATCAAAATGTCATAGCGCACATCCCTGCCAACCCTCACGCTTTTGAGCTCGCAGTGGTCTCCAAAAGAGCTTCCTATAAAACGAATATAAGAATGAGAGTGTTTTATTACACAAAATTTCAGATGATTATATCTAATTTGATCATTCTCTTATATTTAATTATTTTATTGTATATTCAATGCGTTGGGAAACCAATTCGTGTTGAGTTAAAAATCAAAGATGATTGGGAAGAAAAAAGAGAATTTATTTATTTAAAAGATGTTGAACTGAAGGAGCGTTTTGTTGTTAAAACAATCGAAAAGCATATCAATAAATATTTCGGATCTAATTACAATGTGAAAGGATTTACTCGTTTGGTTGGCATGGATATTGATGCAAATATTTTTAAAAATATTGAATTAAATGTTGGACGAACAAATGATTCAAATTATTTATTAAAGATGAAAATCGTGATTGAAATTGTAAATAATAAAATTATAAGAAATTTGTTGCCTGAATTTGAAAAACGTGTATTTTATGTTTTATTAATAGAATTTCACTAGTAATGAATGTAATATTGAAGAAACTATCAATCGATTCGGGGTGATTTCAGGGATTAGGTATCTGAAATTTAGATTTGTCAACAAATGCTAAATATGATTTTATCGCATCTTTAGTAGGTCGGTATTTACTATTTTCAAAGAAATAGAAAAAAATCTGATATATCGCACGCCCTTATCTCTTCGATTACATGGAAACCTAACTGAGAATAGAGTTTTGCGACTAAACTTGAAATTTTTAAAATTTTTGAAATTAAAAATATCCCAAAAATTCGAAATCAAAAATTGAAAAAAAATCCATCAATAATCGAAATAGAGAAAGAAAATCGAAAAATTATACAGATAAATGAATAATCTTAAAATAATTTATTCTTTAATTTTAGGCACTAAGATATAATAAATTTACTGAGGTGGATAATGTCTATGAAACTTCTATATTAGACGAAAGATTCGAGTATATAAAAATAGATAAAAAACACCTATTAAAAGTAAATATAGAAAATTACAAAGACAAACTTTTGTCAAGTTATTGGACGGAAATTAATTTAATTGTATATAAAATTCAATTGTTAGAAAAACAAAAAGTTGAATATCCGAATGAATTAAAGGATAAAATTATTGAAATTGGAAATAAAATAAGTAAATAGATTTTTTAATTGGTTTATCTTTCATTTGACTAAATATTTTCCTTGATTAATTATAGGTGAAATAATTGAATCAAATAAACGACAATGTTTCAATTGTGGAGTTACACAAACAAAACGGTGGTATAGACTATTGAAAGAACATTACTTGTGCGAACAATGTGGCAATTATAAACACCACTATGGAAAATTTAGATCAAAAGAATTATGGTCTACAGAGGTTATCTTTATTAATATGTGGGACGATTTTTAATAATTCTTTTTCGGAAACCTTTGAATGAATCTTTACTCAATTGTGAACTTACTAAATGTCGTTTGTCAAACCGATAGAGGAAATGTATTTGTACATATTATGTTGTATTTACTACCTTTAGATACCCTCATTAAGTAATTTATCAAATTATAAATGTTTTATTTGCGAAGTTACACAACAAAATCATGAACGTCTCGGTCCTATAAAATACCTATTTGATAAAACCGCATATGTGTGATCTGATTTAAATAAATAATATTTTCTTAAATCTGTATGTTTAAAGCAAGCTTTTTTTATAAATATTCAGATAATCCGAAATTGTTTTATTTGCGATGCTACTCATACACCACACTGGTACCGACATTCAAAACCAGGATACTATTTATGTGCTGCTTGCTACATTAAACAGAAAAGAATGAAGAAATCAAATAACGAAGGCAGTTGGTTAATTTTGCATTAAAATTTAGTTTACTTTGATATTATAGATCGAATTGAAAACGCTACAATTTGGGGAAGTCAGACTACACCCGACTATAAATGGATTAAAAATGAGTATAAAATAATATAAGCATTGTCATCAAATTTCAATTATATTTTTTGGTGTACGGAAATTTGGTCACCGGAATTTTGGTCACCGAGGATTTTCGGAACTTTGGTCACCAACTTTTTTGGAATTTTGGTCACCAGCGGAATTTTGGTCACCAAGTCAAAAAACGGAATATTGGACACTGAAATTTTGGTCACCAAGAGGAATTTTGGTCACCAAACGGAAAAAAATAATCTTATCTAAAACTGATATCAAAGTGATAAAAGATGATTTTTCAACCCCCAGTTGATCAATTTCAATGTTGATCACTCTTATGGCTGATCATTCCCTCGGTTGATCACTCTCAATCACTCTCCCGGAAGATTGATTAACCGTGAAAGTGATCAACATTGAAAATAATCATCAGGTAGTTGAAAAATAATTTTTTATCACTTTGATGTCAGTTCTAGATAAGATTTATTTTTCCCGTTTGGTGACCAAAATTCCTCTTGGTGACCAAAATTTCAGTGTCCAATATTCCGCTTTTTGACTTGGTGACCAAAATTCCGCTAGTGACCAAAATTCCAAAAATGTTGGTGACCAAAGTTCCGAAAATCCTTGGTGACCAAAATTCCAGTGACCAAAATTCCGGCACCCTGTTATTTTTGTATTATTCTTGTTATAAAAATGTTATCCATTTTAGATGTTTTTTTGTTAGTTATAAGGCTTTACCGCATTATAGGAAATAGAGAAATCCGAATAAATCGAGCAATATTTCTCAGTCCAAAGAAATATTTGCTTTAAATCTATGTTATTTCTAACCTCGCCCCCTATTTATCTGGCCAACAACATGTAGAAAAACGTATATTATATGGCTATCCGACATTTGGGGATCAGACTTTTGGGGACGACTTTTGGGGATACGACTTTTGGGGACCCGACTTTTAGGGACCCGACACTTAGGGACCCGACTATTGGGGACCCGACTATTAGGGACCCGACACTTAGGGACCCGACTATTGGGGACCCGACATTTGGGGACGAAATAAAATTTCAAAAAAATTTGAAAATCTACCTAAAGCAGATCTTTAATGCATGGTCTTATAGTAACAAAACATGGGCATTGACTCAGCTCGATGTCTGAGTCAAATGAGGGTGAAAACCAATCGCGTCAGTTGAAGATTAAGCGCGGGGTTCAACGGCCCGCGCTTGATCGTTAACTCCCGTGCTTAAATCACTCGACATCTGACTCCAGCTCTTGGTTTTCATCCTCACTCGACTCAGACATCGAGCTGAGTCAATGCCCATGTTTTATTACTATCAGACCATGCATTAAAGACCTGCTATAGGTAGATTTTCAAATTCTTTTAAAATTTTATTTCGTCCCCAAATGTCGGGTCCCTAAGTGTCCGGTCCCCAATAGTCTGGTCCCAATAGTCGGGTCCCCAAATGTCGGATCCCCAAAAGTCTGATCCCCAAATGTCGCGCCACGTATTATATTTACCGTATTTTCTCAAATAGTACGGCCGGCCGTACTATTTTTCAACCCTCTTCCAAATGGCCGTACTATTTGAGGGGGCCGTACTAATTGAGGGGGCCGTACTATATTTCAACCATCCTTCGGAATTTTCTGAATAATTTTTCTGGTTATGCCACCTTGAACTAAGGCTGTGTGTATTGAAATTTTTTGTTTTTTATTACATTCACTAGCGTGTGACTAAAAACTTAAACTTAATCAAATGCCTAAATTCAAACTGAAATTACCAAAGACCTTAAAATGCTCGGCTTCATTTAAAATGGCATCCAGATCGACCTTTGTTGAGTGTTTTATCGAGTGTCAAGTGTTAGGTTTGTGCATCCGTGGGTGATTAATTTAAAAGTTGAGAGATTAAGAAGGATTAGAGTGATTAAAGAGGTGATAAGAAGACGGGAGACTGAACGAGATATCGATGATCAAGGAGAGATTGATGATAATCAGACAAATTTTTGATTGGCAAGAGCATCGCTTATCAACCCATTAAATCTTTTTTACTTGCGAAATATACTAGTTTACCTTATTTTAATGAAACTAGGATACGGATTCTGATTTTGGTATCCGTATCCTATATTTACGGCGGATACATACGGATATCCGCAGACATTTTTACAATATCTGTATTAGAGTTTCACCGGAAGTTCCGGTTCCGGTTCCTGAACTTAGAATAGTTCGTGGTGAAACAGGAAATTGAAACCGGAAATTCGGGGGGATGAAACCGGAAATTCCCGGTTTTCCCGGTCCGGGTCCCTCCCGGTCAACCTTCAAAACCCGTTTCTCGGTTCCCGGACCCGGTTTTTTCAGTATTCCGATCTTTAACTATCTCATTTAAATAAGCATGAACATAACGCCAAACGCTACAATAAAAATTGAAAAATAAAAAATGGGGGCCGTACTATTTGAGGGGCCGTACTAAT
Organism: Meloidogyne enterolobii; assembly: GCA_963681835.1. Classification (NCBI taxonomy): domain Eukaryota; kingdom Metazoa; phylum Nematoda; class Chromadorea; order Rhabditida; family Meloidogynidae; genus Meloidogyne; species Meloidogyne enterolobii. The sequence continues at coordinate 2,599,407 of CAVMJV010000006.1, forward strand.
TGAGGGGGCCGTACTATTTTCCAACCCTCATCTAAAGGGCCGTACTAATAGAGGGGGCCGTTCTAATTGAGGGGGCCGTACTATTTGAGGAAATACGGTAGTTTGACCAGAAAAGTCTTTATCTTTTAATGAGATCCAGCTGTTTCTAGCTAAATATATAATTCGAAATAGTACAATATTATTTTAACCTCGATATTGACGACTTTAATTAATTATATTAAATATATAAATTAAATTAATCGTTTATAAATTAAAAATGAGTCAAATTAAAAGGAGACTATTCGGGATTTTCAAAGATAAAAATTATAACCCCTTCACTTCAATATTTTCTATTGAATTTAGAAAAGATGGTTAAATAAACATTTGGAACGAAATAAAAGGAATTAGAGGTCGGAGCTTAAGTTTATTTTAGTAAATACATTAAGATGTAAAATATTAAATGGTTCCTAGATAGGATGTTTGTGAAAATACATTATATAAATTAAAAGCCATTATTTATTGCATTCAAACTAGTAAAAAATATAGGTAATGTTGAAAAGCAACATAATTTCTTATCAAAAGTTATTAAATTTTCCAAAATTTCACATTTATAAAAATATGTTTCTCTAACAAATTTTATAAAATTTGTTATTTTGGATTTCTTAAGATTAGCAGAACGTAAAACTTTTAAGAATTAGTTCAACGCAATGTGTAATTTTAATGTGTAATTTTTAAAAATGGTCGTATAAATGGCTTAATTTTTTATTTTATCCTTTATCAGTCTTAATTTAATTTTATAAATTTATTTAAATTTTTTATTTAATTTTTTAATTTATTTTAATATTTGATGATTATTCATGTTGAGCTTCGATCATTAACAGAAATATTTATTTTTTTAATGAAATTCAACATTTATTCTGTTCACTTTAAATTAAAAAAAATTTATTTTATAAAAGATTAATCACATTAGGCATTAATGAATTAATAAAATTAAATTTATACCACACATATTGATGTTTTAGAGATGCATTTCATTAAAAAATAATTTTATAAATTATTTCATTTTTTTCAAATTTATTTTTCTAATTTAAAAAAATGTAAAGCTATAGAGTTAAGCGATGATGCTAGATTAGATAAAAATTTCTAATAATTAAGTTTTATTAGAAGTATAACCTATTTTAAAAGCAAATAAAATTTTAAATTTCTTTAATTTTTTTGATTTAAATTTATTTTTTAAAGAATTTTTATAATAATGAATTTTTTTATTTTATTATTATTATTATTATTCAATGCAGCATTAGGGGGCAATCCATTGATAAAATGGACTGGATCCATCACGCAAGACATCCTAAAAGTGATTAATTCTTGCTCAAGGTAAATTTGATTATAAAAAAATAAATTAACTAAAAAACAAATAAAATAATTAAAATTAATTAAGTGTCATCATTTGTTACGATATAGCATCTAAGAGAAATTTTAAGACAACCGCACGTTTCGCCATGGAAAACATTACTTCTAAAGAAAAAATATGTAAAGGATCGAATGCATGGAGAGGTATTGGAGTTAAAGAAGTTGATGGTTCTTTACATATAAAAGCTGATGTCTACCCTCGCAAGTAATTAATTATTTTTATTCTTTATTATTTCTAAATAATAAATAAATTTTTTAAGCTATATTATGAAGTTGAAAAATGTTGGCACACTCGATTTTTTTAAGTTTCTTAAAGGAGAAAAAGTATATGCAAGTTAGTTTTTTAATTAATTTAAATAAATTATTCAACAAAAATAAATTTAAATACAAATTACCTAATATTTTGTAAAAATGAAAATTTTTTAAAAAGAAAATTTTTAAAAATATTTTAATAGAGAAAATATATGATGCAAGCCGCATTGACAAAGAATATATTAATTTAATGAAAAATAAGCAAAATCCATTGCTATCTGAATTTCCTGGGGCGTTCTTGCTTAAGATTAATATGATTGATGGAAACGGTTATTCATGGATTTCTTCTGCTTGTGAAAAGGTAAAGAGTACAAATGTGTTGATTTGTTAACAGTAGTTAACAATTGGGAACTGATTTAAAAGCTCTTGGTACCAGCTGATAATCGACCTCTATAAAAATAATCAAATTAAAAAAATAGATGTATTAGTTAAAATAAAATTTTTTCAGACTACAAATAAAATTGTACCAACAACAACAACAACAAAGTTAAAAACAACATCAACATCTACAACTACTACAATTATGACGACCACTAAAGGTAACACATTTAATTGAAAATATTAATTATTTAAGGAAAACATTGTCAACTCGAGAGTAGTCCTTCTGATTTTAATTTATATGGCTGCCAGTATGTTGAATTTTTTATTTTTTCTCAAAATTATGTTTCAGTTGCTCAAGCCTTTGGAATAATACCGATATTGATCATGATGTTCGTGCGCCTGTTGATGATGTTGATCGGTTCGATATTATTTTTATATTTTAATACATAACCAAATAAAAAATAAAAGTAGCTCAATTTAAGCATAGTGAATTACAAAATATAAAAAGAAAAAAGAACAGTGTAGCATCGAACCTCCAAACTCTAGGCCAACACAAATGTTTTACTGACGAGTTACGAGACAACTAACTTTTTTTTAATAATCTCAAACCCTTGCCTTAGTTGCAAGCTAGCTTAGTTTAATCAATTACAGTAATTTAATAATTTTTACAGTTGTTGTAAAACTCGGACTAAATGTTTTTTGAATATTAAACAAAAGAAAGGATGTGCGAACATTAAAATTTTTGAAATTTATGAGAAAAAATTAGATCAAACATATTATGATTGGCATTGTCAATGGAATAATAAAGGGAAAGCCCATATGAATTGCATTGACAAGAAAACTTGTAATAATGAAATCTGCAATTGTGATAAGTAATTATTATTTATTAAATTGAATTAAAATAAACTTTATTTTTGATCTGTTTTGGGGTAATTTTATGATACAATTAAGGCATATAAAAACAGCTTTTTAAATAATTTTTTATAATTAAGAAAATTGACTGAGTGCCTTGCCGAATTTGATGAACCTAACGTTAAGCAGATTTGCTGGAATCTTCTCATGTCTAAAGAAGATGGTAAAGCTGGCAATTCACCTTTAAAAATTGTTAATTCGAAAACTAATGGCTTAACAAAACCGACGAATGATATAAAAAAATTGTTGAAATCTAATAAAAAAATAGATGTAAATGAAGCACAAAAATTATTAAATGAAACAGCTGCAGCGTTGAAAGCAGATCAAAAGGCTTCTAATGATGCAATGAAAAACATGAGGAAGAAAATAAAAAGTGTTGAAAAAGAATTGGAGGATGCCATTGCAAAGGCTGAAAAATCAAATTCAAATGAGGATTGGGCAAATGTTGATAGAATTTCTGTTAAAGCTAGTCGAACTGGAGTAGAAGCAGCAAAGCTTGGAAGACAAATTGCTGAAAATGCTGAAAAAGGAATGGACGCTGTTAAAGAAATGAAAGAATTGGAAAATTTAATGAATAAACAAGGGGAGGGTAAGCGAAATTCTCTTTATTTTAAGGCAGAATGTAAATTAATTCATATTGCAGCTCAAACATCAGCCACATTCGCTTATCCTATTTGTGATAAAATACAGAAACATGGAATTGGTAATGGCATTAATGGTAGACATGGTTGCTTGTAAGTGTTTCTACGTATTTTTAAAAAAATAATTAAAAATTTATTTTTTATTTAATTTAAAATTTATTGAATATTTTATTTTTTCAGTTGCGGTGAATATTACCCGTTCCATATAAAGCAAAATATTGTAATGGAAGCTATCGATGCCATAGATAGGTTAATCACTAAATTATTTTTTTAATTCTTTAAAAATAGTTGTTGTAAATCTCGTCATGAATGCTATATACAAAAACTAAACTTCGAAGAGTGTAAAAAAACTCCTCAAGAGTATCCAAAGGAATGCAGTGAAACTTTGTTCAGTTGTGGAAAGTCTTCGAGTATATGTCAAATAGTGTTATGAGACTGTGATATGTGAGTTATACAATAAACCTGAAAATTTATTTTATTAATTTTTTAGAGAACTGAATCGATGTTTATCGAGTTTGACCACAACAACAACTAAACAAAAATGCTTAGTTGGTGAAGCAAACATCATGCCAACTAACATTTTAAGCAGTCAAGCTGCTGAAGGTGTTAAAGGTCAAATTAATCTTGCTAAGGAAGCGATCAATATTGCTGGCCCCATCATAAATAAAGGAAAAGAAGCCGCTAGAAATGCAATCCTAAAGGTAATTTTATTTTTAAATTTTTATTTTAATATTTTGTAAAAATTTCTCTTTTTCCATTTATTAGTCTAAATATATAAAAGTTGAAAAATAATAATTTTTTCATTGATATTTTTTATTAATTATTCTAGGGTGGTGAGTATGGTGGTGCCGCAATCGGTGCCTCACTTGGATCCGCTTTTGGACCTATTGGAACTGCAGCTGGTGGATTTGTTGGAAAGTTTGTTGGTAAACATGTTGCTGGTGCTGCTGCTGATTATCTTTTGAAAGATGGAGGTGTTGTTGATAAAATTAGCAATAAATTTTCAAGCTGGTTTGGTTGAAATTTAAATAAAAATTATGATCATGAAATTGTTTTTTGAAATAAACAAGATCGGAATTATTAAAATAATTTTTATTATTTGACAAAATTTGGATTTGTCCGTTGTCTATGATCCATATCCCTTATTTTTAAATTTATTAACGAAAGAGCTTTTATTTTTTATTATGTTTTAATTAAAATATTTAATTTCAAATTAATTGTTTTAAATTTAATAAAATAAAAATATTTTTATTAAAATAATTTTTTTAATATTTTTAATATAATAGTTAAGTATTTATTAGCTAGTTTTATTAAAAATATAAAAATATTTTTAAATTAGAGTTGGTCGAGGTCGAGGCTACTTGAAGGTTTGAAGGTTTGATACTTCCTCAAAAAATAGGGTGCCGGAAAAATGGGCTCTGGAAAATTGGGCTCCAAGATTTTTCGGAAAATTGGGCTCCGGAGGAATTTTGGGCTCTGAGGAAAAAATCAATCACTAAGGAGAAATAGTCAATGAACTACATAATATATAAAATTTTTATCGGAAATCCGAATTTTAAGGGGTGAGAAATTTAAAACGTAACAGGGTTGGGCAACAAAGAGAAAATGTTTTTTTTATTTTCACATTTGGGTAAGGAGCGAATTCTACCTACGGAGCGAAGTCAAGTTATAGGTTCGGAACCTACGGCCAGTTGGTCTTGGTGAGTACCTGGTCCTGTTCCTTTACTGCAAATTGGTTCATTGTTTGGTCCGATTCAGTGGAATTTGATAAAGAAATCTTATTCCTACCATAACAGTTGGGCGTACACGCAAAGTGAAAAAAAAGTGAAAAAAACCATCTTAATTATTTTAATAATTAAGTTTGTGATATCCCTAGAGTTCTTTCGATCCGTCAACACTAATCCTAATTTTGAGCATTTGTGTTAAAAATACTGAAAATCCATCTTTGTCCTTTACTCATCTCTAATTTTTGCATAATTTGACTTTTTTTCTCAGAGCCCAAAATTCCTCCGGAGCCCAAAATTTTAGAGCCCAATATTCCGATTTTTTCACGCAGAGCTCAAATTACCGCCGGAGCCCGATTTTCCGAAAAGTTGGAGCCCAAATTTCTGAAAAATCTTAAAGCCCAATTTTCCAGGGCCCAATTTTCCGGACACCCAAAAAATATGATGCCTACACGAAATCTCCTCAAACCTTCTTTTCATGCGGCCTTTTTCAATGCCGCAGGCGAAAATTTTTGGAAATTTGTGGAGGTTAGTCCGCCAAATTCTTCCCATTTTTAATGCCGTAGGCGAAAATTTTTAAAGTTGGCAGGGCCAAGAAGTTCGATGGAAGCTCAATGGATTTTGAAGATATATGGGCCATTAGGGGATATGAAAATTTTGAAAAGTTGGGATGTCAAGAAGCCAAAGAGGCATTATGTCAGAGTATACCTCTTTGATCCTTCGATATTCGACTAAATCCACTGTACCAAATGATCAAATAGTTTTAAATTATTTGATCATATAATTTTATCCAGTCCTTTAGCCATCAAATTTCAAACTAAAGTATTTAAAAAAAATTTTAGCAAAATTTATGAAATTATTTCACATATTGGCTATGAATTAGAGGAGTATATTAATTTAATAAAGCGTTAGCGAATATTTGATAAATTTCATCAAATTTAAAAGTAGATTTTGAAAAACTATTCAAATTTTTATAAACTCGGTTTTTCTCGGTCCTCGACCTCGGTTCGGGCCCAAATCTGACCCTCGACCTCGATCTTGGCTTTTCTGCATTTTCCAAAATTTCGACCTCAACCAGCTCTATTTAAAATTAAGATCATACAAATCGGTGCCTTAGGAATGAATTAATAACAATTTATTTTATTGCAGGGTTCTCATTCGTACTTTATTTGAAAGTATTGTACTTTTAAATCATCATTGGAAGTAATCTGGCATAAGGACCTCCAAAATTCTCAAAATTTTAGACTAAGGCGCAAAAAATGTAATATTTTGTTATTGACATGCTCAGCTCAGTGAAAACAAGAAATTATTAGAAAAAATTCATTTATGAGAGAAATATAAAAGATTTAAGCACTCTAATTTAATTTGGAGTGTACTTTCGGAAATTTAGTCCCTATGTACCTTAAAATCGAGATTTTTGTACTTTTTATTGGCATTTTGTTGATGAGAAGCCTGTTTTATTGCCTTTTTATTTCATTTTTTATCAAAATTTATTTATTTAAATAGAAGGTGAGTAATCTCTAAGAAAAATTTTTAGCATTCCTTAATGTTTTAAAAAATCTAAAAAATAATTGAAATTTTTATTCTAACTTTATTTAAAAAAAGTATCTTAAAGAATAGCTTTTGTAATCAGAATTAGGTCGACATTTTGAGTGCTTAATTTTTTACTCTGATTTCGTATTTTTTTATTTTTGATTAATTACTTTTTTATTCATTTCCGGTTTCCTGCTCTTCCTCTTGGTAATATAAAATAAAATTCATAAAATTATTAATTTACATCAATTAGTATTCATATCCAAACTATATTAAAAAATTAGAAAATTTTTTTAAATTAAATTATATAACCTGATTCACCACAAATATTTATTAAAAATAAATTTAAAATTAAATATAATTAATACAAAATTAAATAATAAATTCTGATTCATCATAAAAAATTTTTTAACTATATGGCTTGTATAAAATTTATTTATTCATAGAATTGCTGTTTTCATTTACAATTTTTTCTTTTTTTATTACAGTGGCTGAAATTTACTTAGGGAAAAATTTTTCTATTTTTTTAAGGTTATACACAAAAAAAATTTTCTTTGGCCTTTATTTTTGAGTATTTTTGTAGCTCTATTAATTACCTCTAAAAAGTTTATAATCATTAGAGTTTCACCGGAAGTTACGGTTCCGGAATGTTCCGGTGTTTTTTTGGTTCCGGGAACCGGAACCAAAAAATGGATCCGGTTCCGGATTAATGGGTATTTGGATGATATTGGGTGATTTCGTGTATCAAAATTTATAATGGTATATTGGTGATTTGATATCTGGTGGGATGAAGGATAATTGAAATTCGGGGATCAAAGGGGAAATCATATGCTATCGGGCATATCAGGGGATTTGGGTAGTTCGGTTCGGTTTTACAGTTCGGTTTTGGTTAACAGAAAGTTCCGATTCGGTTAATCGTTTCGGATAACAGAATAATTGGGGGAAACCGACAACCCTACTTTAAATTAAAATTTTTTTTTTTAATTTTTTAAATTTGCTAGCAAATTTTTTTAAAGTTCCGGTTCCGGTTCCGGGCCGGAACTTAGAAGAGTTCCGGTTCCGGTTCCGGGCCGGAACTTAGAAGAGTTCCGGTTCCGGTTCCGGGCCGGAACTTAGAAGAGTTCCGGTTCCGGTTCCGGGCCGGAACTTAGAAGAGTTCCGGTTCCGGAAACCGGAACTCAAATTGGATCCGGTCAAAATTTCGGTTCCGGTGAAACACTAATAATCATGTCCCGGGAAAGCTTTTTATTTGACAAGGAAAATTTATAATAGAAACCTCAATTGTTAATTAATTATTTTCAATTTAATTTATTTAATTTTTAAAATTTATTTTTAATTATTTTTTAGGTGAAATTCCGTCATATCTACCGGAAACCAATTTGGACAAATAATATGTCATTCGAAAGAGCTCAACGAGCTGAGTCGAACGACACCAAAATTAGCTTCGGGACTCACATATGGGCCGAGATATAAGTCCCCAAAAATCGAAAAACCATAGGGGGGAGTAAGCTCAATTTTGGAGTGAAAAATGCGAATATGCAAATTATACCTCTTTCGAAAGAGCTTGTCGAGCTGAGTCGATTGAAACCAAAATCATTGAAATCTGACTTGATTTGACAAGGTTATGATCGTTTCTTTTAGCTCCCTACCTATGGTCTCCGCGGAGGTTTTTGATGCTACTGGAGCCCCAAGTACGTCCAGAGCAAGGGAGATGGGACTAGGTTTATGTTACGAGCCCAGACCCAGCGCCCGTAGACTCCCCGCGAGGCGCGTGCCGCAAAACTCCGCGCGAAGCGCGGAGTTTTGCACAAGCGCCTCGCCGACGCCCCGTAGGTTTAAGTTGACCATTTGAGCCTCTTTATCTCGGCTCAGAATAAAGATCTCGAGCTGATTTTGGTATCATTCGACTCAGCTTGAGGAGCTGAGTCGAATGAGCTATCAACCAAAAAATCGAATTTTTCACCTCAAAATTGAGCTTACTCCCCCCTATGGTTTTTCGATTTTTGGGGACTTATATCTCGGCCCATATGTGAGTCCCGAAGCTAATTTTGGTGATGTTTGACTCAGCTCGTTGAGCTCTTTCGAATGACATATCATTTGTCCGAATCGGTTTCCGGTAGATATTACGGAATTTTTCCATTTTCTATATTATAAGTAAAAGAATTTTTATTTTTTTAATTTAAAAATGTTCATCAAAATTATCATTTTTTTCATGTTTTTCGTCGTGATCCAGCATGTTGAAGGCAAAAAATTTTTCTATTAAAATTTATTTTTTGATATTTCTAGGCCTTCAATGCGTTGTTGAAACGGATCAGAATAAACCTGCACCGGTGAAACTTGCCGAATGTAAGGCGAATGTTAGTCATGTGTGTATTGTAATTAATTGTGCAGGTTGTTTATTAATACTGATATTTTTAGATTTAAGCGTTGAGTTAAAAATATTTTAAATTTTTTAAAAAATGGTTAAATAACTTTATCAGATTTCTTTTGGACTGATTGTGGTTATTGTACAGCTGCTAAAATTCAGTGGCACGATAACACAATATGCGAATGCTTTATGTGTGAAGAGGATATGTGCAATTCTGTTATTGATAAGTTAAATAAGGATAAGACCGAACCTCCAAAACCTGTTGTGATTGTTGAACCTCCTCCTCCTAAACCTCCTTCCACTGTAAACTTTGCTTTTGGGAAATATTATGGCAATCAGTTTTTGATTATTTTTATGTTGATCGTCGGACTTTGGGGTAAATATTTAAATCATTTTATTTATAATATTTTTTATTTAAGTTGGGCTTCATCTTCAGACTGGGATTGGTAACAGAATTAAGAATATTTAAGAAGGGACTTATGTATTTTTTGGAAAAAATATGGGAAAATAATTTTTTAATTTTAATGTATTTAATTTAAATTTAATTAAATAAATTTTATAAGCCGAAATTCTTGAGTCGTTGACGTGCATATCGAAAAATAGAAGATTTAAGGTATTATGCCGGTCTATGCTTTTAAAGGAGAGATCTGTTATGTATTTATACAGTCAGACTTAACTATATGCTTGTCTGTTTTGATTTTCTTGAGTCAAAACATCGCATCAAGATGGGAAATCAACCGGAAAAAAGGATACTTTGTTAGACATCCAAAAAAATAAAGTGTATAATAAAGTCACAGCATGTCTATCAATAAAGTTCTTTATATAAATAATTATTTGAGGTATTGTTTATCTTTTAATATATTCTGTCAATCAAAGATTACAAAAGGAGAAGAATCTTTATTAAATTGCCTAAGCTTTGCCTGGCATCCAAAAATAAAAGATCTTAAATCCGATAGTCAATAGCCTAAAAGTAATAGTTGTGCTTATATAAATTATTATTTCAATTAATTATTGTATACTTTTATTTCGATAAAGAGAGTGGATAAAGTGGTAGAGTGGATAATCCAAAAAGGGAAGAATATTTTGTCCAAAAGAAGATAAGTTTATGAAAATGAAATTTACTGGACGTTAAGGAAGAAAACCTCATCCCTCGTCCTTAACGTGAGCTAAAGGACTTGAATATCACACTTTATTTGGCTTATTTGGTCATTAAACTGAAATTATTATTACAGAACTTTAAGACTAGATAGCTTCAAAATCACTTGATTAACAGATACAAAATTGCCTAAGCTTTGGCTTGGCATCCAAAAATAAAAGGACAATCCCGAGAATCGATAGCCTAAAAGTAATACTTGTGGTTATATAAATTATTAATTCAATTAATTAATACTTTTAAAATATTAAAGTAATGTAAAAGTGAGGTGATAAAGTAAGTTTTCTAAGTTAAAGCCCTTGAGATATTCTTTCCTAATACATACCATCCAAATTAAGCCGCTATTTTAAGGGCAATAATAGGGAAAATGTTTGGGTATTTCAAATCCTTAAGGGGTTAAAAAGTTCCAGTTTAACCGGAACTGAAGGGCCGGAACCGGAACTTTACAAGCAAACAGGAACCAAATCAACCCGGAACTTCCGGCGAAACAGTATTATAAAGCCCTCCTATTATTTGTCAAAGTCTTAGTCTTATTGTCTCAGTGTTTTTCTACGAGTTTTATTTCCCCTAAGTTTTATTTGCACTATAATCCAAAGTAAGTTTCTATTTAGGGTAATTATAAAATTTACCAGGAATATGAAGTAACAAATAAGGACAATTATCCGTTGCTTTAGCATTTCTATGCATGCATAACGAATACCGTAACCGACATGTCTATTTTTTGAGACCTGAATTTTCAGATTAATTTCAAAAACAATATTTTCAAAATTACTTGATGCCGACGACGAAGGTCATTAAACTCGCTCATTGACCATGTTGAAGTCAAATAATTCCAGGTTATTCCACAACGAGTGAAAAAATCGTTTTTGTTAATGTCGTTTACAGCTCTAATTTGCACAATATCGTATTTGTTAAAAACCATGCCTAAATAAAATTTGAATTTGAAAATAAATTGGTTTTCGGTTTTTTGTAAATTCGTAATTTTTTGGGAGCCAATTTTATTTTGGTTAAATTCTTTGAATTATTAAAAGCTGCCCTATTTTTCATACAACTCATTATTAAGTAATTTTTAGACCAATTAATTATCTTGATTTTTCTTAATCCTTTTAGTATAGTTAAAAATTTGTAAAGCTCGTCTATGGTGTATTTAAGCTTTTAATCTATCAATAAAAATTGACATACAAAAATACTTATATTATAAGACAAAAAAATAGAATTTCTGATTTAATTGTAATTTTTATTTATTTTAAAATTTTGAATAACAGATATCATGTAAATTAAAATTTCTTCCAAAATTTATTTTATGAATTGTAGCATAATTCCTATTGTAGTAAAAGTTTGGGTAAAATTTATATATTGTCTGCATTAATGGCAATCCTAATAGAAATAACTGAGGTTTAAAGGATATTGCAAGAGCCTTGTGATCAACTTGTGACTTGTCAATAAAGATTGACATGCAAAAATAAATGGAATATTAAAAAAATGAATGCTCAGAAAATGAATGCACAAATAATTCTGCTTTATTATCATTTATTCATTTGAATTTTAAATAACAAATATTTTTGGTCATTTTAAAGTGACATGTTTAGAAAAAAACAAAATCAAAAAATTTATTTTATCAAAATGATTTTTGTGAAAAATAGACATAAATTCTGCGAGTAAGGAAATCAACGAGTAAGAATAGTTAGTCATTTAATTTACGATGGTTTAATTAGCAGAATATAATATTTTTTAAAGAGTATGCCTAAATAAATTTAGAATATTGAAACGAAATTAGGCAGATTTTTTTACTATAACCACTTATAAATATTTGGGAGCCAATTTTAAATTTGGCAAATTTCTTTGAGATATTAAAGGCTGTCCAAATTTAGCTGCAACTCATGGCAACCATGATTAATCTTAATCTGTTTAGGAATAGTTGAGAAACTAGTGCATGTTACAAGAGTTTTGAAGTTTATCGCAACTTTTGATCTGTCAATAAAGACTGACATGCAAAAATATAAGCTGGAGGACTTCTATACAAAATTTCTTTTTAACTATTCATTTTTTAAATTATGAATTTTAAATAACAAATATTATCTAAATTCTGAATTATATTAAAGATGCGTATAAAATTTATAAAAATAATTTTTTGAAATAGATCCACACTATACGCAAGCATTAATTTTGATTCGTCAATTATATTTGACCGTCAAATCTGATCCAAAATAAAAGAGTTTTGTTGTACCAAATGATAGAGAAACTTGTTAAAAATGTGTTAGAAGAGTTTTTAAATCTGTGTAGTAATAAATATTTTAATACTAGTGACTGGACTTGAGTCGAGCCCATTTTATTCAGTAGCAGAGATGTTTCGAAACAAAAAAATCGAAAATCGAAAAAATTTTTTTAATAAAAAAATTGGAAAATTAATTATTGCTATGTTAGGTCTCAAGTTTTACTCAATTACTTTCTAAATCAAAAATTTCATAAGTGTTAAGTCGATGTAGTGTGTTTTGCTGATTATTTTTGGAAACTCATCAATAATGGGTTAATTTGTGGATTAAGCAGATTCCTCGGCAAGTTGTTATTTTTTGTATGAATTCTCCATTTAACTCTAATAGCCGTTCAGATCCAATTTCCAATTCCAATTTTTTTTATTGGACGCATAATAGTCGATTGAACGCAAAATCTGGAGTAGAGCCCAAATCTCAATTACAAAACAACAAAATGTTACAGAATATTTATTTTTTTAAATAATGTTTCTATAATTCATTGTATTCAATCAGGCATTGGTTCAAAAAATTGGTTCAATGTTTATTTTTTGGAAGCTGAACTGGATTCAGCTAATAAAATTAAGTCAATTGTTAAGACCATAAATCGTCGAGAACTTTTTCAGATGATATCGGAACTACCGAAAAGAAACTAACGAATATCAAAATTGATCAATTCGGTACTGTAGAGGCTAATTGCTCGCATTCTTCTCTATCTGACTACAGGGAAGATTTAACCGGTGAATTAACTGGTCTTTTGGTTGTAGTTGTCCTACTATATAATTTGCTCAATATTGTAGTTGTTAAAAAAACCATGCCCAACCTCAAGCAAAATTCGTAGCTGAAATGAATGGTCTAGTTGAAAGCAACGGCACAGCAGTAACGACGCCTGCGTATGTTGGAAGCCAGCACGTACCAAAATTCGTACTTTGGTACGAAATACGAGTAATAGCAAAATTGAAATTTATGAGCAATGGTACGGACCAACTCTAGTTGCTCAATATTTTATTGGTTAAAAACCATGCCTAAATAAAATGTAGAATATGAAACCTACAGTTTTGCAAACTTTCTGGAGCTTTATTTTTTGGGAGCTAATATTACATTTAGCTAATTTATGCGAAATATTTAAGCTTTCCTTATTTTAAGTTATTTATTTTAATATTGTTAGAAATAGTTGGTTAAATAGTGTTTAACAAAAAGGTTTATCCAACGGCTTAGAAAATCTTTGGTTAGATTCATTGAAATATTAAATGCTGTCCCGCTTTAGACACCTCAAATTAAGTTTTGGTCTTTAAATAAAGATTAAAAGGCTATTATTTAGTTATTGTTCCAACTCAAGCTAAAGATAGATAAATTTATGGGGATCCTGAAGTCTTCGAAGTATAATTTTAAGATTAAAAGGACCGATTCAAATACTGACATGAATAATTATTATTGCTAACCTCAACTCAATATAAAATTTGATATATTAAAAATCTTATCAGATTTCATTAAATAGTTTAGACAATCAGTATAGTAGAAGCCATCGGCTTAGATTTATTTTTGGGAATCAACACAAAACTAATCCGACATGCAATTAATAAATTGCTTAATATATAATTTGAGATAACTCAATTTTAATAAAGATTATCTCAGACGGATTTAACATGTTTATAAAATCAAAGTTTATTTTTTATTTTTGCAAGTCAAAATTTTAATTTGACTAATACTTCTCAAGTTGATTTTAACTTAATATAAAATCCTGCCAGGCATATTTTAAAAATTGCGGATTTTTTTCACTTGCGGACAGCACTGGTCGCCATCCATTGAATACAAATTGAGTTCTGGCCTTTAACTAAAAATTAAGCGTTTCTATATTTAGTAGGTTAACTTGGTGAATAATTATTACCAACATCCAAAAAATAAAACAACAAGTATTAATTATATTAACACGTGTTCCTTAAAAAATTGTCTCAAAATTCTTCTTAAATCGATTACTCGATTTTTGGATCACAGGACTAATTTATAAAATTACAAAAGAGCGCTCCTTTATGATAGACGATTTACGATAAATTTATTCACGAATATAAAAATATAAATTAGTTAATTAAACCCAATTAAAAAGTAATATGTATCTCTGCTTAAAAGATTCCATTGAAGACGTTTAAGGCAGAATATGTATTTTTGGAAGCTAAACAATAATTTAGCTAATCAAGTAACGCTAATGTTCTGAGAGATATCAAAATTTGGAGTTGCAAAAATTATCTCAAACATTCTTAAAATGATTCATGCTTGTTGGGAATACATATTTAAATTAGGTATTTAAAGTCTTCCAAATAGCTTACAATATAACGTGACCCAGAGAGTTCTTTTATTAAAGTGAATGTATGATAAATCTATTCAAGTATAAATAAAATATCAATTAGTTCATTAAACATAATCATAAAGGTAACAATCGCCCTGCTTAAAAGGGTCTAATTTCCGTCGCGGCAACGATTATTTTTTGGGAGCTAAGCAATGACTTAGCTAACCACGCAAAATTCCTGTAACGACTTGGCTAATTTTATTCCTGTGAAGGCTAATTTTTGAGTTTTTCAATTTGTTTAAGCGTACCGTTCTATTATCCTCCCTAACCCGTTGATCATATTCACTAATTACCGCAACAAAAATAATAGCGTTAACATTATCAAATACGTGTATCCATTTACGCCTTTCTGAGCGTTGACCTCCTACATTGTAGACACTGAAAATATTTATTTAAAATGAAATTTGAAACTAAGCATGGAATATTGGTAGTTGTGTTGATTAGAAATTTGTAACTAACTTTTGAGTAAACCTCATGGTCTGATCAAGGGTGGAGGTCAGTATATCCGTAATAATTAGGCTAAACAGGGCCAGATCGATTGGATATTTCGAAATATACTTAAACCGTTTTTCAGGGTTATTTCTTAAATTTTGCAAGATTAGGAGATAGGAGGTAACAATTAAGGCGGAGGTAAATTTGGGCTAGATCTGTCAACACAACACAAAATTGACTAAATCTAACTTTATTAATCGTATAGGCAGTTATAAAGCCTGCGATAGGTAAGAAGTAATTGGGCTGTTTCGGAATTGGTGAACTGAATTGGGATTGGAGCTGAAGGGGATCAGTGACTAGTCAGGCAATTTACAGACATCAGAATTATCTACATAAATTCAACACTATAAACAGTTATAAGAATGTGGTAGCCTGGCTTATCAGCCAAATTCAGTTGGTGTGACTTTGAAAGATATATATTAATATATAAATTCAGAGATAAATATGAGTCTATTTAAATCTAGGAAAGATGGTCGCAGGTAGCCAGGTTCGTATATTTTTGTAAGCCAAGCAGTGCTTAGGCTATTTTTACGATATTAGTCAGCCGGCATCTTCAAACATAGTTCGGGTAACTTAAAATTCGGGAACGGTTCGTGTTGAGAATAATTAGGCTAAACAGGTCCAGATCAGAGCTGCACGAAAATTTTTCGTTTCGTTTCGTGTTTCGTTAAAAAATAATTTTTTTCGTTTCTTTCGTTTCGTATTTCTTTAAAAATATATTTTCGTTTCATTTTCGTTTCGTAACATGCCATTTTTAGACGAAAATGACGAAAAAAAATCAATATTTTTAGACAATTTTTTTACTATTTTGTCGTATTTCTAAGTTAAAAATTGTAAATTTTTCTCCCGTGGACTGAAAATTTAAAAAATTTTTGCCTGCGACGCTGAAAAAGGAAGAACTATGGCTTCTAGGTAACAAAGTAACATCGATTGTTACTTCTAAGTACAATCGATCTAGGCATCTCAAACTCAAAATTTTCTCCTGAGGCGCTGAAAAATGGATGAAAAGCGAGGCATTAGTAAAGGTATCTTAGGGTATAGTGGGATCTTATCAAGGCTGGTCTCCCTCGTATGTATATACCTCTGTTCAGTCCCATTGTTTTAATGAGATCATGAGGGATATAGGGGAAATCGACGGTATATAGTAGAATATGAGCTTGACATCGGTAGAGCAAGAAGTATTCAAGTAACAATCGATTTTTCCGGACCCGGATTTGTAACCTGAGCCGGACCGGATACAGCCTAATTCCTCTATACTTTTACTCTGTAAATCGGTAATATCAGAAAATTTGGATAATCAAATAGGATTTAGGGATTTGAAGGGATTTCAGGGGATCTGACGATTTGAACATTGATTTTTTCAGTTCTATAGTTAGACCATCGCGAAAAATTATCAACACCACAATAAATTAGGCATCTTTGTAACAAAATTAAGCTTTGGAGGTGAATTAGTTAATAAATTAGGCATTTTTATAATTTTGATTTTTTTTCGTTTCGTTTCGTTTCGCAAAAATAAAAATTATTTTTTCGTTTCGTTTTCGTTTCGTACATTGACGAATTTATTTTTTTTCGTTTCGTTTCGTTGAGTGCGAAATTTTATTTTCGTGCAGCTCTGGTCCAGATCGATTGGAGCTTTCGACATATACCAAACCGCTGTTCAGGGTTATTTCCTAGATTGCCAAAATTGACGAGACATATAGAATAACTCCTACCTAAGTAGAGGGTAACGATTAAGGCGGAGGTAAATTTGGGCTGGATCTGTCAACTCAACACAAAATTAACTCGTCTTTAATAAGACTTATAGATAGTTTTAGAGTCTGCGATAGGTAACATGTAATTGGGTTGTTTTGGGCTGGTGAACTCGGTTTGGGATTGGAGCTAAAGGGGATCAGGGACTAGAAAGGCCATTTGACTGACACCAAAATTGTCTAGATTCAACTTAATAAAAGTAGTTATAAGAATGTGTTAGGCTGACTTATCAGCCAGTCTCTGTTATTTTTATGTGTGACTTTGAAAGATATATATTAATTTATAAATTTAAAGATAAATATGAGTAAATTTAAATCTAGGCAAGATGGTCACCAGTGGTCAGATATTATATTTTTGTAAGCCAAGCTTTGCTTAGGCTATTTTCACTGTATTAGTCAGCCGGTATTGCGCACATAGTTGGGTCAACTGAATAATTTTCGTGTCATTCAGTCGAGATTATAAGATTGTCCGAGAACATACATACATTTTTCAAGACTAATGACTCGAGACCAAGCTTACCCAAGACTACGACTAAAAACCCAAGAAGTCTCGAGTCAAGATTCAAGACCAAGAGGCTTATGAGATGTGGTAAGCTGACTTATCAGCCAGTTTCTATTATTTTTAATTGTGACTTTAAAAATATATATTAATTTATAAATTTAGAGATAAATATGAGGCAATTTAAATCTGGGCAAGATGATTAATAACAGCAGGCGTATTATATTTTTGTAAGCCGAGCAGTGCTTAGGCTATTTTTACGATATTAGTCAGCTTGAATCTGAACACATACTTGAGGTAAACTGAAAATTAGGGAACGGATCGTGATGAGAGCTCTAACAAAAATCTCGGTTATCGAGATCTACCAACTCTGTTTAGATTAGTTTTCCTAATCAAATTCTCTGTCTGTGTATTTAAAATAAATTTGAGCTCACTTGAATTCAATACTTTTAAACATAAATTGCAATTTAACTACGCCAGTCGTAGCAACTCTGGTAAGCAGAACATCTCGACAAGTAGGTCCGTAGTCTTTTGCTGCTATCCTGTCAATGTTGTCGAAGAAACTAAAAATTTATAAAAGTATAACTTATTCTCTGTTATACTGTATGAGAGGGAAAATGGAAGGACAGTCGTTCTTCTAGCGAGAATACGGTAATAACTTCCTTCTATAACATACTTAATAACTTCTCAATTTATGATACTTCAACAGTTATCAAGTGACACTCACAAGAGGTGTGAGTGTCTCTTTCAGATTATGTTAGTTTCCCTTATCACTCAAATAACTTTGTGTGTGTGTGAGTTTGAGTTTCTCTAATAATCTAAGCTTAGCCAGCAAAGAATCCGGGAGCAGGCCAAGGTACTGCAGGCCCAAGGTACCGCAAATCTGTAACTTCTTTCAGAATTGTCTAATCTAGGACGCCCTGGTATGGTTCGATTCAACTCGTCGAGGCGCATCGAATCAATGCGTCCCGGATTCAACAATTCCGAACGAAGTTATAGCCCGGCGGTACCTTGGGCTCCCGAAAAAGACTCGGTCGAGCCGGCCCGGTAAAAATGAGGCCCTTAAAAATGACTCGAAAGTCGGCAAGACTCGAAACCCCCAACCCTAGTGCGGACACATCTATTATACTCAAAAAATAAATTTTGACCCTTAAGTCGAAAATGAATATAAATCGTAAGGATTTCTCCCAAAGGGCTTCCTATAATTATAGAAGGGTCTTCCAAGGACCGAGCTTATTTTTCGCCCAAGGAGCTACTTATCATGAGATCATCCAATGAGCCTCCATCCCTTAGTTTTTTAAAATCCTTTTATGAATATTTATTAACACAAGATTTCAAACAATATCACGACCATAACTACCTAAAATCAAAAGTTTCTGTAAGACATTTTTGGGCTTTTTCATTAAATCAAGGTCTATCTGTTTTGAAATTACATCTGCACTAGTTTCCTCAACTGACTCACAGTTGCCCATAATTATTGAAGTTGTTAGCTTTGCATGAAGAGATTATTTATGAATAAGTTAAGCTTTAAAACGATTTTTACTTTGTTAAATAAATTTTTAAATTGATGGGAGAACAAGGACACATAACAAAAAAAATAACAAATTAAATTGGTATTCTGTTCAATAGCAATTTTTATATTAATTCATGCTTAAATATTAAATGAATTAGCTTGGCCTTGTTGTAACAGCTCCAAAGTCATTGATATTTTTTGACAGCCGAGCTATGCTTAGGCTAATATGCTTATTTATTTCTCAACTTTATCATAAGGGCCATTGAATAAAGCGGCCTAGCCCATGTCAGAAAATAGCAAAAGATTGAATGGGTTTGTTATGAGAGCATCAGCTACAAAGTCTTGTTTTGGTTTGCTTGGTTTGCTGCAAGGTTCCTATTCTGTTCAATAACAATTTTTATTTTAATTTATGCTTAAATATTAAGTGAATTAGGCTACCCTATGGGCGTGTTCCTTGCTTCTTGATATTTTTTGGAAGCCAAGCTATGCTTAGGCTAATTTGTTTATTTATTAACTTTATCATAAGGACTTTTGAGTAAAGTGCCTAACTCATGTCGGAATATAATGGAAGATACGTTGGATCTGGCTAGGAACTCTGCTGCAAAGTTTTGTTTCGGTTTGCTGGTCTTTGGTTTTGCTGCTTGCTCTGTTCAATAACAGTTTTTATATTAATTTGTGCTTAAATATTAAATGAATTAGGCTGGCTATGTTCTGACTACTTGAAGATCTCTGATATTTTTTGGAAGCCAAGCTATGCTTAGGCTAATGTGCTATGCATTTCTTAACTTTTTCATAATGGCCTTGACTAAAACGGCCAAAGCCATCTCTAAAATAGCAAAAAATTGAATGTGTCTGTTCTGCGGCAAAGTCTTGTTTTGGTTAGCTAGTTTTACTGCAAGGTTTCCTATTCTGTTCAATAACAATTTTTATTTTACTTTAAGCTTAAATACAAAATGAATTTGGCTAAACACGGGTCTATATTTACTTTAAGGGGGGATGATATTTTTTGGGAGCCAAGCTACGCTTAGGCTAATATGCTGGTTATTTCATAACTTTATTATAGTTCCCTTGAGTGAAGTGGCCTAACCTACACCAGTAGATAGCAAAAAATTAAGGACTTGTTCTAAGAGTTCTCTGATCTAATGTCGTAAAACGCTCAAGAATTTCTCCAGCGAATGGAGGGATAAGATTGGATAGGACTTATCCTAAAACCCCAGAGATGTCGAGGTTAATATCGAAGTTAATAGAGATCTCGAGGGTATAGGACATTTCTATAGTTGGATATCGAATCGAAAAATTGTCATGGTTTGCATATAGGATTTCGGATAACCTATGACATGCCAGGATATTAACCGCTCACACATTCGAACCTCAACTGATCGTTTTGAATTTTGTTTTATTCTTGCTTTATTTGCTAGACTGTCAGGGAATTTCGCAGGCACTTCAGAGCTCATAATATTTACCTATTTAATTTTATTAATTTTGCTTAACTTAAGGCAACTTAATAACATATTCAAACGGTTGCTATGAGTTATAAAAGCTTTCAAGGCTAAATTTTAATTAATTTAAGCTTGTTAAAATATAATGCAATGTGTAATTTTCTCACCGTGGCTGGCAAAAAAATGTGTCTTTTTTATATAATTTTATTTGGACTTTTCGCTATGTTGAAGGAAAATAAAATTTAAACAAGAATTTTATTCATACGTTGGAGTGAGAAAAAAAAACTTTTTTAAAGTACGTGGGAATTTTTTTGGATTTCGAGGAAATAATTATTAAAATATTTAATCGTAAACAATTGAAAAAATAAAAATTAATTTGGAAAAGGTGGAAATTTAGAGTACGAAAAATTTTTCTTTTGAGTTAGTCAGGTTGGTCCACGGTCACAAAGCACTTTGTTTTTTCGATGGTTGTAGTACTATATGAGCACCACTCCGAAATTAACAAAATTAGAGATGATTGACGTATAGGCTAAAATAAGATTCTTCTTCCTTATTCCTCTCATATAGAGTAAAAATGTTCAAGGATTAATATTTATTAAAATAAATATTCAAAAGGCCCAGCCGATAAAAATGAAGTATGAAAAATTCACCCGATTCTATAAAGGCAACCCTAATAAACACTAATTAGTATTACGGCCTTTGAAACCCAAAAAGTCCGCTTTTGAATCTTTAACTTAAAAAACCCGGAATTCTGCATGAGCTTTGCTCTGCATCCAAAAATAACACCGATAATTCACGCCTTGCACAACAGACCAAACCGATACCTATAGAAAAATTTCTTATAAATTATTATTTCAATTATTGAATACTAAAGCCGCTTATCACAACCTGCCCATTTTTATTAAGAAAATGAGTGACTTACTCATATCCCTCCTCCACCCTATAGTCTCTCTCGTACATATACCCAAATGTTGATTTTTGCCGTTAGGTTGATTTCTGCCTTACCATCTATTTTTCCTTCCTAATAACTTAATAAAGATTTATAATAAAATGAAAATTAATCGGAGACTCAAAAAAGGAGGATTTCGAAGGGCTTTCGAGCCGGCCACGGCTAAAGTACATATATCCATTTTAGTGTGGATGTAATTATAAGATTGCGGAAAATTGTAAAATATATAATTTTTATTAATTTGATTTATATATGGACTTTTAAATCTGCCAACATAAAAATTTAATTGCTTAAATAAAGTATTTTTGAAAGTCAAGCAAGCCTTGGGTAATGATTTACAGTAGAAATGGGCGGATTTGAATAAATGTCGGATTTAGTTTTTGTTTAGAGGTTATATCCCAAAGCTATGAAGCTTTGTCAGTTTGATTTTTTCAGGATTAAGCCCATCTAAACAAAAACAAACGATCACAATAATTGAGATTATTAACGAGTTTTTGTCGCATAATAAACTTCTACGTCTAATTAACAATGAAATAAGGCTAATATCACGACTAAATAATACTTAAGAAGCTAAGCCTAACAGTTTTTTGGTTGATATCTACAGGTTTCAAGACACATTTGTAACAGAGACTATTCAAACTTAAAAATACATCGAGATTGATATCTCAATGAAACACTAAAATTTCTGTCTATCTCTATTATTATCAAAGGAAAATGCTTAATCAACTCATCAAGTATTAAATAACCAAAATTTTAATTTATTTTTAAAAATGTTAATTATTTTATACATTTAGCTATAAGTGTTATATTAATTTACCAGCAAGTGTCCATTGTTTTTAGAAGCGTAATTTTTTGGAAGCCAAGCAATGCTTAGGCTAAATTTATATACTTATTGGGGTAGCTAAACTATCGCAGAGGTGGTAGCTCAGAGTTGGTAATTCAGACTAACTCAGGTCAAAGATGTCTCTAAATAAATAAGATTTATGGACGCCATTTCGTCTTAGTTCGAGGATATATACGAGCGACCGTTTTAAGGGGGAATGTTTTGAGGGCCAGGCTTAGCAGTATACTTTCAATCATTAATAATTTTATCCATATTTGGCCGTAAAAAGTAGGCTTCTCCACCTACATAGTAACATTCTACGTTTGAATAAACGTTATTCTTGGGCTCGTCGTTTTTATCAAATTGCTGACACCCCTCGAACAAAATCAATCCTCGCCTACAGCCTAAGAATTAACATAAAGTTAGTGTCTCAGTCCTCATTGTTTGTAAATCAACTTTTATAAATTTTTTTATTTACATTTGAGGATGATTTTATCGAGGGAAACATTATTTACATAAGCAATATATACTCAGCCTGTATATTTTTATGACAATTTTTGCCAGCGCACAGCCAACAAAAATAATCGTGTGAAGCATCCTTTCATATTACCTTCACATTTTTTTAATGGTCTTATACTGATTTGAGTTAAATGATAAGCTGACATTTTAGGACATGAAACAGGACCAGTGGTTGGAATTTTGAAAATTGACAGTAATTGTACGGGTACAGCCCAAGTAGGCGCGCGGCCAAGTAGGCGCAAAGCCATAACTTGCTTCAAGACTTTCGAATCTTTCAAAATTTAGTATTAAACGACTCCTCTCATCGAGCTAAAGAGATTGGTACCAAAATTGTTAAGGTCCAGAAATTTTCAAGCTAGTTATGACTTTGCGCCTACCTGGCCGCGCGCCTACTTGGGCGTGTCCCACTTCCAACCACTGAAAAAGACTGATATTAGAGATCGATATTAAAGACAAAAATCCGAAATTTATTCAATAAATCCACATAAATGACCCATCAGAGATGAGTCTCCAAAAATATAAAAATGGAACCATCCAGGATTTAAAGCTGCTAAAATTTATATCTTATACACACATTTAATTCAAGTTTTGCATATTTTTCAAATATTTAACCAAACATATTATGATTAATATTGAAGTTTACAGACTTTATTTCTCCTCAATTTCACTTTTTTCCCCTATCATATTCAAATGAGAGAAAAGAGTGACACTAAGAAAAAAATACAAACCATTAAGTAGAGATCGGTATTTTCAAAAATCCTGGATCTGAATTCTGGATTTAGGTTAGTAACCTGGAGAAGATTCTGGATCTGGATCCAGGAAAAATCCAGACTGGATCCAGATCCAGACCGATCTCTACCATTAAGTACGATTAAAGGAAAAACATGTGGATGAAAAGGAAGTCTGTAAATTTCAAAATTACCATGGTTACTACATAGAATCTATTTGAGCCAAAAAATGTATTTATGTAGTACTTTTGTGCCTACATATTAGGGGTGGGATTAGTCTCGTATCTCGTGAAATCTCGTGTTTTTTAGAGGTCTCGTGTCTCGTATTATTTTGGACTTGGCCCTCCCCTGCAGCGGTGGAAAAAAGTTAGCCTTTTGATCTTTTGGATTTATTTTGTTAATTAAAACCCCAAAATATAACCAATTTCTATAATCATTCAGAACTAAATGATAAAAAATTGATAAAAATTTGATAAGCAATTAATTCTTTAACTTACCCAAATTTAATGGAATTCTACAAATTGCTGTGCTTTTTATTGTTCCTAGTCTTTATGATTTTAATATCATCATATTTTCTGTTAGAAGAACCAGGATATAAAATTAAATGGTCTAAGCAGTTAGTCTAAATTTTATCACCCCTGTTTTTAGGATTCTACTCATCATAGAGGGCCCTTTCCAATTTTAGGATTGTAAAAAACTAAAAACCGGGAGAGGAAGATCATCCCTAATATATACTTATACACATACGGATATGAATCTTTTACAACCATCGAGTAGAAACCGAACTCGAAGGGAACTAATATACGAAAGACGAAAATTTTGAGAGATTTCCATTAGATCTACTTAATTCCAATAATTAACCCATCAATGATGAGGACAGTCGAATTATAGATTTAGCCACACTAATATAATGGCTTACAAAAATAAAAGTCCACCAAATTCCGTATTGGAGTAAAAGTTTATTTATTCCATCCCTCAAATACATTATATTTTCGAAAATTAAATATTAAAAATTTTAAGCAACCTACTACCATAACCTTAAACAGACATTACTTAACAAGAAACTTTTAATTAAGGTTCTGGACATAGTCAATAGTAAATAGTTTCTACCTTACAACTATCAGATCCTCGGTTATATGACTTGGTTCATAAATGATAACTTACCTTTACCAACCACGAATCATATTCCAAATCCTTAATTTATCTTATCCCACTAGTCTAAATATTTGGAATCCTCGTTCTGTGGTTTGTAAATGACACCCATTCGAACAATTAATTTTAGCCACATTAATTTAATGTCTTACAAAAAATACAAGTCCGTCCATATACATATATGCCAATACGAAGATTTCATTTCATCCCTCAAGTACTTAGCATTTTCGAAAATTAACTATTAAGAACATTAAACATCATACTACCGTAGCCTTAACAGTCATTAATTAACTATAAACTTTTAATTAAGGTTCTGAACATTGTCAAGGGCAAAACAAAGCTCGCCTTCCAAACAGTATCACATTGCAATGCTGAATCTGGCCGGGATCTTTTGACCAAAAAGATAAAAGAATTTATAGAAGTAGATGTTGTAGGACATTGCAACGGTGTTAAATGCAACGGGGATTGTAAAAATCGTGAAATGAGTAAGTTAAATTATCGCTTAGGTTCTAAAGCTGTTTAGAACCAGTGTTCTCAATCTGGGGAAGTTCAATGTCTCTTAAAGGATCAAAAAGATATCTACCAATTTTTGTGAGGGATCTATAGTGGTTATTTGAGTCTGGACTGATGAGTGGGTTATAAGAAATATCTCTAAAAATCTTAATAATCTAAACCCGGTCCTTAGCCATAAGGATCAGACCAACCTGAAGCTACCCAGTCCCGAAACGGATTCACAGATAGGGTACGTAACGAACATGAAGACAAGGGATCGTTTCTTGGCAGCAGTCTAATTAGATTTTTTGATCATCAGTCTACATAATTGCCATTTCTTTTATCTTGCATTTGAAAATTCTGTCTGTCCAAATTATGTAAAAAAATTCTGAAATGCATTAAGAATACCTACTGTGCCCGTGGTTATCACTCGCTGTTTTTACTGGTATGGATGTTCCAAAAAATGCATTCATTGCTTTGGATGATTTTAACTCTGTTAAAGAAATGGTTGAGTATATGAAGGATTTAAGCAATAATACTGAAAAATATTTGAAGCAGGTTATTTTAGTATTTGAAAGGAAGGATAAATCCGGGTCGGTTGGGCTAATAGCATTGGGAATGAAGAGACACGCTTCTTCTGTAAGCACAGCATAATTAAGAATGACAAATTTTAGTCAAAGTGAATTTGACTTACAAAAATATAGAACTATATGAGACTTCAACTATAACATAGATGTAAAAATAAGTTTTATAAATTGAACTTTTTCTGCAATTTTGAATATTAAATAGATCGAAATTATTTACGCAATAACAAAGACAAATATTTGAAGTTGGTTATTTTGGTATCTGAAGGAGAGCATAAATCGGGGCTGGGTTGTGCTAGTCCTGAGTGAAAAATTTTAGTCAAAGTGAATTTGACTTCCAAAAAATAACGAGCAATTAGGGATCAACGAGAACATAGGTAATCAAAATTAATTTTATAAATTGAACTTTTTCTGAAATTTTGAATATTAAGTAGATCGAAATTGAAAAAAAAATATAGACGCTAAGAGTGACCTTATGCATCAGGGTTGCCGCCCGAAACCCGAAACCCGAAACCCGAAACCCGGCCTTTTTTTGTACCCGAAACCCGATACCCGAAAAGAAAATTTTACAACCCGAAACCCGTACCCGATATTTTTTCCAACCCGAAACCCGTGACCCGAAATTGGTTAAAACCCGAAATTTCTACCCGAAAATTTAGCCTTACCCGATTTTTTAAAATAAATTTAAAAAATTATTGAAAGAGAAAAGACAAAGAAATATTTATAATTTCTTCCATTTTCCATTATGTTGATCGGTGGTTAAGTGGGTAGGGCGACTGGGTCGATATTTTCATAAGGGGGGTTCGAGTCCAAGGCTGGAGATGAGACTTTTTCTTTTCAAAAATAAATGTTTTTAAACTTTGATTTTCATTTTAAATTTTTAAATTAATTTTTTTAATATTTTAAGATCGAAAAAGCATCTAAAATTTTAATTTAATCATGAATTTTGCAAAATTTTTCGCCTGCGGCGCATAAAATCAAGAGTTCTGGCTTCATGACCAACTAAACTTCAATAACATTATTTGCCTGCAGGTTTTGACAATTGAATTTTTTCTCCTAAGACCATACAAAATTCTCAAAATTTTCGCCTGCGGCGCAAAAAATGGAAGAAATTTTGCTTCTTGGTGTTCCAAAATTCTTAAAATTTTCGCCTGCGGCGCTGAAAACGGGAGAAAAGAGGGTTTTATCAAGGTGGATTTTACCAATATAGTGTGATTTTACCAAAATATCCCTCTTAATCCCCAAATCCCACAATGTCTCTTTAATCTCTTCAAATTTGCCTCTCTTTATATCACCCAAAATCCTATTATGCAATATAGCTTTCTCCTTACAATTTAGCTCACCAATACACGAACACCCGAAAATAACCCGATTTTTTCGCCAAACCCGAAACCCGTACCCGAAATTTTTGCCAACCCGAAACCCGATACCCGAAATGAAAATTTTATAACCCGAAACCCGAAACCCGTACCCGATATTTTTGTCAACCCGAAACCCGTGACCCGAAATGAAAACGCTCCAACCCGATACCCGAAACCCGTACCCGAAGATTTTTTGTACCCGCGGCAACCCTGTTATGCATCCTATATAGAGAATAAAGAAAATTGTTGGTCACTCGATAAGAATCTAAGCTGACTTATTCTAACTGGAGCCTTAGGAGCATTGGCAAGCATAATAATATTTTGTCAAAGTTATTTGACATCCAAAAATAGATACCTATGCTGCACTGGTGCCGAAGAATGGTCGCTCCTTATTAATATAAGCTCAATAAATTGTTTTTTTGAGATTATAAATATTAAACAAAATAAAATCAAACATAGTGGTCGTCTGTGCTTTAGACGGAATAATAAAGTTTGGTCAAAGTTATTTGACATCCAAAAATAGATATGATAAACAGGAGCCTTAGAATCAATGTTCTTTATTAAAAATAAACACAATAAGTTGAACTTTTTTTGAGATTTTAAATATTAAATAGATTAAAATCAAAACATAGTGGTTAGAAATATTAGAATTCGTATTCTCTCCTGCAATCGTACTTGGTTTAAGGTAGACTAGCACATGGATACGGATATGGATACAGATATTATAAAAATCCCTGCGGATATCCGTCTGTATCCGCGTAAATATGCGGATACGGATATCAAAATCATTATCCGTGTGCTAGTCTGGTTTAAGGTAGACTGCGAGCAGTAGTCGAGTAAGTAAGAAATGTGAGGCTAAGTAAGTAAGAGAATAAAATTATGGGCGGTAGACTTCGAGCTCATAGACTACGAGTAAGACTACGAGCATGAGAGGCTCGAAAGTTCTAATCACTGGTCGTAAGCAGGGAAATATAAGGAAATGAACGTCTATAAAATTCAAATTTTCTTTTTTTAAGACATTTCGAATGGACTAAAACCTACACAAAACGTCATTATGGCTATAATCATTCTCCAAAATGCAAAATTTGTGAAGTGGCTACAAAGGTATCACGACTTTTGCGCCGAGAACATTTGCGCCGCGACTTTTGCGCCGCGACTTATGCGCCGGGGGACTTTTGCGCCGCGACTTTTGCGCCGCGACTTATGCGCCGAGCGACTTGTGCGCCGCGACTTTTGCGCCGGGCGACTTATGCGCCGCGACATTTGCGCCGCCATAATTTAAAAAAAATAATATCTACAGAGGCACCTAATTATAGGGTACTCCTTAAAAAATGGTATCCAGGAGCTGAAGGAATTTCAGGAAGTGCAATATTTCGGGAAGTACAATAGCCCCCTCTAATAAAACGACCCTCTAGAGGAAGGTTAAAAAATAAACCAGCCCCCTAGAGGGGTCATTTTCAAAGAACTTGACTTTTTCGGATCAGGATATTTGGTCTACTACCCCTATTCAGGCATAATTTTCTGCCAAAAGAGGGTGCACTATAGTGTAGGGTTGTAGGGTCCTGATATCTGGATCTGAAAAAGGCCGGATAGCCGAATCCGGCCTTTCTATAGTAAGGTCCGGCTGTAGTTTTTCCTAATAATTAATGATAGTGGCGGCGCAAAAGTCGTCCGGCGCAAAAGTCGCGGCGCAAAAGTCGCCCAGAGCAAAAGTCGCGGCGCAAAAGTCCCCCGGCGCAAAAGCCGCTCGGCGCAAAAGTCGCGGCGCAAAATTCCCGGCGCAAAAGTCGCGGCGCAAAAGTTCACGGCGCAAAAGTCACGGAACCGATTGCAAGAGCTATTCTCCTTCATGTGAGAGAGTAGGGTTATAATAGAAACTCTAAAGAGACTTATCATTGATAAAAAGAGAAAAAGTGTCCAATCCTGGTGCGGACCTTGACCAGATTTTTGATCTCATCAAGGAAAGATCAGGGCAAGATCAAGCAACATGTAAATTAGATATTTGTGTCGACCATCCAATCCTTTCAATTTTTATTGATATACTTGATCGTGGCTCAAGTCTTTGAGACTCATTGCCAAAATTTTGGATGGTCCATATGCCGTTTTGTATATGGATCGCCCCCTGCTTCGGAGTGGGCATTTTAAGAAACGAAATTGGTCAACTTGTTATAAAGGCGCAAATTTACCTCAAAAGTTTTTGTCCCTTCACCCAACAAGATGGAATTTTGTTCCAACGAAATTTTTTTCTTCTAATGCTCTTTGAATCCCTATATCCCCCTCATTCTCTATCCATTTAATTTCTCTATCCACCAAATTTACTTCCAAAAATGCCCATTTAATTGAGTTGGTAAGGCGTGGTGAGCAGGGTCGGTCGGAGGCAGAGGTGGGTCGGAATTCCGTTCCACCCATTCCTGATCTAAAACCCAGATTCCCGGTATCCTTCTATATCGCCTGATATCCTCACACTTGATCCAGATCACTTGAAAAACCAGTAAAATGACCTTAGGCAAATTCAACTGAAGATACAAGGAACCATTTTTAGCGCCGCAGGCGAAAATTTTGAGAAATTTGGAGCCAAGAAGCCAGATTTCTTCCATTTTCAGCGCCGCAGGCAAAATTTTTTTGAATTTTCAGTTCCCGGGAGAAAAATTTACAATTTTCGGCTTAAAAATGCTACAAAATAGAAAAAAATTGCCTAAAAGTATCGAATATTATTTTCGTCATTTTCGTCTAAAAATGAGTTTACGAAACGAAAATGAAACGAAAATATTTTTTAACGAAATACGAAACGAATAAAACGAAAAAAATATTTTCAAACGAAACACGAAACGAAACGAAAATTTTCGTGCAGCTCTGATCCCGTCCCTTGCCGCACACTAATTCTAATGGCAACTTTGACATCAAAAAATTTCCTAAAGTGTCAGGAATCCAGGAAAAAAAATTACCGATTTTAATTAAAATGAATAAAGTCCTAGCCGAAACAATAGCTGCCACCGATTTGCCTAATATTTTAATTATTTAATAATTCCTTATTCATTATCCCACAACATGCATTTAGTAACTCTAATAACAATGAAAAAATACTTGTTATTTCTTGGCTATTGCTTGATTAGCTACTTCTTATTGGGGCAAGTTAAAATTAAAGCTAATTAAAATTATTGACAAATTATTAATCAACGTGAAATTTGACTTCCAAAAAATGACATCAACGAAAAGAAAATTCTTGAATTTAAAAAATATTTGTGCTATTTTTATTGTGGGTTTTGAATTATTAAATATTTTATAGTTCTCTAGCCTTATTCTACATCCGAGGCCCGCAGGTCAATAAATTCCTTGTAGCTGTACAGTCATTAGCTAAGTCTTATGGGGGTTATTGGTGGGTTATTGCTTATTAATTTTGTACATTAGGTCATTAGTTTTGGGATCTGTGTCATCTAGACCAAAATGTAGACACCACGAATCCACCAGCAAGGGTTCATCAAAAGGTAATTATTTGTGCGTATACAGTAATCATACTTAAATGACAAAAATATTAGTCAACGTTATAACCTGACTTCCAAAAAATTCAGGATCCAACGATGTATCTGTGGCATCTTCTAGAACTTTTATTTATTCATTTACTTTATTGGTTTTGAATTAGTAAATGTTTTACATTACTGAATGCAAAAATATTGTAATCATAAAATATCTGGTAAAAAAGTCAAAAGTGTACCCCTGGAAGACAGGATCCTGCTAAATCATGGCACATATGGCATTAAATCAGAAAAAAAATTTAAATTAAACCACTAAATCATGGCACATTATCACAAACGGGCGGTCGAAAGTCGGTCGAAAAACTTTTTCCTTACAATTTCCGAAATTTTGGAAAAATTTCAGATTTCCGACATCTTCGTCATTTCCGACCTTCCCCTAGCACTTATCACAAACTTTATAGTAACAGATGATGACTTATCCTGACAAGGTGTTGAATATAATGTACAGGGTTATTGGGCATATACATAACTAAAATCAGATGTCAAAAATTAATCAAAGTTATAATTTGACTTCCAAAAAATAATCCACTAAGTGTCGATGAACCAAACCTCACCAACTATGTTTGTCATTTACTCTAATGTTTATGATTTTTTAAATATTTTACATACATTAATACAAATGTTGTATCAGAAGAATAGATATTGTAACGTATATAGCTATTTAATTCCTAAGGCTTGCAGTAGGCGGCGTGGTGTAATGGCTAACACATCAGTCCGGTCTACTGAAGATGCTGGTTCGCTCCCAGCCGCCGATTAACCTTTTGCACTAGCTAAAAAAATTAGCTAAAATACAACCTTTTGCACTAGCTAAAAAAATTACAATTTTTTAAATTTTTTCCAACACTTCGTCCTACAATTTCTAGTGTGTCTATCACCACTCGTAGCAAATAAAATTAAGTAAAAAGAGAAAGAATTAAAATACAGCATATGGTTCGAAGTTAGACATATTCTAAGTCAAGAAAAGCGACATAATATAAATACAAAATACTCAACATCATTAAAAACTGTCAACGTAGGAAAAAACACTCTGTACTTTTGGGTAAGAACGAGTTTAGGTTTTTTACTATTCAGGTTTATTGCTCGCAATTAATATAAAGATTTTGAAAGCAATCAAAGAATTGATCAAAAAATTGCTTAAAAGTTTTATCAGAATTGTTACTATAAGATTTATTGAAAATCGTCCAAACTATTGATAAAGATAACCTTTTTAGTCTTAAACCATAATTCATTTGATCTAAACTTTCCATATATGTGTTTATATACGCCACATTGTTTGCACAAGTAATGTTCTTTTAGTAAACTATACCACCGTTTTGTTTGTGTAACTCTACAATTGAAACACTTTCGTTTATTTACTTCAATTATTTCACCTAGAATTATCATGGAAAGGTTTTTTAGTCAAATGAAAAGATAGACAAATTACAAAATTTAATTACTTATTTTATTGCCAATATAAGTAATTCTATTCTTTAATTCTTTCGGATATTCAACTTTTTGCTTTTCTAACAACTCAATTTTATATCCTATTAAATTTATTTCGGTCCAGAATCCTGATAAAAGTTTGTTCTTGTAATCTTCGATATTTTCTTCAATTAAGCTAAAATTTTTTTCACTCTTGTCCAATATTGAAGTTTCATAACAATTAATATTTCCAATAAAATTATTATTTCGCATTACCTTAAATATACGCAAATTATAGTACGAGTTATAGAGGCTGATTTACATTTCCTTGCTTTTACTTTTTTTGTTTACTAGATGGATGTGTCACTTTGGAATGGTAATTCTATTAATAAAAATATACCATTTTTTCAATCCCAGGCAGAAAATTTTGAATTATTTCATTATTAGTAATTTCAATCAAAATTTTCTTTTT
Source organism: Meloidogyne enterolobii (assembly GCA_963681835.1). Lineage (NCBI taxonomy): Eukaryota > Metazoa > Nematoda > Chromadorea > Rhabditida > Meloidogynidae > Meloidogyne > Meloidogyne enterolobii. The sequence goes on from CAVMJV010000006.1 coordinate 2,632,058, forward strand.
TAATTGATCAGATGGAATATATTTTGATCTATCACTTATTTCAACTTCAAATGTATTTTTATCTAGATTTAAGTCAATTGGACGCAAATATCCTTCTATATTTTTATTAAAACTATCATGTTGATTATTTTTCTTTTCAATTACTTTCAACACAAAACGATCTATTATTTCAACCTTCTTCAAATAGATAAATTCTCTTTTTTCTTCCCAATCATTTTTGACTTTCACTTCAACCTTAATTAATTTTCCTTCATTTTGTACATTAAATTGAATAATTAAATTTAAAAGTAAAATAATTAAGGAATTAGTCATCTAAATTTAAATATTTTGAAAATTTTTAATTTAGCTTTGATACGTTTTCAATGGAAACAAATTTAATATATAAAGAACAGTAATGGAAATAAATTTAAATCCGTCTAATATTTTGATATTTTTAAGACAAGACTCGACATTAATTTTACAATTATATAAACACAAAAACTTTATCAAAGATTATAGAATTTAAAATAGGGGGATTTTTTTAAAGTGGTTTTTATAAATGAAGTTATAATTTTTTCTGTTTCAAATATTCTATATGTATTATTTATGTAATGGGGTTTTTAAAATATATGAAAACAGTTAATTAACAGAAAAATAGATCTATTTGTTTTAATTGATATTTAAATTTATTTAATGTTGGTGGATTAAATGAATGTTGCTGAAGAAACATATTTATGAGTATTTATAAATCTGGAATATGAATTTATGCTGAATATTCTATTATATTAGAAATAATATACAAGATGAAAACCTATACAGAATATTTACTCTTAACCATAATTATTTCCTATTTTTTAACGTTTAAATGCATGCTAAATGTATACAATAAAAACAACGAGTACATACAAATTTTACTGATTGACATTATTAAGCGTAGATTTTGTAATTTTATTAAGCGGGAAAATAAATAAAATAGGGCAAATTTTGAAATTTTTGTTGACCAAAAAATTACAAAGTACATATGATTAAATTCAAAAGAATCTGATCTTTGAATGTAATTGTACTTTTATGTACAATTTTATGTACGAATTTATACCCTTGTCACGTGACGAGGCCAAAAAAAAGTGAAAGTGAAACGAGGCCTAAGTACGAGCTCGTACTTCTCGTACTTGGTGTTAATAGGAAAATCAAAGAAATATATTTAATTCATTTCATTCACCATTATATGAGCGAGTGGCCGAGTGGTGAAGGTGCGTGGCTGCACTAAAGTCTTTAATGATTTAATATTGGGTTCGATTCCTATTCACTGACAATGAATTTTAATATTTTTGTTGACATAAATAACTCCTTTTATAAGTTTCATTTTGTTTTAAAAATTATTCTATTTTTACATGGAGAAATTATGGGTTTTTGGCACTCTGAAATTCTTTTAATTTTTCATTGTATCACTAAAAAGTGAGTTTTTTCGCATACGACCTTGCAAAATTTTCGAATTTTTCGCCTGCGGTGCTGAAAAAATAAGAAAGTTGGCCACTGGTATAATATGCTATATCCTTTTAAGGAAATTATTCAAAATATTTTATATAAATTTGAAGAAAACATAAAAAAATTTAATATAGGTATTTTAGGTTGTAAAACTACAATTTTAATTGTAATTCTTAATTATCTATTTATTCGATTTCTTTTCTTTAAAATTTTCATGCCTTTTCTTTATCTTATATTGTTTTTGGTAACAGCTATTACATAAATAACGACCAGGTTCTGAATGACGATTCCATCTTGTTGTTTGTTTTACACCACAGATGTAACAGCGACGATCCTCCTTAAGAGAAATTCATTAAAGCGTTTTTCTAGCAATAATGCATTTCGAGAATGCTTTGATTATTTGCATTATTTGCATATAAAAATCTATATAAAAAATTTAGTCATTTTATGACTGGACGTTCCAAACCAGTTATACTCTGATATGATTCCTAATTTGGATAAATACAAACCTTTTTAATATTGATCCACAATTTATTTGGTCTATGCTTTCCAAGTTTTAGATAATAATCCCCACATTTTTTGCACAAATAATTTTCTTTGATGTATGTATGCCATTTTATAATTTTTGTAGCTCCACAATTTAAACATATTCTATTAGTTTCTTTAATAATTCCACCTACAATATTTAAATTAAATTTTTAAGTAAATGAGAGGATAAACAAAAATAAAAATTTATTTACATATTTTATTGCCAATGTCAATAATACTGTTTATTAGTTCTTTTGGATATTTAAAATTTTGTTTTCCTAACAATTCAATTTTATATCCGATTAAATTAATTTCCGTCCAATAACTTAATAGAAGTTTGTCTTTGTAATTTTTTATATTTTCTTTTAATAATACTCTTTTATTTATTTTTGTATTTGCTAAACTCTTTTCTAATATAGAAGTTTCATAATATTTATTCTTCTTTATAGAATTATTATTTAGGCGAATCTTAGAAATATTAAATTTGTGTACATATTATTGAAGTTTTAAATTAAAATTATTAAATATAAAATACCTGTTTTCCCAAGTTTTTCAAAAATTTCTCAACAATTTCATTATTGGCTATTTCAATCAAAATTCTCATTTTTAATTGAGAGCTAAATTTAGACCCGTCATTTATTTTAACAATAAAAACTTTTTCAGCAGAATCTACTTCAATTTTAAAAACGATTCAGTATTCTTATAAATATAATCAACTATCCTACTTTTTTGTTTTATATTCATTATCAACACAAAACGTTCCTTCAATTCAATATTTTTTATATAAATAAATTCTCTTTTTCCTTCCCAATCATTTTTTATTTTTAATACCACATTAAACATATCTATGCTACGATTTATCTATGCTACTACCTATCTATGCTACGATTGTTACCGACATAATCGAAGGAATGATGGAAAGCATAGACCTATGAAATCTAGGCCTAATGCTAAAAAGGTTTATCATTTTGCTAAATGGAAAAACATTTAAAACATTCTTGGGGAGAATACCTGAAGAATTTTTAAAAAATCTGACTCTATCTGTTTTTATCGAGATTTCTCTCAAAAATGGTGATCAAATATAAAACTAGCAAAATCAAAACTTCCAAAACTGTACAGACAAACTTGGTCTTGTAATATTCGGTCCGATCAAAAATGTTTGCTAATTTATATCAAAACTTCTTGCTCTAAGAGACATAATTTCAACCATAGTTTTCTAAATATTTTAGCTGATTCCTCAGGACGTAAATTGTTTTATTTGCGGAGCAACAAAAAAAAATGGCGTCGTCATTCTATAAATGAACACTATTTATGTAATGCTTGTGGATTAAAGCAACAAAAAATAAATAAGAAAAATCATAAAAATCATGAAGAAAATGAATCGAATAGAATTTAAATAACGATGATATGTATATTAAAACATCCGATGTTGACTTTGATTTTCTGAATTGCAATAAAATTTGATGACTATATTGTTCGCTAAATTATAGTTGTAAAGCCTTTATTAATAAATACTGATTAATTTTAAGAGGCTTGGTTTATAATAAATTTCCTATGACGCAGCTCGTGGGCAAGTATATTTTTTGGAAGCCAAAGTTTAACTTTGGGGATAAATTAAGAGCGTAAATTAAGCATAAGCATTAAGAGAGAAGGTGAAAGAAGCGTCCTGTAATTGTGTGGATTAAAGAGACTTTTAGTGAGAAAAAAGTCATTTGAAATAAATTTTATAGTACAGGGTGCGGCAAATTTAGCGGGGATTTATTTTTTGGAATCTTGAACAGTGTTCATGGCTATTTTTGGCGTTAGAAAATCGGATCCATAAAATTTGTTATTCTAGCGGAGAGGGTATAGTTAATAAGCGGCTGTGGAAATTAATAGGGGTGATGGTCGTTTCTTATCAATATACAAGGCCCAATAAATAAACAAAAAACAAATTCAATCTCCTTGTTGTAACACTACAAGTCTCTTTTCGTCAACTTTCGAGTTCCTCTCTCCCAAAAGTCTGTGCCGAGTTTGGAAGCAATTTATTGACCTACTGCTTTTTCGAGCTGTTCATTATTTTTGAATTGTTTGCCTCTGAGGAAGTTCTTTTTTTATTTAATGTTAATTATTTGAATTAGAATTTTATAAATATTTGAAAATAAACGTGGCAAGATGTAATTTCTTGGCTTGATGTTGTATATTTTTGGAAGCATGAACAGTGATCATAGCTATCTTTTAGGTGTCGTTTTCTAAATAATGCTATTTTATTATTCAGTCTCAAAGTTACTACTATGTTATTCTACATATTACATTTCTGTCATTCTATTCTGCACATAAAGTAAAGCAGAGCTGGTCTATAGCTATTTCTCTCCTTCACCTAATGCAGAAGGTTAATCGGCGACTGAGAGGGAACTATCATCTTCAGTTGACCGGAATGATGTGTTTATCCTTTACACCACTCAGTCTAACGCACAGCCTTAGGAATTAAATAGCTATATGCCTTACTCATTAACCATCTCTGATGGCTCCCAAAAATACACCACCTACATACGAGCATACCAACTTGTAAATAGAACTTAATAAAACCATTTAAACATATATTAATCTAATAAATGATATGTTGTAGTAGAATGACATGTTTACTGATAAAAACACATTTAAGACACATTTAAGGACCTCGCTATAATATATCCCCAATAATATCTACACTTCAATCCAAGAGAAGTTCTTTTAAAACAGCATTGTTAAACCAAGAACATCGTCCGAACAAATCATCGTTAGGTAATTAAAGTGAAAAACAATGTTCACCTTACAGAAAATAAATCTGATTTGTGCTGCTCTAATCTTTTCTTAATATTAATTATTTCATTTTTAATTTTTATAAATTTTGAATGTTTAACTAAGGTACGTGTATTGGAAGTCCTTTGATTATTTATTTTTGGGAGCTTGAACATTTGTTCATAGCTATTTTTATCGTTATGAAATTCTATTAATCTTAGGTGATAGTCCCATTAGGGATGATGTCATAGGATTATATACTTGGAGTATTAAGAGGATATGTGGGGATTTGTGTGTATCGACTTGCGGTGTGTCCGATACTAACAGGAAGACTAATTAACAAGGTTTATCACGAAGGTAACAATACATTAGAATAAGCGTGACTGCGTTGGAGTAGAATATTGACTATTGCTGACGAATATCTTTGGATTTGGAGGATATAGGGTATAGGGTGATTAAAAGGATGTAGAGGATTAGGGGAGTAAGAGGAAAATAACATTACTAGGAGACATCCTCCAGAGGATCATTCTTTTCTTCCGATTTCCGAAATTTTGGAAAAATTTCCGATTTCCGAGAATTTTTGAAGCATATTTCCGACTAGCGATTTTCGCAAAATTCTCAAAATTTTAGCCTGCGGCGCAAAAATTTGAAGAAATCTAACTTGTGAACCTCCAAAATTCTCAAAATTTTCGCCTGCGGCGCAGAAAATTGAAGTTGAATGGTATATCGGAGGATTAGGTTAGATTAAGGTGGACTTTAAGTTATATCGTGATTAGAGCAGTCATGGGTAATAACGAGGATCTTCGATCATTGTGCGATCGACCAAATCTCTAATCAACCAAATCCCACATATCTCTTTTAATCCCTTCGAATTTGACTTTTGAGTTGCAAAAAGAACTTTTACTCCCTCAAACTACACTCAAGAAGGCCAAAATTTGTCACCTTACAATTTTAAATATTATTTCAGTTATGAAAATAAAAATTTAATTTCCGATTTCCGCCTTCCGATTTCCGGCGTTTTTTTCCTTCCGATTTCCGAAAAAAATTTTGATTTCCGATTTCCGACTTTTGAGCCATTTCCGATTTCCGACAGTTCCGATTTCCGACACCTCTGACTGTTCCGACCCACTTCTGCTTCAGACTATAATTTACATAATATATTTTATTAAAATAAACTATGATTAAATGTTTTATTAAATTTGGCAAGTGTATCACATTTAATTGACAACCAAGTTTTTTTGTAAGCCTTTATGAAATATGGCTAATAAGTTATTAGGCAAAATCTAGCTTTATCTTTATTAGCTCTAACGTATAAATTTAAATTTTGAAAAAAATAAAAAAAAATTCTAGTATCGAGAAAGGGAGTGGGACTGAGAAAAAGTAAATTATAAATGAGAATTTAAGGCAGATTATTGAAGGATTTAATTTATTCTAAAAATAAATTTAAAATAAATTACAAGAAAAACCGAGAATTAATTATCATAAATGGAAGCATTGATAAATTATTAATTTATTAATATCTCGATAGATTTATATTTTTAGATTTCCGGATTTTTATTTTAAAAATTATTTTTAGAAGGGAACATAAAACAAATATTAAATAACAAATATGGAACAAAGGAATTAAAAGAAATTTAATCAAAGAGTAATGTTTGGAGGAAAGAATTAAACAAAATAATAAAAAAAGGTATATTGTGTAAATAATTCATTTGTGGGTTCTTGCAAAATTTATTTTTTGTAAAAATTAAATAAAAATGGAAATTAAATTATATTAAGGGGAAAGGAATTTTTTGCATTAAAATGTCGCATTTTTAAAATTCAAACCTGATTTGTAGGTTCTTCTTTGATCTCTTCAAATATATCTTTTTTGTTAAGGCAAAGAATCATTGCTGTACGAAACAAACGTAAAGATTCATCATTCGGTTCTGAATAAGTAAAGCAAAGCTTCACTTGCCATAAATTAGTCCATCTACGTGGACTTGCAAAAATAATTAAAAATATAAAACAACCAAACAAATAAAGGCAAACAACCAAATGTCACATATAAACAACAAAAAATAGAAAAAGAAATATCTTTCAATATATGTATATCCCTGATATCCATTTACATAAACGAAAACACTTAAACGGCATTGTATTCTGAACTAATTTTTTTTCTTTTTTGCTTAGGCATCTTAATTAATTTAGTCCAGTTTTATTAATTTGTTTTTATTAATTATACTCAATTAAACACGAATATGGAGATGAAGCGGTATTTACTATGTTATTTTTTGGAAGCTGAACCTTATTCAGCTAATAAACAAATCGTTATTTTGGAGTTTACCGGGCTTATCTTTTGAACTTTTTTGAATTAAAATTTCTTCAAGACTAACGAACGAGTGCCATACATATTCAACAAGGGTAAACCCATTATGGTCATAAAAGGAAAACAGAAAGCTAGAGAGAGAGATGGAATTTTTGTGGAAGTTATGGTGGAACATTTGTTAGGCCTTTTAGTATTCGGGAGTTAGTCTATCGTTAGTCTAGTGTTAATGTTATCTGTTGTCGTAGCCAACATATTCTCGCTTATTCTATTATATTGTTCCTTTGTGATAAATCTTGTTTGTTAGTCAAATCTCTTCTGTTAGTATCGGACACCTCGCATGTCGATACACAACAACATGTACGTCGGGGACGGAAGAGAATACGGAAATTTTGTCGTTGAGTCGAAATCCCATATTTTAGGAACACAAATCGTTTAGATTCACGTATCCTTCAAACAGTTATTTGTAGGTCTATTATCATTTTAAAAAGTATTAATTATTTAATAAAGTTAGAAATAAGAGATAATTTAAATTCGAATACTGTAAGCCAGTTTTTGCCGGAGGTTTTATTTTTTGGAAGCCAAGCATGCTTAGGCTAATTTTATCAATATCTGTAGGAATGGTTAATTTTATTAAGTCGGAGGGTATTGATTTTGAAAAACTTTACACTTATTTACAACATGTTTAAATTTATATTAAAAAATATTTAAACGTGCTAATTATGTTGTTTCTATGTTTCGTATCTTCTACAAGGTTATTATTTTTTTGGAAGCTATCTATTAAATGGCTAATTTATCTCAACAATTATTGTGGTATAAACAGATCATTAGGCCATCATTTTAAATCTCTCATCCTCAGTCTCGTAACTTGTATTAGACAAGCAACTTGATGGCCTCGATGATAATGCTGCAGAGGTTTTTTAATAGTCAGCCAAATTGGATACTATGGATCGCTACTATGGATAAAGCTGATTCATCAAAACCTCGTTTATTATCTACCTATTGGGGTTGGAAAAATAGTAACTATCTCGTAGGGCATTCAAAAATGCATTAAATACGAAGAGACAACTATCAAAATATTTGAAGATATCTTCCAACGATCTTAAAGGATCACAAATTCAAAAAATTAGCTATGAACAAGCGTTCAAACCTCCAAAAAATGATACACCTATTCCATGCACGAAGTTAACCCAGCGGCTCATGAAAAGATTTTTTCAAAATTTATAAAACAAAAATTCAGATAGTTAATATTTACAACAACTTTTCAAGTGATTATTGGCAAGTTTAGCCTAGCATTGCTTGGCTTCCAAAAATACGAACAACTTCGCTGGTAGTACTATCACAATTAACACTTTATTAACCTTTATCTTAAATTTTATAAATTTGTTAATACTTTGTAATTATACTTGAACCTCATAATCTTCAAAAGACGACAAATATCCTTAGAGTTAATCCTCACTGGCCTATGAAACACCTCAAAATGGGGAAAATTCATACATAACCTATTCTAGTCTAAGAATATGGGTTTATTCTTAGTTTAATACTGTGAAGAATTGGGGAAAAATGAAAAAAATTTTTCTGGAAATACATAGTTTTATATAGGTAATCGACTATGCTGATCACGATTCTGATATCAGATTTTGTCAAATATGACATTTTATCTGTATTTTTATTTAAGATATTTTAAGTCAAATCAATTATTGACTCTAAGAATGCCTCTTTTACGACATTAGTACGACGACGAATTAATTATTCGAAAATAATTTTAAAATATATCCCCAATTCTTCACCATTAGCCCTTAGATTTACCTGAGGTATACAGCCTATTTAGGTACTTATTTTAAGGTTTACAACACAAAAATCCAATAAATATTTATTAGAGCCCGGACGGAGGTGTCGGTCGATATTTTTTCAATAAATATCGAAAAATATCGTATCGAGCCGGGCTCTAATATTTATCATTAATAAATTAGCTATGAACTTTGTTCTAGCTTCCAAAAATAAATAACGATGCCGCACAAAATCAGCGTTAGTAAATCATTTGAAAATTTAATAAATAAAAATTCATTTTATAAATACAAAGTAATTGGTCTTCCTTGAGTTTCCTGTTTTAATCGTTGCTATGAATCTGACATAGTATTTAATAAAGTCAGTGAGCACAAAAACTTTTTATCTCAGTAAATAAATTTACAACAGTTTCCTCCCTAGATTGTTATGCCTTGCTTCCGAATTGTAAATGCTTCTAATGTAGCTGACTTACTACATTGTAAAACCCATGCTCATACTTCACTAATATTTTTGTTAAATCTGAAACTTATTAAATAATTGCAAGGATGTTAAATAAAAGTAATACAGAATAACGAACCTCATTTAGTAAAGGAGGCAGACAATAAAATTTTTTGTAAGCCGAGAATTTCTTAGGCTATTTTCTAATTATTCTCTTGGAGAGATTTTGAGAAGCTTTAATCCTTTTTGAGTTAACAATCGTATCTCACTTTAGATATATTTGAAACTTACTAAATAATTAAATGAATAACATGACTTGATTAAAAAGGATTACTACATATTAAAAAAAAGACACATGTAATTTTTTAGAAGATCACAACTTATCCAACTAACAACACTCTTCTTTTAGGAATTGAGAAGAATTATATGTACATACATATAATTATTAAAAAGAAATTGAGAAAAATATTTTGGCAAAATGTATTTTGGGAATTCAAATAGCCAAAAATTTTCGAAAAATTTTCAGTCATTATGTGTGGAATTTTTCTCGTTTTCCGAGACTAACACCGAGACCAAGAGCTGAAAACACCCATGAAATATTCCAAAACGGAAACTGAAATTCTCGAATAAAATCAGCCCTTAGTAGTACGACTCTCCTAATCGGTACTAATAATACAGTAAAGCAGCTGGGCTATAGCTATTTCACTCCTTTAGCTAGTGCAAAATATTATTCGGCGGCTGGGAGCGAAACAGCATCTTCAGTAGACCGGACTGATGTGCTATCCATTATACCACACAGCCTACTGCATAGCCTTAGGAATCAAAAGATATATGAATTACAATACCATTACCAGCTCCTAAACGACTTAGTAACAACCGATCATTTGATAAATTCAAGGAAAATCAAGGAAAGATTGCAGACATGTTTAACGATACCCTCAATTAAATATATTTAACACATTACTCAAGGGTTTCCAAAAAATTAAGGAAAAAGGTAGGACGCTCTCATTTTCTAAAATTTAATACATACTTAAGATTAGACTAAATTTTATTTTTATATATTTTTCAAACTTAAATTATAGCAAAAAAAAAGAAAAATTAAACACTAAATTTTTGATTTTCAGAAATCGGGACGGCAAGAACTCAGAGAAACATAGCTTGTTTAGGCGTGTTGAAAAGAGCATTTCTATTAGGGTTACATTTGGTTACTATTGAAAGGCTTAAAGGTGTAATACTTGAGAAATTATTGAAAACCCCTCCTAAAGAGAAGGTGCATATAAGCTAAAGGGAAATACGGAAAAGCGGCTTAGTTGATGTCATTCTAGCTCTCTATTGAACAATGCCCTAGTGTTCGGTCGTCTGACCAAGTGGTATGCCAACAATCATTCATCCCTCTCGCTTGCGCTATCTTTGGCTTTTCTATTCACGACGCATTTCCATCAACATCTTCTCACTTAATTAGTGACAACCAATGGGACAAACAAATTCTGAATTAAATTTTAATATATGAGTATTACTATTTTATATATTTAATATTAAATATAACTTCTATATATGAACTCGATTTTTACATTAAAGTTAAATCAATCGTTCAATTTCAGGTTCTAACTTATACGAAGACTTATACGAAGACTTATTTTGGGACTACGGCCACTGGACTACGGTCCTATTGAAAAAGATATTTAGCATGTTTTTGAACCAACGTAAGCACGCAAAATGTTATTTTTGTCACCGCCATCCGGATGTTTGTCCCGATATGTCTAGCCACCAATATACCACAGAGCTATAACTTCGTTCAAAATTCGACCTCGTTCTCGGCTTTCCCAGCCTCGTGATCCTCGGTCTCGGTTTTTTTAAAAAAACCCCCGACCGCGACCAACTCTAGTTCGTTGAGGCTCAACGATCTGCATCAAACAATACCAGGGCATCCAGGATTCGACAATTTTGAACGAAGTTATAGCTCGGTAGTACATTAGGCTCGACGGTAAACTTGGATGACCCATTCATTGCTACAGAAAATAACAAAGTGAAGGAGAGACAAAATTTCCTCTCTCCTTGTTATCTTTCTGTTGGAAGAGCGACTTTATCTGAACGTAGGATACCGGATTTATTCTAATAGAACCACAGTGGTTCTATTTTTCAACCCTCCAATTTTGTGTGGTTATATTAGAGACTGTGGTTCAAATAGAGACTGTGGCTTTATTTTTCAATCTTTTTTTTTTGAAAAATAGGAAAAGTATTGGGAATTTTCTTGCCATATTCTCCAAAAATAATTATAATTTTTAATCAATTTGGTGGTTTCTCTACTCAAAATTCTCTAGATTTTATAAATCCCACGACACCCCTCATAATCCCACGACACCCATAGCTCGCTTAATTCTCCTACTATTATGTCATGGGCTTTCCTGGATTTGCTAAAGTTAATAAGATGTATTAGAAGGTTGATTGTGGTGGATAAGCGAAAGAGATTAGGAACTAGCCATACAGTATTAATCCAATTCGACTGATACTAGCTTTTTAATATTATAAATTTACATAATCTTCTGAATTCCTTATCCATCAATATCCCTAGTAATCTCTTAAATCTATATCAGTATTCCATTCACTTATTTAAAAGTATGAGAGATATGTGGTTATATTAGAGACTGTGGTTCAAATGGAGACTGTGGTTTTATTTTTCAACTCCTCCATTTGGTGTGGTTATATTAGAGACCGTGGTTCAAATAGAGACGTGTTTCTATTAGAATAAATCCGGTAAATATTATTAATTAAATTCTTGTGTTGATAAATACTCAAATATTTTTTTGGTTTGATTTAGTCTTAGCATAGCCATCGTTATAATTTTTTGGAAGCCTGAACTACGTTCATGGCTAATTACTGAAGGTTCTTGAATCATTTCTAGACTGATGCAACACCGAAAATTTGTCCTTAGTTGTTGTCTGGAATTGGAAAAGTGACTATGTTAACGTGGCTTGAGCAACAACTAAGTCCATGCCGATACCGTAACAGTGAGCTTATGACTCGTGATTTGTTCAGGTTCAGATAACAGTTATAACATTATTAAATTAGCTTTGAACAATGTTCAAGCTTCCAAAAAATAACGGAATTTCAAGTGTCGTGACACGAATCCTGCGGGCAAAATAAATTCAAAAAATAGTGTATAGATCATTCAATCAAGTATAGTAATGGCTGAAATAAAGTTGTGCATCAGAGCTAGGCGAAAATAAAATTTTGCTCCCAAAGAAACGAAAACGAAACGGAAAAAATAAATTTAATTTTTACGAAACAAAAGAAACGAAAAAATTATTTTTAAACGAAATACAAAACGCAACAAAACTCGTCAAAAAATTACGAAAATCTACGAAACACGAAACTTAAAATTTTCGCCAAGCTTTTCTTTGCATATTTTATTAATTTAAATCAAATTCTAGTCGATTGAGTTATTAGCTGAATAAAGTTCAGCTTTCAAAAAATAACGAACGCATGGAGGCTGGAATATTCAAAATTCAACAAACTTTGAAATTTAACAAAATGAAATAATAAGAAAATTAATACGTTTTAAAAGTCATGCAAACGGCAATCAAGAAAAATTTGGCTCATCGGCCTCTCTAAATTCTCAAAATTTTTGCCTGAGGCTTAATTAGAAGAAATCTATATCCATTGAATTCTCTTCACATAAATTCTCTTTTATTTACCCAAATTCCAATCTACATGAGGCCGATTTTAATTGGTTGAAGACTGTAAATATTAGTTTCATAAATAAATTTATTTCTGATCGATTGAGTTATTTGCTGAATAAAATTCAGCATACAAAAATAATGCGCACCATGAGAGCGGCCACACTTTCAAAGTTCAACAAATTTTGAAATTTAATAAAAATGAAATAATAAGAAAATTAATATTTTTTAAAAAGTTATGTCAAACAGCAATCACTCATCACTGACGCACGGATGGAGAATGTGGGAAATCTGGCTACTCGGCCTTACGAAATTCTCAAAATTTTACCTACGGCACAAAAAAATGAAGATTTTTGGCTTCGTGGGCACAGCAACATAACCTGCAATTAAGAGTCATTTCAATGCAATCTCAATTTTTCTCTTCTTCGGTGTAGATAGGAAGTTACTTTATTAGGATACATCCCAAGTAGGCGCGCGGCTATAACGGCGCAAAGCCATAACTAGCTTTAAGATTTCCGAATCTTACCAAATTTAGTATCAAACAATTCCTCACATCGAGCTAAAGAGGTACCCCAAAATTGATAAGGGCCAGAAATTTTCCAGCAAGTTATGGCCGCGCGCCTACTTGTGCTTTACTCTATACATATTTTAAAAATATCAAATTTTTATTTGAATGGATTCATAAATGGAGATTGGGTTTTGTCTAACTTCGTAATTCGATGCCCTTTTTTTGTATTTTTGTAAGCCGAGCGAAGAGTGCTTCGGCTAATGGATGGCAACTTTATTGTATGTGTTGTGTAGTGGTCTAATTGGATCATACTAGCCCGGCTATCCCCTGATCTCCTTCGTCTGTTCAACTCTATCCCTTCGCCTACATATTGTTATTTCTCTTTAAATAAACTGTTAATCATTGCACGTCGACTTTCGTACAACACTCGGACATATCAGTAGGCAAAAATAGAATTGAAAATAGGAGGTTATTGAATATTTTGGTTATAGATAATCTGTGTAGATAGGAAGTTACTTTATTATTACTCGTTATCTCTCGAAGAGTGACCACGTCACTTCCAATCTTAAGCCGTTAAAAGGTGGTGCCATATCTAACTAATTTTTGAGTTTATAACATTTTTAGTAATGGACCTATTATCAAAATCTGGGATAATCTGTCTATATGACAACCATGAATAACTTAATAAATGATTAATATTAAATTGTTTATTTAAATTATATTAAAACTGAGTATTGAGAGTTCTGATTTGATGGAGGGTCCCTCTAGTAATTTTTTGGATGGTTGCATTTAAGCAGTCAATTAAACTTCTTGTGACTTTCGCTATTTTGAGATATGCAAAATATGTCAAAGATTTTCTAAGGTCTATGAAGAAATCAAAGGATACTTTTCAAGATTACAATAAAATAGGTGAGTTAACAACCATTGGTGTATCAGCCAATCGGGTGTTGCTTGTCTATAAATTAAACGTTCAACCCCATTTAATATGGTCAATATTGGCACAAAAATTATGAAAAAAAACATTTTTAGACTTGGTTTGATAAGGGTTTTCGAATGATATATTATTAGGCTGCTAGAAAGTAACAATGTAGGCAGGGCAAATCGAGAAAGATAGAGGAAGGATATGTGGACTGGCTAGTTAATACGTTCCGGCTAAGTAAAGTAAGTTTGATCAGCCAACACAGTATAGTGGTGATTCCTATCCCTTAGCTAAACTTTAGCTTAATTCCTACTATAATCAATCTAAGCGTTGCTTGACTTACAAAAAAATAACCCAGCTGATCTCGAACTCGTGCATTTATTCTTCTTAAATTCCAATTAGCTATTATTTCGGAATAAATTAATTAATTTATATTTTTAAAATAACCCCGCAAGAAATAAAAAGCAAGGAACAGAAGATCTGTTTTATTTACAATTGAGGAACCAACAGTGATGCCCAGTTACAGTAATTTTGTCGGTGATCATCCATAGCTTATTTTAGGGTATATAACTGAAATTTCTAGGTAGTCGAGCCTTTAAATAATATCTATTTTCTCATTTTTTCGTTGTTATTATACTCCAAATTTTGTCTAATTTAATTAGTTCGAACTTTGACTGCTTGATTTTTATTTTTTGGAAGCTGAAAAAAGCTAATAAAGCAGTTGTTAAAAGAAATTCAAGTTGAAAACAATTCAGTTTCTAAAAACTACGCAATGGAAAATCACGTGTGACCATTATTTTAGCTTCGGTTGTTGGGTATGTGCTTTTTATAAAAGTCTGAGGCTTTAGACATTTAGAAGTTAAGTAAGCAAGACGCCGAGCTCAACTTCATTGAAAATTATTATATCCATAGCTGATATTATTCGATGCATCACGATAAGCTTAACTGAACCATACAAGGGCATCCGTATGTAATAATTGTGAAAGAAGTTAAATTTTAGCGATACGTTAGAGTTACCCCTCAGTTACCCGGAAGTTTTTCCTTGGAAATTTCTATCGAGTTATTATCTGAAAAGCGTTCGGCATATTGTTTAATGAACGTAAGGTATGTCCATTGTTCGGCGTCGACTGCATCTTCCACTTTCAGGGTTCTTTCCAAATCCTGAGTTTCTTTACCAAAATATTTAAAAATTGACCGTACAAATTGAATAATAGTTAATTATTCATTATTTTCTTTTTATTAATTACATTTTCTTTCATTTACATTACGTTAGTTGGAGTCGGTGCTTTTTTATTTTTAGAAGCTGATCATTATTCAGCTAATAAGTCAGTTATGAATCTTGCATATTGGACTGGAGAAGTATTCTAAAATTAATGTATTAAATACTCAAAGATATCTCAGGCTGCACTGTTGTGTCATTAACTTGAGGCATCATTGAAATACTTATTTTGTAGCGGTGTTACTATAGTATAAAAGCAATTGTTATGTCACTCTAGTGGAATTATACAAGCCAGACTAGTCACTGATCTCCTTCGTCTGTTCAAACATCCACCTTCACACAAATTGTACATTTCTATTATGGATAAAATGTTGTTCTTATGCACGTTAATATCGTACAACCCTTGGACATAACAAAGAGTATGGCAATGTAAAAAATTCATATGACACTCGAATGATGGCATTGAGAGATGTCTATCGCTGAAAAATCGTCGATAATCGAACATTACAGGTCGGTTACCTCAACATAAATAAGACAAAACAAACAAGCTTGATGTTTCCTTGGGTTTAAGACAGTTTTAAGAATTTATTTGATTCTATCTCAGCTTTAAGCGGGGTTAACTAAATAGTTATGTGTCAATCTTTTCTGTTCAGTATTTAAAACACCGGCCGGATGTAAATTTTATCTCAAAAATCGGGGCTGAAAAGCATCTAAAATCGGAGTACTGTCAGGTTTATGAGCATATAAAAGCCAAAACGAGCGCCAATCTACACAGAAATAAAAAATTTTTTATTTTTGATAGTCACTTAAGTATTGTTAATTCAGAAGAAACCTGGGCTTCTCCTGCGTGCCAACATATTTTTTTGTAAGTCAAGCAATGCTTAGACCAATCATAGTAGTGTTATCCAAAAGTATATATAGGAATTGATCCTAAATATGATAGGAATTGAACCCAAGACTGTAGCCGTAGCCTATACGAAACAGCCTAACCTTTTCTGCTAATTACACTGCCAGCATTGTAACTTTCTACCCCAGCCAAATGATATATCGGTCGAAAGCCCTTATAATACTGAGTCCAAAAATATTTTTTTCAAAATATTTTGGCTAATATTGGCCAAGTTATGAGGACTTGGAAGGTAAGTTGAAGCCACCCCCGGATTGGCAATCAGTGGTTGTTGTTAAGGCAAACTTACATTTTTGTATATCTCGACATCAGGAAGAATCTCACAACAAATTAATTGACTGACTAATATGCAGTCATCCAAAAAATAACAGAAGCTGAACTGAGTAACAATTTAAATATTTTGATACTCAATTTTAATAGACTTTTTAAATAAATACTTTAATATTAAACACATTTTTAAATTTTATTTACTGACCCGTGGATTATTTTTCGGTTGCGTTTAAAGTTATTAATTAATTTATTAATTTCGAGATAGATTTAACGTAAAGGATTAAAAAGACTAATTTTAGAAGGATCAGAAATTGGGTTGGCGGGCCCGATCCGGCCCGGTCCGAAAGATCGCGTCGGGCATTGAATTTAGGCACGTAAAAGACTCGGTCGGGCCGGCCCGATAAAAATGACTTGAAAAAGTGCGGCTCGACTCGAAAACTCCAAATTTACTCAGAAATATTCCTAAAATAAAATTATAAATTAAAAAGATATTTAGCCGTGAACATTGTTCAAGCTCCCAAAAAATTAACGACGAAGGAAGGCAGACAACATTTTTTGTTCCGAACATCTACAAGATTATCTTTCCAGAATTTATAAAAATAGAAACAAAATAATTTACAGGGTGTTTCAACTAAAAAGCACTATTTGAAAAATTAATAACTTTTTAGTGCATGGACAGATTTTTATAATTTTTGGTATTTTATATCTATAATTTATAATGTTTTTTTTTGACATAAAAATTATGTCGAAATTCGAACCCTAACCCTTTATTTCAAATCCGTACTCTACCGTTCTCTTTTTTCCCTCTTTTCATTGTGTGCTATCTTACTTCTTTTATTTTCCTGCGTATGACGAAGAGTGGATACTGTATTGAAAATGTAGTGTCTATCGCCTATTGTTTACTCTAGTGTCTATCGCCGCTCAAAAAAAACAAAAGGGAGTAAGAATGCATGTGCGGAAAAAGGGAAAAACAGAACGGTAGAGTACGAAATTATCTCGGGTTAGGGTTCGAATTTCGACATAATTTTTATGTCAAAAAAAACCTTATAAATTATAAATATAAAATACCAAAAATTATTAAAATCTGTCAAAATAATAAAAAGTTATTAATTTTTCAAATAGTGCTTTTAGTTGAAACACCCTGTACATTAAATTAAAGCCCGGAAGGTAACGTACTACCTACGGTATTTATCGGTATTTTTCGGCATTCCGCCCCGTAATAGGGTACTGAAGAACTAAAATACCGTTGATACCGACTGATAAAAATTTTAAAGTTTTATTCTATTTTAAGGGAAAAAGTCTTCTTGACCTTTGAAATTTTAAAATTTTCACTTAAGGCGCCGAAAATGTTGAGTTACTATGAAGAGATATAGAGGGATCAGGAATGGATTTAAGGGATTAACAGAGTTATCTAAGGATTTGTAAAGATTACATGGATTTGAGTGGGGTTTACGTTTAGGTCTGTGTAATAAGAGATTGAGGGTTAATTAGGGATTAAGGGGGATATTGCGAAAACCACACGGTATTATTCAAATCACCCCTCTAAATTCTCAGACAAACAAGCTCTAATTAATAGCATTAAGACATGCAAATATAACAAAGGACTGAGCGGAGCACTTCTAAGAGCCGTGTACATATTTAAGTTATTTATAATTTGAATGATTCATATTCAGTCATCCAAAAAATATACATAAAATTTTCTGCCCCTAATATTCAACGCCCATTAAATTATTGAATGTTCATTAAATAATGTTAATGATATAATTAATAGTTAATAAACGATCAAAGTCAGCTACCACAAAGTTTGTGGGTGTTAACTGATAAGTACCTATTTATTATCACTTTTAACCAAATGCATCTCTTATAAACTTGATAAACTTTGGCTGTACTTTCCGGTATACACCCACAAACTTTGTGGTAGCTGACTTTGATCGTTTATTAACTATTAATTATATCATTAACATTATTTAATGAACATTCAATAATTTAATGGGCGTTGAATATTAGGGGCAGAAAATTTTATGTATATTTTTTGGATGACTGAATATGAATCATTCAAATTATAAATAACTTAAATATGTACACGGCTCTTAGAAGTGCTCCGCTCAGTCCTTTGTTATATTTGCATTGAGTCTATACAGATTGAGTCTATAAAGCAGATTTTGTCTATACATAGTCGTATCATTAAGAAAGTTATTAACTGAGTAAGTTTCAGTTTTCAAAAAATAATAATGTGTTCGCATAACTGACTTATGGAAAGGATATTCATCAGAAAATTTAATGAAAATTTCTTAAATAAATGGATATTATGTAAAAATGATTAGGTGATTAATTTCAAATTTATTCACCTGACATACTTCTACTTTACTCTAGCAAATCAAGATATTCTCTGAAAAATTCAAATTTATTGCTTCCAGTTTGAGAAAAAATTATTTTAATTTTCAAAATTTTTTTAATCATTTTATCATATCAATCCTTTAAAAGATCAATTTTATTTCCTTCCATCCGAATAAATTACATTGCATATTTCTGCGTCCATTCACGAACCTTCGCATTGTAAGCAGTACGGTCTCTTACGTATAAATCGGCAGCTTCCCGATTCATCGGACTTTTTGGGTTTGGGTCGTCGAAAAGAGAGCAGATTGAAAGCAAAGCTGAAAATTGAAATAATAGATACTTTGTAAAAAAATGTTATTTGACTTCAAGTTATTCATAGTGCTCCGATATTTGCGGATTTTTCCCCATTTTGTGGTTTTTTTGATGGGTCCAAAATCGTCAAATCTTTCTTCACGGATTTAGGCTATAAAATGCGTTTTTTAGCTCAAAATTGCGGATTTTTAAAAATTCGATACTGGAACCCTCGCAAGCCAACTAACACAATTCTATTTCAATTTTCAGAAAATGGAGGCATGAATCCGTGTCAGGACAAAACACCGTCCGATTATAGATAGCTTTACGAAACGACATCGATTTAAGATTTCAATCGAGAAATGTCAACATCAACGTTTGTCAATGTAGCTTCTTGGAACAAGCCTAACTACATGCTCAAATTTTTTTGACAATTTTAGCCTAAGCATTGCTTGGCTTACAAAAATATCTAGTGCGACAGAAAGTGGAAAACATCATATTTCTATAATCTTGAACCAACTTCACCCTCAAATTAATAAAATAACAATCATCTTTTAGATAATAGTTAGAATTAATTCAGGCATAATTACACAATATTAATTAATTTATATAAATTTTGATTTATGTGTTAGTTAAACATAACACTCCATGTAGCAGGCTCACTGTACATAGCTTTATTTTTTGCCAGCCAAGCAATGCTTAGGCCTATATTTGCTAGAAACCCCACTAAGATTAGTCATTAGAAAGCTCTGGTATGGGTAACACAACTTCCGATCGTCACCCTTACATATGAAAAAATTCTCATTAAACTCAGTTGCAGTACACACCTTCCCCTCAAAAGGACGTTTTATTGTTCTGACACGGATTTTCCGGAAACCAAAATGTTGTATCATCTTCCGGAGTGTCCGATACTAACAGAAAGACTAGACTAACGAACAAGGCTTATCACGAAATTAACAATAATTAGAATAAGCGAGACTATGCGCTGAAGTAGAATATAGCTTGACTACGGACAAAGATTGACTAACTGTTAATCACTAACTAACTCCCTTCACTACTAAAGACTTCACCTTTTATACTAAGCACGCCCCCTTAACATAAAATTACAATAGTACCCATTTGCAATTCCCCTCCCAAAGGGACGTTGTTTTGTCCTGACACGGATTCCCTCGCTCCCACAATTACCTTTAGAAATAGTCAAAGCCGGCGTCCATTTATGTTGAAGAATGTCCAAACAAATGCATCCCTCATTGTTAATATTTGGATGGTAAATCTGTGTTTTGAAGCTAATCTGTGGCGGTTTAAACGGATAATCTTGCGGGAAGTTAATGTTTAAGTAAAACACTCCTCCTTGATAAGGCGAATTTGGAGGCCCAGTAATGGTTGCTTGCCAATTCCAGAGATCCTCCCCGATTGGGCCTGCATTACACAAAACTGGAGGTTCTTTTCCAAAGTCGAATACTGGATTTAGCGCCGCAGGCTAAAATTTTAAGAATTTTGTAAAGCCAACAAGTAGGGTTGTCGGTTCCTGGAAATTCTTCGGCCAGACCAAAACTAAACCCGAAAACCCCCAAGAAAATTCTTGAGTCAGGACTCTGGACCAAGACCAATATTATCTCGGAGTGTACCAACCCAACTTTTCAAATTTTAAAAATTAAGAATGGTTAATATTAAATAAAACATTTAATCAAATGCTAAATATTGATGCAGGGAATGTTAAATGGAAGAGAAGGTCTGTCCGATCCATCTGTATTATTTTTTGGAGTCTTAGTTGTTACTAAGATGAATTAGTTAACTTGAAGATAGAACCTGTATGAGTTTACAGCTCTCAAAATCAAGTCCCGGTTATTGAGATTAACCTTGGTTCTCTTATGACCCTCTCAGTACTGTCTCTAGCTCACAATCCGATCTTTAATAAAATAAATTTACTTCATATTATTAAAATACTTAATTAATACTGCAACAAGAATGATTAATACATTTGTTAACAACTCCGAATGTTCCATTATTTTTGGAAGTCTTAGCCGTTGTTAAGATTAATTAGCTTTTGACCCATTCACTTTTACAATACCTATGTAGTTAAATTGGGGTTCCCCAAGCTATGGTTAAGCGAAAAGCACAGACTCGGTTTAGCCAAGACCTGGATGAGTAAGGCAAAAAAATAATTAAATGGGGATTCCGTCCTATTCAGGAATTTTAAATAGATGTGGATAAACGTTGTCACGAGTGAAGAAAAAGTCAGGGTTCTTTCGATTGGACGCAATAGAAAAAGTATATCAAATTGCACTGCCATTAACATATAAAATGATTTTTTGTTGAAAAAAAATAAACAATGAAATTTCGAGGTCAACTCTTACCTCCAGAAAACAAATTAAAAATAAGCGTAAAACAATTAGAATTCCTTTTTTATATGTAAAAGGTTTGTTTAGGCAAAGAAATATTTGAATAATTCAAAGAAATTCTTTGTCTGATAACCGGCAAATTATTCCGCGGCAATCAGAAGGTGAACCTAACGAAGGTCAACTCACTAATGGTTAATTGCACTGGAGCTCAACTCCAAATGGGTACACCCCAACCTACCGCAGGCCAACCTACCGCCGAGCTATAACTTCGTTCGGAATTGCCGAATCCGGGACGCCCTGGTATGGTTCGATTCAGCTCGTCAAGGCGCATCGAACCATACCAGCGTGTCTCGGATTCGACAATTATGAACGAAGTTATAGCTCGGCGGTAGGTTGGGCTCGCGGTAGGTTGGCCTGCTCAACTCCAAATATGTACGCGGATAAAGGAGACTCAGGATCAATAAACTTTGGCCTCCTCGCTTTTGCGCGTCCAAGTCTAAGTTTACGTTAAATGCAAAATTTCTATACAATATCTATTTGTTAAAATCTAGTTTTCATAAATTCCTTCTCGTATTTTTTGATTTGGCATCGGCATTTCGAGTGTTATATTTTTTGGAAGCTGAACAATTTTCAGCTATTTTTTATTGCAAGACTGATGTGTAGTAATTTTATTATATGAGGGTTCAGTTATTATAGTAGGCCCAGCTTCTAAAAATAAAGCATCGGAATCGGATTGCACCAACATTTTTCCTTTAATGAGAACATACATTTCTTACTAAATTAATAAAATAATAAATATCTTTTAAAAATCCCAAAGTCCGATCATAAAAGGAAGGGTAGCTTGGAGTTCTCATTAGGAAGCTGAACGGAAACCGTAGTATCTGTTAGTTATGTGTGGGTCCAGTATAAAAGCAGTCAGTAGTGCTCTCGGATTCATATTTAAATAAATGATTGAAGAGGCCCTGCCCGCGAACTGACCACTGTCTCTCTATTTTTTCTATCACATCTATTACTGGTCATTTCTGTCTTTCTTCTATTTGAAGTCATTTGTCAGACACTGGTCAGTCAAGGCTTGCTCATGACTAAGGTGGTTTTTGTGCTTTATTCCAATATAAATCCGAGCCCTAATCATTATAATCATTCTTGGTCGCAACTGTGCTGACCGTCGCTTCCTATCCTTCGTCCTTCTTACCTTTTGTCACCTTCGTTATTCTTGTATTTACTATTCTGATAAACGTGTTATTCTATTCTTGTATTATTCTTTTAGTAAGACCGATACCTAGGACTAGGGTTGCCGTTTCGATTTGAGCCGACGTTCGGTGCATTTTTCGAGCTTGGTTTATTCCGATTCGGTTCGTTTTCGAGACGAAAAGTTATTCTATTCTTGTATTATAGCTATAAACGGTTAGATCTCATTAAAAGATACCGACTTCCCAGGCCAAACTAAATATAATATACGTTTTTCTCAATGTGTTGGCCAGTGAGTAAGTTTATGATCTTCGGTTTTCTCTATTCTCTAGACCTAGTAACTAACAGAAAAGTAACTAACAGAAAAACATTTTAAATAGATAAAATTTTATCAAAAAAATACAAAAATTACATAGGTGGCAATTTACATAATTGATATGAACAGATGTTGACAGTTGGCTAAACGAGCAAGACGGATTGCTAATGACTACGTTTATACACATTCAAAATACACATTTATAATAATAAAACCTCTTAAAGATTATATATATTTTTCCAAGTCCGCTAATATTTATAAAAGATTTCACGGTTCAGAGAAACAGCTTTGTTGAGAGAAAGCCAAAATTTCCATAAGATCCTTTTTCAAGTCGTAAAAATTACGGGTTGCTTACGTACAAAAAATAATTATAAGAAAATCGGGCTTTTTCTAGGTTAGAAATTTTCAAAAATCATTGCAAGGAAAATATGACTTTTTATAAAGACTTAGAATCATTAAAATGATTTAAATCGAAATCGGTTGAAATTTAGCTTTTAAAACTAAAAGGGTTTTTTCAGAAAATTAAAAATTGAAGGCTTAGTTTCTTCTTTAATCACCTCAAGTTTCGGTTTCCATTGATGGCGTTTATTTTGTTGTTTCATTTCTTCTCCATCTAAAAATTTAAAAGCTAGCAATGGATATACAAAACATGTTTAAGTATTAAACTGTTGGAATTTAGCCACTCATCTCAGCTCTTATCTTCATTTTATACTCACATATCACGATCTAAAATACCCCATACTTACTTAAGAGTAGGGATCGAATTTATGGATTCCTATATTTTTTCTGGTTTCAGATACACATATCCTCGGTTTCGGGACTCCCGTAGAATCACAAATATGATCTAGTCCCGTCCACAATTTAATTCTTACCATTTGTTTCGCAATTTTTCCTTTTTAAATTTGTCTGTGGTTGTCCTCCTTTTGCATTTAATTGCATGTTTAATTTATGATCGGCCAACATTTTTTGTATGTCGTCTTTATTTACCGGTTTTTGCTTAGGCAAACTTTTTGTTTCGGAACTGTTACCAGTAGATGAATTAGCAGAACTCCCAATTTTTTTGTATAACAATTTTTTAGAAAAAAATGTAAGCATATTTGAAGCTGACATTTTTGAGGTTGACTCTTTTGGCGTTAACCCTTTCGAAGTTGGCCTTCTGGACTTGTTTCACTTGAATTTTCTATTTGAAAGTAAATCAAAAATAGGAGAATAAAAATCAATTTCATCGAGACTTAAAGTCTTTGAAATCTAAATATTTTTCTAAAATTTTAAAAATTTATTACGCAGGCTTGGTTACATTCAGTCATTTAATTTTGCCAAAATCGTCTAGGAAACATGAAATAAGAGGGCGGCGTTGACTAAATAATGTTAGATTGTTTGTCAAAGTGGTTTTTAAATGACATCTTTTCTTGTCACCTCGTTTCTTAACGTGTCAAGGCAAAACAGCATCTAGATATAATACTGTTCAGGACAAGAGGGAAGGTTTTTCCCACAATGTTTTCAATACAAGGGTGTTATTTCCCAGTAGTTGGGAAAGCTTCTCCTAGTCTTGGACAATATTTTGAAAGGATGAATTTTGTCAGAATGGAGTCTTATCTTGACGGACTTCTGGTAAAGACGATATTTTGGAAGAAAAGTTTTGTCTGAATACCGTTTCGGATACAATTTTGTCGTTTTAAATCCTTGTCCCTGTGGTAGAAACCCAAAATTTATAAAAATTTTCAAGCATCCTTAACCATAATAGGAGAACTTTTATCTTTTTCATTTAAAAATTAAAAAAAAATGTTTAGACTACTATATACAATTGGAATCTATGCGGATTATACGTTCGTATACTATTTTTCAATTTAGAACTGACCTAACGTGTAAAACACTAAAAATTTATAAGAACTTTCTAGGATTTTCAACAATATCGAAAATATGTATTCATTTTTTCTTTTAAAAATTGGAAAAAAATTTTTAAAGGCTATTGAATAATGGAGACTGATAGCTATGAGTAGGATGAAGAAAGAGGATAGGGCTTTCAAGCGAATTAATATACAAACAGCAAGGAGGGAAAATCTTTTAAAGATTTTTAATAGACAGGGAGGGAGGCATATGGATCCTATATTGTCGAAGAATCATAGTTATGGATAGGTAAAAGAAGAGATAGTGTGGAGATGTCAAAAATTCCCATTGACATTGATTAGTTAAAATCTTATGATTTATTTTCATATGATTTTTATTTTTAACATTAAATAATAGGCAAAATTAAAAAAATAGAAAAAGAAAATAGGACTCTGAAAAAGTTGTTTAGTAGAGATGGCTGTAATTCCGTGAAGTCCGTGAAGTCTATATCCGTATCGGTTTATATACTTTTAACTTTTGATGCAGATCCATTTGCGGCTCATATTTTCACATGGCTCATATTTTCATACTTATTAAATTCATTTAAATTCAAAAAATGTTTATTATAAAAGTTTGGGAGTGAATAGGGCATGAAGAGGGAGAGAGCTAAAAAGAAAGATAAAACTCAAGATTCCGACTCCCGGGGAATCTCAAGATTCCGACTCCCCCTTACACCTATCTTCAACATCAATTTTGTGTACGAAAAAGTCGTCCTAAATAATACTGTTCTAATAAAATTTATTTAAGGAGGATTATTATTATTATATTTACGGAATAAAGCAAACAAAATGATGGGTTAACTTTCAAAACCTGGACAATATTTATCAAAAATAAAAAGATAAAAGATGGAAAGAAAATTTTAAAGGATAAGGAATCGAAAAACTAAAGAATTCAGAAATGAGAAGGGAAATTTGTTAAAGAAAGCAAAAAAGTCAGAAATTAAAAAATCTAATTGAAATCTGATAACAAGATTATATTATTTTATACTCATTTTTATCCATTCATCGCTTTGTGTAGTCTGACTTCTCCAAATTGTATCCGCCTTCAACTTCGATCTATAATATCAAAGTAAACTAAATTTTAAAGCACAAACAACAACCTGCCTTCGTTATTTGATTAATTCATTCTTTTCTGTTTAATGTAGCAAGCAGCGCATAAATAGTGTCCTGGTTTTGAATGGCGGTACCATTTTGGTGTATGAGTAACACCGCAAATAGTACAATTCCGATCTTTTGTGTTTATCTAAATATTTATAGAAAAAGGTATGGAAACTTATAAATGTTAAATCTAATGATTTATTTATTACTTTATTCATACAGATTTAAGAAAATTTTATTTATTAAATTCAGATCATATGTCGGTTTAATCAAATAGGTGTTTATAGGAACAGCCGTTCAGCCCAATTCAGAAAGATTCATTTAAAAAGTCCCGATAAGAATTATTAAAAACCGTCGCTAATATTGTAAATCTTGCCTTTGTAGTATTAAAACATAATTCATTTGATCTAAACTTTCGATATTTGTATTTATATGCGTTACATCTCTTGCACATGTAATGTTCTTTTAGTAAATTAGACCACTTTTTTGTCTGCGTAGCTTTACAATTGAAACATTTTCGTTTATTTACTTTAATTATTTCACCTATAATTATTAAGGAAAATTATTTAGCCGAATGAAAGATAGACAAAGTTAAAAATTTATTTACTTATTTTATTTCCAATGAATAAAATTCTACTTTTTAATTCTTTCGGATATTCAAATTTTTGTTTTTCTAACAATTTAATTTTATATCCAATTAAATTAATTTCCGTCCAATAACTTTTTAAAAGTTTGCCTTTGTAACTTTCTATATTCTTTTTTAATAATTCTTTTTTATTTATATTTTCTAAACTTTCTTGTAATAATGAAGTTTCATAATAATTATTATTCATTATAAAATTATTATTTAAGCGACTCTTAGAAAGATTAAATTTTTGGCTTATATTTCATATAATCAAATATAAAATACCTGTTTTCCAAAGTTTTTCAAAAATTTCTTAACAATTTTATTATTGGCAATTTCAATCAAAATTCTCATTTTTAATTGAGAGATATATTTAGCCCTACGACTTAGTTTGACAATAAAAACATTATTGACAGGATTTACATCAAGCTCACAAAACGATTCTTTATTGTTATGAATATAATCAACTATTCTACTATTTTGTTTTACATTCATTATCATTACAAAACGTTCCTTTATTTGAATATTTTTTAAATAAATAAATTCTCTTTTTTCTTTCCAATCTTCTTTTATTTTTAATCCAACCTCAACCATTTTACAGTTAATTTGGATATTCAACAGAACAACCAAATATGAGAGAAGAATAATAACAAATTTATTCATCTTAAATTTTAATGTTAAAAATATTTTATAAAATACAAATAAAAGCTATTGAAATTATTTTTAAGGTTAAAAGTAAAAATTTTATTCAATTTTTAAAATAAAGACATGGGTTTGTTTTGTAATATTCTTACGGGTCTTCATTGAATAGTAAATAGTTCAGAATTATCATAATATGTAGTTCTTGTTAAAGACAAACCTTTTTAATTTTATACCACAATTCTTTTGGTCTGTAGTTTCCATTATTCCTTTGATTATATATG
This sequence comes from Meloidogyne enterolobii, assembly GCA_963681835.1. Lineage (NCBI taxonomy): Eukaryota > Metazoa > Nematoda > Chromadorea > Rhabditida > Meloidogynidae > Meloidogyne > Meloidogyne enterolobii. The sequence goes on from CAVMJV010000006.1 coordinate 2,659,841, forward strand.
TAGCATGATCGGCACAAATAATGCTCCTCTTTCAGGTATGCATACCAGTTCTTAGTTAGTGTAGTTTCACAATTGAAACATTGTCGTCTGTATATTTTATTAATGACATCTATAAATTTTAACAACAAATATTTAAAATTACGCTAAATAAATCCAAAAATCTAACTATATTTACTTATTTTATTGCCCATATGAATAATTTTGCTTTCTAATTCTTTCGGATATTCAACTTTTTGTTTTACTAACAATTCAATTCTATATCCAATTAAATTAATTTCCGTCCAATAACTTTTTAAAAGTTTGCCTTTGTAACTTTCTATATTCTCTTTTAATAATTCTTTTTTATTTATTTTTTCTAAACTTTCATCTATTATAGAAGTTTCATAATAATTATTATTCATGATAAATTTATTATTTAGACGAGTCTTAGATATTAAATTTGTGTATATTGAAGTCTTAAATTTTGAATTATCAAATATAAAATACCTGTTTTCCCAAGTCTTTCAAAAATTTCTTGACAATTTCATAATTAGCAATTTCAATCAAAATTCTCATTTTTAATTGAGAGTTAAATTTTGAACAATGATTTAGTTTAACAATAAAAACTTTTTTAACAGGATCTATTTCAATTTTACAAAACGATACAGTATTCTTATAAAGATAATCAACTATTCTATTATTTGGTTTTACATTCATTATCACTACAAAACGTTCCTTTATTTGAATATTTTTTAAATAAATAAATTCTCTTTTTCCTTTCCAATCTTCTTTTATTTTTAATCCAACTTCAACCATTTTACAGTTAATTTGGATATTCAACAGAACAACCAAATATGAGAGAAGAATAATAACAAATTTATTCATCTTAAATTTTAATGTTAAAAATATTTTATAAAATACAAATAAAAGCTATTGAAATTATTTTTAAGGTTAAAAGTAAAAATTTTATTCAATTTTTAAAATAAAGACATGGGTTTGTTTTGTAATATTCTTACGGGTCTGGTAACAGTTAACAGTAAACAGGTAATTAAATCTATTTGTATTAATTGATATTTAAATTTATTTAATGTTGATGGATTAAATAAATATTGCTAAAGAAAAATATTTATGAGAATTTATAAATCTGGAATATGAATTTATGCTGAATATTTTATTATATTATAAATAATATATAAGATAAAAACGCAAAAGTACGTGTAGACTTAAACAAATATTCTAAATATTCTCATTTTTTAAAGTTTAATTAAATGCTAACATTTTTTAAAGTTTAATTAAATGCTTTGTTAGCATTTAATTAAACTTTAAAAAATGAGAATATTTAGAATATTTGTTTAAGTCTACACGTACTTTTGCGTTTTTATCTTATATATTATTTATAATATAATAAAATATTCAGCATAAATTCATATTCCAGATTTATAAATTCTCATAAATATAGTTTCTTTGGAAAAAAATACACAATTTTTATTTCCTGAAAAAAGGGTATAAAAGTAGTATTTCAAATAAATTTTAAATTATTTTTATTTCTTTAAAAAAATATACCATTTTTATTTCCTTGGAAAAGGGGGAATAAATGTGGTATATATACATACTACTGTTTTTATGTATTTTAAAAAAAAATTCTAAAATAGTAAATTATAATAAACAAAAACTTGAATGTAATAAACCTATCAGCGGGTAGGAGTTAATAAAAAAAATATACATATCATGGAAACAAAATGTTTTTACAATTTGATCCTAAGATTATCATTTACATTTTGAATAAAATTTAAAGTTGTTACAACGACAAGATATCAAATAAAATTAGATAATACAAACGGTTTGGGAAAATTATATAAAAATTACACTTTTTAAAAATATTCTTTTGTTCATTATCCTTTAAATTTTTAGTTGTTTTCGCCTTGTCCTATATTGTTTAAGATAACATTTATAACACAAATCGTTTTCAGACATTGAATCACGGTACCAATGTGGCGTTTTTGTTATACCGCAAATAAAGCAAGTTCGATGTTGTGTATTTCGCTAAAATATTTATATAACAAGTATTTGAACATAAATATTTAAATTATAATTATCGATAAAGATTCACTAAAATAACTCTACGAAGATACTTAGGTACTCGTTCATAATTTATGGTAATATACAGTATTTGCATTAAGTTGAATCTATTCAACTAAACTAATTTCTCTCTGTGTAAAGATAAATATTTTGCTTTCTACTCTCTATATGTAAATTCTTCAGAATAAAAACGGCTCGGAGTCACAAAAATTAACAAATAATGATAAAGATACCTTTGTAGCTCTAAACCATAATTTATTTGATCTAAACTTTCCAAATTTGTGTTTATAATCGCCACATTTTTGGCACAAGTAATGTTCTTTTAGTGCACTATACCAATGTTTTGTTTGTGTAACACTACAATTGAAACAATGACGCTTGTTTCTTTCATTAACTCCACCTATAATTATTAATGAAAATTTTTTAGTCAACTGCAAAGATAGACAAAGCTTAAAATTTAAAATTACTTATTTTATTTCCAATTTCAATAATTTTCCTTTCTAATTCTTTCGGATATTCAAAGTTCTGTTTTTCTAACAATTCAATTTTATTTCCAATTAAATTAATTTCCGTCCAATAACTTGATAAAAGTTTGTCTTTGTAGTTTTCTATAATTTCTTTTAATAATTCTTTTTTATTTATTTTTATATTTTCCAAACTCTCATCTAATATAGAAGTTTCATAAAAATTATCCTTCTCAGTAAATTATTATATCTGAGTGCCTAAAATTAAAGGATAAATTAGGAATAGTGTCTTTTCCAGTCCCCATTTTTTCCTCCCCAATCTTTTTACCCTATGTTTGTACAGAATGGTCAAATCTTCCCCTTTCTTCCATCAATTTTACTTTCTATATTTTACCTAAAAACAAACAAAAAGATTATTTTGTAATATTTAAAAAAGTATGAGATCATCATGTCTCACTTTTTTCATCATCATGTCTCTTTTTTATCCTTGTAAAAACTGAATAAAAGATTAATATTTTTGATTGATTTTAGCAAAATATAGAAAGGCAAATTTGATGGAAGAAAGGGGAAGATTTGAACATTCCGTACAAACATAGGGTAAAAAATTGGGGAGGAAAAAAGGGGGACTGGAAATGAGACTATTAACATAAATTATTCTTATAATATTCATGTAACTTTTTAGGTTTTCAATTTCTATTCTCGATTTCGATTATTATAGAATAAGTTAATCATAACAGCATGATTAATAGAACTTCACTTGTATTTTATTTTATCATGTGAAGTTTGATTAATAAAGCATAAAATACCCGTTTTTCTAATACTTGTAAAATTTTTTTAATTATTTTATTGTTGTCAATCTCAATCACAATTTTCCTTTTTAATAAAAATTTTGGATTTGTCCGGCGAACATTTAATTCAATATTTATAAAAATATTTGTATTAATATCCAAGTCAACCAAACGTGTAAATCCCTCCAAATTGTAATTGGAACCGAAATATCTATAGTTATGCTTTTCGATTGTTTTCACTACAAAACGCCCCTTCAGTTCAACAGATTTTAAATAAATAAATTCTCTTTTTTCTTCCCAGTCATCTTTGATTTTTAACTCAACTCGCATTTGTTTTCCTACGCAATGAAAATTCAAGCAAATAATTAAATATATGCGAATGATCAAATTAAATTTATTCATCTGAAATTTTGTGTAATATGTAAAACATCACAATTTTATTTTATAGGAGTCGCTTTGTAGAAGGAGTAGCTTTTGGAGACCACTGGGAACCTCAAATAGCGTGAGCGTTTGCAGAGATGGGCGCTATGACATTTTAGCGTTCTGACGATTGGCTTGATTTTTATAATTAGGCGTGCCAAAACGCCAGAATTTTACAAACTTAATTTCGAAATCTTTCTACACCATGGGAAGGCTGTTCAATAACTACTTTTTCATTCAAAATTTTGAAAAGTTTTGCAACGGCGCATAATAACAGTATAGGTTCTTCCTAGAGTTTGAAAATTCATTAAAGAGGGTCCTTTTTCGAATTCTATTATATTATATTAAGAAAGTGCATTTTTCCTTCCTTAATATGAAATACTTGTCAGCAGTTTCTTCCGCGTTGAATTCCATTATATTTGCTTGTGGCATAATCAAATGAGAAATAATTTCAAAGGTCTCCTGATTTCAAAGGTCCTTCTTTGCCAAAATAATTTCAAAGGTCCTCATTTGCGTGCCGCCACAGGAGCACCAAGTCATGGTCTCGGCTCACAGTTGAATCCGCGGGCTAATTTTTTTGTCATTCGACTCAGTAATTGGAACCGAAATATCTATAGTTATGCTTTTCGATTGTTTTCACTACAAAACGCCCCTTCAGTTCAACAGATTTTAAATAAATAAATTCTCTTTTTTCTTCCCAGTCATCTTTGATTTTTAACTCAACTCGCATTTGTTTTCCTACGCAATGAAAATTCAAGCAAATAATTAAATATATGCGAATGATCAAATTAAATTTATTCATCTGAAATTTTGTGTAATATGTAAAACATCACAATTTTATTTTATAGGAGTCGCTTTGTAGAAGGAGTAGCTTTTGGAGACCACTGGGAACCTCAAATAGCGTGAGCGTTTGCAGAGATGGGCGCTATGACATTTTAGCGTTCTGACGATTGGCTTGATTTTTATAATTAGGCGTGCCAAAACGCCAGAATTTTACAAACTTAATTTCGAAATCTTTCTACACCATGGGAAGGTTTTTTTTGTTTTTTTTTGTTAGAAAAACAGAACTTTGAATATCCGAAAGAATTAGAAAGGAAAATTATTGAAATTGGAAATAAAATAAGTAATTTTAAATTTTAAGCTTTGTCTATCTTTGCAGTTGACTAAAAAATTTTCATTAATAATTATAGGTGGAGTTAATGAAAGAAACAAGCGTCATTGTTTCAATTGTAGTGTTACACAAACAAAACATTGGTATAGTGCACTAAAAGAACATTACTTGTGCCAAAAATGTGGCGATTATAAACACAAATTTGGAAAGTTTAGATCAAATAAATTATGGTTTAGAGCTACAAAGGTATCTTTATCATTATTTGTTAATTTTTGTGACTCCGAGCCGTTTTTATTCTGAAGAATTTACATATAGAGAGTAGAAAGCAAAATATTTATCTTTACACAGAGAGAAATTAGTTTAGTTGAATAGATTCAACTTAATGCAAATACTGTATATTACCATAAATTATGAACGAGTACCTAAGTATCTTCGTAGAGTTATTTTAGTGAATCTTTATCGATAATTATAATTTAAATATTTATGTTCAAATACTTGTTATATAAATATTTTAGCGAAATACACAACATCGAACTTGCTTTATTTGCGGTATAACAAAAACGCCACATTGGTACCGTGATTCAATGTCTGAAAACGATTTGTGTTATAAATGTTATCTTAAACAATATAGGACAAGGCGAAAACAACTAAAAATTTAAAGGATAATGAACAAAAGAATATTTTTAAAAAGTGTAATTTTTATATAATTTTCCCAAACCGTTTGTATTATCTAATTTTATTTGATATCTTGTCGTTGTAACAACTTTAAATTTTATTCAAAATGTAAATGATAATCTTAGGATCAAATTGTAAAAACATTTTGTTTCCATGATATGTATATTTTTTTTATTAACTCCTACCCGCTGATAGGTTTATTACATTCAAGTTTTTGTTTATTATAATTTACTATTTTAGAATTTTTTTTAAAATACATAAAAACAGTAGTATGTATATATACCACATTTATTCCCCCTTTTCCAAGGAAATAAAAATGGTATATTTTTTTAAAGAAATAAAAATAATTTAAAATTTATTTGAAATACTACTTTTATACCCTTTTTTCAGGAAATAAAAATTGTGTATTTTTTTCCAAAGAAACTATATTTATGAGAATTTATAAATCTGGAATATGAATTTATGCTGAATATTTTATTATATTATAAATAATATATAAGATAAAAACGCAAAAGTACGTGTAGACTTAAACAAATATTCTAAATATTCTCATTTTTTAAAGTTTAATTAAATGCTAACAAAGCATTTAATTAAACTTTAAAAAATGTTAGCATTTAATTAAACTTTAAAAAATGAGAATATTTAGAATATTTGTTTAAGTCTACACGTACTTTTGCGTTTTTATCTTATATATTATTTATAATATAATAAAATATTCAGCATAAATTCATATTCCAGATTTATAAATTCTCATAAATATTTTTCTTTAGCAATATTTATTTAATCCATCAACATTAAATAAATTTAAATATCAATTAATACAAATAGATTTAATTACCTGTTTACTGTTAACTGTTACCAGACCCGTAAGAATATTACAAAACAAACCCATGTCTTTATTTTAAAAATTGAATAAAATTTTTACTTTTAACCTTAAAAATAATTTCAATAGCTTTTATTTGTATTTTATAAAATATTTTTAACATTAAAATTTAAGATGAATAAATTTGTTATTATTCTTCTCTCATATTTGGTTGTTCTGTTGAATATCCAAATTAACTGTAAAATGGTTGAAGTTGGATTAAAAATAAAAGAAGATTGGAAAGGAAAAAGAGAATTTATTTATTTAAAAAATATTCAAATAAAGGAACGTTTTGTAGTGATAATGAATGTAAAACCAAATAATAGAATAGTTGATTATCTTTATAAGAATACTGTATCGTTTTGTAAAATTGAAATAGATCCTGTTAAAAAAGTTTTTATTGTTAAACTAAATCATTGTTCAAAATTTAACTCTCAATTAAAAATGAGAATTTTGATTGAAATTGCTAATTATGAAATTGTCAAGAAATTTTTGAAAGACTTGGGAAAACAGGTATTTTATATTTGATAATTCAAAATTTAAGACTTCAATATACACAAATTTAATATCTAAGACTCGTCTAAATAATAAATTTATCATGAATAATAATTATTATGAAACTTCTATAATAGATGAAAGTTTAGAAAAAATAAATAAAAAAGAATTATTAAAAGAGAATATAGAAAGTTACAAAGGCAAACTTTTAAAAAGTTATTGGACGGAAATTAATTTAATTGGATATAGAATTGAATTGTTAGTAAAACAAAAAGTTGAATATCCGAAAGAATTAGAAAGCAAAATTATTCATATGGGCAATAAAATAAGTAAATATAGTTAGATTTTTGGATTTATTTAGCGTAATTTTAAATATTTGTTGTTAAAATTTATAGATGTCATTAATAAAATATACAGACGACAATGTTTCAATTGTGAAACTACACTAACTAAGAACTGGTATGCATACCTGAAAGAGGAGCATTATTTGTGCCGATCATGCTACATATATAATCAAAGGAATAATGGAAACTACAGACCAAAAGAATTGTGGTATAAAATTAAAAAGGTTTGTCTTTAACAAGAACTACATATTATGATAATTCTGAACTATTTACTATTCAATGAAATTCTTATGTACTCATTTCGGACTTATTTACTTATTTTGACTAAACCGATATTTGCCCTCTCTTTAAAACTAATATTTTCGTAAATTAGTATAGTTTAGTAAATAATTCTTTTTAGTGTAAAAGAACTTTTATAAATTTACATACTTTTTTCTATAATTATATAGATAACTCCTCAAGATCGAAATTGTTCTATTTGCAACGTCACTCATACATCACAATGGCACCGTTATTCAAAACAAGGACTCTATTTATGTGCTGCTTGTTACCATAAACAGAAAAGAATAAATAAATCAATCAAAAATACGAAGGCAGATGGTTGATTTTGCTTTAAAACTTTGTTTACTTTAATATTATAGATTGAAGTTGAAAGCGGCTACAATTTGGGAAAGTCGGAATATACCCAACTATGAATGGATAAAAATGAGGATAAAATTATACAATCCGTAATATAAACTTTCAATTATATTCTTTTACTTCTCGACTTTTTTCTTTTTTTAGAAAATTCTCCTCTCCTTTATGAATTATTTAATTTATTTAATTCCTTTTCATTTAAAATTTTATTTTCCATATTCAAATCTTTATATTTTTGATAAATTTTGTCCAATCTTTATATTTTTGATAAATTTTGTCCAAATTTTGTCTTCTTCTTCTTTGTTTTTCTACATTAACCAAGAACTTGCGTGGGTTTAGCAGAATATTTCTTTAATAAAGAAAATACCTACTAAAAACCAATCGTATAATAAAATTTTTTAGCAAGATAAGGAGTAGAAAACCTCGCTTCAACGATTAAAGAGTACAATGAAAGTGTCGAGCAAATTAATTTATCAGAAACGTTGAGAGAACAAATAAATAAAGCGAGAAAAAATTTGTTAGGTATCTTGGGCACGTCAGGATTACATATTTGTATAAAGTTTTATTTTGAAGATTTATTTTAGTAAAATAAAAATAACTTTATAAAGATTTATATTTTAGTTTCTTTGGAAAAAAATACACAATTTTTATTTCCTGAAAAAAGGGTATAAAAGTAGTATTTCAAATAAATTTTAAATTATTTTTATTTCTTTAAAAAAATATACCATTTTTATTTCCTTGGAAAAGGGGGAATAAATGTGGTATATATACATACTACTGTTTTTATGTATTTTAAAAAAAAAATTCTAAAATAGTAAATTATAATAAACAAAAACTTGAATGTAATAAACCTATCAGCGGGTAGGAGTTAATAAAAAAAATATACATATCATGGAAACAAAATGTTTTTACAATTTGATCCTAAGATTATCATTTACATTTTGAATAAAATTTAAAGTTGTTACAACGACAAGATATCAAATAAAATTAGATAATACAAACGGTTTGGGAAAATTATATAAAAATTACACTTTTTAAAAATATTCTTTTGTTCATTATCCTTTAAATTTTTAGTTGTTTTCGCCTTGTCCTATATTGTTTAAGATAACATTTATAACACAAATCGTTTTCAGACATTGAATCACGGTACCAATGTGGCGTTTTTGTTATACCGCAAATAAAGCAAGTTCGATGTTGTGTATTTCGCTAAAATATTTATATAACAAGTATTTGAACATAAATATTTAAATTATAATTATCGATAAAGATTCACTAAAATAACTCTACGAAGATACTTAGGTACTCGTTCATAATTTATGGTAATATACAGTATTTGCATTAAGTTGAATCTATTCAACTAAACTAATTTCTCTCTGTGTAAAGATAAATATTTTGCTTTCTACTCTCTATATGTAAATTCTTCAGAATAAAAACGGCTCGGAGTCACAAAAATTAACAAATAATGATAAAGATACCTTTGTAGCTCTAAACCATAATTTATTTGATCTAAACTTTCCAAATTTGTGTTTATAATCGCCACATTTTTGGCACAAGTAATGTTCTTTTAGTGCACTATACCAATGTTTTGTTTGTGTAACACTACAATTGAAACAATGACGCTTGTTTCTTTCATTAACTCCACCTATAATTATTAATGAAAATTTTTTAGTCAACTGCAAAGATAGACAAAGCTTAAAATTTAAAATTACTTATTTTATTTCCAATTTCAATAATTTTCCTTTCTAATTCTTTCGGATATTCAAAGTTCTGTTTTTCTAACAATTCAATTTTATTTCCAATTAAATTAATTTCCGTCCAATAACTTGATAAAAGTTTGTCTTTGTAGTTTTCTATAATTTCTTTTAATAATTCTTTTTTATTTATTTTTATATTTTCCAAACTCTCATCTAATATAGAAGTTTCATAAAAATTATCCTTCTCAGTAAATTATTATATCTGAGTGCCTAAAATTAAAGGATAAATTAGGAATAGTGTCTTTTCCAGTCCCCATTTTTTCCTCCCCAATCTTTTTACCCTATGTTTGTACAGAATGGTCAAATCTTCCCCTTTCTTCCATCAATTTTACTTTCTATATTTTACCTAAAAACAAACAAAAAGATTATTTTGTAATATTTAAAAAAGTATGAGATCATCATGTCTCACTTTTTTCATCATCATGTCTCTTTTTTATCCTTGTAAAAACTGAATAAAAGATTAATATTTTTGATTGATTTTAGCAAAATATAGAAAGGCAAATTTGATGGAAGAAAGGGGAAGATTTGAACATTCCGTACAAACATAGGGTAAAAAATTGGGGAGGAAAAAAGGGGGACTGGAAATGAGACTATTAACATAAATTATTCTTATAATATTCATGTAACTTTTTAGGTTTTCAATTTCTATTCTCGATTTCGATTATTATAGAATAAGTTAATCATAACAGCATGATTAATAGAACTTCACTTGTATTTTATTTTATCATGTGAAGTTTGGTTAATAAAGCATAAAATACCCGTTTTTCTAATACATGTAAAATTTTTTTAATTATTTTATTGTTGTCAATCTCAATCACAATTTTCCTTTTTAATAAAAATTTTGGATTTGTCCGGCGAACATTTAATTCAATATTTATAAAAATATTTGTATTAATATCCAAGTCAACCAAACGTGTAAATCCCTCCAAATTGTAATTGGAACCGAAATATCTATAGTTATGCTTTTCGATTGTTTTCACTACAAAACGCCCCTTCAGTTCAACAGATTTTAAATAAATAAATTCTCTTTTTTCTTCCCAGTCATCTTTGATTTTTAACTCAACTCGCATTTGTTTTCCTACGCAATGAAAATTCAAGCAAATAATTAAATATATGCGAATGATCAAATTAAATTTATTCATCTGAAATTTTGTGTAATATGTAAAACATCACAATTTTATTTTATAGGAGTCGCTTTGTAGAAGGAGTAGCTTTTGGAGACCACTGGGAACCTCAAATAGCGTGAGCGTTTGCAGAGATGGGCGCTATGACATTTTAGCGTTCTGACGATTGGCTTGATTTTTATAATTAGGCGTGCCAAAACGCCAGAATTTTACAAACTTAATTTCGAAATCTTTCTACACCATGGGAAGGCTGTTCAATAACTACTTTTTCATTCAAAATTTTGAAAAGTTTTGCAACGGCGCATAATAACAGTATAGGTTCTTCCTAGAGTTTGAAAATTCATTAAAGAGGGTCCTTTTTCGAATTCTATTATATTATATTAAGAAAGTGCAGTTTTCCTTCCTTAATATGAAATACTTGTCAGCAGTTTCTTCCGCGTTGAATTCCATTATATTTGCTTGTGGCATAATCAAATGAGAAATAATTTCAAAGGTCTCCTGATTTCAAAGGTCCTTCTTTGCCAAAATAATTTCAAAGGTCCTCATTTGCGTGCCGCCACAGGAGCACCAAGTCATGGTCTCGGCTCACAGTTGAATCCGCGGGCTAATTTTTTTGTCATTCGACTCAGCCCGACGAGCCTTTCAAATGACTTATAAATCATTTATTTTTAGATCACGTTAAGAAAGTGCAGTTTAATTCAATTCTTTTCTTTATCATTCCTCATTTGATTATGCCACAGGTAAATATAATGGAATTGAACACGGAAGAAAATGCTGACCATTATGTCTTATTAAGGAAGGAAAAAAGTAATGGAAAAGTTATTTTCTAATTTTAAAATAGTAAAGCATAAGTAAGAAAATCGACATTATCGGGCGATTCCCTCTTAAAATTTATGTAAATGGAGCTATCAAATCGTCCGAACGGGACTTTACATCTAGCATTTGTTGTGATACTATTTTTAGCCTTAAAGTTTAAACTGTACAATAAGGAGGTACATTCAGTTTAATATGACTAATAAATCCTTACATAATTATCTATTTTTATAAAGGCGGGATAATAATAATTATAATTTAAACATGCTGAGACCTTAATCGACTAAAACTCACGACAAATAATTAAAAAAAGAATTAAAGTCGTTTAAAAAAGTTTGCTAATAATTTTAAAATGTATATGAATTCATTGACAGTCCTAACTGCTTTTAAATGGAGCTTTGGAGGGGAGGAGTTTAGAAATAGAGAGTGAAAAATTACGAGTATACCTAAATCTCCGCCCTTTCCTCTACCTATGTGAGTGACCAAATATCAGCTTCACATATGATGCATATGCACTTTTAACACGTCTGATTTGACATTTTTAGAATAGAGAAGAGGAAGGGAGTAGTTGGCAATTCCTCTATGTTCTTTAACCTTGAAATGATCGGAATTCCGACATAATATTTATAAGACCTCGATTTAAATTAAAATGAGAATATTTAAAACAATGAAAGGAGAATTGTCTATCTAAGAACCTTAGAATATGTATACCCAATGTTAGACGCTTAATAAAAAAATAAAAATTATTTTTAAATAGTTCAATTAATTTGAATTTAATTAGGATAAACGGGGTAACTATTTCCACTTCAGCTAATCTTTCTTAATTTCACCGGAATGATTAGTTACATAATCAACAACGCCTGCAAGAATTTAAGAATTAAATAGCTATATGCTTTACACTAGTCTTTTAGAATAACACAAACATTAAGTGAATTTGACACGTGACAAGGGTAAAAATTCGTACATAAAATTGTACATAAAAGTACAATTACATTCAAAGATCAGATTCTTTTGAATTTAATCATATGTACTTTAAAATTTTTTGGTCAACAAAAATTTCATCATTTGCCCTATTTTATTATATTTATTTTCCCGCTTAATAAAATTACAAAACCTACGATTAATAATGTCAATAAGTAAAATTTGTACTTGCTCGTATTTTTTATTGTATAAACTTAGCATTTAATTAAACTTTAAAAAATAAGAAATATTTTTGTTTAAGTCTCATATAATACGTATAACGATGGATAAAACTTCTATTTTAAATTTTCTTCAAGAGTATAGATAAGGTCTATCCTTATCTTGATCTCCCGACCTTTGTGACTCACGGGTTTTCGTTAGGTCCTGATTTTTTATAACCAGATCAGATGCCAAATCAGATGTAAATAATTTGTAGAAGATGGTCTTTTAGATAAAGAGGCCTTTTACATAATTTTTTAAAATTCATTCGGGTCCCTAACTGACGGACCGTTAGTTCGGTCCTCATTTACGTGTCCGCAACAAAAAAGCAGCTTTAATTTTCTAAATTTCAGATGATTAAATTTTATTATATAATTTTCATATATTTATTTATTCTTTTGAAAATTCAGTGTTCAGGGAGAATTATTAGTTTGGAAGTGAAAATTAGTGATGATTGGAAAAAAAGAGAATTTTTCTATTTAAAAAATGTTGAAATAAAGTATCGTTTTGTTTTAAAAGCAATTGAAAAGAAAAATAATCAACACAATAGTTTTAATAAAAATATAGAAGGATATTTGCGTTCAATTGACTTAAATCTAGATAAAAATATGTTTGTAGTTAAAATAAGTAATGAATCAAAATATATTCCATCTGACCAGTTAAAAAAGAAAATTTTGATTGAAATTAGTAATAATGAAATAATTCAAAATTTTCTGCCTGGGTTTAAAAAAATGGTAATTTTTACTGCTAGAATTCACATTCCATAGTGTCACAACTATCTGGCAAATTAAACATATCGGCATGGAAATCGAAATCAGCCGCTCTAACTACTAAAATTTGTGTTAAATTTAAGGTACTTCGAAATAATAATTTTATTGTAAATATTAATTGTTATGAAACTTCAATATTGGGCAAGAGTGGAAATAATTTTAACTTAATTGACGAGAGTATAGAAGATTATAAAAACAAACTTTTATCGAATTATTGGACGAAATTAATTTAGTTGGATATAAAATTGAATTGTTAAATAAACAAAAAGTTGAATATCCGAGGGAATTAAAAACCACAATTATTTACATTGGCGATAAAATAAGTAAATAAAAATTTTATGTTATTTGACAAAATAAGGATATCCCCGTTGATAAATCTAGCTAAATATCTTTAATCAATAAAATTTTATTTTAATTTTATAGAGTTAACTATTGAAAAGAACGCGCGAAATTGTTTCAATTGTGGTGCTAAACAAACTAAATCTTGGTGGCAAAAATATCTCAAAGAACACTATTTGTGTAATACTTGCGGTGATTATATTCAACAATATGGAAAGCATAGAAATAAAAGCTTATTTATTAAGACTAAAAAGGTTCTCTATTATTAGATATCGTTAAAATCGGATTCCTTTGATTTCATAAAGGATAAGTGTCGTAATCACTATTTTATTTTCAACTGAACCAGTTGAATTCCATGATTTTTTGTGATTGATATAGGTGGTTGAGGAATTTTGATAGATAAATGGTGCTATACGTTTATACGCCTTCATTATGCTTTTCTTCACTCTACTTCTCCATTTTAAAAAAATAACAATGGCAAAGGCAAATAAAGCTAGGTTTAAGTTAATGTAAACCACTAAAATCATCATTGAATGGAACTCCACATAAAAACAGACTTTTATTAGTAATTTAAGGAAGATCGTAAATGTTTTATTTGCTATGTTACTCATACTTCACAATGGCACCATCATTCAATACCAGGACACAATTTATGTGCTGCTTGTTACAAAAAACAGCAACGAATAAAGAAATTAATTAAAAATACGAAAACAGATGGTGATTTTGTTTTAAATTTAGTTTACTTTGATATTATAGATCGAATTTGAAAGCGGCTACAATTTGAAAGAAGTCAGACTACACCTAACGATGAATGGATAAAATGAGTATAAAGTAATATAAACATTGTTATCAAATTTAAATTGTGTTTTTTAATGCTTGACTTTTTTGCTTTCTTTAAAAAATTCCCCTCATTTTTATGTATTATTTCATTTATTCGTTATTTCATTCTTTCAATCATTTCATTTTTGGATAAATTATGACCCTTTCTTAGGCTATAACAAGGCCTAAGAAAGGGAATTAATAGAGACGTGTGAGACAAAATTTTCCGGGCTCTAGACCAAAAATTAAAAATACTCAAGACAATTTTTTGGGTTCAATGGGCAAGACAGAGACTTCACCCAAAGACCGAGAAAAACCCAAGAAAATTCTTAGAATCAAGACCAATAGTTTCGCACGTCTCTAGGAATTGTCAATTTCCTGGTATCAAGAACTCCATTAATTACTTTGGTGGTACTTGCAAAACGACGCAAACTATAAAGAGAAATAAAAAACTATAAAGAAAAATATAAAGAAAAATAACTTAGAAAAAATTTCCAAAAATTTTTTTGCAATAAAATAAGTAACTATAATTTAATTTATTTTTACTCAATCATTAATTAATTAGTTATAAATTAAAAAAGACTCATTAGTAAATAATTTAGATGGAAATAATGAAGAAAATAAACGACATTGTTTCAATTGTAGAAATACACAAAGTAAAATATGGCACAACTGCCTAAAAGATTATTATTTATGCCATGTTTGTGGATTATATAAACAATATAATAATGGAAAATTTAGACCAAAAGAAATGTGGAAAAAAATTACTGCAAACCAAAAAAATTACTGCAAAAATCCTCTCGTATTTTACCAGTAAATTTTCGAAAAAACATTAAAATGTTTAATTTAATCATGAATAGTCTTAAATTTTCGCCTGTGGCCCCGAAAATCTAAAGTTTTGGCTTCATGACCATCTAAACTTTCAAAATTTTTTGCTTCCGACTCTAACAATTGAATTTTTTCTCCTATGTCCTTCAAAAATTGTCAAAATTTTTGAAAAATTGTCAATATTTCAAAAATTGTCAATATTAAAAGGGATATCAAGATATTAAAAGATGTCGGGCTTAGCAAAAATTCAAGGTCGGGTTTAAGTTTTAATACTATAAAGAAAAATAACAGAAAAAATTTCCAAATTCCGGCCGGTAACAAGTATGTATAGAGAGATTAAGAGAATTTGTGTGTTATCAGGAAATTAAGAGGTATTTGAAGTGATATAGGTGGATTTAAAGTGATAAAATGGATTTGAACGAATATCAGATATCTGTAAAGATTTGAAGTTCGTATTATGTAAGAGTTTGTTAAATTTTGTCGGGTATGTGAGAGTGATCCTCCAATTTCAAAAAAACAAAACAAGAAAAAATAGCTTTTAAGCGTCCCAAAATTAGTATATGTTTCACATGAAAGTACATATAGTACATACAATAAACAAAGGTGCTAATATAAAAATGAACCCGGGGATTTTGAAATTTCTTTGAAATAAAAATATTTAAATAATTAAAAATTTGAAAGAAACTGCATGACTGGTGATTGTTAAGTTTCCATGTTATTTTAAAAGCGTAAGACGAAATTTAATTATTTCATCTAATACTATCCAGGAAAATATTCGAAATAAAAAACCTGGTTTGATAAACACTTGGAACAAATAAAAGAAATTAGAAGACGGAGAATAAATTTATTTTAGTAAATACATTAACAAGTAAAATATTAAATGGTTCCTCGATAGCTAATTATTATGAAAATATATAATAGAAATTAAAAGTCATCATTTATTGCATTAAAGCTTAGTAAGAAATATAGGCAATATGTTGAAAAGCAACAAAATTGCTTATCAAAAGTGGAAGACTAAGACAAGACAGAAGACAGACTAGTTTTATAATTAAAAATAGTGCAAAATTATTCTAACCTCGATATTGACGACTTTAATTAATTAAATATATTAATTAAATGTTTATTAATAAAAAATGAGTGAAATTGAAAGGAGTCTATCCGAAATTTTATAAAATTAAAAATTAAACTATTAAATAATTCAAATTAATTAATTAAAAATTAAAAAATTAACTTCCCTTCTATATTTTTTTTATAAAATTTTGTCTGCCTCCCTCTATGCACTGTATAAAATAATTTTTGTCTATCATCTACACACATTATCCTTTCCCCCCTTCATGTAGCCATATATAAATCGACATGGCAATACTCGAAAAAATTTTTTCACTGTAAACAAATTTATGGAAAAATGGTATTGGACAAATTGCCGATGAAAACACACTCGGTTCTTATTTGGCTAGACGACATCATTCAACTCGCCGAGTTCTTCCTTACATAAGATATTTAATGCTGTAAGTCCATCTTTTGGAAAATCCTTTCAAACCTATTAGAAAAATTTCAGACTGAATCAGAAAATATAGAATGAGTGAAAAACAAAGAAAGCATGACAGTTACATCAAAACGGTTACAACAAAACCCATTAGCTTTTATTCGTCCCAAAATTAGTATATGAGTCCCATAAGAGTACATGTAGTAAATACAATAGACAAAGGAACACGGGATTTTGAAATTCTTTGAAATAAAAATATTTAAGTAATTAAAAATTTGAACGAAACTGCATGACTGATTCTTGTTAAGTTTCCATGTTATTTTATAAGCGTAAGACAAAAATCTAATTATTTCATCTAATATTCACCAAGAAAATATTCGAAATAATTAGAAAAGATGGTTTGATAATCACTTGGAACCTAATAAAAGAAATCAGAAGTTGGAGATTAAGATTATTTTAGTAAATACATTAAGAAAAATATTAAATGGATACCTAAATAAGTAAGTTTTATGAAAATACTTTAGAGAAATTACGAGTCATTATTTATTGCATTCAATTATAGTAAGTGAATATAAGTAATTTTGAAAAGCAACAAAATTTTTTATCAAAAGTGGTAGACTAAGACAAGACATAATTAAAAGAAAGTTATCTGTAAGGTTATTTACAATCTTAATTTTTCTTTAAATTAACAAAAGGTCGTATAATTGTCATTAATAATTAATTATTGTTACAATTAAATTTATAATAAATCAGACTTTTCATTAAATTTTTATTTATTTAATCATTTCTATTAAATTTTTGGTTTCCTCTTCTTTATAAATTCTTTTCTTTGTTTACAACCGCATGCATTACATATATAACTTCCTGGTTTTGAATGACGGCGCCAACATATTGTTTGTGTAACAACGCAAATAAAACATTTACGATCGTCCTTAAATTAATTAATCAAAAGTTTGTTTTTATGTGAAGTTCTATTTGATGATAATTTTATTGGTGGATTTAATAAGTATTAATTTTATTGGTACTATGCGTTTAGGTTTGTCAAAAGTGTTTTACAGGAACGAGCCGTTCATGATTTTTTGTGCAACTCCGTTAATAAAATATTTAGATCGTCCTTAAATTACAAATGATAAGTTATATATGTGAAGTTATATACCGGTATTAAATAGAGCCTATCAAGTTCAATTACATAAAAACATTTCGCTTATATCTCTATCTATTCTCAACGTTTGGACAAAACAACCTTCATTAAGTTCAGAATTGACCAAAAGTTTTATTTAAGAAGTTTCAGAATAAGAATTTTTAAAAATCGTCCCATATATTGATAAGATAACCTTTTTAGTCTTAAACCATAGTTTATTTGATCTAAACTTTCCATATTTGCGTTTATATGGGCCACATTCATTGCACAA
Source organism: Meloidogyne enterolobii (assembly GCA_963681835.1). Taxonomy (NCBI): domain Eukaryota; kingdom Metazoa; phylum Nematoda; class Chromadorea; order Rhabditida; family Meloidogynidae; genus Meloidogyne; species Meloidogyne enterolobii. Next base: position 2,678,218 of record CAVMJV010000006.1, read on the forward strand.
GTAATGTTCTTTTAGTGCAGTCTTTTAGACGATTTTTAAAAATTCTTATTCTGAAACTTCTTAAATAAAACTTTTGGTCAATTCTGAACTTAATGAAGGTTGTTTTGTCCAAACGTTGAGAATAGATAGAGATATAAGCGAAATGTTTTTATGTAATTGAACTTGATAGGCTCTATTTAATACCGGTATATAACTTCACATATATAACTTATCATTTGTAATTTAAGGACGATCTAAATATTTTATTAACGGAGTTGCACAAAAAATCATGAACGGCTCGTTCCTGTAAAACACTTTTGACAAACCTAAACGCATAGTACCAATAAAATTAATACTTATTAAATCCACCAATAAAATTATCATCAAATAGAACTTCACATAAAAACAAACTTTTGATTAATTAATTTAAGGACGATCGTAAATGTTTTATTTGCGTTGTTACACAAACAATATGTTGGCGCCGTCATTCAAAACCAGGAAGTTATATATGTAATGCATGCGGTTGTAAACAAAGAAAAGAATTTATAAAGAAGAGGAAACCAAAAATTTAATAGAAATGATTAAATAAATAAAAATTTAATGAAAAGTCTGATTTATTATAAATTTAATTGTAACAATAATTAATTATTAATGACAATTATACGACCTTTTGTTAATTTAAAGAAAAATTAAGATTGTAAATAACCTTACAGATAACTTTCTTTTAATTATGTCTTGTCTTAGTCTACCACTTTTGATAAAAAATTTTGTTGCTTTTCAAAATTACTTATATTCACTTACTATAATTGAATGCAATAAATAATGACTCGTAATTTCTCTAAAGTATTTTCATAAAACTTACTTATTTAGGTATCCATTTAATATTTTTCTTAATGTATTTACTAAAATAATCTTAATCTCCAACTTCTGATTTCTTTTATTAGGTTCCAAGTGATTATCAAACCATCTTTTCTAATTATTTCGAATATTTTCTTGGTGAATATTAGATGAAATAATTAGATTTTTGTCTTACGCTTATAAAATAACATGGAAACTTAACAAGAATCAGTCATGCAGTTTCGTTCAAATTTTTAATTACTTAAATATTTTTATTTCAAAGAATTTCAAAATCCCGTGTTCCTTTGTCTATTGTATTTACTACATGTACTCTTATGGGACTCATATACTAATTTTGGGACGAATAAAAGCTAATGGGTTTTGTTGTAACCGTTTTGATGTAACTGTCATGCTTTCTTTGTTTTTCACTCATTCTATATTTTCTGATTCAGTCTGAAATTTTTCTAATAGGTTTGAAAGGATTTTCCAAAAGATGGACTTACAGCATTAAATATCTTATGTAAGGAAGAACTCGGCGAGTTGAATGATGTCGTCTAGCCAAATAAGAACCGAGTGTGTTTTCATCGGCAATTTGTCCAATACCATTTTTCCATAAATTTGTTTACAGTGAAAAAATTTTTTCGAGTATTGCCATGTCGATTTATATATGGCTACATGAAGGGGGGAAAGGATAATGTGTGTAGATGATAGACAAAAATTATTTTATACAGTGCATAGAGGGAGGCAGACAAAATTTTATAAAAAAAATATAGAAGGGAAGTTAATTTTTTAATTTTTAATTAATTAATTTGAATTATTTAATAGTTTAATTTTTAATTTTATAAAATTTCGGATAGACTCCTTTCAATTTCACTCATTTTTTATTAATAAACATTTAATTAATATATTTAATTAATTAAAGTCGTCAATATCGAGGTTAGAATAATTTTGCACTATTTTTAATTATAAAACTAGTCTGTCTTCTGTCTTGTCTTAGTCTTCCACTTTTGATAAGCAATTTTGTTGCTTTTCAACATATTGCCTATATTTCTTACTAAGCTTTAATGCAATAAATGATGACTTTTAATTTCTATTATATATTTTCATAATAATTAGCTATCGAGGAACCATTTAATATTTTACTTGTTAATGTATTTACTAAAATAAATTTATTCTCCGTCTTCTAATTTCTTTTATTTGTTCCAAGTGTTTATCAAACCAGGTTTTTTATTTCGAATATTTTCCTGGATAGTATTAGATGAAATAATTAAATTTCGTCTTACGCTTTTAAAATAACATGGAAACTTAACAATCACCAGTCATGCAGTTTCTTTCAAATTTTTAATTATTTAAATATTTTTATTTCAAAGAAATTTCAAAATCCCCGGGTTCATTTTTATATTAGCACCTTTGTTTATTGTATGTACTATATGTACTTTCATGTGAAACATATACTAATTTTGGGACGCTTAAAAGCTATTTTTTCTTGTTTTGTTTTTTTGAAATTGGAGGATCACTCTCACATACCCGACAAAATTTAACAAACTCTTACATAATACGAACTTCAAATCTTTACAGATATCTGATATTCGTTCAAATCCATTTTATCACTTTAAATCCACCTATATCACTTCAAATACCTCTTAATTTCCTGATAACACACAAATTCTCTTAATCTCTCTATACATACTTGTTACCGGCCGGAATTTGGAAATTTTTTCTGTTATTTTTCTTTATAGTATTAAAACTTAAACCCGACCTTGAATTTTTGCTAAGCCCGACATCTTTTAATATCTTGATATCCCTTTTAATATTGACAATTTTTGAAATATTGACAATTTTTCAAAAATTTTGACAATTTTTGAAGGACATAGGAGAAAAAATTCAATTGTTAGAGTCGGAAGCAAAAAATTTTGAAAGTTTAGATGGTCATGAAGCCAAAACTTTAGATTTTCGGGGCCACAGGCGAAAATTTAAGACTATTCATGATTAAATTAAACATTTTAATGTTTTTTCGAAAATTTACTGGTAAAATACGAGAGGATTTTTGCAGTAATTTTTTTGGTTTGCAGTAATTTTTTTCCACATTTCTTTTGGTCTAAATTTTCCATTATTATATTGTTTATATAATCCACAAACATGGCATAAATAATAATCTTTTAGGCAGTTGTGCCATATTTTACTTTGTGTATTTCTACAATTGAAACAATGTCGTTTATTTTCTTCATTATTTCCATCTAAATTATTTACTAATGAGTCTTTTTTAATTTATAACTAATTAATTAATGATTGAGTAAAAATAAATTAAATTATAGTTACTTATTTTATTGCAAAAAAATTTTTGGAAATTTTTTCTAAGTTATTTTTCTTTATATTTTTCTTTATAGTTTTTTATTTCTCTTTATAGTTTGCGTCGTTTTGCAAGTACCACCAAAGTAATTAATGGAGTTCTTGATACCAGGAAATTGACAATTCCTAGAGACGTGCGAAACTATTGGTCTTGATTCTAAGAATTTTCTTGGATAAATTATTAGGAGGCGGTTGATTATGTAACAAATCATTCCGGAGAACATTAAAAAAATTAGCTAAAGGGGAAACAATTAGCCCATTTCATCTTAATTATATTTAAAGTAATTGAACTATTTAAAAATCATTTTTATTTTTTATTTAGCGTCTAAGATAGTGTATACATATTCTAAGTTTCTTAAATAGACAATTCTCTTTTCATTGTTTTGAAATTCTCTTAATTATTTATTACAATTTAAATCGAGGTCGTATTAATATAATTTCGGGATTCCGATCCTCTCAAGGTTAAAGAGCATAGAGGAATTGCCAAATACTTATTTTCTCTACTCTATTCTAAAAATGTCAATACGGACGTGTTAAAAGTGCATATGCATCATATGTGAAGCTGATGTTTGTACCTAACATAGGTGAGGAAATGTCGCAGTCAAAAGGGCGGAGATTTAGCTATACTCGTAATTTTACTCTCCATTTTAACAAACTCCTCCCTTCAATGCTCCGTTTATAAGTCAGTCTGGACTGCCAATGAATTCATTTACATTTTAAATTTATTACCATTTCAAGTCGTTTTTCTAATTGTTTGTCGTTCAGTTTTGCTCAATTAAGGAATGAATAAACATGTTTAATTTTAATTAATGTTATGAAGAAAATAATATAATATATTTTAATTAATATATGTATTCTGAACATTTTAAATTATAGTTAATATTATTCAGCTTACATGAAAGAGAAGTTTAGCCAATGGTTAAGCTTTGAACTTGCGTCTCCTCGTCTAATTATTACTAGAGTCCGGATTTTATTGAAATAAAATGTTTTTTTTTGCAAACACAATATATCGAGAGAAGCCCAAATATGCCATTAGTTTTTCAATATTATGGTTCTGAACAAAGTTACATTTCAATTTATTTCAATATTTTGCCAATTTTCCCGTTATTTCAATATTTGACACTTTTTCTAAATTATTTCAATATTTTTGTATGTTTTTACCAAAATTTTGTGATTTCTCATGAATTTTGGAAAATGGAAAATAATTTTGGCCGCTTGACAAAAAAATTCTCAAAATTTTCGCCTGCGGCGCTGAAAAAGTGTATTTCTGACTATTATCCACCACCGACGTTGCTTTCCTGCAAATTATTCCCGAGACATTCTTCGTCACACGACAATCTTAGATACTTTAATAAAAAATTCTTCCAGGTTCCCACAAAACAAAAACCCCTATAAAGGTCCTCCAATGATTTCCCAACACCAAAATATCCCTAAATCTCTCCAAAATGACGCATTAAGCAAAGCCCATAAAATGTCCCACCACTATTTCGGCCTATCTCTCTTTATTAAATTAAACATTTTTAAATTTTTGATCGTGAATAAAATATAATGCTGTATATAGCAGCACAGAAAGTTTTTATCTGTTAAATTTCAAATTTTTTTGAGTTTATGGCACTAAATAAACCATAATTTATTTCAATATTTAGCTAATTTTTGGCATTTTTTGTCAATATTTCGCCCATTTATTTCAATATTTTATGGCCATATTTTGCGATTTTATTTCAATAAAAATCCGGACTCTAATTATTACTAGGCGTTTACGCTCACCTCTTCTAGGGGCTCTACCACTGAGCGACTGAAGCATCGTTATTCTTTAAAATAGCTTGACCCGCGTCTAAGCGTTCTAAATACTTTACGTGAATCATCCTTACAATAGTTATAATTAATCATTCTTACAATTATTCATCATTACGGATGCTAGATGTAATGTCCTTTTCGGACGAGTTGAATATTGCATTCGTTTATATCAATTTTTGGAAGGTAATTGCCCTATAATATCGATATCCCTATAATGTCGATATACCAACTATTGATAATTATAAAAATTTGGGGAAAAAATATGGCCATCCATTATAATGGATGCCCTTATCCCCAAAATTTAAATGTCAAAATTTCAAAATAAAAAAATTTAAGAAAGGTATCTTCTTAGTTTTCCAAAATTTCCCAAAATCTTTCATACGGCGCTGAAAATCTAAAGGCGTATGCAGGAATTTAGAGAGATTATGAGAAATTAAGATTGGATTTAGTGGTTAACAGAATTATCGAAAGGATTAAAGTTTAGTTTAATTTCTACGGATTAACCGGTATTTTACTTTGGTGTTTAAGAGGAATATTGAGGGATTTGAGGGTTTATTGTTGATTGTGAGGGATTTGAGTGCTAATTGTTGATTAAGAGGTATATTGAGAAATTTGAAAGTTACCCCCTGATATCCCTTTAAATTCCATTAATCTTTCTAAATTTACCAACAACCACCATAATAATATCTCCAAATCCTTCTTAATATAACAAATCCACATCAATTCGCCGATATATTTTCATCCCATAAATGGACTGTAAGTTTCAGTCCTCATGTACGGGTCCGCTAAAGTCGGCTAACCAAAGTTGCTAGTCCTTTTATTTGAAAAGTGATTAAAAATATTAAAATTCTCTTAAAATTTTTTTAAAGATAAAACAAAAAACAGCTTTAACTTTCAAAATTTCAGATGATTAAATTTAATTTTATAATTCTCATATATTTAATTATATTTTTGAAAATTCGATCCGACGGGAAACTTATTCATGTTGAAATGAAAATTAGAGATGATTGGGAAGAAAAAAGAGAATTTATTTATTTAAAAAATATTCAAATAAAGGAACGTTTTGTATTAATAATGAATGTAAACCCAAAAAGTAGAATAGTTGATTATCTTCATAAGAATACTGGATCGTTTTGTGAGCTTGAAGTAAATCCTGTTAATAAAGTATTTATAATTGGACTAAATCGTGGGTCTAAATTTTGCTCTCAATTAAAAACTAGAATTTTGATTGAAATAGCCAATAATGAAATTATTAGGAAATTTTTGAAAAACTTGGGAAAACAGGTATTTATATTTGATTATTCGAAATTAAAGCATTCATAATACCAAATTTAATATATTTAGAATTCGCCTAAATAATAATTTTATCGTGAATAATATTTATTATGAAACCTCGATATTAGAGGAAAGTTCAAAAAATAATTTTAACTCAATAAAAGAAAATATTGTATCATATAAAAACAAACTTTTATCAAGTTATTGGACGGAAATTAATTTAATTGGATATAAAATTAAATTGTTAGAACAACAAAAATTTAAATATACGAAAGAATTAGAAAACAGAATTATTTATATTGGCTATAAAATAAGTAATTATATTTTTTTGTTTATCCGCCCATTTACTAAAAGAATTAATTTTAAAATTATAGATGCACTTATTGATGAAACTAAGCGACTATGTTTAAATTGTGGAGCTATAGAATCTATAAAATGGTATATATATATATAAAAGAAAATTATTTGTGCCACAATTGTGGAGATTATAATCGAAAATTTAGAAAGCATAGACAAAAAGAATTGTGGAATAAAATTAAAAAGGTTTGACTTTATCCAATTTAGGTTTGGAAAATAGAAAACAGCATTAATATTTTTTTTTTGATTTTTATTAGTTGGTAAGTAGTTTCATCTCCTGTTTTTATAAAATTATAGCGAATCACGAACGATAGAAAATGTTTGACTTGCGGAGCAACAAAAACTTCACAATGGTACCGTCATTCAATACCTGAACAATATTTATGTAATTCCTGTTACAATAAACAACTAAGTATGAATAAGAAAACTAATAAAAATCAACCAGAACAGAGATCGAATAATTAGTATTTAAAGGATTATGATTTACTAGCTTATAATTTTCTAAGTTTATTAAACTGATTTTAAAACTATTTAAAATAAAACGTATGTAATTTCAGTGAAAACAAAATTTTTTAAATGTTAAAAGGTAAATATTAAATACATTGATTATTTCCATTTTTTATTTATTTTATGAGGATAAAATTTATAATAACATAAAGGTCGCTATTTACGTTCCTATAAAACACAAAATTTGATCTCACTTTAAAAATCTTATTTCCGTGAATCTATATGATTAAATAATACATAAATCTTCTTATCTAAGAAAACATTTATATGTTTCAATACTTTTTTCTATAAATATTTAGATAACAACAAAAGATCGAAATTGTTTTATTTGCGATGTACATCACATTGGTACCGTTATTCAAAACCAGGACAATATTTGTTTTACTTGTTACCACAAACATCATAAAATTAGGAAATCAACTAAAAATACGAAAGCAGATGGTTGATTTTGCTTTAAAATTTGGTTTACTTTGATATTATAGATAGAAGTTGAAAGCGGCTACACTTGGGGAAGTCAGACTACACCCAACAATGAATGGATAAAAATGATTATATAATAATATAAACATTTTTATCAAATTTTAATATTTTTTCACTGCTCAACTTTTTCCTTCCTTTATCAATATTCCTTTCTTGTTTCTAAATTATTTCATTTTTCGATTCCTTTTCATTAAAAATTTTTTTCAACATTCTATTTGAAAAATTTTATAGAAAAAACATTTTAGGGTACTATAATTCGGTCCAGAGTCATTCCTAATAAGGGAGTAGATCCGTCGAGACTGTATAAGAACTTTTTATGGTGACACGACTCGGACACAGTGATCCAATTGCACAGTGGACATTTGCACAGTAATTTGTGGTTAAGTGGGATTTGTGTCATATTCCACGTGTGTTATATGGGAAAAAATGTTATTAATGTATCCTAGTAATAATTAAAAAATTTTTTTTCATTGAAATTACATAAATTAAATTTGAAATAGTTTTAAATTTGTTCAACAAACTCATAAAATTAAAGTTAAAAAATCATAAACATTTAAATTCTATTTAATCGATTCTTGTACTGTTTAATTTTTATTTGTTTTCTTGTTTATCATATTTTGTTTATCGTAACAACTTTTGCATATATATTGTTCAGGGATTGAATGACGGTACCAATGTGAAGTTTTTAGTGTTCCGCAAGTAAAACATTTTCGATCTTTCGTGATTCGCTAAAATATTTACAAAAATGGGAGTTGAAACTAGTTCTCAGATAAAATTTTTTGAAGCAATTTTTATAATTTTCAACGAAATGATTATGTCCAGGTTTGCTTCTAGCAACTTGTTTGATTTTGTTAAAGTTTACATTTCCTACAAGTGTAAAAAGTAATGTTCTATTGATCCTATGTTCTATTGATCCTATTTGATCCATATTTTTGATTTTAGTCCATATTTCAGTCCATATTTTAAGATTTTTAGTCCATATTATATGTCCATATTTTTCGATTAATAGTCAATATAAATCCGTTCCCTAATTATCAGTTATTTTAAATATTTTAAAATTTTATTTGTATTTCATAAAATATCTTTAATATTAAAATTTAAGATGAATAAATTTATTATAATTGTTCTTTCGTGTTTGGTTATTCTGTTGAATATTCAAATCGAGGGTAAAATGATTGAGGTTGGATTAAAAATAAAAGAAGATCGAAAAATATGGATTACTATTAATCGAAAATACTATTAATCGAAAAATATGGACATATAATATGGACTAAAAATCTTAAAATGTGGACTGAAATATGGAATAAAATCCAAAATATGGATCGAATAGGGGCCGAAAACACGAAATTTTTATCGCAAAATTTCCATTTTTAAACAGCAAAATGTTAATTAAGTTAATTTTGATGGATAATGTTACAAATAATTCAATTTATAGTGATTATTTTGTTTCTAAAAGAACTTTGGATAATGTTTGAGTCGAAAATTTTTTCAAAATTTTTTGTCAACAAAATTTTTTGAAAAAATTTTTCCAAAAAATTTTTACAAAAAATTTTTTTGCCCAAAAAAATTTCATAAATTTGAAAATTTTAACCAATTTATGGCAATATTTTACAAAAAATGAAGAAATATGGAAAATATGGATTGGTAACTCATTATCGGCTTATCAACATATGCTAAAACTATGTTTTTTGGCCGTTTCAAGACCCTAGGCCAGGAAAAAAATATGAAAATCCATATAAATCCGTTCCCTACTGATAATAAATGTCTTAATATAATACACAACTAGCTCGCTTCGCGGGCTAGTTGTGTAGTTTTTTCTTTGCTCAATATTTGGCAGTACACGGTTCTCGAAGTTCGACATTTTAGAAAATATTAATAAATTTTTATTTATTTCACATATTTTTCACGTGTTCCCTTTTCTTTCTTTTTTAATCTTTGTCCACTTATTTCTTTAAAATTAATCATTTTTTCTCTCTTTGTAGCGATTAAGTTTCTCATTCATTTGTGCTAATATAATATTTCCGCCCTTAGTGGCGATGATTAAGCCTGAGAATAGGAAAGAGATCGCCGTTAGTGGCGATAAGTGACTTCCTATAAAACTAAGTATATTTTCCCCCATTGTATTCATTCATACTTTCATTATGTATTAACTTAATCCCTTTCTCTACGTTAATATTATTATTTATTGTTGGAATAAATTAAATTGTTTGAAAATATTTGTATAAATATTTTATTTATATTTTGGATTCAAGTGTTGTAGGACTTAATTAAACGGAATTTCGACAACAGTAGATTAAATGGAAAAGCCTTGGCTTTTCCATTTATTTGCCTTGGCTTTTACATTTATCCTCAAAATTTTCGCCTGCGGCGCTAAAAATCGAAGAAATTTGGCTTCTTGGACTTCAAAAGTCTCGCCTTATTTGAAATTTTTAATTATGTTTAAGCTTTTAGACTATACCATAATTTTTGCCCTATTTTTGGCCGATTTCGCCCTATTTTTGCCCTATTTTTGAGTGGCTGCGCCCTATTTTAGTGTTTTGGAAGGGGCCACCCTGAAACCAATTAATATTAGAATAATTAGAATATCTCGTGTTTAAATACAGGATATTTATTATAATAATTTAATTATTGTTGGGACCCTATAATAGCGTATCAGTTTGGCATTTTAATTTAATTCAAAGGGCACTAGAGCTGTTTCGAAATTTCGATTTTCTAAATTTAATCAACGATTTTAAGACACTCACAAGGCATTAGAAAGTACAGATGTAAACAAACTACAAAAATTTAATTAACGAATTTTTAAAAGTGCAATTGACAAAAAGTGCAATTTTTAAAGTCAACTCATTGAAAAATAAATAAATAAAAATTAATATGAAATAATAAACTTTAAATAAATTTCAAAATTCCAGTCGATTTATTATATTGTTAGTCCAGGACAGGGCTGTGCGCCAAAATTTTCGCTGGTTTTAAATCCCGTGTTAATGACTTAAGACTTTTCTATGTTTTGTTTCAAACATAGTTAGTACTGCGCATTTAACATTTTCTGGCTAGCACTAAAAATTTTGGAAATTTTGGGAGACTGCCGGCAGAAAAATTTCATTTTCTTGAAAACACTTCCCCCATTTATTTAGAAAATTCCTATCATTAGGTGTGTAAATTTCTGGCGTTTTGGCGCGCCAAAAGATGAAAATCACGCCAAACGCCAGGACGCCAAAATAGGCCAAAAATCACGCCAAAACGCCATGACGCACAGCCCTGGTCCCGGACTCTTTATTCTATTTTAGTAAGTCTCGACCCAGAATTACTCCTATACTTTTTCAGAATTTTTATTTCAATTAATCCCTTATACTTTCCGGTAGGTAAAAATATAAACAAATAAAAAAACAAACAAAAAGGGCAAATTTTAAAATTGCCCTAAATGGCTAAATAAATTAAGTAAAAATAAGGCGGTAAATTATGAAATGTATTTATGTTATTTTATATTTATTTTCTCACCGACTGATTTTAAATTTGCACTTTGGTTAATATAATTAGTAAATAGTATTTTGTAGTTTTGTTAGATTTTTACCCACTTTTGTCTATTGTATCTATTGTATCCGGAATAGATAAGTGACGGTAAATGAAATGAATTACACACAAATAGGAAAAAATAATAAATGGATAAGTTGATGACAAGCCATTATTTATTGCATTCAAACTTAGTAAGGAATATGGGCAATGTTGAAAAGCAACAAAATTTTTTATCTAAAGTGGTAGAAAAAGACAAGACAGAATTTAAAGTAAGTTATCTGTATGATATTTACAATCTTAATTTTTGAATTGACAAAAGTCGTATAATTGTCATTAAATAATTAAATATTGTTACAAATATAATTTTATAATAAATCAGAATTTTCATTAAACATTATTTATTTATAGCTTTTCTATTTAATTTTTGTTTATTTTCTTCTTCGTATACAGTTTACAGCCACATGCTTTACATAAATAGTTCCCTGTTTCTGAATAACGGTTCAAACATTTTGTTTGTATAACACCGCAAATAAAACATTTACGATTTTCCTTAAATTACTTAATGAGAAGTTTGTTTTTATTTGAAGTTTCATTCAATGTTAATTTTAATGGTTAATTTAATGAAACTTAATTTCATGGGTATTTTTGTGTAAAAAAACTTAATTCGTTTAGGATTAGTCAAAACGGTGTTTTATAAGCACGAGCTTTTAAAGATATTGTTTGTGTAACTCCGTAATAAACAATTTATCTCGTCTTTAAATTACTTTATTAGAAGTTATATAACGGTGGAAAATAAAACATTAATTTTAATTACTTAAAGAACATTTCGCTTATATCTATATCGGTCCTCAACGTTTGGACAAAAACTTGGCAAAGTTTGTTTTTGTAATTTTTAATAATGTCTTTTAATAATTCTTTTTTATTTATTTTTGTATTTTCTAAACTTTCTTCTAATATCGAAGTTTCATAATTTTTATTATTTTTGATAAAATTATTATTTAGACGAATCTTAGATAAATTAAATTTTAGGCTTAATTATCGAATAACCAAATATAAATACCTGTTTTCCTAGGTTTTTCAAAAATTTCTTAACAATTTCATTATTGGCAATTTCAATCAAAATTCTCAATTGTAATTGAGAGCTAAATTTAGGCCTCTGATATATGTAGTTTAACAATAAAAACTTTATTGACAGGAAAAACTGACAAAACGATTCAGTTTCTTTATTGAAATAATTTTTAATTTTATTTCCCTTATTTACATTCATTATCAATACTAGTGTTATTCACGGTAACGTATTACCGCGGTATTTTTCGGTAATACCGCGGTATTTTTACCGAAATACCGATACCGAAACGGTACCGAACAATTTTAAAAAAATTGGTATTTTTTCGGTATCAGTATTTTACCGAAATCGGTATTACCTCGGTATTTTTCGGTATTACCGCGGTATTTTTCGGTAATACCGCGGTATTTTTACCGAAATACCGATACCGAATATGGTACCGAACAATTTTTAAAAAACCGGTATTTTTCCGGTATCGGCACATGAAAAAACAAAACTTCCAATTAAATCTCTAAAGACTTTGGAACTTTTAACTATTTTTATTGTTCTCTTAATTATTTTTAATAATTATTTTTATTTTTTCTATATTTATTTTGTAATTTATAAACATTTTAAAATAAATATTTGCACTATATGTTTAATAGTAAATTCATATGATTAGTCCGCATGCCATTAAATATTTTGAAATTGTACTTTATTTTACTTATTTTGTCAATCGGCGAGATAAAAAGTTATTTGCACTTTTTGTACTTTTACTGGTTTAATAGTATGACTGGTTTTAAATATATTGAAATATTATTTTTTTAGAAATATAAATTTATTTTCAATTAAGTCAGTTTTAAAAGTTATATTCAAATGAAAACGTCGAGGATTTTCTAGATTTATCTCAATAAATAATACTTTGTTGCTTACATTAAATTAAGAGTATTGTCTAGGAAGTATTAATCTACTATATTTTTAATAATAAAATTTAGATGATGAAATTTATTATTGTATCTCACTTATATTTATTCTCCCTATTGAATATTAAATGTGATGGTATAATTCTCATTGCTTACCAAATATAACAAAAAATGAAGAGCAAGAATAACTAAGACTCGATTTAGGTTGGGTCAATATATTCAAGAAAATTCAATTATTAAGCAACTAACATTAATATTAATTTATTTATAAAAGGTGCTTAGATTTACTGAATTTATTAAGAAAGAGGATAAATATTATGAAACTTATATTGGCAATAAAATTAGTAAATAAATTTTCAACATTGTCAAACTTTTCATTTAAATGAAAAAATTTTTCTTGATAATTATAGGTGGAATAATAGAAGTAAATAAACGAAAGTGTTTCAATTGTAGTGTTACACAAACAAAACGGTGGTATGGTGTGATCAAAGAACATAACTTGTGCGAACAATGTGGCGCATATAAACACAAATATGGAAAGTTTAGATCAAAACAATTATGGTTTAAGACTAAAAAGGTTATCTTTTATAATTCTTATCGGAACTTTTTATATGAATCTTTTACTCAATTCTTAACTTACTGAAAGTTTTTTTTCAAACGTTAAGGACCGATAGAGATATTTATAAGCGAAATGATTTTATGTAATAGAAATTATGCTTTTTTACATCCCATTGAGTAATTTAAGGATGATCTTAAATGTTTTTTGCTAAGTTACAAAAAAATATCATGAACTACTTGTTCATGAAACACCGTTTTGACAAAAATGACATTTGATCATGCTTTATAAAAATATTTTCAATATGTATCATCAAATTAATAAATAAATCTTTTTGATGTAAAAAAACTTTTAATTTTACAACATTTTCTTATGAATATTTAGATAACACCAAAAGATCGCATTTGTTCTATTTGCAATGTTACTCGTACATCCCTTTGGCACCGAAGTTCAAAACCAGGACACTATTTATGTGCTGCTTGTTACCACAAACAGCATAAAATAAAGAAATCAACTAAAAATACGAAAGCAGATGGTTAATTTTTCTCTAAAATTTAGTTTACTATGATATCATATATCGAAGTTGAAATCGGAACAATTCGAGAAAGTCAGACTACACTCGACGATGAATGGTAAGAAATGAGTATAAATAATCTAACATTGTCATCGAATTTAATTTATATCTTTTAAATACTTGACTTTTTTGCTTTCTTTAACAAAATTCCTTCTCTCTTCTGAATTATTTCATTTATTCGATTCCTTTTAAAATTTTATCTTTTCCTTTCTATTCTTTCAACGATCGAGCATGATTAGCATAAATATTATCCACGATCTGAATGATGGTGTACGGAATTTTCGCTAGGAATTTTTTTCTCCGCTAGGAATTTTCGTCTCAGAGGAAAAATCGGGCAATCCCGGAGACTTTGTCAAAACTTGATCAATCACTTTGATTATTGTGTCATCCGACTCAGCTCGACGAGCTCTTTCGGATGAGCTATTATTTGTATAAACTTTTTTTGCTACAAAATTACGACCCTATGGTTTTTCAATATTCAGTTGTCTGCATCTTGGTCTAATCACCTCGGATTTCATTAATTTTAGTGTCATTCGATGCAGCTCAATGAGTTCTATATTATTTTGAAAGACGGCAATTTTGTACAATGTCCGGGGTCAAATATCCGAATTCGTGTTCGGGATTCGACTTTCAAAATTTGAGCGCATATTCCTAATCAGCATATTTTTTAATACGGGAGTCTTTTTTCTTATTTATAAAATTTTTTTCGAAGAAACCCTATTCTCCGTGATTGCCCGATTTTTTGTCTAGAGACGAAAATTCCTAGCGGAGACGAAAATTCCGAAAATGTTGGAGACGAAAGTTCCGAAAAGTCTTGAAGACGAATGTTCCAGAGACGAAAATTCCGGCACCCGAAGGAAAAGGATTCAAACATAAATGTATGTATAAAAAATGTTAAACTACAGAACCGAAATAAAACAGAAATGAAATTACGATAATTACCGTCCATAGTACGGTACAGTCAAGGATCTATTAAATATAAGCGAAAAATATAGAGAGAACAAACATTTTTAGTTTTATTACAATTCCTTTGGTCTGCGCTTACCAAGTTTTAACTTATAATCTCCACATTTTTTGCACAAATAATTTTCTATTATGTATATATACCATTGTTTAGTTTGTATAGCGTCACAATTTAAACAATGTCGCAGTGTCTCTTCAATAATTCCACATTTAATATTTAAAATTAAATTTTTAATAAATGAGGGTTAAACAAAATAAAGATTTATTTACTAATTTTATTTCCAATGTCAATAATTTTGCTTTCTAATATTCAAATTTTTGTTTTCCTAACAATTCAATTTTATATCAATTAAATTAATTTCCGTCCAATAACTTGATAAAAGTTTGTTTTTGTAATTTTCTATATTTTCTTTTAATAATTCTTTTTTATTTATTTTTATATAGTCTGAACTCTCATATAATATAGAAGTCTTCGTTTTATAATATAGAAGTCATCGTTTTATTAATTGATTAGACCTGAGCAACTTAAATTTATTATAATATAATATAATAAACCCCGACACCTCCCTCTTTTTGTGGGAGGGATTTCGCTGCCAAAAAGTCCTGCGCCCCAGCCGTTGCCAGGGGATTTTTTTGAGTTGTACATTAGTCCTACAACTTTTTACGGTCTATTCAGGAAAATTATGACCTCGGCGCTGAAACGTTATCACATTATATATTAAACTTAATTGCTAATAATTAATTACTCTTTTGTTTTTTGAATTTATTATTCAAATAATAAAATTGAAAACCTGTTTTCTAAATCCGATAAGTATATGTTGCAAAATTTTATTATTGGTAATATTAATCAAGAGTCTCGTTTTTAATTCTTCAGCATCTCTGATCTATGGTCCATCTCAATTTTATAATTATTTTTTCACGGTTTACATTAATTTGATGCAAAAATCGCTCTGTATTATAATCATGGCTAGCATCAAATTGATTATTACCCTTTTCAATTTTTTTCAATACAAAACGCTTTTCTAATATAACATTTTTTAAATAATTAGATTCTCTTTTTTCTTTCCAATCGTCTTTGATTTTTACTACAATACTAACTTTTCCAGTACATTTAATATTCAATAAGGAAAATAAATATAAGTGAGAAACAATAATAAATTGCATCATCTAAATTTTTATATTGAATTCTTAATCTCTTGTAAAGCTTCAGAAATTATTTTGAATGGACATTTGTCTTCATTTTTAACTTAAAAGATGCACTTAATTAATAGTGCACTTAATTAATAATAAAATAATTTATAATAAAATTAATAATAAAATAATAGTCACTTAATTATAATTAAGGTGCACTTAATTAATATTTTTAATTTACACTTAATTAATAGTCCAAATAGTCTTAATTTAAATAATGTCTTTATTTATTTTGAAATTTTTAAGACATTTAAATAAATATTTGCACTTTATATTTAATGGAAAATTCATATGATTAGTCCACATGCTATTAAATATTTTGAACTTGTACTTTATATTTATTTATTTTGTCCACCGGCGGAATAAAAAAAGTTCTTGTACTTTTAGCTAATTGATCGTTTAATATGATTAGCTTTAAATATTTTTAAATGTTTTATTGACTTATAATTTGAATTAGCTATTAATAAAAAGTGCAAATATTCTTTTAACTGCCGGCTTATTTCAAAATAAATAGGTAAAGAAGTCGTATAGAAAGGCTATTTAATGGGAAAAAATTTTGATTAGTTAACATTAACTTTTATTTTTATTATTTATATCCCGTTATTTTTAATTAAGGGATTGTCTTCTATATTATTTTCAAATAAAATTCTAGAAAACGTTGGAACTTTTACCTCAATAATTAATAATTTTTCATTGCTTAAGAACATTGTCTAATACGTATTGAACTATTATATTTTTATCGATAAAATTAAGATGATTAAATTTATTATTGTTTCTCACCTTGTTTATTTATTTTCCTTATTGAATATTAAATGTGATGGGGAAAAAGTTAGTATTGTAGTAAAAATCAAAGACGATTGGAAAGAAAAAAGAGAATTTATTTATTTAAAAAATGTTGAATTAGAAGAGCGTTTTGTATTGGAAAAAATTGAAAAGAGCAATAATCGATATGATACTAGCTATAATTATAATATTGAGGGATTTTTGCGTCGAATTGATGTAAACCATGAAAAAAATATTTTTGACGTTGAAATGAATTATGGTTCAGAATATGCTAAAGAATTAAAAACGAAAGTTTTGATTAATATTGCCAAAAATAAAATTCTTCAAGTTATTCAAACTGGATTAGAGAAACAGGTATTTTTTGATAACTTCAATAAAACTTTAAAAATGAAATGAATAATAAATTATGTTACTTTTTCCTAATTTAACTGAGACTCAAATTAGAGATTGTATATCCAAGAAGTATATCCATTAGAGATATTAGATTGTATATCCATTAGATTGTATATCCATTAGAGATTGTATATCCATTTTCTATATATATCAATTATTAAGCAACTAACCTTAATATTAATTTATTTATAAAAGGTGGTGAGATTTACTGAATTTATCAAGAAGAAGAATAAATATTATGAAACTTCTATATTCGATGAGAGTTTAGAAAATATAAAAATGAATAAAAAAGAATTATTAAAAGAAAATATAGAAAATTACAAAAACAAACTTTTATCAAGTTATTGGACGGAAATTAATTTAATTGGATATAAAATTGAATTGTTAGAAAAACATAAAGTTGAATATCCGAAGGAATTAAAATACAAAATTATTGACATTGGAAATAAAATAAGTAAATTAGTTTTTTATTTTTGTTTATTCGCTCATTTACTAAAAAATTTAATTTCAAATATTAAAGGTGGAATGATTGAAGAAACTAAGAGAATATGTTTAAATTGTCGAGCTAAAAAATCTATGAAATGGCATACATACATAAAAGAAAATTATTTGTGCAACAATTGTGGAGATTATAATCGGAAACTTGGGAAGCATAGACCTACAGAATTGTGGTATAAAATTAATAAGGTTTGTCTTTATCCAAATTAGGTAGATAATTAAAAAATAATTAAGGCAGATTTTCTATATCATAGTTATTTTCTATATCACCGCAAGATTTTTCTATTTATTTCTTTAAATTAATATTCTATGAAAGAAATGAAAACAAATTAATTTTTAATAAATTAACGAATAAAATTGCAGTGATGGAAATTCACATAGAAAAAAACTTTTCATTAAGTAATTTAAGGACGAATGCAAATGTTTTATTTGCGGTATTAAACAAACAATACAATGGCGCCGTCACTCAGAACCTGGAAAATATTTATGTAATGCATGTGGCTGTAAACAAAAAAGAGAAGTTACAAAAAAGAGAAAACCAAAAATTTAATAGAAAATGTTTAAATAAATAGAGATTTAATGAAAAGTCTGATTTATTATTCATAAAATTTTAATTCTAACTATTATATAATTATTTAAACACAATTATACGAACTTTTGTTAATTTAAACAAAAAAATATTATTAACTTAAAGCTAACTTTCTGATAATTCTTCTTGTCTTAGTCTACCACTTTTAATAAGAAATTTTGTTGCTTTTCTACATTACCTACATTCCTTACTATATTTGAATGCAATAAATAATGGCTTTTAATTTCTATAATGTATTTTCACAAACATACCTTTCTAGGTACATTTAATATTTTGCTTTTTAATGTATTCACTAAAATAAATTTAGTCTCCGACTTCTAATTTCTTTTATTTCGTTCCAAGTGTTTATCAATCAAGGTTTTCTTTTTATTTCGAATATTTTCATGGTGAATAGTTGATGATATAATTAAATTCAAGTTTTACGCTTTTAAAATAATTTGAAACTTAATAAGAATGGTCATGCCGATTCTTTCAAATTTTTAATTACTTAAATATTTCTATTTAAAGATATTTCAAGATCCCTGGATTCATTTTTATATTAGCACCTTTGTTTATTGTGTGTATTACATTTACTCTCATGGGACTCATATAATAATTTTGTGACGCTTAAAAGCTAATGGGACGTATGTCCTAAACTAGAGTTAAATTAATTTAAGCACCTTTCTTATTTGACAGAAATAAGTTAAACTATAGGAAATTCACTTACATATCTCAATGTTCACCCATAATTTGAGGGTTCTAAATATCATGTGGGACAAAGAATATTTTGTGACGCTATTATGTTTGGTTTCTATTATGTTTGGTTTATGTTAAGTTTTATAATTTATATTTTATATTATATTTTTATATTTATTTTTATTTGGTTTTATAAATAATTTTATATTTTAACTATTATGTTTGGTTTCCGTTTTGATGTAAATGGTAGGCTTTCTAGGTTATTCACTCAGTCCACACAGTCCTGATTCCGTCTGAAATTTTTCTAACAAGTTTGAAAGGATTTTCCAAAAGATGGACTATAGCATTATATATCTTATGTGTTAAAGAGCTCGGCGAGATTAAAGGAAATTCTTCTAGCCAAATGTGAACCGAATGAGTTTTCATTGGCAATTTGTCCAATACTTTTTTTCATAATTTTTTACAGTGAAAAAATTTTTCAAGAGTCGATTTTAAATGACGTGTCTATTTTTATATGGCTATATGGAGAGTAGAAACGATAATGACAAGCTTAACGATAATGTCAAACTTAATCTTTTTATTTATTCAAAACTTAATCTTAAAATTTAAAAGCAATTTTGGTATCAGCAATGTGGTACAGTGTTGGGAATAAAACAGAAAACAATTATCAGTTTTTATTAATTTTGAAGAAAGTTATAACAAGAAGAAAAGACTTACATAAAGCCTGTTTTTGTTAAAAAATTGTTAAAGTTAAAAAAGTGAAAACAAAATTATCAAAAAGTGAGTAAAAAAGTTCATTTTTTATACATTCTAAATAATATTCTACTTATGAATTCAGCCGTTGGACGTTATATGACGTCTCCAAATAGCATTTTCTTACCTACGCGATCTAAATTGAAAATTACATAAAATTTTGAAAAAAATCAAACCGACTTTTTTATTTTTATTCGATTTATATATTCTTTGCTGTTTTTTGTAACAAGCAGTACATAAACTTTGTTCAGGTATTGAATAACGGTACCAGTGTGATGTATGAGTAAACCCGCAAATAAAACATTTACGATCGTCCTTAAATTACTTAATGAAAAGTTTGTTTATATCTTCAATGAGAAGTTTAATTTTAGTCCAGCTATTTTAGTCCAGCTTTTTCCTTTTTCAAAAACATTAAGAATGTTAATTGCAAATATTGCTAGAATTATATCATCGGCTTATCTTAATAGAATGGCCCCTTCCAATAGAATGGCTTTTTCGCTATGAAATCAAGGGAATTAATCTTACCGAATCTAATAATTCAAACCTTTTTAGTCTTAATAAATAAGCTTTTATTTCTATGCTTTCCATATTGTTGAATATAATCACCACAAGTATGACACAAATAGTGTTCTTTGAGATATTTATGCCACCGAGTTTTAATGTGTTTAACATCGCAATTGAAACAAACTCGCTTCTTCTTTTCAATAGTTACTCCTATAAAAGTAAAATAAATTGTAATTTACTGGAGATGTTTTTTTTCAGCTTGATATGACAGCTGCATATCTTTTCTATTAACATAAAATTTTTTACTTATTTTATTTCCTATTTCAATAATTCTGCTTTCGAATTCTTTCGGATATTCAAATTTTTGTTTTTCTAACAATTCAATTTTATATCCAATTAAATTAATTTCCGTCCAATAACTTGATAAAAGTTTGTCTTTATAATTTTCTAGATTTTCTTTTAATAATTCTTTTTTATTTATTTTTGTATTTTCTAAACTCTCATCAAATATAGAAGTTTCATAATAATTACCGTTTTCAATAAAATTACAATTTCGGAGTACCTTAAATTTAACACAAATTAGAGTTATTATAGCGGCCGATTTCCATTTTTTGCTGTTAATTTTTTGTTTGCTATCTAGTTGTGAAACTAACAAATAAGCAATAGAAATTCTATTAATAAAAATATACTATTTTTTTAAATCCAGGCAGAAAATTTTGAATAATTTCATTATTAGTAATTTCAATCAAAATTTTCTTTTTTAATTGATCAGATGGAATATATTCTGATCTATCAAATAGTTCAACTTCAAACATATTTTTATCTAGAATTAAGTCAATTGAACGTAAATATCCATCAATATTTTTATTAAAGCCATCAAATTGGTTATTACATTTCTTAATTGTTTTCAAAACAAAGCGATCCTTTATTTCAACATTTTTTAAATGGACAAATTCTCTTTTTTCTTTCCAATCATCTCTAATTTTCACGTCAACATAAATGAGTTTCCCGGCGCATTGAATTTTCAAAAATATAATTAAATAGATGACAATAATAAAATTAAATTTAAACATCTAAAATTTAAAAAATTAAAGCAACTTTTTTGTTGTTTTTCCTATAAAAAATTTATGACAATTTTTAATAACTTTTCTAGTCATTTTTAAAATAAAACAAGTAGCAACTTTGGTTAGCCGACATTCTCGGAAGCCGACCTTTGCGGAAGCACTATTTTGGTGTGAACAATTCGATTTTTTGTTTGATAGCTCATTCGATTTTAGTTTTTCCATACCGTAGTAAGAAATATTGAAATAAAAATAATAGATAATTGGGGCTACCAATACGGAGATCGATGAATAGCGTAAAATATGGCCATGTAAAAACGGTCCGGGTTCTATTTAATAGAAACAAAAAATAGAAGGAAAATCTTTAGCTATAACTAGGGGCCAAAAATTAAATAAATATAATTATTTGTTTACCCTGTAAATAAATAGGGATGCACTTTAAAATATTTAATTGCGATAGAGCTGGTTCGAAATTTCTATTTCGAACCTAATATTTCAAAACAACTATTAAAATGAGAGACAAAGTGCAAATTTAAACAAATAAAAAATTTTATTTACAAATTATATTACCCGCGATATTTGACAAAAAGTGAAAATTTTAAAAACTAAAATTCATAAAAAAAAATCAGAAATATAAACAATTTTTAAATAGAATTCGACTCACAATTTCATAAACCAATGAATATTGGAATAATTAGAATAACCCGTGTTTAAAATCCGTGGTATTTATTATAATAATTTAATTAATGATGAGATCCTATAATAAATAGCAACTCATTTTGGCATTTTAAAAAAATTCTAAGGGCATCAGAGCTTTTCGAAATTTCGATTTTCTATATTTAATAACCGAAATATTACCATAATATTTTACCAAAGTTTGAACATAAAATGATTAACTTGTGAGGCTATCTTCCTATTTATATCACAATTCCTAATTATTGCCCTATTTCCCATTTTCACTCTCTATTATCCTATTAAATAATTCTATTGATTATAGTATTATATACGATGTTCATGCTGTAGAGAAATTCATTGGATGGGAGATAGAATAGAACCATCATGGAAGGGGCTATACACAGCTCTAGAAATATAGCAGTAAAATTGGCTTAATTTTTGTGTTAAATTTATATAAAGATGATATAGAATACTTTATTTGAAATCAGGGCAATTTTTTAATAGTTTAATTATTGGTTGAGATCATATAAATTAATGGTGTCTAATTTTTAAGGTTGAATTAAATGCTGACGGCATCAGAGCTTTTTCGAAGTTAAGATTACGGCATGGGCAATTAAGATTTCAACTCAAATATTTCCATACAGTGTGAAAGGCATATTGTTAGCAAAACATAAACAAATAAAAATTCTGTTGACTAATCATATTAAAAGCGATAAATGACAAAAAGTGCAAATTTTAAAAATGCCCTAAATGCTATTAAATTAATCAAAAATAAGGCGGTAAATAAAGAAATTTATTTATGTTATTTTATATTTATTTTCTCACCGACTGATTTTAAATTTGCACTTTGGTTAATATAATTAGTAAATAAAATTATGTAGTTTGGTTAGATTTGTACCCCCTTTTATCTCTAAGACTTGTTTCGAAATACTTGGGTCGAGATCTTGATTACCAATGTCAAAAATCGAAATTTCGAGCAGCTTTTATTAACTTAGCTTATTAAAAGCTCTTATTAACTTAGAAAATGTCAAAATGAGACTTTATTTATAGTGTCTAAACAAAATTAAATTATTGTATTTTCTTATTTTTCTTTTATAATATTTCTTTTGGCATTTTATTAGAATTCTATTTAAAAATAGTTTTATTTGTTTCTTGCCTTTATAATTTAAAGTTAAATTTCAGAGTTACTTTACAAAAGTTATAAGATTTAATTTATGTTTAGATTTTGTTTTCTTAGAGCGATATCCCGTTTGAATTAATTAAATCTGTGAAGATGTACGGTCTGTCACAAATACAAAGATACAGTTATTCAAACACCTAATTTAAAGGGCCAACAATTTAAAATCCCATATCTTTAGTGTCTTGATATCTGCGAGTTTTCGTCTCCTAGAAAAAGAGTATTTCGAATCTGTACAAAGGATACCGCGTGCTATAGTACAGACAAATATTTTAACAATTTTGAAAGATGGTAGATTAAGCTCATATCTTACTAATGACTAAAAGTATTTTTAATAAAGGGTGCGTAAAAAGTCCTTGCCTACACTCTTTTTGCATAAAAATTTAATCAAGTGGATTTTTGCCAAATAAATTCACACATAAAATCAGAAGAATGTGTGCTACTAGAAAAATAAAAAAATTTTCAAAGTCTTACGCATTTGCGGAAATACAAGCTCTAAACGCTTCTCGAAATTTCCTACGATGGTCGCTCATTTTTATTCCAAAAAGAGTGTGGGCAAGGACATTTTACGCACCCTGTAAATATCTTCTAATAAATCCTTAGTCGTTCTCGTTTTTATTAAATTAACGAATTTGTAACTATAATTAATTAGCTATAATTATAATATTTTTAATAATAAAATTCAGATGTTTAAATTGATTACTGCTTCTTATTTATATTTTCTTATCATATTGAATGCTAAATGTTATGGGAAAAAAGTTAGCATTGAAGTAAAAATCAAAGACAATTGGGGAGGAAAAAGAGAATTTATTTATTTAAAAAATGTTGGATTAGAAGAGCGTTTTGTATTGGAAAAAATTGTAAAGAAAAATAATCAGTATGACACTAGCTATAATTATAATATTGATGGATTCCTTCGTCGAATTGACGTAAACAGTGAAGAAAATGTTTTTAATGTTGAGATAGATAATAGATCAGAAAATGCTGAAGAATTAAAAAGAAAAATTTTGATAAATATTGCCAAAAATAAAATTTTTCAAAATATTCATCCTGGATTAGAAAAACAGGTATTTTTGTAAATAACTTGAAGATAAAGTCTAAAAATCCAAAAAATAATAAATTGTGGTACTTTTTCCCAATTTGAGTCTACTTTTTTGAGGCTAAGTTGTTCTTTTTGTTTTTGTGTCTATCATTATTTTTTAATAAAAATTTTTTTTAATTTTTGTTTGAAATTACATTTTCAATATTGGGTAAAAATTTCAAAAAATTTCATTCATTAGAACCTTAAGAAATTAAAAAATTTTAGGTGGCTTATAGTTTTGTTACACACTGTAAGTAGAAAATAAATATATTGCTTGAACAAATATAACTATAGGTGAAAAAGCAAAAAATAACTGTAACAAAGATTAAGGGGGCGGTAATACAACAAGTATTAAATTATTAAGAAAATAGCCTTATTATCAATTTATTCATAAAAGGTGATCAGATTTACTGAATTTATTAAGAAGAATAGATATTATGAAACTACTATATTAGACGAAAGTTTAACAAACACAAAAATAAATAAAAAAGAATTATTAAAAGAAAATATAGAAAAATACAAAAACAAACTTTTATCAAGTTATTGGACGGAAATTAATTTAATTGGAAATAAGATTGAATTGTTAGAAAAACAAAAAGTTGAATATACGAAGGAATTAGAAAGCAGAATTGTTTACATTGGAAATAAAATAGGTAAATAAATTGTTTATTAAAAACGTATTAATTTTAGATATTCTAGCTGAAATTATTAAAAGAAATAAACGAAAGTGTTTAAATTGTAGTGTTACACAAACAAAACAGTGGTATAATTTACTAAAAGAACATTACTTGTGCAAAGAATGTGGCATATATAAAAACAAATTTGGAAGGTTTAGATCAAATAAATTATGGGTTAGAGCTACAAAGGTATCTTTATCAATATTTGGTTAATTTTTGTAGGTCCGGGCCGTTTTTATGCTGAAGAATTTACATATAGAGAAGAATAAATCAAAGTATTTATCTTTTACACTAGAGTAGCACAAAACCGTTTAATTTTGAAAAAACCGTATACCGTTTATGCCGTTTATCTGAGACCCGTATACCGTTTAGTTTATTTTTGAAGACCCCGTTTAAACGTCCGTTTACCGTTTATTTTTAAAATTTTTTAAAAATAATTCATAATTCAAAAAAATTAATGAAAAATCATTAATTATTCTCATCCCTCTTTATAAAAATTATAATTCAATAATAAATTCATCATATCGATGGATTTAGAGGGAAAAGAAAGGGCTGAAGAGATGCGTTGTGATTAAGAGTAATATAATTAGTTTTGGAGATTTGGAGGATTTGTATATATGTGTCGAAATTCGGTTTGATTAGGTCCTACAACACTTGTTTCCAAAATATAATTAAAGATTTAATCCAAATATTTTCCAAATAATTAATTTATTCCAACAATAAATAATAATATAAATCGTAGAGAAGGAGATTTAGTTTAGATTAATACATAAAGAATGAATGATTGAAATCCAAAGAAAGGGAGAATTACATTTAGTTTTATAGGAAGTTACTTTTCACCACTAAGGGCGATCCTTCTCAGGCTTAATCATTGCCACTAAGAGCGGAAATATTATCTTATCGCTAATAAATAAAACTTAATCGCTACAAAGAGAGAAAAAATGATTAAGTTTAAAGAAATAAGGGGACAAAGATTAAAAAAGAAAGAAATTGGAACACGTGAAAAATGTGTGAAATGAATAAAAATTTATTAATATTTTACTAAAAATGTCGAACTTCGACATCCTCCCACCTTAGGAGAAATTGGTTCCAGACATCCTTCTTTTGTTATTTGCATGCTTGCCATTTGTGCGCATATTCTTATGTGCCAGTTTTTGTTGATAGTTGCCATTTGTTGTAGCTCTTGTTTGCTTAGTTGTCTAGCTGTGGCTCCAACGCCTAATTTGTTGCATGGTTCATTCTTTAGTTCTGCAAACTTTTTCCTGGGATAAAATTCCCGAAATCGGTATTTGTTACTATTGCTCCCAAAC
Organism: Meloidogyne enterolobii; assembly: GCA_963681835.1. NCBI lineage: Eukaryota > Metazoa > Nematoda > Chromadorea > Rhabditida > Meloidogynidae > Meloidogyne > Meloidogyne enterolobii. Next base: position 2,704,737 of record CAVMJV010000006.1, read on the forward strand.
GAGCTCTTAGATTCCGCATTACACACTTCATCTAGATTTTTCATTCCGAAAAAAATTATTTCTCATTGATGAGGATTGATTGTAGATGGTCAGGCTCTTTAAATGATGTGACATTCGCTAGGCCATGAATCTCTAGTCCCTCCAATGGTTTAATCCAAACAATTTTCTTCAAAATTTTCTTATACTCGTTTGCCTTTTTCAGGACTTCAAAGAGTCCTTTGTTAATGCTTTGCGTCCGCAGTACTAGCGTGTCTACGCTTCTCGTGAGCTGAATCTCTCTATCGAAGAGATTTGCGTCCCAGGATATTGGTTTAAAAACCATTCCTCTTAGCTTTTCCTCTCTTAATATTTTTCGAAGCTCTAAGGCTCTGTCATCTCCAATAACTACTATAGGTGACATTGCCACTAACGGCCTTCTGTTGATAATTGTTCGCGCACTAACACGCGTTTTCCATCTTGAACTAGATGGCTTCCATTCATCCTCTAACGGACTTATTATGGATTTAGTTTTCTCATATTTTAATTTTTGGATACTAACCAGCTTGTTCCGATTTATTTCCTCTTTTTCTATCTCAACTTTCTTTTCTGGAATTCGTTCAACTTCCATAGGTCCCTTATTATGGATGTGTGCGCCTAGTGCTTCATTAAATCTATCCTTATCTTTCTTTTCGATTTTTATAAACGAATTTTTTCTGGTGGGTACATTCGGAACCAACGTATTCGTCTCAACATGTATCCCTCCCCCCTTAAAAATTTTTTGAGATACCTTTTCGGTTTTAACACCGTGCATATCTAGTCGATCACCACTAACCTCTAAGGGTTATCATAATGATCTGTTTCAACGGACTTTAAAGATCCGACAATTTCTTTTTGTGTAGCCTCGGCACTAACGCCTTTGTTTTGCTCTTGTATTTCGTTTGCTTCGCCGAATTTGCGGTCACACAATGCAGAATGATGATGCGCTCTTCCGCAATATAGGCATCTTCTTTTTGGGACGTGACAGTTGCTGGCGCAATGTCCTTTTTTGAGACACTTGAAGCAAAGTCCTTTTTCACTTGCTCCTTCTCTTCTTTCTTCTGCAGTTCTAAGACTGAGGCATTCTACCGGTGTATGAGGTCCATCGCAGAACTGGCAAGGCCATTTTGTCGGACTTCCAGAGCTGCTTGATTCTCTTTGTGGACATTTCTTTGTAATTCTTTGACTTCTTGTCGGGTTAAAATACCCGGTATTACTTGATTCTTGTTTGAATTGTATTAGTTTGGATCTACTTTCTTCTCGACCTCTAGGTCTTTCAACTCTATCGGGTGAAAAGCTGCTTGTAGTCTTTTTGTTAATACAATTCACTGCAAAATTCATAGTCGGTTCTTCTATCCAGTCCCTAACGACCTGATTGGGCTTCTGTTTTACTTCCAATCTATTTCTAATCTGATTGATAGCACGCCCTAAGGCGTTTCTGAATTTTGCTGTATTCCAATTATCATTGTCCTCAGCGTCTTTAATATTAAAATACTTTCCTAACACTTTGGTAGACACTTTTCCCTCTAATGTCATGAAATACGGAGCATCATCTATATTCTGGTTCAAAGATTTCAACTGCCTGCATAACTTTTCAATTCTTAAATAAAGTTTCTCGTCTTCCTCAAAACTTTCCCTGTCCGGTAAATTTAGTAATTCATGGTTCAAAGACCGAATTAACTTCTTTTCACTCCCAAATTTCGCTAACAAAAGATCAATTGCCGTGTTGTAACCATCGTTCGTCATTTGCAGACCTCCTAACAGGTCTTTCGCTTCATTGTCTAAAATTGACTCTAAAATATTGAATTTCTCTACATGACTCAATGCGTTGTCTTCGTGTATCAAAACACGGAAAGTTTCCCAAAATGAGCACCAATTTTCAATATTACCGTCAAAGCGGCTTACTTGGATTGATGGCCTCTGTAATCTCTTCATTTCTACTCTGCTCGATGTCTGCGACTCATTTGTAGATTCACTTAAATCTATCGGCAAGTCGAGTCGCTGAGACAAACTGACTCGATGCTGCTTCCAATTGGCTAAATAGGTATTTGAAGCCTCCAAAATATTCTTAACCGGAGCTTCCTTGACCCATCTGCTATACTGCGCCATTTTTTCCTCCCGCACTGAGGCAGGCAATCTCTCAATTTTCTCCTTAATCTTATCATCTGCTTCCCCTACTATCATCAAACATTCCTCAAAATCCTTAATAGTCTCCTTAGTCCAGTACAACTGCCGTCTCAACTGATTAACAGTTGCTTCAGGACCTAACTCCTGCGGCCTTTCCCGCACCAGGCATATCTTCAACTTCCCCAACGAAGTTTCATACTTTAAATTAATATATTCCGTCATTTTTCTCTTTTGCCTAGGAAACTAAGTTCCTTTTAATTTATTCTATAAAACTCCAAAATGTATTGAATCTGAGCCAAAGTCCGTTCAATTTAAAAAAAAATTTTTAAACCCTATTTTTAGATTAATTCTAATCTATCCCCAAAATTTAAATTAGCTTTTAAAAGCTAATTCTAGGTGAAAAATTTTTAATTTTAAATTTGGCTATTCCAGGCCTATTAATTTAATTAAATTTATTTAAATATAAATTTACCTCCCCGCAAGTGTTGTCCAAGTTTAATGCCGTGCTCGCCAGATGTCGAAATTCGGTTTAATTAGGTCCTACAACACTTGTTTCCAAAATATAATTAAAGATTTAATCCAAATATTTTCCAAATAATTAATTTATTCCAACAATAAATAATAATATAAATCGTAGAGAAGGGGATTTAGTTTAGATTAATACATAAAGAATGAATGATTGAAATCCAAAGAAAGGGAGAATTACATTTAGTTTTATAGGAAGTTACTTTTCACCACTAAGGGCGATCCTTCTCAGGCTTAATCATCGCCATTAAGAGCGGAAATATTATCTTATCGCTAATAAATAAAACTTAATCGCTACAAAGAGAGAAAAAAATGATTAAGTTTAAAGAAATAAGGGGACAAAGATTAAAAAAGAAAGAAATTGGAACACGTGAAAAATGTGTGAAATAAATAAAAATTTATAGATATTTTACTAAAAATGTCGAACTTCGACAATATGTATATCGGAGGATTGAGGTGGGATATCGGTAGATTATGAGGTATTAAAGCGGATCAGAGGATTAAGGGGATCATGATAGTATATCTAAGGATTAAAGGTGGTGTAATGAGATTTAAGAGGATTGAGGGGATTTGAAGAGTTATGAGAGGATTAAGGTGGGAGTAATTTGAAAATAATGTGATTTAGAGCGATTGAGGATTTGAAGAGAAATTGGGGATTTGAAAGGATAATTAAAATCATCCTTTCTCAGCACTGCAGGCGAGAATTTTGAGAATTTTGGAGGTCCTTAAGTCAAATTTCTTCGATTTTTTGCGCCGCACGCGAAAATTTTAGGATATTTTTGAAGGTTAGGAGTTATTAAGAATTAGCGGTGGGGTATAAGTGAATGTGTTGGATATAAGAGATTTGATAAAAGGGGTTCTGAACTGATCAAGGGGATTTAACTGATATCAGAGGATGATAATATATACATGGATATATTTATCACTTAGATACCTCGATGTCTGGAAGGATATCAGATAAGAAAGATTTGGAAGGATAAGAGGGATATGCTGTGTTAGAAATACAATATATTATACTTTCAGAAGTACAACCTACCAGATTTATTCCTTTTTCACGCCGCAGGCGAAAATTTTGAGAATTTTGGAAGGCCAACAAGCTATATTTCTTCCTATTTTTTGCGCCGCAGGCGAAAATTTTTTAATTTTAGTGTGTCAGAAAGCAAAAATTCACGTTTTAAGCCACTAATTTTAAGAAAAAATTAAACGAAATAAACACCGTTTAGAAGGACCGTATACCGTTTATGCCGTTTATCTGATACCCGTATACCGTTCCGTTTAATTTTACCAAAAAACCCGTTTACCGTATACAGTTTACCGTTTAGCTAAACGGTTTTGTGCTACCCTATTTTACACAGAAAAAAATTAGTTTGTTCAATAGATACAACTTAATGCAAATACTGTATATTAACATAAAGTATGAACGAAGTAACTAAGGATATTCATAGAGTTATTTTAGTAAATCTTTATCGATAATTATAATTTAAATATTTATGTTCAAATACTTGTTATATAAATATTTTAGAGAAATACTCAACATAGAACTTGCTTTATTTGCAGTATAACCCAAACGTCACAATGGCACCGTGATTCAATGTTTGAAAACGATTTGTGTAATAAATGTTATCAAAAACAATATAGGACAAGGACGAAAACAACTAAAAATTTAAAGGATAATGAATCGAATAAATATATTTGTAATGACTAGTGCACTAAATAAAACCAAAGCATAAACCGAAGACAAAAGAATATCTTTATAAAATTTAATTTTTATATAATTTTCCCAAATCGTTTGTATTATCTAATTTTATTTAATATCTTGTCGTTGCAGCAACTTTAAATTTAATTCAAAATGTAAATAAATATCTATGGATCAAATTGTAACAAGATTTTACTTCCTTAATACATATATTTTTTCTTTATTAACCCCATCATGCTGACAGAGTTTATTACATTTAAATTTTAATTTATCATAATTTAATATTTTATACATTTTTATTTAAAATACATAAAAACTTTTTGGTAAAGTTTTTATTGGATCATTGTGATTTTTTGAAGATTTTTAAATATTAAATATTTTAATAATTTAAATAATTTTAAATATTTATTGAAGACAAAATAGAATAAAAAGGAGTAATAAAGCAAACTGACTGAGAAAAGGATTGAATCATAAATTGTAGACTAAAAGAAGGAAAATACCCAATAGAAAAATAGGTTATAACGTAAAAATCCAATCCCTTGTATAAATAACAATTTCAGTTTAATTTTAGTTAAGCTTTTAAATTAAATTAAATGTTTGTTCATATTTCCCTTCTGAGATTCAATGATGTGATTTCCACCACTTCAAAATAAAAACCACGATTGTCGCAATTATGCCAAGCGTAATTATAATCCAGGCTATTAAACAATTATATTTTCCATGGCAAAATCCATCTCCACTATTTTCATTCCCAAAACAACCCGAGCTTCCATCATCAGCGCGCTTACGACGAGTCAATTTAAAATTTATTTGCTTATGCTCTAAAAGAAAAAATAAGTATTTTATTTACTAGCCTGATCATTTTTAATTTTTGAATAAAATTAAATAACGCAAACTAAGTAAACTATTTGAACCCATGCATGATGGTTTAATTTAATATTTTTAATTCTTCGCTATTTTCAGCTCTCCTAGATAAAAATCCCGCGAGTTTGTAAATAATTTTTTCTAATCTAATCCATGTTATAATCGATTTTCTGCGTTTCGTTATTCCTTGAATTAATTAAAATTACTTACTATATTTTTTGACTTGCTTTTTCTTCCCGCAAAAGCATCCGAACTTGGCCGTGATTTTAAACTTAAAAGCAATTGATTTCCAAATTGAAATGGCCTCATCAATTATATTTTCCTCAACTCCGTAGCTTCCTGCAAAATGTACCCACAACCTATAAAAACTCCAGTCAAATAGTTCATGTCATATAATTTTTTGTCCTCCATGAGTTTTGCATTTTGTAATTTTTCTTGAATTTTGCCATATTTTTTATCATTGAAATTGTTGAAAAGAGTTAGGGACGTTGCTTTGACACTTAAAATGTTATTAAATGCTTCTTGCATGATCGAAGCCTTGGCAATGACAAACAAATTGTTGAAATCCTAAAGGTTTTGTAGATTTGTAAAATTTTAGAGTCAATAAGTTTGGAGTCATGAATTGAAATTGAATGGAAATATATGAGAGGTATCAGATCCTTAATGGCATTAAAATTGAGTGAGAGTAACAGCATACGGTCGACCGAATGCTGTTACAGCATTCGTTCTCAACCAACTTCGTATCCCTTTAGTTTCTTTGGATTATATAAACATCGATTATATTTTAGATCTCATTTCGTTTTCCAGGAATTGCATTTAAAATTTAATACGATCTTAATTTGAACCTACATAATTCATGCGCAATTTCTTCATTTCTTCCTGAATGATTCGCAACTTTTGTTTAATCTGACAAACTTCTTCCAAGTTGTCCATTTTTCCATCGCCTTTTCCACCATGACTTCGACTCTTAACTCCAACAAAATTAAATAGGAATAGTGTTAAAATAATTTTTATTTTCATTCCTAAGAGCTAATATTAAGTTAACAAGCTCGAGATTTTAACGATAAAATTTTGCTTGACTGAAATCGTATAAGGTAATTAAAGTAAATAAAAACTGTAAAATTTAGGTTGAAAGTAATACTTTAGGGTTTATAAGCGAGACTTTTCCTACAGAATACCAAAAAGAGTAATTAATCAAATTGTAATCCTCAAGTACAATAGCCATATCTGAGTTACTGGTCATTTCTTAATTTTTGCTTTTTATGTATAAAAAGACTTTTCAGTAGAATAAAAGAGGAGAATATGAAGGATTTATCGTAAAAGAGGTGGAGCAAGATGTTTGTTTATTAAATTCCGACATAAAGTGCAAATCAATCTCATGCCTTTAATTGATTTAAATTTATTTAACTAAATTTCCCTTTGTGAATCTATTAATAAGCATGATGCAATATTTTGACATTTAATTTTGAAATGCCGAGTGCAAGAGAATTTTAAGATGAAAAATAAATCTATTGAATATTATTAAATTAATTAATCAGCTTTCTGTTTAACTCCCATGTCTTTAACTGCTTGACTTATCATTAGTTGTATCTGTTGAAATTTGAATTACACTTGACTCAAGCGTGGCCATATGTATAAATGCGTGGCGCGACACATAAGGATATGACTTTTGAGGAGCAGACATTTGAGGACCGACTTTTGAGGACGCGCCCTTTGAGGACGCGACCATTGGGGATGCAACTTTTGAGGACGCGACCTTAGAGGATGCGACCTTTGAGGATACGACTTTTGAGGATCAGACATTTGAGGATACTCTAATGTAAAAAAAATAAAAATGTTAAGTTTATGTTAAAAAATTTTAAATTTTATAATTTTATGTGTTGCAAGGCCTAACGAGCAAATATTGAATTTAGATGACCACGACGGAAAATGTTTTCTACTTTATGATTCGCGTGTTTTTTTCGGGTTAAGGAGTTATTAAGGATTAGCGGTGGTGTATAAGTGAATTTGTTGGATATTAGAGGTTTGATATCGGGTGAAAAAAGGTGTCTGGTTTGATAACCTATTGATCTTTCGATATCACGCCCAAATAAGGATATCAGCGGATTCGAATGGATATCGGAAGAATACCTCGATGTCTGGAAGGATATAAGATTAAGAAAGTTTGGAAAGATAAGAGGATATGAAGTGTAAGTTTAAGGATGATTTAGAATTTTGGAATAACAACCTAATAGATTTTGAGCCTCTTTGAGGGTTATGACCAGATCTCTTTATTTGGTGCCGCAGGCGAAAATTTTAAGAATTTCTGTCTGATCCTCAAAAGTCGTATCCTCAAAGGTTGCGTCCTCAAAAGGCGCATCCCCAAAAGTCACATCCCCAAAGGTCGCGTCCTCAAAAGTCGGTCCTAAAATGTCTGGTCCTCAAAAGTCATCCTCGAGTGTCGGGTAGCCGTATAAATGAAATCTCCCTCGACCATGTTTGCTTCTGAGAGTTACATGACTTACTCATAAAGCTTGATCTCTATTTTTTGATGCAGAAAAAACGACCCCATTGACTAGATCATTAAGTTTATTCGATTCATTGTTGGTACTTTATAATTTTTCGATTAAATGATTGTAAATTTCACTACTAGGTTGTAAAGTTCAAAAAATCATACTTTTAAAAATATCACACATATATAGTTAAACCTAGTATTAAAATTAAGAATAGATTCGATCTTTATGCCTATTAATAATGAAAAAGAAAGTTTGTAAAACAATACCCTCTAAAAATTTAATTTAAAAAACGGCAACTAATTATGCCGAACATAATATTTGAAAATAATTTGGAAAATTGCAATACATTATAAATGCAATACATTATAAATGGATATAATAATAAAAATAAAAGTTATATAACGAACAAAAATTATAGTGCCGTGTGATTTATACTCATAATTTAAATTAAGTGTAAATAAATGCTGAAATTTTGAACTGTTTCTATAGTAATCAACCATTTTATACTTTAATGAACTTAAAACCATTTCGTAAAAAATGTGGGAACTTTTGGAAACAATTAAATAATAGTGGTTATTAATTAAAAGTTGTTTTTATTTTAACTAAAATGTAAACAGACACTTGAAGTTACATTATTTTATACGAGACTGCGATCGTGAAATTGTTAACTGAAAGTACAAAATGTTTAATTTATGATTACATAGTTAGAGATTGGACCAAATAAATATGTATTTGACGTAAAACCTCGAGTAATTTATCAAATTTTATTTAATTTTATTTGAATTTAGGGGTTGTATTTCGGCTCAAAGTTGAGTTCGAGAACTAATTTTGTTGTCGCTCTCTTAGCCTAGTACGGAAACTAATTTAGCGCCGGGAAAAAATATCGGCGAACGAAAAAAATATTGTTTGTTTTTGTAAAAACGTTCCCCGATGTTGGAACAGAATATTCAATTGCTGGAAGATCCTTTTTCTTTGGCCAGCATTTTGGCCGTGTGAGGAGAAAAACAAGGAATGTCATAAAAAGAACAGACAAATAACGGAAGCACCATAACACGGTCCAGAGGATGTAAGGATAATCCACCTAGCAGTATTCAAAACGCTTGGGCCGGAGTTTAACGATCTGAAAATAAAAAAGAGAAGCCATTAGTAGATGTTCCCAGTAGCTCTGCGGTAGAGATTATGTATGTGATGACGAAAGTGCCTAGCTTATGAAGAGGTCCCAGGTTCCTGCCCGGTGTGTAATTTTAAATGGCCTTAATATAACTACTTCTTTATTTCTTTATTTTGAAATATAGCCGGCATTTAAAATATTTATTTGCACTTTTCATATTTCTAAAAAAATTTATATTTCAAAATATTTAAAACTAATCATATTAGACGAGTCAAATAACAAAAAGTGCAAATAACTTTGTTTATCCCGCCGATTGTTAAATATAAATAAAATATTAAATGAGATGCGGATTATTCATATGAATTTTCCATTAAGTATAAGTGCAAATATTTATTTTTAAATGTATTAGATATTTTAAAATAAACAAAGATAGTAGTAAAATCAAGCCTATATGAATAAAAAATTCGGCATTTGGGCTTTATTAGAACAAACTGGAAGTTTGTGCTCCCCAATATATTATATAATATTAGGAAAAAGTTAACCGTGTTCTCATGTTAACGGCCATGCTGTAAATAAATTTTTTAATTTCAGATGATTAAATTTTATTTTATCATTCTCATATATTTAATTATATTTTTGAAAGTTCAATGCGCCGGTAAATTAATACACGTTGAAGTGAAAATCAAAGACGATTGGGAAGTAAAACGTGAATTTATCTACTTAAAAAATGTTGAAATAAATGATCGTTTTGTGTTGAAAGTAATTGAAAAGAATAATAACCGATTCGATAGTTTTAATAAAAATATAGAAGGATATTTGCGTTCGATTGATTTAAATCTAGATAAAAATATGTTTGAAGTTCAAATATTTGATAGATCAAAATATATTCCATCTGATCAATTAAAAAAGAAAATTATGATTGAAATTACTATTAATGAAATAATTCAAAATTTTCTGCCTGGGTGTGAAAAAATGGTATATTTTTATTAATAGAATTTTAGTTCAATAGTGTCAGATAAACAATTAAAAGCAAGGAAATTTAAATCGGGGCTATAACTACACTAACTTATGTTAAATTTAAGGTACTCCGAAATAATAATTTTATTGAAAATATTACTGGTTATGAAACTTCAATATTGTTCAAGAGTGGAAATAATTTCAGCTCAGCTCAAGAAAATATGGAAAATTACAAAGATAAACTTTTGTCAAGTTATTGGACGGAAATTAATTTAATTGGATATAAAATTGAGTTGTTAGAAAAACAAAAAGTTGAATATCCGAAGGAAGAATTAAAAAGTAGAATTATTGACATTGGAAATAAAATAAGTAAATAAATAGTAAATAATCTATTAAATAAAGTTTTATTTTTTATAGGAGTAACTATGGAAAAGAAGGAGCGAGATTGTTTCAATTGTGGTGTCAAACAAATCAAAAATAAGTGGCATAAATATCTCAAAGATCAATATTTATGCCATACTTGTTTTGCTTATTGTCAAAATTATGGAAATCATAGGGTGTACCGACACTTGCGGAACGACATTTGCGGATCGACAGTTGCGGACCGACATATGCGGATCGACATTTGCGGACCCGACATTTGCGGATTAACATATGCGGACCGACATTTGCGGACCGACAGATGCGGATTAACATTTGCGGACTCGACATTTGCGGATCAGTTAATGATTTTAAAAAATAAAGGATTTTTAAATTTTTTCGAATTAAAAATATTTCTTTAGATCGGGTTGCGTGTCGAAAATGTCAGGGTACCAGGTCTGGCCGGTAAAATGTTGAATCAGCCCATAATTTTGGGAATAGAACCTTTTTCTTGTTCAAATTCGAAAAGTTTCGAAGACACAAGCCCAAGGCGATCTCAATATTCAGGACGAAACTTTTACAAGAGTAAAGGATTTTTATTTTCTCGAAAATTTCCAGGTCCGCAAATGTCGGATTCGCTAATGTTAATCCGCATCTGTCGGTCCGCAAAAGTCGATCCGCTTCTGTCGGTCCGCAAATGTCGGGACCGCTTATGTCGTTCCGCAAAATTCAATCCGCAATTGTCGATCCGCAAATGTCGTTCCGCAAGTGTCGGGTAACCAATCATAGACATAAAAGCTTGTTTAAAAAGACTAAAAAGGTTTGTTAATATTAGATATCAGTAAGATCGAATTCCCCGATTTCATAACAAAAAAATGTTCAAACTCATTCTCAATTTCCACCTGAACAATCAGAATTCCATGATTTTTTATAGATATAGGAGATATGTTTATCCATATACCCCGAAACGAATCCCACCCATATTCCTCTCAAACTACAAGAATTCGAAAACCCGTACGCCCGACTTCTCAAATTTTCAAAAAGGCAGAAACAATGTTTTTGTGCATTTTTAAAAATACCAAGTTTGCAAAAATTGCGTCTGCAAAAAACTCTTGTCGATAATATTAAATCTTTTTTAATTTTTTTTTATGGCAATCCTTTTCTTTCATAAATTATAAATTCATTCTTAATATTGATGTGCTAACAAAACTTGTTTAAGGAGGATCGTCATTGTTATGATTGCGGAATTAAGGAAGCAAAAATATTCAGAACCTTGCCAATATTCATGTCAAAAATGTTATGATCGGCAAAGATATATAAAGCTGACAGGTAAAAATTTGAATTTAATGTAATAGAATAAAAATAAATCAAAACAAAATTGAAATTTTAAATTTTTTCAAATAAATACCTATTTTGTCATATATGTATATCTAAAAATTTAACTTTTACAATTTTTAAATGCAAAAATAAAAATAATCTATATCCGTGATATATTGTTAAGAAAAGCACAAAAGCGAGCAATAGATATAAATATAAATAAAATTTAATATAATTTTTATATTATTCGATACAAATTTAGTTATAATTAAATGTATGAAATTAAATGTTATAAAAAAATATACCTATATGTATGTATATTTGGGTAAAAAAATATTTGTATTAAAAAATAGGTAATTTTATTTTAATTTTAAATAAATTTGTTTAGGTAAGAAAGTGAACATTTAAGTTAGGATTTTATTGTTAATACACTCCATTAATTCATCTCATAAATTATAATCTTCTGTAGTTAATATTTTGTCTAAAATTTTCTTAAATTGCGGTATAGTATTGATTTTCTCATTTTCTTTTTTGGAAGTTTATTCCACCTATCTATGACTCTATGTGAAAAGAAATGATTATTTTTGGCTTGTTTTTTAAATAGCTGACATTTATGCAAGCGCGGATTAATTCTATTAGGTTTTGAAAATATTTTTTCTGGATTTATTTTATAGAAACCCATGATTATTTTGTAGGTTGTTATAAGATCTGTTTTTATACAACGAAGATTGGAGGGAAGGAGTTTACATCTTTTTAGTCTTTCGTTATATTCTATTTTCTGGTATTTGTATTTATATCTTAAAATTCTCTTTGTAAAGCTTTTTTGTGGTCTTTCTAATTGTTTATTAAGATATTCTAATTTGGGGCTAAAATTTTCGGTGGAATACTCCATATTTGGTCTAACATATGTATGTTTTAAATGAATTTACATATGTTTCTATTGGTAAAGTTTTAGGTAATATTCTTTGGATATTATTTGCCATTATAAATGAGGATCTAGTAATTTTTGCTATATGTTGATCAAATTTTAGTTTGTTATCTATGTATACAGCTAAGTCTCTTATGTTGTTAACCTCTTCGATTTTTTCGCCATTAATCTCATAGTTAAATTTAATTTTGTTGCATATTTTAAAACCTCAACTTTTGAAATAGAGAATTTTAGCCTAGTAATCTCTGCCCATTACTAGCATTATTTATAGCTTCTTGTAGTTCTATACAATCTTTTTCGGTTTTAATTTCTGAGTAAAGCTTAAAATCATCTGCATATATTTTACTTTTATGTTTGTCGGAATATGTTTGGGTAGATCGTTTATATATATTTGGAACAGCAATGGTCCTAACACAGTTCCTTGGGGCACATCTGTTTTCGGAAAAAATGGTTCGGAGTAATTCTCACCTATTTTTACAGTATGTGATCGATTAGAGAGAAAATTTGCTATCCAAGAAATTGTTACCCTATCCATTTATATTTCATGTACTTTCTAATAAGTATTTCGTGATCTACTTTAGCAAAAGCTTTTTCAAAATAAAAATATATGACGTCCGTACCTATTTTCTTATCAAAGAGTTGTACCAGTCTTGCATAGATGATAAAATTTGGAGATGCATTAGCTCTTAGGTAAAAAGCCAGGTTTCGCATAAAAACGCTACATGAATTTTATTTTTTATCAATTAATTTTCAATTTCAAATAACTTATGGGATGTTTTGTCTGAATTAATGGAGCGTATCTTTTAAAAGTAAGCATTTTAAATTTTTAATCGTTTTGTTATTTCCCTGTTTATTTAACTGTAGGTACTATCCAATCCCTGTAAATCCCTATTAATCCCTACAGATCCTTCCAAATCAGAAATATTTCCTTTAATCAGTTAGATTCACATTTCACATCCATAATTGTCCAGGTTCCCTATTAAAATAATAAATACATTTACAAAAAATTTTAAAAAATAAACTAAAGTGGTTAATATTGGGGGAAATAAGATTACAACAAAGATAAATACTTTATTAAAAAATTTAATATTTACTTTGCTATCAATTAAAGATTGTTCAATAAGCTCAGAAAATTAAAGGTCTAAAATCATAATCATTTGAATGCTATTTATTTGTTTCCTGTTCTGTTTGATTTTTATTTGTCTTCTTTTTCATTCTTTGTTGCTTCTTGTAACAAGCTTTACATATATATTGTTCGGGTTTTGAATGACGGTACCATTTTCGTGAATTTGTTGCTCCGCAAGTAAAACATTTACGATCATTTGTGATTCGCTAAAATATTTATAATAATAGGCTTGAAACTAGTTCTCAGTTAAAAATACTCAAAGCTATTTTTCTAATTTTTAAGAACTGATTTTGTCTAGGGTTTATTCCAACTAACTTGTTTTTTTTTCAAGTGGCAGAAGTAGTAATGTTCTTTCAGTTATTTAGGAAAATATTGAAATTATATATACATAAGTGATAAATTTAAACAATTTTAGTATGACTTCCTTGTGGTCTCATTTTGCTGTGTAATATTTTATAATCGTGACATGATTTGCACAAATAATGTTCTTTTAGGTATCTATACCATTTTATGGCAATTGTAATTCTACAATTGAAACAGTTACGTTTATTTCCTTCAAATATTCCTCCTATAATAATAAAGAATAATATGTATATTTTTTCGGATTATATAAATAAAAAATTAAAAAAATATTTACTTATTTTATTTCCAATTTCAATAGTTTTGTGTTTTAATTCCTTCGGATATTCAACATTTAATTTTTCTAACAATTCAATTTTATATCCTTTTAAATTAATATCCGTCCAATAACTTGATAACAATTTGTTTTTGTAATTTTTAATATTTTCTTTCAATAATTCTTTATTAATTATTTTTGTATTTTCTGAATTATCATCTAATATAGAAGTTTCATAATATTTATTCTTCTTCTTAATAAATTCAGTAAATCTGAGTACCTGTTATAAATAAAATAATATTAAGGTTTGCTTAATAATTGAATACTTCATGGATATAACGCTCCCACTAATTCGAGTCTCAGTTATTCTTTGATTTTTATGATCAAGAAATGCATTTATTTTCAATTTAAATTCTTTGCGAAAACGAATGATGAACAAAGACAAAAAAACTATATAACCTCAAAAAGCGAAGACTCAAACTAGTAAAAAGTACCATAATTTATTCATCTTATGATTTTCAGAACTTGTATTCAAGTAATCAAGAAAAAACACCTGGTTTTCAAATCCAGGATGAATATTTTGAATGATTTTATTATTAGCAATATTAATTAAGACTTTCCTTTGTAATTCTTCAGAATATTCTGATCCATATTCTATTGTAACATTAAAAATATTTCTTTCAAGAGTTACATCAATTTGACGCAAAAATCCCTCAATATTATGATTATAGCTAGTGTCATACTGATTATTCTGTTTTTCAATTTTTTCGAATACAAAGCGCTCTTTTAATTCAACCTTTTTTAAATAAATAAATTTCATCTTTGATTTTTACTTCAATAATAACTTTCCTCCCATCAAATTTATTATTCAATAAAGAAAGTAAATAAAAGCAAGAAGCAATAATAAATTTAATCATCTGAATTTAATATTAAAAAATATAGTTATCCGTTATTCAAATTCCTTATAAAAATAGGGGAGAAAAATTAGGTGAATGTTGATGAAAGATAACGGTATGAACTAAAATGGCTATGACAATATTATTCAATAAAGAATGCCCATGGATGCCAAATGAAAGTAATGAGTATTAGGTAATGAGTATATATTATGTTATATTATAAACATTAGAAATAATATACAAGAAAAACCCAACAGAACTTTTACAAAGTTATACGTATTGTATGAGACTTAAACATAAATATTTCCTATTTTTCAAAGTTTAATTAAATGCTAAGTGTATACATAAAAATACAAATTTTATATATTTGTATTTTTATACAAAGTATAAGTATGTATAAAAGTACATAGTATACAAGTATACAAGTATGTACTTTATACAAGTACATACAAATTTTACCGATAGACTTTATTAATCTTAGATTTTGTAATTTTATTAAGCGGGAAAATAAATGAAATAGGACAAATTTTGAAATTTTTGTTGACCAAAAAATTAAAAAGTTCTCTTTTCTTTTAAAATTTTCCTCTTCCAATTTGATTTTATTGATTTCTTTCCCCTATGCCTTCTTTATCCGCGCTCTACTTTTTCTTTTACTTAAAAGCTCATCTTTCCCTTTCAGTAAGAATTTTTTCCAATTTGGTGTTGGCCAGGTGTGTGCCGTTTCGCTTTTCATCTTACATCTTTCACAATATTTTCGCTTTTTGGGACTTTCACCTTTTGTCTTTCGCTTTCTAAAATCTGTTTCGCCTTCCCATCTTTTGCTTTTTAAAATTCCGGGGTCTTATTCCACCAAACCAAAATTCGAAAAATAGAAACTTTAAAACATTTTGGACGAAGCCACTCTTTCCTTCCCTTCTCTCCTCTCAGGTTTTGTTTGTTTTCCTTTGGGCGCGTCTTTTCCACTCCTCTCTTTTTCCCATCGGTCATTTTTCTCCTTCCTTCCCTATTGATTTAATCCACTTTTTCTTATACACCCCCTTCCTTTTCTCCACTCATAATTTGCATTTTCCTTTCAACATTCCTAAATTTACTCAAATGTTGCAATGTTGGCTGCTATTGTTGGACTTAATGACAAAGGGTGTTTATCGCCATGATTGATTTTTTTGTTTATTTTTTTTCTTTATTGTTTTCGTTTTTTGTTTTTAAGCCTAAAATTTTTTTTAACATGGCGTCAACCATCAACACTTGGCCCAACCATCAACAACTCAACAATTGCAATTGGTAATGGACTTTGGTGGCGCCGTGGGTTTTTCTTGTTTTATTTTTTCAAAAATTTAAAATTTTTCTGCTTTAACTCCTTTCCTTTTTTTTGGTAATCTTCCGCTTTACTGGTCCCCCTTTTTTTGCACCTGGTGATGGCTCTATTTGCACCCTTAAACTCTCTGCCTCTTAATTTTCTTTCCAATTTTCCGTTCTTTGTATCACCTTCCCTTATATCATTCGAAAGCTCTTAAATTTTTCTCTCATCCTTATCGGTTCTATTTTCCCGCTCCTTGGTTTGGCCCATCCTTTCATCTTTTGCTCCTTCCAGTTGCAGCTGCAACTTTCTTATCCAAGCTTCTTTCACACTTCCCTTTAATTTCTATCTTCATTTTAATTTTTCAAAAATTATTAAATCTTATTTCTCAACAACAACAAAATTCTTTTCTGGTATTTTTAGTATTTTCATATTTTTTCAACTTTTGGTTTAAGATGTTGATCTTTCTTGCCTTTTTGTTGGTTCACAGTTGCTTTGGTGTGGCTGCCCAAGATCCCGAGTCCCCCGCAATGGGTAATTTTTAAATTGGGGAAAAATTTCAAGAAATACTAGTACAAATTTAAAGTGGGGTTAAATAAATTCCGGGTGAAAAACAAAGTCAGGGGTTGTTAGCAAGTATAAATTAAATCGAAAAATATTAAATTCCCTTTAACAAAATATTAAATTCCCTTTAACAATTATCCCATCACCAAAATTTTTTCCTCTTAATTTCTCTCTTTATTCGTTTTCTGCTTCTTCCAATCTTCCAACATTTTCCCCTTCATTCCGCTTTCCAACTGCTTTCTTATTTTGCGCAATTCAAAATATAAGCCATGCACCTTTCCTTCTTGCTCCCATATTTTCCTCACAAACTCAAAGCCCCTTGTCTCTTGCTTCGCCTCTTCGTCTTCATTTCTCTTCTCTTCATCCTCCTCCTTTCTCTCCCCTTCTTTTTCTCTCACCTCTTCCTCTTCATATTTCTTCTCTTCCTCTTCTTTTTGTTCGCCTCTTCCTCTTCTTCCTTTTTCTTCTCTTCCTCTTTTCGTTTCTTTTCTCCCTTTTCTTGCTTTTCCTCTGCCTCTTTTCTTTTTTTATCTTCCTCGCGTTTCTCTTCTCTTCCTTTTCTTCTTTGTCCATTTCCTCTAATTCAATCATTAATTTTCTCTTCTTCTCCATTCGCTTTTCTACACTCTTTTCCTCCTCCCCTATCTGCTTGCTTCTCTTTCGCATACGCATGCCAATTACCTCTCCTTTCACGATTTGCTTCCCAAGGTCGTCTTCCTCTCCCATATCCTTTTTCGCCTCCACTCCAGTGCCCACTTGGTTTCGAGAACAGATTTTCCCACGCTTCCTCTTCCACATCCTTTCTTAACTCACTCAACGTTCGCGGATTTTTCATTGCCAATCTTACTAACTCTTCAAATATGGGATTTCCTTCTTTCATCTCTGGTTCTATCATTATGCCTGCATCTTCTCCCTAAGGATTATGCTCGGCATATTTATCAAACATTTTCTTTGTAATTTGTTCTTCAATCCGCTTTCTCTTCTCTTAATCTCTTCTCTTATCATTTACTGGTGGCCAGCCCCATGCTCTGTTCCAAGCTTCAACTTCTCTTTCCCTTCTTTTGCTTTCTTCCTCCTCTCATGATTGCCCAGATCTAAAAGCTTCACCTGTTAATCTTTTCGCGAATTTAATCGCTGCGTTTTTTTCTGCGGTCATCATTTCTTTTAGGGCATGCCTCTTTCCCCTCTCGATTTTCCTCTTATTAATTTCGGCTTCCTTGTGGTTTTCCCAAGCTCGTGTATAATTATTCATAGCTTTATCTTCTTGTTTATCCTTCGTAGTCACAAAATTATCCCTTTCCTTGCTTGTCATGTCTCTGGGGTCCCAATTTTTATCCGCTTCTTCCCACCTGTAGTTAGCATCTAGTTCCTCTTCCTGGAGCAGTTCCACAGCTTCTTCCATATCTGCTGCCATTTTTTCAATAAAATAATTTTTTAATTTATAAGTAAATAATCTGCAAATATTTTGTTTAGAAAATCCTTCAAAATTTATGAAATTTATTTGAGGTGGGTCAATAGGGTTCTCGCTTTCCGAAGAGCTTTCAAAGGGCGCGCATTTCTCTTCGTTTCTTTCAGAATTATATATTTTAAATTTATCCATGTGCACAGTCTTCCTTTCTCCACTATCGGGGTCTTCAAGCATTAGGTTCGGTTTCTCGACTTTAATTATTTTGTAAGGACCTTGGAACTTGTGATCAAATTTCCCTCCTTTATCCTCTCTCTTCGTCAAAACCAAATCCCCTTCTTTCCACTCAACAATCTTTATAACTTTCTGCTGATTTTTCATTCTCTCTACATTCGCTTTCAATTTAATTTTTACCTTTTCATGTACATCCTGTATTTTTTCTTTTAATTCCCTTGTATTTAATAACTGAAATTTTCCTAAATCGTCGAAAAAATTGAATTTTTCCGGAAAATTTGAAATTTTCCGGAAAAATTGAAATTTTCCTAAAATTAAAATTTACCGTCGACATATATACTTATATTTTCATACTCATTAGCTGGCTTATTTAGTAAATTTTCAGAGGGCAAGCGCACGTTCCAGCCATGAACCACCACAAACGGTGTTTCCCCAATTTGGGCATTGAAGGATGTATTATATGCAAAAGCCAAAAATGGGGTGTCTCTGGCCAGTTTTTCCCTTTTGTTGTGGTACTAATCATATCAGCTAATGTCCTATTATATCTCTCACATTGACCATTAGCTGATTGGTGGTAGGGCGTTGTCGTCTGCAGTTTTATCCCTAGCAATTCAGAAACATCCTTGAAGATAGTACTCATAAATTGGGTGCCCTGGTCCGACACCAACACTTGCGGTACCCCATATTTGTTATTACATTTATCAAAAGTGCATCCATGACTGTCCCTGCTAATTGTTCTCGCAGGAGAATTGGAATCATCATCTTTGAGAAAGCATCCACAATCATAAGGTATACTTATGTCCATTTGTTGACTTTGGCAATGGTCCCATTAAATCTGCGTGGATTCTTTGCAACGGTCTTCCCGCCGGTTCTATTGGATTAATCGGTTCCCTACTCTGGTGTAAGCCTATTATTTTCCTTCTCTGACAAGAATCGCATTGCTTTATAAATTTGTTTACATCTTCTGCCATTCCTTCCCAAAACATCAATCTCTTTATTTTCTCCAAAGTCCTCTTTTCTCCCAAATGTCCTCCTTGAAGTATATCACTGTGGTACTCTTTCATCACTCTTCCCTTAAGCGTTTCAGGCACTAATATCTTTAACTGTCCCCTTTCAAGTAGAAAAATAACTCCGTTATATTCTTTCCATTTATCGTTCTCTGGGTTCTCTTTCAATAAATTTCTTATTTCTTGTATACTCTCATCCTTTTCCTGCGCTGCTTTCATCTCTTCAGATTCAATTTTCTTTTCTATTTTAATTAAATTGATTTCACTTTTTCCTGACCGTTTATTATCTTCCACAAATCGGTTTAAATGATCACATAAATGGTTTTTATTTCCGGGGCGGTAGATAATATCCACATCGTAAGCCATGATCGAGATTTGGTACTTGGCTGGTCTTCCTTCTAAATCTTTTCTCCGAAAAAGTGATGTTAAGGCTGAGTTATCTGTGATCACCGTCGACCTCCCCGCGCCCTCTAGGTAAGGTCTAAAATTTTTCAAAGATGCGACAATGGCCAACGCTTCTAATTCAACCACCGCATATCGCTTCTCATTTTTATTTAATTTTCTGCTAAAGTATGCGATTCGGCAAACACCCGGCGATTGCTGTTATTGAAGCATCGGTCTCAACGGTGAACGGCTTTCCTAATTTTGGTGGCGCTAAAATGGGCGCAGACGTAAGCAAATTTTTCATTATTTCAAGCGATTTTTCATGTATTTCATCCCACTCTCTTGTATTCTCTTTCTTAGTCAATTCATAAATGGGGCTCATTATTTCAGCAAAATTAGGAGTAAATTTTCGAAAATAACTTAGCATCCCTATCAGTGATCTAAGTTCAGTAAGAGTATTCGGCTTTTTCAATTTCATGATCGGCTCAAGGTCCTTCAGGTCAATTCGGATTCCTTTTGCAGATATTAAATGTCCCAAATATCTAATTCTCGGCTTGTCCCACTTTACAATTTTCGGGTTCCAATTTCAATCCAGCCTCATTTATGGTTTGCAAAAACGCCTTTAAATTATTCAAGTGGTTCCTCTCATCTTCTGATCCCAGTATACAATCATCCAAATAAACAAGGAAACTCCTCGAACATGCTTGGCGGACCTCTTCCATTGCCCTTTGGAACGTTGTGTGTGCTCCTGATAGTCCAAACGGAACCCTCAAATATTCAAAGAGTCCACAGTGACAAATAAAAGCGCTTCTCTCCTCATGGCTTGGCTAATTTTATCTGATGAAATCCGGAGCTCATGTCAAACACTGAGAATATTTGCTTTCCCATGGCTGAATCGAGCAAGTCTTGAATTCAGGGAAGATAATATGTCTGTTTTTTGGTTATGGAATTAAGTCTCCTGTAGTCAACACAAAATCTATAGCTCCCATCCAATTTCCGCGCTAGTACTATCGGCGAAGCCCAGGCTGAATTGGAGGGTCGTATAATATTTTGTTTCAACAATGTCTTTATTTGCTTCTCTATTTCGCTTTGTAAATGCAGCAGGTATCTATACGGTCTATTTTGCAGGGGTCGGGCTCCATCCATTAAGTCAATTTTGTGAACAGTCTTGCCCCTAAATGTTCCTATCCTTCCATCTTCTTTTAAAAAGGCATCCTTATTTGTCTCTAAAATCTCTTTTAATTCTACTAATCCTTCTCTACTAAAAATTGTTCCATCCAACACTATCCTTTCAAAAATTGGTTTCTCGGAATTACTTATTGGCTCGTCTGGCAATCTATTCATCCAATTAGCTTCTTCCGGGATTTGATCAACTCTCTCCTTAAACTCCTTCCACTCTTCGTCAGTCATAAATGCTTCCTCTCATCCAATCACTGACTCAATTTTAAGCTATGGGCTCTAGATTCGCTAATTTCGAGTTTGCATGTACTTTGATTTCTGCATTTCATAATTTAATAATCTGAGGGGAACAATTCTTTTAGCCATTGGTTTAACTAAACATTTTCCCACTCGAATTGGAAAATATTTGTGTTCCCTTTCAACTGTGATAAATTGTTCCTTCGGGCCTGCTCCTAAGCATAAATTAAATTAAAACTCATGCCGTGGGAAAAGAATATTTAAAAAAATATAATTCTTATATAATTTTCCCAAATCGTTTCTAGTATTATCTAATTTTATTTGATATCTTGTCGTTGCAACAACTTTAAATTTTATTCAAAATGTCAATAAAAATCTATGGATCAAATAGTGACAAGATTTTACTTCCTTAATATATTTTTTCTTTATTAACCCCATCCTGCTGACAGAGTTTATTACATTTAAATTTTAATTTATCATAATTAGGGTGTTTCAAAATATGCACAAAAAATTCAAAAATATGCTCATATCTATGCACCGAAAAAGCCCAAAATATGCATCAAAATATGCCAAATTTGCCGAAATATGCACTAAATATGCAGCAAAAATAATGAAAATGTGTTTTAAAAATCAATATTTTAAGTACAAAATATAAATTTAGCATTTGAGTTGCAGTTTATGAGCAATTTTAAAAAATTTTATTAACTTTAAATTCAACCAAAAAAAATTTTTTGAAAAAAAAATTTCCCAAAAAATTTTTCGGATAAATTTT
Source organism: Meloidogyne enterolobii (assembly GCA_963681835.1). Taxonomy (NCBI): domain Eukaryota; kingdom Metazoa; phylum Nematoda; class Chromadorea; order Rhabditida; family Meloidogynidae; genus Meloidogyne; species Meloidogyne enterolobii. Next base: position 2,726,849 of record CAVMJV010000006.1, read on the forward strand.
TTCAACAAATTTTTATTAAAAAATTTTTTTGCCCAAAAAATTCCAAAATTTTGAAAATTTTGCCCGATTTTTGCTAAAATTTCTCAAAAAATGCCAAAATATGCAAAAATTTAAGTAAAAATATGCAAAATTTCCCAAAATATGCATCGATATGCAAATATGCACAAAAGTACCGACATATGCAAAAATATGCTATAGGAACCCGGTCCCTAATCATCGTACCGACGTAAAAACACCATTTTTGAGCGTTTCAGCTCATAGCATATCCGCATACAAAATGCATTTGCATGTTTTGAAACACCCTAATCATAATTTAATATTTTATACATTTTTATTTAAAATACATAAAAACTTTTTGGTAAATTTTTTATTGGATCATTGTGATTTTTTGAAGATTTTTAAATATTAAATATTTTAATAATTTAAATAATTTTAAATATTTATTGAAGACAGAATAGAATAAAAAAGAGTAATAAAGCAAATTGACTGAGACAAGGATTGAATGATAAATTGTATACTAAAAGAAAGAAAATACCCAACAGAAGAATAGGTTATAACGTAAAAATCCAATCCCTTGTATAAATAACAATTTCAGTTGAATTTTAGTTAAGCTTTTAAATTAAATTAAATGTTTGTTCATATTTCCCTTCTCAGATTCAATGATGTGCTTTCCACCACTTCAAAATTCAAAACACGATTGCTGCAATTATTGCAAACGTAATTATAATCCAGGCTATTAAACAATTATATTTTCACTGGCAAAATCCACCTCCACTATTTTCATTCCCAAAACAACCCGAGCTTCCATCATCAGCGCGCTTGCGACGAGTCAAAAATTGTTTAAAATTTATTTGCTTATGCTCTAAAAGAAAAAATAAGTGTTTGAGTTACTAGCCTGATCATTTTTAATTTTTGAATAAAATTAAATAACGCAAACTAAGTAAACTTTTTGAACCCATTTTGAACCCATTCTTCGCTATTTTCAGCTCTCCTAGATAAAAATCTCGCGAGTTTGTAAATAATTTTTTTAATCTAATCCATGTTATAATCGATTTTCTGCGTTTCGTTAATCCTTGAATTAATTAAAATTACTTACTATATTTTTTTACTTGCTTTTTCTTCCCGCAAAAGCATGCTAATTGGCCGGGATTTTAAAATTAAAAGCAATTGATTTCCATATTGAAATGGCCTCATCAAATATATTTTCCTCAACTTCGTGTTTTTCTGCAAAATGTACCCACAACTCATTAAAAACTCCAGTCAAATAGTTCATGTCATATAATTTTTTGTCCTCTATGAGTTTTCCATTTTGTAATTTTTCTTGAATTTTGCCATATTTTTTATCATTGAAATTGTTGAAAAAGTTTAGGGACGTTTTTTTGACACTTTGAATGTTATCAAATGCTTCTTGCAAGTTCGAAGCCTTAGCATTGTCAAACAAATTGTTGAGGTCCTAAAGGTTTTGTAGATTTGTAAAATTTTAGAGTCAATAAGTTTGGAGTCATGAATTGAAATTGAATGGAAATATATGAGAGGTATCAGATCCTTAATGGCATTAAAATTGAGTGAGAGTAACAGCATACGGTCGACCGAATGCTGTTACAGCAATCGTTCTCAACTTACTTTATATCCCTTTACTTTCTTTGGATTATATAAACATCGATTATATTTTAGATCTCATTTCGTTTTCCAGAAATTACATTTAAAATTTAATACGAACTTAATTTAAACCTACATAATTAATGTGTAATTTTTTCATTTCTTCCCCAATGATTACCAACTCTTGTTTAATCTGCAAACTTCATCCAAGTTTTCCATTTTTCCATCGCCTTTTCCAGCATGATTCCGACTGTTAACTCCAACAAATTAACTCCCTTTGTGACTGCTATTAATAAGCATGATGCAATATTTTGACATTTAGTTTTGAAATGCCGAGTGCAAAAGAATTTTAAGATGATAAATAAATATATTGAATATTCTTAAATTAATAATGCTATTGCTGCGTTGGTAGAATTTTTTATCCGTCTTTCAGTTTAACTCCCATGATTTTAAATGCTTAACTTATAATTAGTTGTATCTGTTGAAATTTGAAATAGTGTTACACATGACTCTAGAATTGATACCTACACTTTTATTTTTCCCGTTCACGATAATCATTCTCAGAGACACTTTTTTATTTAGTATTTTAGTATTTTCTGCTACCCCCAGGGTTGTTTGATTTTGACGTACAAAAGATTTGGACGTTTTGCATCTTCCGACAAAAGAAAACTTTGATGTATTCTATAGTATGATTTATAAAGAGTTTCATCAGTTATAAATATTACTTTGTTTATTTTTTAAAAATTTATTTTTAAAAAATATTGGCTGTAGTGTAGTGTACCGGTGGTAAAAGTTCGGGACGTGACATATGTCATTCGATTCGTCTCGACAAGCTGAGTCGAACGGTACCACTACCTACTTTAGGAAATAATTCTGGGCCGAGTTATAGGTCCCGAAAAATCGAAAAACCAAAGGGGGGACCAAGCACTTTTTTGGGGTGAAAAATTCGAATATGCAAATTATACCTCATTCGAAAGAGCTCGTCGAGCTGAGTCGAATGACACCAAAATCAACAAAATCCGACTTGATTTGACAAAGTTATGACCGTTTGTTTTAGCTCCTTACCTATGGCATCTGTGGAGATTTTTGCTGCTACAGAGGCCCCAAATACGTCCAGAGCAAGGGAGATAGGAATAGGGTTATGTTACAAGCCCAGACCCAGCGCCCGTAGACTCCCCGCGAGGCGCGTGCCGCAAAACCCCGCGCGAAGCGCGGGGTTTTGCACAAGCGCCTCGCCGACGCTCCATAGGTTTAGGTTTTTTGTTTTTTGTATCATAACTTTGTCTAATCTTGTTCAATCACGGTGATTTTGGTGTCATTTGATTCAGCTCGTCGAGCTCTTTCGAATGAGGTATTATTTGTATAAAAAATATTTTATTCCAAAAATCGCCGTTTTGGATCTTCGATTTTTAGGGGTCTATATCTCGGTCCAATCAGGTCGGATTTCGTTGATTTTGGTGTCATTCGACTCAGCTCGACGAGCTCTATCGAATGAGGTATAATTTGCATTTTCGAATTTTTCACCCCAAAAAAGTGCTTGGTCCCTCCTATGGTTTTTCGATATTCAATCGCCTGTATCTCGGTTCAAAAATTTTTCCTAGAGCTAATTTTGGTGGCATTCGACTCAGCTCGACTAGCTCTTTCAAATGATATAACATTTGTAATTTAAAGCCTGCACCCACGTACTAAAGTGACCCCTCTTCTGTCACTACGCCGATAAAAAACTAGGTGGCGCTATCATTTTGTTACAGAGTGTAGTAAGGAAATATAGGTAATTTTGAAAAGTAACAAAATTTTTTATCAAAAGTGGTAGACTAAGACAAGACATAATTAAATAAAGTTATCTGTAAGATTATTTACAATCTTAACTTTTGTTTAAATTAACAAAAGTTCGTATAATTGTCATTAATAATTAAATATTGTTACAATTAAATTTATAATAGATCAGACTTTTCATTAAATTTCTATCTATTTAAAACTTTTCTATTAAATTTTCGGCTTTCTCTTCTTTGTTATTTCTTTTCTTTGTTTACAGCCACATGCATTACATAAATAGTTTCCTGTTTCTGAATGACGGCGCCAATATACTGTTTGTTTAACTACGCAGATAAAACATTTACGATCGACCTTAAATTACAAAATCAGAAGTTTGTTTTTATCTGAAGGTTTATTCATTGTTAATTCTATTGGTTGAATTAATAAAAATTATTTTCCTGGGTATTATGCGTTTAAGTTTAGACAAAACGGTGATTTATACTAATAAGCCATTGAAGATATTGTTTGCGTGACTCCGAAAATAAAATACCGTAGTATTTTCTCTAAAATAGCCTTCCCCCAATATAATATTTAATTATTTTTTGGCATTGAATATTTTTCAAAGCACAGCACTGTTTAATCCCAGATTTCAATAAGATTCGAAATGATTATGGTGCTATCGGAATTTGGAGGGATATAAGGGGATTCTCATTTATTAAGGGTTAGCGGTGCCAGGATAGGCATCTTAATCCAATCCCTTTTAATATTATTAAACTTTAGGGACTTAACTATGTATATACAAGTGAATTATGATTAAAATAAATTCTTAATTAGGAAAAAACCTATGGTTTTTTTCCATTTAATGCTAATTTTATTTGTTAATTTAATAAAACTTAATTTCCTATGCATATGCGTTTATTCGCATGAATCTTTCTTTTGTTCACATTGGTCAAAGGCAACCAGATTATTCTATTCAATTACATTTAAACTGATATTCTCCTTTTTCAGAAAAATTAAAATAGGTCAAAGGCAAATAAAGCTTGGATCGAATTATCGCCTGATATCTCTCAAATTCCTGATATCTTCGAAATCTATTACAAAAAATCAAGTAATTCGGCTGGTTCAGTTAGCAAATAAGAATGTGATAATGGCAATTTTTGGGATTAGACATTGCTATATTTGCAAATTAAGCAAACAAGATAGTTTGGCCTTTCAGAACCTGGACAATATTTATCCAGTCATGATACGATCGGGGAAAAAATTGAAAGATGGAAAATATAATTTTAAATGAAAAGGAAGCCAAAAAGTGAAATAATTCAGAAACTTATTCGGAAACTTCATTTAAAGAGTTTCCGAATAAGAATTATTAATATATAATAAGAATATATTGTTAAAGCTAACCTTTGTAGTCTTAGAACATAATTCATTTGATCTAAACTTTCGATATAAGTGTTTATATGCGTTACATTCATTGCACAAGTAAATTTGTTTTAGTAATTTATACCACAGTTTTGTTTTTGTAACTTTACAATTGAAACACTTTCGTTTATTTACTTCAATTGTTTCACCTATAATTATTAAGGAAAATCTTTTAGTCAAGTGAAAAGATAGTCAAAGATAAAAATTTATTTACTTATTTTATTGCCTATATAAATAATTTTATATTTTAATTCTTTCGGATATTCAACTTTTTGTTTTTCTAACAATTCAATTTTATATCCAATTAAATTAATTTCCGTCCAATAACTTGATAAAAGTTTATCTTTGTAATTTTGTATATTCTCTTTCAATAATTCTTTTTTATTTATTTTTTCTAAATTCTCTTCTAATATAGAAGTTTCATAGACATTATCCCCCTCAGTAAAATTATTATATCGTAGTGCCTAAAATAAAAGAATAAATTTAACTGTAAATATAGTTTTTCGATTTTCTATTGTCGATGGCTTTTACTTCAATATTCGATTTCGAATTTTTGATGATATTTAAGATTTTCAAAATTTTTCAAAAATTTCAATCATTGTCGTATAACTAATATACTTAAAGTTCGGTTTGCTATCTAAACGTAGATTTGGATTGAAAATGAAAGTTGAAATGAGGCAGAGCAATATTCTCAAAATCTTCGCCTGCAGCGCGAGAAATGGAAGAAATCTGGAATCTTGGATCATCTAAAATCCCAAAATTTTCCCTGCGCTTTAATTAGGAGTGTACTTTTTATTTGGAAATTTATCCCTAAGTACTTTTAAATCAAGATTTTTGTACTTTTAATTTGCATTTTGTTGATTGGAACCCTGAACTAACTGAATATTTTTCGATTTTCAATTACCGATATCGATTAACGATGGTTTTTACTATATTGGATTTTCAAAATTTTTCAAACATTTCAATATTTGTCGAAAAACCGCTATTTCAGCGTTAGGTTTGTCCTGTAAGTGCAGAAATAAAACCGTGCAATATATTCACTTTTTTTCCTAGTTTTTTTTTGAATTATTAAAAATGCGATACCAAACCATTAATCAAGAAATTTAGGATTTGAAGACAAAAGTAAATACGTTATACTTATCCCCTGATATCAACACGAATATCTTGATATTTCTTATATAGAATAATATGTAAAGCATAACATCATTAGGTGCTTCTAATATTTAATTTGTTACAAGTGAAATTCTATTAATAAAACATAAAATACCCGTTTTTCAAATCCAGGCGAAAAATTACTAATAAATTTATTGTTGGCAATTTCAATCACAATTTTCATTCTTAATAAAAATTTGGGGTCATGTTTTGCAACATTTAAATCAACATTTCTAAAAATATTTGTATCGAGATCCAAGTAAACCAGACGTGTAAATCCCTCCATATTGTAATTAAAGCCAAAATATCTATTATTATGCTTTTCGATTGTTTTTACAACAAAACGCTCCTTCAGTTGAGCCTTTTTTAAATAAATAAATTCTCTTTTTTCTTCCCAATCATCTTTGATTTTTACAGAAACATTAATTGGTTTTCCGACGCATTGAATATTCAATAAATTAATTAAATATAAGAGAATGATCAAATTAAATTTACTCATCTGAAATTATTATTTCATTTTATAGTCGGTTAAAATGAGAAGTATTTGGAGATCACTCGGAGACTCAAATAGTGGGAGGATTTATATAGAGGTGCACCAAGCCATTTAGGCATTGTGATTTGGATTCTCGTTGTTAAAATTTAGTGTATTAATATTATATAATCTATATAATTTAAACAGGATATCGCTCAAATAAAACGAAATCTAAACATAAATTAAATACACAATTGAAACAAAACAATGGCTGTCGAATAATTGGAAATCTTCGGATATCCGGATCCGAAAATTTTATTTTCAAATTTTGAGTCAAAAAGTTGAGTCCCATGGAAGAGAGAGTATCCAAATAAAACAATAGTTTAAATATAATTCTAATAAAATGTCATAAACTAGTGAATATTCTAATAATTTAAATAAACTTGTTTAAAATCTATGAAAATATTATAATTTAATTTTGTTGAGACAATATAAATAAATAGTCTCTTATTGACATTTTCATCAAATGCTAAGTTAATAACAAGTATTTCAAAACAAGTCTTAGAGATAAAAGGGGGTACAAATTTAACCAAACTACAAAATACTATTTACTAATTATATTAACCAAAGTGCAAATTTAAATCAGTTGGTGAGAAAATAGATAAAAAATAACATAACACCTTTCATAATTTACCGCCTTATTTTATATTAATTTATTTTGCCATTTAGGGCATTTTTAAAATTTGCACTTTTTGTCATTTGCCGCCGATAATATAATGAGTCAAATTTTTTATTTGTTTATATTTTTACATATATATATGTCTTTCACGCTGTTAGGAAATATTTGGGTTGAATTCTTTATTGTCCATGCGCAATCTTAATTTAGAAAAAGCTCTGATGCCCTCTGAATGTAATTAAACCTTTAAAATTAACTCCGATTAATTTATATGATCTTATCTAATAATTAAACTATTCTTGCTATTTGTCCTGATTTAAAAAAAAGGTATTCTATATTATGTTATATTCGAAATTTAACACAAAAATTAAGCCAATTTTACTACTATATTTCTAAACTTTGTATAGCCTGCGGCGTATCAAAATAGCATCAGAAAAATCTCTTGACTAGCAAGCTTTGCTTGAGTGTTAGGTGTATTGTATTTCGGATCATTCTAAAAAACGTAAGAGAAATCTACGCTTTAGCCAACGGATTTCACTACTTCAATTGGCAGTGAAATACGTAAATACTTTTTAAATTTTTTATTTGATTATATTCCTTAAAAATACATTTTTATATTTATTATTATAGGAGGAATAATTGAAGGAAATAAACGAAACTGTTTCAATTGTAAATTTACAATTACCAAAAAATGGTATAGATAACTACAAAAACATTATTTGTGCAAAGCATGTCACGATTATAAAATATATAATGACAAAATGAGACCTGAAGGCAGTTCTTATCAAACTAACATGGTTTAATTTTATTGACATTATAATTAATAATGCTTTTATAAAAGTATATGTTTAGTTTTAAATGTTTCGAGCACATTTAAATGACATTATTATGATCTTACTTATGTATATGGTTTCAATATTTTCCTAACTATCTACAAGAAAATTATTTCTGCCACTTGGGAGTAACGTAAATTTAGACAGAAAAAACAAGTTAGTTAGAATAAATCTAGACTCAATCAGTTAGTCAAAAATTAGAAAAATAGCCTTAAAAATTTTTTTATCTGAGACTAGTTTCAAGCCTATTTTTATAAATATTTTAGCGAATCACACAAGATCGGAAATGTATTACTTGCGGAGCAACAAAAACATCAAAATGGTACCGTCATTCAAAACCTGAACAATATATATGTCATACCTGTTACATAAAACAACAAAGAGTTAAGAAGAAAACAAATAAATATCAAACAGAAAAGGAAACGAATAAATAGTATTTAAATGAAAATGATTTTCTAACTTTAATTTTCTGAGTTTCTTGAACAAATTTTAAAACTATGAAAAGCAAGAAATTATCAAAATTTATCGAAAAATTTATATAAAAGCAAAAAATAAAAGATAAAAGTAAATGAACTAGGTTCATAAAAGTAAATGAACTAGGTTCTTATGAACTAGGTTCAGTACTAGTTCATGTATTAGAAAGAAAATTAAAATTTACACGGAAAATTAAAACAAATAAATACATATAATCGTCAAAAAAAAATAAATTTCCCTTAGTGACCAAATATGTTATTGACAAAATGTTACGAATTGCTTCTGACAATTCTTTTTTGTCGTATGTATCCAAAAAGGACATATATTGACAGGGCTAAATTTTGAAATAAAATTTAAAAATGAGCGTGTGATGAAGGACATGTTTATAATTAGAATGTCAATTGATTTTTTAAATTATTATGAAATTTTTATTTGAAATTTTCAAAAACATATGTTGGTGTTTTTTACTCCGCTAAAATAACATTTATATGGGTATACCTCATTTCATTGAAAATTGGTAGGAGTTGTATTTTTTTGAAAAATGTTCAATAATAGAATCTGGCTTTTATGACATGAAAGAATATTGTTTGTGCTACAAGATAAGAGAAAAATTTCAAAAAATTATTGGAAAAAAGTTAAGATGCAATGAAAAGTGCCTGGTTACATTCTAGGGCCTATTTCTCCAAACGACATTGACTTATAATGACAAGGAAAATGGCAAACTTATGGGTCACTGATGGTCATAGATCATACGAGAGAGAAACCATGGCGGTAACCAGTTTCTGCCTTAGGCCTATCACCTAATCTTATGAAATCTATATCATCAACGGTATTTTTACTAAGTTATTAAGAGCAATGACAATTCTTTAAAAGTAGTGACAAACGAGTCCTTTAAATATAAAGTCCAACAATAAAATAAAAAATTTTATCCGTTGAATAATGTTTTAATCACAGAAAACAATTTAAATTGTGCTATTCATCTATAACTGTGATTTGCTACTTTTTGATTGTATAATTGAATATCAGTTGACTAATAAAATGATTTGATATTCCTAACAAATACTCATGATTGTTTTGCATCAAATTTAAAATACTCTTTTTGTTCGTTTACACATCCAATTCAGGATCTGATATTCCTTCTAATTCAGTATCCTCGCTTTCTTCGCCATCAGATTCTTGAATAATAATTGGTGCTTAATTTATTAATATTAATTTCCAGTTCATGTCCAGACGAGTCTTTCTGGCCAGAAGCTGGGTTTTTTTTATTAATTTTAAACTAGCTAGGAATCCAGAATTTCATTAAAAATATCACGTATAAATGGACAGAAAATGTTTACCGACTTAAAAAATATTAATAAAAAAATATATCCTACATAGGTGTATTAAACTAATACAGTCTATAAATAACGTGTAACTGAAACTATATTATTAATTTATATTTAAATACCTGAATACTGCATATGGCGTGTAGAATTCAGAAATTCATTTCTATTTTTAAAATTATATGGAGCGTGAGAATGCCCCGGAAACTTGAAACTTTTAGGTTTTGGAGAAGGAACTCGACGACGAACTAAAAACAAAAATTAGTAATAAACATAGCGTTTGAAATTAAATAATAAAAGTCTCAAAGCAAAGATCTCTCGAAAGAGTTACCAATGTTTTATCCTTCATAATTTTTACACCGTTTGAAAATAGTTTTTAAAAATCAGGAGAGATAGTAAACAATAGCTAAGTAAAATGAAACAGATTATTTCCAACAAAATTTTTAAGCAATTTTGGTAATTTTTTCCCGAAATAAAGCTATAAATTATAACTCAGCTTGTTGAGTTGAATCCAACGAAATGTGTTTTGTTTTCAATAAAATATAATAATGACCTTGTCCTTGTCCACTAGTTCCCTCTTCGTTTGGTCCTTGGGAAATGCTTCCAGAAGTGTCATCACCGCCGTGAACTCCTCTTCCACTACCAACATTCGATCCTTCTGCAGTTGGTCCTGAAATATTCGGTCCCTCCACTGACTGGCCATGAACAATTACTTCTCGTATGATGGATGATTCCAAAATAGATGGCGGTACTATAAAGAATATTTAATTACTGTAAAAATAAAAATTTTTTAATTGTAAATTAGTACCAAAACTTGAAGTTTGAATAATTGGTTGGACTTCATGTGCACGACCGGGTCCTCTAACAGCTCTTCCGCGACCTCTCCCAGTTCCTCTTCTACCCTCATTTTTTACACACTCAATTAAGACAATCAAAACAACAATTAAAAACAAAATTGTTGAAATCATTGTTAATTTCATTCTTCAGTCAACAGAAATTAAAAAAAACGTTTCTTAATAAATTGTAAATAATTATATGTACAATTGATTTGAATGCCTCTCAAAAATTAATTAATAAATGAAAGACGTTTTCTTTTAGTAATGTGGCATTTCTTACCTCAGTTGTATAACAGTTGTATAAAATATTGCGGCCTTACATTTTCGGCCTCAACATTTGTGGCCTCAAGTTTAAACTCTACAATAAGGAGTTTAAACTCTTTTATAAATAAGGAGTTAAACTCTTTTAAGGAGTTAAACAATAAGGAGTTAAACTCTTTTATAAAGGGAGGATAAATTAATTATACTTTAAACATGTCCAGAACTTAATTAACTAAAACTCAACGGCAAGCAATTAGAAAAACTACTTAAAGTTGTTTAAAAATTTTTTAAATAATTGAAGGCAGTCCTGACTGACTTTTAAATGGAGCAATGAAGGGGAGGAGTTTTGTAAAATGGAGAGTGAAAATTACGAGTATACTTAACTCTCCGCCCTTATGAATGCGACATTTCCTCTACCTATGTTCACATATGATGCATATGCACTTTTAACACGTACGTATTGACATTTTTAGAATAGAGAGAGAAAGTAGTTATTTGGCAATTCCTATGTTCTTTAACCTTGAGAGGATCGGAATCCCGACATAATTTATAAGACCTCAATTTAAATTAAAATAATGAATATAAATAATATTTAAAGCAATGAAAGAAGAATTGTCTATTCTAATAACATTTGAATATGTATACCCTATGTTAGACATTTAATAAAAGAATAGAAATAATTTTTAAATAGTTCAACTACTTTAAATATAAGTTAGATCAAATTGGCTAACTTTTTCCCCTTTAGCTAATACAGGGTGTTTCAACTAAGAAATACTATTTTAAAAATCTATAACTTTTTACTGCATGTACAGATTTTTATGAAATTTGGTATTTTATATCTATATTTTTTAGCATTTCTTTTGACATAAAAATTTTGTCGAAATTCGAACTCTAACCCTGTATTTCAATTTCGTACTCTACCGTTCTCTTTTTTCCCTCTTTTCATTGTGTGCTATCTTACTTCATTTATTTTCCTGTATGGCGAAGAGTGGATACTGTATTGAAAATGTAGTGTCTATCGCCTAGTGTTTACTCTAGTGTCTGTCTCCCCTTATAACAAATAAAGGGAAGTAAGAATGCATGTGCGGAAAAAGGGAAAAACAGAACGGTAGAGTACGAAATTATCTCGGGTTAGGGTTCGAATTTTGACATAATTTTTATGTCAAAAAAATGCTATAAAATATAGATATAAAATACAAAATATCTATAAAATCTGTCGACTTAGTAAAAAATTTTTGAGTTTTCAAATAGTATTTCTTAGTTGAAACACGCTGTATTTCTTATGTTCACCAGAATGATGTGTTACATCATCAACCGCCTCCTGCAATAATTTATGAATTGAATAGCTATATGCTTTACACTATTCTTTTAGAATAACGCAAACATTAAGTGAATTTGACATGTGACAAGGGTAAAAATTCGTACATAAAATTGTACATAAAAGTACAAATACATTCAAAGATCAGATTCTTTTGAATTTAATCATATGTACTTTGTAATTTTTTGGTCAACAAAAATTTCAAAAGTTGTGCTATTTTGTTTATTTTCCCGCTTAATAAAATTACAAAATCTACAATTAATAACGTCTATCAGTAAAATTTGCCTGTACTCGTTGTTTTTTATTCTATACACTTAGCATTTAATAAAACTTTAAAAAATAAGAAATATTTATGTTTATGTCTCATATAATACGTATAACGTTGGATAAAACTTCTATTTTAAATTTTTTTCAAGAGTATATCCTAAAATGACCGCCCTTTAAGTCTATCCTGATCTTGATCTCCCGACCTTTGTAACTCACGGCTTTTCGTTGGGTCCTGATTTTTTCATAACCAGATCAGATGCCAAATCAGATGTAAAAAATTTGTAGGATATGGTCTTTTAAATAAAGAAGTCTTTTACATTATTTTTTTTTAAATTCATTCGGGTCCCTAACTGACGGACCGTTAGTACGGTCCTCATTTACAAGTCCGCAACAAAAAAGCAGCTTTAATTTTCGAATTTCAGATGATTAAATTTAATTATATAATTTTCATATATTTATTTATTCTTCTGAAAATTCGGTGTTCAGGGAGAATTATTAGTGTGGAAGTGAAAATTAGTGATGATTGGAAAGAAAAAAGAGAATTTATATATTTAAAAAATGTTGAAATAAAGGATCGTTTTGGGCTGCGCTTGGTTTCGTCCCACCCTGGGTTCGTCCCCCTTGGTTTCGGCCCACTTGGTTTCGTCCCCCTGAACAAAAACTTTGGTTTCGTCCCACTGTACAAAAACCTTGGGTTCGTCTCACTTGGTTTCGTCCCCTTGGGCAAAAACTTTGGATTCGTCCCACTATGTTAATAATTGGTAAAATGCTCTAGTAAACTTAGGATTTGACTAGCGGATATTCTTTATCGCTATTGTCTTTTATTTTTTTTCATTTTTAGATTATTTTCTGCATTTAAAATGATTAGAAGCCGGCTTGAAAAATTAGCACGGGTTAAGAAACGGCAGCGTTTAGAAGATTCTTCGATTAATCAGACTTCGTCCTCGCATCAAGGCAATTTGGAAAACAACGAAAATCAAGTCAACGTAAGCAGCGAGTCTGATAATGCTGATTCCGATTCTGAATCACAACTTATTCATTTTGAGATTGGTCAGACAAAAAGCAAAGAATTGTGCCTTTGGCATGCAGGAATTCGATAAAAATTTTACTTTTTACTTTGTGATTTTGATTCTTCATAGGCTTTTACTAAGGTTTTGATTTTTTAAAAAAGATTGCTCATGTTTTTATTAAGATTCTCCATTTTTAATTTTTAGTTCGACAAAGTGAGTATTTTTACTCTGCTGGACATTTTGAGATGGGACGAAACCAAGGGGGACGAACCCAGGGTTTTTGTACAGTGGGACGAAACCAAAGATTTTGTTCAGTGGGACGAACCCAGGGTGGGCCGAAACCAAAGCGCGCCATCGTTTTGTGGTAAAAGTAATTGAAAAGACTAATAATCAACATGACTGCTTTTATAAAAATATAAAAGGATATTTGCGTTCAATTGACTTAAATCTAGATAAAAATATTTTTATAGTTAGCATAAGTGATAGATTTATATATATTCCATCTGATCAATTAAAAAAGAAAATTTTGATTGAAATTAGAAATAACGAAATAATTCAAATTTTCTGCCTGAGTTTGAAAAAATGGTATATTTTTATGAATAGAATTTCCATTGCATAGTGCTTTATGGACTAATTTGTTTTAAATTTGAGGTACTCCGAAATAAAAATTTTATTGAAAATAACAATCGTTATGAAGCTTCAATATTATACAAGAATGAAAATAATTTAAGCTTAACTGAAGAAAATATAGAAAATTACAAAGACAAACTTATGTCAAGTTATTGGACGGAAATTAATTTAATTGGATATAAAATTGAATTGTTAGAAAAACAGAAATTAGAATATCCGAAAGAATTAAAAAGCACAATAATTGACATTAGAGATAAAATATGTAAATAAAAATTTTATGTTATTTGACAGGATTAGGATGTGTTTAACCGGAAGTTCCGGATCAAGGATTCCGAATCATATTTTTTTCCATAATATCTTATTTTATAAGTTATTATTCTATTTTTAAATCGATTAATTATGATTTTTTGCCCTCTAAAATTCTAATATTTTTAGTTTCATTAATAAACGATGAATTTATTGCTTACGGCCTTACTAATTTTACAAAAATTCCGCCTGCGGCGCAAAAAAAGGAAAAAATCGGGCTTCTTGTTCTTCAAAAATTCTCGACATTTTCGCCTGCGGCGCCTAAAAATAAAGTTGAATGGTATATCGGAGAATTTGGATGGATTAATTTGGATTTTAGTTATATCATCTGATTTCGAGAGATTTGGGTGTGATATCGGAGAATTAAGTAGGTAGATATGGGATTCGATATCTATGAATCCTAATATCCTCCTATCCTTCTTTATACCCAAAAAGTATATTTCCACTGATATCCCTTAAATCTCCCTTACAATCCGGAACCTATTTATCGCTTAATATCAAAACTTATATCCGACAAATATATTTATACACCACTCTTTAATCCAAATATATCACTTATCGTCGACAACATTTCAGTTCGATTAACCAAAAGTTGCAGTTCGATTAGTCGGTCCTGTTTTAGTTAATTGATGAATTAAGTGAACAGGGAACTCTACTTAAAATACAAATTTTTTAAATTTGCTAGAAGAATTTTTTTAATTCCGATTCCGGTTCCGGGCCGGAACTTAGAAAAGTTCCGGGAACCGGAACTAAAATTGGATCCTTTTTCGGTTTTGGTTCGGTCAAAATTTCGGCTCCATTGAAACACTAACAAGGATATCTCAGCTGCCATATCAAGCTGAAAACAGCTCGTACAAATGTTTTATTTTAATTTTATAGGTGTAATTAATGTAAAAAAGGAGCGAGAATGTTTGAATTGTGGTGATAGACAAATTAAAACATTATGGTATAAATATCTCAATGAACACTATTTGTGTCATACTTGTGGTGATTATATTCAAAAATCAGGAAAGCATAGAAATAAAAGCTTGTTTATTAAGACTAAAAAGGTTGGCTATTATTTGATATCAGTAAGATCGCATTCACTTGATTTTACTACGGATAAATATCATGATAACATTTTTGATTACAACCTGAACCAAAGATTTCACTGATTATTTCTGTGAAGATATCGTAGATATCAGGGACTATATTCGGTTATACGATCCGTATAATTTCAGCAGGACTACGTAAATTACTTTCATTTGAATAGCTAAAAATATGAGAATTAGTGAAAATTTTGAGGAGTTTACCTTAAATAAAATAATTTTATATTTCATTTAAGAATGATCGTCATTGCAATACATGTTGTGCAATACAATCAAAAAGATGGTACAGACAGAAACAGCCTGGAATCTATTTATGCCATACTTGTTATATAAGACAATATAGAATAAAGAAGAGTGCAAATAAGTATCTAAAAGCATGATTCAAACAACTAGAAGAAAATCAGAATTATTGGAAAAAGCAAAATATTCAGAGATAAAAATACAAAGATAAAGTGTCGAGTTCGAGGCTAGTTCGAGGCCTGTTCTTTTTATTTTATCATTTAATCGATAAATATGTTTAGTCAAAATTTTGCAAGTTTTTCTTTCTATTAGAACCATAAAATCGAAAGTGCGCTTTTACTTTTTAACAGTAAAGCTATGGAAATTTTTGCTAATTCGAAGAATTTTTCTGATCTCATTTGAATAATTGGTTTTGTAATTTTAATGCAAACTTAAGTAATATTTGGATAACTCAATCTTATTATGCAATTCTTTCGAATGATCTTAGACTTTTGAATAGCACTGTATTTAATACTTAGTAATAACCCAGAAGTATATGTTTAACAAAAAATAGTTTCTCAATACATTTATTGCTTTTCCAAATTTACCAACTGAGTATCGCTATTTTTTCAATTTTTACATTGAAAATTAATTCATCGTAAAAAGCTCATTCAAAAGAGCCAGAAAAGATATAGCGCTTGAAATGATAAAAAATATAGGGGGTTTGAATTTGGTAATATTTGGATAACTCAATCTTACTATACAATTCTTTCGACTGCTCTTAGACTTTTGAACAGCACTTATTTAAACTCATTTGAACCAGAATTATGTGCTTAACAAAATAAAATAGGTAGTTTATCATTACATTTATTGCTTCTCCAATATCTCAGCTCAGCGAGCTGAGACGATTGAAATCATCTTCATTAAATAAGATTGGACAAAGTGCCTTTTCTTATCATTGAATATCATTTTATTTACCCATAAGACAATACTTAAATTTGGCATCATAACTCATAATTGATTATAGATGGTTACCATAATAGATATAATCCATACGATTTAGCAGCAAAAAAAGCAATAATCGCATTTTATGTGAGGTTACGAAAATTAGTTAAGAACGACAATTCTCTTTCTTTATATATGTTATCATTCATAAAATAAATAAAATAATAAAAATAAATCTATGAATTTAATATTTATCTTGGTAACAAGTAAAGAATTTTTTCACTGAAATTATATAGGTTGTATCTTAAAGTTTTAGAATTTGTTTAATAAACTCAGAAAATTAAAGTTAGAAAATCATGTCCATTTAAATACTATTTATTCGTTTCCTTCTTTGTTTGATTTTTGTTTGTTTTCTTTTTCATTCTTTGTTGTTTATTGTAACAACTTTTGCATATATATTGTTCAGGTATTGAATGACGGTACCATTGTGATGTTTTTGTTGCTCCGCAAGTAAAACATTTTCGATCATCTGTGATTCGCTAAATATTTATAAAAATCAGAGTAGAAACTAGCTCTCATATATTTTTTAAAGCTATTTTCTGAATTTCGCCGAACTGATTTTGTCCAGGGTTGCTCTTAACTAACTTTTTTCATTTTCGCCTTAGTTTCCATTTCTTACAATTGGCAAAAGTTATTTCCATGTAGATATTTAGGAAAATATTGAAATCCATATACAGAAATAAGATCCCTAATAATGTCATTTAAATATACTTGAAACAATTAAAAATACTCATATAGTAGTTTTATAAAGGCATTGTTAATTATAATATGAATAAATTTAAACCATGTTTGTTTGATAAAAATTTCCTTCAGGTCACATTTTGACATTATTTATTTTATACCAACGACATGGATCGCACAAATAATGTTCTTTTAGGTATCTATACCAATTTTTGTTAATTGTAATTTTACAATTAAAACAGTTTCGTTTATTTACTTCAATTATTTCTGCTATAATAGTAAAGAATATGTATATTTTTAGGCATATAAGCAAATAAAAAATGAAAAAATCCATTTACTTATTTTATTGCCAATCTCAATAATTCTGTTTTTTAATTCTTCCTTCGGATATTCAACTTTTTGTTGTTCTAACAATTCAATTTTATATCCAATTAAATTAATTTCCGTCCAATAACTTGATAAATGTTTGCCTTTATAAGATTCAATATTTTTTTCAACTAAGCTAGTTTTAGTGTTATTTTTTAAATTATTATCTAATATTGATGTTTCAAAACGATTATCATTCATTTCAATAAAATTATTCTTACGGAGTATCTTAAATTTATGATCAATTGTGAATAGATATGTTAACTTTTGGGACCGGATTTTTAGGTTTTAAAAACATTGACACATTATGTTTTGTATAAGCTGAAATTATTTTCACTATTTTACAATAAGGTTGCCTCTTCCCAAATCACCAGATTTTAACTATTAAAACACTTGATCTCTATAATTCCCCCAATTACACTCAAACATAAAATATCCCAAGATAACATCCGAAGATTTACAACTATCGACAACCTTATTGTATAATATTGGTGTTTCATAACGATTAATATTTTCAATAGATTTACTATTCGGACTACTTTGATTTACTCAAATTAGAATAGTTATAGAAGCCGATTTTCGTTTTATTGCTTTTACTTTGCTTGTTGTGGAATGAAAATTTAATTAATCAAAATATACCATTTTTTCAAACCCAGGCAGAAAACTTTGAATTATTTCATTATTTGTAATTTCAATCATAATTTTCTTTTTTAATTGATCAGATGGAATATATTTTGATCTATAACTTATTTCAACTATAAAATTATTTTTATCCGGATTTATTTCAACTGTATACAAATATCCATCTATATTTTTATTAAAGCCATCAAATCGGTTATTACATTTCTTAATTACTTTCATCACAAAACGATCCTTTATTTCATACTTCTTTAAATAAATAAATTCTCTTTTTTCTTCCCAATCATCTTTGATTTTCACTTCAACAAGAATAAGTTTCCCGGCGCATTGAATTTTCAAAAATATAATTAAATATATGGGAATGACAAAATTAAATTTAGTCATCTGAAATTTAGAAAATTTATTTACATCATGGAGGTAATATCAAAACGTGGATGGTAGTTTAGAGAAAAATTCCGCTACACAAAGGTAACCTTGAGTTGTGAGTTAGTTACTCGAGTAATAGAACTCACAGCTGAGGGTAAAATTTGAACCCTCATCCGATGAGGGTTGAAATCTTAGCCACAGCTATTTAAAATTATTTAAACAATCTACATTCAATTAAATTAATTCATAGCTATACAATAGAAAAGAAATATAACAAATTTATTATTGAAACACTAAACTATCTTGATTAATGAATATGTATATGAATTTAGATGTATACTGTTGCTTTGACTAAAATCGCGCTGTTATTTAATGTTAATAATAAACAAAAATAAATTTTTAAATTTTTCAATGCATTTAAAAATAAATAAGGTAACATTTTAGGTATTAAAGAAATATACATAGATGCGCACATCAAACATTCACAAATTATTGAATAATTAAAACCCATGGCAATATATTTAAAGTGCAATTATTAATTTCTAAAGGTCGCCTAAGTAAAAAATTAAATAAATAATAAAGCGGTATATTTCAAAATTTTTTTAATGTTTATCAAGTAAAAATGATAAAGTCTTTAACAATTTTGAAAGAAGCTGTTTGTTTACTGAATTAAAATATTGAGGATTTTAAACATATTTTAATAAAATATTGTAATTATTTTTATCGAATATAATTAAAACAGAATATCTGAACACAGCAAGTAAGAGATTTATTTGTAAATTTGTTTGTTTTATAAATTAAATAGCATTTACGATTTTAGTTATCTATTTTCCCCCGAATTTTTGACTTTTTAAAGTTATATTTCATCTGGCAATTTATTGTAGTAGGTATTATTCTTCTTGAAAAATTTAGCGGTCTTCTACTTTGTTTTTTGTTGTAACAAGTACATTTTTTCTTTAGTCTTACATATTCGAGAAATTTTATTAAAATATGTCTAAAATCCTCAACATTTTAATTAAGTAAACAAACAGATTCTTTAAAAATTGTTAAAGTACTTTATCATTTTTACTTGATAAACATTAAAGAAATTTTAAAATATACAACTTTATTATTTATTTATTTTTTACTTAGGCGACCTTTCGAAATCATTAATTGCACTTTAAGTATATTGCCATGGGTTTTAATTATTCGATAATCTGTGCTTTGATTGATGTGCGCATCTATTTGTATTTCTTTAATACCTAAAATGTTACCTTATTTATTTTTAAATTTTAGAAAAATTTAAAAAAATTTATTTTTTTATTTATTACAATTAAATAACAGCGCGATTTTAGTAAAAGCATCAGTATATATTCAATTATATATATGTATTAATAAAGATAGTTTAGTGTTTCAGTAATAAATTTGTTATATTTCTGTTCAATTGTATAGCTATTAATTATTTTAGATTGAACGTTGATTGTTCAAATAATTTTAAATTGCTGTGGCTAAGATTTTAACCATAACAGATGTGGGTTCAAATTTAACTCGCAGCTGCGAGTTCTTTTAACCTAGTAACTAACCCACAACTCAAGGTTAACCTTGGGTGGTGGAATTTTCGTCTCTGAACTACCACCCACGTTTCAATATTAGATAATACGGTAATTTAGATTGAATGTGGATTGTATAAATAATTTTAAATAGCTGCGGCTAAGATTTTAACCATATCGGATGAGGGTTCAAATTTTACCCGCAGCTGCGAGTTCGATTACCCGAGTAACTAACTCACAACTCAAGTCAAGGTTACCCTTGGGTAACCTTGACTTGAGTTGTGGGGTCAAGGTTACCCCTAACATCCACGTTTTAATATTACAGTCTATGTTGTAAATCCATTTTTTAAATTTTAGATGATTAAATTCAATTTTATAATTCTCATATATTTAATCATATTGTTGAAAATTCAATGCGCCGGGAAATTCATTCACGTTGAGGTGAAAATCAAAGACGATTGGGAAGAAAAAAGAGAATTTATTTATTTAAAAAATGTTGAAATAAAGGATCGTTTTGTAATGAAAGTAATTGAAAAGGATAATAATCAACATAATGGCTTTAATAAAAATATAGAAGGATACTTGCGTTATATTGATTTAAATCTAGATAAAAATATGTTTGAAGTTGAAATAAGTGATAGATCAGAATATATTCCATCTGATCAATTAAAAAAGAAAATTTTGATTGAAATTACTAATAATAAAATAATTCAAAATTTTCTGCCTGGGCTTGAAAAAATGGTATGTTTTTATTAATAGAATTTCATGTCCATCGTGTCAAACTAGTTAGCAAAGAAACTTGTAACAGAAAGTGAATGGAAATCGGCCTCTATAACTACTATAATTTGTTTTAAATCTAAGGTACTCCGAAACATTAAATTTATTGTAAATAATAATTGTTATGAAGCTTCAATATTGTACAAGTGTGAAAATAATTTTAACTCAATTAAGAAAATATCAAAAATTACAAAGACAAACTTTTATTGAGTTATTGGACGGAAATTAATTTAATTGGATATAAAATTGAATTGTTAGAAAAACAAAAAGTAGAATATTCGAAGGAATTAAAGAATAGAATTATTTATAGTGGCAATAAAATAAGTAATTAAATTTTTAACTTTGTCTTTCTTTTAATTTGACTAAAAAATTTTCCTTAATAATTATAGGTGTAATAATTGAAGTAAATAAACAGAATTGTTTCAATTGTCAATCAAATCAAAGCAAAAAATGGTGTTTTGTACTAGAAGAACATTACTTGTGTATACCTTGTGGCGCATATAAACGCAAATATGGTAAGTTTAGATCAAATGAATTATGGTTTAAGACTACGAAGGTTATCTTTATCAATAGTTGGGACGATTTTTAATAAAAAAATTTCATTAAACATGAATTCGTTATTACCCAACTGTACACGTTGTTTTTTTCCTACGTTGACAGTTTTTAATGATATTGGGTATTTTGTATTTATATTATATGTCGGGTTTCTTGACATAGAATTATGTCTAACTTCGAACCATGTGCTGTATTTTCATTCTGTCTTTTCTTACTTTATTTTTATTTGCTGCGAGTGGCGATAGACACACTAGAAATTGTAGGACGACGTGTTGAAAAAATTAATAATTGTAATGTCCCTTTTAAAAGATTATTAATAAAATCTAATAAAATGTGATTGGACTCATAAAATTCCTAGGTCTCATAAACTTCATTGGACTCATAAAGTTTGATTGGACACATTGGTCAAGTGAACCCAAATAAAATTATTTAGATATAATTTTTATGTCAATAAAACCTCATAAAATATAGATACAAAATACCTAATCTCATTATAATCTGTCAACGTTAATTTTTAAACAGTGCTTCGTAGCTAAAACACCTTGTTCATCTCATTTTGACATTGAATTTTTAAGATCATTATAAATTAGATTTTTAACTAAACATTTTAAAAAAAAGAGAACATTTCTAATCAAATATAATTTACTTAAGTACTATTTATTAAATATTTTAGCGAATCACACCTGATCGAAATTGTTTTATTTGCGGTGCAACAAAAACATCACAGTGGTACCGTCATAAAGAACCTGAACAATATATATGTCGTGCATGTTACAAAAGACAATTAAAAATAAAGAAAGCAAATTAGAATTCAAAGAAACTCTATTTGAGTCTATGAATTGATGAAAAATTATGAATATCATAATTATGCATATGATATGCATATAATACATATAAAAAATACAAAAAACTATAAAATTAAACTTTTTCTGCATCATAAATAATTTTTTAAATGCTTCTTTAACACAACGATATATTGGTTGACTTTAGAGTTACAAAAGACAATTAAAAATTAAGAAAGCAAATTAGAATTCAAAGAAACTCTATTTGAGTCTATTATTATTTTTTCTTAATCTTTCACAAAAAGGATTGAATAACATATTTACTTCTTGCTTTTAAAGTAATTTTTCACGTTTTTTGATTGTTATCCTTTCTTCTTTTTTTTGTTTAATTTTTATTCGTTTAAATAAAATCCATTCTGAATTTTACAGAACTTTATTTCATTTGGTTCTTTTAAACTAATAGAAATCCATTCGAGTTGACTCTATAAACAATCTTAAATTCTCAAATGTTCTTCGGCTAAGACTTGTTTTTTACAAATTGAAAGCTATAAGAATATTAAATTTTGTGGAAAATTTAAATATTTAATTGACTCATTTGTCAGTAATAGATAAACTTAAAATTAGATTTGGTTGAAGTAATAAATTTAAAGTGACTCTTAGATTTTTGATTTATCATCAATATTTAACTTTGAATAATTTTTCTAAATTTTTATAATACTTTAATTATTCCTTTATATTAAATTAAAGGGATTTTAAAATTAATACATAATTAAGTAAAAAATTATCATCGGTTAAAATTTATACTGCATTCGACTCCTTTCCTCTCTATCATAATTTTTTTCAGTTAATTAACTGATTAACTGTTTTTTGTGCCTCTTATATTATGAATGATGAATTGTTGTTAATCAGAAATGTTACGATCGGCGAAAATATAACAGATGAGTTGTGGTTTTAAAGTTTTAGTTTTAAATAGAAACTAAAACTCTAAAACTAAAACTAATTTTTATTTATCAGTGAGAGCTGCTTTGTGTTCCGGAAGACGACAGACATTACTCGTCTCCATATCAAGACAGAAATTTAAATATTGATATTTCAAAACGTATGAATCATGATTTAAAAATAATTTTTTGATTACATTTTTATGGTCATAACTAGTGTTATTCAAACTCGATTTTTCGGTATCGGTATATTCGGTAAAATACCGATACCGAAAAATACCGACAAAAAATAGTCGGTATTACCGCGGTATTTCGGTATTTTTTGAAAATTTACCAGATGAGCTAATTTAATACAATAAATGCAAAATGAATTTATAAATAGTGAATAAATAATGAATCTAGTATTTATAATGAATCAATGGAAGTGTTTGGTTCAGAAAAATTAACATTTCTGCATTTACTGTACTCAAAACTGATCGCCTGTAGTCAAAGATCATATGAACTTTCGCGCCACTTGTGCTGCCTCCAGTGATGTCAAAGTTCCAAAATTTCTCTGGAACTAGTTCCAGTTCCAGAACCATGTTTTTAATTTTTGTAGCTCCAGTTCCGGAACTCCATTCTTAAATTCCTTAGTTTCAGTTCCAGTTCTGGGGCTAGTTCCAAGTTACTTACCCCTTGATACCCGTGATTTCGAGCTGAGTCGGAAAAATTAGCTTTCCCAGAAATCCCAAAAATCAGCTTTTCTAAGCTCTTTCGAATGATACCTCATTTCTTCAAATCGATCCAGAAACAAAAAAACCTAGTATAAGTCAAAAACCGCCGTTTAATCAGATTTTTAAAAAGGGAGCCTTACTCGTCGAGCTCTTTGAAAAAAGTTGATTATACAAAAAGTTGATTTAAAAACCATCGAAATCAAAATTGACTGCAAAAAGTTGTAACCATTTTTCAATCTCCCACATTCTCGTCTTAATGAGCTCTTTCGAATGAGCTATATAGAAAAATGAAAGGATTCAGAATGTAACTTCTTTATGGTTATAAAGGAAGATGTGTAGTTAAGTTATTTTATATTTTTTTATATCAAAAAGTTTATTTATTTAAAAAATAGCGAATTGAATAAGCGTTTTGTATTGATAATAAATAAAAGAGGAAATACAATCGAAAATTATCACTATAATAAGCTTAACAAATATGTAATACATTGTGTTAGCAGGAAGGAGTTACTAAAGGAAATTATATAAAATTAAGTTAGTATTTTATCCCAGGATTCTTATTTTCATATTGAATTAAATTTAAAGTTGCTACAACGACATGTGTTGTCAAATAAAATTAAATTTATAGACGTGTTGAGAAAATTTTATGAGAAATACTCTTTTTTAGAAATATAGTTTTTATCAATTGCATGAGCGTTAATTTATGCTTTGGTTTAGTTTAAACTCTCTAGTCATCATAAATATATTTATTTGATTAATTATTCTTCAAATCTTTAGTTGTTTTTGTCCTTGTCCTATATTGTTTAAGATAACATTTATAACACAAAACGTTTTCAGACATTGAATCACGGTACCAATGTGACGTTTGGGTTATACCGCAATTACTGCAACTTCGATGTTGTGTATTTCGCTAAAATATTAATATGAATAGGAATGGAACATAAATATTTAAATTATAATTATCGATAAAGATTTACTAAAATAACTCTACGAAGATCTTTAGGTAAACGTTCAATTTTTATGGTAATATACAGTATTTGCATTAAGTTGAATACATTCAACTAGCTAATTTGTTTCTGAGTAAAAGCATAAATACTTTTATTTCTACTTCTCTTTATGCAAATTCTTCAGCATAAAAACGGCCCGGATTCACAAAAATTAACCAAATATTGATAAAGATAACTTTGTAGCTCTAACCCATAATTTATTTGATCTAAACCTTCCAAATTTTTGTTTATAGTCGCCACATAGTTTGCACAAGTTATGACCTTTTAGTAAATTATACCACCGTTTTGTTTGTGTAACTCTACAATTGAAACAACGTCGTTTGTTTACTTCAACTATTCCACCTATAATTATTAATGAAAATTTTTGGTCAAATGAAAAGATAGTAAATTTAAAAATTTATTTACTTATTTTATTGCCAATTTCATTAATTTTGCTTTCTAATTCTTTCGGATATTCAACTTTTTGTTTTTTTAAAAATTCAATTTTATATCCAATTAAATTAATTTCCGTCCAATAACTTGACAAAAGCTTGTTTTTGTAATTTTCTATATTTTCTTTTATTAATTCTTCTTTATTTATTTTTATATCCTCAAAACTTTCTTCTAATATAGATGTTTCATAATAATTATTATTCATGATAAAATTATTATTTAATCGAATCTTAAATATTTTAAATTTGTATTATTGATGGCTTAAATTTCGAATAATTAAATATAAAATACCTGTATTCCCAAGTTCTTCAAAAATTTCTTAACAATTTCATTATTACTAATTTCAATCAAAATTCGCGTTTTTAATTGAGAGTTAAATTTTGAACAATGATTTAGTTTAACAACAAAAACTTCATTAACAGTATTTACTTCAAGCTTACAAAAAGATCCATTATTCTTATCAATATAATCAACTATTCTATTATTTTGTTTTACATTCATTATCAATACAAAACGTTCCTTTATTTGAATATTTTTTAAATAAATAAATTCTCTTTTTTTTTTCCCAATCTTCTTTTATTTTTAATCCAACCTCAACCATTCTACCTTTGATTTGGATGTTCAACAGAACAACAAAATATGAGAGAAGAATTATAATAAATTTTTTCATATTAAATTTTAATATTAAAAATATTTTCTAAAATACAAATAAAAGTTTACAGGATTTAACATAACTGATATAAATATTTTGTTATAACTGGAGTCCGATAAACTTAAATACTAATAAACTTCAAAATTTTATCGGTCGGTGAAATATCCATAGATACCGTAAAATATGGCCGTCGTAGGTACGGTCCCGGACCTGTTAAATAGAAGCAAAAAATAGAGGGAAAAACAACCTATTCATATTTCGGACATTCATATTTCCCTATTCATATTTCGGACGATGGCCGTGCTTCGCTGCGGTCGTGCTCGCTTCGCTCGCGGCGACCGTAGCGAAGCGGCGGCCGTCGTTCTGCTCGACATGCCCGGCTTCCTCCGCAGCGGCAAAAACTTTTTTCCGCGAAGGCCTTATGGGAGGGGTTAAAACAAGAGTCATAACTTTGTCAAATGAAGTCAGATTTCGGTGATTTTGGTGTCATTCGACTCAGCTCGAGGAGCTCTTTCGAATGAGTATCATTTGTATAATCGAATTTTTGACCCCAAAAATCAGCTTGGTCCCCTTTGGTTTTTTGATTTTCTAGAGCCCGTATCTCGGTCCACAGGCGTTTCCGCACCCTGCGAGTGGTACCATTTGACTCAGCTCGCCGAGAGGAATCGAATGGTACATATTTCGAATCAATTTCGAACCGGCCACAGGCTAAAGTACAGCCTGAAAAAAAATTAATTAACCCAAAGAAAATGAGTCTGAATTACCTCAAGCACATTCGAACGATTATTATAATATCCATAATTTATAACCAATTATTAAGTAAAATTGATAGAGGTTCATGGGGAAATAGTGTGATTCTCGACGGAAGATAAACACTCTCGATAAAGTGCCATACATAGACAACACTAAGGCAGCCATTAACTGCCGTCAGTCATTGAACCTCAGTTCCAGTTAATTCTGTTTTAATTATTTGCTGAATAACGTTCAGCATCCAAAAAATTACAACTGAGGGATTCATAGAATCATGCATGTTTAATGAAATTACTGTTGTTATAATAATATATAATGAAAAATATATAATGAAAAACTTAAATAATGAAAAAATAAATATATTGTAGACTGCACAGCCTTAAAGATTAAATTGCTATATGCTTTACAAATCAAAATAAATAAAAACCAAATAAAATTACTCGTTACTCGACGTACTCTAGTTACAAGTACTAACGGGACTGGAACTTTATGCTAGGCTAAATACATGATAATTTTTAATTTTTGGGTGGATTTTATAAGTAAATTTTATTAAAAATTTAGAAGCATATTAAAAAAAGTTTTTTTAATTTCTAAATTAATGAAGCCTTAGTTTAGAAAACGGTGGAAGGCGGGACAATTTAAATAGCAACACAATGGATCGCGAAAACAGAAAATTCGTAATGAAAATTAGCCTAAAACATTGCTTGGCTTACAAAAATAAATATTCACAACAAGGGTTGCCGTTTTCGAGTCGGGCCGACGGTCGAGGCATATTTTTCGGGCTTGTTTTTATCGAGTCGGGCCGTTACGAGTCTTTTTCGGGCCTAACTTTATCGAGTCGGGCACCGAGACATTTTCGAGTCATTTTTTAAAAGATTTATTTAAAAATAATTAGTGGATTTGGAGGGAAATCTGAGAATTAAAATGTATATTGATGGATCTGAAGGGTAAAGGAAGGGCTGAAGAGAATTGAGATGGATATCAGTGGATATCCAAATCCCTTAATAAAATCGCACTGTATTCTAAAATCCCTAGTATCCTTGTTAATGCACTAAATCCATCATAATTTCTCCTAAAGCTTGTTTATCACTTCATTGACAATAAACAAAAAAGAAATATGGCCCCTAGGTCTACCAGAAGTCTTAAACTTTTCGACTCCGGCGGTAAAAAATGATGAAATCGCTTAAATACATCCAAATCACTGGTGCCCCTTAAATCTACACTTAATCCCTCACACCAGGCTCGTAGCCAGGATTTTATCTTCCTTTTTTAGCGCCGCAGGCGAAAATTTTTCGAATTTTGGAAGGGCCTGATTTCTCCCATTTTTGTCCATCGAGTCTTGTTCGAGTCGGGCCGACTTTTTCCGAGACAATTTTTTTCGGGCTTGTTTTTATCGAGTCGGGCCGGTACGAGTCTTTTTCGGGCCAAACATCGAGCTAACTGCTAAAGGGGAAACAGTTAGCAAAATTCATCTTAATTATATTTAAAGTAATTTAACTATTAAAAATCATTTTTATTCGCTTATTAAATGTCTAATAAAATTTCCTTTCGTATAGAAAGGAAATTAATATAAATTCCTGCTGTTAGCCGCCTTCTTTTCCTATCCAATTAAATGGACTTATAACATAATTAAAAAGTTTCTCAATTAGTCGCTCAGTTAGCGTTCCATTCCCTCCATTTAAAGGAATTTCAACTGCTCTAAAGTCAAAGTAACTAGGTATGAACTGGGGCCTATTTCAATTGTCCACATATTCGCGGTCTGCGTTCTGTGCACAGACCAAAGAACCACAGAAATTCTGTTTCAATTATTCCACAGAATCTGTGTTCTGTGCACAGAATGCAGAATCTGTGGACAATTGAAATAGGCCCCTGGTCACTCGAATCACCACTAACTGTAAATTAAAGTTAACATATGTATTACTTTTTTCTTATAACAATTATAGGCAAAATTCATTTAAGACTTAATTTAATTTTTTTAATAACATTTTGTACAGAGTTGTAAGCCAAACGTAAATTTGCCTCATTTTCTCGATTTATATCAAGAAAATGAGAAATGACCCCAAAAATTTATAAAAATTTTCAAGGATCCTTAACAACATTAGGATATATTTAATTATTACGATTAATAATTCAAAAAAATTTGTTATAGGCACTTGAATATTCTTAAAGGCAAAAAATATTAGAGGCAAACATTTTTAAAGGAATAGCTATCTCAGAGTTAACAAAAGGGATAGAGATGAATAGGTAAAGAAGTCGTATTGAAAGGGAATTAATATATAGGCAGAAAGTAGAGAAAATCTTTTAAAATTTTTAATAATCAGGAGACTCGTTAATGTAATATAGTCGTGAATATGTTATTGAGTGGCAAAAGAATGGATAGAGGGAAGAGAGTGGAGAGAGAGGAGAGACTTAGTAGTGAATGGTGGAAATTTAAGACTATCCTTATTTATTTTTAAATTTATAAGACATTAAAAAATAAAAATTTGCACTTTATATTTAATGGAAAATTCATATGATTAGTCCACATGTCATTAAATATTTTGAAATTTTCTTTTTATTTATTTTGTCAACCGGCGGGATAAAAAACCTTGCACTTTTTGTTAATTGACTCGTTTAATATGATTAGTTTTAAATATTTTGAAATGTTTTATTGAATAATAATGTAAATTAGCTATTAATAAAAAGTGCAAATATTTATTTTAAATGCCGGCTATATTTCAAAATAAATAGGTAAAGAAGTCGTATAGAAAGGTTATTTAATGGGAAAAAATTTTGATGAGTATATCTTATATTTTTATTATTAATAACCCGTTGTTTTTTTCTAAATTATTTTCAAATAAAATTCTTGAAAACGTAAGAACTTTTACCCCAATAATTAATAATTTTTCATCACTTAAAGGCATTGTCTAGGACGGTTTGAACTACTATATTTTTAATAATAATATTTAGATGATTAAATTTATTATTATTTCTCACTTTGTATATTTATTTTCCTTATTGAATATTAAATGTGATGGGGAAAAAGTTATTATTGTAGTAAAAATCAATGACGATTGGCAAGAAAGAAGAAAATTTATTTATTTGAAAAATATTGAATTAAAAGAGCGTTTTGTATTGGAAAAAATTGTAAAGAGCAATAATAGATTTGGTTGTAGCTATAATTATAACATTGAGGGATTTCTACGTCGAATTGACATAAACAATGAAAAAAATATTTTTAAAGTTGAAATAAATTATGGTTCAGAATATGCTGAAGAATTGAAAAGGCGACTCTTGATTAAAATTGCCAAAAATAAAATTTTTCAAGATATTCAAACTAGGTTAGAGAAACAGGTATTTTTGCTAGATTACATAAATATAAATTCTAAAAATCATAAAATCAATAAATTATGTTACTTTTTCCCTATTTGAATCTCATTTTTTTGCGGCTTAGTTGAGCTTCTGAAAAAAATTGTACTGCTTGTCTTTGTGTCAATCTTTATATTCCCAAAGAATTCAAGAAGAAAATAAAAGTTAGTGCTTGACCGCATAAGCCAAAAATGAAAAAGTAGTGAATAACTGAAAATCAAATAAGGGGGGAGCGTTATATACAAAAAGTATTCAACTATTAAGAGACTAACATTAATATTAATTTATTCATAAAAGGTGCTCAGATTTACTGAATTTATTAAGAAAGAGAAGAAATATTATGAAACTTCTATAATAGACGAGACTTTAGAAAATACAAAAATAAATAAAAAAGAATTACTAAAAGAAAATGTTGAATCCTATAAAAACAATCTTTTATCAAGTTATTGGACGGAAATTAATTTAATTGGATATAAAATTGAATTGTTAAAAAAACAAAAAGTTGAATATCCGAAGGAATTAAAGAGTAGTATTATTTACATCGGCAGTGAAATAAGTATATAGTTTTCTTGCTTTTTTATTTACTAATAAGCCAAAAAATATATTTATTATTTTTTAATATTATAGGAAGAATAACTGAAGGAAATAAACGAAAATGTTTCAATTGTAGAGTTACACAAACAAAACATTGGTATATCTACATAAAAGAACATTATTTGTGTCAACCATGTCACGATTTTAAAATATATAATGGTAAAATGAAACCTGAAGGAAGTTTGTATCAAACTAAGATGGTTTAAATTTATTCTTTTTATAATTACAAATTTGCTTTTATAAAAGTATAAGTATAGTCAAATTTAATTTAGTCGTAAAAATAGGAAGCATAGACAAAAGCTTGTCCACGTGTCAAAAGACATATTATATAAGAGAATGATATGAGAATAAATGAGAAATATGTAAAAATGCGGATTCTCTTTGTGGACAGGTAGGACACCAACAGGCATTTACACTTGTTTTTATGACTAAATGATTCCTATTATTATATATATGTAAATAAGATCGCATTCCATTGAACTTTTTTTCCAAATTGTCAAAAAATTGTAAAGAGGCATGCTATAGTACATAAGTTGATTTAAAGAGATATCGAGGGAGGCTAATTTGAAAAGATTAAAAGAGATATCTGGGAGTTGGGTGATTGAAAAGGATATAGGGAATTTGAAAATTAGGGTAAATAGGCATGTTGAGATTTAGCCAAAATTACGTAGATTTAGCCAAAATTATCTCAATAAACACAAAAAATATACTAAATCTGGCAGCAAACAATGAAAGAAATCTAATAGGCAATTTTGTTAAAGTTATTATATTTTCGTTAAATTAATACTCTTTAAAATTTTTGCTACTGAATAAAGCATAATTTATTTCAATATATTATCTTTATATTTTGATTTTTTTCAATAAAAATCCGCCCTCTGATAAATACTTCTTTGAATAGCTAAAAATATGAGAATTAGATAAAATTTTGAGGATTTACCTTAAATAAAATATTTTTATATTTCATTTAAGAATGATCGTCATTGCAATACATGTTGTGCAATACAATCTAAAAGATGGTACAGACATAAACAGCCTGGAAGCTATATATGTCATACTTGTTATATAAGACAATATAAAACAAAGAAGAGAGCAAATAAAAATCTAAAAGCATATGATTCAAACAACTAGAAGAAAATCAGAATTATTGAAAAAAGCAAAGTATTTAGAGATAAAAATAAAAAGATAAAGTGTTGAGTTCGTGGCTAGTTCGAGGCCTGTTTCTTTTTATTTTCTCATTTTATCGATAAATGTTTACTCAAAATTTTGCAAGTTTTTCCTTTTATTAGAAAGACTAAAATCGAAAGTGCGCTTTTACTTTTTAACAGCAAAGCTATAGAAATTTTTGAAAATTTAGAGAATTTTTCTGATCTCATTTGAATAATTGGTTTTGTAATTTTAATGCAAAAAGTAATATTTGGATAACTCAATCTTATTATGCAATTCTTTCGAATGCACTTAAACTTTTGAATCGCACTGCATTTAATACTTAGTAATGACCCAGAATTATGTGCTTAACAAAAAATAGTTTCTTAATACATTTATTGGTTCTCCAATTTACAATACGAGTATCATCTATATTTTTAATTTTTACATTTGTAAATTATTCCTAAGTAAACAGCTCATTCGAAAGAGCCCGGCGAGTTGAGAAAATTGAAGAAAATCATCTTCATTAAATAAGATTGAACAAAGTGACTTTTCTTACCATTGAATATTATTTTATTTTACTTATCCATAATCTAATGTTTTTATTTGGCATCATATGACATATTGATTATAGATGGTTACCATAATAGATTTAATACATACGATTTAGCGGTAAAATTAGCAGTAAAAGACTTTTTATTTGAGAAAAATATAGTTAATATCGACTCTTTTGTGTCTTTATAAATGTTATCCTTCATAAAATAAATAAAATAATGAAAATAAATCTATTTAATATTTATCTTGGTAACAATTAAAAATTAGTTTTAGAATGAAATTACATCGTTATATTTTACATAGTTTTATTGTCCAAATAACTCAGAAAATTAAAGTTAACCAATCATAAACATTTAATTACTATTTATTCGATTCCTGTTCTGTTTGCTTTTTTATACACTTTTGTCATTTTTTGTTGTTTATTGTAACAGCTTTTACATATATGTTTTTTAGGCTTCAAATGATGGTACCATTGTGATGTTTTTGATGATCCGCAAGTGAAACATTTTCGATCATCTGTGATTCGCTAAAATATTTAAATAAATAGCAGTTGAAAATAGTACTCAGATAAAATTTTAAAACTATTTTAAGTGAGTAAGATCCCTAATAATGTCATTTAAATTTGCTCGAAGCAGTTAAAACAATAATATACTTTTATAAAGACATTGTTAATTATTATATGAATAATGTTAAACCATTTTAGTATGACATCCCTCAGGTCTAATTTTGCCATTATAAATTTTATAGTTGTGACATAGATAACACAAATAATGTTCGTTTAGGTATCTATACCATTTTTTGGTAATTGTAAATCTACAATTGAAACAGTTACGTTTATTTCCTTCGATTATTCCTCCTATAATAATAATATAAAAATGTATTTTTTAGGAATATAATCAAATAAAAAATTTAAAAAGTATTTACGTATTTCACTGCCAATTGAAATAATTCTGCTTTTTAATTCCTTCTGATATTCAACTTTTTGTTTATCTAGCAAATCAATTTTATATCCAATTAAATTAGTTTCCGTCCAATAACTTGCCAAAAGTTTGTCTTTGTAATTTTCTATATTGTCTTCAACCGAGCTGAAATTATTTCCACTCTTGAACAATATCGAAGTTTCATAAAGATTATTATTTTCATTAAAATTGTTATTTCGAAGTACCTTAAATTTAACACAAATTAGAGTATGTTAGAGCGGCCGCTTTTCATTTTATTGGTATTACTGCTATTGCGACACTATGTAATGGAATTTATTAATAAAAATATACCATTTTTTCAAACCCAGGCAGAAAATTTTGAATTATTTCATTATTGGTAATTTCAATCAAAATCTTCTTTTTTAATTGAACAGATGGAATATATTTTGATCTATCACTTATTTCAACTTCAAACATATTTTTATCTAAATTTAAGTCAATCGAACGTAAATATCCTTCTATATTTTTATTAATGCCATCATGTTTATTATTAGTCTTTTCAATTACTTTCAACACAAAGCGATCCTTTATTTCAACATTTTTTAAATAGATAAATTCTCTTTTATTTTTCCAATCATCACTAATTTTACTTCCACACTAATAATTGTCCCTGAACACTGAATTTTCAAAAGAATAAATAAATACATGAAAATTATATAATTAAATTTAATCATCTGAAATTTAGAAAATTAAAGCACCTTTTTGTTGCGGACCCGTAAATGAGGACCGAACTGTCGGTCCGTCAGTTAGGGACCCGGAATGAATTTTAAAAATTATGTAAAAGGTCTCATCAGTTAAAAGACCATCTCTACAAATTTTTTACATCTGATTTAGCATCTGAACTGGTTATGAAAAAATCAAGACCCAACGAAAAGGCCGTGAGTTACAAAGGTCTTCCTGGACTGCCTAACTTCATAAAATTTTTATATACGGCTCTAAAAGGGTATCGTGTGATTTGGGGAGATATCAAAGAATTTTTAACAAAATAAAATTATTTTTAATTTTTTAATATTTTATAGAAAATGAATAATGTAGTGTTTTTAACTATTAGGATATGCTAAATAAATAGTTGTGGAGGGTAAAGCGATCAAAGCATCACTAGACATCGACTAATAAAATCCCGTGGCAATTAATCAAAGGGCAAATATTAATTTTGAAATGTCGCTTCTTTATAAAAAATATATAAATATTAAGCGGGAAATTTTGAAATTTCTTTAATGTTAATTAAGAGTAATTAAAGTATTATAAACAACTTCAAAAAAAATTTTGAAATAAACTTCTACAAAATTGAGGATTTTAAATGAGGCATGGGTATATGTCATTGTAGAAATTGTCAAAACGGGACAAAACGTGAAATTTTAAAACCTAACGTTAGTTTTCCTAACGTTTACTTTTCTTTTTTTGTTGTAAAAAGTACATTTTTCTTTAGACATATCAACATTTTAATTCAGTAAACAAACAGATTCTTTCAAAATTATTAAAGTACTTTATCATTTTTACTTGATAAACATTAAAGAAATTTTAAAATATACCGCTTTATTATTTATTTATTTTTTACTTAGACGACCTTTCGAAATTAAAAATTGCACTTTAAGTATTTTACCATGGGTTTTAATTATTCGATAATTTGTGCTTTGATTGATGTGCGCATCTATGTGTATTTCTTTAATACCTAAAATGTTACCTTATGTATTTTTAAATTCATTGAAAATAAAAAAAATTGTTTTTGTTATTTAATAAATTATATACGGTGCGATTTTAGTAAAAGTAACAGTATAACTGTTAAAAGTAACAGTTATATTCAATTTTATATATTAATAATCGGGCATGATTCGAACCTGCGACCACCTGCTAGTTGTTGCTAGGCGCTTTCGCTCACTATATGCAGGAGCTCTACCTCTGGGATACCGGGGCATCGACTAATGCTTTCTCTTTTTCCTTTTTAGATCGTTTGACCCCCGCCTAAGCGTTTTAAATGCTGCTGGGTGAATCATCCTTACAGTAATTCGGTTAGTCGTTATTCATGCCTGTCAGTCTTATTCTTGTGCTCCACTTATTCGGCATCAGCCATATTCTATTGTATTTAGGCTTGTGAGAGAGTCATATTCTGTAATTCCTCAGACAATTCGCAGTCAAGGACATAACACTTCGGTCGGTGGAAATTTTTCAATTTGACTTCTTTCTCAATCTGAGTTAAATTCATATTTTAAAACTGTTTTCCAAATTACAGGATACAAGATGCTCTCAGCATTCCAGATTTTGACTCAAGATTTGCTAGAAATCAACCTCTACTTACAAATGTGTACTCCACGGTGATCTCTAATTTACACATTATTTTATTAATTTTTTAAAAATTTATAAAAATTATAGTAGAATGTTTGGTCTGGTCATTCCTCAATCTGGCCGTCCTTTCATTTTTTGGAAGCCAAAGCTTAACTTTGGCTAAAGACTTGATAACCTAGAATATCTCCGTTCGAAAATTTTTAAAAATATTTGTTACTTTTGTAGTTTTCCTTTAAACAAATCATTAAAGTATTTATGAACCATCTAGAATTGCAAATACTTTCAAAGAGGCGCATTGATTCTAGCATAATGTCCGAGTAGAATATGCATAAAAATGTATAAAAATTATTAGGCGAAAGAAAAATTTTTTTTTAAATATTGAAAGAACCTTAAGCCAAAAAATATACTAATTAAACATTAATTAAGTTTTGGTTCAAACCTCGTACGCAGATAGTCCTCAAAACTACGAACCCAGCACACTCTCCAGTAAACCACACACCCATCGAAAAAATAGGTAGGAAAATCTCTTACCCGTCTCAATTTTCGCCCTTTTCTTCTCACGACTCCCATATTTTTGCTCATTTCTCTTTTTTCACCCATCATTAGGGGTGTATCTTTGGAACCGGTTCCGGAACCGGTTTTAAATCAGTTCCAGACCTTTGCCGGTTCACGGTTCCAGTTCCGAAACTGGAACTGGAACCGAGTCGGTTCCGGATTGGGCCTCGAATTTTGGCCCGAAAAAGACTCGACGGCCATGTACAAAAAAGCCAAACCGAATTTTAAACTCTTAGGCGGGGGTTGAACCATCTATAAGGCCAAAGCAAGCAACGCCAGTGTTTTCGAATGTTGAATCCTGCTTGTGACTAAATTTTTGTTTAAATTCTTACTATACAGGGTGCGGCAAAGTTTCCCGTATTTTCTTAAGCATAAAATTTACTTCAAATATTATCTTAAATTTTATAAAATCTATGAAAAGTGATCATGAAAATGTAAAGAAACAAAAAATTATAACAAATCTTCGAAATGTCTACCCTCCACCAAGATACACGCGTCCAAACGCTTACTGCTGTTGCTCACTATGGTCGCGCAATCAACCACAGTAATTGAGTCCCAGCTCAGTAATTGAGTCCCAGCTCAGACATTTTGGAAATATGTTATAATCTTTCATTTCCTTAGATATTAATGAACACTTTTTCATAAATTTTATAAAAGTTAAGAAAACATTTGAAATAAATTTTATGCTTAACAAAAGTACGGGAACTTTTGCCGCACCCTGTATGGTTAAATAGAGAACATCACTTGAGAACCTCCACCCTCACAAGTCCTAGTAGCTAACGATTAAAAATTGAATTTAAAGAATGAAATGGCTTCTAATGAAAATGAGGGCACTCTACCATCCTTAGTTGTTAAACGATAAAAAGGGGATAAAAGCGCATAAGTAGAGGTATATCTAGTAATCAGCGTGTCTTATAGAGAAGGCAACGTTAATTTATAGCGAGCTGTTAAAGCTCGGGGTCTAGAATTTCAATGTTCGAGAGTATCAAGAAACAGCAACAAAAGATCAAAAAAAAGTTATAATTTTGACTGAGTTAATCATCCATACAAAAAAATAAAAATTTATACCGCCTTAATGATGTTAGATAGGTATTTTAATCATAGACTTATACATAAATAATTTTGAAATAATAAATATTATGTAAAATTCATGAAATAATTAAAAATTATTTTTTAACAAAAAATAGTGACGTAAAATAATTTAAGTTTTTTACTTTTAACAAACAAAAGTGCCCACAGTTTTGACTATTTTTTTTTCAAAAAACCTTACACAAATTTCAACACTTATTTAAAGCTAAAGCCTTTCAGTGCGTGTGCTAGTTAACTAAGCTAATCCCCCTTAATCTAAACAAAACACTAAAAATGAATAGACAAAAAATATTTTCAAGTACAATTTAATGGCGTATGAAGCCCCCATTGTCTATGCATAAAAAAGGAAGGAAAAAGGCAAGAAGTCATTGCTTAAAAAAGTATTAAAAAATGGCTTGGATAAAATTGGATTTTATTTTGTTTAATTTCAGTTATTTGCTGGAATAAATTCCAGCATTCAAAAAATAATAATTTTCTTAATTATCGTTCATAAACTAAATAAATCTAAATACTTATAATAATAAAATAACTAATTAAAAAACAATTTGAACACCTACACTCTGTGAGGGTGTACCTGTTTGATTTGGAATGTTTACAATGCAATTATGTAGCGTTTGAAGATACTGAATTCCTACATATCCTAATTAATCACCAGACTTTTCAAATCACTTTCTAATTAAGTGATTCGCACTCATCCATAAAATTTAACGCTGAAAATTCTTTTGATTAACCTTATAATAATTTTTTATATTTTAAAATTTATTAATTTTGTGCCTTGAGAAATTGGAAATCTTTTTCAGAAATTTCAGAAAATTTCTTCTAAAGTTTTAGTTAAAAAATTTTTCTTGTGGGTCTTTTGTCTGTGGGTATTCTGTCCTTGTGGGTCTTCTGTCTGTGGGTCTTTTGTCTGTAAATCTTCTGTGGCTGTACTTTAGTACGTGGGTGCAGGCTTTAAATTACAAATGTTATATCATTTGAAAGAGCTAGTCGAGCTGAGTCGAATGCCACCAAAATTAGCTCTAGAAAAATTTTTGAACCGAGATACAGGCGATTGAAAATCGAAAAACCATAGGGGGGACCAAGCACTTTTTTGGGGTGAAAAATTCGAAAATGCAAATTATACCTCATTCGAAAGAGCTCGTCGAGCTGAGTCGAATGACACCAAAATCAACGAAATCCGACTTGATTGGACAAAGTTATGATCTTTTATATTAGCTCCTTACCTATGGCATCTGTTGAGATTTTTGCTGCTACGGAGGCCCCAAATACGTCCAGAGCAAGGGATTTAGGAATAGGTTTATGTTACGAGCCCAGACCCAGCGCCCGTAGACTCCCCGCGAGGCGCGTGCCGCAAAACCCCGCGCGAAGCGCGGGGTTTTGCACAAGCGCCTCGCCGACGCTCCATAGGTTTAGGTTTTTTGTTTTTTGTATCATAACTTTGTCTAATCTTGTTCAATGACGGTGATTTTGGTGTCATTTGATTCAGCTCGTCGAGCGATTTCGAATGAGGTATTATTTGTATAAAAAATATTTTATTCCAAAAATCGCCGTTTTGGATCTTCGATTTTTAGGGGTCTATATCTCGGTGCAATCAGGTCGGATTTCGTTGATTTTGGAGTCATTCGACTCAGCTCGACGAGCTCTTCCGAATGAGGTATAATTTGCATTTTCGAATTTTTCACCACAAAAAAGTGCTTGGTCCCCCCTATGGTTTTTCGATTTTCAATCGCCTGTATCTCGGTTCAAAAATTTTTCCTAGAGCTAATTTTGGTGGCATTCGACTCAGCTCGACTAGCTCTTTCAAATGATATAACATTTGTAATTTAAAGCCTGCACCCACGTACTAAAGTGACCCCTCTTCTGTCACTACGCCGATAAAATACTAGGTGGCACTATCATTTTGTTACAGAGTGTAGTAAGGAAATATAGGTAATTTTGAAAAGTAACAAAATTTTTTATCAAAAGTGGTAGACTAAGACAAGACATAATTAAATAAAGTTATCTGTAAGATTATTTACAATCTTCACTTTTGTTTAAATTAACAAAATTTTGTATAATTGTCATTGATAATTAAATATTGTTACAATTAAATTTATAATAAATCAGACTTTTCATTAAATTTATATCTCTTTAAAACTTTTCTATTAAATTTTCGGCTTTCTCTTCTTTGTTATTTCTTTTCTTTGTTTACAGCCACATGCGTTACATAAATAGTTTCCTGTTTCTGAATGACGGCGCCAATATACTGTTTGTTTAACTCCGCAGATAAAACATTTACGATCGACCTTAAATTACTTAATCAGAAGTTTGTTTTTATCTAAAGGTTTATTCATTGTTAATTCTATTGGGTGAATTAATAAAAATTATTTTCCTGGGTATTATGCGTTTAAGTTTAGACAAAACGGTGATTTATACTAATAAGCCATTGAAGATATTGTTTGCGTGACTCAGAAAATAAAATACCGTAGTATTTTCTCTAAAATAGCATTCCCCCAATATAATATTTAATTATTTTTTGGCATTGAATATTTTTCAAAGCACAGCACTGTTTAATCCCAGATTTCAATAAGATTCGAAATGATTATGGTGCTATCGTAATTTGGAGGGATATAAGGGGATTCTCATTTATAAAGGTTAGCGGTGCCAGGATAGGCATCTTAATCCAATCCCTTTTAATATTATTAAACTTTAGGGACTTACTATGTATATACGAGTGAATTATGATTAAAATAAATTCTTAATTAGGAAAAAACCGATGGTTTTTTTCCATTTAATGCTAATTTTATTGGTTAATTTTATAAAACATAATTTCCTATGCATATGCATTTATTCGCTTGAATCTTTCTTTTTTTCACATTGGTCAAAGGAAACCAGATTATTCTATTCAATTACATTTATTATAAACTGATATTCTCCTTTATCAGAAAAATTAAAATAGGTCTAAGGCAAATAAAGCTTGGATCGAATTATCGCTTGATATCTCTCAAATTCCTGATATCTTCGAAATCTATTACAAAAAATCAAGTAATTCGGCTGGTTCAGTTAGCAAATAAGAATGTGATAATGGCAATTTTTGGGATTAGACATATCTATATTTGCAAAATTAAGCAAACAAGATAGGTTGGCCTTTCAGAACCTGGACAATATTTATCCAGTCATGATACGATCGGGGAAAAAATTGAAAGATGGAAAATATAATTTTAAATGAAAAGGAAGCCAAAAAGTGAAATAATTCAGAAACTTATTCGGAAACTTCATTTAAAGAGTTTCCGAATAAGAATTATTAATATTTAATAGTAATATATTGTTAAAGCTAACCTTTGTAGTCTTAGAACATAATTCATTTGATCTAAACTTTCGATATAAGTGTTTATATGCGTTACATTCATTGCACAAGTAAATTTGTTTTAGTAATTTATACCACAGTTTTGTTTTTGTAACTTTACAATTGAAACACTTTCGTTTATTTACTTCAATTGTTTCACCTATAATTATTAAGGAAAATCTTTTAGTCAAGTGAAAAGATAGTCAAAGATAAAAATTTATTTACTTATTTTATTGCCTATATAAATAATTTTATCTTTTAATTCTTTCGGATATTCAACTTTTTGTTTTTCTAACAATTCAATTTTATATCCAATTAAATTAATTTCCGTCCAATAACTTGATAAAAGTTTATCTTTGTAATTTTGTATATTCTCTTTCAATAATTCTTTTTTATTTATTTTTTCTAAATTCTCTTCTAATATAGAAGTTTCATAGACATTATCCCCCTCAGTAAAATTATTATATCGTAGTGCCTAAAATAAAAGAATAAATTTAACTGTAAACATAGTTTTTCGATTTTCTATTGTCGATGGCTTTTACTTCAATATTCGATTTCGAATTTTTGATGATATTTAAGATTTTCAAAATTTTTAAAAAATTTCAATCATTGTCGTATAACTAATATACTTAAAGTTCGGTTTGCTATCTAAACGTAGATTTGGATTGAAAATGAAAGTTGAAATGAGGCAGAGCAATATTCTCAAAATCTTCGCCTGCAGCGCGAGAAATGGAAGAAATCTGGAATCTTGGATCATCTAAAATCCCAAAATTTTCCCTGCGCTTTAATTAGGAGTGTACTTTTTATTTGGAAATTTATCCCTAAGTACTTTTAAATCGAGATTTTTGTACTTTTAATTTGCATTTTGTTGATTGG
The DNA here is from genome assembly GCA_963681835.1 of Meloidogyne enterolobii. Taxonomy (NCBI): domain Eukaryota; kingdom Metazoa; phylum Nematoda; class Chromadorea; order Rhabditida; family Meloidogynidae; genus Meloidogyne; species Meloidogyne enterolobii. The sequence goes on from CAVMJV010000006.1 coordinate 2,768,423, forward strand.
AACCCTGAACTAACTGAATATTTTTGATTTTCAATTACCGATATCGATTAACGATGGTTTTTACTATATTGGATTTTCAAAATTTTTCAAACATTTCAATATTTGTCGAAAAACCGCTATTTCAGCGTTAGGTTTGTCCTGTAAGTGCAGAAATAAAACCGTGCAATATATTCGCTTTTTTTCCTATTTTTTTTTTGAATTATTAAAAATGCGATACCAAACCATTAATCAAGAAATTTAGGATTTGAAGACAAAAGTAAATACGTTATACTTATCCCCTGATATCAACACGAATACCTTGATATTTCTTATATAGAATAATATGTAAAGCATAACATCATTAGGTGCTTCTAATATTTAATTTGTTACAAGTGAAATTCTATTAATAAAACATAAAATACCCGTTTTTCAAATCCAGGCGAAAAATTACTAATAAATTTATTGTTGGCAATTTCAATCACAATTTTCATTTTTAATAAAAATTTGGGGTCATGTTTTGCAACATTTAATTCAACATTTCTAAAAATATTTGTATCGAGATCCAAGTAAACCAGACGTGTAAATCCCTCCATATTGTAATTAAAGCCAAAATATCTATTATTATGCTTTTCGATTGTTTTTACAACAAAACGCTCCTTCAGTTGAGCCTTTTTTATATAAATAAATTCTCTTTTTTCTTCCCAATCATCTTTGATTTTTACAGAAACATTAATTGATTTTCCGACGCATTGAATATTCAATAAATTAATTAAATATAAGAGAATGATCAAATTAAATTTACTCATCTGAAATTATTATTTCATTTTATAGTCGGTTAAAATGAGAAGTATTTGGAGATCACTCGGAGACTCAAATAGTGGGAGGATTTATATAGAGGTGCACCAAGCCATTTAGGCATTGTGATTTGGATTCTCGTTGTTAAAATTTAGTGTATTAATATTATATAATCTATATAATTTAAACAGGATATCGCTCAAATAAAACGAAATCTAAACATAAATTAAATACACAATTGAAACAAAACAATGGCTGTCGAATATTTGGAAATCTTCGGATATCCGGATCCGAAAATTTTATTTTCAAATTTTGAGTCAAAAAGTTGAGTCCCATGGAAGAGAGAGTATCCAAATAAAACAATAGTTTAAATATAGTAATTATAATAAAATGTCATAAACTAGTAAATATTCTAATAATTTGAATAAACTTGTTTAAAATCTATGAAAATATTATAATAATTTAATTTTGTTGAGACAATATAAATAAATAGTCTCTTATTGACATTTACATCAAATGCTAAGTTAATAACAATTATTTCAAAACAAGTCTTAGAGATAAAAGGGGGTACAAATTTAACCAAACTACAAAATACTATTTACTAATTATATTAACCAAAGTGCAAATTTAAAATCAGTTGGTGAGAAAATAGATAAAAAATAACATAAACACCTTTCATAATTTACCGCCTTATTTTATATTAATTTATTTTGCCATTAAGGGCATTTTTAAAATTAACACTTTTTGTCATTTGCCGCGGAAAATATAATGAGTCAAATTTTTTATTTGTTTATATTTTTACATATAATATGTCTTTCACGCTGTTAGGAAATATTTGGGTTGAATTCTTTATTGTCCATGCGCAATCTTAATTTAGAAAAAGCTCTGATGCCCTCTGAATGTAATTAAACCTTTAAAATTAACTCCGATTAATTTATATGATCTTATCTAATAATTAAACTATTCTTGCTATTTGTCCTGATTTAAAAAAAAGGTATTCTATATTATGTTATATTCGAAATTTAACACAAAAATTAAGCCAACTTTACTACTATATTTCTAAACTTTGTATAGCCTGCGGCGTATCAAAATAGCATCAGAAATATCTCTTGACTAGCAAGCTTTGCTTGTGTGTTAAGTGTATTGTATTTCGGATTATATAATTGTTTGTATTGTATTTCGGATTATATAATTGTTTAATTTTATTGAGACACTATAAATAAATAGTCTCATTTTGAAATTTTCATCATATGCTAAGCTAATAAGAGCTGTTCGAAATTTCGATTTTTGACATTGACAATCAAGATTTCGACCCAAGCATTTCGAAACAAGTCTTAGAGATAAAAGGGGTTACAAATCTAACCAAACTACAAAATTTTATTTACTAATTATATTAACCAAAGTGCAAATTTTAAATCAGTCGGTGAGAAAATAAATATAAAATAACATAAACACCTTTCATAATTTACCGCCTTATTTTTACTTAATTTATTTTGCCGTTTAGCGCATTTTTAAAATTTGCACTTTATGTCAATTGCCGCGGTTAATATAATTAGTCAATAAAATTTTTTATTTGTTTATATTTTTACCTACCATATGACTTTCAAGCTGTTTGAAATATTTGGGTTGAAATCTTAATTGTTCGTGCCGCAATCATAATTTCGAAAAAGTCTGATGCCCAGCGCAAATAACTAAACATTCAAAATTTAACCTAATAAATTTGTATGAACTCAACCAATTTAAAAAATATTCTTACGCTTTGCCTTATTTAAATAAAGGTAATACTTTATTTTTAATCAAAATTCAACACAAAAAATTAAGCTTTTTTTCTACTATATTTCTAAAGCCTTGTATAGCCTGCGGCATGTCAGAATACCAACTGAAAGACTTATTGACAATGAAATAATATAAAATACCTTTTTTAAATCAGGCCATATAGTTAAATAATATAATCATTGATACAGATCATATAAATTAATGCGTAATTTGAAGGTTTAATTTCATGTGGAGGGCATCAAAGCTTTTTTGAAATTACGATTGCGCCATGGATGATTAAGATTTCAACCCAAATATTTCCAAACAGCGTGAAGCCATATTGTAGTTAAAAATATAACCAAATAAAAAATATTATTGACTTATTATATTAACCGCGGCATTTGTCAAAAAGTGCAAATTTTAAAAATGCGCTAAACGGCAAAATAAATTAAGTAAAAATAAGGCGGTAAATTATGAAAGGTGTTTATGTTATTTTATATTTATTTTCTCACCGACTGATTTTAAATTTGCACTTTGGTTAATATAATTAGTAAATAAAATTTTGTAGTTTGGTTAGATTTGTACGCCCTTTTATCTCTAAGACTTGTTTTGAAATACATGTTATTAAATTAGCATATGATGAAAATGTCAAAATGAGACTATTTACCGTAAATCTTGAAATAGTACTGCCCTCATTTGTCAATACTCTTTTTCACTCCTCTTCTAGTTTTTAATTCTCTTCTTTCAATCCTCTTCTTTAATTAAAGAAGAAGAGGAATTCTTTAATTAAAAAATTTAAAGAAATTATAGCACCAAAGCTAAAACACGACTATAAATCTCAATATAAAAAACAATTTAGGGGGCAGTACTATTTCAAGATTTACGGTATTTTAAGTGTCTCAACAAAAGTAAATTATTATATTATTTTGAGAGATTTTAATCAAGGTTATTCAAATTATTCGAATATTCACTAGCTTTTGACATTTTATTTGAATTCTGTTTAATAATTTGTTTCATTTGGATTCTCGTCAAATGACGCCGTCTCCTCTGAATATAAATCTGAGAATCTCCGAATAATTCAAATACTCCCCCAAATTTGTTAATTATCCAAATAATGCTCGAATTTAATAAATCCCCGAATTCTTGCAAATCATCAGATAAAATATTATATAAAACTTCTACACATTAATTACACATAGATTTCTGTTAATTCAAAATTCCCTCCAAAACTCTGTTAATCCACAATTCATTCACATATTAATCCCTTAATATCCTTCCGTGGGACTCAACTTTGGGACTCAATCTTTGAAAATAAAATTTTCGGATCCGGATATCCGTTATTTTCGGTTCGGATATCAGATACGGATATCCGAAGATTTCCAACTATTCGACAACCTTACTCTAAATCCCCCTTTATTTTTTGCTTCTATTTAATAGACCTGTATATTCCTTATCCGTAACTTTATATTCCGTATCTGTAGAAACGACCGATAGAATTTATAATTTTATCGTTATTTAAGTTTATCGGACGTACTATATTTATAATTAAACATTATCAGTTTTGTTAAATATCTTAAACTTTATTTGTATTTTATAAAATATTTTTATTATTAAAATATAAGATGAATAAATTTATTATTATTCTTCTCTCATATTTGGTTGTTCTGTTAAATATCCAAATTAACGGTAGAATGGTTGAAGTTGGATTAAAAATAAAAGAAGATTGGAAAGAAAAAAGAGAATTTATTTATTTGAAAAATATTCAAGTAAAAGAACGTTGTGTATTGATAATGAATGTGAAATCAAATAATAGAATAGTTGATTATCTTTATAAGAATAATGGATCGTTTATTAAAATTGAAGTAAATCCTGATAATAAAGTTTTTATTGTCAAACTAAATGACTGCTCTAAATTTAGCTCTCAATTAAAAACGAGAATTTTGATTGAAATAGCCAATAATGAAATTGTCAAGAAATTTTTGAAAAACTTGGGAAAACAGGTATTTTATATTTAATTATTCGAAATTTAACCCTTCCAAATTTAATATTTAAGATTCGCCTAAATAATAATTTTATCATGAATAAGAATATTATGAAACTTCTATATTAGAAGAAAGATTAATAAATATAAATAAAAACGAATTAGTAAAAGAAAATATATGTAGATTCTTAAAAAACAAACTTTTATCAAGTTATTGGACAGAAATTAATTTAATTGGATATAAAATGGAATTGTTAGAAAAACAAAAAGTTGAATGTCCGAAGGAATTAAAAAGCAGAATCATTTATATTGTCAATGAAATAAGTAAATAAATTTTTGACTTAGTCTATTTTTTCATTTGTCTAAAAATTCCCTTTAAAATTATAGGTAAAATAATTGAAGTAAATAAACGAAAGTGTTTCAATTGTAGAGTTACACAAACAAAACACTGGTTTAATTTACTAAAAGGACATTACTTGTGCAAAAAATGTGGAGAATATAGAAACGTATATGGAAAGTTTAGATCAAAAGAATCATGGTTTAAACCTAAAAAGGTTATCTTTATCAATCTTTGGAACGATTTTTAATGATCTTATCGGAATTTTTAAATGAATTCTTTACTCAATTCTGAATATACTGAAAGTTGTTTTGTCCAAACGTCGAGGACTGATAGATATTTAATCGCAATTCTTTTTATTTAACATAACTTACTATGCTTTATTTACCAACGTTAAATAACTTACCATTAAGTAATTTAGAACCGATCTTAAATGTTTTACGTTTCTAGAAAACAACGTTTTGCCTAAACGACTTTTGATATCACTTTTAAAAATTTTATTTTTGTAAATCTTTATGATTAAATAATAAATAAATCTCCTTATGTAAGCAAACATTTATAGGTTTCCTTAGCTTTTTTTTATAAATATTTAGATAAAAACAAAAGATCGAAATTGTTCTATTTGCCATGTTACTCATACATCACATTGGTACAGTTATTCAAAACCAGGACAATATTTATGTGCTGCTTGTTACAATAAACAGAAAAGAATAAAGAAATCAACTAAAAATACGAAAGCAGATGGTTGATTTTGATTTAAAATTTAGTTTACTTTGTTATTATAGATCGAAGTTGAAGGCGCTACAAATTGGGAATGTCAGCTACACACAACGATGAATGGTTAGAAATGAGTATAAAATAATATAAACATTGTAATCAATTTCAATTATATTTTTTAATGCTCAACTTTTAATCTTTCTTTAACAAAATTCACTTCTCCTTTCTGAATTATTTCATTTATTCGATTCCTTATCATTTAAAATTATATTTTTCATCATCCACATCTCCGCAAAGACATTTCTGCTAGAATCATTTTTCGCTGCATTTTACTCTTGCCTTTCTTTCCTTTGGCTATGATGATTTTGAATAAAATTATAACTAATTAAATTTTCGTTGGAAAAACTGTGTTGCTACGGGGGTATCGAATAAGCGACAAGAGATGAGTGTGACAGATTTTCAGTCAGATTTTACCACCCAACTAAAGCGGTAAAAAGTCAGATTTTACCCCCCAACTAAAGTGGTAAAATCTGACTAATCTTGTAACCTCAATCTCGTCTGACTCATCTCGTATAATCCAACCATTATTTAAAAATTTCGAATTATACTAATTTCTTTAAGTTTTAGGAAGGCCATTAAGAGAGATTCTTCTATTTTTCATCGCCACATGCGGATTTTTTAATGTAAGTACAATTTAATCAAATGTACTTACATCTAAGATGAAAAATGTATTTATATAGATTAACCATATATATTATTATAACAAATATTAGAGTCTGTTGTAACACGAATCTTCTTACGATTAAGATTAAAATCTCATTTGCAGAATTTAGTTTTCTTTAAAATTTCACTCAAATTGTTTTTATAACTTGTTATTTCCAAAGTTGTAAACATAATTCTTATAAAATTAAATAATGCCGACGTGCCCAAGATCCACCGAACTAATTTTTCCTGGCCTTATTTATTTGTTCCGTTAACGTTTCTGATAAATTAATTCATCGACGCTTTTATTGTACTCATTAATTGTTAAACGCAATTTTCTACTCTTATTCTTGCTAAAAAATTTCATTATACGATTGAATTTTTTAGCAATTGACATTTCATTATTGAAGAAAAACTCTACTAATACTATGCGATTTCTTCGTTAACGTAGAAAAACAAATAATAAAAATTAATCTTGATTAAGTTGAATAATAAAAATATAATTAAAAACACTTCTTTGCTCAAGCCAATGGCGGGCAGCAGGGCTGTGCGCCAAAATTTTCGCGTGGCGCGCCAAACGCCAATTTTTCAAATTTTAAAAACACGCCAAACGCAAAACGCCAAAAATCGGCCAAAATTAAGCCAAAACGCCAAACGCCAAAATTTTTAGAGTTTATGAAGACTCAAAAACCTTTTTCATCTCATTTTAGCGCCGCAGGCGAAATTTTTTTTATTTTCAAGATTCCCAGAAGCTAGAATTCATCCTTTTTACCACCTGATGCGAAAATTTTGAAGAGTTTTTGAAAATTTTTTGAATTAAGTAAAACCAGGAAGCGGGCCCAAGCCACGGGGGAGAATTCCCATCCCCCGAAATGAGGTAAAGGAAAAAAGTTGGGTAGAACCCCTTGAGATTAAGGTGGATATGAAGGCATAAATTGGGTAATAAGAATAACACAGGTCTTAAAGAGAGTAAATAGTTGACAGAGCTAAAGTTTTTCTATCATGATGGAAGTATTAGTTTAAGATAAGGGCTTCCTCCTTTAAGCGCCGCAGGTGAAAATTTTGAAAATTTTGAACTCCAAGCAGCAGATTTCTTCATTTTTTATGCGCCGCAGGCGAAAATTTTGAAAATTTTGGATGACTGTATGCAGAAAAATTTTCTTTCTCGATCTCCATTCTCCCAATTATTTTATAAAAATTCAATAATTAGGGGTGTATATTTTTGGCGTTTGGCGCGCCAAAATAGGAAAATCACGCCAAACGCAACCATCTGCCTTCGTATTTTTATTTGATTTCTTCATTCTTTTCTGTTTAATGTAGCAAGCAGCACATAAATAGTGTCCTGGTTTTGGATGTCGGTACCATTGTGAAGTATGAGTAACATCGCAAATAGAACAATTGTGATCTTTTGGGGTTATCTAAATATATAGAAAATGTATGTAAACTTATAAATGTTAAATCTTAGGATTTATTTATTACTTTGAACATCATATTTAAGAAAATATTATTTATTAAAGTCAGATCATACATATGTCGGTTTAATCAAAAAAGGTGTTTTATAGAACGAGCCGTTCAGGATTTTGATGTGTAATTTCGCAAATAAAACATTTATGATCGTTGATAAATTGGCTAAACTGTACTTTAGTAAAGCAATTTAAAAATAGATGATTTATATGTCATTCGAAAGAGCTCGGCGAGCTGAGTCAAATGGCACCAAAATTTTTCCGCGGAAAAAATTCTGAGCAGAGTTACAGACCCCTAAATTTCAAAAAAACCATAGGGGGGACCAAGATGTTTTCTGGGGGTGAAAAATTCGAATATGCAAATTATACCTCATTCGAAAGAGCTCTCCGAGTTGAGTCGAATGACACCAAAATTAACGAAATCTGACTTGATTTGACAAAGTTATGACCGTTAGTTTTTACCCCTTCCACAAGGTTTTCGCGGAAAAAAGTTTTTGCCGCTGCGGAGGAAGCCGGGCATGTCGAGCGGAACGACGGCCGCCGCTTCGCTACGGTCGCCGCGAGCGAAGCGAGCACGACTGCAGCGAAGCACGGCCATCGTGTAGCGAAGACCATGCCCTGCCTACCCTCCGTAGCAGCACAAAAACAGTTTTTCCAGCGAAGATTCTGTTGGTCATAACTTTGTTCAGAATCATCCAATCGAGCTGATTTTTGTGTCATTCAACTCAGCTCGTCGAGCCCTTTCGAATGAGCTATTATTTGTATATTCGAATTTTTGACCCCAAAAATCCCCCCACAAATTTGACCATTTCGAGCCCTGTAACTCGGCTCAGAATTTTTTCCGCGGAAAAATTTTGGTGCCATTCGACTCAGCTCGCCGAGCTCTTTCGAATGACATATAAATCATCTATTTTTAGATTGCTTTACTAAAGTGCAGTTAGGCCGATAAATTAATTTTTCCTTCTTTGCTGTCAATCATTTATTTTTCTCCTTTAAAAATTTTCTTCCCTCAAATATAAAAGGCAAGTTAAAACTTATGATGTTTAGGGAAGTACAGCTCAAAAGGGCGCGCGGCCATAACGGCGCAAAGCCATATGTTGCCGTTATTTTTTTGACACGTCATTTTTTGTATCAAACTCTTTAGCTCGGTGAGAAGAATCGTTTAATATTAATTTTGGTAAGGTTCGAAAATTTTGAAGCAAGTTATGGCTTTGCGCCTTTATGGCCCCGCGCCCCTATGGGTGTCTTATATTTGAGGGAAGAAAATTATTGGCATTTAAAAAGAGGAAAATAAATGATTGACAGCAAAGAAGGAAAATTTATTTGAGACTCAAATAGGGGTGGGGGGCGGGATATGAACAAAGTACCTAATTAGGTTATCTAAAGGTGATAAATAAAAGATAGTTGTACAAATACATAAAAAACATTCCTCTATTATCTCTATTGGCCTCAACGTTTGACAAAACAACATTTAGAAAGTTCAAAATTGAGTAAAAGATTTATTTAAAATATTTCCAAATAATAATTATTAAAAATCATCCCAACTATTGTTAAAGCTAACTAACCTTTGTAGTCTTAAACCATAATTCATTTGATCTAACTCGTCCTAATTTGTGTTTATATTCGCCACATTTTTTGCACAAGTAATGTTCTTTTAGTACACTATACCACCGTTCTGTTTTTGATACACTACAATTGAAACACTTTCGTTTATTTACGTCAATTATTCCATCTATAATATCAAGGATAAATTTTTAATTAAATGAAAAATAGACATTATTTAGAATTTATTTACTTATTTCATTGCCGATATAAATAATTCTGTCTTTTAATTCATTCGGATATTCAACTTTTTGTTTTTCTAATAATTCAATTTTATATCCAATTAAATTAATTTCCGTCCAATAACTTGATAAAAGTTTGTTTTTATAATTTTCAATAGTTTCTTCAATTAAGCTTAAATTATTTTCACTCTTGTACAATATCGAAGTTTCAAAACAATTATTACATTCAATAAAATTATTATTTCGGAGTACCTTAAATTTAACACAAATTAGAGTAGTTATAGCCCCGATTTTCATTTAATTGCTGTTACTTTTTCTTTCCTAGCTTGTTGTGACACTTTGGAAAGCAAATTCTATTAATAAAAATATACCATTTTTTCAAGCCCAGGCAGAAAATTTTGAACCATTTCATTATTACTAATTTCAATCAAAATTTTCTTTTTTAATTGATCTGATGGGATATATTCTGATCGATCACTTATTTCAATACTAAAAATATTTTTATCTAGATTTAATTCAATTGAACGTAGATATCCTTCTATATTTTTATTAAAACTATTGTTTTGATTATTATTTTTTTCAATTACTTTCAACACAAAACGATCCTTTATTTCAACATTTTTTAAATAAATAAATTCTCTTTTTTCTTTCCAATCATCTTTGATTTTTAAATCAACAAGTATTTTTCTTCCGACGCATTGGATATTCAATAAAATAAATAAATATATAAAAATTATATAATTAAATTTAATCATCTGAAATTTAGAAAACTAAAGCTGCATTTTTCGTTTTTTCATTAGAAAATGACAAACTTTAATAATATTTTTTAATCATTTTTCAAATAAAAGGAGTATCAACTTTGGTTAGCTGACTTTTGCGGACCCGTATATGAAAACCGACACTTACGTTCCGTCAGTTGGGGACCCGAAATGAGTTTTAAAAATTATGTAAAATGCCTCTTTAGTAAAAGACCATCTCTATAAATTTTTTACATTTGATTTGGCATCTGATCTGGTTATGAAAAAATCAGGACCTAACGAAAAGGCCGGGAGTCACAAAGGTCGAGAGAACAAGATCTGGATAGACATATAGGCCGGTCATTTCAGGATTTACTCTTGGAGAAAATTTGTAATAGAAGTTGTATCCAACGTTATACGTATTATATGAGACATAAACATAAATATTTCTTACAAGGTGCAAGTACAAATTTTACTGATTGACCTTATTAAGCGTAGATTTTGTAATTTTATAAGCGGGAAGATAAAAATAGGACAAATTTTAAAATTTTTGTTTACCAATAAATTTTAAAGTACATATGATTAAATTCAAAAGAATCTGATCTTTGAATGTAATTGTACTTTTATGTATAATTTTATGTACGAATTTTTACCCTTGTCACGTGTCAAAATCATAAAATTTTGTGTTATTCTACATAAAAGACTAGTGTAAAGCATATAGCTATTTAATTTATAAATTATTGCAGGAGGAGGTTGATTATTACTCCATCATTCCGGTGAACATAAGAAAGATTAGCTAAAGGGGAACAGTTAGCGCATTTATCCTAATTACCTATATTTAATGTCATTGAACTATTTAAAGATTATTTTTATTTTTTTATTAAGTGTCTAACATAGGGTATAAATATTCTAAGGTTCTTAGAATGGACAATTCTCCTTTCATTGTTTTAAATATTCACATTTTAATCCAAAACAAGGTCTTATAAATATTATGTCACAATTCCGATCCTCTCAATGTTAAAGAACATAGAGGAATTGCCAAATACTTACTTTCTCTCTCTATTTTAAAAATGTCAATGCGGACGTATAAAAGTGCATATGCATCATATGTAAACATAGGTAGAGGGAATGTCGCAATTCTAAGGGCGGAGATTTAGGTTACTCGTAAATTTTCACTCTCAAATTTTCTAACTCCTCCTTTTTAAATCTCCATTTAAAAGTCAGTTAGGACTGCCAATGAATTCTTATACATTTAAAAATTATTAAAAACTTTTTAAACGACTTTATGTCGTTTTTCTAATTGTTTGCCGTTGAGTTCTAGTCGATTAAGGTCTCAAACTGTTTAATTTATAATTAATATTATCCAACCTTCATAAAAGGGGAGATAATTATGTGAGTATTTAATAGCCATATTCTTGTAGTATGGTAGCGCAAAGCGTGACTTTAGCAATTTTTTTAAAAATTGTGTCGATCAAATTAACTCCACCCATTTTAGTTATTATAAATAATTTTATTAGCATTAGAATTTAAAAGCACAATTTAGAAGATTTAGAAGAATTTTTAATTAAAGAAATGCTTCGGCATTTTCTTTTTTCTTGCTGCTTTTTATATTGCAAACGGTATGAAAGGCGTTAAACATAAAATAAAAATATTTTTAAAGTTGAAATAAGTGATAGATCAAAATATATTCCATCTGATAAATTAAAATCGAAAATTTTGATTGAAATTACTAATAATGAAAACGGGGTAAATGTCTTTAAAAAATATTTTCGAACCCTTATAGGCTTTATAAAATTTTCATTTTATACTATTTTTAAAGCCTTTAAATTTGCTATATGAATTCAAAAATGTTATTATATGAAAAAATTTTAAATAGGAGGAAATCAGTGTTAAATTCAACAAGCAGTAAATTTACCCATAAAAAGCCTTTTATAGATTAAAATTTCAAGAAAGTATAACTCAACGAAAAATTTTTCTGATAACTAGAAATTTATGGATTTATTTTTTTCAATCTATTAGTTCGATTATTTAAATTAGTGAATTGTCTTCTGTGTCTTTATAAATTTTATCCTCCATAAAAAAAAAATAATGAAAAACAATTAAAGAATTTTGTTTTCCACTGAAATTACATAACTTATATTTTACATAGTTTTATAATTTGTTCAATAAAATCGGAAAATTAGAACTAGAAAATCATGATTTTTTAATACAATATTCGATTCATTTTCTGTATTATTTTTATTTAATTTCTTCTTCATTCTTAATTGTTTTGCGTAACAGGCATGACATATATACTGTTCAGGCTTTAAATGACGGTACCACTTTGATGTTTTTTTTGCTCCACAAGTAAAACATTTTCGATCATCTGTGATTCGCTAAAATATTTGTAAAATAGGAATTGAACTAATTGTCAGATGAAAATTTTTAAAGTTATTTTTCTAATTTTGACGAACTGTTTTTATTCAAAGATGCTTCTAACTAAACTGATTCATTTTATTTAAGTTTCTCGTTATTACAAGTGGTAAATTAATGTTCTTGTGGATATAAGTATTATTTTGAAATCCATATTCATTTATGCGATCCCTAATAATGTCATATAAATGCTCGTAGCATTTAAAAGTACCCATATTTTTTGAAAGCATTGTTAATTAAAATATGAATAAATTAAACCATTCTAGTTTCAATCAACTTTCCTTCTGGTTTCATTTTGCCGTTATATATTCTATGCTTGTGACACGTATTGCACAAATAATGTTCTTTTATGTATCTATACCAATTTTTGGTAATTGCAAATTTACAATTGAAACATTTACGTTTATTTCCTTCAATTATGCCTCCTATAATAATAAAGAATATTATTTATATTTTTAGTTATATAAACAAATAAAAAATTAATAAAGCTAATTACTTATTTCACTGCCGATGTAAATAAGTTTTCTTTTTAATTCATCCATCGGATATTCAACTTTTTGTTTTTCTAACATTTCAATTTTATATCCGGTTAAATTAATTTCCGTCCAATAACTTGATAAAATTATGTTTTTGTATGATTCTATATTTTCTTTTAATAATTCTTTTTTATTAACTTTTAATTTAGTAAAATTCTCGCCAATTACTAAAGTTTCGTAATAGTTGATCTTTTCAAAAAAATTTTTATTTATAATGACCTTTAATTCATGAAAAATAGAATTTAATTAAAATATTATCAAATAAAGAATACCCATTTTTCAGTTCCTTGTAAAATATTTTGAATAATTTTACTATTGGCAATATTAATCAACACTTTCCTCTTTAATAAAACAGTATATTCAGATCTATCATCTAGTTCCACATTAAAAATATCTTTTTCACGGTTTAGGGCAATTCGATGTAAGGATCCTTCTATATTCTTCTCTTCTAATTCAACATTTTTTCAATAAATAAATTCTTTTTTTTCTTCCCATTCCTCTTTTATTTTAACTCCAACTCTAACCGATTTTCCATTGCATTTAATATCAAACAGAATAATTAAGAGAATAATAATAAATTCAATCATCTGAAATTTTGGCAAATTAACTAATGTAGAATACAACATGTATTCATAAAACTTATTCTTTTCAATTTGCTATAATTTCTGTTGCGAGTTCGGATTTCAGGTTTCTGAAGATACTGCCAGTTGGGCCAGAGTTTGATAAGGAAATCTTACTAGATCATACCGTTCTTAAGATGATAACCAAAAAGGAAAGAATCAAATGTAAAAAATAAAGCAAATACACAAGTAAAATAAAAAAGAAATAAAAGAACAACGAATTAGATTGTTGCAGAATATTAAAGTAATTCGGAAAATAATTTGGAACAACTCACAGTCCAAATGAAATTAGCCAATTTGGACAAATGTAATTTGTGACTGAGACATAAATTAAAAGACATAAATTCAAAAAATTTTATATTTTATTATGCCAATTATGATTTTTAATTTTATAAAAAGGTCTTATTTATGTAAATGGCATTGAAATGACTCGACATTAAATGAGGTACGAAATGGTACAGACTAATCATAACCTTTAGACTAATGCTAAGCTTTACTAACATATATAATGTATTTATGAAAAAATTTCTTTAATGATTAAATGAAATCTTAACATGAACGAACGGCTGCGCTTGGTTTCGTTCCACCCTGGGTTCGTCCCCCTTGGTTTCGGCCCACTTGGTTTCGTCCCCCTGAACAAAAACTTTGGTTTCGTCCCACTGTACAAAAACCTTGGGTTCGTCCCCCTTGGTTTCGTCCCCTTGGGCAAAAACTTGGATTCGTCCCACTAAGTTAATAACTGGTAAAATGTTCTAGTAAACTTAGGATTTGACTAGCGGATATTCTTTATCGCTATTGTCTTTTATTTTTTCCATCTTTAGATTATTTTCTGCATTTAAAATGATTAGAAGCCGGCTTGAAAAATTAGCACGGGTTAAGAAACGGCAGCGTTTAGAAGATTCTTCGATTAATCAGACTTCGTCCTCGTCAAGGCAATTTGGAAAACAACAAAAATCAAGTCAACGTAAGCAGCGAGTCTGATAATGCTGATTCCGTTTCTGAGTTTGTTTTTATTGTTTTTATTTCTAGTTTGTTTTTATTTACCGGTTCTTTTTTATTTATTTTTGTTGATTCTAGTTTATTAATTTTTTATGTTTATATTTGACGAATTCGATAAAAATTTTACTTTTTACTTTGTGTTTTTGATTGATTTTAGGCTTTATTAAGGTTTTGAAGTTTATTTAAAAAGATTGCTCATGTTTTTATTAAGATTCCTCCTTTTTAATTTTCAGTTCGACAAAGTGAGTATTTTTACTCTGCTGGACATTTTGAGATGGGACGAAACCAAGGGGGACGAACCCAGGGTTTTTGTACAGTGGGACGAAACCAAAGATTTTGTTCAGGGGGACGAACCCAGGGTGGGACGAAACCAAAGCGCACCTGAACGAACAAATTTGAACGAAACTATTTACATCAATTTAAACCGACTTTGATAATATTTTATCTAGTTTCTTGAAATTTTTCAAAATAATGCAATATTAAGGACTGGGTGATCATTTCCAAGTCGCCAAAAGGGGGCATGGCTTCTTAAAAAGGTGGTCCCATGGGATTAGGATGGATCGCTGACAGAGGGGATGGATAGCTGACAAAGGCATTAGCTATTTAATTCCTGAAGATGTGCAGTATTACTTCCTTATATTTTAAGCGACAAATGTGAGTGGCACTTTGTCCTAAGCATTTAAGGAAGGGTGAATAGGGCTCCTCCTAAATATATTTTCCAATTTATCTGGCAAGATCTTTGTATAAATTTGAATATTTTTGGTCTAAATTTGTCCTCTTGCTCTTATCATTCACTCCTTCTCATATTTTCACCACTGAACCTCACGCCTCGACAACGTGAACCTTGAAATGTCTTACTCAAGACTCGTGAATTTGCAGCTATATGATTTATTTATCGCCTTTTAAGTCGGTCAATTATTTTAAATTATGGACTAAAGTCACAAGAGTTGTGGTCAATGAAAATAGTGTGTTAGATTTTGACGTTTTTTACAAGTTTACTCTCAAATCTGATATTATAGTTTGAATTTCAACTTTAGGAGTTTGGGTCGTTTCTGACTTGAGAATTCTTTGGAGTGTTCTAAAAAATTTGTGTAGGCTTTGCCCAACTTGGCTTTAATACAGAGGCGTAAACGCAATTTATGTCAAAAAATTAAAATTAGAGAATCATAATCATTTAAACTCTATTTATTTGATTCCTTTTCTGATTGGTATTTATTTGCTCGCTTATTCATGTATTTTTGTTTATTGTAACATGCAGTGCATATATATTGTTCAGGTTTTGAATGACGGTGCCACTTCGATGTTTTTGTTGCTCTGCAAGTAAAACATTTTCGATCTTGTGTGATTCGCTTAAATATTTGTAAATAGGTGTTGAAACTAATTCTCAAATAAAAACTTTTAAGCTATTTTCCTAATTTTTAACGAAATGATTTTGTCCAGGGATGCTTATAATCAGCTTGTTTCTTTTTTCTAAGTTTACATTTCCCACATGTGGCAAAAGTAATGTCTTGTAAATATTTTAGTAAAATATTGAAACTCCTATACATAGGTCTGATCCCTAATAATGTCATAGAAATATGCTCGTGATATTTAAAACTACTCATATACTTTTATAAAAGCTGTCATGTCCTAATGTTCATGCTGAGGAAAAATTGTGGATGGGAGATGGAATAGAACCATACGGAAAGGGCCCAAACCAAAAACACAAACGACTGTGCCACCATCCAACCCAATGCTGGGTTATTTATTTTCATTTATATTCTTTCTGCAAGTGCGGCACAACACTCCTTCCGCCTTGCGAAACCAAGCTTCCTCACTTGTTGTTTGTCTTCCATAACTATCATCTGTTTTGATTTTGGAGAGAACACATAGAAACCCATTTTGTTGCATATGCTGCGCTTCATGCGCCTTACGCATTTTATTTATATAGCCTCACACCACCGGCTAGCCTATCACTACTCAGGCATTTAATTTCTACAGGGTCTTCTCCTTTTTCTTTCCACAGTTACAGAATTAAGATCATCTCAGCATGCAAGGTTCGCTGAAATTTCCTCAGGCTAAGCCTGGCCTGGCCGACTGCGCCATTTGTCATGTCCGATGTTCATGCTGTGGAAAAATTGTGGATGGGAGATGGAATAGAACCATCACGGAAAGGGCCCAAACCGAAAGCACAACCAATTCTGCCACCATCCAACCCTATGTTGCGCTATTTATCTTCATTTATATTCTTTCTGCAAGTGCGGACACAACAAAAGCGTTAATTAAAATATGAAAAAATTTAAACCATGTTAGTTTGATAAAGACTTCCTTCAGGTCTCATTTTGCAATGTAATATTTTATAATCATGACATGATTTGCACAAATATTGTTCGTTAATGTATCTATAACATCTTTTGGTAATTGTAAAACTACAATTGAAACAGTTTCGTTTATTTCCTCCAATTATTCCTCCTATAATAATAAAGAATAATGTGTATAATTTTAGGTATTTAAACAAATAAAGAATTTTAAAAAGCTATATACTTATTTTATTTCCGATGTAAATGATTCTATTTTTTAATTCTTCTTTCCGATATTCAACTTTTTGTTTTTTTAACAATTCAATTTTATATCCAATTAAATTAATTTCCGTCCAATAATTTAATAAAAGTTTGCTTTTGTAATTTTCAATATTTTCTTCAATTAAGCTAAAATTATATGCAATCTTGTACAATATTGATGTTTCATAACAATTAATATTTTCAATAAAATAATTATTACGGAGTACCTTAAATTTAACACAAATTAGAGTAGTTAGAGCGGCCGATTTCAATTTCTATGCTGTTATGTATAATTTTAATTTTCCAGCTAATTGTGACACTATGGAATTAAAATTCTATTAATAAAAATATACCATTTTTTCAAGCCCAGGCAGAAAATTTTGAATTATTTCATTATTAGTAATTTCAATCAAAATTTTCTTTTTTAAATGATCAGAAGGAATATATTTTGATCGATCACTTATTTCAACTTCAAACGTATTTTTATCTAGATTTAATTCAATTGTTCGCAAATATCCTTCAATATTATAATTAAAGCTAGTATCATAATGATTGTTGCCCTTTTGAATTTTTTTCAATACAAAACGCCCTTTTAATTCAATATTTTTTAAATAAATAAATTCTCTTTTTTCTTCCCAATCATCTCTAATTTTCACTTCAACATGAATGAGTTTCCCGTAGTATTGAATTTTCATAAATATAATTGAATATATAAAAATGATAAAATTAAATTTAACCATCTGAAATTTATAAAATTAAAGCTGCTCTTCTGTTGTTTTTTCTTTAGAAAAAGCTTTATGAGACTTTTTAATATTTTTTAATCATTTTTCAAATAAAAGGAGTCTTTTAATTCAATATTTTTTTCAAATAAAAGGAGTAGCAACTTTCCTCAGCCGACTTTTGCGGACCCGTACATGAGGACCGACACACACACAAAATCATTTAAAAAATTATGTAAAAGGCCTCTTTAGGTAAAAGACCATCTCTTACAAATTTTTTACATCTGATTTGCATCTTATCTGGTTATCAAGATCAGGATAGACTTATAGGGCGGTCATTTCAGGATTTACTCTTGAAGAAAATTTAAAATAAAAGTTTTATCCAAAAATCAAAACATATTTTAAGTGATTAATATTTTGTAGACAAGAGCTAAATCTCAAATTTTTTGATATTGAAATTTTGACATTTAAATTTTGGGGATATGGGCATCCCATTATAATGGATGCGCATATTTTTTCCCCAAATTTTTAAAATTATCAACAGATTTTATATCGATATTATACGGGTATCGATATATATATACTCTTTCTCTATTTTTTGGCTCTTAGATTTAAACTGTACGAAGAGGAGTACTTCTAGGTTTAATATGGCTAATACATGTCACAATATTAGCTTCTTTTTTTTATTTAAGATGAATAATGTTAAATATACTTTAACACGTTCAGATTATATTAATTTAAACATGTTATATTATTTTCTGAATAATATTAATTATAATTTAAACATGTTTATTCATTCCTTAATTGAGCAAAACTCAACGACAAACAATTAGAAAAACGACTTGAAATGGTAATAAATTTAAAATGTAAATGAATTCATTGGCAGTCCTGACTGACTTATAAACGGAGCATTGAAGGGAGGAGTTTGGTAAAATGGAGAGTGAAAAATTACGAGTATACCAAAATCTCCGCCCTTTTGGCTGCGACATTTCCTCTCCTATGTTAGGTACAAACATCAGTTTCACATATGATGCATATGCACTTTTAACACGTCCGTATTGACATTTTTAGAATAGAGTAGAGAAAATAAGTATTTGGCAATTCCTCTATGCTCTTTAACCTTGAGAGGATCGGAATTCCGACATAATATTTATACGACCTCTATTTAAATTAAATAAATAATTAAGAGAATATTCAAAACAATGAAAAGAGAATTGTCTATTTAAGAAACTTAGAATATGTATACACTATGTTAGACGCTAAATAAAAAATAAAAATGATTTTTAAATAGTTCAATTAATTTGAATATAATATAGATAAATGGGGTAACTATTTCCACTTCAGCTAATCTTTCTTATGTGCAGCGGAATGATTTGTTACATAATCAACCGCCTCCTCCAATAATTTATGAATTAAATAGAAATATGCTTTACCTATTCTTTTACAATAACACAAACATTTTATGATTTTGACACGTGACAAGGGTAAAATTCGTACATAAAATTGTACATAAAAGTACAATTACATTCAAAGATCAGATTCTTTTGAATTTAATCATATGTACTTTGTAATTTTTTGGTCAACAAAAATTTCAAAATTTGTCCTATTTTATTTATTTTCCCGCTTAATAAAATTACAAAATCCACGATTAATAAAGTCAATCAGTAAAATTTGTATGTACTCGTTGTTTTTTATTGTATACATTTAGCATTTAATTAAACTTTTAATTATAGGAAATATTTATGTTAAAGTCTCATATAATACGTATAACGTTCTAAAAGTTCTGTTTGTTTTAAACTTGTACATATATTGATTATAATATAGTAGAATATTAAGCATAAATTCATCTTCCATATTTATAAATTCTCATAAATATTTTTCTTTAGCAACACTTATTTAATCCACCATTATTAAATAAATTTAAATATCATTTGAAACAAATAAATCTATTTTTTTGTTAATTAACTGTTTTACATAAATTTTAAAAAAAACTAATAATAAAAAACTAATAAATTTTACTAAACTAAACAGATAGAATATTTGAAACAAAAAAATTATGACTTCATTTATAAAAACCGTTTTATTTAAAAAACACTTTATAACTTTACTATTTAGAAGCTCCCCTTATTTTAAATGCTATAATCTTTGATAAAGTTTTTGTGTTTATAAATGTTAAAACAATGTCGAGTCTTGTCTTAAAAATATCAAAATATTAGGCGGATTTAAATTCATTTCCATTATATGTAGTTCTTTATATATATACAATGGTGTAAATACACAAAAGAAAATTTTTTGTGCAAAAAATGTGGAGATTATAATCGAAAATTTGGAAAGCACAGACCAAAGGAATTGTGGAATAAAATTTAAAAAGTTTGTCTTTATCCATAGTAAAATAATTGGAAAAAACTAAATGTGATTATTGATTTTGGTTTGATAAAACTTTTAAAAATCTTAAGCTAATAGCGAATTCTTTTATTTTGTGTATTTTTAATGCCGGAAGGATGTGCTCAAATTCTGGCGTTTTATTTATCTGGCTCTGCGTTGTCGATATATGTATGAAGGAATATGCAGATTTCAGAGATATAATTTCAGGATAAAATCTGCATATAAATATTTAAAACTGGAATGCTGCCTGAAATTAGAAAGAAAATCATCTTTATAAAATCTGCCTCTTCATTAGACAGAAGCAGTGTCACAAGACTGACATTTCCTCTGACATTTTCTCCTTTAGTTACAGCACATTTTGTCTAAAATTCTTCCACGCGCCCTTGACTAACTTTCATTCAGACTTGGCGAAATTGTATTTTTATCTAGTGTCTAGGTTCTTCAAGAAAATGTCAGAGGGCTGAGTTAAAATAAAGTCAAAATTCGCTTTTTCTTCCTTTCCTGAGGAGATTCAACATTTTTATAGTATGGGCCATAATTTAGTTCTTCTGTCCAAATCTCATCTACTTCATTAACTTTCGCTAGCGCTGCCTTGACATTTAGCCCATTTATCCTAATTATATTTAAAGTAATTGAACTATTTAAAAATTTTTATTCTTTTATTAAATGTCAACATAGGGTTAAGGTTCTTAGAATAAAAAATTCTCCTTTCATTGTTTTAAATATTCTATTCATAATTTTAATTTAAATCGAGGTCTTCTAAATATTAAGTCGGGATTCCGATCCTTTCAAGGTTAAAGAGCAAAGAGGAATTGCCAAATACTATGCTCTATTTTAAAAATGTCAATACGGACGTGTTAAAAGTGCATATTCATCATATGTGAAGCTGATGTTTGTACCTAACATAGGCAGAGGAAATGTCGCAGTCATAAGGGCGGAGAGTTTGGTATACTCGTAATTTTTCACTCTGCACTTTCCAGCTCCTCCCCTTTAAATCTCCATTTAAAAGTCAGTTACAACTCCCCCGCTATTACAAAAACATCCTCTATTCACGGAACAACTTCCCCCGTCATTAGTAAAGTATCCCTCGTTCACGTAACAACATCCCTCGTTGTTGTAATAACTTCCTCCAACATTTTGCCGTATTTGAACAGCATGCCAAGTTGTTGACATAACTTTGCGAGTTTGTTGAAACGACCAGTTTCAATGAAGTAACAACATCCTACGTGACGGTCTTCCGTTGTTGGAGCAATTGTTGACGGTGGTTTATCGTGTGGTAGGTTGGGCTGCGGTATTTTGGACAGCGGTAGGTTGGGCTGCGGTAGGTTGGGATCACGCTAACGTTTCTTTTTGATCAGCAAATGGTAGTCTTCTAGTTAGGTAGAATACACAATTTTGTGGAATATAATTTTTTAAGGAGTACAAAAAAGTTTTAACACCGAAGCTTTTAGATTTTCTTTACACTTAAATTTTCTAAATTTTAGATGATTAAATTTAATTTTATCATACTTATATGTTTAATTATTTTTTTGAAAATTCAATGCGGAGGGAAACTCATTAAGGTTGAAGTGAAAATTAAAGACGATTGGGAAGAAAAAAGAGAATTTATCTACCTAAAAAATGTTGAAATAAAGAATCGTTTTGTTTTGAAATCAATTGAAAAGACAAATAATCAACATGATAGCTTTAATAAAAATATAGAAGGATATTTGCGTTCAATTGAGATGAATCTAGATAAAAATATGTATGAGGTTGAAATAAATAATAAATCAAAATATATTCCATCTGAACAATTAAAAAAGAAAATTTTGATTGAAATTAGAAACAATGAAATAATTAAAAATTTTCTGCCTGGGCTTGAAAAAAGGGTATATTTTTATTAATATCCATGTCCATAGTGTCAAACTAGTTAGCAAAGAAAAAGTTACAGCAAGTGAATGGAAAACGGCCGCTATAAAACTCTAATTTGTGTTAAATTTTAAGGTACTCCTAAATAGTAAATTTATTGAAAATAATTGTTTTGAAACTTCATTATTGTGCAAGAGTGAAAATAATTTTAGCTTAATTGAAGTAGGTATAGAAAATTACAGAGAAAAACTTTTATCTAGTTATTGGACGGAAATAAATTTAATTGGATATAAAATTGATTTGCTAGATAAACAAAAAGTTGAATATCCGAAGGAAGAATTCAAAAATAGAATCATTTACATCGGCAGTGAAATAAGTAAATAGTTTTTTAAAATTTTTATTTGCTTATATTTATATCTAAAAAATATGCATATTATTTTTTATTATTATAGAAGCAATAATTGAAGGTTTATAGCTAGTTGTTATACTGTTTATAGCTAGATTTGTTTATAGCTAGTTTATAGCTTATAGCTTTATAGCTAGTTTATAGCTAGCTAGTTTATAGCCTACTGTTTATAGCTAGATTTAATATACAGAATATTAAAACATTAGTCTAACCTCGATATTTACGACTTTAATTAAATAAATATATTAATTAATTTAAATGTTTATAAAATAAAAATGATGAAATTGAAAGAAGACTATTCGGGATTTTTAAAAATAAAAATTAAAAGCCTTTCTCTTCAATATTTTCTATTAAATTTTGTCTGCAACTTTCACTATATACACTGTATAAAATTATTTTTCTCAACCATCTACACAATTATCCCTCTTCCCTGCCATATTGCCATATAAAAATCGACACAAAATTGAAAATCAATACTCGAAAAATTTTTTCACTGTAAAAATTTTATGGAAAAATGGTATTGTACAAAATAGCCAATAAAAACACATTCGGTCCTTATTTGTTTAGAAGACTTTTTAAATCCAGCTAGAAGAGCTCTTTTGTATGACATTTTATCTGCTAATACGATAGTTTGAATTCACTATTATATAGATGTTATGAAGGATGTAAGTCCTTTGTTTTCAAAATTTTGTGATGTTACAGAAGGTTTTGCAATAATTAATATCAGATTCAGGTCATTAACAGAGATACTAGTGATTTGCGAAGATTAATTGGTTTTTTGGATTAAGAGATATCTGTTTTGGCGTTTATGAGTTATTTAAAGAAATTTGTGAAGCTTATAGGGGATTGTTTTATTGAAAAAACTAAACTGACAAAATTTACCAACAAAATTA
Source organism: Meloidogyne enterolobii (assembly GCA_963681835.1). NCBI lineage: Eukaryota > Metazoa > Nematoda > Chromadorea > Rhabditida > Meloidogynidae > Meloidogyne > Meloidogyne enterolobii. The sequence continues at coordinate 2,792,031 of CAVMJV010000006.1, forward strand.
CTAAAGAAAATGGAAAATATAAATTGAAATTAATTTAAAAATTAAAAAGTTTGTTTCATAATTATAAGAACAAGCATTTTTTGAGTTACTCATACTTCATGAACACCGATTTGCTCCTAATTTTCTCTATTAGTAAAACAGTGCCTTGGTTTATCTATTTATTTATTTTGGAAACAATTAAAGAATTTTTTACATTGAAGTTACATATGTAATTTTAGTGAAAAATTGAAAAAAATATCAAAACAAAAATATAAAATCAGAAAAGTAAAGCAAGAGAATCAAATAATTTTATACTATTTATTCGTTTCCTGTTCTGTTTGATTTTTATAGGTCTTCTTTTTTAATCTCAGTTGTTTATTGTAACAGACATTACATATATATTGTTCAGGTTTTGAATAACGGTACCAATGTGATGTTTTTGTTGCATCGCAAGTAATACATTTTCGATCTTCTGTGATTCGCTAAAATATTCATATAAATAGGCATAAATCTACATACTAAGTAAGATACCAATAATGTCATATAAATATTCTTTTAACATTTAAAACTACTCATATACTTTTATAAAAGCATTGATAATTATAATTTAAACAAATTCAAACCATTTTAGTATGACTTCCTTCAGGTCTCATTTTTCCATTATTATATATTTTATACCACCGACATTGTTTGCACAAATAATGAACTTTCAAATATACGTGCCATTTTTTGCTAATTTTAAAGCTACAATTGAAACAGTTTCGTTCATTTCCTTCAATTATTGCTTCTATAATAATAAAAAATAATATGCATATTTTTTAGATATAAATATAAGCAAATAAAAATTTTAAAAAACTATTTACTTATTTCACTGCCGATGTAAATGATTCTATTTTTGAATTCTTCCTTCGGATATTCAACTTTTTGTTTATCTAGCAAATCAATTTTATATCCAATTAAATTTATTTCCGTCCAATAACTAGATAAAAGTTTTTCTCTGTAATTTTCTATACCTACTTCAATTAAGCTAAAATTATTTTCACTCTTGCACAATAATGAAGTTTCAAAACAATTATTTTCAATAAATTTACTATTTAGGAGTACCTTAAAATTTAACACAAATTAGAGTTTTATAGCGGCCGTTTTCCATTCACTTGCTGTAACTTTTTCTTTGCTAACTAGTTTGACACTATGGACATGGATATTAATAAAAATATACCCTTTTTTCAAGCCCAGGCAGAAAATTTTTAATTATTTCATTGTTTCTAATTTCAATCAAAATTTTCTTTTTTAATTGTTCAGATGGAATATATTTTGATTTATTATTTATTTCAACCTCATACATATTTTTATCTAGATTCATCTCAATTGAACGCAAATATCCTTCTATATTTTTATTAAAGCTATCATGTTGATTATTTGTCTTTTCAATTGATTTCAAAACAAAACGATTCTTTATTTCAACATTTTTTAGGTAGATAAATTCTCTTTTTTCTTCCCAATCGTCTTTAATTTTCACTTCAACCTTAATGAGTTTCCCTCCGCATTGAATTTTCAAAAAAATAATTAAACATATAAGTATGATAAAATTAAATTTAATCATCTAAAATTTAGAAAATTTAAGTGTAAAGAAAATCTAAAAGCTTCGGTGTTAAAACTTTTTTGTACTCCTTAAAAAATTGTATTCCACAAAATTGTGTATTCTACCTAACCAGAAGACTACCATTTGCTGATCAAAAAGAAACGTTAGCGTGATCCTAACTTACCGCCGCCCAACCTACCGCTGCCCAAAATACCGCAGCCCAACCTACCGCACGATAAACCACCGTCAACAATTGCTTCAACAACGGACGACCGTCACGTAGGATGTTGTTACTTCATTGAAACTGGTCGTTTCAACAAACTCGCAAAGTTTTGTCAACAACCTGGCATGCTGTTCCAATATGGCAAAATGTTGGAGGAAGTTATTAAAACAACGAGGGATGTTGTTACGTGAACGAGGGATACTTTACTAATGACGGGGGAAGTTGTTCCGTGAATAGAGGATGTTTTTCTAATAGCGGGTGTTTTCTAAAATACATGTTTTTCTAATATACATTTCAATAATCAGCTTTTTCAAGTTTTTATCAACTTTTGATTTCTATCAACTTTTTCTAGTAATCTGCTGAATATCCAAATCAACGGTAGAATGGTCTCTCCGCCCTTTTCTCTACCTATTTTAGTTACCAAATAGCAGCTTCACATATGATGCAAATGCACTTTTAACAAGTCTGTATTGACATTTTTAGAATTGAGAAAGTAAGTATTTGTCAATTCCTCTATGTTTTTTAACCTTGAAAGTATCGGAATTCCGACATAATATTTATAAGACCTCGATTTTAAATTAAAGAAATAATAAAGAAAATTTTTAAAACAATGAAAAAGTACAATTGTCTATTCTAAGAACTTAGAATACGTATAAATGAATAAAAATAATTTTTAAATTGTTCAATTACATTAAATATAATTAAAATGGAATGGGCTAACTGTTTCCTCTTTAGCTAATCTTTCTTATGTTCATCGGAATGATGTGTTACATAATCAACATCCTACTGAAATAATTTATAAATTAAATAGCTATATGCTTTACACTATTCTTTTAGAATAGCACAAACATTTTACGATTTTGACACATGACAAGAGTATAAATTCGTACATAAAATTGTACATAAAAGTACAATTACATTCAAAGATCAGATTCTTTTGAATTTAATCATATGTACTTTGTAATTTTTTGGTCAACAAAAATTTCAAAATTTGCCCTATTTTATTTATTTTCCCGCTTAATAAAATTACAAAATCAAAGATTAATAAAGTCAATTAATAAAACTTGTATGTACTCGTTGTTTTTTATTGTATGTATATACTTAGCATTTAATTAAAATTTAAAAAATAGAAAATATTTATGTTCAAGTCTCATATAATACGTATAACGTTCTAAATGTTCTGTTTGGTTTTTTCTTTACATATATTATTTCTAAAATAATAGAATATTCAACATACCTAAATTCATATTTCAGATTTATAAATTCTCATAAATATTTTTCTTAATCCACCAACATTAAATAAATTTAAATACCAATTAAAACAAATAGATCTATTTTTCTGTTAATTAACTGTTTTACACAAATTTTAAAAAACCCATTACTAAGCTAATAAAGATAGAATATTTGAAACAGGAAAACCACTTTATTTAAAAAACACTATACTTTTTCATTTAACCATGCTCCCCCTATTTTAAATGCTATAATATTTGATAAAGTTTTTGTGTTTAATGTGTTAAATTAATGTCGAGTCTTGTCTTAAAAATATCAAAATATTAGGCGGATGTAAATTTATTTTCACTACAGTTCATTACATAGTAAATTTGTTTTTGATGATAGTGTGTCAAAACAAAATTAAAAATTTTAAAGATAAATAAATTTAGATGATTAACTTTTATGTTATTTCCCTTTTAAATTTAATTATTCTATTGAATGTACTATGTGAAGGAAAATTAATCAAGGTCGAACTGAAGATCAAAGATGATTGGGAAGAAAAAAGAGAATTTATTTATTTAAAAAATATTGAATTAAAGGAGCGTTTTGTTCTGAAACAAATTGAAAAAAGCAATAATCGGCATGACACTAGCTATAATTATAATATAGAAGGATTTTTGCTTTTGCTTGAATTTAACTTTAATAGAAATATTTTTATTTTGTATTTGGATAACAGAACATATATTCCATCTGTCGAATTAAAAAGAAAAGTTTTGATTGAAATAGCCAATAATGAAATCATTGAAAATTTATTGCCTGAATTTGAAAAAAAGGTACTTTATATTTTGATTGTCCGAATATTACAACTCACTAATTAATGGATTTTTGCTCCATGAATTCATTAATGAAAATTTACATTTAGCCTTCATATAATCAAGTTTTATAAAAATTTTTAATTAAGATGCTCCGATATAATAATTTTATTATGACGAATAAAAATCATTATGAAACTTCTATATTTGACGAGAGACTACTAGAATTAAAAATAAATAAAAAAGAATTATTCAAAGAAAATATTGAATCCTATAAACACAAACTTTTATCAAGTTATTGGACGGAAATTAATTTAATTGGATATAAAATTGAATTGTTAGAAAAACAAAAAGATGAATATCCGAAAGAATTAGAAAGCAAAATTATTGACATTGGAAATAAAATAAGTAAATTAATTTTTAACTTTGTCTAACTTTTCTTTGACAAAAAAATTTTCCTTGATAATTATAGATGGATTAATTGACGTGAATAGACGAAAGTGTTTTAATTGTAGTGTTACAAAAACGATCGATTGGCATAATTTATTAAAAGAACATTACTTGTGCGAACAATGTAGAGCATATAAACACAAATATGGAAAGTTTAGATCAAAAGAATTATGGTTTAACTCTACAAAGGTTATCTTTAACAATATTTGGGACGATTTTTAATAATTATTATTTGGAAACACTTTAAATGAATCTTTTACTCAATTGTTGTTTCACTAAATGTTGTTTTATCAAACGTTGAGGTCCGATAAAGACAAAAGAGTAATGTTATTTATGTATTTGTGGATACTATGTTTTATTTACTACCTTTAGATAACCTCATTTAGTAATTTATCAACCATTATAAATGTTTTATTTGCGAAATTAGACAACAAAATCCTGAACGGCTCGGTCCTATAGAACACCTTTTTGATTAACCCGATATATGATCTGAATTTAATAAATAATATTTTTTAAATCTGTATGATTAAAATAACAAATAAATCTATAGATTTAACATGTATTTGTTTCCATACCTTTTTCTATAAATATTTAGATTAACACACAAGATCGAAATTGTTCTATTTGCCATGTTACTCATACATCACATTGGTACCGTTATTCAAAGCCAGAACACTATTTATGTGCTGCTTGTTACAATAAACAGCAAAAAATGAAGAAATCAAATAAAAATACAAAAGATGGTGAATTTTGCTTTAAAATTTAGTTTACTTTGATTTTATAGATCGAAGCTGAAAGTTGCAACAATTTGGGGAAGTCAGACTACACCCAACGATGAATGGATTAAAATGAGTATAATCTTGTTATCAGATTTCAATTATATTTTTTAATTGTCGACTTTTTTGCTTTTTTTAAAAAATTCCCCTATACTTAATTTATTTGATCCCTTTTCATTAAATTTTATTTTCTAACTTTCAATCTTTTCATTTTTAATAAATATTTTCCAGTTTTGAAAGGTCAACCCATCATTTTGTTTGCTTAATTCTTTAAATATAACAATGTCGATTCAGTAATATTCAATTTCGTTCCCCCTTCTTTTTAATTCCTCAAAGTATTAAAAAATGGTCAGTCAATCATAAGTTATGAAACTCGTCGAGCTGTGTCGAATGGCGCTAAAATCAAAAAAACAAACTTGCTTTGACCGAGCAGACCACTGAAAATTGAACAATTATAATGGCGAAAAACCATAAGGACAATGTCATGTGCGATGTTCATGCTGTGAAAAAATTGTTTGGATGGGAGATGGAATAGAACCATCACAGTAAGGGCCCAAACCGAAAGCACAACCGACTGTGCCACCATCCAAACCGATGATGGGTTATTTTATTTTCATTTATCTTCTTTCTGCAAGTACGGACACAACACTTCTTCCGCCTTGCGAAGGCAGGCGTCCTCTCATGGTGCTTGTCTTCTATAACTATCATCTGTTTTGATTTTGGTTTTGATTTTGGAGAGAACACACAGAAACACATTTTTGTGGCATATGCTGCGCTTCATGGGCCTTACGCATTTATTTATATAGCCTTGCACCACCGGCTAGCCTATCACAACTCAGGCATTTAGAGTTTCTCTCAGGGTCTTCTCCTTTTTCTCTCCACAGTCACGGAATTTCAGATCATCCTCGGGCTATCCTCGGGCTATGCCCGGCCTGTGCGACTGCGCCATTTGTCATGACCGATGTTCATACTGTGGAAAAATTCATTGGATGGGAGATGGAATTGAACCATCGAGGAATGAGCCCAAACCGAAAGCACAACCGACTGTGCCATCCAACCCTACGATGGGTTATTTATTTTCATTTATGTTCTTTCTGCAAGTGCGGACACAACAAATACTACACACCAATACTTTTATTCAACCTAATAAAGTTCCCATTTTTAAAATATTTGTAATGAATTCCTACTCGGAACTGAACTTCTGCTACTCTAAATTTACATATTTGCTGAATAATTTCAGCATCCAAAAAATTAATCCGATCTCTGAATACGCCAGTTTGACTGTTAAAATTAAATGAAATTAATAATACCGAATTAATAATTTAAATATTGTGTAAAAAGTGTAAAAAAGTCTAGATTACAGAAAGCTGGAGAGCTCATCTGAAGTAGGGAACAGACATGGAGTATGCGGTTTGGAATAGGGTTGTTGGCACGGTTATTAACCGGTACCCTCGGTTTTCGGTTCCGATTAATTCGCCAAAAACACCGGTTAACGGTTCCGGTTCGGTTAACCGTCCGCCAATAACCCTAGTTTGGAATATACATGGAGAATTTTGTAATATAAAGAAATATTTGCTAAAATTTTTAAGACATAAAAGCAATTTAAAAATATATTTTTGACAAATTATTTATTTAAAAAAACATTTTAAAATTATTCAAAACTGCTGATCATACATATTTTTTGTTTCAAAAAGTTCCGTTATTTTTAATTTCCAATTGTTTTGTTTTTCCATTAATTCCTTCACTGTGCACAAAACCTCCTCCTCTATTGTTAAATGAAACGGGATGGACTGAAACTACATTTTTAGAATTTATCTTTTTATAAAAAATGCTTCTTAATTGTTTGTTGATAGCTTCACGATAGTATGAACTTTAAATAAATTATTTAAGAATTATTTATTAACATATTTAAATTGAGTGGCACGCCCAAGAATGCGCGCGGCCAAAACTGCTCAAAGCCATAACCTACTGGAAAATGTCTGGCCCTTATCAATTTTGCTACTAATCTCTTCAGCTCGATGAGAGGAAAAGTTTTTACTAAATTTCGTAAGATTCTGAAATCTTGAAGCAAGCTATGGCTTTGCGCCTTTATGGCCGCGCGCATTCTTGGGCAGTACCCTCAAATTAAGGGTACAGCCCAAGAAAAAGTTCTCTTAACTTTTAAATTATAACCTAAAAATATAAAGTATTGGAGTCTCTGCGGAAGCACCCATATTTATAAGAATTCCAGCAAACTGATTAACTGACCAAATCTAAAAAAATATTATTCATACACAGATGGTGAAGAAAATCCCATCCAAGCATCTAACCTATCGACTAAAATACCTAACAACTAAAAAAATAGTCGAAGCATCGAAACAGTCGATAATTATATTTTAGATATCTTTAGCCGGTGCCGTTCGAAAGCCCTGCAAAACGTATACTATTCGATTCGTTTCGGCGAGTCCGCAGTGGTACAAGACTCCATGGAGCCATAGGTAAAGAGCGTCAATCATGTCTGATTTCTTTGACAATCATGTCTGATTTCGTTGATTTTTTATTATTTGCACATTCTTTTTCGACCCAAAATTGGGCTTACTTACTCCCCATTTTGGTTTTAGATTTTCGGGGACCTACATATATCTCAGTCTCAAATTTTTAAACAATTTGGTACCAACAATTTTACCATGTGAGTGGTTCATTCTACTCAGCTCTCCGAGACGAATTGAATGGTATAAATTTCGATGGGCTTTCGAACCGGCCACCGAAATTGCAGAAAAGTAGATTAATTTATAAAATTTTGGAACAATTTGGTACCAACAATTTTATTATAGTGTTGGAAATAAAATAAAAATATAATTATCAGTTTTCATTGAACATTACTAAAAGTTAGACAAAAACAAAAAGGGGGGAAAATTTGCCCTAAATTTTATTTCCCATAAATTTAATTCTTTACTTGTATATCATTTAAATTCAGGAAATGATCAACAATTATTTTACATATACAACCAATTACATAACCACCAATAACGATTGACACGATTAAAATTAGGGATTTAAGAAGTCGTGATTGAGGTTCTGATTGAGTACCTCCATCATTATTTGCTTAAAAAATGACAAAAAATTTGATTAGCTGAAGGAGAATACATTCTTTTCTCACTACCTGAATGAAACCAACGTACAACAATCCAAACAAAAAAATATAACAAAACATTAATTCCACAAAGAATCATAATAAAATTGAATATTATTTCCATATCTAAAACTAACAAGTCAGAAATATATCCAGTAACGGGAAGTGTTGGATATTTGTTGGAAAAATTAATAGCATTTATTGACATCCAAATACCGCTAATAAATGCCAAAATTATATGAATTGTGAAGTAAAGACGAATATTTAATTTATAATATTTTAGTGGTAATAGGACAGATAAAAGTCTGTCAGCAGCTATTGATGCCATAGATGTCTGGGCTGCTGTTACCCCAAAAATTGAATGTAATTGGAATTTTAAAGCTGTAGAATAATTAATAAAATTGATGCCACTAACTGTTATAAACAAAAATAAAAAATGGGCAGATTGGTGGAGAATTTCAAAGAAAGCAGTTAATGCCAATAAATAATTTGCCGATACTCTCAATTTACTTAAAAATTAATTTTTTTTTTGATTAAAAATATTTTTAATCATTTATTAACTTGTTTTGTATTGTTACAAAAATTAAAAGCAAATTTGCTGCGATTCCAGGTATTCCAGCAACATTCATCATAACAGCAGGCAAAATTAGTGCAAAACTTGTGCCAGCATCCTTATATTGTTTATATAACTATAATTATGAATACACAGAATTTGAATAATTTTTGGTAAATTTTTGCTAAATGTTTGTAGATATCCGAGAGTAACCGAGAGTAGATATCCGAGAGTAAAGCTGTCTAGTGAAGAATTTCAAAGAAGGCAGTTAATGCCTCCACATAACTATATCTCCGTAGGTACCCGAGAGCAACAAAAAATTTGAATGAATTTTAATTTCTAAAACTTTAACACTTTGTGGAGTTAAAATACTAAGAAACTGGGAAGGACCCTCCCGCATTTTAAAAGCGGAATCCGGAAAGCAGGAGGAAGCGGAACAAAATAAAAAGGGCCAGATGGAATGATGTATGAAAGACCTATCCCCTGATAAAAAATTTATGTATTTTCATATATATTTTTAATTAGTTACCATATGATTTGGAAAAGTATTATTATTTAATAAAATATTTATTTGATTTGTTAAAGTTTCCATAATTTTAATTATTTAAAAGTTTAAATTTAACTTTGCAGAAATAAATTTATAAAAATGAATAAAATATTTTTAATTAGATAAAGTGTAACTTTTGTTTTAATTAAGGAGGGTGTGAGAATATGGAATTTGAATACAATTTAATACACCAACGGTTTTACGCATTTATATTTAGTTGTGAAAAATTGCAATTAAAGACAAATAAAAGGAAATTTAAAAAAAAAAGTAATTAAAAAAAGTATTAGACAATTTAATAAAAAAGTATTGGATAAAGTTAAAAAGATACGTCATCATTTGGACGCATAAAAATTTATTTTAACGCAAACACTTTAAATGGACGGATAAATGTGCGATTGGACGCATGAACTGAACAAGAGCCAAAGTTTCAACAAAAAATAACCGTACTGACATTATTTAGATAAAATTGAGCCTGGGATAGATAAGATTTTTCAATGGGTTTGTATACGTTCGAGCTGTGGGTTTTTATTTTTCGCCTGATTATATAAGAGCTCGCCGTTTGAAAATTATGCGTAAAAAGGTTTAGGCTAGCGAAGAGGCTCGCCCTAATAAAAAATCTTAAAATTTGAATTATTTTTAATTTTCTAATTTTTTCTATTTGTTCGATTCTTTTCCTTCTAAATTTTTATTTTTCTTCAAATAATATCTCCGTTGTTTTTTCCCACATTTATTACATAAATAGTGCCCAAGTTCTGAATGACGGCGCCAACACGGTGTTACTCATATCATTAAAAAATTCACTTATTGCTTTGCAGCGAAGCAATAATTAACTAAATTATGAAAAATCAAACCTCTATTTCATTACACTTTCCTCTATTTCTTCGTTTATAATCGTAGCATTTGGTGCACAAAAAATGTTTTTTCAAGTATTTATACCATTGTTTTGATTGTGTTCCCCCACATTTGAAACAGTGTCGATTTTTTACTTCATTAATCTCGACTACATATAATAATTAAAAATGAAATAAAAAAGTATAATTACTTATTTTATTGCCAATATAAATAATTTTGTTTTTTAATTCTTTCGTATATTCAACTTTTTGTTTTTCTAACAATTCAATTTTATATCCAATTAAATTAATTTCCGTCCAATAACTTGATAAAAGACTGTTTTTATAGTTTTCTATATTTTCTTTTATAAATTCTTTTTTATTTATTTTTGTATTTTCTAAACTCATCTAATATAGATGTTTCATAATAATTATTATTTTTGATAAAATTATTATTTCTGATTACCTTAAAATTATTATTTTATTTATTTATAGGGTTGTTATTAAGCTAGATTTTACAAAAAATTCTGTTATTTCCAATACAAGAATTTTAAAAATTAAAATATAAAATACCCTTTTTCAAATTCAGGCAAAATTCTTCGAATAATTTCATTATTTGCCATTTCAATAACAACTTTCCTTTTTAATGTAAAATCTCGTCTATATGTACTTTTATTTATTTTAACATTAAAAATATTATTATCAAGATTTATGTCAACTAAACGCAAATATTCTTCTATATTATAATTAAAACAGCTATCAAATCTATTATTTGCCTTTTCAATTGTTTTTAAAACAAATCGCTCCTTTATTTCAACATTTTTTAAATAAATAAATTCTCTTTTTTCTTCCCAATCGTTTTTGATTTCCAATTTCAAATAAATAGGTTTACCTAGGCATTGAATATTCATTAAAATAATAAAATATGAAAGAAAAATAATTAATTTAATCATTTTAATTTAAATTTGCTTGGATTTATTTATGTAATTTAACTGCTATTACTTAGGTTGTGTCATAAATAATTAGCCCCCCTTAAATCATTAAAGTTTGAAAATGTATATCTCAATGTTCAGATCTCCAATCTGTTTAATTTTTTTGTCATATATTCACAATAATGCCTTCTTCATTTTCTGAAAGATTTGAAATTTTTTCTTTATTTAAAAATTTTTTATGAATTTTTAAACTTTAAGGCAAAATTATGAAATTAGCGTCCAGTTCAAATATGAGATTGAACTTTAGGATTCTGATTTTTTGCCAGAAAATAGGCAACTCTCTTAGGATTATAGAAAAATATAATTCGAAGTCTGAAAACATTTAGTTTAATTTTAATAAATATTTATTTAACTTTGCTCAAGGGGGGCTAAATATTTATGACACAGCCTAAGTAAAGTTAACAGCTATTTAACAGCTTCTCAAAATTTATTTTTGACTGGCTAAATTTTATGAGATTTATTAAATGAGATTGGGGGGGCGTGGAAAATGATTAACATCAGGTTTATAATCATCAGGTTTAAACATCAGATACAAACAAACGTATGAAGAGCCCTTCAATACCGGGAGTAACGAATAGTACCGAGTCAATACTTTCGGGAGTACTGCGGAGTATTTAGCGGTGCCGAACACTATTCAGAATGCTTTATAAACAGCTCTGTACTCCAAATTTTCAAATGTTTACTTTTGTTGACAAGGAAGAGAAAATTAATCTAATAATTATATAGTAAAGCAGCTGGGCTATAGCTATTTCTTTCCTTTAGCTAGAGCAAAAGGTTATTCGGCGGCTGGGAGCGAACCAGCATCTTCAGTAGACCGGACTGATGTGTTAGCCATTACACCACGCCGCCTACTGCTCAGCCTTAGGAAATTAATAGCTATATGCTTTACACCTCCATCCCCAGGGAAGACTGTCCCTAGTCTTCTTATCTGCCCTCTTCCCGCTTTTTCTCTCACCTGCGGGGTAGCTTAATCATCGCCTTCTCTGGCGGAATTTCCTTTCTCTAACCCAGGGCCTATGGGATGGATCGTCATTCGTTCAGCATTCGCTGAACCATCCGGTGCTACCAGTAAAGCAGCTGGGAGCGAACCAGCATCTTCAGTAGACCGGACTGATGTGTTAGCCATTACACCACGCCGCCTACTGCTCAGCCTTAGGAAATTAATAGCTATATGCTTTACAATATTTTGGAAATGACATGAACTATTTTTCACAAAAGTATTTATTTATACCGGTGTTTTAAAATATCTTTGTATAAATGTTTTAAAACTCTGGTATATGCTACTTAAATTTTTATTATTTGGTATCAGAAATTTAGTGTAGGTATAATTTAGCGTGTTAATGTTTTTGTAAGGATGGTTCACCCAGCAGCATTTAAAACGCTTAGGCGGGGGTTAAACGATCTAAAAAGGAAACAGAGAAAGCATTAGTCGATGCCCCGGTAGCTCTGAGGTAGAGCTCTTGCATATAGTGAGCGAAAGCACCTAGCAGCAACTAGCAGGTGGTTGCAGGTTCTGTCTGCTCGGTGGCTAAACTTTTGCAAACTCTTTCTTTTTATAATTCTTAGAGTGTCGGGAATCCAGGAAAAAAGAATTATCAATTTTCATTCAGAATGTCGTGGACAACTCCACGTAAACATATAAAAATATATTATTAACTAAATTACATTCCCACGATCTTATCTTTTTCCTATTTCCTTTTAAAAATACACTTTAGTTTTATTATTCACTGCTCACTTCTCTTATTCACTTTAAGTTTTGTTGGATTTAAATAATATACTTCTTATCTCCTTCTCTTATTCACTTAGCTTTTTTATTAAAAAAAATAAGATTTTTTTAAATAAATAAAATTTCTCCTGTTTTGTTGGAAAAATAAAATAAATAAAAAATATAAGTTTTTTATATTTTTAATTAAATTAATTTGTGGCGAGTTTATACAACCGCTACAAAAGTGGTGCAACGGCAAATCTGAACCTAACGCAATAAACTAAATTAAATTTTCGCAAGCGCAAAAATAGCCAAACGCGAAAAAATGAGCGGACCTATACGCCAGAGCTTGGGACCCGCAAAAGCAACTCTCATTCGCTCAATCGCAGAAGCAAAAACGATATTGGATGAGAGGCCAAATCAGAATGAGGAGATTGAAAACTGGACTCATTGGGTACAAAAGCTAAAAAACGCTAATTCAAAGCTTGAGCGGACCCTCTCCAGAATATCAACCCTCACTGAAAATTGGACAAAAGTAATCGTCCAATCACAGCCCGAACAAGCAGAGAGAGAAAATTCACTCTATGAGGCTGTGGCAGGAGGAGAAGAAGGCCTTTTGGTAAAAATCGAAGAGGCGAACGAACTAGCGGTTGACCTTGGCACCTCCATAGAAATTGGAGAGAACGCTATAAGGCAAAAAAGTATTGACTCTGACCGCGCCTCATCCATTCGTCAAGCGACGCCAAACAGACACTCACAAATACGCTTGCCCAAAAATTCATTACCTGAGTTTTATGGCGATCTAAACCTTTGGCCATCATTTTGGGACAATTATCGCTCTGCCATTCACGAAAACGCACTTTTAACCGATATAGATAGATTCAACTATTTAAACGGTTGCGTCAAAGGCGAAGCGAAAAAATTAATTCAAAATTATTTTATAACGGAGGCAAATTACCATATTGCAATAAATAAACTTCGAGAGCGATATGGGGATGAAGAGCGCATAAAAGCTAATCTGCGCGCCGAATTAAGAGCTCTTCCTCCAGCAAATAAATTCATAAATTCTATTCGATTAACAACTGACAACATCGACAGAATTATTCAACAACTACAACAAATGGGAGAAAATATAAATCAATCATTCATCACATCAGTTATAGAAGAAAAATTACCGAAATGGATTCTTCTTGAACTGGAAAAAGCTAAACAAAAAGCAATGGCAAGATGTGAAGAAAGCGATGACGACGAACCTTTCATATGGGACACAGAAAAGGTACTTAAAAAATTAGCAAAAATTATTGAATTGCACGAAAAAGTGAATAGAATGCCTCAATTAGAAAATAAATTTAAAAATGAAAAAAGGCAAAATCCGGAGAAAAACTTTTCGGAAAATGCGCGAGTATTTTTTAATTCAAACGCGCAACAACCAAAACAAAATTTTGCAAACAAAAATAATACACAAAAGAGCAAACCGCAAACGCGTAGACAAAAACCAGAGCGTAAAATTCTACCATGCATTTTCTGCAATGATGAGTCACACAGAAGCACAGCGTGCCAAAAATACTCAACAGGAGAAGCACGCCAAAAAAGACTTGCAATTTTGAAAAAATGCATTTGGTGCTTTAAAGACGCAAATCATAATGTTTGCCCCGCAAAATATAAATGCAAATTATGCGATGGTGCTCATAAAGATATAGTTTGCAAAAAATTTGCGATAGAAAATCAAGCGAGCGAAACAGTCCAACAGCACTCGCTTGCAACACAAAATAAGGCGCAAAATGACATTCTTTTAATGACACGCCAAATATCTGTCCTAGCAGGAAATGGAAAGGTCATAAAAGGCATTAAAGCATTCATTGACCCAGGTTCCTCTAGATCTTTTATTAAAAAAGAATTGGCGAGCAAACTAGCCATTGATTTAAAAGAAGCGCCTGAAATAACAATAAATGCACAAGGGATGTTCAATCATGCAACTTCATTCCCAAGTAAAAGTGTGCAATTAAAGCTTGGACTTCGCAAAAATTGGCGGCAAAAATTAGAATTTAAAGAATTTCGTTTTTGCACAGCCGAAAAAATCACCGGTAAAATAGCTACAGCAAAGCTAACCGACCGCGAAATAAACCTATTACGCAAAAGGCCAAAGCAGGAAAAAATAAACATTCCTACAGAGAACTACGAAGCAGAAATATTAATAGGAATGGACCATTTCTGGGAATTAGTCACCAACATAGAGCACTTACCCAGAGGCATTTGCATTGTTGAAACGCTTTTAGGTCCTATAGTTTGTGGTAAAATTAATCTAAAAAACGCAAACGCTATTAATTGCTACGGTAACGAAAATGTTCTTACTTATGGACTTTTTGAAAATTTAACGGATCAACAAAAACTTTACGGCCTGGAGGGCATTGGCATCAATGATTCGCCAACTGAAAATGAGGACGAAAGCGCGCAAAACTTATTCGAAAAAACAATTACAAAAAACGGAAATAGTTATTGCGTTCGCCTACCTCGACGCCCAAATGCGCCGCCATTACCTACAAACAAAAATCTATGCCTAAGTCGCTTAAACTCTACACTGCGCAAATTAAAAAGCATAGAAGATCCGCCTAATTTATTAGAAATGTACGATAAAACTTTCACAGACCAATTAAACGAAAAAATAATTGAGGAAATACCTGACGCAGAACAAGAAACTGAGAACTTATGTCATTTCATACCCCATCAAGCGGTTTATCGACAGGATAAGAAAAAATTACGTATAGTTTTCGATTGTTCAGCTCACATTAAAGGTCACCCCTCTTTAAATGATACACTATATCGCGGCCCAGTATTACTGCCAAAGGTTGCGGCCGTTCTCTTACGCTGGCGCCAAGCAAACATAGTAATCGCCTGCGATATTAAAGCTGCATTTTTAATGTTAGAGCTGCACAAAGAGGATAGAGATCTAACACGATTTCTTTGGTTAAGAGACTTAAATAAACCGCCTACGCAAGCCAACATAAAAATAATGCGCTTTCGGCGAGTTCTCTTTGGAGCAGTTTCCTCTCCCTTCTTGCTAGGAGCTACGGTAATACACCATTTAAGAAATTCGGCAATCGCGAAAAAATATCCGGAAATTGCTAAAGAAGTGGAAAATTCTATTTACATGGACAATATATTGCTCACAGCCAACTCAGAAGAAGAGGGCAGAAATAAAATTAAAATCATTCGCGAAATTTTTCTAGACGCTAATATGGAATTACGCGAATTTTTGGCTAACAATGAAAATGTTTTGAGCGAATTAGAGGAAACCGCAAAAATTGCACCTCACAAAAAATTCCTCGGAATAAGTTGGAATAATGGCGAAGACAAAATCAAATTTACATTCCCTAAAGCTAATTCGGTGGATTGGACTATGCGAAAAATTCTCCGTGTCCTAAACAGTATTTTTGATCCACTTGGATTGCTCTATCCCGCCTCACTCAAAGCGCGCATATTCTTCCAATCACTCTGGGAAATAAAATTAAAATGGGACACACCCCTACCAGAGGAGAAACAAATGGAATGGATTGAAATAGCCAAAGAGTGGGAAGACGCGGTTATAGAGCTACCCCGCTCACTTGGCATAAAGCAAAATCATTCTACACAAATACATATTTTTTGTGACGCGGCACTAGCTTGTTACGCAACCGCTGTATATATACAAACTACAAGCGATAAAGAAAGCAAAACAAATTTAGTATTTACAAGAAGTCGCCTAGCGCCAATAAATTCAAAAATTACTATTCCCAAATTAGAATTATTGGGTATAGTTATTGGTGTTCGAGCGGGCAATTTCATTAAAAAAGAAATGGGATTAGAGGAAGCAAAAACTATACTTTGGACTGACAGCGAAATAGCGCTCAGCTGGATTGCATCAACTGAAAGACAACCAGTATTTATTGCCAATCGCTTAAAAGAAATACGAAATCATAACATTTCTTTCCGACACGTCGGTACCGCTTCTAACCCTGCTGACCTAGCCACGCGAGGGATCAAAGCTAAAGAGCTAGCCTACGCAAAAAATTGGTGGTATGGTCCAGTTTGGCTAAAAAACGAAAATGAATGGCCACAAAAAATCATTACCCCTCCAAAAGACGAAGGGGAAGAATTTATTGCACAATTCGCGCTGCCTAAAGTAGAAGAAAAGAAGCGGCCAGAGATCGATCCTGCTCGCTTTAGCAGCTGGGAAAAAATGTTAATGTGTATTATGTTCATTCTTCGCTTCTTAAAATCACTTTTAGCATTAAAAGCTCATTCTTTTAAAAATAAATTATTAGAAAAATTCTCAATCAATAAAGAGTTTAGTGCTTTAGATTTTAAAATTGCTGAAATCTTTGCAATAAAAGAAGCGCAAAATAGAAGCATGCTTACCTCCAACGAAAAGCTTAAAAAAGAATACTCGCTTTTTGAAGATTCAAACGGATTATGGCGTTCTAAAAGCAGATTGCAATGGAGCTCCCTACCGCGCGACTCTATTGAACCCATATTCTTGCCAAAGGAGGATAAATTAACGCAACTAATCGTATTAAGCGTGCATAAAAAACACTTTCACTCGGGAGTACAATTAACTCACTACTCCCTGATTCAAAAATTTTGCGGAATTACCAAGCGAAGCATACGCAAAATACTAGGGAAATGTCTGGACTGTAAAAGAGGCAAATTATTACCGTATACGCTTCCGCCATTTCCTCCATATCCAATAGAGCGCATGCAAAAATCTCCAGTATTTGCAAACATTGGATTGGATTATCTAGGCCCCACACTAGTAACAATGCCCGACAACAGCAAACACAAGCTTTGGGTATTATTAATAACCTGCTTAGCGACCAGAGCAGTATGGCTAGATAGCGTTTTAGATCTTTCTGCAAAAACATTTCTAAACGCATTACGCCGGTTTATTGCAAAAAGAGGCCGACCTAGCTATATATTATCTGATAACGCAACCAACTTTCATCTAACAGCGAAAACCTTAGATGAAATCTGGGGAAAAATAATTAACTCATCCGAAACAATGAATTTCGCAGCAAAAGAAAAAATAACTTGGAAATTCATTGTACCGCTATCTTGCTGGGAGGGAGGCGCTTATGAAAGACTATGCGGACTAGCAAAAAACGCCTTTAAGCGCGCAATTGGTAAAAGAGTCCTCCAGCTCGACGAAATGAATACAGTCATTTCGGAGGTCGAAGGTATATTAAATTCACGACCTTTAGTTCCCATGGATGATAACCCAGACTCGGTACGCACGCTAAGACCATTCGACTTCCTTTTGGAAAGCGGAGAACCCGGACTCCCTCCAATAAAAGATAATGAAGAGGAAGAATGGAGACCGGACTTAAGCGCGCCTGAAAAATTATTAACAACATACAAAAATTCTCTTCGTATTCAAAATAAATTCTGGAATACTTGGCAGCACGAATACTTAAATTTTCTTAAAGAACGCCGGCAACAACGCCATAAAATGAAAGGAAACAACACTATTCCTAGAATTGGTGAGGTAGTTTTACTAACAGATGAGAACACCCCCAGGGCAAATTGGCGCTTAGGAAGAATTTCAGAATTACCACCCGGGGATCCGACATCTATTCGATCTGCCAAAGTATTAATGCCAAACGGCAAAATTTTAAAAAGAGCTCTAGCGCACCTAGTTCCGCTTGAAATAGGTGGGGATGAAGAATCGATTCCTAAACCCAAAGAAACGCAAATAGAGCCAATAAAAAACGAAGAGCGCCCAAAAATTAAAAGAGACGCCAAAGAAAAAGCCAGGCAAAAAATCAACGCTAATGCTTACGGCTTAAAAGCAATACCTTTCTTAATACTATGCCTGCAATTAATCGCTTGTGCCAACGCAACAAATCTGCGCACACCGCTTTTACCTTACGAATGTGAAGCGGAAGGGCAATTATTGCATACAGAAAGCAATTGCAACTCCAAGGGCATTTTAATTTATTCAAAAACTGGAAAAGACCCTCCCGAACTATGCTATAAAATAAAATCCTGCGGCGAAAAATTTTTGACACCAGTATCAGGGGGCTGGAGCTGTTTAGATAATTGCGGTAAATGTCCCAACTGGGCAGCAGGATGCTCGCACACAAACAATTACGTAATATACGAGCAAGCAAAATTAAATAATATAGCATCTCCTGAAAAATTTGAAGCAGACAATGATATTTCTATTCTAAGTCCTACAATTGAATTATTTAATGGAAATATTCACCATGTCCAACAATTGCAAATACGCACAATAGACGTGTTCGATAAGGATGAAGTCTGTATTGGTAAGGGAGCAACAATTGGAACCCCCAATTACTGTTCCATACATGACTGTCTAACATCCGGAACCCGCTTTTGCTATTACCCACACCGCGAAACCACGCTTTTTATTTCAAAAGACGCCGAAATTCCTATAAAAGCATGGGGGTATAAACGCATACATATAAACGGAACTAATAAGAAAGCAATTAATAAATGCGCAAACTGCCGACTTAATTGCGAAACAAAAGGAATTCAGGCAATTTTTGAAGAAATAAAATTCTTAAAAATGGAAATATGCTGCCAACCCTATTGTTTTAGTTTCGAGGGAGTAGAATCGCCTAAATTAGTCACTCTCCCTAAAGACATTTTATTAAACGAGCACATATGCTCAATGCAGCTATGGACGACAAAAAGCAACCCAATAAATAAAATTGTTGCAAAATGTCCAAGCACTAATATTTGCAAGTTAATAGATTGCTATATATGCACAGAATTAATAGCAAATCCTGAATGCTGGCCAATTTACGCAGCCATAATAGGAGGGATACTAATCGCAATAATATTTACTTGCTTATTCAAATTATGCCTTCTATTAAATAAAATATGCATTACCATTGCTGAATTGGTTTGGTGTATAAAAACAACACTGCGCATTCTTAAAATTCTTTTAAAATTAATAATAAAAATTCCCTACTTAATTATGAGAAAAATAATGGAAGTTAGGCGCAAAAATAAAGAGCAGCAGAAAAATAACGCAAAAAACGACAATGAGCTAGCTGAAATTAAAATTAAAAAAAGAACGGGAATTTAAACCATTCATTCCTTTTCGGAAAAAATTCGGGGCCCGAGGAACAACTATATCTAAAATACTAGCTAACGGCGCTTCCCAATTCGCTTCTTTTTCTGCAAACGAAGAAGATTGCATTAAACTGGAAAATAATCAAACTAAATGCCATGTTAGCCACGAAACCATCTTAACGCTAACCCCTAGTCATCGAATCGCGCAACTGCTAATCAGGGGAGCAAATAAACTGCCAATGGGGATTGTGGATATAACAATAGAGGACATAGTGGTGGAGTGCCAAAAATCTTCAGAATATTTTTCGCGCAGCCACGAAATAAAAACCTATTCTAGCAAACGCTGCCCCAAGCAAGGTAGTTGTACTGGCAATACATGCGCAAACACAAAGCTAGATTCAAAAATACCTGAGTTAAATGCAGTAAACGACTTACCAGGTAATACCTTTTGTATCGACAGCTGCAGCTTTTTAATGTGTGGATGCGGATTTCCAACAACTTCCTGCATTTTTTATCGCTTGCACGCTGTAGAAAGGTCTAAAAAGATTTACGAATTCTTTAATTGTCCCGCCTGGCAATACGCAATAGAGCTGGCGATAAAAAGGACAAATGATAAAGGAAAGACACAAATAGATAAAATCCGGCTATACAATGGGATTTTAACTGAAACAAGCGGTCTAAAATTGGCAATCAACGCAATTACTAAAGCGCCTACGCCAATTCTCGCCACGCGCTTTCTGACCGATGGTGATAAAGTAATGATCGCAGACCATTTAAATTCTAAACTATATTGCGCAACGCAAGGAGAGGCAGAGTCATTCAGCGGATGCCAACTAGACGCAGACGCCTGTAAATGCTCGGTTACCGATCCTACAGTTACGTGCCAATGTAAAGATGGACGATTGGATAAAATATTTCTAGAAAATCCAGCAAAAGTCCTACCTATTATTTCTCAAAACTTTGCGCTCAAAAACGAGAAAAACCGCTTATACGCCTCGTTACCGCATGCTTCCATCGAATTGCAAGTATCCATGGAAAATTATCAGCTAATTGCCACACATGACCGAGTCAAGTGTGAAATAAGCCCAAGCGCATTAATTGGCTGTTATTCATGCATTGCGGGAGCAAGTTTTGATTTAAATTGCACTCCTAGTTTTGGGAATGGAGCGCTCGCACATGTGTATTGTGTCCAAAAAAGCGGCAAGTATTTCGAGTTTTCGCTTTTCTGCAATGGACAACACAAAATATCCTTAGCTTTAGAAAATGCGGACATTTCGGCAAACTGCACGGTAAATTGTCCCGCAGGGGAAACATACTTCCAGCTAAAGGGAAAGCTAAAATACATAATACAACAAAATTGGCTTAGCTTGATTCACGCACAAAGCACTCGAGCTCTCGCGGAAAATAGCATAGACTGGGCTTTTCTTGGCTACTTCTTCTTAGGCCTGCCTCAAAGTCTTTTTCTGCTTTTAGCCATATTTTTCGCGATTATTTTCATAATAATATTGTTTCGCGTAAACCCAATTCATAAAATTTGGAAATTAATTTTTAGAATTGTAATTATTTTAATTATTATTACAAATTCTAATTCTTTAAATAATTCAAATAAAATGAACAACGAACAACTCTCGAATATTTCCCCTGCTTCTTCGCCAACAAATTCTGAAAATTCATTAATGTATTACGGTCCTGCCCCACCACCATTAGAAGCGGAAATTGTTTCCTCAGCAGCACCAAATGAACAACAAGAATTACAAGAGTGGTGGGTTGAGAAAAGTACTAAAGGCAAACCAAGCGCCCAGCAGAAAAAAGAATACGGCGTTGCAGCGGGTTTCAAAAAACGCGAGGACTACTTGGAAGATTGTAAAGAAAAAGCCAAGAAAATGCCGCCTTTATTGCGCGCGGTTCAAACTTTACAACTCGCAGCAGTAAATAGCCAAAAAGAAGCGGGTGAGGTTGATCCGGAAACCGGAAAAATAACGCGTCCCACAACAACAAAAGCAGAAATTATTAAAAATGATTCAAATGGATTTGAAGGGCGCGGGTTTAAATTAGACCATGAAGGCTTGTCGCATAATGAAATAGAAAAAGTGGAAGGCTTGCTAAAACTGGGCGCCGAATTGACTAAACAAGCTCTTTTGCTGCATGCACAATACAAAAGCTGCGCTAGCATGAAAAGAAAGGGCGAAATAGCTATTGTAAAAACACGAAATGAATTAGAATCTTATTCTAATATTAATCAACAAAAATATTCTTCTTATTCAAATCGTTACAATCCTTACAAACAACAGAAAAATGGGAAAAACAACGACTCCAAAACCTGGCAATGCAATGCGGAAGAAGGTTACGAAGGATTTGGGAAGTAAAAGAAATGCCCGATTAATAAAAATTGTTTTTGATAAAAAATTAAATCTGGGCCCGGGAATGTCGTGGACAACTCCACGTAAACATATAAAAATATATTATTAACTAAATTACATTCCCACGATCTTATCTTTTTCCTATTTCCTTTTAAAAATACACTTTAGTTTTATTATTCACTGCTCACTTCTCTTATTCACTTTAAGTTTTGTTGGATTTAAATAATATACTTCTTATCTCCTTCTCTTATTCACTTAGCTTTTTTATTAAAAAAATAAGATTTTTTTAAATAAATAAAATTTCTCCTGTTTTGTTGGAAAAATAAAATAAATAAAAAATATAAGTTTTTTATATTTTTAATTAAATTAATTTGTGGCGAGTTTATACAACCGCTACACAGAATATAAAAGTTATAGCTGAAACAAAAGCGGCTAGATTACATAGGCTCTGTGTGTCTCTGCTCCTGCTCTGTGTACAGGAGATAAACAAAATTATATAACTATAAATTTTATTTATTTAATAAAACTAAATAAATGACTCACCAAATTTTTGTTCAATCATACATAAATATTTATTAATATAAAATTTGGTAGTAGATAGATAATATCTGGTGATGCGACTTTTGCGGCGCGTACACTTGCGGCTCAGACATTTGCGGCCCAGACACTTGCGGCTCGCCCCTATTTTGACACTTGCGGTCCCGACACTTGCGGCTAAGAAATTTTCGGCGCAGACATTTGCGGCTATCAACTTGAGGCCCAGACACTTGCGGCCCAGACTATTGCGGTTTTGACATTTGAGGCTCCCCCCTATTGTGACACTTGCGGCCCGACATTTGCGGTTTTGACATTTGCGGCCCCGACATTTGCGGCGATGATTAAAAAATTAAAATAAAAAATCATAATTTATCGTTCAATTAATATCGGTCAATAGATTCTGATTCAAATTCTCAAATCCTTAATGAGAATTTCTCTCAAATCCTAACTCTCAGATCCTTAACTCAATTTATTAATTACCCTGGGTAATTATTGTTTCATTCTCTGGCTGGAAGGAGTAAATAATAGAGACGTGGTAATTATTTAAGGGTTGGCAATTATTATTTCGACTTGATAAAAGCCATTATTAAAAGCGGAATCTAGGTATATTTGAGAAATTTTTAGGGAGATGTAAAGTTGATATTAAAGGAAATATAATGGGACTTGGAGGGATTAATCTTAATTACTCAAACCCCACCCACCACCACCAATCCTTTTAATCTCTCTTAATTCACATAAATTCCGTGATATCTTCTCCAAATCCTCTTATTCTCTTTATTTATTGATCCTTAAAATGCCCATTATTAAAATCGTAATGATTTTTAATAAATATTTTAAAAATTAGCTTGGGGAAAATAGGGGGAAGATTTAAAGAATTACTTAAAATTACTTTTTCATTAAAAAATTTAATTAATTTTTTAATCATCGCCGCAAATGTCGGGGCCGCAAATGTCAAAACCGCAAATGTCGGGCCGCAAGTGTCACAATAGGGGGAGCCTCAAATGTCAAAACCGCAATAGTCTGGGCCTCAAGTTGATAGCCGCAAGTGTCTGGGCCGCAAATGTCTGAGCCGCAAGTGTACGCGCCGCAAAAGTCGGCCAATCTAATATCTGATGATTTTACATTTTCAAAATAAAATTTATAATTTATTTACAACTTTTACAAATATTTCCTATAATTTATTTATTACATTAAACATTAAATGGTATTTATAAATTTTATAATCTTTATAAATTTCACCAGAAATATCTAAAGATATTCTAAACCAATAATAAAGATAAAAGTTGAGATCTCTTTTGCTAATTAACTTCTAAATTCATGTCCAATAAGCATATCCATGCATACCCAATGTCTTATTCCTCAATTCTCTAAAATATCAAGACCCAAAAATTCTTATGAAAATTAATTTATGAAAATTAATAAATATTTGAAATACAATAACGATTTATATTTTACAAAATGCCTGTCTCTTATTTAAAAAATTTTTTCAAACCCAATTTTAAAATTTTGCAAATTTAAATTGCTTGATGAAAAAACTATATATTAGAAAAAATTTTTTCATTATTTTTTATATTTTCGAATAAATTTATTTATTATTAAGATTTGGAAAATGATTAAAATATATTTTTTGATCAGTTTATTTTTATTACTTTATTTTACATTGATAACTAAATGTTCAATTAATGATTTAAAGATTACTTCTCGAAGCAAAGTTTATGAAGTTAATTATAAGGATTATATAAACAAGAAAATTCCAACAAAGGATGTAACGTGCTGCCGAGGGTAATTATTGGAATAACTTTTTGGATGCATAATGTTTAAATTTTTAGTTAGCTCACTTAAATAATAGTAAAATTTGGATATATTTCAGTACAGGGTGCGGCAAAAGTTCCCGTACTTTTATTAAGCATAAAATTTACTTCAAATATTTTCTTAAATTTTATAAAATCTATGAAAAAGTGATCATGAAAATGTAAAGAAACGAAAAATTATAACAAATCTTCGAAATGTCCTCCCTCCACCAAGATACACGCGTCCAAACGCTTACTGCTGTTGCTCACTATGGTCGCGCAATCAACCACAGTAATTGAGTCCCAGCTCAGTTGCAATTCCCGTTAATTGCCTCGGTTTATGTAAATCATATCCGTGAAAGTCTCTGCTTCAATCATAAACAAACTGTGTGTCCATAGCGTTCATATCTGTGGAGTTACTTGGCCGAATGTCTTTGCCCCAAAAACCTGGAAACAACTCTTCGCAGAGGCCAATCATTGTTTTTGCCCAATGTGAAGGGGCCCAATTTTGCTGCAACATAAAATTGGTTTTACCAAAGTGTTACTGTGCCCAGGGATGCAATGGCACAAATCCCGGCCAACACCATTGTTGCTGTGCCCAGGGATCCATTGTTGCTGTGGCCATGGATTCATTGGCACAAATCCCGGCCCACACCATTACAGATTGTGAAAAGTGGCTCTTCTGAACAATTTTGGAAGCAAGGACTTTCCTAGGAAGCAATTCCCTATGATTTCGTCTGTTGTGAAAGACGGGATAGCAACTGGGCTTGGATTCAATTATGTGGATGAGTGCGCGACCATAGTGGGCAAATTCAGTTAGCGTTTGGACGCGTATATCTTGGCGGAGGGAGGACATTTTGGAAATATGTTATAATCTTTCATTCCTTAGATATTAATGAACACTTTTTCATAAAAATTATAAAAGTTAAGAAAATATTTGAAAAAAATTTTATGCTTAACAAAAGTACGGGAACTTTTGCCGCACCCTGTATATGTGTGGAACATAAGACTATTGGAACACTCTTAACTTATTTACTAAATTATTTAGTAAAATCGAATATTTAAATAATTTTTCCATTTAAATAAAAGAAATTTAAAAAATCAAAATTTAAAAGATTTGATAAATAATGGATCAATTTTAAAATAATACTCGTTTTATTTCCTTTTCTATTTTATTAAATTTTAGCATTCTTATCTGCTATCAAAGCCGATTAAGCGTGCTTTCGGAAAGCAATTGGAAACCAAATAAACTTTTTGAATTAACAAAAAAAGGAAAAAGTCAATTATGTTTTAAATCTCAGCAGGAAGGGTCTAATGATCTTAAACAGATAAAGAATGCTAACTGGCACGGATTAACAATCTTTAAAAATGGAAAAAGTAATTTGGAATTGCAGGCAGATATCTACCCCGAGGGGTTTGTTAAATACACGAACATATTATCGTAATCGAATTTGTGCCAACATTAGCAATACAGTCCGATCTCATCCTTAGATCCATCATTGTTATTACCCTAAATTTTATATAAGGTTTTTCACCATATGTATGTTGGCCCGACTGTAATTACTAGAGTTGGACAAGCCGAGACCGATACCGAGATCGATACCGAGATTCTCGGCTTTTTTCCAATATCGGTCTCGGTTTTTTCATTCTAGGTCTCGAAACCGATACCGATATTCTCGGTCCATTTCTCGGCGAGAAACGATACTGACTCAAATACCCCAATTTTCTTGTATTTTTTAATAAAACTGAGGATTTTTGACCTCTGGCCTTCTGAATTTCAAAAAATTTTCGCCTGCGGCGCTGAAAAGAGTGAATCCTTCTTTATTTGCCTTACAAAATCCGAGCATTTCACTAAGCCCTCACGATTGAGTTCGCACGACTTAGTTGCTCTTTTATCTAGCTCAAATGAGTCCCAGCAATTTAATAAAATTAAAAGCCTTAAATACAATACTGGGTTATTTGGAGGGATTTGGGTGTTTATGGGGATATCAATGGATTTGTAGGGATATCGAATGTAAGGCGGTAGGATATCGAATGTAATCGAATGTAATATACTTTTGGAACAGAGTGTATAATCCTTTTACCTATAAATCCTACTATTGTATTTTTTATAAAAAAGGATGTTAACCATCAATCGAATCGGATCCAGATGATGAAGAGTATTTATCTGATGATTTGGATTATGAAAATAATGAATAAATTATTTTTACACGTATTTTTTGACGTAAAATAAAATTTTCTGTTAGTCTCGGTCAGTATCGTTTCTCGGTATCGGTCTCGGCTCAAAATGTTGGTATCGGTCTCGGTATCGGGTTCTTGAGTATCGGGTAATCTCGTTCTCGGTTGGCCGATACCAGTATCGTTTTGCCCAACTCTAGTAATTACTCGGAAATAAATAATTCTGAATTTTATTATAAAACTAAGAACAAATGTGCATTTTTCTAGCTTCTAGTAAATTTATTATATGTAAATATGACTGAATAAATCAGAAATAGAAATATTTATCTCAAAAAATCTCAACCTTGAAAACCTAAATTGTTTTAATAAAAATCAAATTTTCAGAGAGTCTCTGCTGCTAAGGAATATAAAACCTTCGGAAATAATATCGTTTTTATTTGGCAATGATAATTCAATTAAAGGTTTTGTCATTTTTAAGATAATAATATTGAATATATCACTTAATATCGTAATTATTATTAAATTTTATTTAAGAAAAAGTAATTAATGCTAGCAAAGTTGATAGTGATTTACTCAATAATAATGTAAACCCCACACCATTGTTAGATGAGTATGTTGGAATCATTGCCCTAAAAATGGATATGATGATTTTGCACAATAAAGATGAACAAATTAAGAATAATGATATTTTGTTTTTCTGGAGATTTGTCAGTAAATGTTGGCCAAATAATGTTGGTTTTAATAATTATACAATATTGACTTTCATATTCACGAGCCCACCCTGGATGTATTAATGGACAGGATCGAGAAGAGATCTCGAACAATAACTTGAATGAGATCGAGATATCTCGTCACGTTCGGCTCTATCTGAACCCATAATCTCTCCAAATCCCTCGACATCCTTTTATATCAAGTTCAAATCCATCACATTAATCCCTCAAATCCCCAGATCTTTGTTGATCAGGATGATTTAGGCATGACACACTAATACTCAAAAATATTTTATTCAGAAAACAACTAAAATGTTCGCAACTCAAAAGCCGAAAGTAAGAATATTTCTAAAATTAATTATTAATTTTATAATTAACAGACAACAAGAAAAATAACAAATATGAAGACTTTTACTGACGTATTTATTTAATTTTTTGTTTATTTTTAAAAATATTATATTAGTTTTTAATAAAATACCTTAATTAAGCCTGAACTAAAAACAACAGAAACTATTTCAACAAGCACGAAGAAACGTCGAATAATCACTTCCGGTCCTGTAAGCTTCCGATCTTTTTACATACAAATAAATATTCCAAGGATTTATATTTTAAAAAGTCAAACAAAGAAAATAATAAATTGAAATTAAAAGCTAATATATATGAATTGGGTTGTTTGTCCAGAGTTTATCAAAAGTTACATCGAGATAATTTGGATAAACAATGCAAAATGCTTGAAGAAGATTATAATAAAGAATGCGAAGAGTTTAATTTTAAAATTTTATTTATTTTCTTTTAATCCTTTCAGAGAAAATTGGTCAAACTTAACAATATGTTACAAATCAAAATTAGATCCTTATTTTTTGGATGAACAAATTAATGAACGAATTAAGGCACGATTTAGAAATTATTTAAGTTTTTAATGAAATAGGAGAGGAGGAAGTAAATAACAACTCCAACCTCAATGGGATGGAGTTGTGAGAAGCCCTGGGTAGGAATTGATATCTAATTAAACCATATTGTTTCCATTAACAAATTCCGTAAGAAACAGTAAGATGTAAAGATCTGAGGAAAGAAATTAATAGCAAATTCTAAAAAATGATTTTTGATAATTACCCTAATAGGTTTGTAGGTTTTGGACCGAACCGATGATCTTTCGATTCGGTTCTTCGGGTCGATTCATTGATATCCGAAGAATTTCCAAGAACCGACAACCCTATACCCTACAATTTAGTGTGCGAATGTATTTTAATTTTAACAAAAAATTATTTTAAGATTTACACTTTTTAGAATATTCTAGTCCTTGAATCAATTATTTTATCATTACATCTTTTCATAAATAAATATTAACATTTAAGCTCAAAAATATTCAATATTCTGGTCGAAAATGTATTAAACCAGGCCAACACGGGTTAAGAATACGTGTTTGTGCTAGACGAACTTCTTTTACTCGTGATGATGTCAATTACAATTATACGATTAAATATAAAATTCATGCTAAACTTGGCTTTACATATTCACACACAAGGCAAAATATTTACTTTAATAAACTATTCTCTTTGGAAGTTCTGGATATTCGTAACTGGGAGTATCGTACAAGAATCGAGATCTCGAAAAATTCTCTATCTCGATAACTGAAATTTTCGATTAAAATATCGTCTCGGACCGCCAACATTGTTCAGAAGCTGTCCGAATTTAAAAGATTATGATTAAAATTGTTGGTCTGTTAAAAATCTTAAGATATCGGAATCTAACCAAAACTTATTGTTTATGAAGGCAGTAAATTTCATTATTAAAGAGATAGAGATTTTCTCAACGTTTCTTCAAAAAAGATTTTTTAATTTGCACATATATATTCAGCTTCGTTATTGAAAAGAATGAAACGATTTTTGGAAGTATCAACAAAATAACTAAACTTCTCGAACCTCCTCTCAAAGAAAATGTCACTATTTCGATATTTACAATTCTGCTGGGCACAAATGATAATTTGTTTACGAAATTAGTTGATGGAAATGGAAAGGAGTTGTTTGATTATACACCAAGTGCAAAGTTTTCGATAAACATGTTATTCAAAAACGAAACTAGAAATGAAAAGACAATACAAAGAATTGCTGATGGAGTAATAATTATTATAATTAATACGAGATAAAGGACTTGTGGAAGTAGTATATAGTGGAGTTTTTTTTCTGCTATTATTATTAATTTTTCTGCTCTTATTTTTAGTGGTGTTTTAAAATATTTTTTCTGAAAAATGTTTTAAAACTCCACTATATACTACTTGTGGATCAGTAGAGGGTCTGGGCCTGCATAAAATATAAGTATCGAGTCTTGAGTTTGGTTCTAACAATTTACTTTATTTAAATTTATTCTCAACTAGACGTAAAATTTTAATATAAGTAAACATTTTAAAAGTGAAAGAAGAAAAATTAATTTTAATTTTCCTAAATTAAGAATGAGGCACTTCCACTTCTTGGAGTGGATATGGATAGCTGGAATGAAGGGGCTAATCTTTTAGATGATATGGATTTCCCAGATAATCCGTGCCATTTAATATTAAAATTCAATGGAAATAAAATTAATTCAACAAATCAATGTGTAAGGATTTAGATTTAATTAACGCCCAATGATCAGTTTTTACACGTTTCGATAACCGCTTTTCCTTATCTTTTTAAAAATGAAACCGATCAGCTTCGGAACCGCGAGGTCCTTTTTCGAACCCATAGGGAAATTTTTCTCAATGTTCTTCTTCTTCCAAAATTATACCATAATCTGCAAATTTCTATTTACGCAATTAACTATGAAATATTTTTAAGGATATATTTCTGAACAATAATCAATCGAAAATAAATCGGTTCGAGCTCAGAACTAACTTGTACGACTTAGCTTGCAATATAAATGAACACACAGAACACAGCAATAAATTTAAAACTCAAAATAATGTCTGTAAATTTAAATCGGGTGATAGAAATTTATTAAGAGAGTAAGAAAATATTCAATTTAAATAACTAAAATAAATATTATTTTTAGTTGGAATTCTGGTAATCTGACACTTTGCTATGAATCGAAATTGGGAGAACATGTAATACAATTTTTTACCTTTTATAACTAAATTTTCGCATTCCATATACAACAGACCCTAAACAAAAATTATAACTAAACCAAAAACATTAATTAAAATATAGTTACTTTCCTCTACAAACAAACTCAAAAAAAGAAATCATTTCCTAAAACCAATCGCCTATAAAACATGATAAAGCTGCCAAGCTTACTTGGTCGAAATTGGGAGAACACCATTTTTTACTTTATTTGCTAGGCTGGGAGGAAGCCTTGACGGCTTTGAAATCAATATAAAAAATAAAAACATTCTTTCAAATCTTCTTAAGACTACAAGTAAAACATTAATCAAAAATAAACTTTGCGAAAATCTCCAGACTTCATATGTAATGCTTAAATTATTTTTTATTGTTTCAGTTTTTTAATAAAGACTAATAGACTCTTTAAGGTTAAGAATAACCCGAAAAGTGAGTATGCACAAGTTTGTTCAAATAAAGGTGTTGGAGTGCATGGAATTGAATTCAAAGTGTTTGCTACTCGAGTTGGGTTTGAAATATTTGAAAAAGAAGAACGTTACCAAATAACTTTTCGAGTTGATGTAATTATTGGATTTTCTTATTCCGAATTTACGTAATTAATTTTTGATAACAAAAATTGTTTTTATTATAAAAAAAGGATTAAATTTGGTAAAGAATTTAATGCAAGTGGAAAATATTCAAATGATGGGCATCTGTGGTTAATAAATAGAAATGAAATATTTCCTCTACTTTTGTCTATTTCAATTGGAAATAAAGACAATAAATTTGCAATAATAACAGATGAAATGAATAATATAGTTTATAATTATGGCCGAAATATTCTCGCAAATTTTGAACAAAAAAGTTTGGAAGAAATTGCAAAGGAGGTAACTACTCATTTTTTCTTTCCAACAAATTATTGTGTCCGGTATATAATTAGTACATTTGCTAGATCCCACATTAAAATTACTTAAAGCTGTTTGTGGGAGTGAGTATAGTAGATTTAAATTTAACGTATCTGTAACAAAAATTCACTGCTTATTTCTTTGAAATAAACCTTTTTGTTAAAATAATAATTTTGAAGGAAGGGGCGCTTGGTATTGTTGGTCCTGATATGCATCTTAATGAAGAATATATGGATATAAACAATTTTAACATTTTCTTAGTTACGCAAAAAGGTTGCGATTTTGCCCTCAACCTCACTTTAAATAATGAAGAAATGTCAAAACGATATGATTGTGTTGGTTTAATTTTGTGGAAACTTTCTTAATAGACCCTTTAATTATTCTATTAAGTATAAGCGGCCATGGAATCATTGCGATTTATGGGGTTTGGAAGAATACACAAAAATGAAAAAAGCGTTAGATGAATTAAATGAAATAATGGCTAAATGTCCTTGTGATTATGAGGAACGTCCTCCGTGGATTGTAATATTAAAAAAAAATTTAAATTCCAGAGTGTGGAATCTAGGATTCTAAAGAGATGATTATTTTTAAAAGGGATGTAATTAATAACACTTTAAAACACTTCAGAAAATTTAAAGCTATATTCTACATACATATATTACTCTTATTTTGCAATCAGATTGATTCTTGGTTACGTCCAGACCCAGAAAGCAGAAATAAAAGAAGTGTCAAAGATTCTCCAAAACCTGTTAAACGTGATGAAGATGGATATGTTTCCGGATGTGAAAACGCCACAACTCCGATTGCCTATGGAGATGTTTTTGTTACTTTGGAGCAACTTTTGAATGATATAGAATATTACAAAAAATGTAAATGAATTTTAAAATATTAACTAGTATAATAATACATATTAACATACACTTAATAGGTTGCAAAAAACCGTTGAGAAGTAAAAGGCAATTACAAAATGCTCCTTTATCAATTCTTTTATGGGAAATGCCTGTTTATTATGATTTTACAGTGGAAATATTTCGTAGGCTAATAAAATATATAACAAATATAAAGATTACTTATTTTATGTATATGTGGATTTTAAAATTCACATTTACTGAAGTATTAAATTTCGTTGTTTGAGGAAGAAGATAAATACATCTGGCTAATAATTTAGGAGATTAAAGAGGCGGGATGAAATTTTTTGAGTTCTTTCACATCTCTCTATCCATAGCAGATCCGTTTTTTGTTTTTAAACCGGTTTGTAGTTATCATTAAATGAATGTCGGATATACTTTTCATATTGGGGTTTCAATGTTTCCTCAAACCCAAATTAAATTTTATCGGGGCGAGACCTGGATAGGCACAAGCAGCAACAATTCTCCCATTTTTATATTCTTAGATAAAAATAGCAAACAATAATATTAACACCTACGACTACAAAGCAATATTTTAAAGTAAATGATCAAGGAGATTATTTTTGGATTGTAAAAGTATGAACCAGTCTTACAAGCTGTAAAAAATTATTTAATATTCAGCGTAACATTAAAAGTAATGATAGAATTCCATCAAAATACACAATTGTAAGTGTAGAGAAATTGGATGGAGTTAATTGCAGTTATCCTTGCAAAGAAGATTACATTGAAATACAATACAATAAAGATAAATCTGCAGCTGGTAAATTATAGCGATATTCCTCCTGTTAAGGTTGACAGATCCCGATATCTGGATCTGAAAAAGATAAGATATATTCGTAAATCTTTGGTTCGGAAGTCAGATCAAGAATCGCAAAGATATGGAAAGCCTTAGGGTTAGCTTTATTAACGTAAATACTCTAATTGAAGCCCAGGACTAATATTTTTCCATAGGTCTCCTCAGATGAGCTTATATTAGAGGTGGGCTTCTATAAGAGGTGGGCTTCAATTAGAGTATTTACGGTAATTAAATAGCTATATGCTTTACATTGATAATCCTAAAAAGGGAGACAACAGCAGCAATCAAGCAAAGATGAGTTAAATTATTCAATAAATATTTAGGAGCCCAACTTTGTTGTGGTAGTCGCCTAATGCCTATTGTTATAAAAGCCGAGTCGGACACAGAAGTTATTATAACAAAGCATGGTAAAGGAAAGGCAATTATTGGTTACCTAGCAGGTTATATTCGATAATATTCGGTCATAGAGGTCCTTAGAACTTACACCTTCAACTCCGGCAAATACATGTAAAAACGTCAATCAATCAATTATCGACGAAAAAGGTCACCCAGATTCAGAATTAAGAAGGACTGTCGATAGACCACTTAACGGGCCAAAACTTGATATTCTTTGTACTGGTGATGGTAAAAAATTGACTGTATGTTTATCGAGAAGTTTCAAGTAATTGATTGACAACTATTTAAGATAAACGGTCATATTCAAGTTAAATTCTGGGATTGTTACACAGGAAAGGATCGGATTACATATTGTGGTTATGGAGCATTTTTCCGTTGCAAGGTCCTTCATTTTATGTGATTTAACTAAAGGTTAAATTTAGAAATTGAAAGGATCAGATGAAGCCAAATGGTATTGGCAGAACCCCGAAGGTGAATGGATTCTCGTCACTCATATTAATTGTCATCCGCAAAAGGACACAGAAAATGATGGAAATTAATTTTAAATTATTATATTTTTATTTAATTATTCATATCTTAATTTTGATTTTTAATACCAACAAATTTATCAAAAACGTGATAAACCAGTTTTATGTTTAAAAAAATTGTATCAAAAAACAAAAAATCTTTTATATTTTTAAAAATTCTTAACATTTAAAAAAATTTTTGTTTCAAACAATATATCAACAATAATCTTGCATGCTACTTCCACTATTTGCGATAACGATTATCTTCGTTTTCTGCAAACAGTTTTTGTATATCGTTCCAGAAATAAAATTAATTTATATAAAAACTAAATGTCCATTAATTAGATTTTTCAGATTTTATCAAAATATTTTGTCGGTTTTTTAAGCAATTTAATAATAATACAAAAGTTTATTTCACAAACTATAAAATTGTTTTAGTTCTTGATCAATCATTCCTTTACAAAATAGGTATTATTTTTTAAGTAGTATTTTTAAACATAAATAAACATTTTGCTGATTTGCCCATTAATAAATTTTGAACTGATCAATAAACAATATTAATATCGCGTTCTATTACACAAAAATGATTTTTTAGTCAAAGTTATTTACCGATTAAAAAAAGTTTTTTTAAACACTTAAATTCTCCCTCCAAATTTTACAAATGTCATCCAAAACCAAAATATTTATTTTATTAATTTTTAATCTATTATTTTTACAAATCCAATCACTTTTAACAATTTTAAATAAAGAATCTCCTTCTTTATGCAACCCAAATAAAAATTTAATTTTTTCTTCCTGCAAAGACGGCCTTCCTTGGCCTAGAGAAGATTTTACTTCAATTTCTGTTTTAATCACTCACGGAATTCATTGTATCGATATATTACAAGAAGACAATCCAAACTTTGAAGAACACCTTCAATTCCACAAAGAACATTGTTTGGAGTTGATTAAATTAATTTATAAATTCTTCGAGGAAAACAAAAATTATACAGTTCCAAAGGAGTTATGTAAATATTTTCGACAGGCAGCCTTTCCAGGTAAGTGTTGGGAATTTCTGATATCCGATTTAGGAACAAAACGAACGGAAAGTTTTAAAGAAAAACAAAAAAAAAGAGCATAATAAATTTTTGAATGAAACACGAGTCATGAATTCTTTAAAATTCCGTGAAAAACTACGAACCATAAAACGTTAGAAAATTTTTTTGTTTACCTCTAATCCGAAAATAATAAATCCTGGATATATGAATATGTCCTCTTCGGGTATCCCGGTTCCTAATATCCTATGCTTTTTCAAGACCCGTCAATATCTTATTTTCAGGTGGAAGAGTAAGAAGAGGATTGTGGGGTTGTGGATGGGAAAACGGAAAAGAAGTCGGAGGAAGAAGAAAAAGAGGTTGTAGTGGAAGAAGGAAGAAGAGGGATTTAGAAGAAGTTAATGGATTGGAAGAATTGGACGACAATGATTTTAAAGAAATGGCAACAAATAATTTCGAGTTACTCCTTTTAAAAGAGAAAAATGAAAAATTGTCGGAAATTGAGAAAAAATATTTGGAAGGATCTAGAAACCCTTTAGCGATTAGAATGGCAGCATTGGGAATTTATTGCAAATTTGAATCATATGAGAATGTGGTAAAAGATGTTATTAATGGAAAAATTATATTTAATTAAAAGGATTTTTTGTTAATGACTATTTAATTATTTCTATTTTGAAAAAGAAAAATGATTTGAAGAATTGAATCATTAAAAATGTAGATATTCTTTATTTTCTATTTCTTTTTAAATAAAATAAAAATATGTATTTATTTTAAAATTTAGGAATTTTAAGAATAAAAATAAAAACACAAAAAGAAGGGGCATTTCGCACTAAAATTCTGAAAATATTATGTATCAAGGATCGCGCTGACTCGATTCACGACTCCCAAAAATCGTTAATTCATAATTTTTTTAAATTCGGAATTCCCAAAATTCGCGAAATTGATTTTCTGCCGGCGCGATCCCTGTTATGTACGATAATTTAAATAAATGATCAAATAAATCAAAACTGTAGTAGATAAAACTGTAAAAGTAGAAGAGTAGTTTAAAGAAGAAAGTTTTTTTCCTGTGGTTCTTGCTAAAAGTCTGATACAATGTTCATCGAGTTCTGAAAATCAGAAAATCAACATAAAATCGGGGTAAATGCAGGTATCAGCTTCTAATATTTTACAGTAAAATGAACATCTAAATTAAAACCGTTGAGTCACGTTTTGGAAAATTATAAAATTATTTAATGGTTAAATTCAACTGATTATTCTATCACTTTATCAATTTTTAAGATTTCTAAAAATTATTTTTTCTTTTATTTTATTGCCTCATTGGGTTGACATACTTTTTTCAATTATTATAGAGAAAGGACGCTTATTTTCTCAGTAAAATGTCTGGGTCACATTAATGTAAACTCCGACATGTTAAACTTAAATACAGAAAACTGCTTATAAATTTTATTTATTTAAATTTAATACTATTAATTAATTCCAATTTCTATTTTACTTTTAAATTTTTCAGAAAATTGTTCTTAAAAATGAAAAAACAATTAGAAGAATGGTCATTTTGTACAAACAGTTCTGATAATTCAAATAAAATTGAAGATGAAACAAATTCTTCAATTGTAGTAGATAAAGAAGATGAAGCGACAAAAGATTTTTGTGGTTTATCACAAAATACAATTGAAAGTTTGTTACAACGTATAGAGAAATTGGAGGTTAAATAAATTTGTCGAAAAAATTATATTTAAAAATATTTTTACTGAATTATAACCTAATTAAAATGAAAGTTTGAATAGCCAAGAAAAAGTCTTGGTTCCAAGACTGAGACCAAGAGTACCGGACATCTCTACAATGCAGTATTATCGTTTGCTAAACTTCTTAAATCGCAAGAGTTAAATATTTTCTTAGAACTTATGTTATGTAAATCCTTGAAAATATTCGGATATGCGGTTCAGGGACCTGCGCTATGTGTCTCTATAAGAGCTTTTTTAAATGATATACATATAATACTAAAATATATACCAGGAAAAAATCTCAGAATTGTAAGGGAAACAGGAAAAGCGGTGGAATTCAAATAAAATTAAAATACTAATACAAAATAGTGTCTTAAATCTTATGTATTCAGTACATGAATAAATTAACGGTTGATAATGATAAAAATTTGGTAAATATCCCAAACAACTTTGACCAAAAAATAAAACTTTTACAACAAGAAATAACCAACAAAGAAACTGAAAAATTTCAAAATCTGGAACAACAATTTAAGGAAAATTATCATTCTTTGGAATTAAAAATACAAAAAATAGAGGAGGAAAATAAAGACAAAATTACAAATTTAGAAAAAATAATTCAACAAAAAGATGGAAAAATAAATTCATTGGAAGGGGAAGTTAAAAAGGTAGATTTAAATGTTTTAGTCATGAAGGTTAAAACCGTAGAAATTATATAAATATACTTGTCTCCTCATCCAAAAGTTTTGGCTATTTCGTTTCGAAACGAAACGGAAAAAAGGGCACGAAAGAGCGAAACTAAACGAAATTTCTAGCATCCCTGATCTCTATCCCCTTCGATCACACCAAATACATCGATAACTCTTAAGTCCTCAAAATCAACCCTCGGTGGTGCTGTAACTACTACGGGGGGTGGTTAACTACTTCCCTCGATATTCCAAGCATGTCTTCAGGGTTGCCACCTGTCAGAGATTGTTAATTTAAATTTAGCAAATGAGTGATATACAACGTGATCAATACAAACATTTATTGAAATTTCAAAATGAAATTAAAGAGATAAAGACAGAAAACGAGGCTAATATAAAAATTTTAAAACAAAAAAATAAAGAAAAATATCAACAATTGGAGAAAGAAAATAAAAACAAAATTTCGAATTTGGAAGAAATTATTAGTGAAAAAGAAGTAAAAATAACTTCAATGGAAAAGGATATTAAAGAGGTAATTTGTTGTAAAGTTTAAAATCTTTATATGTAAAGATATTCGATAGTCTGAAATTAAGAATCATCTGCCAACATAAGTATATTTTTGGCAGTTATTCCTGATCAGGGCCCGTAAAATAAATTCGGGGTAAAATAACCGGTAGAATAACCAGGTTAAATAACCTCGAATTCCGAGTAAAATTGGTAGAATAAATTCCGTAGAATAAATTAGCATTTTTACTCCAGACTTGAGATTACTGTAACTCACTCATCTCTTTCCTTTAGTTTCTATATTGAACTTCTTTTAAACAGCTTTAATTTTTTAGTAAAATCATTAAAGTTAGAAGTTTTGAATCCGGTTTCCGGATTTTTATATTTTTTCCCATCTGGGCCGACTTTCCAAATCAAGTTCCGAGAATCCTGATTTCTATATCCGGATCCGGACTTTCAAAAAAAATTTTCATAAATATATTTTTTTCATTTTTTGAATATAAAATTTTTCTTCATAATTTTGGAAACTTGATATATTTCGGAAAGAGATTCCAGAGCTAGTTACCCTGTTACACTGCCCCCGACAGTGTAGCAATTTTACCCTTAACTGAAGGTTATTTAACCCGGGTAACCAATTTATTATATCAATATGAAAAACTACTCGGGGTTTTGGGTTAACCTACCGTGTTGTTTAACTTTGAACTCAGGGTAGGAATTTATGCTGCGGGTTGAGAGTTATTTGACCCTCGGGTAGGGGTTAAATAACTCTTACCCCGAATTTATTCTACGGGCCCATAAGGACAAATAGTATATCTAATTATTTTTTATATACTTATTTAGTGTATGAATAAATTAGAGGTGGATAATGATCAAAAAATTAAGCTTTTCCAAAATGAAATAACCAACAACCTGGAACAACAATTTAAAGAAAATTATCATTCTTTGGAATTAAAAATACAAAAAATAGAGGAAGATAATAAAGACAAAATTATAAATTTAGAAAAAATAATTCAACAAAAAGATGAAAAAATAAATTTATTGGAATGTGAACTCAAAAAGGTAGATGATTTAAATGTTCTAGTTACTTCCCATTTTTTCTTCTATGGGATGTACATATTGGTTATCCGTAGAGTTGTGATTTTTATGCATTTAATGATTTTTTTAAATCGGGGACTGATTTTTTAGGTTTGGCGCTGGTATAGTTTATAAACGTCCATGAACTTTTAGGCGTCAATCAAGTGTTGCAAAGTGGGGCTTTTCCTCGAAATTTCTGAAGGTTAAAATCGTTTTTCTGATATTTTTAAAATTGGCTGTAATACTCAGAAATCTCGAGGACTTGGGTAACTCCGTCCACATAGAATCTACATAAAAAATACTGAACATAAATACGAGTAGGATTAAAAAACTTTTCTTAAATTAAAGGCAAATGAAACAGTCAACGCTTTGAATAAAAAAATAGACAATATAACAAAAGAACAAGAACATTTATTCAATTTTATTACTAAAAAACCGGTTAGTAACAGAGATCGAACTGGGGTCGTGCTATATTTGAGTATTATATAGCTTAACTCGGGTTCTACTATTCTGGGGACTTCTATTAGACTGAATTATATTATTTAAGTATTTATTCTATTTATTCATTTATTCTCCATATAAATATGGGATACAATAATAAGGAAGAGAAATGGTTGGGCCAAGTCTGATAATGAGGAAAAGGCAGGGGTATTTATAGAACAATTTAAGGGTCAATATTTAAACAGAAAGTGAATAATAAAGATAAGATAAGAGTCAAGAATTGGTTGGGAATGTCGGGAGACCTTTATAATTAGAAATAGGTCAACTTTATATTTGCATGTGAAAATGCAAATTGTTTATTTGATTAAGCGAATGCAGCAGGTCGTACGAGAATCGAGTTCGATATCAAAAAAATCTCGATAACCGAAATTCTTTTAAAATCTTGTATCGGTACGATCTCTAGTTATTTTATTTATTTAAATAAACAAATTATTTAGAAATATACACAAATTAAAAATAAATGGAAGTATTTTGATAACATTCGCAAATGTTGTGAAGATAATTGTGTAAATACTAGAGTTGTACCCCGACCCCGTACCCCGAACCCCGACCCCGTTCCCGAACGATTTTTTCACGATTCTCCCCGACCCGAACCCCGCCCCGAAAAAAAGTGAAAACCCCGTTCCCCGGCCCAAAAAGT
Source organism: Meloidogyne enterolobii (assembly GCA_963681835.1). Taxonomy (NCBI): domain Eukaryota; kingdom Metazoa; phylum Nematoda; class Chromadorea; order Rhabditida; family Meloidogynidae; genus Meloidogyne; species Meloidogyne enterolobii. Next base: position 2,832,189 of record CAVMJV010000006.1, read on the forward strand.
TTCGGGGTTATCGGGGTTTTATACCCCTAAAAATGTCATTTTTTGGAGAAATTAATGAAGAAAATTTAAAAAATTTCCACCCATTTTACTTTGCTTTTATTATTCTTGAAAGAAAAATGAATAAAATATCATAATTTTCTTTCCTTCTTTATTAAAAGACTTGTGGCTGAGTGGCTTAGTCGTTGGTTTTAGCCGATATTTCATTAATATAGGATTGGGTTCGGATCCATTTAAGGTGAACTCTGTTGTTTTTATATTTCTTTACAAAAACAAATTATTAACGAGTTAAATTTTAATTTTAAAATATTAATTTTATTTTTAACTGATATCCCTTGAACCACCCTTAATCCTTCAAACCCTCTGTATCACCAATTCTCAACCATAACAGTTGGTAAACTATTAGGTCATGTTAACGGGAATCAGAGATATAAAGGGATTTGTAGGATATCGAAGAATTAAGGAGTTATAAAGGGATTTAAAGGGATATAAAGTTTAGATTAAAATGGATTTAAAGGATTACGTGAATTTAACGGAATTAACAAGGATTTCGTGGGAGATTTAAGGATTAATCGAAGATATCTCCTGATATCCGTCCAAATACCCTTATCCGCAATACATCAATATTCTTATAAATCACTAATATCCCTTGAACCAACAAAAATCACTCCAGATCACCTTGTATCCCTAGATATACCATTTAACCCAAAAAATCCCACTTAATCCCTCCAGATCCACTTATATACCAAGTTATACACTTTAATCCCTCCAAATCCCCTCTAATTTCTTCAAATCCTACTTAATTTTTGAATAAATCAACGAAAATATATCGATTTTTAATTATTTTTGAGCATTTTTTTCTCTAAAAATTTTTCCACTAAACCCCCGTACCCCGACCCGAACCCCGGCCATATTTTGCTCCCCCGACCCGAACCCCGCCCCGAAACAATTGGAAAACCCCGTACCCCGACATACCCGCCCCCGAGCGTTCGGGGTACAACCCTAGTAAATACAAATACACCAATTGGAAAATGCAAAAACGGAAACGGATTTATTGAGATAATTAATAATACTGATATTAAATATAATAAATGTATAGAAGAAGGTAAATAATGATTAGAAGGAGAATGTATGAAAGAATGGGATGTCCTCAATCGAGACAATTTTTACGCAATTCTAAACTCGCAATTTTTTAAAAACTCGGACAAAATCTCTCCCTCTTATAATTGACTAAAATATAAAAAATAATTTTAATTGAAGTTTGTTTTTCATTTAAAAATATCAATTTAGGCGAAAATAAGTATGGGTGGCTCGATGCAGAAAATAAATTTTATAAGCCAAATACTGATTGTAATTTTGCTTCTTTATTTTATTATTATGAAATTAAACTAAAAAAAGAGGGAATGAATGATTCTTCGTTTGGTTTTCGAAATATAAAAGGATATATTACATTGGGAGATGATGGTTATATTTGGTATAAATACTTAAATAATGCTGAAATTTCATTTGAAATTCCTTCATTTTCTTGGAATGATGGAGATATTTTTGGATGTGGATTAGTTTTTCCACCCACAAAAATGTTAGAAAAACATCCATATGTTTTCTTTACACAAAATGGAAATCAAATTGGTAAGTAAAAGATAAAATATATTTTTGATTAAAACATTTAATGAAGGTAAAGCAGTATTATTGAAGGAAGTGATGATTATTATGAGTTATATTTAAGTTTATATTGCTCTTCTATAGAAACAAACTTTGGAAATGATTTAAAAGCTAAGCCATTTTGTTTTGACATTTCTAAACATTTGTTTGCTGAGGAATTTTATAATTAAATTAATTTTACTCTTAAATTATTATTTTTTGTATCAGCTTTTTTAAAAATAAAATTTCAATTAAATAATCAGTTATAACAGAGAAGTTTTTTAATTGCAATTTCCTATTTAAGAAATTTGCAAAACTTAGTTTCAAGTTTTTTAATTCGTTGTCTATGATCAAACGAAGAGTGCCCCATGACTTTTTGGTCACCCTGTATGTATTTCCTAAACTACAGAAAGCGTAATTTAACCCCGTTTCCGGTTTAGTTTTAAGCTAATTACTTGAATTTGCGCTGATTAATTGAGTCCACCCCAGAGTATCGACACCCAAAGTATCGACACCCAGAGTATCGACACCCAAAGTATCGAATGACCCAAAGTATCGACACCCAAAGTATCGAATGACCCAAAGTATCGACACCCAAAGTATCGAATTTTTTAAACTTCATAATTAAGTATTCCAAGGACGGGTAAGTCTTTTTAACATAGGGAAATTGTTCCAACAATGGATCAAACATCGATCATGATCAATATGTCCAATCAAAGAAGAGTGATCGATCTCCAAGTAGAATCTTGTTCGGTCGCTATGCTCAGTTCGATCGAAAACACAATTCCCCGATGTTAGAACATCATGCCCGATCATTGGAATACTTAATTATGAAATTTAAAAAATTCGATACTTTGGGTCATTCGATACTTTGGGTGTCGATACTTTGGGTCATTCGATACTTTGGGTGTCGATACTCTGGGTGTCGATACTTTGGGTGTCGATACTCTGGGGTGATCCCGATTAATTCCGCGGAAGTAACGATTGCTAAACCACGCCTAAATTATAAATTAGTCAATTCTGCAAAATCGGAAATTGTGAATAATTTTATAAAAAAACTGAAGGAACTACATAATTAATAACGCGGAATCTTGCAACCCAAAAATAGTGGAGGAGGGTTTTTCAAAAATTGGCGCTGGTAAAGAAAGAAATTTGGTGATTCTTCCTTTTGCCCGATACAAAACTATCCAAAAAGATTATAGGATAAGGAAATAACAAAAGTAATCTTTGACTTATCAATTTTTACCTATTTTCAATTTTTTGAACTTTTCTACATTATACAGTCACGGACAAAAGTTTGGACGTAAGTGAGCATAGCTGGATTGCCTTAACTTATTTACCTCAAATAGGAAAGTTGACCTAAAAAAGTTTATTTAATAGACATTTTCTCTACATATTTATCAATTTTTTCTTTTTTAAATATTTTTATTCCTTTTCTCAACAATTCTTTATTAAAATAAATTTGTCTGAAGCAATATTTTAAAATTTTTTGGTCATTACATTCCTTTATACGTAATTTTTATGGTCTTTCCCTGAATACATTCGAGGAAGAAAATTTTTATATAAATTTAGTTTTACAAATCATTTTTTACATTATTTTAATGTTCGTCTTTGTTTCTTCTGTTTCTAAATTAATAAATTTAATTATTGTCTAGATAACCCGGGATTCTCATTTCCAAGACAAAATAATTCAAAACGAGGGGAGAATTAGTCTTGGTGAAATATAATTAGCCCCTAATTTAATTTAAAATATTCAATTTTCCCCTAAATTTTATCCTTTATTCCATTTATTTATCCAATCCAAATCTCTCTAAAATACATCCACCCTCCTCCCCTCCCATTCCTCAAAATAATAAAAATAATTTTAGAAAATTTTAAATTTAAAAAATGGTTGACAATTCGTCAATTTCTGATTCTAACTTTATGGTACTTTTTAAAAATTAAGAAATTATTTTTAAATTAAAAAATTTTAGCAAAATATGCTTGAATTAGGCAATAACGTTTTGAAAGTTCAAGAAAATTATAATTTAATTATTGAACAAAATAAATCTTTGGAGAAGGAAATGAAAAAGGTTATAGTTCAGGGCTTCGATCTCGAATTTTAAAAAATCCGCAATTTTGATCGAAAAAATCCGCATTTTATATGAAAAATCCGCAAAAAATTAGAAAACACAAAAATTGAGTTAGAATCACTTTATGCGTTATATTTTTTGACTCCAACAATTGAATTGAGCAGTTTTTCATAGAGTTGGACAAGCCGAGACCGATACCGAGATTCTCGGCTTTTTTCCAATATCGGTCTCGGTTTTTTCATTATCGGTCTCGAAAACGATACCGATATTCTCGGTCCATTTCTCGGCGAGAAACGATACTGACTCAAAGACCCCAATTTTGTTGTATTTTTTAATAAAACTGAGAATTTTTGACCTTTGGCCTTCTGAATTTCAAAAAATTTTCGCCTGCGGCGCTGAAAAGAGTGAATCATTCTTTATTTGCCTTACAAAATCCGAGCATTTCACTAAGCCCTTACGATTGAGTTCGCACGACTGAGTTGCTTTTTTATCTAGCTCAACTGAGTCCCAGTAATTTAATAAAATTAAAAGGCTTAAATACAATACTGGGTTATTTTGAGGGATTTGGGTGTTTATGGGGATATCAATGGATTTGGAGGGATATCGAATGTGAGGCGGTGGGATATCGAATGTAATAGAATGTAATACAGTGCTCCACATAACTATAGTTCCACCCTTATTTTCGTGTTTTTTTCCATTTAGACACCAAAAATTTTTTAAATTTTCGTTTAAATATTGTCCTCAGGTACCTAAAAGACTAATAAAAAATCAAAATTTAATTTTGGGATTAAAATTACTAGTGTTTTAAATATTTTGTTGGAAAACACCTCCACATAACTATAGTTCCACTTCCCAAAAAATTATTTCGAACATTAGGAAAAATCTACAAAAATTCCAGCAAACTTATATACTTATATCATAAAAAATAAAAAGAAACTAGGCCAATATCTTTATCCTAGGACGAGATACTGATACCTCGAAAATCAATCGGATCCAGATGATGAAGAGTATTTATCTGATGATTTGGATGATGAAAATAATGAATAAATTATTTTTACACGTATTTTTTGGCGTAAAATAAAATTTTCTGTTAGTCTCGGTCAGTATCGTTTCTCGGTATCGGTCTCGGCTCAAAATGATGGTATCGGTCTCGGTATCGGGTTCTTGAGTATCGGTCAGTCTCGGTCTCGGGTTGGCCGATACCAGTATCGTTTTGTCCAACTCTAGTTTTTAACTACTAATGACTATCTTATTAAAATCCGGACAATCAAATGAAAAACTACAGTTGACTTGAGCCAATGCCATCACCGTCCCTAGTTGTAGTGAATTGATTACTCGAAAAACTTTTTGTTGCGCCGCAGGCGAAAATTTTGAGGATTTTGATGGTCTTAGCAGAAAAATAATGACATTTAGCCTAAAAACTACAAGAAAATACAAAAAATCCTCATAATCTTCAAAAGGCCACAAAAATCCGCAAATCCGCATTTTTAAAAATAATCCTCATCGTCCTATCAAAAAACCACAAAATGAGGAAAAATCCGCAGAAATCGAAGCCCTGTTATAGTTTGTTTTGGATTATTAAAAATATTTACTTTTATTAAATTTTGTTAAAACAATTTTTACTAAAAATGTACAGTCAACGTACCCATTTGGGGTTGAAAAATAAACTAAAGTTGTATAAATGTGTGAGGGTATACTATAACAAGTAGGGTTGCCGTTTTCGAGTCGGGCCGGCGCTCGAATCATTTTTCGGGCTTATTTTTTATCGAGTACAAGTCTTTTTCGGGCAAATATCATATGACCAACTACATCTTTCGGTCCGAGTCGGTTCATTTGGGCAAACCTAATAATAAGGATCATCTGAATTTTTATATTTAGTGTATGAATAAATTAGAGGTGGATAATGATAAAAGTTTATCAAATATCCAAAATAACTTTGACCAAAAAATAAAACTTTTACAACAAGAAATAACCAACAAAGAAAAAGAAACATGTCAAAATCTGGAACAAAAATATAAAGAAAATTATCATTCTTTGGAATTAAAAATACAAGAAATAAAGGAGGAAAATAAAGAAAAAATTACAAATTTAGAAAAAATAATTCAACAAAAAGATGAAAAAATAAATTTATTGGAATGTGAACTCAAAAAGGTACTAAATGTTTTGGTTATTAAAGTTAATTTATTTGAAAGTTTAATAAAAATACTTATTATCAAGTATGTAGTAGTAATATGTATTTTTATGCGAATTATTAAGCTTTGTCCGAAAACCGTGAAAAATCTTTAGAAAATTCTCTGAAAACTAAAAAATTTCGGTACTCGATACAGAACGAAGGCAAGCACTAGAGACAATCACGAAAATCAAAAAACAACCATTTCCTGTCAATTCCCATTTTTCTTCTCTTCTCTCACCGGTTTTTTGATTATATTTTTCTTGGCCCAAAATTATTTCATGCTAAAATGTTTACTATTTTAGGATAATTCTTATTTTAAATTTAGCAAGTGAGTGATATGCAAGCTGATTATAATAAAAATTTTTTGGAATTTCAAAATCAAATTAAACAGATAAAGACAGAAAACGAGGCTAATATAAAAATTATAAAACAAGAAAATAAAGAAAAATATCAACAATTGGAGAAAGAAAATAAAAACAAAATTGAGAATCTGGAAGAAATCATTAAAGAAAAAGAAGTAAAAATAACTTCATTAGAAGGAGATATTAAGGAGGTAATTTATTGTGGAGTTTAATTATACTTAAACTAATTAAAAAATACTTAATACTTTTTAAGGTTCTCCAAATCTTAGTATATTAAGTAATTCCTCTCATTTAGATGAGTCGAATAAAATTAAATAGGATTCCTGGAATGCCAACCTGTGTCTTAAATGCATAGCATCCCATAGCCAGTGGAAAAACAAATTTAAAAAAATTCTATATAAATTCCGGGTTTACTATAATTCTTGAGTATATTATATGTAGGTTTTAGGATCCTATTTTGTATTTAACATAGATTGTTAAAACACTGAGATTGGCCAGAATTGTGAATTAAACAGGAAAAGCCCGGAAATTCCAAGTTCAACTTATAGTATCATGCTAAATTTAATATAATAATTTATTTTTTTAAAGTTATTTGAAATGAATTCTTCTTCTAATAAAAGAAATGAAGAATTAATTTTTGAATTTGAACAATTAAGTGTGAAAAAACAAAAGGTAAATTATTAATTGAATACGTCTTTTAATGAAATTTTGATTATTGTTTTGTATATTGGGTTAAATTTTGCAGATTAAATTTGTAATTAAAGTAAAATGGGGCATTTAAATATTTTTTTGAAGAAATTGTTGGTAATTTTGGAGAAATATTTGCTTTGTGATTAAAATTAAATAATAAAAATAAATAAAAAATTTATTTAGACAGATAAAATAATTCAATCGTTGGAGACAAAAATTAAACAAAATGAGAAAGAACATTCAAATAAAATAAAGTTAATGGAGGAAAATATTCAACAAAAGAAAGAGAAAATTAATTCTTTGGATATTCAAGCTAAAAAGGTTGTTACATAATAAAGGAGGCATTCTTTGACCGCTTAATCATAATTTAACTTTGGATTAAATTCTAAAAACAAGATATTATAAAGACTATGTATAGATAATACGACCGATAACCCCATAAAAATAATACCCATGAAAACTGCAGAAGAATGTTATTTTTTCTTTTAAATAAAATTTGAGTTGCTATGAATTAAATAAAAAAATTAAAGGGAAAAGAAACAATCGACGATTTGAATAAAAAAATTGTCAAATTAACAGAAGAGCAAGAAAATTTAATTTATGTTGTTCTTAAAAGACCGGTTAGTAACTTGGTACTTTAATGAAAAAAAAGTATTGGTAATAGTTAAGTTTGTGTTTCCCCTTTTTTCTTTCGGCTGTAATGTAGTGTACCGAGGTAAAAGTTTGGGACGTGGCATGTCATTCGATTGGTCTCGACGATCTGAGTCGATGGCAACACTCTCAATTTCAGGAAATGATTTTGGACCGAGTTATAGGTCCCGAAATATTGAAAAACCATGGGGGAGTAAGGTCGATTTTGGCATAATATAACTCGGTCCAGAATCATTTCCTAAAATTGGGAGTGGTGCCATCGACTCAGATCGACGAGACCAATCGAATGACATGCCACGTCCCAAACTTTTACCTCGGTACACTACATTACAGCCGAAAGAAAAAGGGGAAACACAAACTTAACTATTGCCAAATTATTTAGAAATATACTCAAATGAAAAATAAATGGAGATATATTGATAATAGACACAAATGTTGTGAAGAAGATTGTGTAAATACATATACACCAACTGGGAAATGTGAAAATGGAAATGGATTTATTGAGATAATTAATCATACAAATATTGAGTATAATAAATGTGTAGAAGGGAAAGGTACTAGATCTTTTTTGGAGTGTCTTTCGATAAAATATTAATTCAGGTGAAAATAAGTTTGCATTTATTGATGCAGAGTATAAAATTTATAAACCAAAAAATGATTGTAGTTTTGCTTCATTATTTTACTATTATGAAATCAAAATTAAAAAGGAAGGACCTGATTTTTCATCGTTTGGTTTTCGAAATACAAAAGGATATATTGTTTTGGGAAATGATGGTTGTATTTATTATAAATCTCTTCCAAATACTGAAAGGATTTCATTTAAAATTCCTTCAATTTCTTTTAATGATGGAGATATTTTTGGTTGTGGATTAGTTTTTCCGCCAACCGAAATATTAGGAAAACATCCATATGTTTTCTTTACACAAAATGGAAATCAGATTGGTTAGAATAGAATATTTTTGATTAAAAAATTATTATTAAAGGTAAAGCAGTATTATTGAAAGAAGAAAGTGATGATTATTTTAATTTATATTTAAGTTTAAATTGCCTTTCTATTGAAGCAAACTTTGGCAACGATCTGGATGCTAAACCATTTTGTTTTGACGTTTCTAAACATTTATTTGCTGAGGAATTTTATAATTGAATTAATTTTTTTAAATTTTTATTTATAGCATCGATTTAAAAAAAATTTAACTAAATATTATTTGTGCTAGAGACTGTATCCTATTTCGGAGTTTTTATTGTTCCATACTGATAGTAAAAATACTAACAATATTTATACGCACTGAATGTGTATTTGTATAGGTTAGAGGTTGGATAGTTGGAAAGCTTCGGATATCCGAACCGATCCGGATATCCGGCCTTTTTTCGGATCCGGAGCCGACCGACAACCTTAGTGCGGAAGCCGAATGAATATTTGATTGCTTTTGTCAAACAATTTTATTTCCATCAATGAGAGCTAACAAAATTTAACAAAAAATGATGTAATGATGTAACAATTTTTGCAAAACATTTTGTACATAACAAAAAAATTTATTCAAATTTTAAAAATTTCTTAACATTCTGTTCCAAGAAACATAACATCAACAACCTCTTAAACCCTTAACAACGTGCATAGTCGAACCATCCTTTATATTATACTCATAAATTGTATAATCATCTTGGAGTTGTTTACCAGCGAAAATCTAAAGATTATTAATTAATATCAAATCAAATATTAGTTTGATATTATTTAAAAGATTATATGAATATTATTGATCAAAATTGCTCCGAGAATTTTTACTTTTAACCGATCCATTTCCCTTAATCGCACGATATTCATCCAAATCCAACAATAATACAACCCTTTTTCATTTAAATTCCCCGATATCAAACAAATCTACTTATATCCTTTTAATACCGAAAATTCTCCTATTTCCTCAATTTTCCAAATCCTCGATCTGTTTTAATCCCCTTACAAAAAATGTTCACTGACGGTTTGTCCGCGAGCCGTTCTAGAAGTTTCCAAAAAAATTTTTTTTCAAAAATTAATATTCCTTTATTTATATCAGGATATAATTTATAAATTTAATAATAATTTAATTTATTTTTCGAATTTTATTTACAAACCAAACGTTGTTGAGACGGCGGTATTCCAGTCTTTATTTCAACCATACATTTAATAATTTCAATTTTATCAGAGGTTTTCACCTTGTCGAGAATTATTGGCTCAATAATATCAATAACTTTAATATATAACTGAAACGAAATAAAATTTTTTAAAGAAAGTTAAATTTAATTGAATTTTCCGAAATAGAAAAATAGTATTAAAAAACATTAAATCAACTCGTCAGTTTCTTTCGAATGAGCAAAATTTGCATAATCGAATTTTTTACCCCAAAAATCCCTTGGTTCTCCCTGATTTTTCAATATTTATGGGCCTATATCTATGTGAGTTTTTTTTCCTAAAAAAGGATTACATATTTGAACTCAGCTCGGCGAGAGGAATCTAATGATATATACTTGGAGTTTTCCAGTCTGTGTTCCTATACTATTGTACAGCCAAACCGTTAGTGCCCCATAAAAATTATATCTTCCATATTTTTTTAGTCTTCACTTAATCTCAAAACATTATTTTTATTCTCGAAAGCCACCTTTATTGTATTTGATTCTGATTTATTCTGTACATTGCCGGAATAACTAGGAGATACTTCTTCAAGAAAAATTTGTCTAATATCATTCAAAACTGCATTTTTCCAACATTTGGGGCAATAATTTTTCTAAAATGGAAAAAAATAAATTTAAATTTTAATTAAATTTTCTACTTGAATGATCCAATTTTTAATACAATCAATGTGAAATACATGTCCACAAGAAATTGAATGCATATTTTTGTAAGTTAAAGGTTCCGAACAAATAATACAAATAAATTTGGTAGAAGACATTTAAATAATCTAAAATTGGGTAAAAGTCCAGCTCGCTATCTATATGTCCGCAAAAGCTTTTCTGCAAAACTCATTTGTTACTGTATTTTCCTTCTTTCCGTTGATGGATTGACAACTTGGCGCTTCTGCATTGTGGCGTAAATTAAGAAAAAGAGTTTATTTTTACAGATAATTAAATAAAAATTTAACGAATATAATTTTATGATAAAATCCTGTCAAGATTTATGAAATTTCACATAGAAATTTTAGCGTAATAGATATATGTGGATTGAAATGCTATGTTTGAACGCTTAAGGTTGTTTGGATGCTTAAAACAAAAGCTAAAAATTTCTATGTGAAATTCCATAAATCCTGGCGGGACTTTATCATAAAATTATATCTGTTAAACTTTTATTAATTGCAAATAAACTCTTTCATGATTTACGTCACAATGTAGTTGCGCCAATTTGTCAACCCATCAACGGAAAGAAGGAAAATACAGTAAAAAATGAGTTTTGCAGAAAAGCTTTTGCGGACATATAGATAGCGAGCTGGACTTTTACCCTAAAATTGAATTTAAAAAATATGGATGGGTGTTCGTTTTGGTCGCCGACTTTTTTTTATCAGAAAAGTATACAGCGTAACTATTTAACCCGAAACCAAGGAGACCTTTTGTAGGCTAAAATAAGGCGAAGTCTTTCAAATAATGCAGAATATTTTTAACAATTAAAATAATTAAAATTTCAAATATAAAGCTTTATTCTGTTTATTTTTCACTAGTTTTAATTGAAATGAGCAAATTGAAGGCAGAAATTTTTCTGAAAAAGGGTAGTTTTTTTACATGATGCCAAAACAGATGCAGCCACTCAAAAACATAAAAATTTGTGGGAATATGGCACTCGGAATTAGAGATCAGGATTTTTGAAAAGCCTGGACCTGTTCCTGGACTCTGGAGTTTGATTCTTGACCTGGACTGGATCCTGGGCCTGTAGTCCAGGAAAAACCCAGGAAGGGTAAAAAATGCCTTGGACTTGGACTCTGGGTACAGGAAAAACCCAGGCCTTGGTCCAGGTCCAGCTCGATCTCTACTCGGAATTGATGATTGAAAAAGAAAATGAAAAGCAAATAAAAAAGAAATACACAGATATGTACAGAAAAAATAATTCTTAATAAATATGGAAGAAAAGAGCAAAAAGTTTAGAGGCATTTGAGTGCTGCAAGTTAGAGCTACCAACCGACATTAAAGGAAAATTTTAGAACAATGTTAAGATTTTGCGAATGCAAATTTTAGGCTATTCAGAGTAAATAAAAAGATTTTGTGAAATTTATTAACAGAAAAGCAAAAAAATGATATTGTACTTATATTGTAAAATATGGAAGAAAAGAGGAGCCGGCGTTATTAATGGATAGAAGAACATTATCCTGTCAACTGAAGATGCTGGCTGAAGACTATATGAACACCTTTAAATTAAATATCGGCTTTAATTTTCTCTTTTTTCAGTTAAGCATTCGAATAAATAAAGAGGAGAGTTATCAACACAAAAAATAAAATTAACAAAAAATTCCCAAATTTAGAAATTAATGTGAAAAAGACAAGTAAAATGATTGTTGGCCAAATAAAAATTTTACTATTTCATTTTTAGTTCACTTTTAGGCAATTGGAAGCATTTAAACAAACACACTAAATTTGAGCCATCCAAACATAAAGCTCCTCCAAACTAAAAATTTTATTAAAAAACTCAAAAAAATTGTTCAGCAAATTTGTATATTGAATGTTTAGCATGGAAAATCATAGTTTAAGTTTCGATTTGGATAACAAGTGAAAATCAGAGAAACCAACAAATTTTATCAAAAAATCGTTTATATGTAGAACATTTTGTATCAAAAATAAATTTATTCAAAAACGACTCATATCCAAAAAACATAACATCAACAACCGACTAAACGCTTAACAAGATGCAAAGTTGAACCATCCTTTATATTATAATCAGCCATTGTACGTCCATCTTCAAGTTGTTTGCCGGCAAAAATCTAAAAATTATTTTAATTAATATCGAATCGGGTAATATGTACAATTTGCTAAGACATATATTTAAAGGATATAAAAATATTGGTCAGTCTCTAGTTCTCGGCGATTTTGGAACGAGAGCACCTGATTTAGAAGCTTCCAAAAATGAGACATAAATTCTTATTAAATTATTTATTTATTTAATTTAGAAGGGGGTAATTTTAATTTACAAATCAAACGTTGTTCAAACGTAGGTATTCCCAGCTTCATTTCAACCATACACTTAATAACTTCAAGTGTATCTGAAAATTTAACCTTTTCTATAACAGTTGTTCCACCTGAAGTATCTTTAACATACAACTGAAATAAAATAAGATTGTTTAAAAATTATAAAAAACATAGTATAATAAGATTTTTGTAGAAATTACAAATATAAACCTAGAAAATATTTATTAAAAGTGCCCCCCCCTTTAACAGACATATTTATAATTTAAAAAATTATTGATACAACATAGATTTTTATGCTCTATTTTATACCAAAAAACCAAAAACCAAATCCATATATTTGGAAAATATTCGAAGAAGATTGGGTGTTCCCCAACATTGGATTCTATAAACTCATTCAAAAAGGCGTCAATGCCTACCTTCATTATGTTTGATTCAGTTTTAATTTGCACATTGCCTGAACAACCTGAAGATTTTTCCTCCAAAAAAATTTGCTTAATTTCATTCAAATTCAAAACATTCCAACATTTAGGACAATACTTTTTCTAAAAAACATAAACTAATTTAAATTTTTAATTAAATTTCCCACTTGAGAGATAAATTTTGTAATACAATCGCTATGGAAAACGTGACCACATGAAGTGGAATACATATTATTAGAAGTCAAAGCTTTGGAACAAATAATACAAATGAATGTGATCGAAGACATTTATTCTGAAATTGATTGAATTTTTATATAAAAAACTTAGATTTTACATATCTAAATTAGTGTTCGGCAAATGGATTTTTCGTTACCGGTATCGGGAGTCCGAAAAGTCCCGATACCGAGTTAGTACTGAAAATTCCAAAAATCTGTTCGGGACGGTACCGGGAGTACCGGAAAATACCGACTCGGTACCGAACGGTGCCAAACACTAATCTAAAAAGGTTATATATAGGCCTCTATAGTATTATAGAGTCCTTCCATTAGTTTGGGCCCCCATCTTTTTTTCTATATGTAGAAAAAATATAAGGCCCAACATAATTGTTATCCACAAAACGTCTATAAAGCAAATGTAGTGAGTACTACTAAAAAGATTGAGCAAACTTTGAAAAAATCAATGAATGCCCCACCCTTTTCGTACTAATGTAAGATAAATGAATATTTGATTGACATATTAATGGAAATTGAAAAAGAATGAGAAACAAGAAAAAGGAATACTCAGAAAATTGTTCTGCTGAAGGTAAATATGGAAGAAAAGAGTAAAAAGTGTCCAAAATTTCGGAAATCTTGGGTGCCGGAATTTTGGTCACCGGAATTTTGGTCACCACGATTTTTCGGAACTTTGGTCACCAATATTTTTGGAATTTTGGTCATCAGCGGAATTTTGGTCACCAAGTCAAAAAACGGAATATTGGACACTGAAATTTTGGTCACCAAGAGGAATTTTGGTCACCAAACGAGAAAAACAAATCTTATCTAAAACTGATATCAAAGTGATAAAAAATGATTTTTCATCCCCCAGTTGATCAATTTCAATTTTTGTCACTTTCCCGGCTGATCACTCTCTCGGTTGATCACTCTCGATCACTCTCCCAGATGATTGATTAACTGTGAGAGTGATCAACATTTAAATTGATCAACTGGGAGTTGAAAAACAATTTTATATCACTTTGATATCACTTTTAGATAAGATTCCTTTTTTCCGTTTGGTGACCAAAATTCCTCTTGGTGACCAAGATTTCAGTGTCCAATATTCCGTTTTTTGATTCGGTGACCAAAATTCCGCTGGTGACCAAAATTCCAAAAAAATTGGTGACCAAAGTTCCGAAAAATCGTGGTGACCAAAATTCCGGTGTCCAAAATTCCGTACACCGAAATCTTGTCCAATCGTGTTCAAAATTTCGGAAATCTGAAGGAAAAAACGTCGGAAATCGGATGTCGGAAATCGGAATTCCGACCCACCTCTGATCTCCAGTAACACCGGATACTTTTTATCGTAAGAAATTTTATTTGGCTGTAGTTTAGTCGAGGGCCCGCTCCAAACCGGGTCGAAACATATGTCATTCGATTCGTCTCGGCGAGCTGAGTCGAATAGTACCACTCCCTAAGTGCGGAAATGCCTGTGGACCGAGATATAGGTCCCTGAAATTTGAAAAACCATAGGGGGGAGTAAGCTGAATTGGTGCGCTGTAGTCTCGTCAGAGGTTAGTTTCGTCAGAGGACATTTTCGTCAGAATTAGTTTCGTCAGAGGTCCCTCTCGTCAGAGACCAGTCTCGTCAGAGGGCAGTTTCGTCAGAGGCCCTTTTCGTCAGAGGCCCTTTTCTTCAGTAAGGCTCCCTTATTAAAAATATAATTAAACGGCGGTATTATGATTTATACTAGATTATTTGTTTCTGGATCGCTTCGGACTAATGAGGTGTCATTTGAAGGAGCTCTAAAATTTGAGTAGAATTAGTTGTGGAAGAAGTGATCTGACATTCCGGGACCAAGTTAAAAGCTCATGAAGGCTGAAAAATAATAGGGAGGCTCAGCTTGTCGAGCTGGATTGAGCTGACTTGAATGAGCTAACATTTGTATACTTGAAATTTTCATCCCAAAAATCAGCTTTTCTAAGCTCTTTCAAATGACACCTCATTTGTTAAATGGATCAAGAAACAGATAAGTTAGTAAAATCACAATAACGCCGTGTAGTTAGATTTTTAAAAAGGGAGCCTTACTGACGAAAATGCCTTCTGACGAGATATCTCTGACGAAACAACCCTCTGACGAAACTGCCTCTGACGAGAAGGACTACTGACGAAACTAATTCTGACGAAAATGTCTTCTGACGAAACTAACCACTGACGAAACTACCGGACACGGCTGAATTTTGGGGTGAAAAATTCGATTTTTTGTATGATAGCTCATTTGAAAGAGCTCCTCGAGCTGAGTCGAATGACACCAGAATCAGTTCTAGTTCTAAATTTTGAACCGAGATAAAGAGGCCCAAAATGGTCAAAACACATAGGGCGATTTTAGGGGTCAAAAATTTGAATATACAAATGATAGCTCATTCGAAAAAGCTCGACGAGCTGAGATAAATGACACCAAAATCAGCTCGATCGGATGATTCTGAACAAAATTATGAACAACTTAACTTTCGCGCGAATAACTATTTGTGCTGCTGCGGAGGGTAGGTCTGCATTCAAGGCCCCGTAGTAACCCCGCGCGAAGCGCGGGGTTTTGCACAAGCGCCTCGCCGACGCTCCATAGGTTTAAGTTGATCATTTCGAGCCCTATATCTCGGCCCAAACTTGTCCAATCACAGTGATTTTGGCGTCATTCGACTCAGCTCGAGGAGCTCTTTCGAATGAGCTATCATACAAAAAATCGAATTTTTCACCCCAAAATTCAGCTTACTCCCCCCTTTGTTTTTCAAATTTCAGGGACCTATATCTCGGTCCACAGGCATTTCCGCACTTAGGGAGTGGTACCATTCGACTCAGCTCGCCGAGACGAATGCATGACATATGTTTCGACCCGGTTTGGAGCGGGCCCTCGACTAAACTATATCCTTTTATTTTAAGCAAATTCGAGGATGGGGACATTTCTTGGTATATTATGAGTGGAAGATTAGAAGTGTAGTATTAAATTTATCTAAGGACAAGGCGTCAAAGTTATACGGGACAACCGCTTTCTGATAGTACAAACACTTAGATTCCTTATGCTTTAGTGAGTTGTGTTAAAATGAACAAGCAAAACGTTATGAAATTTTAAACATAAACGACACGTTTACTTAATTTTATTTTTTGATCATGTGTGAGCAATCTTGAGCAAGCACAAGGGAAAGCACAAGCACAAATTAAAAGGGCATTATGGATATACTTGGACAAAAAAGAAAAATAATTCTATAATTAAATTTTTGTCGAATGACACTTCAAACATTAAAGGACAATAGATCCGCAATTACAGTCCCGTATTCCAGAACAAACCCAAAATCTTAGTCAATTAAGCAGGATTTTAGTATAAACAACACGATAATCTTAAATGTTTTTCTAATAATGTTCTGATAAATCCTGTTATGAATTATTATTCACAAATCCAGATTAAAAGAATTCTTCAAATAAGATGGAAATTAAAAAAAGTTAGGGCCTAAATAGCTGTCTCTCTCATTTCAGTCGAATAGAAAGACGGAGGAGTGATGTAATATCAACAAGAATATGGCATCCATTGACATAAAATTGTTATGGAAAAATTATCTAATTTTTGTCCGTTAATATCGATATCCGCCTCTGCTTTTATATTTTCGATTTTTTAAATATTTTATTGAGAACGTGATGTGGAAGGATTTATAAAAGTAAAGAAGTGTTCGAGTATGGCAATGCTAGACGAGAATTTCAAAATTATTTTTTTATCTATTTTGTGTCGATCACATTAGCTCCACCCATTTTATTCATTTATAAAGTCGAATTATTTACAGTGGAAATTTTTAAAAACACATAAAATCCCTTCAAAATTTTCAATAAACTAAAAATTCAAAACAAAATTTAAATTAAAAGGAGAAATAAAAGATTTCAAGAAAAAGAATGCTTCGGCATTTTATTTTCCTTTTCATTTCTTTTTACATTGTAAATGGGATGAAAGGGATTAAACGAAAGTTTGATGGAAATTTAACTCAAAATGAGCAAAAAACAAACAAAAATGTTTTATTCATTTCAACAAATCATCGACCTGATCATTTTAAAATGAATTGTGCTTTTGCGAATGTTCTGGCTAAACACTACAATTTGGTGTGTTGATATTTAAATATATTTTTATATTAACCTTAATATGTATATTTATGTTTAATTTAAATAATTTTAATAGTTCTACGGATTCTTCAAGATTATATGCTCAGACATTACTAAAAATAGTTATGTAAAAGAGTTCTTTAACCGAAACTTAAGGGCAGAAAGATAACCCTATGTCAGTCACTGATATAAATCAACAAAACATTAGCTCTCAATTGTTTTACAGAAACAGCACTTTTCGGTACTTTTAGTATGGTAATGTAAAACATTTGTTCTAAGTCAAGTATGCTTAAGTTTGTTTGTTTATGGTATCTAGAAGCGTTTACGTAAATTTTCGGTTCGGGTATCGGTTCCGATTCTGGACTTCCGAAATTTTCGTTTATGTTTCTTTCGTAGAGAGGAAAGAAATCTGCCTTATTTAAATCCAAAATTTTCGAAATTTCGCCTACGGCGCTGAAAATAAATAGATCTGGCCTATTGCAAATGTAGCGGTGTTGCCCCCTCAAAAATTATTTAAAAAAACCACATATGCATATTCCCTAATAATTAAAGTTTGGGAATTTCTAAATGAACTCTAATATTAGTTTCACCTAAAAAGAATAATTTAAATAAAATATTTTTATTCACTTAGCATTTTGTTATACTAAATTCCAAAAATGAAAAAGAATCAGAAATTAAACCATTCAAGCAAGATTATGGAAAAAGTTATGAAATTATAGGATTTAGTGGAGATTTAATAAAAGAAATTAAGAAAAATAGGGAGGAAATGTTTGAATATTTTAATCACCAAGATATTGTAATGAGAAGAAAAATTTTAGAAATTGAGGCTGGAATTTTTCAAGGTAATATAAAATTAAATTAAATTTTTTATTTAGTTATTTATTTAATTATGAACAATCACACGGTATTAAAAATATTGGCAACTTAAGAAAAAAAATGTTTCCGTTTACGAAAATTTTTTTTATTGATTTAAAGAGATCCCGACATAAAATTGGGATTTTGGAATAATAATCCCGGTACTTATTTACTTTGTATCCGCTGGAAGAAATTAATTAATTTTTTGTAAAAATGGTCAGTGCTTAAGTTTAACAAATTTGCTTGTGTCACGTTCATTCACTCACTCTTCCTTCAATTCAGGCAATTTTTTGTTTTCGATTGCCTGCCTCACACATTTTGCCCTTGTTATTTGTAAATGAATGAATAAATCGATGTTTATTTTTAATATTTAAAGACGGTTACAAATAAAATCTGAAGTTATTGAAGGAAAAGTGAGTGAATGAATGTGACCACGAGCAAATTTGTTAAACTTTTTCACTGACCATTTTTACAAAAAATTAATTAATTTCTTCAGCGGATACAAAGTAAATACATAAGTACCATAATCCCGACCAATATCCTGGTCCCGCTCAACCCAGAAAACTCTAAACAAAAACTGGAAAATGAAAGTACATTAATTAAATGATATTTTAACAAATTTTAGAAATTTTTGAGAAAAAAGATTTTATTGAAAAACATAAGAAGATTAAATATGAAATTGCATTTTTTGATATAATGGATACTGGAGCACTTTTTTTATTCGATGATTTGAAAATTAAAAATGTTTTTGCTATAAACAATAATCCTCTTTTGACTTATCAATTTGAATATGTTGGGAAATTAATTCCAAATAAAATACCAGGTTTTACAGTTTATTGAAATACATATTAATGTCCTTTTATGCAACAATAATTTTGTAATTTAAATATAATTATTTAGTATTTAACTCATAACTTTATCTATTTTCGCTGTTTTTAGGACAGGAGCCGTGTGGAACAGGAATTCTGATTTCCGACTTTTTTTCCTTATTTCCCAAATTTTGGAAAAATTTCCGATAATTTTTGAAATATATTTCCGACGGGTGTTTTTTCCAAAGATTTACATATTGTTGAGATGGAGCCACATAACAAACGATGATCTCTTAATCCTTTAAATCCATAATATCCCTCATTTCTTATTTATTCTCTCAAATTCTTTTATCGCTCCTTAAACCGTCTGATCCTCGATCAATTCAGAACCCCTTTTATTGCACAAATACTCACTTATATACTACAAATCCTAAAACCACTTAATCCCCATACATCTTAATAATCTTTTACAAATTCTCGGAAAATTTCGGTATATTGGGCGATTTGAAGTATTTTGGAGAAGAATGGAGATTTGCGGGATTGAAATCTATTTATGGTGATGTCACCTAAATACTTAATCCCTTAATATCTTCCCAACCCTCTTGATTTTAATCTCTTTATATCACTATTAATCCTTTCCAAATTAGTTTACCAATTTGGAAAATAGATTACTATATGTTTTCTTTTTGTTTTGTGGCATTTTTCGTCTATCATTTCCGATTTCCGACTTTTGAGCCATTTGCGACAATATCGATTCCAGGATCCTTCGTCATTTCCGACCAACCCTGCGTGGAAATGAAAGTGACGCGGGGAATTGACTCAAATTTGAAATTTTTACCGATAATATTATAAGCATAAAACAAAGCTTGAGAATATTTTTTATAATTTAAAATCAATTTTAAGAATTTTACTCAACAGACATAGATTATTGGAGGGTTTATTGTTTTGAAGACGCATATGTAGGATATAATAAATATCAAACCAGATTTAGTTATAATCGTTTAAAAGAAGAATTCAAAAGAATTCACACAAAAATGGTATATTTATTTTTTATTGGGGATTTGATGGGTTGGGTTTTTCCAAAACACTAATTTGTAAGCTTCGAAAACACTCAAAAAGATGTAAAAATATGGCAAAATCAGTCAAAAATTGAGTTTAAAAACTTAAAATAATTCTTGACATTATCCTTGGCATTATCCAGTAGTTTTAATTGAATTGAGTAAATCAGAATAAAAAATAAAAATATCATCTGAATATTTACTGTGGCTAATGTAGGATTACCGATTCAGAATAATCTTCAGTTAACAAAACCAAAAAATTTGAGTCTTATATATTTGAAGTTCAATGTAGTAGACAAAATTTTTGAAAAAAATTTATAAGGCCAAGAATCCAAATTTCTTTTTTATTTGCGCCGCAAGCGAAAATTTTTAAAATTTTTCGAAAAAAATTTACTTTTTGAGAATTTTTCGAAATTATTTTACTTCCTTTAAAAAAATTTATTCTCCTTTTTTATTAAAAAATGTAAAAAAATTTGAACAATATATTTCAATCTAAAATTTCAAGTTCAACCATTATGAGCCCATGATAATCGGGAAGCCCATGATAATCTTCCCGTTTTCGGCTCCTTCTAAATATGGGTAGTTGCTACCAAAAAGTACCTTCGTATTTCCTTTGGCACACTTTTCATAAATAAAGTTTAAATAATTATTTACTAATTTTAGAACAAATTGTATAAAAAATGGGAAATTAAATACTACAATTTTCTTCAAAGATTACAAAATAATGAAATATTCAATGATATTCCTGAAGATTTCAATGACGAAGAAGAAAATGAAGAAAACATTTTATTTAAATATAAAAATATTTTAAAAGAGCGATTAATAGAACAATTTGTAAATAGAAAGGGAATAATGAAAGAAAATATTTGGTCAAATGTGTTAAAACTTTTGGAAAAATTATTAAAAATAAAAGGAAACTTAAATGATATTTTTGCTCATTTAATTATCCATGGTGGATTCCGCTATGATTCTGAACATGCATCAGAATTAAAAAATAAATTAAAAAAGCTTGAGGATCATAAATGGGCAAAATTTTTAGAAAATTTGGAAATTGAAATAAAAAACAACAAAATAACAGATGTCGATTATATTTTGAGAGAATATCCAAAATTTTTGGAAAAACAATTAAAAAATCAAATTGAAGATAAATTAGAGAATGAAATATTATATTTTAAACTTTATAAATTTTCGGAAATGTTAATGAAGTTTGATGAAGAAAATAATGAAGATTATATTTTAACAATGTTTTTTATATTTTTTGAGAAACTTTATGAAAGGGAAAATGAAACATTAACAATTAGCCAGCTTTATAAAAATATAAAGGCAATATTTATCAATAGTGATGAAATGGTTGATTTTCCTTTAGGTGAAAGCAAGCCAGATAATTTATATTATGTTGGGGGATTTCATTTGGATAATGAACTCATTAAAAAAGTAAAACTTTTGAAATATTGCTAAAAATTGTATAAAATTTTATTTAGAGTAAAGCAGCTGGGCTATAGTTTCTCTCCTTCAGCTAGTGCAAAAGGTCCCCGATACCGGAACCGTCCCGAACAAATTTTGGGAAATTTCGGTTTTTGGTACTTTTCGGTACAAAAAGCCATAACTTACTTAAGACAAAAACATATTTATAAATTAATTATTTATTTAATTAAGCAACAAAAGAGTGAAAACAATGAACAATACAAAATTATAATAGTATAGAAAATTGTGAAAAAATTTTTTATGGAGAAGATAAAAAAGCAATTAAAGTTTTTAATAAAATTTATGAAAAAGTATTAGAATTAAATAATTCTAATAACAAAATTGGAAAATTTAATTTTATATATGATTGTAAAATTAATGAAAATATGGAAATTGATAGGAAAAAAGATGGAAATCTTAAAGGTATTGAAAAAGTTAAAAGAAGTGAGGAAAATATAAAAATAAAAATTGAAAACAATGAAAAAAAAGAAGAAATTGATAATTTAGAAAATAAACTTGGTAAAGAAAAAAGTAAAATTGAAGAAATTATAAATAAAATTAGCGAAAATGAATTTAAAAAAGAGCTCGAGAATTATGAATCAACACTTGAAAATATAAATAAATATTATAGAAAGAAACAAGAAAATGAAGAAAAGATTAAAATGATAAAAAAGTTAAATCAAATTGATAAAGAAATAAAAGAAAAAACGAATATTAAATTATTTGATAATTCTAATGATTTTAGGGAAATAAATAAGCTTATAGCTACTTCTGATGATTTATATAAAGAATTTAAAAAAATTGGAGGAGAAAAAGACAGCCTTGAAGAATATAAAAATAAATTGAAGTATTATGAAAATAAAATAAAAAACGGAGAAAGTAAACATGTTGTTACAGATAAAATTAAGGAAATAAAAGTAGAAGAAGAAAAATACAGAAAAGAAATGGAAAAGGAAATTGAAAATAGGGAAGATGGAATTAAAGAAATTGAGAATAAAATAAAAAATATTAGAGAAATTATTGTGAATAACGAACAAAGAATTTTGAATAATGAACAAAAAATTGAGGAATTGAAAGATCAAATATTTTATGAAAGATTTAATATTCAGAAGATTCCGGATTTAACAAAAGAATTGGGTATTGTTTTAAATTTAAATTATTTGAACGGAATTAAACTGAGAGATTAAATTAATTGTCATAGAGATAGGAACAAATGAGATTTATTTCGAAAATCTCTGTCATACAGATTTTTGTGTATTGGTGCAAACCAGGGTTCTCATCTGAAAAATTTTTAAATTAAAGTCTAAATGTCTTTTTCAACGCCGCAGGCGAAAATTTCGGGAATTTTAAGGTTTAATTCAATTTTTTAGCAAAATGTCCATTTATAAGTTCATACTTATAAATAAATACATTTGAATTTCATAGGCCCGAGGGTTGATTTATAAGTACTGTAGTTCCAAAATAAGTACGAATGAAAACCCTGGTGAAAGCTAATTAACCCAATTAAATTAAAATAACTTGAATTAAAATGCAAGCTAATAAAATACAAGCTAAATAAATTAAAATAAATTTCTCTTTGCGTTATAAAACTTTGTGAAAGTGTTCATTAGCTTCTTCAAAAGTTCCAGAACATAACAGAGATTGGTACTCAAACTCATTGTTAAATACAGAAATTTTTCTAAAATTTAATTTCATCAAAATATTTCAGTAAAAGGAACAACAAGATTGTTAATCATAAACTGCAATAGAAATCAAGTAATAGAAGCAATTGCATTTAATGTTGAAATATTTTGTTTGCCTTATAGAGATGATCAAAATTATGTTGCTGAGGGATTGAAATTAAATTATTTTCAAGTTGAAAAAAAGAAAATTGAAGAAACTGGGAAATATTATTATATTGGAGGTGTAGAAAGAGGTTACCAATTTTCAGGCAAATTATCATTTATCGAGAATATGATGAATGCCAATGATGAAAAATATATTGATAATCTCCCACTTTCAACGGAGCTACGTTATGCCATGTATGCTACTGTTTATCAAGAAAATAAAATATATCACAAAATATTTGAATATGGCATTGAAAAAATTCTCAGAGGAAAGTATGTATAATTTTAATTAAATTTTAGTTCTGTTATACTACCTTTCATGTCTGATACTCTTCACTACTAATTCTCCTTAAAGTTTCCCTCAAAATGTATCCTAGTTTTTGTTTTCTATTACGTTCTATTTGAAATAACCTTTCTGTTAGAGTTGGCCGGTATCGGGATTTAGAGAAAAACCCGGGATCGGGATTTCGGAATGGTGATCCCGATCCCGATCTCGGATCCCGACACGGGATCGGGATTGGCCGAAATCGGGATCGGGATTTGGACTGGAGATCCCGATCCCGAATCGGGACCGGGATTGAAAATTCGGGATCGGGATTTACTAAAAAATTTTTTTTAAACTTACAAATTTTTATTTTCTTTTTATTTTTATTTTCTTTTTATTTTCTTTAAATTATTTTTATTTTCTTTAAATTTTTATTTTCTTTCCTCCCTTACGACTCAGAATTTATAAAATTTTAAGCTGCAGAGCTGAAATAATGAGTTTAAGTCTCAACAGCGCATGATTTACTTCCCCGTTCAGTGGAGTAAAAAGGGATATAGTACTTTCTGTGGTTGAGGGGAGGGATAAATTGGATTGGGCTTCTTCATTTTCAGCGCCGCAGAAAAGGAAAAAACATCAATAATTTTTACGTCCAAATCTGGACGACTAAGAGCTGAGATTAAGGGATTAAGAGAGATTCAAATAATTTGATTCACCTTAATCCGTAAAAATAATTTAGTCCGTGAGAAAACGGAGCCCAATCCCATGTATCCCTCCCCGCAACACCACAAAGTACCTTATTCCTCCTTACTCCACTGAGCGGGGATATAATGCCTTAATCTATAATGCCTTAATCATTTCCTTTTCTGCGCCGCAGGCGAAAATTTTGAGAATTTTAAATGCCAAGAAGCCAAATTTCTTCCCTTTTCTGCGCCGCAGGCGAAATTTTGGAAATTTTGTAAGGCCAATAAGCCAGATTTCTCCCATTTTCTGCGCCGCAGGCGAAAATTTTTTCTACTTTCAAGCCTCCCCTCTTCTGTTAACTTTATTTCACAGACTTGTAGTCAATTTATAAAGTCGGGATTTGCATCGGGATCTGATGCACATCCCGATCCCGAATCCCGGCTCGGGATTGAGATTGGCCGGGATCGGGATCGGGATATTCATTTCGGGACCGGGATCAGAAAAATCGGGATCGGGATTCAAAAAACCCGGGATAATCCCGCCCGATCCCGACCGGGATCCCGATCCCGGCCAACTCTACTTTCTGTTCCCTTGTTATTATTGTGTGGCTACAACAAAAATTAATTTTATAATTTTATTTATTAAAAATTAGATTTACCAAAACATTTAATAAAATTCACGTTGATTTGATCAAAAAATGGGAAGAAAAACATCCTACTAATTTAATTATTGAAGTAATTGAGGAAAAAGTAAAAGACGATTAACAAAGAAACGAAGGTACTTAATCATATATAACCTTCCACCGTCCACCCCCTCCTTATTTGAGTTTAAATATTAATCGTCCTTTCCTGTTAATCAAAATATGCTTAGATAATCAAAGGCAAAGAAAAAACAATAGGAAGTAGACAATCAGATTTATTAATTATTTTTCTGATTCAATAAAAACATTACAATTTGGACCTATTTTTAGCTTGTCCACTAAAAATTTTGGAAACAGCTCTTATTATCCACTAACATTTTAATAGGCGATCTAGGCATAGATGGCCATAGATTCTACATAGAGAATTATTTTCCTAACCCAGAAATTATTTTAAAAAGTCAGATTGCCATATAAATACTTTGTAGTTCTAAGTTTTCCTACATTTCACTTTAACAAGGAAAAGAAATTAATTTAATAAAATTTTTAGGACATGTCATGAAAGTTTTGTGAAAATCAAAAGAATTTTGGTACTTTCCTGTTATCAGCCCGCATTTTAAAACCCTTTTTTCTTCTATTTTTTTAATATGTACATAATGGAAGGATTTTCTTGCTCACCGTTTCCCCGTGGCATATTCAAATGCGAGACATATGTATGACCCGGTGTTTACTGATTGGACAAATTATCAAAATTTAATTCAATCTTTTTAAAATTATCAGAACGCAAATATTTTTTTTATAAATTCTTTTTTAAAAATATTTCTCGATAAATGTAAATATGCCCAAAAATTATAAATATTTGTTTGAATGAGATCTTGAACATCAAATTTGGGTATGGTACCCACTGGGTATGGTAACACCCACTCCCGAAATTCAAATTTCTATAACTTTGGCCAAAATGGTCAGAAAATTTGAGAAAAAATATTTTTAGACACTCATCTTTTTTTGCCTAATTTTTTTATCTCGTGATCCATTGTACTCAATAGCACCGTTTTCCAGCAATTTTATCATTAAATGAATGAAACAATTTTATATTTTAAAAAAAATTCCGTAAGTATCATGTATTTAATTACAAAAAATCATTACATCAACAACCTCTCATTTTCAAAACCAAGTGAATATTTGAACCATTCTTGATATTATAATCAACTATTGTGCGAACATCTTCAAGCTGAACTTCATTATAAATCTAAAAATAACCGGAATTAATCAAAAAGAATATTAGAATTTTAATAGTAATAATTCATGAAAAATTATTTTGGACAGTTCATTTTTTTGTATTTATTTGAAATAAATGTCTTATAGTAGTAATGCTTTTGGCTTGGATCAGCTGTGTGTCCATTGTATTTGTTATATTATAATTCCCGATTCCGAGTAAAATTGTCGGTTTCGATGCTATACTTTATTAATAAATAGTAACGAAACTCGACCGTATATTTGACTATTCCTAGTTTAATTACAAGTTTTTCTGATTTACAAACCAAACGTTGTTGATCCGGTGGAATTCCTTCAATATATTCTATCATACTCTTAACAACAAGAATATTGTCGGAAATTTTTATCTTTTCAAGAACTATAGTTTTGCCAGTAAGCGTTTTAACATATAACTGAAATAATATCATTTAAATATGGATAAATTTAACTAATTTTTCCTATACTTTAAGGTGGATTAAGATATTTAGTAGCTTTATTAGGCTTTACTTTTACTCCAAAATGGATGAAATAGGAGGATTTATGGCTTCAAAACCTTCCAAGAATCGGAAATTATCGCATACGGCCCTAAAAATTCAGAACTATAAACCCTTGACATCGAAAAATCATAAAATTATTAATTTTATGCATATTCCAAGTACGAGATACGAGGTACAAGGCCAAAAATAGGGCTTGCATGGGTACGAGTGCGAGCAAAAAATTAGACATGTACCAGTACGAGCAAATTTCAAAATTCCAATCACTGGTTACAAATGGACTTTTTGTTTAAATAATTTAATATACTCCTAAAATTTCAAACTTTTTCTTAAGCTACCTTTATTGTATTTGATTCTGATTTATTCTGTGCATTGCCGGAATAACTAGGAGATACTTCTTCGAGAAAAATTTGTCTAATATCATTCAAAACTGCATTTTTCCGACATTTGGGGCAATAATTTTTCTAAAATGAAAAAAAATAAATTTAAATTTATAATTAAATTTTCGGATATAGTTTAGTCGAGGGCCTGCACCGAACCGGGTCAAATGATATGTCATTCGATTCGTCTCGGCGAGCTGAGTCGAACGGTACCACTCTCCAGGTGCGGAAATGCCTGTGGACCGAGATACAGGTCCCTGAAATTTGAAAAACCATAGGGGGGAGTAAGCACTTTTTTGGGGTGAAAAAATCGATTTTCTGAATAATAGCTCATTCGAAAGAGCTCCTCAAGCTGAGTCGAATGACACCAAAATCACTGTGATTGGACGAGAATGAACCGAGATATAGGGCTCGAAATGGTCAACTTAAACCTATGGAGCGTCGGCGAGGCGCTTGTGCAAAACCCTGCGCTTCGCGCGGAGTTTTGCGGCACGCGCCTCGCGGGGAGTCTACGGTCGCTGGGTCTGGGCTCGTAACTTAATCCTATTTCTTTTTACTGATTCTCAGCCTTAAATGCCGACCTACCCTCCGTAACAACACCAAAACTGTTATTCAATCGAAAATTGAATTGTTCATAATTTTGTTCAGAATGATCGGATCAAGCTGATTTTGGTGTCATTCAACTCAGCTCGTCGAGCTCTTTCGAATGAGCTATCATTTGTATAATCGAATTTTTGACCCCAAAAATCACCCCAGAAATTTGACCATTTCGAGCCCTATATCTCGGTTCATACTCGTCCAATCACAGTGATTTTGGTGTCATTCGACTCAGCTCGAGGAGCTCTTTCGAATGAGCTATTATTCAGAAAATCGATTTTTTCACCCCAAAAAGTGCTTACTCCCCCCTTTGGTTTTTCAAATTCCAGGGACCTATATCTCGGTCCACAGGCATTTCCGCACCTGGAGAGTGGTACCGTTCGACTCAGCTCGCCGAGACGAATCGAATGACATATCATTTGACCCGGTTCGGTGCAGGCCCTCGACTAAACTACAGCCAAATTTTCTACTTGAAGGGTCCAATTTTTAATACAATCAATGTGAAATACATGCCCACAAGAAATTGAAAACATATTTTTGTAAGTTAAAGGTTCTGAACAAATAACACAAATAAATTTGGTAGAAGACATTTAAATATCTGAAATTGAATTCAAATATAAAAAACTTGGATAGGTGTAAATAGGTGAAAAATGAAAAAACAAGAAAAAGAAATACATATGTATGTACTGAAAAAATAATCCGAAATAATTAGGAAGAAAAGAGCAAAAAGCGAGTAAAAAGTATATTTAGAGTAAGTTGAGCGCTGCAAATTAGAGCAATCAAATGGCATTAGATCCCATGGATTTATTTAAATATGCACAGTATATTAAATTTTATTAGGTCGGGTCATAATTAGTGTCGCTTTTTTTATTTGGGTTTTTTCGATTTTTAAAATTAAGTTTTCTGAAAAATTTTTTTATTTTTATTACGAATCATCTGTTAGACTATGCTCTAAAGGATCCCAGCATTTGAGAATTTTTCGTTAGGTATTCAGTGAGTTCTGGTCGAAAATATCAAAATTCCCGAAATCATCGGGAATCAAATTTTCTCAAGTATACGTAATGATAATAGTTAGTGTGATATATCATTCGAAAGCTCTTCAAAAGCTCTAAATGTTGGGCACAATTTCAAATTTTTATTATGAAAGGTCTAAATCTTCGAAAAAGTCGAATTTCGAATTCCGGGGTTCGACACGATTTACAGACTTTATATTTCGGATTTAGAATAAGCCCTCTATGAGATTTAAAAAACCGTTTAGATCATCCTGATCGGATAATTTTACGCTGAGTTCTAAGAAAACGTTTTTGGGGGTGATGTCGTGTCGTTTGTTTCATTTTTGAGATGTTAGTACACGCGGCATTTGATTTGCTCTCCTTAAGCGCAGCCCGCGTTTTTTCAGTCACCCGTGGCCATACGTATAGAGCAGATATCCCTCGATAATTCAGCAGTAAAAATTACCGGATTCCATCTAAGCCGGCAGAGCAGGACCGTTTTCTTAATGACAGCCTTCTCCCTCGACCATGTTTGCTTCTGAGAGTCATACGGCCTTCCTAGTAAAGTTTGAATCCTATTCTTTGCTGTCTAGCATAGACAACGATCCCATTTACTAAATCATTAAGATTCCTTGTTTCTTATGTTCCATTTTTGGTAATTTATAATTCATGGTGCAAATGCTACTACGAGGTAGGGAAGTTCAAAAAATCATAACTTTATGAATTTCACTCATATATACCTAAACCTGGTTTTAAAATGAAGAGTAGATTCAGATCTTTATGTTGGTTAAAAAGAAAAAATAATATTTGTAAAATAACACCCCTAAAAATTTAACCGAAAAAAAGCGACACTAATTATGACCCGACCTAATAAATTATATAAGAAATTTTAGAACAAAAATAAGATTTTTTAGAACAGAGCTCAAATTTTAGGCCACTCAGAATCAATAAAAATATTTTGTGAAATTTTTATTAACAAAAAAGCAAAAATAAAGAAGTAAATAATATAGTGTATTAATATGGTAAAGCATATCCTAAAGCTACGCAGGAGTCGGCGTTGTTAGTGGAGTCACCGTTTTGCCGTTTTGTTTTGGTTCGCTCCCATTCACGTTTCTGCTTTACTATATGAACACATTTAAATAAAATATCGGCTTTAATTTTCTCTCTTTTTAGTTAATTTTAAGCAATGGAAAATATTTGAGTAAATAAAATAAAGAGGAGAGAGTTAACAACACAAAAAATAAAATCCAAACAAAAAATTCCAACAAAAAAAATACCAAATTTAGAAATTAATGTAAACAAGACAAGTAAAATGATTGTTGGCCAAATAAAAATTTTACTATTTCATTTTTAGTTCACTTTTAGGCAATTGGAAGCATTTAAACAAACACACTAAATTTGAGCCATCCAAACATAAAGCTCATCCAAAACTAAAAATTTTATTAAATTATTCAAAAAAATTATTAAGCAAATTTATATAAATTTAATTTTAAGCACGGTTAATAATCAAATTTTAATTAAATATATTAATTCTATCAGTCTTCAAATAATTGTTTTCCGAGAGTTGTTCTTCAGATTTTTTAAAATTTTAATAACAAATTTTTGTCTTGTAGTTCCTACACAAAAATCTCTACTTTTTTTATTTTTACTTATTATTTACTTTAACTTACTGTCAACGGTTGTTGGCTACCAGTTCTAAAACCAAAAATTTTCCAAAAATTAAGCGTTTTTATGAGATTTTAGAACCCAAATTTATTGAATGAGTAGCGGGTTTTTAAAATCTGGATTAACTGAAAACAAAAGTTATCGTCTAATAATCGTTAGTGAACAACAATAGTAATTAAGGTTGTCAGATAGTTGGAAATATTCGGATATTCGGATACAATATCCGAGCCACAAACAGATCTGACAACCTTACTAGTAATGACTAAGGCTCGCAATCATATGGAAATTTATATTTTTTCCTGCATTTCCTAGGACCTACATAGATAATTCTGTACCTAACTAACAAAATTTTTTTATTTAAATTTTGTAAAAAATTTTTTCAGTTATTTAATTAAATATTTAAGAAGGAATTAATTAAAATGAATAGAAATTTTGTGAAAGATTGTAAAGTTTGTGGGTCAACAAAAAATGTTTACAATCATTATTGTGTCCGTACATGTAAAGCTTGTGGAGCTTTCTATACGTATTTTTTTAATTTAATTAAATTTCTATTAAATTATAATTAAAAAGTCGTTATCTCGAACAAAAAGAGGGCAAATATGATTGTATTTGTTTAACAAAAACAACTGAAATTAAAAGTAAAATTGTTTTTGATAAAAACACAAATAAAGAATTCCGATTAGTTTGTAAAGGTTGTCGGCTTGAAAAGTGTTTAGCTGTTGGAATGAAAAAACCAAGTAAATAATTAATTGAATTAAATAATTAAAAATGAATGGAAGAGAACCGGGGAGAGATTAAAAAATATGAGATTATTTAGATACGTTTTGGTTAAGTCCAATTATTTATCAATGAAAAGCCAGAAATGTCAATGTACGAATAACTATACTATTAGTTTCACGAACTACGGGGCCAATAAGATCTTGAAGTAAATAAAAGTGTTTTTATGTTTTAGAACCAACGTAAATAAGCAAAAAGTCTTTTTAGTCCCCGCAATCCAGATATATCTCCTAAGCTTAAGCATCATTCATAAATTATTTGGAAGAGTGGTCCAACTTATGTGGATCAGAAAATTGGACAGTTTCCAATAACTCTCCTTCTCTAATTTGGATTTTTATAAAATAAGCTGAATACTTTTAAAAGGAAAATACTCTTCTTGTGTTAATAAATTTAAAAATATTTCAGAAATTCCATATTTGCGCTACGATATTTGTCCTGAATCAGTGAAAGATATTGACACTAATGAGGAAAATACCGAAGGGTGTAAAGATAAAAATATATTTTCAATGAATCAAACGGTAAGATTTTTGTCAAAAGACATAAAAAATTAAAATTAAGGACTTTGTTGAAAATCCATTTAAAATTTCTGACACTGATCGTAAAGAGATTGATTCTCTACTACAAATTGTTAATGATACTAAACAAATATTGCATGCATTTACAGATTTAGACGATATATTCTTAAATTGTTCAGTCAAATTTGAGGATATTATTCTTCCCGGAATTAACATATTTACACAAATTGATTCTTTTGCGGTAAAATTATTAAAATTTGGGTAATATTGAAAGAGCTTTATACGGAATTAAATAACTTAAATGTTGTTAACAACTTCTCAAAGGACGTATGAGAGAAAAAATTTAGGCGAGATAAGAGTGACGTAAAAATATAACAAAATATCATAGAGAGTATTACAACATTTAGATTTCCTTCTCGAAGATTTTGATAACTTGGGAAATATTCAAAAAGATATGTTCAAAAAAGTCAAGAAAGAAGCATCTTTCAAAGGAGAGTATGTGGGGTGACCCAAAGTTCCACAATCACCCCCCACATACTCTCCTTTATCAGCGTCAAAATTTTTAAAAATATATTTTATTTTTAAGCCAAATCCTTTGCCTATTTCCTTAGAGAAATTAGCTATTTTGAAATTAGAAATGGAAAATGTTGGAATATTTAATAAACGAAATATTAAACAATTAATTGTCGACAAATTAGTTTGTGTTGCTATCGCAAAGACAATGCCTGTATTTAATAAATTGTCTTTATCTGATCAGGTAATATTTTTGTTTTGAATAAATGAATAGTTTTTTATTCAAAATTAGTCAGACTTATTTATGAAAATACCTCCATCCTCCCAATAGAGCTCTATTTTTTAACTATCATCGAAGTTGGGGATATATTTCATGTGGTTTTTTTCGGGAATGTTTCTTTGAGTCAGTATCGTTTCTCGCCGAGAAATGGAACGAGAATATCGGTTTCGAGAACGAGAATGAAAAAAACCAAGAGAAAAAAGCCGAAAATCTCGGTAACGGTCTCGTCTTTTCCAACTCTAATACTAATCGCTTAGATTTTTATAATTTCAATTATTTTGTTTTTTACGTTTATTAATAATTTATTATTTGAATAATTCCCAAAATTATTTCCCAATTTAATTTTCCTGAAATTTCCTATAATTTTTTTGATAATTTCCAGATAGCCCTACTCCGTCATATTTCATTCCCATTTATCTGTTTTGTTAATAGTTTTCTTTCATATGAACTTGGTGTTGTTACTTTTATGCGTAAAGATTGTGTTATGCCTGCGCTAAGCATAATTGAATGTAAACATTTCAGAAATGATGATTTGTATGAGAATTTTGATAATTTTTTTGAAATTAACAAATATTTAGATTATTTAAATTAACTGATCGTTTATTCACAAAATCTGTTGAGACTCTTAAGGAAGCCGAATTATCCACCGAAGAATTTGCACTTTTAACTGCAATATTCTTCTCACAATCAAGTAAAGGATTGAGTAATTTTTTGGGGTTTCAATAAAAGGCGTTGTAGATTCAGCGAATATAATTTTGGCAACCACTAATTATATTTATCATAAAATTTTGACAAAAGCTTTCTTTATTTATTTATTGGGCAAATTTAAACTAAAATTAGACTAAAATTAGAAAAAAGGCCAAAGTAGAATTTTGGACAAGAGTGTAAAATAGGATGAATAGTATTGTAAAACTCCTTAACAATTAATATAATTCAAAATCAAAACCGAATCCTTGCTCCTTACTCTCGGGAAGTTCAGGGAAAAATAATAAAAGACCTAAAAATCAGGTCCTAAAAGTATGTAATATTCATACTAGATCTAAAATATTAGAATAAAATCTAAATTTTTTCTCCTTTCTATGTAGTTGTCACTGGATTGTCTTACGAAGGAAAGGAGTTACTTTATAATGAATCTGTTCGTTACACACAAATACTTTTTCGATACATTCAACAACAATTTGGGGAATTTTCTTGTGCTAGCCGTTTAGATGAATGTTTCCGTTTAATTAATTATTTTTTTGAGAAAAGAAGGACTGGCCAAATGTTTTTTGGACATATTAAATTTAATTATCCAACTATTTGTAAATATCCAGATTTTATTTCAAATATTTTTGAAAAGAATGATTAAGAGAAATTAAAAATATTTTGAACAATGTTTTCATAAAAATTTTTATTATGTAAACATTAAAAATCAATTCCTTTTGTTGATTCCTTTTGTTGTTTATTTCCAAATTTTGTTGATTCAAAATTCCTGTAAAAGGAATTTGAATGGTATATCGGGGGTTTTGGTGGATTAAAGCGGATTTTGAGTGATACCGTGTGATTTCAAGAGGTCATAGGTAATAATATAAGGGTAAATATATCGGTTAAATGGTAAATATATCGGTGATTTGATATCTAGGGATCTGGCGGGATTAAGGATAATTCAAATTCGGGGAAGAAGGAGGATATCATGAAACTTGGGGGGTATCGGGCATATCAGTGGTTATTATTTTGAAATTTATAAGACATTTAAAAATAAATATTTGCACTTTATATTTAATAGAAAATTCATATGATTAGTCCACAAGCCATTAAATATTTTGAAATTCTATTTTATTTTTATTTATTTTGTCAATCGGCGGGATAAAAAAAATTATTTGCACTTTTTGTCAATTGAATACTTTAATATGACTAGTTTTAAATATTTTGAAATATTTTATTGACAAATAATCTTAAGTGATTAATAAAAAGTGCAAATATTTATTTTTAAATGCCGGCTATATTTCAAAAATAAATGGATAAATAAATAGTTATATTATGGCCATTTAATGGAAGAAAAGTTTGATTGATATTTATTATTGATATCCATTTATTTTCAATTAAGAGATTGTCTTAAAAATTATATCCAAATGAAATTCTCGAAGATTTTGTAACTTTTATCTCAATAATTAATATTTTGTTTTCATTTACATAAAAACATTGTCTAAGGAATATTAAACTACTATATTTTTAATAATAAAATTTAGATGATGAAATTTATTATTGTTTCTCACTTATATTTATTTTCCCTATTGAATATTAAATGTGAAGGAAAAAAAGTTAGTGTTCTAGTAAAAATCAAAGATGATTGGGAAGAAAAAAGAGAATTTATTTATTTAAAAAACGTCAAACTAAATGAGCGTTTTGTATCGAAAAAAATAATAAAAAATAATAACAAATATGATATTAGCTATAATTATAATGTTGATGGATTTTTACATCGAATAAACCGTGAAGGAAATATTTTTAATGTTGAACTAGATGATAGATTAGAATTTGCTGTAGAATTAAACAGGAGAGTTTTGATAAATATTGCAAATAATAAAATTATACAAAATATTTTGATTGGTTTTGGAAAACAGGTATTTCAATTTTGCTTAATTAAAAAATGATGCCAAAAAATATTCAATTATTAGCAGTTAAATTTGGTCATAAATTTAAGGTCCTCAGAAAAACTGAATTTATTAAAAATAAAAACAATTATTATGAAACTTCAATATTAGAAGAAAGTTTAGAAAAAACAAAAATAAATAAAAAAGAATTATTAAAACAAAATATGGAATCCTATAAAAACAAACTTTTGCCAAATTATTGGACGGAAATTAATTTAATTGGATATAAAATTGAATTGTTAGAAAAACAAAAAGTTGAATATCCGATAGAATTAAAAAGTAGAATTATTTCCATTGGCAACAAAATACGTAAAAAATTAATTGTCTTCGTTTATTTATTAATATCAAATCTTTATCTTTAAAGGTGAAATTATTGAAGAAAATAAACGACATTGCATCAATTGTAGAAATAAACACGATAAATATTGGCATAATTTCCTAAAAGAATATTATTTGTGTAACGCTTGTAACGTATATAAAAATAATAATGGAAAGCTTAGACCAAAAAAATTGTGGTTTAAAACTGAAAAGGTTTGGTTATTCGTTTTTTGGGGCGGTTATAAAAATGAATTTTAAAACCATTTAAATGATGTTTTATTATTTCTGAGTAAGAGACTAAAATGATAATATGAACTTCACTAAGAAGATTTTCATGCAATTTAATTTTTCGAAGTTTAGGTATTACGTAAAAAATTTAATATAAACCCCAAGCATTCTTTAGTTACTCGACTTTTAAAGTGTGTTTCTATTATTACATTAGAGATTTTACGGCATTTCTTTAATTATTTTAGCAAATTAAGCTAGATCGAAATTGTCTTATTTGCCGAGGTACAAAAACATCAAATTGGTACCGTCATTCAGAACCGGAGCAATATATATGTAATGCCTGTTACAAAAAACAACAAAGAATAAAGAAGAAAATAAATTAGAACTCAAAATTAAAATTGAATGACCCTACACATTTTAGTTCTGCGGATTAAATTATCTAAAATTATCGTATAATATGCAATCATTTCTATACTATTTCCATTTATTTTGATAATTTCAATAAATTTTATATGAAAAATCTTGGCATATTTCAATTTTCTTCTATTTTCGCCTTTATTTGTAATCATTTAACATTTCTCTTAGAAACTTTTTTTTAAATTTTGTATAATGAATGTTGCATATTTAAATGCAGAGTTTTGGATACTAAGTGCTATTTTGTATTCCCTTAAATTAAAACTCTACAACCCTTTATTGAATAAATTTTTACCGGAATAAGAGTAGCTTGGTAAAGAACACCGTAATATTTTTATTAGTGTTTCACCGGAACCGGATCCAATTTGAGGGCCGGATCCCGGACCTGAACGATTTGGGGGGTGCGCTATCAACATACATTTTAAATATTTTCTAAATAAAATTATTTTTTAAACAAAATTTAATAAATTTAAAAATTAAAATAAAATCAATTAAATGTTTATTTGCCCTTTGTCACATCTCTAATTTTTTAAAGCAACTGAATGTCTTGTCAATAAATGCCCTTTTTTGGATACACACTACGAGAGAAATGAATTGACAAATGCATATATTGACATTTTGCCAATAATATAAATTGCCGCTGAGTTTTGTTAAAGTTTCTTGCTGTTTTTCAAAAAATTTTATATTAATTTGATGACATAATACTAAACAAAGTCCATCCGAACAACGGGATTTCCCAAAAGGCGATCAACTTCTGAAATCATATGATTAATCAGAAACATTTCCCAGGTTAACGAGACTGATAGTAATAATTAATTGCTTTACGTAGTTTCGGAGGTAACGAAGTCTATACTTAGTCAAAGCAAACGGTAAAGCATTACCAAAAACAAACATCTTAAATGGCCACAAGCTTAATAAGTAAAACTCGGCTATGTATCATTTTAATTTTTGATAATTTTTTCTTGATAAAATTTTTTTATTTCATTTTTGTTGTTGATAATTTTGGAGACCTTTATGGAGATTTTCTACACGATAATTTATGGTGATATTTAGGTTTTTTTCACTATTGGCAAAATACAAGGATTTTTCAATATTGGCAAAATATAACTTTGGCAAAATATGATGGTATTTTAAGGAGTTGGGGAGGGGTGAAGCAGTAACGTTTAGAGAAGTTAAATGACATGGAAGGAATTGATTCACTCGACGCATTACCCTCTCTCACGTATTTCCCTCTTATCCCTCTTCTTTCTTCACCCCCCAAATGAGGGAAGGAATTGATTCACTCGACGCATTACCCTCTCTCACGTATTTCCCTCTTATCCCTCTTCTTTCTTCACCCCCCAAATGAGGGAAGGAATTGATTCACTCGACGCATTACCCTCTCTCACGTATTTCCCTCTTATCCCTCTTCTTTCTTCACCCCCCAAATGAGGGAAGGAATTGATTCACTCGACGCATTACCCTCTCTCACGTATTTCCCTCTTATCCCTCTTCTTTCTTCACCCCCCAAATGAGGGAAGGAATTGATTCACTCGACGCATTACCCTCTCTCACGTATTTCCCTCTTATCCCTCTTCTTTCTTCACCCCCCAAATGAGGGAAGGAATTGATTCACTCGACGCATTACCCTCTCTCACGTATTTCCCTCTTATCCCTCTTCTTTCTTCACCCCCCAAATGAGGGAAGGAATTGATTCACTCGACGCATTACCCTCTCTCACGTATTTCCCTCTTATCCCTCTTCTTTCTTCACCCCCCAAATGAGGGAAGGAATTGATTCACTCGACGCATTACCCTCTCTCACGTATTTCCCTCTTATCCCTCTTCTTTCTTCACCCCCCAAATGAGGGAAGGAATTGATTCACTCGACGCATTACCCTCTCTCACGTATTTCCTTCTTATCCCTCTTCTTTCTTCACCCCCCAAATGAGGGAAGGAATTGATTCACTCGACGCATTACCCTCTCTCACGTATTTCCCTCTTATCCCTCTTCTTTCTTCACCCCCCAAATGAGGGAAGGAATTGATTCACTCGACGCATTACCCTCTCTCACGTATTTCCCTCTTATCCCTCTTCTTTCTTCACCCCCCAAATGAGGGAAGGAATTGATTCACTCGACGCATTACCCTCTCTCACGTATTTCCCTCTTATCCCTCTTCTTTCTTCACCCCCCAAATGAGGGAAGGAATTGATTCACTCGACGCATTACCCTCTCTCACGTATTTCCCTCTTATCCCTCTTCTTTCTTCACCCCCCAAATGAGGGAAGGAATTGATTCACTCGACGCATTACCCTCTCTCACGTATTTCCCTTTTATCCCTCTTCTTTCTTCACCCCCCAAATGAGGGAAGGAATTGATTCACTCGACGCATTACCCTCTCTCACGTATTTCCCTCTTATCCCTCTTCTTTCTTCACCCCCCAAATGAGGGAAGGAATTGATTCACTCGACGCATTACCCTCTCTCACGTATTTCCCTCTTATCCCTCTTCTTTCTTCACCCCCCAAATGAGGGAAGGAATTGATTCACTCGACGCATTACCCTCTCTCACGTATTTCCCTCTTATCCCTCTTCTTTCTTCACCCCCCAAATGAGGGAAGGAATTGATTCACTCGACGCATTACCCTCTCTCACGTATTTCCCTCTTATCCCTCTTCTTTCTTCACCCCCCAAATGAGGGAAGGAATTGATTCACTCGACGCATTACCCTCTCTCACGTATTTCCCTTTTATCCCTCTTCTTTCTTCACCCCCCAAATGAGGGAAGGAATTGATTCACTCGACGCATTACCCTCTCTCACGTATTTCCCTCTTATCCCTCTTCTTTCTTCACCCCCCAAATGAGGGAAGGAATTGATTCACTCGACGCATTACCCTCTCTCACGTATTTCCCTCTTATCCCTCTTCTTTCTTCACCCCCCAAATGAGGGAAGGAATTGATTCACTCGACGCATTACCCTCTCTCAAGTATTTCCCTCTTATCCCTCTTCTTTCTTCACCCCCCAAATGAGGGAAGGAATTGATTCACTCGACGCATTACCCTCTCTCAAGTATTTCCCTTTTATCCGTCTTCTTTCTTCACCTCCCAAATGAGGGAAGGAATTGATTCACTCGACGCATTACCCTCTCTCACGTATTTCCCTCTTATCCCTCTTCTTTCTTCACCCCCCAAATGAGGGAAGGAATTGATTCACTCGACGCATTACCCTCTCTCACGTATTTCCCTCTTATCCCTCTTCTTTCTTCACCCCCCAAATGAGGGAAGGAATTGATTCACTCGACGCATTACCCTCTCTCACGTATTTCCCTCTTATCCCTCTTCTTTCTTCACCCCCCAAATGAGGGAAGGAATTGATTCACTCGACGCATTACCCTCTCTCACGTATTTCCCTTTTATCCCTCTTCTTTCTTCACCCCCCAAATGAGGGAAGGAATTGATTCACTCGACGCATTACCCTCTCTCACGTATTTCCCTCTTATCCCTCTTCTTTCTTCACCCCCCAAATGAGGGAAGGAATTGATTCACTCGACGCATTACCCTCTCTCACGTATTTCCCTCTTATCCCTCTTCTTTCTTCACCCCCCAAATGAGGGAAGGAATTGATTCACTCGACGCATTACCCTCTCTCAAGTATTTCCCTCTTATCCCTCTTCTTTCTTCACCCCCCAAATGAGGGAAGGAATTGATTCACTCGACGCATTACCCTCTCTCAAGTATTTCCCTTTTATCCGTCTTCTTTCTTCACCTCCCAAATGAGGGAAGGAATTGATTCACTCGACGCATTACCCTCTCTCACGTATTTCCCTCTTATCCCTCTTCTTTCTTCACCCCCCAAATGAGGGAAGGAATTGATTCACTCGACGCATTACCCTCTCTCACGTATTTCCCTCTTATCCCTCTTCTTTCTTCACCCCCCAAATGAGGGAAGGAATTGATTCACTCGACGCATTACCCTCTCTCACGTATTTCCCTCTTATCCCTCTTCTTTCTTCACCCCCCAAATGAGGGAAGGAATTGATTCACTCGACGCATTACCCTCTCTCACGTATTTCCCTCTTATCCCTCTTCTTTCTTCACCTCTCACACTTATTTCGCTCTTATCCTTCTTCTTTCTTCAGCCCCCTCTCCTCTCCTTTCTCAACAACGCTTGACAACGTTTATAGATGCATGCTTTCTTTGTTTAAATTCTATTGTTAACTAATTCGGGAATTAAAAAAGATTCGGGAAATTCAACGTCTCGTTTTAAATAGATAGAACGCCGTTATATTCCTTGAATATATGCATTGTTTTCTTAACATTTCTTGTGTTCGAGACTAAAAACAGTTGGACTGGGATCTCCAATAACACCGGACTTTTTCCTTTAAGCGCCGTAGGCGAAATTTTTGAGAGATATGGATGCATCAAGAAGACGAACGATTTCAAAGGTAAATTGTTGGATTGATGGGATAAAAGTTGATAAGATTATTTTTTTTATTAGCACATTTATGTTTAGCAGATATTGGTATTCAGATCAAAGGTTGCTCCTTTGAGTGCAACAGTATAAAATTTTCAGAATATTGGCAAAACCAATAAGCCAGATTTCTTTTTTTTTCAGCGCCGTAGGCAAAAATTTTGGGAATTTGGATTTGGCAAAAAATACCAAAATGCGATGGAGTCATGCACCGTGAAACTGCTGATTAGTTGAATTGCGTTGACTTCTCTTTGGAAAATTTCATAGAGATTTAATTTTTATTAATTAAATTCGATATTTTTTAAGTAATATAATTACTTTAAGAAAAAGTTTTTACTTTTTATTGTCAGAAATTTTAAGCAATATTCGAGGATGGAGCTGCAATTTAAAAATTCGTATCAATTTTCAAATCGGGATCCCGATGTTAGAGAATATAGAGGAATTGGCCAAAATCTCTTTCTCTGCTCTATCTTAGAAAAATGACAATTGAAACGTTGGCAATCTCTGATTGGTGGGCATTATATGTAAACGTCTATTAGAGGATTCCACATGGGAAGATAGAGAGTTAGAAAGGGAGGAGTTTCAGACAAATCCTCGTAATTTTTTACTCTCCATTCTTCAACTCCTCCCATATTTAGCTATGTTTTTAAGTCAGTCAAAATCTCTATTAAACTCGCATTCATTTTAAATTTAATTAACCACTTCAATTTGCTATCCGAATTGTTTGCCTTTAAGTTTTACTCAACTGAGCATGTTTAAATTATAAATTAATATTATCTAGCCTTTATCAGAGGGGAAATAGAGTAGATGTTATATAATAGTTTTAACTGCTCCCAAGGCCAAATAATATAAAATCTCTCAAACAAACTTGAATCTTGTTGACAAAATATTTTGTCAATATACATCCTATCCTATCCCTCTGTTGTGAATGGAAGGATGTGGATTGTGACAAAAGTGTGTGATGTAGATTATATGGGAGGAATGTCGACTGTAACTCTAAAGTTTCTTTGAAAGGGCTCCACTGCCACTTTTACCGTCGTAGAACACCCACACCTTTTATAAAATTTCATAATCAGCTTTGCTTTTTGGCTTGGTTATGTCTTTAATGAAGTAAAATATTTTAATTTTTATCCAGAGGAACAATGATTCTTCTTTCAATTCTATTTCAATTTGGCATAGCCTGGTTGCTTCTAACGGATTTAAATGGAATGAAATCTGGTAGTAGTAACACTATTACCAAAGAAATGGGAAAGAAAAGAGCTTTGGTTATTGCTCCCAACTTTCTTGAAGTTCATTTTAAAATGCTCAGTGTCTTCGCCAATGTGCTGACCGAAAAGTTTAATGTGGTGGGTGTTAGAAATATATAATTATGGTCTGCATTGTAGATATTATATTCTGATTTTAAAATTTTACTTGAACATTTTATTTATAAAATTATGCTTTTATAAAATATTCCAATTATTATATTTTATTTCCAAATTTTTAAATCCTTCCGTTGAAATATTATTTAACTAGGATGCACGCCGAACGCTCAGAGGCGGGGGAGCAAAGGGGTTCGGGTCGGGGTTTTAATTAAAAAATATTTTAAAAAATGCCCAAAGGTGTTGCTCTTATAACATTATAGACATAAAAAAATAAATTTAACATCGAAATATTTTTATGAGTAATTTGTTGTCACCTCATGACAATTTTAACATTCTATAATTTTATTAACTTAATTTTTAAAAAATAAATTTATAATAATAATTTAAAAAGTTTTAAATATTAAGCACTTTCTAATTCTGAACACCAAAAATGTAAAAGTTGGAAAAAATTTCAATTATGGAATTGATACTGAAAATTTTACACATGGAGACGGAAGAAATAAAGAAGGCGGAAATACATATCAAATTATGAGTATTTCAAATGAATATCCCAAAAAATTGGACGAAGGCGTAAATAGTCTAGAGAATAAATTCTTAAAGAGAGGATTTGAACAGAACAGTCAAATTCTCACAAATGAAGCCTACACCGTGTTTGAAGGTTAAAATTCCTTTCCTCAAGGCAATCACGAAATGTTTATCCCGTGCTTGGTTAGAGTCAATTCAAACTTTCTTTTTAATTACTCATCCCTTGGAGAAACTTCTTGAATTACTTATTTCCTTCTTTCTTTCACGAACTCCGCTCCGAGTATTTTAACATCCTGACTCCATCTCAGCTAATTCCTATTTGATTCGTGTAGCCATAACCAATACTGGTAAAGACTAATTTAAACATTCAAGATTTGTTCAATAAAAAACAACATCTTATTTATGACCTGCAGGATGCAGAGTTCGATTTGGGATTTTTTGACACTTGGGACACAGGAGCTCTATTTATTTTCCACGAAGCAGGAATTAAAAATGTTTTTGGCATTAACAACACCCAACTTAATGCTTACCAATTTAAATATGCTGGGAAGGAGTTTCCAAAAAATGTTCCAGGTTTTTATCAAGTATATGACAAAATATTAGTCCGGTAATTTCAGAAATTTATTCGGCCCGAATAGGCGATAATGAATTATTTAATCCTAACCGACTTATTATTACCTATGCAATGGAAGGAAGACAAAAACAAATACTTGAAGAATATGAAAAAAGTTTAGAAATCTTCTCATCTGTTCATAAACAATTGGTTAATTAAATTAAATTTAAATTCTAAACAATTTCGGGTGTTTCCCTTTGTCAGCTTTTTACTTAAAGCAAAAAATGGTCAATCATTTCTTCCTTGAATAATTTCAAAAATTTCCCTGTGACATCATTAATTCAAGCACTCTTCCTCCAAAAATTTCATTTTTTATTTGTAACCAA
Source organism: Meloidogyne enterolobii (assembly GCA_963681835.1). Taxonomy (NCBI): domain Eukaryota; kingdom Metazoa; phylum Nematoda; class Chromadorea; order Rhabditida; family Meloidogynidae; genus Meloidogyne; species Meloidogyne enterolobii. Next base: position 2,875,596 of record CAVMJV010000006.1, read on the forward strand.
TTATGCAAGGAAAAATGATTGACCATTTTGTACATAAATTAAATAGCTAACTGGGCGGGGGGGGGGGAGTGAATACCGATTTTTGTTGTAACAATAGTTGGTGGATAATTGAATTCAATTAATTTATAATTTTTGTAGATGAAATACATACATTTAATACTGTTGTATGTATGTATTTTCACTATAATAATTATTTGCATTATCCATATTAATTAACTCCTACCGTAGGAAATTTTAATTAATTACCTGCAGTCAGTCGAAAACGTTCTTCGATCTAATTTGAATGACATCAGAATGTTTTGACTAAATCTCTGAGCTAAATGTTCCTAGACTAGAAGAACCTATACCTCAGATATATCATTAATACCTCCAAAATTGCTGGATTTCCTTCAATTTTCGCTTTACGATTTTCGAAGATTTTTCAGTTTCGAAACAGCTCTGGTCATTAAATGAATAGATAATAGATAGATATATGAATTTTACAGGACGACTGGTTTGAAAAAAGAAATCAACAAAACCACTCAACAACAAAAGGTCAACAAAACCTACCAACAACACAAAGCCTTTATTCTATGATTAAAGGAATATTCCTTAACGGGCATGAATTGTTTGATTTTCCTTTAGGTGAAAACAAACCTGAAAATGTTTTTTATGTTGGTGGAATTCATTTGAAAGAATTTAACGATAAAAAGGCAAGAGTTTTTTAAACATTTAAATAAATAGAGCTGTCGGTTTCCACAAATTTTCGGGTAGACGAAATCGAATGACAAACCGAACCGAAACTTTTAACCGAACCGAGAAACCGAACAGAAAATCCTGAATTTTCTGATTATGTTTGAAATAAATATTTAATAAACAAAACGTTATTGTTATCGTTAATATGCGACAAAATTCGGGAGAATAAATAGAGAACAATAGGAAAGGACCTAATTTAGTAGGACACAACAACCATTTAACCAAGATTATTGTTAGAATATTTTTACTTATTCTTGCTCTTTCTCCAAGTATGGACATAATACTTAAATATTTTTATTTTCAAAGGAACCGGAGAGTTCAAACAAACAATTGATTATGAGCATTGAATATTGTAGACAGATTGCTCAACCAGAAACCATAAAAATTTTGGAAAAATTCGTGGCGGCTATTAAGAGTGTGTCAGATTCGAAAAAAATAAATTTAACATTAATTTATGATTGTAAAGCAGGAGGAGATGATTTGGAAAAGTTAGAAGAAGTAATGATAGATTTAAAACATGAAATTAAAAAAATTTCAGACATGCAAAAGGAATTGGGTAAATTTAAAAATTGTTATAAAATTTTAGATGTTTCTACTTTTTAGCAAAAGGTAACACAATTCTTTTAATCACCAACAGCAGTGGATACCAAGTACTTGAAGCATTTTATGAAAATGTCCCAATTTTATCTCTGCCTTATATGGTAGATCAATTTTATGTTGCTGAAGCCTTGAAAATACCTCATGAAATAGAAATCGAGAATTCCGCTGATGGTGGAAAGCCAATTAACGGAGGAGATCACAAACATGGGCAGAAAATGGACGGAAATGGACGAAGCAAATCCCCTGTTCGTGGAAGGTCCCCTGCTCAATCAGAAAATGGACGAAGCAAATCCCCTGTTCGTGGAAGGTCCCCTGCTCAATCAGAAAATGGACGAAGCAAATCCCCTATTCGTGGAAGGTCCCCCGCTAAAGGCAGTTCTCATGCTAGACCTTCAAGTTTGGACAAACATGGCGAGAATCATCACTTAATTGTTAAACAAGAAGTGGTTAGACTTGCTCCAACATTAAGCTTCAACAATATGTCAAAGAATATTAAAAAGAGTGGAGATAATGAGGCTATTGAAGACATTGCAGATATTGAAGCGGTATTGGAAGAGTTGTTGGATGGCAGGTAATTAATTTTTAATATATGTAAATTTGAGAATAATATTGAAATTTTGTTTCTGTTCTTTATTTTATGCTCACAAAAGCCTGCAGGCTTTATCCGAAAGTTAAATTATTTATTTAAAAAAGAAATTATTTTTTGAAAAATAGAAAATTTTTATTTCAGTCACAAGGTAAAGGTTAACAAAGTTCATGAATATTTACGCCAGACATTGAAAAAGAACAATCCAAAAGATATTTTCCTCGCTAAAGTAAATGAAGCTCTTCGCAATTCTAATGGAGAAAATGAACTGGATTGAAAAGTACTGGATTGAACAAGAGTGAAAAGTAAATTGTAAAAATGTAAATATTTTTATTTATCGAGTCTGTCACTTTATAATTTAAGTAACATACCCCAAAATGTTTTACTCAAAATCTTCTTTCAGGTTCGGGGTCGATTATACGTTTTTCATTACCCCGTTTTTATTCACAAATTTCGGAATTATTTCATTGTAAAAATTTTTAAAGTCCCCATTTATGTACAGTAAGAGGAAGGTAAATGTTTAATATAGCGATACTGCTTCATTGATGCTTTCACTCTTTTAATAGTTTCTAGACGCCTCTTAGTATACCTCTTGAATGCTAACAACCTTTATCTACCTCTTACTCACTATATGTCACAAAAACTGTAGAACCCTTCTACATATATCTGATGTACCGATGAGCTATGAATTCGATTTGAAGTGTTATGAGAATATAACTCAAACTGTTAAAATTCCTATAACTCTTGGGTCTATAACTTTGAGACATCAAAAATTTATAAATTGAATATTCAACATATCTTCGATGTACAGCCATTATTTGAAAATTAATTTCTTTTAGAAAAATCATAGATCTACGGTACATCTGGTATAAACCAAGATTTTAACTTGAAACAAGTAAATACCCCAATGTATTTTATTTATTTTTTTTCGTACCATGTAATTTTTTATTTATTATATATTTTTAACTTTATTTTTTAATTCTGTAGTTTATCGATAAATTTGTAGAGTAAAATTGTTTTATTGGTCTTCGCGACGACAGTAGCGAAGCGGTCGCCACGGCGACCATAGCTAACTTTTAGACTTTGTGGATGGGTAAGAACAAAATGTCATAACTTTGTCAAATCAAGTCAGATTTGTTGATTTTGGTGTCATTCGACTCAGCTCGACGAGCTCTTTCGAATGAGGTATAATCCGCATATTCGAATTTTTACCCCAGAAATGTGCTTACTTGATTAAGATTTTTGACTTCTTGGCCTTCCAAAATTTTCGCTCGGCAGTAAAAGAGAGAAGAAAAAAGTTGAAAAGTTACGTTCAATTTTGCGTGTCACGACACTTGCAGATATGACATTTGCAGACCCGACACTTGCAGACCCGACTTTTGCAGACCCGACATTTGCAGATACCGACACTTGCAGATATGACACTTGCAGATCAGACATTTGCAGATCCGACTTTTGCAGATTAGACCCATTTCGCTCTCTTCTTTACCTTACTTATACACCGTGGAGTGTTTGCTGCTGTGGAGGAATCCTGGGATGCCCATCTCATCGATGATAGGAATAGGATCATGTTACGGGCCCAGAGCCCAGCGACCGTTGACTCCCCGCGAGGCGCGTGCCGCAAAACCCCGCGCGAAGCGCGGGGTTTTGCACAAGTGCCTCGCCGACGCTCCATAGGTCTACGTTGAACATTTTGAACATTTTTTTTCTCCGGAAAAAAGAGTGGTGACGGCGACTCAGCTCGTCAAGACGAATTGGTATGGGTCTTATATTTGATTTTTTAAGATTTTTAAATTTTTTTAAATTTAAAATTTTTTTCAAAAATTAATATCTGCAAAAGTCGGATCTGCAAATGTCTGATCTGCAAGTGTCATATCTGCATGTGTCGGTATCTGCAAATGTCGATCTGCAAAAGTCGTCTGCAAATGTCGGGTCTGCAAATGTCATATCTGCAAGTGTCGTATGACCCAATTTTGAGAATTTTTGCGGAATAATAAGTGACCAGATACTCGGTACTTATTCCCCCCCTCCCAGTCCGCTTCTTACTTTTTTACGGAATGGTCAGTATTTTCTTCCTTGTATAATTTTTGAAAATTTCCCTTATTCATTCACTCACCCTACCTTCAATTCAGGCAATTTTTTGTTTATGATTGCCCGTCTTATACATTTTGCCCTTGTTACTAGTACATAAATAACTGAATAAATCGACGTTCTTTGTTTATATTTAAAGACGGATACAAATGAACAGTAAATTATTGAAGAAAGAGTTCGTGGATGACCAAATACTCAAAGTTCTGTGCGTGTCTTTCAAACTTAAGGAACAGACAAGTCAAGGGACGACAAATCAATGTCGGACAATTCAAGTTTTTACCAAATCACGGAACGACCAAATCATGGGACTTTCTGTCATTTTTTAAAAACAGAATATTTTTGAAGATCAAAATTTAAAAAAATTCTGATTTTCAAAAATATTTTGCAGACAAAATTGAAAATTCAGAATGTTCCCTGAATTGGACGTTCCGAAAGTTGTTAAGACTGTGACTGTCGTTCCGTGACTTGTTTTCGTGGCCGTGCAAAATCAAAGCTTTTCATATATGTATTAAGGTTGGCGGATAGTTGGAAATCTTCGGATAATCCTATATCCGACCCGAAAATTTCCGGATATTCGGCTATTTTTCGGATCCGGATATCCGGATCGCCAACCTTAATATGTATAAATTCAATTTAAGGAAAAATGTCTTCTAACACATTCCTTTGCATCATTTGTTCTGAAACTTTGACTCGTAATAATATATACTCAATCCCTTGTGGTCATGTTTTTCACAAGGAGTGTATTACAAATTGGTCCCCTCAGGTCAAAAATTTAATTAAAAACCTAGCCTTAATTTTTTTCTTTTTAGTCAATGTGGTGCCCTAAATGTGGTAAAGCTACAAATAAAAGGAGTATTAAGCAACTTTTTGTCGAGGAGAATTATGCTGGTAGTTCGAGTGATATAAAGACTGAGGATGGTTCAACTGTGATTAAAGTAGGTTGAAAGATAATTTTTATAAGTAATCAAAAATTGGTCTGAATTTCTTTTTTTTCTCGCAAAAATTTACCGTGTTTGTAGTACTGAATTAGTAAATAATCTATTAAAATTAATAATAAATTAACAGTAATATGGGTCGAGCTCTCTATCGGATGAATCCGTCCTTATACGCATAAAAGGGCGGTTTGCATTTTTTTCATCATTTTTGTGCCTAAAAAGACTTTCTCGTTAAATTCCATTCTTTTTGTCTGTGGCATATTCAAATGATAGTTTTCAATTTTTCCACATTTTTTCAGAAACACAAATCGCCATTATTTGCGTACATTACCAAAAATTAGAGATCGGCTAGATACGACTTTTCATCGATAATTATCGATCAAATGCCAAGATTTTTTATCCTCTGATATCTCTTTATCCGCCGATATCCCTCTTAATCCACAAATCACTTGATATCCTTTCTGATCTCACAAATCCACAATACAGTCTTAATACCTCTAACTCTCGATACACACTCATTGTCAATCCTTCAATATCACTCTTAATTCCTTAAAATCCACTTATATCCCACTTGATCCTTTGATATCAAATACAAGTCCATTGATATTACATTTAATCCGTCCAAATCCACCAATATCCCATTTAATCAATCTTAATCTCATTAAACTATTAGGTCTATTCTGTTATACGTTGGTTATAGAAAAATTTTTGAAAAATCGAAAAATATCGAGACTTTTTTTTCGATATTTTTCGGTTTCGATATTTTTCGATATTTATCGAAAAAATATCGACCGACCTCTTCGGCCGATCTCTACCAAAAATCCCATATTATTTTAAATATTTTTTAGTAAAATTTAACATTGATTTAACATAATTTTTCAGTTATATATTAAACGTATTGAAACTAAGAACGTAGTAGTGCTTGAAAATGTTAAAAATTCTGATACTATCAAAGTTCTTATGTGTATGGTGGAATTGAAGACTGGAATTCCAGTTGATGAACAACGTTTGGTTTGTATAGGTCGAGATATTGACTAAATTAAATAAATTTTAGATTTATGGAGGTAAACAACTTGAACATAATCATAAAATTTCTGATTGTGGTATCGAAAATGGTTCATTTCTTCACTTAGTTTTGCGTCTGAAAGGATGTTGATTTTATGATTTTTTGCTGCCAATTTGATATAAAATTTTAAAAATATTGCTGATTTTTAATATTGAATGTTTTAACTTTAAAATTTTCATTTTTTATTACATATAAATGTTGATGTTCAAGTGTCTAAAGATTTTCTAAAAATCGACGATCCTACAATTTTGAGCAAATTGTTTCTTGGAATACCTAATTTTTTTATTCGGCTTTCGAATAATATTTATGTAATAGAAATAGGTAAGTGCCTGAATGTTAACGAAGAACCCTGCCATTATAAATGACCCATTGGACGAGAGGTCCAAAGTTTTCATGAGAGCTATTTCGTCAATTAGAAATTTTTGGTTAAAGGTCAAAAAACCAAGACCAAAAAATAAAACCAAGACAAACACCCCAAGACCAAGAGCGAAAAAAAACCAATAAAAGTTGTTTGGTTCCAAGACCAAGAGTTCGGACAGCTCTAATTATAATCGTTTAAAAAGTCAAAGGTTTTTTCTAATTTTTTAACATGTTATTGAATTCTATTAAGTAAAGATTTCAAAAACCATTGCTGAATAGAAAACAAACTTTTAAGAATACAATAATTGTGAGAAATTTTGTGGGAGATTTTTTGTAATTCTCGCGCTGCGATTCTTCCTGTTGTTAGAATCATATATTGTGCCCAATAATATGACAAAATCTCGCAAATTATAAAAAAGCGGGAAAAAGCACAGAAAGGAACATAATCCAGTCTTCCATTAATCTAAGGGTTTTGAGTCTAAGAGGTTTAATTTTTTCTTTAAACTTTTTGAAAATTTTTATATTGTTGATTTTTAAAAAAAAATTTTCATTGGTCTAATAGAGGGAATTGAGGTCGTACAAATTTGGGAGTCGGAAATTCGGTCATCTTTTCTCTTTATTTGTAACAAAATTTATATAATACAACAAATTTATTCTTAAACGTGTAAATTTTATTTTTAAAAATTCCGTAAGTATCATTTATATAATTTAATTTCAAAAAACATAACATCAGCAACCTCTCAATTCCAAGACTAAATGAATAGTTTCATTATTTATAATATTGTAATAATCAATTGTACGGCCATCTTCAAGCTCGACTTGGCGATATTTCTAAAAATTATTTGAGTTAATTAGATCGAATATTAGAATTGTAATAATTAAAATATTTATGAAATATTGTACAATTAATTTTTGGTAATTATTTTTTTCGTTTTTTGTATTTTAAACGAACCAAATGTTGCTGATCCATTGGAATTCCTTCAATATATTCTATCATACTCTTAACAACAAGAATTTTATCAGAAATTTTTATGTTTTGAAGAATTATTGTTTTGCCAGTAAGCGTTTTAACATACAACTTAAATAAATGATAACTTTTAAATATTTATCACAGTGCGCAAACTAATGCTAGCCAACCTTTATCGAATATAGAATTTTTTAGGCTAAATCAATTCAAGTGATCCTTATATCATTCTAAAGCTTTATAAGCGGATCTGTCTCCAACCGAATGGATCGGGTCCAGGGATGTCCGCAATTGCGGATTTTCAAATAAAAATTGCGGATTGCGTTTGAGGATTTTTAAGATTTTTACGTATTTTCCTAAATTTTAAGATTTTCGACCGCGGGTCTGAAAAAGGAAGAAAAAATAATTTGGAGAGTGGAGTTCAATGGATTAGGCCAAATTATAGGATATCGATGAATTAAGAGGGATATCTAAGGCTGAATCATCATAGATTCCGTGATATTGTTCAAATCCCATGATACTCAATCCCTTCTAATCCTTAATCCTCAATATCCTCCAAATCCTTGATATATCTTAAAAAAGCCTAGGTATTAGGTATTAAAGCCAATTAATCTCAAAAATTGTTCTAAATCATCCAACCTACTTTAATTTTATTTGATTCAGATTTACTCTGCACATTGTCTAGAGGTTGTAAATTTATTTTCCTGACATCCTTCAACGTTGCAACTTTCCGACATGTAGGGCAATATTTTTTCTTCAAAATAAAAAATAAATTAGATTTTTAATTAAATCTTTCTACTTGTGAGATTATTTGTGTCTTACAATCTTCATGAAAAACATGACCACATGAAATTGAAAACATATTATCAGAAGTCAAAGCTTTAGAACAAATAATACAAATAAATGTGGTAGAAGATATTTTGGGTATCTGAAATTGGTGATTCATATATGTATTAGCCAATGCCGGGACGAGATCCCGAGGGATAAATCCCGAAAAAATCCCGAATTTCAAAGATCCCGAAAATAATTATCAGGGATCACGACCGGGATTCGGGATTTTTTTCAAAATAAAAAATTTAAACTTTTTATGAATAAAGTGCATCAAAATAGAGCTGCGTCGAAATTTCAAATTTCGACGTTTTTTTCGGTACTCTGCGTTTATATACCCCCACGTCCGCAAATGTTTGTCCGCACTTTTTTCCTTTTCCTTCTCCTTCTTTCTCCTCTCACAAGGATGATAAATGGTCAAGCATCAATAAACCCCCATTTTCTTTGTCTTCTACTTCTTTACTCCTTTCATTTTGATTAAAATGGTCAAGTAAAAATAGAGGTCAAGAATTTGGCACTCTTCACTTATATGCCCATTTTTCACCGTGTCGAAACAGAATAAGTATGGCGTCATTCGAAAGAGCTTGGAAAGCTTAGTCGAATTAGTGCAGGTATAAGTTGGTCCGGTACCTAGGAACCGAGATATAGAGCTCGAAAAGGTCAAAAACCTTAGGTGGAGTAAGCTCAGTTTGGAGTGAAAAATACGAAATGCAAGTGATTGATAGCTCATTTGATTGAACTCGTCGAGCTGAGTCGAATAACACCAGAATCAGCTTTATTCGATGATTCTAAGCAAAATTGTGACCAACTGAATTTTCGCTGCAATAGCCTCCAAAATAATTTCTAAAAATTGTTTTATTTTTAAATGACCATTTTAATCAAAATGAAAGGAGTAAAGAAGGAGAAGACAAAGAAAATGGGGGTTTATTGATGCTTGACCATTTATCATCCTTGTGAGAGGAGAAAGAAGGATAAGGAAAAGGAAAAAAGTGCGGACAAACATTTGCGGACGTGGGGGTATATAAACGCAGAGTACCTTTTTTTCTACCGATTTACGATTTTCGAATTTTTTCAGAAAATTTCGATTTCGATAATCTTAGTTTTTTCGATTTACGTTCGATATTCGATTTTTTTGTTGCAAAATTGTATTATCTTTTCTCTTAAGATTTTATTCCTGCGGCCCAAAAAATGAAGAAATTTGGCTGTTTGGCCTTCCAAAATTCTCAAAATTTTCGCCTCCGGCGCTAAAAATGGAAGTTTTTGGCTTAAGGATCTCTCAAAATTCTCAAAATTTTCTCCTGCAGCGCGGATGAAAAGATTTTGACTTCGGCGCATTAAGTTTATGATGGAATTGGAATTAAGAGGTATCCCCAACAGCTACAAAAAATCTGGCTTCATTTTCAAATTTTAACTAACACGACCCGACTTTTCTTTAACCCGGCCAACAGCTTTGATCATCATACAAAACAGCTTTGATCAAAAAGTTAAACTCCAGAAAGAAGTAATAAACAATCAAGCTTTCTTTCGATCTCCGATTTTCGAAGATTTTTTTATTTCGACGCAGCCTTTTGAATGAAAAAACCTTTTGAATGAATAAATGAGAATGCGGAATTGTTTACACTTTTTAAAAAATAAAAAAAGATAATTATTTTTACTCATTCCTGCAACCTATCTTTTAAGAAGAAAATTGCCTTAAAGAGTTTATTTAATATTTAAAATATAATTTTTCTTTTTCAACTTTTTTGCCTCCTTTTGATTGAATAAGAGTAAGGCAATGATTTTCTCATAAATTTTTTAAATAATTTTGTCTGGAGCAATATTTTTAAAATTTTTTGGAATTCCTTTATTCTTTTATCGTTTCTCATTTGCATATAATAAAAGAAAGTAAATTAGATTTATTTTTATTCATTCATTAATATAAATTTATTTTTTTCGAATAAGTTTAATGTTTCTTTTGTTAGTCAAAATCAATCTAACTTACTATAAGCGAGTTAGTAAAAATTCTAATTCCGAGACCAAGATAATTCTAAACGAGCGGAGAGTGAAACTATCACCTCCTAATTTAATTTAAAATTTGGGCAAGTTTGACAAATAGCTCATATACATAGGTTTATAAGCAAGTTTTCGAAAATTTCTTAGGAGAATTTTTGGGTAACTTAACCCATCCATAATGTACATTTTTTAAATTTGTTCGGTAATTTTTATTAATTTGAATATATCTAAATTTCAACACTCCATTCCCCTCCCATTTTTAGAGTTTACCTTTTTTTAATATTTTGGAAAATTAAATTTTAATTGAAAAGATGGTTGAAAATTTGCCTATTTCTGATTCAAACTTTATGGTAATTTTAAAAATTAATTTTTATTTTTTTTTAAATTAAAATTTTAGCAAAATATGCTTGAGTTAGGCAATAATGTCTTGAAAGTTCAAGAAAATTATAATTTAATGATTGAAAAAAATAAATCTTTAGAAGAAGAAATGAAAAAGGTTGGTTTAAAAATATTCGGGTTGATTGTTGAAAAATATTATCAATAAATTTTTATGTTAATAGTAGAAATATAGTAATAATAAATTAAATTATTTACCACAAATAGAAAAATCTACGTATATTACTAATTAATTTAGTATATGATGGATAATGATAAAAAGTTGGAAAATATACAAAACAGCTGTGATCAAAAAATTAAACTCCAGAAAGAAGTAATAAACAAACAAACAGAAAAATTTCAAAATTTAGAACAAGAATATAAAGAAAATTGTCAATCTTTGGAATTAAAAATACAAAAAATAAAGGAAGAAAATAAAGACAAAATTACAAATTTAGAGCAAATGATTTCTGATTTAGCTAAAATAATTCAACAAAAAGATGAAAAAATAAATTTATTGGAAGGGGAAATCAAACAGGTAGTTTAAATACCACATTCCCCACATGTGTTAAAATTTGTTCAATTTTCCTAAAATTTTTGGTAAAGGTCAAGCTTGTGATCCTTCTCGTTTTTCCACTTCACTAGAAAAAAACGAGAAAGAGCATTTTTAACATTTTTGAGTTTTGCAAGGAGGTAATTAAGTGTGCTGAGTCCAGATATAGTTTAAATTTAATATTTTGAATCCTGGGCCCGAATTAAATCTGTCAGTTTAGCTTTTTCAAAAAATTTTAATTTATAATTTCTAAATTAAATTCGAGGTTAATTTGCAAATATTTTTATTTTAAATTTAGCAAATAAGTGAAATTGAACGTGATCATTATAAACATTTATTGGACATTCAAGATAAATGTGATAAAAAAACCGAACAATTTCAAAATGAAATTAAACAGATAAAGGCAGAAAATGAGGCTAATATTAAGAACATTGAACAAAAAAATAAAGAAAAATATCAACAATTGGAGACTGAAAATAAAAACAAAAATAAGAATTTGGAAGAAATTATTAATGAAAAAAAAAGTAAAAATAACTTCCATGCAAAGTGATATTACACAGGTAAAAAAGATGAAAAAATAAATTTATTGGAAGATAAATTTATTTTTGCGGCCCCAATATTTACGGCCCCCGACATTTGCGGCGGTTCACCTTCATTCACCCTATATCTCCTATAACCCTCCAAATCCACTGACTTACAATTCAGTATCAGAATGAAAGGATTTGAGAATTTGAATTAGAATCTATTGATCGATAATTATTGAACGATAAATTAGGATTTTTTATTTTAATTCACATAATTTTTTAATCACCGCCGCAAATGTTGGGGCCGCAAGTGTCACAATAGGGGGGGAGCCTCAAATGTCAAAACCGCAATATTCTGGGCCGCAAGTGTCTGGGCAGCAAAAGTCGCATCACCAAAAAAAATCGGTACTCGATACAGAACAAAGGCGGGTGCAAGGGACAATCACGGAAATCGAAAAACAACCATTTCTCGTCAATTCCCATTTTTCTTGTAATTAACCTCATACTTTTTTTTGATTATATTTTTCTTGGCCAAGAATTATCACATGTTAAAAATGTTTTTTATTATCTTATTTTAAATTTAGCAAATGAGTGATATGCAAGCTAATTATAATAAACATTTTTTGGAATTTCAAAATGAAATTAAGCAGATAAAGACAGAAAACGAGGCTAATATAAAAATTATAAAACAAAAAAATAAAGAAAAATATCAACAATTGGAGAAAGAAAATAAAGACAAAATTTCGAATTTGCAAGAAATTATTAAAGAAAAAGAAGTAAAAATAACTTCATTAGAAAACGATATTAAAGAGGTAATTTGTTGTAAAGTTTATTTAACTAAAAAAACACTAAAACTTTTTAAGTTTGTTTAAATCCCAGTGTATTAAGTAATTCCTCGGTACTTGTGGGTTATCCCAAACCAGTTCCTAAGGAAGATTCTTAAGCCAAAAACTTCCATTTTTAAACCCCAGGCGAAAATTTCGATAAATTTGGAAGATCAAAGGACCAGATTTTTCCATTTATTGTGAAGGAAATTTCGAAAAATTGCGTAAAAATCTTAAAAATCCGCAACCCGCAACTCGCAATTTAAAAAAAAAAATCCGCACCCACAATCCGCAACTCGCAATTGCAAAACCCCCGCAATTCCCGCAGTCCGCAACTCGTAATCCGCAATTGCGCCCAGCCCTGCTGCAAAGTCGGATCTGCAAATGTCGATCAGCAAAAGTCGTCTGCATATGTCGGGTCTTCAAATGTCTCGTCTGCAAGTGTCGTATGACCATTAATACATTGATTTTTTAAAAAAAAGTGTTACCCCGTTTTTAGTATTTATTTTTGGTTAAAGATTACAGCAAGAATAAAACAAAAAGGGGATATAATAAATGATATGCAAAAAAGGATTTAATGAAACTACTGTTTAGGGGCAATCTTAGGTCGACCCTACATAATTCTCGAGTCTTATATTTGTCTAAAATCTATGTTATACAAATATGAATTCAACCAATTTCAGATACCCAAAATGCGTCAATCTAGATGCAGTATTTGTCGCGAACCTTTGACTTCTAAAAATGTGTATACAATTCCGTGTAGTCATGTTTTTCACAAAGAATGTATTAAAAGTTGGATCTCTATAGTAAGAAAGGCAATTAATTCTAATTTATTTTTTTCTGTTTAGGAAGAGAGTTGTCATTTATGTCGAAAAAAAGCAACTTTGAATGATATTAAAGAATTCGTATTTAAAGTAAGTTAGATACATATATATCAGGGGTTGGGGAATTACAAAGGGATATCATGGGAATTGGAGGATAAATAAGGGGAACAGAAATTTGGGTAATATTGAAGAGTATGTATAGCCCCTTTCTTCCTCTGTATTTTTCCCCCTATATTTTGACAAAATGGTCAGACTTTTTTCTTCCTTCCATCCAATTTGCTTTCTAATTTTTGCCTGCAATCAAACAAAAAGGATTTTTTTAGTGTATATTGAAGCATACCGTATATACTGTATTTATTACCCTCCCTCAAATAATTACCCCACCTGCTTTTATTACCCCCTTTAGCAAGAGATCGAAACAATAATTGCCCTCCCTCAAATAATTACCCCCTATTTTTCCTAAGCTAATTTTGAAAATATTTATTAAAAATCAGGCTGTAGTTTAGTCGAGGGCCTGCACCGAACCGGGTCAAATGATATGTCATTCAATTCGTCTCGGCGAGCTGAGTCGAACGGTACCACTCTCCAGGTGCGGAAATGCCTGTGGACCGAGATATAGTTCCCTGAAATTTGAAAAACCAAAGGGGGGAGTAAGCACTTTTCTGGGGTGAAAAATTCGATTTTCTGAATGATAGCTCATTCGAAAGAGCTTCTCGAGCTGAGTCGAATGACACAAAAATCAATGTGATTGGACGAGTTTGAACCGAGATATAGGGCTCAAAATGGTCAAAAGTCATGGGAGGATTTTAGGGTCAAAAATTCGAAAATACAAAAGCATAGCTCATTCGAAAGAGCTCGACGAGCTGAGTTGAATGACACCAAAATCAGCCCGATCCGATCATTCTGAACAAAATTATGAACAATTTAATTTTCGCATGAATAACTGTTTTGGTGTTACTACGGAGGTTAGGTCGGCATTCAAGGCTGAGAATCGGTAAAAAGGAATAGGATTAAGTTACGAGCCCAGACCCAGCGCCCGTAGACTCCCCGCGAGGCGCGTGCCGCAAAACTCCGCGCGAAGCGCGGAGTTTTGCACAAGCGCCTCGCCGGCGCTCCATAGGTTTACGTTGACAATTTCGAGCCCTATATCTCGGTTCAAACTCGTCCAATCACATTGATTTTTGTGTCATTCGACTCAGCTCGAGAAGCTCTTTCGAATGAGCTATCATTCAGAAAATCGAATTTTTCACCCCAGAAAAGTGCTTACTCCCCCCTTTGGTTTTTCAAATTTCAGGGAACTATATCTCGGTCCACAGGCATTTCCGCACCTGGAGAGTGGTACCGTTCGACTCAGCTCGCCGAGACGAATTGAATGACATATCATTTGACCCGGTTCGGTGCAGGCCCTCGACTAAACTATATCCAAAAATCATTATGATTCTATGTAATAATGGGCATTTTAAGGCTCATATAAAAAACTAAATCAAGAGAATAAAAGGATTTTGAGGGGGTATTACGGAATTTGTGAGAATTAAGAGATATTAAGTGAATTTGGGTGAAATTTTGATGGGTTAGACCTCCAATTCCCATTATATCTCCTTTAATATAAACTTACATCTCCAAAAAAATTCCTCAAATCTATCTAGGTTACACTTTTATAAGTAATTTTTGAGCATTTAAGTATGTATAATCCCTAAATAGGAATTATATATACTTGTATACATGCTCATCGTGTCTTTATATCTCCTAGGAAGGTAGCATTGGTGTAATAGTACCATCTTGGGGTATACTATATATGAAAATATTAAAGGAATATAGAATATCTGTAAAAATTTAATATTTATCTCTAAATTCGGTAACATATTGTATAACACTGTTCATATATTTATGAAAAAAATAAAAAATTTACAGGTCGAAATAATAATTGCCCTCCCTCAAATAATTACCCCGCCTGCTTTTATTACCCCCTCCAGCGAGAGATCGAAACAATAATTACCCAGTGTAATTAATACAGTTTTTACGGTATATTTATTGAAGGACTTGGGGATTAACCTACAGATATGACTTCATTGGAACTTATTTACGTTAACTACCCACCCTTAAATTTTGCCCGATGTATTTTGTATATGGACAATTTATATATCATTCCAAAGAGCTCGACGAGCTGAATCGACTGACACCAAAATGAGCCGCAGTCTCATGTCTAGGCTGAGACAGATGGGCTCAAAATGATCAAGGCAAACCTTGAGCAAAACTCCGACGTTCCGCGAGGGTTTTGCTACACGCGCCTCGCGGGAAGGTAACGGTCGCTGAGTTATACACCGGTAACATAAACCTATACCTTTTTACCGATTTTCAGCCTTGAAATGCGGACCTACCTCCCTAGCCGCATAAAAGCAGTTATTTCAGCGCAAATTCAGTCGGTGGTAATTTTGTTCAAAATCATCAAAACAAGCTGATTTTTTACCATTCGACTCAACTCGTCGAGCTCTTTCGATTGACATAAATATTGTCCAAAGCTGAATGAAAAATCCCCTGGTAAAATTTTGGGGTGGGTGGTTTTAATAAAGTTCCGATTTCATTTACCATTAATCCGTCCAAATCACTTTATATGCAAATATTCTCCTTTTCTTACAACTCATCTAATCACTACAACTCTGAAGATATCTTTTAACGATAACAAATCCCTCCATCTTCTTTTAATTCACAAATTCTTTCCTCATTCTCAAATCCTTTATACATATTTATCTGAATCCCCGATCCATCAGAATTCCATTATATGCCTAAATCCATCGATATCCACAGATATATCTCTTGATTCCTGATATACTTCTTGATTACGCAACTGACCCTGATCTTCACTAATCCCTTCAAATTCCTTGATATCCCTCTTAATACTTGTTTATCTTAGTAAATCAACGGTGCCATGATTTGAAAACACAATGCCAAAAAAATTAAATATTTTATGGAAGGAGGGGGGGAGTGGGCTATTTTTTCAATCGACATCTTGAGAGGGGGTCTATTTAAGAGGAAGGAGCGATTTTAAAGAAAATACGATAATAAATATTTTGTTACATTTAATTTTTATAATGTTATTTTAGTTAAATGTTAAAGATTATACTGATAACAAACTTGTTCTCGAAAATATTAAGAGTTCTGATACAATTTATGTCATTAAGTGTATGATTGAAATGAAGAAAGGAATACCTGTGGATATACAACGTTTGGTTTGTAAATAATTTATTTTATTTTTCAATTTTCGGTGGTCTGTATCTAGGTCCAAAGTTAAGACCTGGGATTGATTTTGGTGTCATTCGACACATCTCGACGAGTTCTATAACCTAAGACTGGCTGACCATTTTTTAATACTTTTAGAAAGGAAAAAAGGGTGCGGGGTACGAACCGAACTATTACCATGGTCAGCAAAACAGAAAAAAAGGGGGGGGGTAAAATAATTATTTTTTTACAATAATTTTTAGCTATAAAAATCCTATATTAAATTTGAGAGTTGTTGTCTGTTTGTTTGTTTGTCCGCAGCTTTGAATTTTGCTGTGTTTGGCGTTGTGTTTTATTTTTAATTAAAAATGACAAAATATCCCAAAGTGAAAATAGTGTGTATTTAGAGAAGTAAAGAAAGAATGTGAATTTTTTAGAATTTGTTTTGTATTTTTTAGAATTTTTTTTTGTATTTTTTAGAATTTTTTTTGTATTTTTTAGAATTTGTTTTGTATTTTTTTAAAAATTTCTAAAGTTTTTTGGTTGTTAATTATATTTAAGGTGTGTTTAGATTGTTTTTTTGTTTTGTTTTTTAAAAGTTGGTTTATTTAAAATTTGTTTTTAGGTTCAAAAAATCTGATTTTTATTTACACAACGCGATTTCAAACCGTTGGTTTTTTGTGCGGATCTTTTTATTTAAACAACGCATTATCCAACCGTTGGTTTTTTGTGAGTTTTTTTAATTTAATTATAGTTAGGTTTTAGTTTTTGTGTTTGACATTGTGATACTAAATAATTGAAATTACTAGAGTTTGACATTGTGTGATACTAAATAGACGAAATTACTAGAGTTTGACATTGTGTGATACTAAATAGACGAAATTACTAGAGTTTGACATTGTGTGATACTAAATAGACGAAATTACTAGAGTTTGACATTGTGTGATACTAAATAGCTTATAATGATAGTACTAGCAAGGTTGACATAGTGTGATGCTAAATAGTTGACAGTCCTAGAGTTTGACATTGTGTGACACTAAATAGTTGAAAGTACTAGAGTTTGACATTGTGTGATACTAAATAGCTTATAATTGATAGTACTAGCAAGGTTGACATAGTGTGATGCTAAATAGTTGATAGTCCTAGAGTTTGACATTGTGTGACACTAAATAGTTGAGAGTACTAGAGTTTGACATTGTGATACTAAATAGCTTATAATTGGTAGTACTAGCAAGGTTGACATAGTGTACTGCTAAATAGTTGATAGTCCTAGAGTTTGACATTGTGTGACACTAAATAGTTGAGAGTACTAGAGTGACTAACAGTTGTAGTATAACAGTTGTAGTATATATAGTAAAAAAGTTCTTTTACTATTAACTATTAACTGACAGTTGTAGTATATATAGTAAAAAGTTCTTTTACTATTAACTATTAACTAGCAGTTGTAGTATATATAGTAAAAAAGTTGTTTTACTATTAACTATTAACTAAAAGTTGTAGTATATGTAGTAAAAAAGTTCTTTTACTATTAATTATTAACTAACAGTAGTATATATAGTAAAAAAGCTATAGTATATAGTAAAGAAATATATAAAAAGTATATAGTAATATAGTTAATAGTTAAAAATTAATAGTTGACGATTAATAGTTAATAGCTGAAATTCAAAGTTGAAAATCTTGGTTATCAGTTGATGAGTTAATAGTTGATAGTTAATAATTAATAGTCTGTAACGGGACTAGAATGTTAGTCGAAGAAATGAGACCAAACTTGATAGTTTGTAGACTTTTGAATGGAGATAGATCAGGTCAGATGGTGTATATCCCACGCATCACTCTGTGTTGCGATGGAGAGTACCCATTTGATTTACACAGGCACCAATTTCCATTGGTGTTAGCCTTTGCAATGACAGTGAATAAGGCCCAAGGGCAGACATTAGAAAGATTAGGAATAGATTTGACCAAAGACGTATTTAGTCACGGTCAATTGTATGTGGCCCTCTCGAGGGTTAGATCTTGGAATTCGTTAAGAATTAGGTTATTAGAAACTAATAACGAGAGAAAAGTTATGAATGTAGTGTATAGAGAAGTAATAGATGATAGAGATTAGTATTAGATTTAGAATAAGATTTAGACTTAGAATTGAGTTATTTAGAGATTGTTCCAATCTAACAGGTCGATTTATTTAAAAAACCTTATATATTTTATAATATAAGATAAATACTATTGAGCCATTTTTTGTAAATGAACACCGAGAAAAGACTTGAGTTTGTGAAGGCAATATTTGGATTGAATTAATGTTTCGGTTTACTGATACAAGTGATGAACATGTTGATACACAAAAGGTAATACAAGTTTTTCTTAGTTAATAGTTAAATTATAGTTAATAGCTGAAAATTGAATTAATAGTTAATAGCTAAAAACCGAGTTAATAGTTGAAATATTAATAGTTAAAAGTTGAAAATCTTAGTTAATAGTTGAATTATAGTTATTGTAAATTGACAAAAAGAAATGACTTAAGTGTTCGTGAAGGAAATGTTTCGATTGTACTAATGTTTGGATTTGCTGATATAAGTTATGAATAGTTCAAGACACTTAAGGTAATACAGATTTTTTTTAATTCTAATATATAATTTTACGCAGCTATCAAGTCTTGAAGAGATTATCTGAACTATCAACTATTAAGTTTTGAAAATTATCAACAAGCAAGGATTCAAACTATCAAGTTTTGAAAATGTTGGAAAAACCAAATAAGATGAAGGTAAAGTGATGATTATTTTATATGAATAAAGTCCTTGAGTAGAATTGAAAATCTTAGTAATGGTTGAATCATGATTAATAATTAATAGTTTAATCACGGTTGATAGTTAATAGTTAAATCATAGTTAATAGCTAATAGTTGAATCATCGTTAATAGTTAATAGTTGATGAAGATATAATGATGAAGATATAACAAGATGATTAATTGATGAAGATATAACAAGATGAAGATATAATATAGTTAATAGTTAAATCATGGTTAATAATTAATAGTTGAATCATAATTGAAAGTTAATATTTGAAAGCTGGTTAATTGTTAATAGTTGTAAATAAAAATAATTAAATTCTATTGTAAATAAGTTTAAAATTTTAGTTTCAAAATTAAAAATGAGAAGCAATACATGAATTGTTTTGGATGATATCAAGGATTGTCATGGGATTCCATTCAGAACGGCACAAGATCAAGCTGAATTGTAGAAAAAAAACAAGATGAAGATATAAGAGGATAATTATTTTATTTGAAAAAAAGAAAAATTATTTGAGTATTGTTTTTCTACTAAACTAGCAAAAGAATGCTGGAATGTTGTAAGATTTGTACATAATATTACTATTATTTTCAAATCATGCAATATTTCAAAATTTGTTTTGTTAGTTTTTTTACACGTTCTTCCCAAATATATATGTGTTATTGATTGTTTTTTTGTTTTACGTTTTTTTAATGTTTTTAAAATCTGTTGAAATTAAAGTTTTAAATGTTTATTAATGTTTTTAGATGAATTTGATAGTTTAAGAGTTTTTCATAGGAATTTGATAGTTGAAAAAGTTGAGTATTAGAATGTGTTTTAAATGTTTTTTGTTTTGAGATTAATGAGATAGTTTATATGTTTTCCATTAAGGAAGTCAAAGGACATGAGAAAGTTTTCAAGGAATGAACGGTAATAAGTATTTGACTTGAGTTTGTTATGACTTAGGAAATGGCTAGCGGAGGAGCTCGCCCGAAGGGCGAGCACCTTCGCTAGTTATTGTAAAAAGTCGATTGCTTTAAAATCAATGGAATTATGACGGTGTTACGACAATTGCGGTCTCGGATTTAACAATTGAGGATTAAATTTTTTTTAAAAATTTAAAAATGATTGAAATGAATCCCTTTTTTAGCACTGAAAACTTTAAAAAATATTAAATTGGTAATTCTTCGGTTTTCGCCCCCCTCCTTTTTCGTTCCTCAAAGTATTAAAAAATGGTCAGTCAATCTTAATCGAGCAGTGTCGAATGACACCAAAATCGAGGTGATTGAACAAGAGTTGACAAAGTTATGACATTAATTATACCTATCGAAGTCGGCACTTATGTTATAACTTTGTCAAATCTTGTCCAAGCACGTCGATTGTGGTGTCATTCGAATCAGCTCGACGAGCTCTTTCGAATGAGCTATTATTTGCACAAACTTTTTTTATTTCAAAAAATCACCCCTGTGGTTTTTCAATTTTCAGGGGTCTGTATTTCTGTCCAATCAAGTCGGATTTTGTTGATTTTGTTATCATTCGACTCGATGTGTTCTATAACTTAAGTTTGACTGACCATTTTTTAATACTTCGAGGAACGAAAAAGGAGGGGGGCGAAATCCGAAGAATTACCATTAAATTTTTTAAAAATTTTATATCCGCAATTGTCGCATTCGTATGTGCTTATCCGTAATTATCGTACCGCCATTCTTACCTAGTTCGAAGAGCTCTTGAATGATATACAATTAATAATATATCAGACAAAAAAGCTCAAAATGGTCAGCAAAACAGAAAAAAGGGGGGAGTGTGTAAATAAGTATTTTGATTCATTACGATAATTTTTAGATATACGGAGGTAGGCAACTTGAAGATTACCGTACAATTGCTCATTATGATATCGAGGATGGGGCAACTATTCATGTTGTTATGCGTATGTCAGGTTGTTGATTTTATATATATATTGGCGAGAGAAAAATGTTAAGAATTTTTAAAAATTAAACTGATTTTTAAATAAATTGTTTTGAAACAAAATGTTTTTTAACCAAAGCTTCATAAAATTTTTTTGATAAATTTGTTGGATTTAAAAATATTTAGAGTAAAAAGTTTGTAGAATTTTTTGTTAATCTTGTTATTAATTTAGAACAAGATTTAATAATTCCCATCGATATTCCCTTTAATAACTTAATATTCAACGATGCCCTATGTGTAAATTTAACTGTAAATTAAAAGAATATCAAAACAACGAAAATTTTGGAATGCCATGGGCCGTTGTTTTTCCTCTATTAGCGCCCTAGGGAAAAATTTTGGAAATTTAGACAAAATCTTCAACCGGAAAATGCTTTAAAAATCAACGCAAATCTGAAACTTTTATCAAAATTACACTTTTCATCCTCTTAATCTCCAAATTCTACAACAAAAACAAATTTTCGTCCATCTCTGGTAGCGTTACCGTTTTCGAGTAGGGCCGACGGTCGAGGCACTTTTTCGAGCATCTTTTTATCGAGTCGTGCCTGTCCGAGTCATTTTCGGGCCTAACTTTATCGAATCAGGCCATACGAGTCTTTTTCGGGCCAAATATCTTTGGCACCGCTCGATCTTTTGGTCCGAGCCGGCCCACTTTGGCAGCCCTAATCTTTGGCCACAAAACAAAAATCTTTTTTTAGTCAACAACCTTTATTTAATATTTAAATCCTTAAATAAAATTGAATAAAAAAACTATAAAATAAGTTAACTATCATTTAATGATAACCCTTTAAATTATTCAAGTACTCTCTAGATATTCCTTTCTTAATTAACGAGGCACTAAAAGAGATTTTCCTCCATCAATTTTAAGTAATTCTCCAGTCGTGAAAGTTGCATCTCTTGCAAGATAAAGAATTCCTTTAGCAACTTCCTCGACTGTTCCACAACGTCCTAAAGCGTGACCAGCCTTTCCACGTTCAACAAACTTTAAAAGAATTTTTTTAGTTTTTTTTAATTTTAAATTATTTACATCTTTATATTCTTCTTCACTCATATAAGCTCGGCGATGCAAAGAAGTAACAATTAATGCTGGGCTTTAATTTTTAAAAATTATTAACTATCTTGTGCTGGTGGTTTTGGTTTCGAACCAACAACCCTAAATATGAGCCTTAGTGTAGGCAACACGAAGCCATAATAATTCTGTTCAATGGCAAGGAATATTTCCCAAGTAATACCTAATTGGGGACGAAAAAAAACAAGGGATTTGTGTTCAAATTAGAGAATGGACCGAGACGCATCTCGATCTAAAATCTGTTATCAAGGATTTTTAGAGATCTCAATTCTCGTACGACACTTGCAGTCCGGTCTCTAGTAAAAAGTCTAAAGATGTTTTTTTAGAAAATTTTTGCGAGTTTTGCAGATAACTATATGACAATGTCCGGAAAATCATCCCAAAAAATTTTTAATCACAAAACCTTGATTTATATATGTAAAAACTCGAGAAGTCAGAATTATTAAGCATTATTTTTGAATATCAGATAACCCTTTTAAAAAAATCCCAACAAACAAGCTTACTTCACAGCATTAACTCGAATCCCTTTTGGTGCTAATTCTTGAGCCAAACATTCAGTAAATTTGTCTACAGCAGCTTTAGACATACAATAATAAGTGACAGCCGGGAACTATTTTTAAATAAAAATTAAACAAAAATTTTAAAGGAGACATACAGCACAAATTCCAGAAATACTGCTAACTATAAAAGAGGAATTTTTACAAAATATATTATTTACAAATAAATAACCGTTAACAATACTTCCTTTAGTTTTTTCGAGATAAGGCACAGCTAATTGAGTTAAACGAATTAAACTTTTAATTAATTTTTTTAAAAGGTTAAATCTTCACACAAAAAAAACCTTTTAACATTAACTTCCATTAAATCATCCAAAACAGATAAAGGAGTTGTTTCAGCCCCTCCTCTATCTATTATTCCAGCATTATTTACCTTAAAAAATGTGTGTGAATGGAAAGTTTAAAATAAGTTTTTGCTGTTTTAGTTAATTTAGATGGGTCAAAGCCTGTATTCTATTACTATTTTATTTCCTAGGTGGGTACTGCCGAAGTAGGTGCGGGCATAACGGCCCAAAGACATAACTTGCTTCAAGATTTCCTAATCTTAACAACTTTTGTATTAAACGGTTCCTCTCATCGAGCTAATGAGTTTGGTACGAAAATTCGTAAGTGCCGGAAATTTTCCAGAAAGTTATGGCTTTGGGCCTTGGGCGTGTCCATTCCTAGGCCAATAAAGAAACTAAATCTTATAAATCTCGATTTATAATTTACATGAAAATTAACTTTAGTCTCATACTAGCTAGCTAAAGTTTAATATGAATTTATTTCTTAATCTAAAATTCTCTTCAATAAATTCTATCAACCCTCCCCTCCTCTTCTAAATAGTGAGTCATCCTTAAAAAATGGCATTTCATCCCACTTCCTATCTAACAAATTCTTACTAAAACATCAATTTGCCCAAATTTATCATTAGTTTGTTTGACTATATTATCCAAAGTTTTTTCTTCCCGAACATCTCCAATAGTCGTCACAATCTAATTTTAAAGATTTTAATGCTTTCCAGACATTTTTTCTTGTCAAAAACCTGTTCATTAGACAACCCAAACCCAATACATTCATCAACAACTTGTTTTAAATTAACTTCGTTTCGACCACAAAGAGAAAGTCGATAACCATTTTTAGCAAATAATAAAGCTGTAGCTTTTCCAATTCCCGAACTGGCACCTTTTTATTTTTTAATTTTTTTCAATTTATTTTTTTTAATTTATGTATTAACCTGTTATAATTGCAACAGTTTTAATTGTTGTCATAATTAAAATTTATTTTTCACTTAAATTTAAAAATTTATTTAGAGACGCGGTTGAATGAAAAATAATATATTAAGTAACTAAAATCTATCAATAAATAATTTCTGACTAACCAAAACACAAACGTTCATTTTGGTAATTTATTAATTGGTTCAGTTACTTTAATTTTTCTTTTTGTCAGAAATTAAAGGTGTAATCTCTCACTTTGAACTCGGCAATAAAATTCGGCAATAAAATGATAAAAATAGAATAATGTAATATGTATTCTTCCTTTTGGTTTTATGAATGTTGTGTGCCCTTGGACCTTAGATTTTTAAATTCCTTGCCTCCTGCGCTAAAAATTTTAAATTCTATAGTTGAGTGGAAGTATGCTGGGTCCATTCTGTCAAATATACCTAGGCACTATTACCATTATATTCCCTAAGGAAAGCTATTGGGTTGGCCAGACCCTAGCTAAGCCTTTACCAAGCAACACCGGTGTGCTTCCTCTTTGGGGCACATATATTAAAGACTGACTAACTGGGAACTGATTTATCGGTGAAACAATAAACAATATATAAACATAAGCATGTGAATGGGAGGTGACACAGGAAATAAAGATAAATAATAATTAAAGTGTAATGGTTGGGAAAATCCATTAACACATAATGCTCGCCCAAAAGATCACCTTTGCTCAGGCAATCAACGGATATACCTTACACCTCCCTTGCCCACCTAGACCGTCCCTGGTCGTCTTTAAATGTTAGAGTCACCCTTCTATTATCATTTAAATGAAACATGGTATTTTTAAGTATAGACATTTTTTGAGACAACTCTTTCCATTTACATTATTACGTCCTTAATTTGAAGACTGCCGAAGCCTCTTCACATACTGCATAATGGCCAAAGCCTGTAAGTGATCCTTTCAGGTCACTTTGTTTTATAGCGCATAGTTGACCCCATGGGTACATTTTTTTGTTCTGAATCTAGCCGAAGCCATACAGTCTTATTCATATTTTTAACTTGTTTTATGGAAAGAGTTGTTTTAGCTGTTATTTAAGATGACATGTTTCATTTATTTGATTTCTTAACTTCCCTAATAGTTTTCTATCCTATAAAAGTTAAAGGTTTTTTTTTGGTTGCCCAAGCGTTTATTTTATCCTCGTGCCTCTGATTTGGAATAGAGCATTATGTATTGGGTAATTTATCACATTAATCATTTTGGTGTAAATAACTATTTGGGGTTTTTAAAAGTGAATAAACAATATATAATGTGAAATAAAAATAGCGATAAAAGGAAAGGGAATGAAATAAATGTATGTGAAATAATCGAATTGTTAAATTAAACAATGGATACATAAAATTATTAAACATTTAAAATTAAATAAAATGAACCCATTTATTAGCCTAAGCCACTCTCTTCCTTATTTTTGACCGTCCCTGGTCAATTTACTAGTCCTATTTGGGGGGTTTCAATATATTATAAATCAATTCGGGTATACCTAAGTATATTGAAAATAACATTATTGTGAGGATTGGTAGGAAAAATAATTGCTGTAGATTTGTGTATGAGTATTATGGAAAATAAGGATTTCTCCAGTTTTTCCATCGTACTAATACAGATTTAGAGCAGTTATAAATCCTTAGCTTAATTCTGAGATAAAATTTGCCAGGTACTAAAAGCAACCTATAAAAATAAAGATATTTTCTCTGCCGAGATTAATATCTAGTTTTTTTTTGAAAGTCATTTGTAGTACAGCGGAAATTTTACGTACTATTGGGAACATTTAAATTAATAATATGGGGATTGTGGTAAATTATTAAAGTAAAGTCAAGTGCAAATATGAAATAAATGAGATAAATTAAATTTAAAAACAAATTCATCTGTTTAGCCAAGGCCAAAAGCATAAAGTTCCAATTCAGTTTGATTTGCCATCCAAATGATCCACATTATATGAAAAAAGGAAATTAGATTTATTTATTTATTCATTAAACTTTAACCAGAACTTTACCATCTGAGATTACCAATATTCCTTGTGGTGTTGCCAAAGCATCATTTGAATAGCATTGCCTGATAGCCAATTTATTATCTGAATTTGAAATAATTAGTATAATAAAATGAATTATTTAAATTTAAGTTTAGCCTTTTTTTAAAACTTCCTTTTATCTGTGTTTGAGCTCAGATGATTGTTCTATTGTTAACCAAATATTGTTTTCTGAAAGTAGAATCTAGGATTATTATATTTTTTAAATTTCTTTGGACTAGATTTTTAAACGCAACGCCAAAGATTATTTTACAAAAAGTATATAAACTATTAGGAGCCCAATACTTATATTATTCTTATAAAATTCTACATGTGTGCTAAAAGAGGCGTTTTACGATTACCAAAGTAAGCCCAATAATACATATACAACTTATTTAGTTTCGAAATAACTATTTTTACTAACCCAGAAACCGGCCTAAACCCTAATCAAATAATCCTTTATCGTATGAAAGAAATAGCACTAACAAAAATAAATAACAGTCTATAAAATCAAATATTTACAGAGCTTTTTTGAAAAAAAAATAATTATTAAATTTTAATACGATAAAAAAAATTTAATTTCATTTTCTTAAGTGAAGCTAAACAAGTTAAATGTATTTAAATTACAGATGCCAAGGCATAGAAAATGTTTAAAAGGAAAAATACAGAGTATTTTAATTAACCAATTGAGTTTAGTTTTGCCTTTCTTGAACGAAAAATAGAATCTGCCCAAACTAGTTTCTTTTTTAAATTCTATTTATATTTTACTTTTGCTTATTCTTTTGTGATTTTTGGCTTACTATTGAAGTAAAAAAATGAAAGGATTGAATAAGATTAAATAAGATTTGGATTAAAATGGAAAGTTTATTTAGGGAATTCCACATTGAATAGATGTTATAGCTTTTTTGAAGGAGAGTTTGAGCTTAATTAAAATGAATTGTCATACTAGAGAATATAGATGATGAGTCTATGAAATTAATTTGGCTTTATTTATGAAAAAGTCATCAGCCTTAAAGCAAGCTCTGTCAAAATCACTTGTCTTCTTTTAAATATTTAACCATTGAATTAAAAAAAATTTACCCAGAAAATTTGCCTAAACATTTTGGATTTTGTTTCGATAATGATAGAGTATGCTACTTCTTATTGTTTAGACTCATTTATTTTTTTAGAAGTTTTCCCTCTTTTTCTCTAATTTAGGCATAAAGACATATGTATATCATCACATTCACTGCCTTCTTTTTCCCAAAAAATTTCTGAACAGTTTTTAGACATTAGACGGGTTAATAACAAATTAAGCACAATCTTATTTTCAATAAAAAGATGAAAAATAAATGGGGCTTTTATGCGATAGTACGACAAATATTTGTAAGATAGATTTTGGCATGCATTTATTGCAAACTTAACGCAAAAAGAAAATTTTAATGACCTTAAAATATTTTAAGGACTTCTAAAGGCCCCCTGTGATACTAGAAATATAATTTAGTAAAAGAAACTTTTAGTTAGCAAGGGTAAATGAAATTAAAGTAAAGCTAAACATGTAAAGAACACTTATCAGATTCCACTCAAAAAATGTCGTAAAACTTGATGTGATTACTAAGAAAGGTTACAGTCCATAAACAAACAAAGGATGGAAACATTTCAATTACTCCTCAACAAAAATACAATAATAAAATTATGTTTAATCATTTCATGAGTTTATATTGTGGTAAACCCCAATAACACATTTCCAGAATGTTAATCCTTCTCATTCTACAGCAATTTTGATGGTAATTTTCAGAATTCAACCCAGAAAAAGGCCTAAACCACTCGCTAAATAAGTCTCAGACTACAAGAATAGAGGAGAAAAATAAAATGTTAAAAAAAATTTATGAGAACCAATATTTCTAGATTTTAATTCAAGGTGTTAGTTGGAATTAATTATTAGAAGTAATCTAATTTTATTTCTCAAAGAAAGGTTAGATAAGTGCATAATATTTATGAAATATAGTTTTTTTGAAAACGAGAGCTAAAAGTAATGTCATGATCTAATTGGATGGAAATATTTTAACTTTGAATATTATTAGAAAGGTCTAATTTGCTTATAAAAATCATTAATTTTTGACCCACTATCTTTATTAAAATAAAGGTCATGATGTTTAGTATCCCGATTAAGTAATAAAATTCTTCCAATATAATACGGATTAGTTTTTTAACTAATTTAGTTT
This sequence comes from Meloidogyne enterolobii, assembly GCA_963681835.1. Lineage (NCBI taxonomy): Eukaryota > Metazoa > Nematoda > Chromadorea > Rhabditida > Meloidogynidae > Meloidogyne > Meloidogyne enterolobii. The sequence continues at coordinate 2,903,873 of CAVMJV010000006.1, forward strand.
AACGTAAATAATCATTGGTTATGTGAATTTAAAAAAATGCAAGTACATTTGAGAATTATTTAATGCATTCTGACGAAAAGAGCAGGAAATCTAACCGACTAGGTATGCCAAAGTCAGTTGTTTTTTTTCGTTGTTTTAACCATTGAAATTATTATTTTCTAAATCACCCTGAAGTTTTGCCTAGACATCTTTGGTTCAAAATATTTATAGTATGTGAGGAATCCCGGTTCATGTTTCTATTTAGAATTTAAACTTTACGGGCTGGAGCCACATTTTGCTCTTTTCCTTTATTTGGCAATATATCGTATTAGCTTCTCTCGTTTTCAAAATATTTTTCTTTTACTGAAACATACAAAATAAGAAAAATAGCAATCGTACACAATTCATATGTTTTTCAAAGAGATGATTAATACCAAATGAACATAACAATGAAAAACAAATAAAAATAAAAAAATTTCTCAAAATTTTTAGTTAAAAAAAATTGACTGATGGTCTTTTACTCACAAATCAGAGAATTGATGAGTGATCTATTACTATTAACTGGGGTGGAAAAAAGGAAATTGCTTTTGTCTCGTTTTTGATTTTGATAACGTTCTAATACCGAAATTAATTTAACAGAAATATGTCCTTTAGTTCAATGTAAAGTCCAAAATGAGTGAAAAACGAGCAAATTTCAGGATTGAAGAAGCATTCAACTATATCATAAATTGAGAAAAAACCTTACTATTCCGAAGAAAGTTCAAATTTTGAGAGAAAAAAAAATTTGGTCCGTTAAGTTAGATAAATTGCATAGAAATTCTAATAGATTTTTTTAAATGATTTGAATCCAAGACGTGCAATCCTTTCAAGACGGTCTATTTTCTGTTTCTTTGTACAATCTTAATATTTTAAAGTAGGGTTGGTCCCCGACCCCGACTAACCCCGACCCCGACCCCGAACCCCGACATTTTTTGACCTAAAACCCCGACCCCGACCCCGACATTCCCAACCCCGAAAACCCCGACCCCCGAAAGTTCGACCCCGACGACCCCGAACCCCGAAAAATTTTTATGCCCCCGACTCAAACTGCATTAATTAACTAGAGATCGGAACGGGATCGGGACTTTGATGCTAAATATATGAAGGAAAAGGGAAAGGAATATTTATATTTTCTCCTGTTTCCTTTTGTTGGTCGATGGTTGAGTGGTTAGGTTAACTGACTTCAGCCATCTAGCTATTTTGATAGGAATGTTGTTCGAATCCAGGGATGAAAATAAGGCTGAGAAAATTTTTCTTCTCAAAAATAAATATTTTTAAACTATGATCTTGATTTTAAATTTGCAAATTTATTTTTTTAAATATTTTAAACTTGAAACAATATTAAAAATTTTAAACTAGTCATGAATTTTTCAAAATTTTCGCCTGCGGTGCAGAAAATTGAAGAAATCTGTCTCTTGGCTTTCCAAAATTCTCAAAATTTTTGCCTGCGGCGCTAGACTCAATGAAGGGACTCTGTTTGTTCAATTATTGCTGCCCCACTAAAAATCAAATTGTTAATTAATTGATATTGTCTAGTCATTACAGATTTAATAGGTTTAGTTAACTATTTTTTTAGCAAATAACTAAATTCGGTTTTAAAAGAGATTTTCTTCGGAAGGTTAAAGGTTTTCTGATTTATTCTTCACTCTCATTTTAAAACGTCACACTTCTGCTTGAGTAGCAAAAATACTCGTGAGTTTTAGACAAATGGTGCAAAACTTCTCATTCAAAACAAACATTGCAAGTAAATCAATAGTGTAAGGAATGGTGATAGTAAAAGCAAATTTTAATTGTCTTATAGAAACTTTCTTTAGGGGCTAAAATGGATTAAAATTATAATTTAAGAATGATATCATTGGGTAAACAAGAATAAATACTGTTTAAAAAGCCGAATAAAGATGCAAATGTTTAGTCAAATCACAAATTTAGTCACAATATGGAAATTTAAAAAAAAAGTTAATTCTACGTATCTTTTATTCTCGCTTGGCTTTTGTTTCTCCAATGATTTTATAGCCTACACAACCTAATTACGCATTTCGTTTGATCCTCTCAAATCGTTCACCTCTTAATGTAATGGGACCATAAAAGGATCGAACCCTTTTAAACTTTAAAATTTAAAGTTTAAAAGGGTTCGATCCTTTTATGGTCCCATTACATTAAGAGGTGAACGATTTGAGAGGATCAAACGAAATGCGTAATTAGGTTGTGTAGGCTATAAAATCATTGGAGAAACAAAAGCCAAGCGAGAATAAAAGATACGTAGAATTAACTTTTTTTTTAAATTTCCATATTGTGACTAAATTTGTGATTTGACTAAACATTTGCATCTTTATTCGGCTTTTTAAACAGTATTTATTCTTGTTTACCCAATGATATCATTCTTAAATTATAATTTTAATCCATTTTAGCCCCTAAAGAAAGTTTCTATAAGACAATTAAAATTTGCTTTTACTATCACCATTCCTTACACTATTGATTTACTTGCAATGTTTGTTTTGAATGAGAAGTTTTGCACCATTTGTCTAAAACTCACGAGTATTTTTGCTACTCAAGCAGAAGTGTGACGTTTTAAAATGAGAGTGAAGAATAAATCAGAAAACCTTTAACCTTCCGAAGAAAATCTCTTTTAAAACCGAATTTAGTTATTTGCTAAAAAAATAGTTAACTAAACCTATTAAATCTGTAATGACTAGACAATATCAATTAATTAACAATTTGATTTTTAGTGGGGCAGCAATAATTGAACAAACAGAGTCCTAAGATTTGACTTGAGCTGTAGAAACACTTGGCTCTTTCATTGAATTGTTTAGACAGTAATGAAATTGAAAGTAGTTTGAATCTTTGTTTTCTCAAAAAAATCCATAGAATCCTCGACATAGACCAAATAGCCTAATACAGATACTCAGTTGTATAAGTTAGTTTAACACAAAGAAAGTAACACTTTCTTGAATTTATATTGAGGATAAAAAGAATATTTCTATGATCAAATTATTGATTCTATTTTTTGAGAATCTTAGCTTAATAGTTTTTTGAGTATCATTGGAAAACGTTATTTTCTTTGTGTACTAAATCCATAAAATATTTCACAAAAATTCTTTAAATGCTTCAAGAATTACTAAATTATACTTACAAATCAAAGCGCTCTCATTGCTGCCTATGCAAATAACCAGAATATTATTAAAGAATTTCTACTAAACAATTCGGAGAAAAAAAAACTTTTAACAAACTTAAGTAGTTCCAGAGAAGGTCAATAGAACAATGGTTTTACACAATAACAAATACCCATTTTGTTCCCTAAGGACTGTTGATTGTCTTCATAATTATTAATAGCAACTCAAAATTATAACAAAAACAATATTTTCCAAAACAATTCAAAATCTTAACTAGTCTTTTTCTGAAAAAAAATTTTTTTTTTTTACGGAACTCTTACTGAAATCATAAGAGATGAATAGAGATTAAATCTTGTCATTTAATTAAGAATGTTATTGTTTGCTTTCATTGGCATACCTAAAGAAAAGCTTAAGTTCAGAAAGACTTGCTACGTCCCCAAAAGTTTCTTGCCTAGTCCATATAAAGTTTTCCTTTTACAAATAATCGTTGAATGCTCGAAATTTCAATTAATTAATGGAATTAACTTCTAGTAAAGGATCGTTATCAAACATTGAAAAAAATATACCGTATTTACTCGATTAATTCCCGCCCTCGAATAATTCCCCACCTTCTATTAATTCCCCATGCCAGGGATGAGTTGAAAAAAATAATTCCTCGGGGGAATTAATCGAATAAATACGGTAAGTATAATATACAAAGGCTTTCGCAGATCAATGATTATTCAATATAAAAATAAGAGAAATAAGTTTTTTCCCTTTTTTGCAAAACAGAATATAATGATCTGTTATATTACAAAACGAAAACATTTCAGAAATGAAACAGAAATCCCTAAGGCTGCCTAGGCAATAATTTCTAACTTACATATTTAAAAGATGATTTCATAGATAAAAATTTCGTACTTTGCATGTTATTTATATATGAAATGTTACTAAATATTAGGAAAAGTACTAAATTTTGAGATTCCTTAATTGTGAGAGATAAATGTTGAAAAAAATGTTGTGGATTACTAAAAAAAATTAACCCCATCAGAATTTAGAGTATGTAAGTCAAATGCAGAGAATCTTTTTGAAAAAAAACGTGAAATATATTATTGAGATGCATATTTATTGTCTCAATAGTTAAATATCTTTTTTTTGTTTACAGAATTAAATTAGTTTTATGTAAAACCCAACTATTTTAAATGTCAGTGTATTTGTTTGAATTTACTAGATAAGCCAGATAGAAAATGATAGTCAAATAAAAGAGATAAAGTTGTCACCACAGAAGCAGATTATTGAATTATAAAATAAGGATATAAGAGAATTTATTTTATTAAGAGAAAGGAACTTAATAACCAAAATATGTCACATTAAGACGGATTATCTAGGCAGATTGATTTATTTATTATAATATTACTCATTGATTAAGAATAAACTGAATTTTGAGTTTAATATATTTTTAGTATATAAAATACTATGATTTTTTATGAAATCATTTATAGATGCTTTACTCTTAATACATAGAAAATTATCATTACTTCCGGTCTCTTTTTATCGCATGAGTTTTTACTGAATTGTCTAAAACATGGATGTATTTTCTAAGCATTATGATCACGAGTTTAAATGCAAGCGAAAAACAAGTTAAAAACCTTTGACTTTCCGAAGAAAATGGATTTTTTCTAAAGCGCCCATTATTTATTTGCCAAAATAGTTACTAAAGTCCTTTAAATATTTCATGACTGATTCAGACAATACGACTAATATTACACCTTGCTCCTTTGTGATTTCCAAAATACATATTTATGCTTAAATAAATTGCCCTAACTATTCAGTCATAGTAGGTTTTGGCTTCGAGTGTACCAGAGTGTTGACATTAGAAATCAACCGATAGAAAAATCTCGTTCAATATTTTTCTATGTAACAATTTCAATTCTTTTTATATGCGTACGGTCAAATTCTAATTGAAGTTTATGTTGTCTAAACAAAAAAACCCCATTCATATGACTAAATTATTGAGCTATTTTTTAAAGTCCTTTATTTATCCAAATGTACCCATTTGGAATTTTGCTTAAACTATTTAAAATACGAAATCTTGTTAAATTCTAACAATAGAAAGTGAAAAAATATTTTCAGTCTGTTAAAACTTATAAAAATGTTTGATCCCAAGACAAATTAACAATTGATTAAAAAAATAATAGGTCCCCTTTTTGCTCCCGAAGGATTGTTGATTTTAATTCGAAGAATTTTTGACAAAGTTATAAGCGATTACGATAATAGAAAGGGGAAAAATATTTTCAGTCTGTTAAACGCTAGCTGTCCTTGTTAGCTGGCCTAAAATAGTTTATTTAAGAAGTTAATATAGGACCTTCAATCTTGCCAGAAATACGTATTTGTGACGATATAAGATACGGGTACATAATGCAAATTGTAAGGAATGAAAATAATCATAAAGTTATATTTTAACCTAAATTTATGACTATGCTTAAATATATTTTTTGACACAATTGTATTAGTTATACATATGTATAAAAGTATATGTTTTGCACCTAGAGTTTACCCATTTCCTTGAGGTTACTAATTGAATGAAAAGTCAAATATGTATGTGAAATTTAAAACCCAATTTATATAATAGTTCTTGAAGAAAATCATATTGAGAATAAAGATAAACATGAGAAGTTTTTGAGTGACAGAAAACTGCCTAGGCAGACCGATTTTTTTGATTATTGATTAAAAATGTTTTAAATTTCACTTAAGAAAAAAAAACTAGAGGATTAGATAAAAATATTAACCTTCTTGAACAGGATTTTTAAGTATATGAGTACTTTTCACCCCCTAAATGCATTGAGAAGTGTAAAAAGGATGTTAAGCTGTTATTCTATTGATTTCAAAGTACTATTTGCATATTAATAAATTATTCATTTAAAAATGAATATTTATGGTTCAAAAATCCATTTTATTCCCGAAAGATTGTTGATTTTGCCTTCCTATCTAATCATTACGATAACAACCCAAAATGATATGCAGAACATAAATTCAAATACTTTAATTAAATTTTTTTTTAACTTGACCTTTGTCATCGGTTTACTCTTAGTCATTGTCATGGCTAAGACGTCTAATTCAAAATGGCATATTTTGAGAGCATAATTAAATTTAATAGGGAAATATGAAGGTCAATTATGGAATGAAAAATAAAAACTGGATTTAATTCTAATCTGTAACTAAAATAAAAGCTTTGAGTACTAGTTTACATGTTTTAATTATGCCCCAATATCATGAAAATGAAATAATTCGAAAAATGAACGACTGAAAAGTAGCATGAAAGTAATTACGAAATACTTTTTCCATTTACTAACAACTTAACTTTGGATTAATTCTTAAATAAAATCCTTAATATTGCCCGAAGACTGGTTATAGAAATTTAAAAATTCTATTCATGTGATAGCGACAAACAATAAAAAAAATTTTTTTAACATAAGGCAAACAAAATAACACTAACAATATGTTCTTTAAGTTGTAAAATTAAATTATTGAAAAATAATTGTTCATTACTAAAGCAAGTTAGGCTTTAAGACAACAAATTGCCAAACTAATCGTGAAAAATATTTAAAAATGCATTTTCAATACTATTATAATCTCTAACTTATCTATTAACTTTAATAAATAGAAGATAAAACGATAAACTTTGACTTTAAATATTTCTCCATATTTTCTCGAAAATGTGATCAGAACAGAACTCCTTTATTTTTTCATTTATATAATTAAAAATTAAGCATTTAGTTGCCTAGGCAAGGAAATTGTAAATTTTTTTGAAAGAACTCACATTATAATAGAGAATTAAATATATTAAAAAAATAGATTAAGCTACTATATTCCAAAGAAAGTATTGTATCTGGAACAGAGTTTTATTCAAAAAAAAATACATGCGATTCTCATAGGAGACATATGGACAGATTAAATTAATGAACTTAATTCTAAATGTGTATTCTCTCGGAAATTGAAAATTTTAATGGTTACTTAAAAAACAATATTTCAATAAATAATTTTTGAATTCCCTAAATATTTAGAAAAAAAAAATAGACTGATAATGAACTGAGGTAAAAAAAATACAAGATAAACAAAATTATTTAAACGTTTTAAACCCGAGGTTTTAATGTATCTAATTTTAGTAGTACCGTTGTAGAATTTCTGTAGAGTAGAGTTAAAAATACGTATATAAAAATCGCTTGAACATAACATGAGAATGTATAAAAATCTTACTGAATAATTATTAATAATGGAAAAAAAATTGTTTGATAAGAAAAGATTTTTAGATTAAGATCCTTAAATTTGCCTAAGCAATAAGTAAAAAAAAATTTAGCAAAAAAAATAATCACTAATGCAATGAATAGTTACATACATCATTCATTAAATATACTCATTTATCTTAAATTACTGCGCATAATTAAAAAAAAATTTACTTTTATTATTTCATTGGAACTTCAGATCTTACTCTATTTATACACCTTTTTGCAAACTGTTTTTTTTTTGAATTCGAAAATTCTTGACAAGCATTGACCAAAATAGCTACGTACAAAAAACGTTTAGACCCAAAACCTGCCGAGACATATTTATCTATCAAAATCTTAAGGGTTATTCCGATTAGTAGAGATTAGCAAATTTTAAATGAAAGAAGACTTTTTCAAAAATATTATTATGAAAAGTCTGATTCCTTGTAAAAAATGTTTAAAAAAAATTAAAATTTCCAGGGTTTCTAAAATGAAACGAAAATAAGACCAAAATTATTTAGCAGGTTCCGAAGCCGAATTTTTTTTTAATTTTCTTTAGACCTTATTTTCCGGATTAATATACAGTACAGATTAAAATTATATAGAGAAATTTAAACAAAAATTAAGTTAACTGTTCATAAATGAATGTATAGAAATCCCGCTTATCCCACAACAAATTTAAATAGGAAAGAGAGAAGAGAGAATTAAAAAAAAATGGAAAAATCTATAGAAATCATTAAGTTGCCAAGGCAAGGAAATAAAATTAATTTGAGCGAACTAAAACTGCTAAATTGCTGATTTTTTTATAGTTTTATCGCTGCATCTGTGTTCTGTTCCATTAACGCGCAAACTTTACAAAATGATAGATTAAAACTGAAAGAATTTGCCATCCAAAAACTGCTATAGCCAGGCTTCTATAGCCCAGGCTTCTAAATGATATCAAAGTTCAGTAAATAAGAGAACTAAAAACAGTTATTGAGAAAGTCCAAAGTCCAGATTTTTTGTTAACCTTATCTTCCAGATTATCACCGTAACAGTATTTCCATATAGATTGGTTAAATAAAAACCTTTGATCATTAATTAAACCTCATAACCGAATATATAAAAATCTCGCCTATCTGCCCTTTAAAAGAAAAAAAAACTGAAGGAGAAAAATCTATATATTGAGCTCCATAACATTTTCAGAGTATTACTGCGTTGTCAAAATTAAACAAGCGGAACTAAAAAAATTTCCGATCATAAAAAAACCTTTCTAGACGATTTAAATATCGAAATTTTAGGTTTTTCTTAGTAAAGAATATGAAATGCTAAATAAAACTTCAAAAGAAACAATTCTAAATAATCCATTTGTTAGCCTAGGCCTTTAAGTAATTAAATTTGAAAAAGGACATTAATAAATCCCTACTAAATAATATAATGGATGAATCATTATTAATGTCTCTTCTTTTTGCAAAAAAAAAAATATAAAAACCTTAGATAATATAAAAACCTTTGAAAAATAATATAAAATCTTTTTGCATGTGGAAATGTATTTTTCTCTGATAATGGCAGGAAATTGTGACTGCCGATTAGAAGTACGAATAGCTTAGATCAATTGTAAAGAGAAATGAATTTCTTAAATAAAAATTTTTAAATGACCTTTGTTATGAAACTCCTTTCCTAAAGTTTTGGGATTTATAGGGCTATAAAATTACCCTACTTAAAACTCTTAAAGTTCATTTGACAAAAATTGAAAATATGTATTCATTGTCTAGGCAAATCTTTTTTTTGAAATATAATGATTTAGTATGACATGAGAGGAAAAAAATAGAAAACTGATGAGTGCCTAAACATCAAAATTAATAAATAGATAAAGAATAGGTTGAATCAACAGAAACCATAAACGAATTAAAAATCATTTTCAGTCCTCCCTAAAAGTTTTGCCTTTTATCAAAATTTTGACTGCACTGTCAACATTGATAAGCTTTCAGCTTTCTTTGTTATATGCATAATTTCCTCTTTTACCCTTCAGCTGATCTCCCCATAAAAAAACTTATTGTTTCACTATTCTTTTTTTTTAATTTTACTCCCCTTCACTTTTTTTTATTATTACCCATATTATTATTAAAGTCGATTTTAAACTGTCCATAATAATGCATAAAATATCGCTTGTTCTTTCTAACAAAATGTATGATTTGAAATAAATGTATGATTTTGATGTATGATTTTGAATGACAGAAAAATAAACTTAAGAGAAAGAGAACCCATTAAGATTCATACATTTGCCTAGGCAGTAGATTAAATAAGTTTATAAAAATTACGCACTGTACAATGAATGTTTTTTAAAATTTGACTTCTTTTTTTTGCTTCTAAAATACTAAGCAAACTTTTTTTAATACTTCATTTCTTTATTTATTTTATTGATGTCACGGGGGAGGGCGAATCTCATGCTATTTTTAATTATTTAAAGAAATTAATATAACTGAAACAAAGACTTTTTAAATCCTAAAAACTGCCTAGGCACATTTAACATCTAAATTCTTGAGCTTTTTTTTTGATTGGAAAAAGATAAGAAATTCTAAAGAAAATTTTCAAGAAATGACATTGTAAAAAAATAAGCAACTTGTAATAGCTTAGGCTTTTAAATGACTGTTTGCAAAAATAAAAGCTATTTGAAAAGAGGCGAGATTATATGAAGATGAGTCACTATTAATGAATTTATAATTATACATGTGAAAATAGTAAAAAAAATGTAATTGAATGTCACCGATTAAAAGATCAGACAGAAGGAACCGAAACATAATAAACACATATATAAACAAAGAAAATGAAGCTTGTACTTAATGTCTGTTTTTCATTTGAGATTAAGAAGTTTCCTTAAAGTTTCCATCTTAAAAAAACTCCTAAAATTACCGAAAATTGAAAAAGAATATATAATGTTTAGGTACCAAAAAGAATTTTTTTTTTAATTCTTATTTTCCCGCTAATCTGAATGTTGATTTTTAACAAAAAGGAGTTAATAACAATGTTTTTTGAGAATAAATGAAGTTTTCATTGTAAAATACTAATAGTAAAAATATGAAGACTGCCTAAACAATGAAGATAAGGAATAGATCAAAAATTAAAAGAAATACAAAATTAAATTTTGAATGTACAATAAATTTGGCCTCCATTTTTAAATAAAGAGCTTGCTTTTATTTTAATTGCGCTTAATAAAATTGCTGTTATCTAATCTTCGAGTTATGTGCCTTTGCTTTTTCTTGACTAGAAATTTATTTATTTTTGAAATACCTAAATATTTTACCACTTCTTTTTTTTTATTTTCTAAAACTTCCTATCAGCCCATAAAATCTTTTCTAGCTATTTGCTAACATCCATTCCAACCTTTTATCTTATTAATTAAAAAGTTTTCTTTTTTTTTAATTCTCTGAAACTATTGACAATATGTATATGGGCCTGCTCAATTTATATTTCGTTTGAACTGGGGCTTTCTATTTCTTAATACATAATCCTTATAATGGCCTAAACCTAAATTGGATGCCTGGGACTTCCTATACCGTATATACTCTATTAATTACCCTGGGTAATTATTGTTTCGACCTCACCCTGGAGAGGGTAATTAATAGAACCGGGGTAATTAATAGAGGTTATTTTAGGAAGGCTAATTATAACTATTTTTAAGGGGGTAATTATTGTTTCAACCTTTCGCTGGAGGGGGTAACTAATAGAGGCGGGGTAATTATTTGAGGGAGGGTAATTAATAGAGTATATACGGTAATTATTCTTTTTAATTTTAGACTTTCTTTTTACTATGCCCATTATTATTCAACTTTTAATCCTTCAAATATTTTAGTCTATTGGAGGATATAAGCTACAAATTAGAGAAATTAATAAATACTTAAATAAAGTTAAATTATATTTTAAAGTAAAAGGAACAGTGCTAAAATTGTAATTCTAGAGAAAGAAAAAATATATAAAACAAAATTGGGTATTTAGAATTCTAAAAACTAGGGACCGTTTATCCAGCTTATAACTGAAAATGTTAAATATAACTGAAAATGAACTGAAAATGTCCATTTTTTTGAAAAACTACTTATTTCTCACAAAATTACTGGGCATACCTCATTTAAGTTTTCTTTATTTTTCTTTTTTTTTACCGGACCCATGCTATTTATGCACTCTATCGATAAATCTGACTGAAAAGAGAGAATTTTAGATCCATAAAAAAAAATTTTTGTAGTCACTTAAAGTGGATTTCAAAAAAAAAAATTTAAAATAAAAAATTTCAAAAACATAATGAAAAGTAAATTATAACCGTTAATATAGCCTAGGCCATAAAAAAAATTTCCCCTAAAAACAACAATGAAACTCATTTAGTGAGAAAAAAAATGTTTGAAATATTAATCACTATTAATTACATTTTGCAAAGGTGAAAGTATAAAAGAAATATCATGTAAGGAGATTGTAGTTGCCGATAAATATGTAATAGTAAGCGAGATTAAACTATTATAATGAAAAAAATATATATAATTTTTCACACAATGGACTTTGTTCTGTTTGAGATGATTAATAAACATATTTGCTTAGTTTACCAGATTTAAAAAAAAAACTCCGAAAATATTCTGAATATCTAAATAGGTATATACAATGCCTAGGCAGACAAAAGTTCTATTTCTTCCCGTTAATTTAGAATGTGAGTTTTTTTAAGCAAAGGGAAGATTGAAGAAGTAAAAAGAGACTTTTTTCTTAAATGAAGTTAATTTTAATATAAAATGAATGTTAAAAATACTAGTAAATATAGATAATGAATACATAGATTAAAAGTTTAACGGAAAACAAACATAGGTAAATTTTGAATGTGAACAAATTAAAAGTTGGTATCCATTTTATCCCGAGAGATATTGCTTTTATTAATTGCGCTATCTAATATTGATCACCCTTTCGCTTTAAATTTATAACCTTTTCTGCATTTTTTCCTAAAAAAATATACTCATACATATTATTAAACTTTTCACTATTCAATATTTTTATATAATATTACCCCTTTTCTGTTTAGAATCACTTTCTTACTTTACTATAATTTTTTTAAAGTCCTATAAAATATTTAGCACAAACCCGTTTAGTTCCCTAAGGAAATTGGACCTATTTATATTCTCTTAAATTTTACTTATCTACTATTCTGGGAGTAACAAAAAAATTTAATTAAACCAGAAACTTAGATTGTCTTAAAATCTCAATATAAGATTTGTAACTCATATTCTTAATTAGGGCCTTTTTCTATTTATTTACATCTAAAAAAATTTTCTATTTTTTTTTGGATATTTTTATGAGGGCTTATACTCATTTAAATTAAATTGCCCTGAATTTTCTATATAACAACTCCTTTTCTTAATAGGGCCTTTTTATAATTAAATATATCTTCTATATTTTTTTAATTGATTTTTTTTAAGAGGCTTACTTATACTCATTAAATGGCCTAAGCCTTTATTGAACGCCCGGGTCTTACATCATGAACTATAGGCCTTCAAATTTCATAATTATTTCTATTAGGGCTTTTCTTTTAAAGGGCTTTTTCTTTATTATAATGGCCTAAGCCTTAATTGAACGCCATGGTCTTACATCTTAAAATTACTCTTATTATTTTATTTTAATATGCCCATTATTTCTGTTGCCCCGGGGTCTTATGCTATATTTATTTCTTTATAATTATGTCCTTATTTTTTTAAATATTCTGCCTTTTTTTTTTCTAGCCCACTTGCCATGCATGGTCTTTTATATTGCCTAAGCTTTTTATTTAGCGCGCGAGTTCCAGTTTCCCCATTTTTTGTTAAAGTTTTAAACTTGCTCTGCCATTTTCATGTTCCATTCTTTTTGCCAAATCATCCATTCCATGTGCCATATCCATTTTCTGCCCAAGAGCATATTCCTTTAATCCATTTTCATAGTATGTTGTTTTTCCATTTTCTGATGTTCATATTCTCCAAATTCTTTTCCATTCCATTTTCTGCCCAAGAGCCTCAGGATCGCCAAAGCATCACTTCGGCATCCGGTGCTACCAGTTGAGTGGAAGTATGCTGGGTCCATTCTGTCAAATATACCTAGGCACTATTACCATTATATTCCCTAAGGAAAGCTATTGGGTTGGCCAGACCCTAGCTAAGCCCACCGGTGTGCTTCCTCTTTGGGGCACATATATTAAAGACTGACTAACTGGGAACTGATTTATCGGTGAAACAATAAACAATATATAAACATAAGCATGTGAATGGGAGGTGACACAGGAAATAAAGATAAATAATAATTAAAGTGTAATGGTTGGGAAAATCCATTAACACATAATGCTCGCCCAAAAGATCACCTTTGCTCAGGCAATCAACGGATATACCTTACACTATTTTAAACTCCCTTAACTCTTGCCTCCAAATTTGACAGTTGTACATATTAATAAGAGAGACAAATAATGCTCTATTTTAATAAATCCATTAAATTCTTATAAATCATCAGATAAAATATAAGACTTTCAACATCGATTACACATAAATTTCTGATTACTCTTTGTATTTTATATAATATTTTTAATATTAAAATTTAAGATGAATAAATTTATTATTATTCTTTTCTTCTATTTGGTTGTTCTGATGAAGATCCAAATTAAAGATAGAATGGTTGAGTTTGGATTAAAGATAAAAGAAGATTGGAAAGAAAAAAGAGAATTTATTTATTTAAAAAATGTTGAAATAAAGGAACGTTTTGTGTTGATAATGAATGTAAAACAAAATTGTAGAATAGTTGATTATATTTATAAGAATCCTGGATCGTTTTGTAAAATTAAAATAGAATCTGTTAACAAAGTTTTTATTGTTCAATTAAGTCAGGGGCTTAAATTTTGCTCTCAATTAAAAACGAGAATTTTGATTGAAATTGCCAATAATGAAATTGTTAAGAAATTTCTGAAAGACTTGGGAAAACAGGTATTTTATATTTGATTATTCAAAATTTAAGCCTTCAATAATACACAAATTTAATAATTTAAGATTCTTCTAAATAATAATTTCATTGTTAATAATAATTATTATGAAACTTCTATATTAGATGAAAGTTTAGAAAATATAAAACCAAATAAAAAAGAATTATTAAAAGAAAATATAGAATCATATAGATACAAACTTTTATCGAGTTATTGGACGGAAATTAATTTAATTGGAAATAAAATTGAATTGTTGGAAAAACAAAAAGTTGAATATCCGAAAGAATTGAAAAACAAAATCATTTACATTGGCAATAAAACAAGTAAATAAATTTTTTATTTTTTGTTTATCCGCTCATTTACTAAAAAATATAATTTAAATATTATAGGTGGACTTATTGATGAAACTAAGCGACTATGTTTTAATTGTGGAGCTATAGAAACTATAAATTGGTATATATACATAAAGGAAAATTATTTGTGCAACAAATGTGGAGCATATAATCGAAAATTTGGGAAGCATAGACAAAAAGATTTGTGGGATAAAATAATAATGGTATGTCTTTATCCAAATTAGGTTTGAAAAAAAACTGCATTAAAAAATTTTTATATGAAAAGTAGTTTAATCTCCTGTTTTTATAAAATTTTAGCGAATCACGAATGATAGAAAATGTTTAACTTGTGGTGCAACAAAAACATCACAATGGTACCGTCATTCAAAACCTGAACAATATATATGTACTGCATGCTACATGAAGCAAAAAAGAAAAAATCTAGCTTTAATTTTCTAAGTTTATTAAACAGATTTCAAAACTATTTAAAATAAAACGTATGTAATTTCAGTGAAAACAAAATTTTTTAATTGTTAAAAGTTAAATATTAAATACAATGATTTATTTACATTATTTTATTTATTTTATGAGGATAAAATTTATAATAACACAAAAGGGTCGATAATAAATATTCTTCTATAGCTATGTACATAACTTATTGAAAAATACCACTTGAATGATAAAGCATAAAAATGTTAAGTAAAAACCAAATGAATAATGTCAAAAATGTGTATTTACTATAATCCTATTTTTTATTATTATATCGTTAAAAATGATTATTTATTCAAATAAAAGTTAAACTGTAGCCGTTGTGGACATGAAAATATTACGGTGTATTCTACCAAGATAATCCTACTCCTAGAAAGAAACTAGTATTCAAGTAAGTTTCGAAGTAAGTTTCTTTTGCCTTGTATACTAACCACAGTCATAACACGCACATTTATAGTTAGATTATCCAACTTCCAAAAAATGAAACGACAAAAACTATACACGAAGCCCTTCACATACATATTTATGAGCATTTTACCAATTTTCAATTAAATTCATTTATATTTTGTAAATTCGATTTTACAATTTTACTTATCTACTATTCTGGGAGTAACAAAAAAATTTAATTAAACCAGAAACTTAGATTGTCTTAAAATCTCAATATAAGATTTGTAACTCATATTCTTAATTAGGGCCTTTTTCTATTTATTTACATCTAAAAAAATTTTCTATTTTTTTTTGGATATTTTTATGAGGGCTTATACTCATTTAAATTAAATTGCCCTGAATTTTCTATATAACAACTCCTTTTCTTAATAGGGCCTTTTTATAATTAAATATATCTTCTATATTTTTTTAATTGATTTTTTTTAAGAGGCTTACTTATACTCATTAAATGGCCTAAGCCTTTATTGAACGCCCGGGTCTTACATCATGAACTATAGGCCTTCAAATTTCATAATTATTTCTATTAGGGCTTTTCTTTTAAAGGGCTTTTTCTTTATTATAATGGCCTAAGCCTTAATTGAACGCCATGGTCTTACATCTTAAAATTACTCTTATTATTTTATTTTAATATGCCCATTATTTCTGTTGCCCCGGGGTCTTATGCTATATTTATTTCTTTATAATTATGTCCTTATTTTTTTAAATATTCTGCCTTTTTTTTTTCTAGCCCACTTGCCATGCATGGTCTTTTATATTGCCTAAGCTTTTTATTTAGCGCGCGAGTTCCAGTTTCCCCATTTTTTGTTAAAGTTTTAAACTTGCTCTGCCATTTTCATGTTCCATTCTTTTTGCCAAATCATCCATTCCATGTGCCATATCCATTTTCTGCCCAAGAGCATATTCCTTTAATCCATTTTCATAGTATGTTGTTTTTCCATTTTCTGATGTTCATATTCTCCAAATTCTTTTCCATTCCATTTTCTGCCCAAGAGCCTCAGGATCGCCAAAGCATCACTTCGGCATCCGGTGCTACCAGTTGAGTGGAAGTATGCTGGGTCCATTCTGTCAAATATACCTAGGCACTATTACCATTATATTCCCTAAGGAAAGCTATTGGGTTGGCCAGACCCTAGCTAAGCCCACCGGTGTGCTTCCTCTTTGGGGCACATATATTAAAGACTGACTAACTGGGAACTGATTTATCGGTGAAACAATAAACAATATATAAACATAAGCATGTGAATGGGAGGTGACACAGGAAATAAAGATAAATAATAATTAAAGTGTAATGGTTGGGAAAATCCATTAACACATAATGCTCGCCCAAAAGATCACCTTTGCTCAGGCAATCAACGGATATACCTTACACTATTTTAAACTCCCTTAACTCTTGCCTCCAAATTTGACAGTTGTACATATTAATAAGAGAGACAAATAATGCTCTATTTTAATAAATCCATTAAATTCTTATAAATCATCAGATAAAATATAAGACTTTCAACATCGATTACACATAAATTTCTGATTACTCTTTGTATTTTATATAATATTTTTAATATTAAAATTTAAGATGAATAAATTTATTATTATTCTTTTCTTCTATTTGGTTGTTCTGATGAAGATCCAAATTAAAGATAGAATGGTTGAGTTTGGATTAAAGATAAAAGAAGATTGGAAAGAAAAAAGAGAATTTATTTATTTAAAAAATGTTGAAATAAAGGAACGTTTTGTGTTGATAATGAATGTAAAACAAAATTGTAGAATAGTTGATTATATTTATAAGAATCCTGGATCGTTTTGTAAAATTAAAATAGAATCTGTTAACAAAGTTTTTATTGTTCAATTAAGTCAGGGGCTTAAATTTTGCTCTCAATTAAAAACGAGAATTTTGATTGAAATTGCCAATAATGAAATTGTTAAGAAATTTCTGAAAGACTTGGGAAAACAGGTATTTTATATTTGATTATTCAAAATTTAAGCCTTCAATAATACACAAATTTAATAATTTAAGATTCTTCTAAATAATAATTTCATTGTTAATAATAATTATTATGAAACTTCTATATTAGATGAAAGTTTAGAAAATATAAAACCAAATAAAAAAGAATTATTAAAAGAAAATATAGAATCATATAGATACAAACTTTTATCGAGTTATTGGACGGAAATTAATTTAATTGGAAATAAAATTGAATTGTTGGAAAAACAAAAAGTTGAATATCCGAAAGAATTGAAAAACAAAATCATTTACATTGGCAATAAAACAAGTAAATAAATTTTTTATTTTTTGTTTATCCGCTCATTTACTAAAAAATATAATTTAAATATTATAGGTGGACTTATTGATGAAACTAAGCGACTATGTTTTAATTGTGGAGCTATAGAAACTATAAATTGGTATATATACATAAAGGAAAATTATTTGTGCAACAAATGTGGAGCATATAATCGAAAATTTGGGAAGCATAGACAAAAAGATTTGTGGGATAAAATAATAATGGTATGTCTTTATCCAA
Organism: Meloidogyne enterolobii; assembly: GCA_963681835.1. NCBI lineage: Eukaryota > Metazoa > Nematoda > Chromadorea > Rhabditida > Meloidogynidae > Meloidogyne > Meloidogyne enterolobii. Next base: position 2,921,975 of record CAVMJV010000006.1, read on the forward strand.
ATTAGGTTTGAAAAAAAACTGCATTAAAAAATTTTTATATGAAAAGTAGTTTAATCTCCTGTTTTTATAAAATTTTAGCGAATCACGAATGATAGAAAATGTTTAACTTGTGGTGCAACAAAAACATCACAATGGTACCGTCATTCAAAACCTGAACAATATATATGTACTGCATGCTACATGAAGCAAAAAAGAAAAAATCTAGCTTTAATTTTCTAAGTTTATTAAACAGATTTCAAAACTATTTAAAATAAAACGTATGTAATTTCAGTGAAAACAAAATTTTTTAATTGTTAAAAGTTAAATATTAAATACAATGATTTATTTACATTATTTTATTTATTTTATGAGGATAAAATTTATAATAACACAAAAGGGTCGATAATAAATATTCTTCTATAGCTATGTACATAACTTATTGAAAAATACCACTTGAATGATAAAGCATAAAAATGTTAAGTAAAAACCAAATGAATAATGTCAAAAATGTGTATTTACTATAATCCTATTTTTTATTATTATATCGTTAAAAATGATTATTTATTCAAATAAAAGTTAAACTGTAGCCGTTGTGGACATGAAAATATTACGGTGTATTCTACCAAGATAATCCTACTCCTAGAAAGAAACTAGTATTCAAGTAAGTTTCGAAGTAAGTTTCTTTTGCCTTGTATACTAACCACAGTCATAACACGCACATTTATAGTTAGATTATCCAACTTCCAAAAAATGAAACGACAAAAACTATACACGAAGCCCTTCACATACATATTTATGAGCATTTTACCAATTTTCAATTAAATTCATTTATATTTTGTAAATTCGATTTTACATTTATGACACAATAAACGTTACGAATTACCGATTTGCGGAAGTCAGGGACGACACTTTCCCTGTTTATTCTTTTGAGCTAATTGAGTAGCATAGGTCAATCCACGGATATCTTATAATATCCGGATCCTAAACGATATCCGAAGCTAGACTGTTAGGATCCACTGATATCTTTTTGATCCGGATATCTACGGGCGCTGGGTCTGGGCTCGTAACATAAACCTATTCCTATCTCCCTTGCTCTAGACGTATTTGGGGCCTCCGTAGCAGCAAAAATCTCCACAGATGCCATAGGTAAGGAGCTAAAATAAACGATCATAACTTTGTCACATTCAAGTCCGATTTCGTTGATTTTGGTGTCATTCGACTTATCTCGACGAGCTCTTTCGAAAGAGCTATTATTTGCATATTCAAATTTTTCACTCCGAAAAAGTACTTGTTCCCCCTTTGGTTTTTCGATTTTTCGGGACCTATAACTCGGTCCAGAATCATTTCCTGAAATTGGGAGTGGTACCGTTCGACTCAGCTCGCCGAGACGAATCGATTTACATATGTCTCGTCCCGAAATTTTACCTCCGTGAACTACACTACAACTGAAGGAAGTTATTAGTCTCAATTAGTTACCCAGGGGTCATAAGTTTTTAGACAAAAATCTATGATCAGAAAAATTATAAAATAAATGATGGTTTTTTGTTGCATTTCTATTTGGTAATTTTCCAAAACATGCGTTTATTTGAAATAGGGTTTGACCTCGACCCCGTACCCCGAACCCCGACCCCGTTCCCGAACGATTTTTTCACGATTCTCCCCGACCCGAACCCCGCCCCGAAAAAAGTGAAAACCCCGTACCCCGACCCGAAAAGTTTCGGGGTTATCGGGGTTTTACATACCCAAAAAATGCCATTTTTGGGAGAATTTTAAGAGAAAAATTTAAAAAATTTCCTCCCAATTTACTTTGTCCTTATTATTTTTGAAAGAAAAATGAAAGAAATATCAAAATTCTTTTTCCTGCTCTGTTAAGAGACTTGTGGTTGAGTGGCTTAGGTGTTGGTTTTAGCGTATACTTCTATAAATATAGGATTATGGTTGATCCAAATAAGCTGGACTGGTTTGTTTAAGAATTTTTTTACAAAATCAAGAGCTTAATTTTAATTTAAAATGTAAATCTTATTTTTAAATATTATCAACCATAGAAAAACAATGTAAAGATTAGTTAGCTAAAATTTCAAAAATTTTCGTGTGCAGCGCTAAAAAACGAAGACATCCGGCTTTTTGACCTAAAAAATTTAAAAACTTTCACCCGCGGCTCTGGAAATGTAAGAAATCTGTCTTCTTGGCTTCCAAGTTTCTCAAAATTTTCGCCTACGGCACAAAAAAAAACGGAAAAATCGGGCTTCTTGACCTTACAAAATTCTCAAGATTTCGCCCGCGGCGCAGAAAAGAAAGAGATACCCTGATATCCTCCAAATCCCTAATCACTCGATAACCCTTCAAATCAATGATATCCCTTGAAACTACCCTTAGTCCCTACAAATCCTTTTATATCCCCAGATATCCGCTTTAATCCCTCCAAATCCTCCTTAATCACCTCCAGATCCAATCACTCCAATTTCTCTTATTTCCATTTAATCCCACCTTATTCTCATTAATTTATGAATATATTAACGAAAATAGACCCAAAATGGTTCATTTTAGAGCATTTTTTCTTTAAAAATTTTTTCCTAAAACCCCGTACCCCGACCCGAACCCCGACCATCTCGAACTTGTGTGCATTGACCTTGATTTCCTATTTATTAAAAAATATATTTCAATTATTTGTTTATAAATTTTTTATATAAAAAGGTAGAAGAAAAAATACCAGTAGATGATGATGAAGATGAGGAAGAAGAAGGTTGTGTCAGAACTAATAGTAAATTTTATAAATATAAACTAATGTAATTGAAAATACCATTTGAAGTTGAGGGATTAGAAGTTGAAGGAGCAGCAGAAGTTGAAGGAGGAGCAAAAGTTGGAGCAGCAGAAGTTGAAGGAGGAGCAAAAGTTGGAGCAACAGAAGTTGGAGGAGGAGCAAGAATATCACCAAAAATTTGTTCGACTAAAAATATTTTAGAATTTTGCTTATAATATAGAATAAGATAATTATAAATACCAGTAGAAATTAAAGCAGGGTTTGGTAAAACTAATAATAAAAATTTTAGAAAAATAAACAAATATAATTGTTCAAACCTGAAGAAGAGGAGGAAGAAGAAGAGTTTTTTGGCAAAACTAATAAATAAGAATTTTAGGTATATAAGCAAATAGAATTGGAATTACCAGAATTAGCATTTGATGGAGGATTTTGTTTTTGTTTTGTTGTTTTGTTTGGGTTTGTTTGTTTTATTGTTTTGGGGTTGGTATGTCGAACTAAACAATTAAAATTTCAGATTTCATACAAAAAAATACCCGGCAACGGTGTGCGTTTTATTTTTGGCCTGTCTGCCTCTAATAATTTACGTGCACCTTAAATAATTAGGTTTTTTTTCAAATAAAAATAAAATTACTTCTGGTAATGATGGAAAAGCTTACACGGGGTTTCTTAACAACAGGAGGTGAATCTTCAACTTAAATTACAATTCATAAAAATAAAAACTAAAAAAAACAAACTTTCTCCGTCTGTTGAATCCACTTCCAGTTCTTCATCCTCTCCAAAAAAGTTCTCATCACTGTATGTCAGGTAGAGGATGAAATCCTCTTCGTGATGATCCTATTATTTTAAAAATTTTATAAAATATGCTAACAGAATAAAAAATTGTATGGATATGGTTTATGTACCAGCAAAGGTCAGGGATTTGCCGGGTTACGCTTATATTATACTAATAGTAACACCTTATAAAACATTAAGAACCTTGTCCCCGTTTTGTAATTTTTGAAAAATAAAATTTTTAAAAACCTGATACAGTTGCCCCATTGTAGTCATAGTCTGTAAAATTGGGGATTTGAAATGTAAAATTTAAAAAAATAACCTGCGGTATAAGAGAGTTAACAAAGAAGAATAACATTTGTTCAGGACGAAGATGAATCCTTCAATAAAAAAATTTTCAATTGTGTAAAAGTTAGAAGGATGCTAATATTTAATTTGGCCCGTATAGTCCTGTATTTCCTCTGTGTATAAAACACTCATTACCCACATATTTAATAAGCCCAAAAATTTTTTAAAGAAAACTAACCTTTTATGGATTAAGAAGTAAAATTGTCCAATTGTAAGCTCTGAAGGAACCAAGTACTTTTTCTTATCCAAATCACGTAAGCGAGACTTCGGCGCCTCGATTTTAAAATGTATTTTTTAAAAACTAAAAAAAATAAACCTTCTCAACAATAACAGGAATCCGATCAGGATATTTGCGTTTGATCTTCACCACCTCAGCACGGCGCTTCTCAAACTTATTTTCCGTCCAGTTCATACTTTTAACCATAATTTTAAATAAAATTAAGAAAATTGTAGGTGCGATCATCTATAAATAAAAAATATTTAATAATATTGATTAAAAATGAACAAATTGTGAAAAAAATAAGTGAAGGGAAAATAATCGATGAGAGAAAAAATGGACAAGAAAGAATCAATAAATGACCATTTACTCAAAGTTTTTATACGTTGAGTCTCATCAATTGAGTCCCGCTGTTTCTTAAACATTTCGCCAAAGTACATTTGAGTCTTATCTTTTTTTTTACTCGCCAAAAGAAAATTAGCAATTTGTACTAATTAGTAAAATCGGAGGGGGAAGGGTCGACAAATTAGTTCTTAAAAAATTCCCCTTCCTCCTACCACCCACTCGTTCAATAGGATTAGGATGCGCGGACCCCTCCCCCACCAAAGCTGTCAATAGGCTGCGGTTAGTGCGCGAACATAAATCATAATTAATTGCGGTTAGGCGGCATCCCTTTGTGCGGAAAACTGTTAATTAACTACTCTCAATTGAAAAAAAAAGAAAATTTAATAAATATATTAAAAGTTTAACAAATAATTACGTTTAACCAGTGGATCTGAGGGGATTAAAAGAGCTAATGAGGGATTTAGCGTGAATAATGGGGATATCGGTAGGTTCGGAGGGATATCAAGGGCTTAGGGTGCCAAAGTTTTCTTGAGCCAAAATTTTAAAAGTTCTCGCATTAATACTACGCCATTCCAATGGATCGACATTTTGCTCAATACATATCATTAACTCGTACTCGTTGCTCGTACACGTATCGTACTTAGTACCAAATTACGAGTACAAGTTGGTAAAAATGCACTTATCACCGGTCTCTAATTAAAAAAAATCATAAGGGACATGTATAAGAGTTCGAGTATACGAGTTAAAATAGCTTGAGCTGAAACAAATGGGATCAATCATCCTGATCTAACAATTTGTCAATTATGTTTTGATGAAATAGTGATGATTCCTTGGGCGACAGCCGAAATTTTTGGAAGGCCAAGTATCAATATTCCTTCCTTCTTCAGCGCCGCAGGCAAAAATTTCGAGATTTTAGGAAGGCCAGCGAGCTAAAATTCTCCTTTTTCTTCCGCCGCAGGCGAAAATTTTTTGAATTTAGAAGGTTAGGAGCCAAAATCCTCCATTTTCCAAAAATCCCGCAAAATTCAAAATATTTTGCGGGATCCCGCGGGATGAATTTTTTTTAAACCTTTGCGGGACGAGATCCCGCGGGATAAATCCCGCAAAATCCCGCATTCCCGCAAAATCCCGCAAATCGAAAAAAGTGCGGGATTGCGGGACGGGATCCCGCAAGCGGGATCCCGTCCCGCGCCGACCTCTAATTCGAATATATAATATAAAAATGATTATGATTTTATAATTTTAGTTTTTTGAGTAAATGTTACAAATTATAAAACTGTAATTTCAATGAAAAACAAAATTCTATAATCGTGTAAACGACAAGTCAAGGAAAGGACGACAAGCAAGTAACGACCGACTCAAGTACTATACCAGCTCAAGGAACAGACAGGCCGAGTAACAAACAATTCAAGGAACGATCAACTCATGGAATATTTTAAAAATCGGAATTTTCTAAAAAATCTGAATTTTATTTTAAATTCTGTTTCTTATAGTATTCTAATTTTTTAAATTCTTATCTTTTGAAATTAATCAGATTTTCCAAAAAATTCCAATTTTAAAATTATTCCATTATTAGGTTTTTACTTGAAATGGTCGTTCCTTGCTAGTCTTTTCCTTGACTTGTCGTTCGTTGATTTGTCTGTTCCTTGAGTTAGCCCGACAAGATTTCCACTAGTATTAGCTGAATAATTTAAAGTATTACAATTTTCACAAAATTAATTAAAATCGAAAACTAATAAACGCTTAATAATAATAAAATTAATATTAGTATTTCTAAACTCAATTTTAAATGTTACGGTCAAAAATTTATACGAATATCCAACATTCTGGACTGAGTTTTAGTTCCCACATGTTAAAAAATTTTTTTATTGAAAGATAGAAAATAAATTAAATAATTCAGAAACGAGAAGGGAAATTTATTAATGAAAGCAAAAAAGTCGAGCAGTAAAAAATATAATTGAAATTTGATAACAATTTTTATATTATTTTATACCCATTTATATCCATTCATAGTTGGGTGTATTCCGACTTCCCCAAATTGTAACGCTTTCAGCTTCGATCTATAATATCAAAGTAAACTAAATTTTAAATCATATTCAACCGTCTTCTTTTGTATTTTTAATTGATTTGTTTATTCTTTGCCGTTTTTGGTAACATGAAGCGCATAAATAGTGTCCAGGTATTGAATAACCGTACCACCGTGATGTATGAGTAACATGGCAAATAGAACAATTTTGATTTTTTGGGGATATCTAAATTTTATTGGAAAATTTATGGAAACAGATATAAATTCTCCTACATCAGAAAGATAGATTTATTGACTTTATCATACAGATTTCCGGAAATATTATTTTTTATAGTCAGATCAAATGTCGGCTAAGGCAAAACGTAGTTTTATAGAAACGAGCCGTTTTATGATATCCTTAAATTACTTATTAGTTTATCTTAATTTAGTAAATAAAACATAGTATGTACAAAAACATAAAAAACTTTCCGCTTATTTCTCTATCGGTCCTCAACTTTGACAAAACAACATTTAAAAAATTCACTTTTGAGTAAAATTATTCATTTAAAGAATTCCGATGAGAAGTAGTAAAAAATCTTCCCAAATATTTATTAAGATAACCTTTCTAGTTTTAAACCATAATTCTTTTGATCTAAACTTTCCAAATTTGTGTTTATATGTGCGACATTCATTGCACATGTAATGTTCTTTTAGAAAATTATTCCAACGTTTTGTTTCTGTAACTCTACAATTGAAACACATTCGTTTATATAATTCAACTATTCCAACTATAATTATCAAATAAAATTTTTTAGTTAAATGAAAAGTAGACAAAGTATAAAATTTATTTACTTATTTTATTGCCAATATAAATAATTCTTCTTTTAAATTCTATTGAATATTCAACTTTTTGTCTTGCTAACAATTTAATTTTATATCCAATTAAATTAATTTCTGTCCAATAACTTGATAAAAGTTTGCTTTTATATGATTCTATATTTTCTTTTAATAAATAATTTTCTTTAATTGAATTCATCGAATCATTATTTTCTATATTTTCGTCTAGTATTGAAGTTTCATAATAATTATCCTTTTCAGTAAATTTAGTATATCGGAATGCCTTAAATTATTGTTAAATCAGTAATTCCTTGTAAATTGAAAATTTATTAAATTTAATTTTTCGCTTCGTTTTAGTTTATTTGTGAGCGAAATTCTATTTACGCCTAGCTAAGTCTTGACGTTTTATTACATAAAAAGTACCCGTTTTTCAAATCCTTGTAAAATTTTTTTAATAATTTTATTGTTGGCAATTTCAATCACAATTTTCCTTTTTAATAAAAATTCTGAATTTGTCCGGCGAACATTTAATTCAATATTTTTAAAAATATTTGTAGCGAGATCCAAGTCTACCAAACTTGTAAATCCCTCCATATTGTAATTAGAGCCATAATATCTATTGTTATGCTTTTCGATTGTTTTGACAACGAAACGCTCCTTCAGTTCAACAACTTTTAAATAAATAAATTCTCTTTTTTCTTCCCAATCATCTTTGATTTTTAAAGAAACACGAATTGGCTTTCCGACGCATTGAATATTCAATAAATAAATTAAATATAAGAGAATGATCACATTAAATTTATTCATCTGAAATTTTGTGTAATAAAGCACTCACAAATCCATTTTACAATCGGTTAAAAAGGAGGGATTTTTGGAGACCATTGAGAGACGCAATTTTAAAATAAATAGGGAATTATACATATAATCAAATTTTGAAGAAATTAAAAATTTTTAAAGTCCATGAAGTGGTAAAATAATAAATATAAAAACTGAATAAGGTGATTTACACGCAGACTGCTTTTATTTTTTATTTATTTAGTGAGAGATACTTAAATTTAATAAACATAAAGCTGTCAACCTACTACTAGAAAAAAACTGGTTTTAGATAAATTAAAAGTTTAGAATTAGGTGTTTTTTTATATTCAGACACCTCACAAGTCAATACACAAATGTTAGAATTTTTAAGTAAAATTGGTTTATGCATTCGAGTTAAATTTTAATAAACAGAATATATTCCCTTTTTAACATCCAAGAAAAAAACTTAGATTAATTTAATTTTTGCTAAACCCTATAAATGAAGTCTTTTTCTTTTAAATTTTAAATAAATTCAAAGGGCATTAGAGCTTTTCGAAATTTCGATTTTCTACTTTGGCTCAGTCCAGATTTCGAACTAATGAATTCGAAACTTTTTGAAAGACACAGTAAGCAATTAAAAAATTTTATTGCCTAATTATATTAACACGGCAATTGACACAAGTGCATTTTTTATAATCCCTAAGTAATAAAATAAAAAAATATAAAATTATGATGGTAAATTATGAAATTTATTTAAGATTATTTTTATACATATTTATTTATTGTCTCACATTGTTAGGAAAGTTTGTATTTGCACTTTCTACAAATCCCACTATTAATAATATTCGTTTTTTCAACACTTTCAACCCGAAGATTTGGAAGCACTCATAAAAGCATGAGAAGGTATAACGTGTAATACAAACGAAAAATTTAATAAACGGTATTATTAATAGTGGGATTTGAAGAAAGTACAAATTTATAATTCCCTAACAAAGAGGCAATAAATAAATATGTATAAAAATAACCTTTAAAAAATTCATAATTTACCGTCTTATTTTTATTTATATTTATTTTGTCACTCAAGGGACTTTATGAAAAAATGCAATTTTGCCAATTTTGTTACTTTCATAGAGTTTCGAAATCATTGGTTCGAACTCTTGGTTGACCCATGTAGAAAATCGAAATTTCGAAAAAGCTCTACTGCCCTTAGCATTTAATTAAATTTTAAAAGTAAGACACTATTTATTTATAGGGTTTAGCAATAATTAAATTATAATCAAAGTTTTTTGCCTGGTATTTTATATTATGTTATTAAAAATTTAACATAAGTATAAACCAATATCACTTAAAAATCCTAACATTTGTGTATTCCTTGAGGTGTGTCTGAATACCAATAAATAACCTAATTCTAACTGATTATTATATTTTCTAAATACCGGGTAATTTTCTAGTATTAAGTTTGTAATGAAGTCTTGTCGTGTTAAAATAGTATATTGAATAGAATTGTACAAAGACCACTTCCACTTGCGATGAAACTGTTCCATGACGATTTCTGAATCTCATGTTCTCGACATATTTTAAATAAATTTTCTAAATTTCAGATGATTAAATTTAATTTTATAATATTCATATATTTAATTATATTTTTGAAAATTCAATACTACGGGAATCTTATTCATATTGAAGTGAAAATTAGAGATGATTGGGAAGAAAAAAGAGAATTTATTTATTTAAAGAATGTTGAAATAAAGGATCGTTTTGTAGTGAAAGTAATTGAAAAACAAAATAATCAACATGATGGCTTTAATAAAAATATAGAAGGATATTTACGAACAATTGACTTAAATCTAGATAAAAATATGTTTGAAGTTGAAATAAGTGATAGATCAAAATATATTCCATCTGAGCAATTAAAAAAGAAAATTTTAATTGAAATTACTAATAATGAAATAGTTCAAAATTTTCTGCCTGGGGTTGAAAAAATGGTTTATTTTTATTTTTTTAATTCCATCCATAGTGTTACAACTATAAAGTAATTATTAGCAGGAAAATGGAAAACGATTTTTAAAATATCCTTTTTTGTAGTTTTTATAGATCAGAATGTATTGAGGGAACTGTGTATATTGAGGGAATATTGAGGGAACAATTTAATTTGTTTTAAATTTAAGGTACTTCGAAATAATAATTTTATTGAAAATAATAATATTTATGAAACTTCAATATTGTACAAGTGTGAAAATAATTTTAACCTAATTGGAGAAATTATAGATATAATAGACGAGACTTTAGAAAATACAAAAATAATTAAAAAAGAATTATTAAAAGAAAATATAGAAAATTACAAGGACAAACTTTTGTCAAGTTATTGTACTGAAATTAATTTAATTGGATATAAAATTGAATTGTTAGAAAAACAAAAAGTTGAATATCCAAATGAATTAGAAAGCACATTTATTTATATTGGCAATAAAATTAGTAAACAAATTTTTAACTTTGTCTAAAATTTCATACGGCTAAATAATTTTCCCTAATAATTATAGGTGAAATAATTAAAGTAAATAAGAGAAAATGTTTCAATTGTAAAGTTACACAAACAAAAAGATGGTACACTACACTAAAAGAACATTACTTGTGCTATGAATGCGGGGTTTATAAACACAATCGTGGAAAGTTTAGATCGAAAGAATTATGGTTTAAGACTAAAAAGGTTATCTTTATCAATATTTGGGACGAATTTTAATAATTCTTATCAAAACTCTTTAAATGAACTTACTTAACAAACGGTGGCTTACTATGCTATATCTACTACCGTTTGATAACTTACCTTTAAGTAATTTAAGGACGGACTAAATGTCTTATTTGCGGATTTACACAAACTATATCTTGAAAGGCTCGTTCCTACAAAAATCGCTTTGACTAAATCTACATTTGAAAAAAAACTAAACCAATATTAACTCGCTTTAAAATAATATTATCGTAAATCTTTATGCTTAAAGTAATGAATAGATCTTCAAGATATAATAGAACATTTATAAGTTTCCATACTTTTTTCTATAAAAATTTAGATAATTCCACATAATAGAAAATGTTTTATGTGCGATGCTACTCATACATCACATTGGTACGGTTATTCAAAACAAGGACACTATTTATGTGCTGCTTGTTACCATAAACAGCAAAGAATAAATATATCAATCAAAAATACGAAAGCAGATGGTTGATTTTGGTTTAAAATTTAGTTTACTTTAATTTTGTAGATCGAAGATGAAAGCGGCTACAATTTAAGGAAATGAAATACACCCACACACTAAAATAATATAAACATTGTTATTAAATTTGAATTATATTTTTTCTGCTAAATTTTTTTGCTTACTTTAAAAAATTTCCCTTTCCTTTATAAATTATTTTATTTATTCGATGCCTTTTCATTGTAAATTTATTTTCAAACTTTCAATCTTTTTATATTTGATAAATATTGTCCAGGTTTTAAAAGGTCAACTCATCATTTTGTTTGCTTAATTCCTTAAATTTATTAATGTCGATCCTCCTTAATAAATTTCATTAGAAAAGTATTATTTAGTATGTCCTTTTCGTATACAAAATAGAGGTTAAAGGGGAGTGTAAGGAAAAAATTGGAGCGAATTGGAATATTTAATATTTTTGAATAACTACTTTTAGCAATATTCTATTACATGTAGAAGAGCCCTAGTTTCTTACATACACGTTCGTCTCTAGATAATTAATTTTTGACGATTTTTAGTTGAATTAAAAAAATTCGTCATTGTTGCATAATGCTTTATGTACATATGTGCATTTTTGAGTTTTGCGAAGAGTTTGGAGATAAAAAACAATATTAAAAAAACTTTTTAAAAAAACAAATGAACTGATCATGAACAAATTATATATTTAACTCATTTCAGTAAAGCAAGCAATTAAAATTATTTTTCCATTACCTTAATTTATCACAAACATTTTTTAATTTAAATGAAATTGACAATTATGAAAATATTATACAGATTGGAAGTTTTGATAAAAACGGATTATTTTCGGATACCCGATGATGGATGTGCCTCAAAAGTTAGAAGGATTTCACGGGGACCTACGGATAAATCCGGACATGTATAGCAAAAACTGTGTTCATGAGCAAACCTGGAATTACTGCATATCTCTCGTAAACAACTTTTTCAAAGTAAATTTTTTTGCTTTCCTACTCCTATTTTCTTTATTCTTGCCTATGATTCAAAGTCAAAAATTTAAATCATATGAAAATAAATCATAAGATTTTAATTAATCAATGTCTCTCCCTCCCTGTCTATTAAGCCCTCCTTGTCCTTCCTGTCTATTGACTCCCTCCCTGTCTATTAAAAATCTTTAAAAGATTTTCCCTCCTTGCTGCTTGTATATTAATTCGCTTGAAAGCCCCATCCTCTTTTTCATCCTACTCATATCTTGCAGTCTCCATTATTCAATAGCCTTTAAAAAATTTTTTCCAATTTTTAGAAGAAAAATGAATACATATTTTCAATATTGTTGAGGATCATAGAAAATTCCTATAAATTTTTAGTGTTTTACACGTTAGGTCAGTTCTAAATTGAAAAATAGTATGCGAAACTTATAACCTGCATAGATTCCAATAGTAGATAGTAGTGATGCTCGGGAGAAGAAAAAAATGGAATCGAGAGTAGGTTCTGGAAATGACCTCGGGAGTCTGGAATTTTTAATTTTCCTCGGGAGTCGGGAATTTTTAATATTTTATACAACTGTTAAAAAATTTTCTAAACATCGAAAATTCATTGAAATTTACTGTACATTTCTCCTAACAAAGTTTTCTCAGTAAAAATGCTATGCTTTTCTACCCTCATCCTTTCTATTGTGAATGTTATTAGCTGTTAAAAATCATGAAACTAGTTAATCAATGTTAGCTGGAATTTTTTTAAATTTTTCCGTTTAAATTTTTTCAAGCACTATTCACTCCCAAACTCCCCTCTCTCCTTGTTTTTTCCCTCTATCCCTTCTGTTGCCCTTCAATAATATTATTCACGACTATATGACATTCAAGGCCTCATGTATTTGAATTAGGGTTGGTCCCCGAGCCTTCGGGGTTGGAAAAGTCGGGGGTCGGGGTTTTCGGGGTTGACAAAGTCGGGGTCGGGGTCGGGGTTGCTCAAATTGTTCGGGGTCGGGGTCGGGGCTGAAAATAATATCGGGGTTCGGGGTCGGGGTCGGGGTCGGGGTTGAAGTGAAAATTTACAAAATCCAGCATTTTTATCCAAAATTACTGTTCAAAATCAACATTTTTATTAAAAAATCAACTTAATCTTCATTATCTTCACTTTCTGTATCTAATTCGTGATAAGTTGAAGGCGCAAGAAGTACTTTATCCAAGTTATCCTTCATAATCCCCAAAATCCCCAAACCCACAAGGTAACTCTTACTCCACCTCTTATGTAAAGGGATTGAGGGGATATGAAGGCATATCAGAGGATTAAGATGGATATAATGGGATTTAGAAGGATTTGACGGGATATCGGGGAGTTGCAAGGATAACGGGAGAAATCCATCTATCCATCAATTTCTCCTAAAGCCTCTGTATCCCTTCATTGAGTCTAGCGCCGCAGGCAAAAATTTTGAGAATTTTGGAAAGCCAAGAGACAGATTTCTTCAATTTTCTGCACCGCAGGCGAAAATTTTGAAAAATTCATGACTAGTTTAAAATTTTTAATATTGTTTCAAGTTTAAAATATTTAAAAAAATAAATTTGCAAATTTAAAATCAAGATCATAGTTTAAAAATATTTATTTTTGAGAAGAAAAATTTTCTCAGCCTTATTTTCATCCCTGGATTCGAACAACATTCCTATCAAAATAGCTAGATGGCTGAAGTCAGTTAACCTAACCACTCAACCATCGACCAACAAAAGGAAACAGGAGAAAATATAAATATTCCTTTCCCTTTTCCTTCATATATTTAGCATCAAAGTCCCGATCCCGTTCCGATCTCTAGTTAATTAATGCAGTTTGAGTCGGGGGCATAAAAATTTTTCGGGGTTCGGGGTCGTCGGGGTCGAACTTTCGGGGGTCGGGGTTTTCGGGGTTGGGAATGTCGGGGTCGGGGTCGGGGTTTTAGGTCAAAAAATGTCGGGGTTCGGGGTCGGGGTCGGGGTTAGTCGGGGTCGGGGACCAACCCTAATTTGAATCCTTTTTAATTTTTTTCTCGGCGTTAACAAAATTATTTAAGGAGGACCGTCATTGTTATAATTGCTGAATTGGGTATATCAATCAGAACTTGACAATATTTATGCTAATCATGCTAAGATCGGAGGAGAAATAGAAACAGAAAAATAAAATTCTAAATGAAAAGGAATCAATGATGATATAATTCAGAAACAAAAAGGAAATTTTGTTGAAGAAAGCAAAAAAAGTCGAGCAGTAAAAATTATAATTGAAATTTGATAGCATTGTTCATATTACTTTATATTCATCTTTATCATTCATTGTTGGGTGTAGTCTGTCTTCCCCAAATTGTAGCCGCTTTCAACTTCGATCTATAATACCAAAGTAAACTAAATTTTAAAGTAAAATCAACCGGCTTTTTTTGTATTTTTAATTGATTTGTTTATTCTTTGCCGTTTTTGGTAACAAGCTTTACATATATATTGTCCAGGTATTGAATAACGGTACCAATTTGATGTATGATTAACGTGGCAAATAGAACAATTTCGATCTTTTGGTGTTATCTAAATATTTATAAAAAAAAAGTATAAAATTTTGAATTTTCATTTATATCAAGAAGATATACAGGTGGGGCAAAAGTTCGGTGGGGCAAAAAGTTTACAGAATGTCAAATAATCCTGATTCTATTAAGCAACACCCGCAAGCGTTTGGCTGCGTGTATTTCAGTCAGGGCGGTCATTTTGAGAAATTGCTTTAATGAAATGATTATTATACCCTATTAATTATATTTTATATTTTTTATCTTAAATAAATTTTTTTACAATAGATTTTATTAAGAACATATGTCGTCGAACTTTTGCCCCGCCCTGTATTTATTATTTTATTCATACAGATATACGAAAATACTAAACAGAATTTATATATTTACTTAATCAGAAAATCTACCTTTAATTTTTTATAATTATCTTACTAATTTGTATCAAAACAAACCTTTTCAATTTTATTCCACAATACTTTTGGTCTGTGTTTCCCAACTATTCGATTATAAATACCACATTTGTAGCACAAATAATTTTCTTTTATGTATATATACCATTGTATAGTTTTTTTAGTACTACAATTTAAACAATGTCGCATATTTCTTTCAATAATTCCACCCATAATATTAAAATTAAAATTTTAGTATATGAGCTGATAATCAAAAATAATAATTTATTTACTTATTTCATTGCCAATGAAAATAATTCTGCTTTCTAATTCTTTTGAATATTCAAATTTTTGTCTACCTAACAATGCAATTTTATATCCAATTAAATTAATTTCCGTCCAATAACTTGATAAAAGTTTGTTTTTATAAGATTCTATATTTTCTTTTAATAAATCATTATTTTCTTTAACTGAATTCGATTTATTATTATTTTCTATATTTCCGTCTAATATAGAAGTTTAATAATAATTATCCTTTTCAGTAAAATTATTATATCGGAGTGCCTTAAATTATTTTTAAATTCATTAATTCATTCTAAATTGAAAATTCCGATTGTTCCTATCATGTTTTTTTTTATTTTTTCCTATCATTGTTCCTATCATTCTATAAGATCATGTTTTGCAGGATCAGAGAAATTTTCGGTTCAATTTTTAAATTTATTCTGTTTCTCCGTCGTTTCATTCTCGTTTAGAAAGTATTTCGTTCGTTTTTGTTTCTGGTGACTTAGACGTATTAGGGAGTTTGGGGAAATAAAGGGATTTGGAGAGACTAAGGGGATGCATGTCCTATATTTTTCATACCTACTAAATCGTGGATACAAAAAATTTGGTTTCATTTAATTTTAAGTGATATCGGAGGCTTGGAGACAAATATTTGTTGTATTTTGATTATGCAACCTCGAGAACATTTTTTGCTCAAGATTTACTGATTCAAAATCTTGATTTTTTGTTTAGCTCGTAAATTTAGTGGTTTTTTTCGTAAAAATGAAATTTATTTTTTCGCTCCGTTTTTGTATCTTTGAGAGCGAAATTTTATTTTCGCCTAGCTATCATTTTATTACGTAAAATATTACCCGTTTTTCAAATCCTTTGAAAATTTTATTAATATTTTTATTGTTGGCAATTTCAATCACGATTTTCATCTTTAGTAAAATTTTTGGATCAAGTTTTGCAACAATTAATTCAATATTATTAAAAATATTTCGAGCAAGATCCAAGTCAACCAAACGTGTAAATCCCTCCATATTGTTATTAGGGTCGAAATATCTATTGTTATGCTTTGCGATAGTTTTCACTACAAAACGCTCCTTCGGTTCAACATCTGTTAAATAAATAAATTCTCTTTTTCCTTCCCAATCATCTTTGATTTTTAGGTCAACATGAATTCGTTTTCCTAGGCAATGTAAATTTAATAAAATAATTAAATATAAATGAAATATCAAATTAAATTTAATCATCTGAAATTTTGTTTAATAAAGTCGGCACAAAACGATGAGCTTTTGGAGACCATAAGTTGTTTCAAATAGCGTGAGTTGGCAGTTTCATTGAATTTATTACAGGGAAATAAGTTAAATTGGTCTTTGGGTTGGGATAACTCACAAGTACCCTTAAACACATTTAAAAGTAGGTACCCTGACACACGCTCGGGGTCAAAAGTTTCGATGCAGTGATAAAACAATAATTTTAACCGATGTTGACTATCCAAGTTAGATGAAAAATCTTATCCCCTTTTCTACAGGTAAAAAACCTAAATAGCCTTCTAAAATAAAGGACAAAATTAAATAAATATTTTATTTATATGTTTACCCTGTAAATAAGTAGGGAAGCATTTTGAAATATTTAATTAAATGCTAAAGCATTAGAGCTTGTTCGAAATTTCGAACTTCAATTTGATATTCAAAGATTTCGAATCGGATATTTCAAAACAGCTATTAAAAGCAGAGCCGAGGAGCAAATTTAAATAAATAAAAAATTGTATTTCTAATTATATTAACCGCGGTATTTGGCATAAAGTGTAAATTTTAAAACAATTTTAAAACACTAAAATTCATAAACATAAGTCAGTAATCTAAACAAATTTTAAATAAAATTCGACTCAAAATTTTGTAAACCAATGAATATTGAAATAATTAGAATAAATTGTGTTTAAAATCCGGGGTATTTAAAAGAATAATTAAATTGATGATGAAACCCTATAATTTTATTATTTGGCATTTTAATTAAATTCTAAGGGAAAGGGAGCTGTTTCGAAATTTCGAATTATTTCACATTATACACTCACAAGGCATAGAAGATACAAAAATTAACAAACTACAAAAATTTAATTAACAAATATTATTGTTGTGTCCGCACTTGCAGAAAGAATATAAATGAAAATAAATAACCCAGCAATGGGTTGGATGGTGGCACAGTCGGTTGTGCTTCGGTCTGGGCTCATTCCATGATGGTTCAATTCCATCTCCCATCCACAATTTTTCCACAGCATGAACATCGTATACAATAATGGTGCCACGACCCGCCGGGCATAGCCCGAGGAACAAGCGAACCGTCAAATGCTGTGATGATCTGACATACTTTAACTGTCTAGAGAAATAAGGAGAAGACCCTGTGATATAGCCTGAGCTGTGTGCGGGCAGAAATTAAGGCGTAAGACTCTGCGTGAGCAGCTAGAGAAAAAAAAGCGTAAGGCTCCGTGATCGAGAGCAGCTAGTTTGAGGCGTAAGTCGCTGGTGAGTCGCAGCCAGAAAAAAATGCCACAAAATGGGTTTCTGTGTGTGCTCTCTCAAATATCGACAACAGTTGATAGTTATTGAAGACAAGCAACAAGCGAGGACGCTTTGTCTAGCAAGGCGGAAGGAGTGTTGTGTCCGCACTTACAGAAAGAATATAAATGAAAATAAATAACCCAGCATTGGGTTGGATGGTGGCACAGTCAATTGTGCTTCGGTCTGGGCTCATTCCATGATGGTTCAATTCCATCTCCCATCCACAATTTTTCCACAGCATGAACATCGTATACAATAATTATTATAAGTGCAAAGACAAAAAATGCAATTTTTAAAGTCAACTCAGTGAAAAATAAATAAATAAAAATTCATATAAAAATAAACTTTCAATAAATTTCAAAAATTACCGTTTTTTGTTGGTCCCGGACCCGTTATATAATTTTACTAAGTCTGACCATGAATTATTTCACATTATTTCTATTCATTCCTTTCTGTGGATAATTCATTTCAGTTACCACCTATTCTTTCTATTAACTACATTCCTATTACCTTCACATTGTCCACTTAATTTATTAGTTTAAATTCTGAAAATTTGAAGAGTAATAAATGGGATAATGATGGGGAGGATAACTTCAATTTTATACATTTTTATTCAAATTTTAATCTATTTCGAAGTTTATTTTTTCCAACCAACAAAGACATGATTGATAAAAACAAAAACAAATAAAAAATTATATTGAATATTATATTAAACGCGGCAATTGACAAAAAGTGCAAATTTTAAAAATGCGCTAAATAGCTAATTAAATTAATAAAAGCAAAACGGTAAATTATGAAATGTATTTATGTTATTTTATATTTATTTTCTCACCGACTGATTTTAAATTTGCACTTTGGTTAAAATAATTAGTAAACAAAATTTTGTAGTTTGGTTAGATTTGTACCCCCTTTTGTCTCAATGACTTGGTTCGAAATATCCGGGTCGAAATCATGATTGCCTATGACAAAATCGAAATTTCGAACAGCTCTTAGGAAATTAGCATATGTTGAAAATGTCAAAATGAGACTATTTATTTATAGTGTAAGCAAGGTTCTTCCTTTTCCAGCGCCGCAGGCAAAAATTTTGAAAAGCCTCCGATATATATCTCCAAGCCTCCGATATCACTTAAAATTAAATGAAACCAAATTTTTTGTATCCACGATTTAGTAGGTATGAAAAATATAGGACATGCATCCCCTTAGTCTCTCCAAATCCCTTTATTTCCCCAAACTCCCTAATACGTCTAAGTCACCAGAAACAAAAACGAACGAAATACTTTCTAAACGAGAATGAAACGACGGAGAAACAGAATAAATTTAAAAATTGAACCGAAAATTTCTCTGATCCTGCAAAACATGATCTTATAGAATGATAGGAACAATGATAGGAAAAAATAAAAAAAAACATGATAGGAACAATCGGAATTTTCAATTTAGAATGAATTAATGAATTTAAAAATAATTTAAGGCACTCCGATATAATAATTTTACTGAAAAGGATAATTATTATGAAACTTCTATATTAGACGGAAATATAGAAAATAATAATAAATCGAATTCAGTTAAAGAAAATAATGATTTATTAAAAGAAAATATAGAATCTTATAAAAACAAACTTTTATCAAGTTATTGGACGGAAATTAATTTAATTGGATATAAAATTGCATTGTTAGGTAGACAAAAATTTGAATATTCAAAAGAATTAGAAAGCAGAATTATTTTCATTGGCAATGAAATAAGTAAATAAATTATTATTTTTGATTATCAGCTCATATACTAAAATTTTAATTTTAATATTATGGGTGGAATTATTGAAAGAAATATGCGACATTGTTTAAATTGTAGTACTAAAAAAACTATACAATGGTATATATACATAAAAGAAAATTATTTGTGCTACAAATGTGGTATTTATAATCGAATAGTTGGGAAACACAGACCAAAAGTATTGTGGAATAAAATTGAAAAGGTTTGTTTTGATACAAATTAGTAAGATAATTATAAAAAATTAAAGGTAGATTTTCTGATTAAGTAAATATATAAATTCTGTTTAGTATTTTCGTATATCTGTATGAATAAAATAATAAATACAGGGCGGGGCAAAAGTTCGACGACATATGTTCTTAATAAAATCTATTGTAAAAAAATTTATTTAAGATAAAAAATATAAAATATAATTAATAGGGTATAATAATCATTTCATTAAAGCAATTTCTCAAAATGACCGCCCTGACTGAAATACACGCAGCCAAACGCTTGCGGGTGTTGCTTAATAGAATCAGGATTATTTGACATTCTGTAAACTTTTTGCCCCACCGAACTTTTGCCCCACCTGTATATCTTCTTGATATAAATGAAAATTCAAAATTTTATACTTTTTTTTTATAAATATTTAGATAACACCAAAAGATCGAAATTGTTCTATTTGCCACGTTAATCATACATCAAATTGGTACCGTTATTCAATACCTGGACAATATATATGTAAAGCTTGTTACCAAAAACGGCAAAGAATAAACAAATCAATTAAAAATACAAAAAAAGCCGGTTGATTTTACTTTAAAATTTAGTTTACTTTGGTATTATAGATCGAAGTTGAAAGCGGCTACAATTTGGGGAAGACAGACTACACCCAACAATGAATGATAAAGATGAATATAAAGTAATATGAACAATGCTATCAAATTTCAATTATAATTTTTACTGCTCGACTTTTTTTGCTTTCTTCAACAAAATTTCCTTTTTGTTTCTGAATTATATCATCATTGATTCCTTTTCATTTAGAATTTTATTTTTCTGTTTCTATTTCTCCTCCGATCTTAGCATGATTAGCATAAATATTGTCAAGTTCTGATTGATATACCCAATTCAGCAATTATAACAATGACGGTCCTCCTTAAATAATTTTGTTAACGCCGAGAAAAAAATTAAAAAGGATTCAAATACATGAGGCCTTGAATGTCATATAGTCGTGAATAATATTATTGAAGGGCAACAGAAGGGATAGAGGGAAAAAACAAGGAGAGAGGGGAGTTTGGGAGTGAATAGTGCTTGAAAAAATTTAAACGGAAAAATTTAAAAAAATTCCAGCTAACATTGATTAACTAGTTTCATGATTTTTAACAGCTAATAACATTCACAATAGAAAGGATGAGGGTAGAAAAGCATAGCATTTTTACTGAGAAAACTTTGTTAGGAGAAATGTACAGTAAATTTCAATGAATTTTCGATGTTTAGAAAATTTTTTAACAGTTGTATAAAATATTAAAAATTCCCGACTCCCGAGGAAAATTAAAAATTCCAGACTCCCGAGGTCATTTCCAGAACCTACTCTCGATTCCATTTTTTTCTTCTCCCGAGCATCACTACTATCTACTATTGGAATCTATGCAGGTTATAAGTTTCGCATACTATTTTTCAATTTAGAACTGACCTAACGTGTAAAACACTAAAAATTTATAGGAATTTTCTATGATCCTCAACAATATTGAAAATATGTATTCATTTTTCTTCTAAAAATTGGAAAAAATTTTTTAAAGGCTATTGAATAATGGAGACTGCAAGATATGAGTAGGATGAAAAAGAGGATGGGGCTTT
This sequence comes from Meloidogyne enterolobii, assembly GCA_963681835.1. Taxonomy (NCBI): domain Eukaryota; kingdom Metazoa; phylum Nematoda; class Chromadorea; order Rhabditida; family Meloidogynidae; genus Meloidogyne; species Meloidogyne enterolobii. The sequence continues at coordinate 2,943,555 of CAVMJV010000006.1, forward strand.
CAAGCGAATTAATATACAAGCAGCAAGGAGGGAAAATCTTTTAAAGATTAAAGAAATCTAAAAGAAACATTACTTTACTAAAAGAACATTACTTGTGCTATGAATGCGGGGTTTATAAACACAATCGTGGAAAGTTTAGATCGAAAGAATTATGGTTTAAGACTAAAAAGGTTATCTTTATCAATATTTGGGACGAATTTTAATAATTCTTATCAAAACTCTTTAAATGAACTTACTTAACAAACGGTGGCTTACTATGCTATATCTACTACCGTTTGATAACTTACCTTTAAGTAATTTAAGGACGGACTAAATGTCTTATTTGCGGATTTACACAAACTATATCTTGAAAGGCTCGTTCCTACAAAAATCGCTTTGACTAAATCTACATTTGAAAAAAAACTAAACCAATATTAACTCGCTTTAAAATAATATTATCGTAAATCTTTATGCTTAAAGTAATGAATAGATCTTCAAGATATAATAGAACATTTATAAGTTTCCATACTTTTTTCTATAAAAATTTAGATAATTCCACATAATAGAAAATGTTTTATGTGCGATGCTACTCATACATCACATTGGTACGGTTATTCAAAACAAGGACACTATTTATGTGCTGCTTGTTACCATAAACAGCAAAGAATAAATATATCAATCAAAAATACGAAAGCAGATGGTTGATTTTGGTTTAAAATTTAGTTTACTTTAATTTTGTAGATCGAAGATGAAAGCGGCTACAATTTAAGGAAATGAAATACACCCACACACTAAAATAATATAAACATTGTTATTAAATTTGAATTATATTTTTTCTGCTAAATTTTTTTGCTTACTTTAAAAAATTTCCCTTTCCTTTATAAATTATTTTATTTATTCGATGCCTTTTCATTGTAAATTTATTTTCAAACTTTCAATCTTTTTATATTTGATAAATATTGTCCAGGTTTTAAAAGGTCAACTCATCATTTTGTTTGCTTAATTCCTTAAATTTATTAATGTCGATCCTCCTTAATAAATTTCATTAGAAAAGTATTATTTAGTATGTCCTTTTCGTATACAAAATAGAGGTTAAAGGGGAGTGTAAGGAAAAAATTGGAGCGAATTGGAATATTTAATATTTTTGAATAACTACTTTTAGCAATATTCTATTACATGTAGAAGAGCCCTAGTTTCTTACATACACGTTCGTCTCTAGATAATTAATTTTTGACGATTTTTAGTTGAATTAAAAAAATTCGTCATTGTTGCATAATGCTTTATGTACATATGTGCATTTTTGAGTTTTGCGAAGAGTTTGGAGATAAAAAACAATATTAAAAAAACTTTTTAAAAAAACAAATGAACTGATCATGAACAAATTATATATTTAACTCATTTCAGTAAAGCAAGCAATTAAAATTATTTTTCCATTACCTTAATTTATCACAAACATTTTTTAATTTAAATGAAATTGACAATTATGAAAATATTATACAGATTGGAAGTTTTGATAAAAACGGATTATTTTCGGATACCCGATGATGGATGTGCCTCAAAAGTTAGAAGGATTTCACGGGGACCTACGGATAAATCCGGACATGTATAGCAAAAACTGTGTTCATGAGCAAACCTGGAATTACTGCATATCTCTCGTAAACAACTTTTTCAAAGTAAATTTTTTTGCTTTCCTACTCCTATTTTCTTTATTCTTGCCTATGATTCAAAGTCAAAAATTTAAATCATATGAAAATAAATCATAAGATTTTAATTAATCAATGTCTCTCCCTCCCTGTCTATTAAGCCCTCCTTGTCCTTCCTGTCTATTGACTCCCTCCCTGTCTATTAAAAATCTTTAAAAGATTTTCCCTCCTTGCTGCTTGTATATTAATTCGCTTGAAAGCCCCATCCTCTTTTTCATCCTACTCATATCTTGCAGTCTCCATTATTCAATAGCCTTTAAAAAATTTTTTCCAATTTTTAGAAGAAAAATGAATACATATTTTCAATATTGTTGAGGATCATAGAAAATTCCTATAAATTTTTAGTGTTTTACACGTTAGGTCAGTTCTAAATTGAAAAATAGTATGCGAAACTTATAACCTGCATAGATTCCAATAGTAGATAGTAGTGATGCTCGGGAGAAGAAAAAAATGGAATCGAGAGTAGGTTCTGGAAATGACCTCGGGAGTCTGGAATTTTTAATTTTCCTCGGGAGTCGGGAATTTTTAATATTTTATACAACTGTTAAAAAATTTTCTAAACATCGAAAATTCATTGAAATTTACTGTACATTTCTCCTAACAAAGTTTTCTCAGTAAAAATGCTATGCTTTTCTACCCTCATCCTTTCTATTGTGAATGTTATTAGCTGTTAAAAATCATGAAACAAAAATAAATATAAACAAACTTTAAATAAATTTAAAGAATTCCCGTCTATTTATTTTATCGTTAACCCCGGACTCGTAATTTTATTTTACTGTCTTGAAATGCCTTGTGAGTGTTTTAAAATGGTTGATTAAATATAGAAAATCGAAATTTCGAAACAGCTCCTTTGCCCCCTAGCTATTTGTATCTAAAAATTATTATCGTGAAACTTTATAGAAAGAATATTTAGATTTTCAATGCTTTTAACTTTAAAAGAATTACTTGAAATTAAAAAATTAAAAATGTATTCTGATTTACTTGATGTAAAATATTCCCTCTTCTTGTGGAAACTTCATATTTCACCTTTTTATTTTTTAATAGGAAAAAAATAGTTCAGAATTAATTATTCCCTCAGAATCAGGTTTGCAATTTTTTAAATTTCGTAATCGTAATTCGTAACTACGTAATTTTTGTAATTTTTAGAAGTCTTGTAGTTTCAAGACTATTTAATAATCATTAAAACTTAATACCATATCAAATTTAACCCCAATGTTACACACACGCCCACAACGGCGCACGGCCATAAACGGTCTAAAAATTGGCCTTATGAAAAAAGAAGTACACTACAGGAGTATGAGGCATCAAGGTTAAAAAATAGGTTTTATTAAATGCACCGGGTATGCTTTCTGCAAAAAGGCTTTGGATTTTGGATTTTAAAATTATTCTATATAAAAGATACATGTTAAAATTTAAGATAGGTGCAATATGGAGGTGTCATTCAATTAGAATAAATACGGTAATTACATTTCATAATTTACCGCCTTATTTTATATTAATTTACCTAGCCATTTAGGGCATTTTAAAAATTTGCACTTTTTGTCAATTGCCGCTGTTAATATAATTAGTCAAAAAAAAATTTTTTTGTTCCTATTTTTAACTATTATATTTCTTTCACGCTGTTTGGAAATATTTGGGTTTAAATCTTAATTGTCCAGTTTCGAAAGACTGGGAAAGAATAGTTTTATCAAATAGAAATAATAATGTTAAATAATTCTATTTCAAGACAGTAAAATAAAATTACGAGTCCGGGGCTAACGATAAAATAAATAGACGGGAATTCTTTAAATTTATTTAAAGTTTGTTTATATTTATTTTTATTTATTTTTCACTGAATTGACTTTAAATTGCACTTTATGACAATTGCACTTTAAATAAAATTCGTCAATTAAATTTTTATAGTTTGTTTACATTTATTTTTACTTCTATGCCTTGTGAGTGTTTTAAAATGGTTGATTAAATATAGAAAATCGAAATTTCGAAACAGCTCCTTTGCCCCCTAGCTATTTGTATCTAAAAATTATTATCGTGAAACTTTATAGAAAGAATATTTAGATTTTCAATGCTTTTAACTTTAAAAGAATTACTTGAAATTAAAAAATTAAAAATGTATTCTGATTTACTTGATGTAAAATATTCCCTCTTCTTGTGGAAACTTCATATTTCACCTTTTTATTTTTTAATAGGAAAAAAATAGTTCAGAATTAATTATTCCCTCAGAATCAGGTTTGCAATTTTTTAAATTTCGTAATCGTAATTCGTAACTACGTAATTTTTGTAATTTTTAGAAGTCTTGTAGTTTCAAGACTATTTAATAATCATTAAAACTTAATACCATATCAAATTTAACCCCAATGTTACACACACGCCCACAACGGCGCACGGCCATAAACGGTCTAAAAATTGGCCTTATGAAAAAAGAAGTACACTACAGGAGTATGAGGCATCAAGGTTAAAAAATAGGTTTTATTAAATGCACCGGGTATGCTTTCTGCAAAAAGGCTTTGGATTTTGGATTTTAAAATTATTCTATATAAAAGATACATGTTAAATATTATAATTAAATACCTATATATCCCTAATTAAATATTAAAAATGACAAAAATGGCCATCTCTATTGAATGAACCCTCCAATTGAATGATATTTTTTGGAGTACGGAAAAATAGAATGGCGGCCATTCAATTAAAATAAATACGTAATATTTAATTTTTAAATCCCAAGTTTATAGAACTCTTTGCTTCAGTTTAAACCCAAGGCCCTTCCCTTTGTTGCGCCGAACAGCAACCAAACAGAAAGAGAAGGAAAGGAGAAGAATGCAGCAAAAAAGACTTTTGCAGAATGCCTTTTGCGTCATGTGGACAGCGAGCTGTTACAAATTCACCGTATTATTTTTACAAAAATAAGAAATATTTTAAAATCTTTTAATAATTTACATTAAAAGTTACTTTAAAGTGAACCAGCAATAGTTGAGAGCAATGTGAAGTAAGATAGGTACCCATTTTAAAAGGAATCTTGAATAAGAATATTACCGTATTTATTCTAATAGAATGGCAGCCATTCTATTTTTCAATACCCCAAAAAATTGTCATTCAATTGGAGGTGCCATTCAAATGGAGGCTGCCATTCTATTTTTCATAGGTCAAAAATTGAGATTGGGATTGTTGAGATTAAGATGGGTGATTGGGATTTTTGGCAATTCGACCAACTTTTTTTGGAAAATTCGATATTTTTGAATTTTAATAGTGAATTTTCCTCTACGTATCACTATAAAATTCAAAAGTTTTTTGTCTCGGGACTAAGAGTCAAATTTTGATTAAGATAGGTGCAATACAATCAAAATTTCCTGCACAGTTGGGTCCTGATTGCTTATCAAATCGTGGAATTTTGGTGAAATATAGTGGGATCAAGTGGCATTTGGAGGGATATTGGGTTTTGGAGGGTTATCGAGATTTTGAGGAGGATGTTGGGTGATTTGGCGGGATATAGGGATCCAGATTTGTTAGCTTTGAGGGATTTGAGGGGGATTACTTTCAAGCATTTAAATTGACTTCTACTTCAAAAATAGCAGTCATGGCCATACTAAAAGGAATATTAATCTAGGTACATAATTAAGGAAATAATCCATCCAAAATTATTCACATCTCCCTCATTCTTTCCTAATCAATCTTGATCATACGCTGATCATACGCATCACAAAAAAATTTGTCTATGAACGAAAAATTGTCTTGAGAATTGTTAATTACTAGTCTTGAGACTCAGAGTCAAGTCTTTGTCTTGGGTCTTGGGGTCAAGTCTTTGGGGTTGAAAAATTTTTGGTCTCGGACATCTCTACTAAATATCACACCATACTTATTTTATTTTAATCCCAGATATCTTCGTCAAATGTTTTTATCCCTCATTATCCTCTCAAATCCCTATCAAACACCACTTTTTTGCCCTAGACATGCTCAAAAATATCGGAACTATCATACTGAAAAGGAATATTAAACTAGTTAATTAAGGGAATAAAGAAATAAGAGTTAGGTAGTTAATAGTTAGAAAGTGTCATTCTATTAGAGGTGCCATTCAAATAGAGGCTGCCATTCTATTTTTCATTCATTCAAAAATGTGTGCCATTCAAATGGAGGTGCCATTCAATTAGAATAAATACGGTAATTTATTCATAATACAACAGATGCGCGTTAAAATAATGTTAAATTAAGAAAAACAGAATGCAATTTAATTTTAAAAAAAATAACTTAACAAAATTTATCTAACTAAGCGACAATAATATCTTGAAATGCAATTTTCTTCCCGAACTACTTTATTTTAAATAAATGCTAAAATATTCTTCTTCCTACAAATTTAGAGAAAATTATATCTCTCATGATTGTTATTTCTTTTTACATCGTAGTACAGCGACATTTATATTCTCCTCGGTGATCGTACTCATGTTGAGAATGATCATGCCGATAATTATTACGAGTAGTTTCGGCTTGAAACTCCTGACGATGGCGACTACCACGAGAACGACGAGGAGTTTGATTGTTAAAAGAATTGGACTCTAAACTTTGTTGATCACCACTAAAACGTTGATGACTGCGTGCACGTCCAATTCCAGGGTGGCGTCCTTCTTGTGTTACACGGTACTGTTGTGCAGTTCCATAACTCGAACGTTGCGAATCATCGAACGGAAAGTCATCTTGAATGGTTTCATAATGATTCAAAAAATCTTTGTGTTGTTCAGATATCTTTAAAATAAAATTGTTTATAGTAACTTAATTTTACCTCATCTAAATCTTTTGAGCGTTCGATTGAAGAAACTGTATAAAAAATTTAAGTAAATTTTATGAATGTAAAGATAAAAATTTTTAAAGCTGGCTCAGAAAATTTTTAAATTTAATTATTAAGATAAAATTTGATGATTAAGATAAAATTTGATGTATAACTTACTTGATATACTAAATCGGTCAGATTCATGTTCTTGACCAGACATAATAGAGTTTTCACTTATTTGATCGGTCTGTGCCTGAACGGTGTTTTCTGATTCTCCTTGATCGATTTCACCCGAGTCTTCATAGATTGTATGAATAATTCTTGGCTTCATTGATAAAACAAAACCGACAGAATTTAAAATCAGAATTGAGAAAATAAATAAAAGTTTGTTCATTTTAAATATTTAAATAGAATTAAATATAAATTGTTCTAAAAAATTTATTAATTTATCGGAAATTTATAATTTACAATAAAATTTAAATATAAAATAATCTTCTATTTTTGAAATTAACAAACAAATTTTATAATATTTTTTATTAAGAAAATTTAATTATGAGGGTATTCTAAGTAAAAGGCGAAATTAATTAATATTTAAGGAAGCGGCATGTATATATAAAGAGAGGGGCATGTAAACAAGAGCGGCACGCATAAAAGGAGAGGTTGATTGAGAAATGCTTTTTACTTTTAATGTTTAATGCCTGCACTTACCTATTATCATGAGATAACCATCGGATATGGCCTGAGTGCAAGCAAAGAGCGCAAAGGCATTGAAATTACAAACTACTATACACTCTAGCCGCTTTTGTTTTAACTATAACTTTTTTTATTCTAAATGAAAATTGATAATTCCTCTTTCCTGGATTCCCGACACTCTAAGAATTATAAAATAACATTAAAAACATTGACACTCTAAATTATACATTCAAATAATCCGATACCAAATAATAAAAATTTTACTAGTCTATACCAGAGTTTTAAAACGTTTTTACAAAAATATTTTAAAACACCGGTATAAATAACTACTTTTATGAAATCCCTTCATGCCATTTTCTAAAATATAATTATTAGATTTTTCCTTGTCAACAAAAGTAATCACTTGAAAGTTTAGAGTACAAAGCTGTTTATAAGGCATTCTGACTAGAGTTTTTCACTGTTCAATACTCCCAGTAGCACTCTCGAAAGTCTTGACTCGGTACTATTCGTTACTCCAGATATTGCGCGGGCTCTTTACAAGTTTGGTTGTATCTGATGTTTAAACCTGATTATTATAAAACTGATGTTAATCATTTTCCACGCCCCCAATCTCATTTAATAAATCTCATAAAATTCACCCAGTCAAAAAAATAAATTTTGGGCAGCTGTTAAACTTTAATAGCTATTAACTAAATTCAAACAAATTCCCACTACCAAAAATTAAAATGATTAAATTAATCATTCCTCTTTTACATTTTATTATTTTAATGAATTTACAATGCTTCGGTAAACCTATTTGTCTGAAATTAAAAATCAAGGGTGATTGGGAAGAAAAAAGAGAATTTATTTATTTAAAAATGTTGAACTAAAGGAGCTGTTGAACTAAAAAAAACTATATATCCCTAATTAAATATTAAAAATGACAAAAATGGCCATCGCTATTGAATGACCCCTCCAATTGAATGATATTTTTTGGAGTACGGAAAAATAGAATGGCGGCCATTCAATTAAAATAAATACGTAATTTTTAATTTTTAAATCCCAAGTTTATAGCACTCTTTGCTTCAGTTTAAACCCAATCCCTTCCCTTTGTTGCGCTGAACACCAACCAAACATTAGAAAGAGTAGAAAAGGAGAAGAATGCAGCAAAAAAGCCCTTTTGCAGAATGCCTTTTGCGTCATGTGGACAGCGAGCTGGTCATTTACAAATTCACCGTATTATTTTTACAAAAATAAGAAATATTTTAAAATCTTTTAATAATTTACATTAAAAGTTACTTTAAAGTGAAGAATATTTTTGTAAGGTATGGCTCCGGGAGCTAGCTCCCGGAGCCATACCCAGCAATGGTTGGGAGCAATGTGAAGTAAGATAGGTACCAATTTTAAAAATAATCTTGAATAAGAATATCAATTTATTCATAATACAACAGATGCGCGTTAAAATAATGTTAAATTAAGAAAAACAGAATGGAATTTAATGTTAGAAGAAAATAACTTAACAAAATTTATTCTAAGTAAGCGACAATAATATCTTGAAATGGAATTTTTTTTCCGAACTACTTTATTTTAAATAAATGCTAAAATATTCTTTCTACAAATTTAGAGAAAATTACATATCTCTCATGATTGTTATTTCTTTACATCGTAGTACAGCGACATTTACTTTCACCATGATGATTGATCTCATGTTGAGAATGATCATGTTGATAATTATGAGGAGTAGTATCAGCTTGAAACTCTTGACGATGGCGACTACCACGAGAACGACGAGTAGTTTGATTGTTAAAAGAAGTGGACTCTAAACTTTGTCGATCACCACTAAAACGTTGATGACTACGTGCACGTCCAATTTCATGGTGGCGTCCTTCAATATTTACAGGGTTTTGATGTGTCGTTCCATAACTCAAAGTTTGCAAATCATCGTCCGGAAAAAGTTGCTTTTGAATGGTTTCATAATGATTCAAAAAATCTTTGTGTTGTTCAGATACCTATAAAATAAAATAGTTTGAAGTAACTTAATTTTACCTCATCTAAATCTTTTGAGCGTTCAAATGAAGAAACTGTATAGAAAATTG